>CM019694.1:31635771-32904521 GCA_009760885.1 Achatina immaculata | reverse complement strand
TACATCCTTCCCTTGCCGTTATATTGAAGGTATGGACGCGGTCTGTGAACAAAAAGTGAGAAAAGGCCTAAAGGAAAAAAAAGTTAGATTAGAATGTTGACTCCTAACTATGGTAAATAAAACATAATAACATCTTCTCAAGTAACACTGGCACATGTCAGGACTGAATTAACACTGGCATATGTCAGGACTGAAGTAACACTGGCATATATCAGGACTGAATTAACACTGGCATATGTCAGGACTGAATTAACACTGGCATATGTCAGGACTGAAGTAACACTGGCATATATCAGGACTGAATTAACACTGGCATATGTCAGGACTGTAGTAACACTGACACATGTCAGGACTGAAGTAACACTGACATATGTCAGGACTGAGGTATAATACTGACACATGTCATGAGTGATGATAGTAGCTATGATTTGGACAGTCTGGTAAATGAATTATGGAGACATACGGTGGGAGGGTCTCTGTAGTTGCAGAAAGTTAAAAAAAAAGATAAAGGTAACTCTCTCATGCCTTAGAGGCACACAGGGATATGGTGTTAGTGCCCATAAGAAACCCAGAAATAATATTACCATAACTGCGGCTAATGTCAAAGTTCCATGTGAACATAATGAGTCAAAAACCACATAAAATTAACAGTGAAAATGAATAATGTGAAAACTGTACACTGTACACTTTCTAGCTCTTTCCTACAGAAGTGTCCTCGCGGATTATGGGTTCCTGCGCCTACATCCAAATAAGATGGCCACTGACATGTTGGTTTCTCACCTGCCAAGATTCGAACACGAAAAATACAGCCTAATTGTCAGTGGATAAACACTGACAGACAGGCTAACAAAATGGTGTCATGTCAACTAGGAATACACAGAAGGAGATACGCTAGGGCATGACACTAGATCCGGTATCATTAAGAGACTGCTAAACGATGTTCTACAATTTTTATTGACAAAAAAAATATTAATAGGGAACGCCTGCTATAAACAACAAGAAAACTATCCAGATGTTGTAAATATTAAAACAACAAATATGAAATTGTGACCAAATATAGCCTCACTATTTGTCTTCTACTAGCACACAAGTGTCCCTCGTTCTCTTCTACTAGCACACAAGTTTCCCTCATTATTTCTCTTCAACTAGTACACAAGTTTCCCTCTCTGTTTCTCTTCTATAACCACACAAGTTTCCCTCGTTATTTCTCTTCTACTAGTACACAAGTTTCCCTCGTTATTTCTCTTCTACAAGGACAAAGGTTTCCCTCATTATTTCTCTTCTACAAGGACAAAAATTTCCCTCGTTATTTCTCTACTATAAGCACACAAGTGTCCCTCGTTCTCTTCTACTAGCACACAAGTGTCCCTCGTTGTTCTCTTCTACTAGTACACAAGTTTCCCTCGTTATTTCTCTTCAACTAGTACACAAGTTTCCCTCTCTGTTTCTCTTCTATAACCACACAAGTTTCCCTCGTTATTTCTCTTCTACTAGTACACAAGTTTCCCTCGTTATTTCTCTTCTACTAGTACACAAGTTTCCCTCATTATTTCTCTTCTACAAGGACAAAGGTTTCCCTCGTTTTTCTCTTCTATAAGGACAACTTTCCCTCGTTATTTCTCTTCTACAAGGACAAAGGTTTCCCTCGTTTTTCTCTTCTATAAGGACAACTTTCCCTCATTATTTCTCTTCTACAAGGACAAAGGTTTCCCTCGTTTTTCTCTTCTATAAGGACAACTTTCCCTCATTATTTCTCTTCTACAAGGACAAAGGTTTCCCTCGTTTTTCTCTTCTATAAGGACAACTTTCCCTCATTATTTCTCTTCTACAAGGACAAAGGTTTCCCTCGTTATTTCTCTTCTACAAGGACAAACATTTCCCTCGTTATTTCTCGTCTACAAGGATAAAATTTTCTCTTGTTATTTCTCTTTTATAAGGAGACGTTTCCCTCATTATTTCTCTTCTACAAGGACAAAGGTTTCCCTCATTATTTCTTTTCTATAAGGACACAAGTGTCCCTCGTTATTTCTCTTCTACAAGGACAAAAGTTTCCCTCGTTTTTCTCTTCTACAAGTTCACAAGTTTCCTCATTATTCCTCTTCTATAAGCACACAGTTTTCCTCGTTATTCCTCTTCTACAAGGACACAAATTTCCATCTTTATTTCTCTTCCACAAGCACAGAAGTTTCTCTCGTTATTTCTCTTTTACTTGCACAAAAGTTTCCATTCCCAGTATTTTTATAACTCTGAGTTGTACATATAAAGTAATAAAACTTATGTGTGAACATCGTTATCTTTTACATTCGTTACATCAAAATCATAAGGGTTTTGTTTCGTTTCTTTTTCACTGTTAAGTTTTACAGACAGCCCAGAACAAAGTTTTTTTTAACGGAATTATTAATTACTGTTTAACTCGTTACAAAACATTCCCCCCCCCCAACCCCCCAGTGATCGCCTGCAAATTTGTTAACTTTTTTTTTTAATGTGTTTCAATTTACTCACATTTTTTCTTTCCGTCATAATAAATAAACGTTTCTTGTGGAGAGAATTTTCGTTACGAAAGACTCCAGTGAAACTTAAACGAAAAGTTTAACATTACCAAAGTATTTTTGTCATGTGACAGCATCACGTGACATCAGTGATATGGATTCTGTCCAGGGTTATTCCAACAACTAGATTAACAAGTGATTAGATATGCAAGGAAAAATGTTCAGACGTTGCTAAGAAACGCATGTGATAACTTTGCCAGCGCTTGATATTTCTTGTTGTGTCTGAGAGGTGTCACGTGATCTCTCCCTTCCCCCCTCCCCCCCCCCGCCCAACCCCGCCCGTTTTGTCGTGGGATTTTTTGTTCTGTTTTTCTATGCACGTCACAGAGAGACAGAGAGAGAGAGAGAGAGAGAGAGAGAGAGAGAGAAAGAAAGAGAGGAGATAAAGAGAGAGAAAGAGGGAGGGATGGATAAAGAGATACTGAGAGAGATTGAGAGAGGTAGGGAGGGATAGAGAGATATTGTGATAGAGACTGGGAAAGAGATGTATAAACTAGGAAAAAAGTAGGAACAGCTTTATTACGTAACGTTTACAACGTTGATACAAATAATGTTGGTATCACAACTTTACTGTGGTGCTTCGTGTATAGTTGTGTACTTATAGACTGATTATTGAGAGAGAGAGAGAGAGAGACTGACAAAGAGACTGGGAGAGGCACTGAGAGAAAGAGAGAGGGAGACTGAGAGAAAAAGAGAGGGAGGCTGAGAGAAACTTTCAAAGAGAGATTGAGGGAGGGAGAGACCAAGAAAGAGAATAAGAAATTTAGAGAAAGAGTGAGAGAGAGAGAGAGAATTAGAGATTTCGAGAAGGACAGAGAGAGATTTAGGGATTTAGATAAAAACAGAGAATTAGAGATTTAGAGAAAGACAGAGAGAGAGAGAGAGAGAGAAAGACAGAGAGAGAGAGAGAGAAAGACAAAGAAGGAGAGAGAGAAAGACAGAGAGGGAGAGAGAGAATGAGAGAGAGAGAAAGACAGAGAGAGAGAAAGACAGAGAAGGGGAGAGAGAGAATGAGAGAGAGAAAGACAGAGAGAGAGAAAGACAGAGAGGGAGAGAGAGAAAGATAGAGAGGAAAAGAGAGAGAGAAAGACAGAGAGGAAAAGAGAGAGAGAAAGACAGAGAGAGAGAGAGAAAGACAGAGAGAGAGAGAGAGCGAGAATGAGAGAGAGAGAGAGGGATTTCTACCACTGACTTTCATTTTTCAGAATGCAGACAAAAGCAACGAAAATGAAGTCTCCCAAAAACCTTTCATATTTTCAGTTTAAGAAAAAAACGTTGCAGGAAATACATCTACCTGTGTCTAATGTTTGCTTCTGGAATCCAGTTACAGAAAAATCCACATTCCTTGTCCAGATTTCTGATGTTTTTTCAAACCGAAGCTTTGTTTCGTATCATCGTGAGTGTTGATCCTAGTTTTTGTTGTGTGTGTCCATGTATTCGCTTCACCCACTGAAGAGTTCTTCTCTTTCTCACAACTCATGAATTATCTGTAGCCAAACCACTTCACCCCCTTCTCTCCTCACAAAAACTCTGGGAGGAATTTCTGTTTCTGCTTCTGCAAGCATTTCTCCGCCGCCATATTGAAATGTATTTGAATACAGCAGCAGAGAATGTTTGAATTTATAAATCACATTTTTCAGACGTTTGCTAAACATTTTTGCGAATCTTCTTTCACAGTTGCCCAATAAATCAAAGCGGTAATAAATGTATATTTTGACACATGATGAGAATTCCTCGCCATCCTCATCATATTTTGTTATAAATTCCCTTCTTCAGATTTTTACCAGTATTTCCACATTTGTGTGAAATAATGTCCTAGTATCTCAACATCTGTGTGAAACAATGTCCAAGTATCTCCACATTTGTGGAAAACAACGTCCACGTAATTCCACATCTGTGGGAAACAATGTCCAAGTATTTCCACGTGTGTAGGAAATAATGCCCAAGTATTTCCACAGCTATGGGAAACAATGTCAAACTAGACAGACCGTGTTGTTTGCATGCTTGTGACTAGTGATCCAACATTTTGTTGCATATTCTGACAACAAATTCATTTATGAGAAGGACACAATATTTTTTTTTACTATTTTCTTGTTGCCAAGTGACACACAGATAACCATATGCACTATGTTAGAGTTACACACAGATAACCATATGCACTATGTTAGAGTTACACACAGATAACCATATGCACTATGTTAGAGTTACACACGGATATTCAGCCTTCTCACACTCCGAAATCTCGTGAAGTAACTAAAGGCTATCTTACTTTAGATTCGTGCAAAATACAAAACAAACAAAAAATAATCCAATCATTTAGTGGACTCGATCCCAGAGCTCTTTGCTTGATATACTGACGCTCAGTCATAAATATGGGACGCACACCTACTTTACCCCTGTTCCTATAGCGAAGCGTCCAAAACGGGACTGTAGAAAATTGAAAGGATAGAGTTAATGTTTTAATTATCTGGTTTTGTTCTGTGCTCTGTACATCCAAGTTTTAAATTACTTTTATTTCTTTGTAATATATATATATCAGCGGCTACGATTATTATACATTTTTTGTGCTGTGGATAGGATTTTTTTCGTGATGTTAGATTTAATGGTGTCATCAAAAACAAAAGCAAAAACTAGCAGCAGAGATAGATCATATTCTACAATATTTCTGTATTGCAGACACAAAATGGAGTGCATATAACATATTTCCCGCCATATAAGACGCACCGGAGTATAAGACGCACTGTAGCATAAGACGCACCGGAGTATAATACACACCAGAGTATAAGACGCACTGGAATATAAGACGCACTGGAATATAAGACGCACTGGAGTATAATACGCACTGGAAATAAGACGCACTGGAGTATAATACGCACTGGATTATAATACGCACCAAAGTATAAGACGTATCAGAGTATAAGACGCGCCTATAATTTGCAACAAGTGTTAAGAAAGAATAAATAAATAAAACCCCAATAGTTTCCATGAAGTATGTAGCCCTTCCCTGGCTAGGGCTTCGATCTAAGGTTGTATGCTACCTTGGAGGCGAGCGGAAACCTCTTCAGTAAGACAATGCTAGTAGCATAATAAACAGACATGCACTCATAGCTAACTTGTGCGGGCTAACTTGTACATGCACCCATAGCTAACTTGTGTGGGCTAACTTGTACATGCACTCATAGCTAATTTGTGTGGGCTAACTTGTACATGCACTCATAGCTAACTTGCGTGGGCTAACTTGTACATGCACCCATATATAACTTGTGTAGGTTAACCTGCACATGCATCATAACTAACATCCATGGGTTAACTTGTGCATGCACTCACAACTAACCTGTGTGGACTAACTTGTACATGCACTCACAACTAACCTGTGTGGACTAACTTGTACATGCACTCACAACTAACCTGTGTGGACTAACTTGTACATGCACTCACAACTAACCTGTGTGGACTAACTTGTACATGCACTCACAACTAACCTGTGTGGACTAACTTGTACATGCACTCACAACTAACCTGTGTGGACTAACTTGTACATGCACTCACAACTAACCTGTGTGGGTAAACGTGTACATGCACTCATAACTAACATTTTGTTGCATATTCTGACAACAAATTCATTTATGAGAAGGACACAATATTTTTTTTTACTATTTTCTTGTTGCCAAGTGACACACAGATAACCATATGCACTATGTTAGAGTTACACACAGATAACCATATGCACTATGTTAGAGTTACACACAGATAACCATATGCACTATGTTAGAGTTACACACGGATATTCAGCCTTCTCACACTCCGAAATCTCGTGAAGTAACTAAAGGCTATCTTACTTTAGATTCGTGCAAAATACAAAACAAACAAAAAATAATCCAATCATTTAGTGGACTCGATCCCAGAGCTCTTTGCTTGATATACTGACGCTCAGTCATAAATATGGGACGCACACCTACTTTACCCCTGTTCCTATAGCGAAGCGTCCAAAACGGGACTGTAGAAAATTGAAAGGATAGAGTTAATGTTTTAATTATCTGGTTTTGTTCTGTGCTCTGTACATCCAAGTTTTAAATTACTTTTATTTCTTTGTAATATATATATATCAGCGGCTACGATTATTATACATTTTTTGTGCTGTGGATAGGATTTTTTTCGTGATGTTAGATTTAATGGTGTCATCAAAAACAAAAGCAAAAACTAGCAGCAGAGATAGATCATATTCTACAATATTTCTGTATTGCAGACACAAAATGGAGTGCATATAACATATTTCCCGCCATATAAGACGCACCGGAGTATAAGACGCACTGTAGCATAAGACGCACCGGAGTATAATACACACCAGAGTATAAGACGCACTGGAATATAAGACGCACTGGAATATAAGACGCACTGGAGTATAATACGCACTGGAAATAAGACGCACTGGAGTATAATACGCACTGGATTATAATACGCACCAAAGTATAAGACGTATCAGAGTATAAGACGCGCCTATAATTTGCAACAAGTGTTAAGAAAGAATAAATAAATAAAACCCCAATAGTTTCCATGAAGTATGTAGCCCTTCCCTGGCTAGGGCTTCGATCTAAGGTTGTATGCTACCTTGGAGGCGAGCGGAAACCTCTTCAGTAAGACAATGCTAGTAGCATAATAAACAGACATGCACTCATAGCTAACTTGTGCGGGCTAACTTGTACATGCACCCATAGCTAACTTGTGTGGGCTAACTTGTACATGCACTCATAGCTAATTTGTGTGGGCTAACTTGTACATGCACTCATAGCTAACTTGTGTGGGCTAACTTGTACATGCACCCATAACTAACTTGTGTGGGCTAACTTGTACATGCACTCATAGCTAATTTGTGTGGGCTAACTTGTACATGCACTCATAGCTAACTTGCGTGGGCTAACTTGTACATGCACCCATAACTAACTTGTGTGGGCTAACTTGTACATGCATTCATAACTAACATCCATGGGTTAACGTGTGCATGCACTCACAACTAACCTGTGTGGACTAACTTGTACATGCACTCACAACTAACCTGTGTGGACTAACTTGTACATGCCCTCACAACTAACCTGTGTGGACTAACTTGTACATGCACTCACAACTAACCTGTGTGGACTAACTTGTACATGCATTCACAACTAATCTGTGTGGGCTAACTTGTACATACACTCACAGCTAACCTGTGTGGACTAACTTGTACATGCACTCACAACTAACCTGTGTGGGTAAACGTGTACATGCATTCATAACTAACATTTGTGGGTAAACGTGTACATGCACTCACAACTAACCTGAGTTGGCTAACTTGTACATGCACTCATAACTAACCTGTGCGGGCTAACTTGTACATGCACTCATAACTAACCTGTGCGGGCTAACTTGTACATGCACTCATCGTTAACCTGTGTGGGTAAACGTGTACATGCACTCATAACTAACATTTGTGGGTTAACTTGTACATGCACTCATAACTAACCTGAGTGGGCTAACTTGTTTGCGGGTTTATCAACCACCTCATAAACTACACATGGTAATGTTGAAACACTACAGGCCTACGTATCTATCACTCACGGAATCTTACAGCCTGAATCTGGTTTACACTCATACTTCGATTATCCGGTATGTTTTTTTTTAATATTATGATACGTGACTTGACTTAAAATTCAGAGCTGACCTACGTGTATCCGTGACATCTCAGAATGCACCATAAAGTTAACAAAAATAACATTCAGCAGTGCAATAGCAGCAGCAACATTCACAGAATTCAGGTATGTTGTGATCTGTAATCAAAATTTAGTCGTTTATAATCATATATATTGCATTCTGTGATTGTCATGAGATTAGTGTGCTAAGTATGAATGTTAAGTATAAATGTTAAGTATGAATTAAAACTTGAATTTTAAGTACGAATGTTAAGCTTGAATGTTAAGTATGAATGTTAAGCTTGAATTTTAAGTATGAATGTTAAGCTTGAATGTTAAGTATGAATGTTAAGCTTGAATGTTAAGTATGAATGTTAGTTATGAATGTTAAGTATGAATGTTAGTTATGAATGTTAAGTATGAATGTTAGTTATGAATGTTAAGTATGAATGTTAAGCTTGAATGTTAAGTATGAATGTTAGTTATGAATGTTGAGTATGAATGTTAAGCTTGAATTTTAAGTATGAATGTTAAGCTTGAATGTTAAGTATGAATGTTAAGCTTGAATGTTAAGTATGAATGTTAGTTATGAATGTTAAGTATGAATGTTAGTTATGAATGCTAAGTATGAATGTTAAGCTTGAATGTTAAGTATGAATGTTAAGCTTGAATGTTAAGTATGAATGTTAAGCTTGAATGTTCAATATGAATGTTAAGCTTGAATATTAAGTATGAATGTTAAGCTTGAATGTTAAGTATGAATGTTAAGCTTGAATGTTCAATATGAATGTTAAGCTTGAATGTTAAGTATGAATGTTAAGCTTGAATATTAAGTATGAATGTTAAGCTTGAATGTTGAGTATGAATGTTAAGCTTGAATGTTAAGTATGAATGTTAAGCTTGAATGTTAAGATGAATGTTTAGGTGTTAGTCTCCACCTCGAGGCCGATCTAAGCCTAAATCATCGGGGTATAGGACACAAGGTGATTTTGGTTGGAGTTTTTTTGTTTTGTTTTTGGTGTTATGAAAGTATTCCAAATACTGCTATGTTTTACACTTTTCACACGTTTGGCCATTCATTTACATACATTTCACATAGTGATTTCCATTCTTCTCTACATGTACAGTCATTTCTTTTTCTTTTCGAACTAATTTCCGTTCCATATTTTGTTTCAGTCCTAAAATCACAAAGAAACGTCACAAATCATGAGTGAAATCTGTCTGGGTAAATCCTCAGCCCAAAAAATGTCCAAAGAGGTTTTAGACAAGTTAAAAAAATTTTGTTCTATGATCAGGTAAGCTCTGTTTTGGGAAGATTTTAATTAACTTAATGAAGTTCTTGGGTCAGTGATCCGCGAAAGACTGCTACGAAACCTCAGGTATGCAGATAATACAAGTTTCGTGACGGAAAATTAGTACTAAAATAGTGTCAATTCTTTTAACTGACTCACTCTTTCTATGTTTACCAAACCCGAAGCTTTGACCAGTAAAAAAAAGTGGTTACTCACACTCGCTTATAGAGTTATTCTGAGAAAATAAGACGTAATCACTAAAACGGAGATTCGTATATCGATGACTACTCTATTCGGAGATGGGCCTGTAATAATGTCAGTGACGGTAAAAATTATATAAAATTGCTATAAATATAACGAGAGTTCGATCTACATGACTCATTCTATATTAATGGACAATATGATTTACAGATTGGTCTGTCTACATATGAAATATCACTTAACTGATGAGCGCTACAGGCACTAAATGCGAAACTATCGACACAACAAGCTACGTCAATGACGCAGATATTAAATACGAAACTACAACAAAAACAACATTAACGCAGTGAGAGTAAAACACCAAATCTAATCGGCGGTATCCGTTACTATAGTTACGAGCGTTTTTCGCAGTCCCGAATGTAGAGCCCTTGCCTTTGTGAGGCAAGAGTCTTGTGGAGGTTGCCTCGTTGGCTTTTCCGTCCAACGCTGACGACACACTGTGCGGCGTTACCATAGGGACGGGGTAATTTCCAGCGTTGACACTTTTGTTAGAGTGGCATTTTTCCAGATCTGTGGACATATTGTCTGTATTCCTGTGGCACAGATTACTGGAGTTAGAACGTACGCCATTTTTCTCCGAGTCATTGGAACTGGAGAAAAGTTTGACCTGTATTTCTAACTTGCTACTGGCTTTAGTTGAATCTGTCGCTTCTTGATTGTTGTTTTTATGTGAATTATTGATTTTGTGTGAATTCATAGTTTTATTCTTATCAGATTTAGGTTTCCATTTATTTTTTATAACGGAACTGCTGTTCTTGTTTTTGAAGTTAGGCTTTTCAATATAAACATCATCAGCTGATTTGTTACTCCATTGTTTGTCACTCTCTGTTTCCTTTCTCGCCTCCAGATTATCATTGTTATCATCTATTATCACCTGGAGAACGACTACGTTATTATTTCTGTTGCTGTTATCGTCACCCGCTTTCTGGCCATGTATGACGTCATCTGCCACGCCCTCTATCTCAACACCTTCAAAACTCGCCGTGTTTCCTACCTGATTTGGCGCGCTTTCCTTGCGCATGTCTCCCAAGTCATTTCCGCTTCCGTTCTCAGACACTCTCTCCCCTTTCCCGACGACGATATCAGGCTCCTTGACGACTGCCCTGCCCAGATCCGCCGCCGCCGCCGCCGCCGCTGCCAGTTTTGTTTCAGGGCCTTCGTCAAAGACCCCGATAGAGGCAGTGGCCCGAGAAAGTGGTATACATGTAACCATGGAGATAGGGGGCTCTGCTGAGGAGCACAAGCCAGACCTGGTCTCCGGCCTCCATGTTCAAGATGGCGGTGTTTGAGGCTGAGGCCCAGTAAGGGATGCTCTCCGCCCAAATCGTTGCGATCATTCTTCCGTTCAAAACAAGCTCCACGGCTGCCTGGGGACATGAACAGGTATTACCAGCAGGAAAATGAGTGTAAAAACATGTTGTCTTAAGAGCTGAATGATCGTAGAGTTTAACTTTAGAAGTAGAAGTAGAAGGGAAAAAACCAAAACATAAAATCCGTATATATATTTTTTTTGGCTTAAATATGAAAAAAAAACTGAATAAATTTATATTTTCTTCAGCTATGATAATCAAAATAATAATTATCTTGAATAATAAGGATCAAATGATGTCAGGCCTTCTAAATGAAGTAATGAACCTGGTATACCCTGCGGGGCCTGGGTTTGTCAACTCATTGCCAAGAATAATGAAAATGATAATTATTCCCCTTAGAGTAACAAATTATTACCCTTTGTCTCCCCTGGGCTGCGATAGTAAGGGAAAACAGAAAAGTGCCGTTGTGAGGGGCGGTAAATCTCCCAGTCTCGAGATTGAAGGCCGCCCCTACGTTGGTTATGACCTTGTCGAAAGCCAGATCAGTGTTGGTGCTCACGGGTCCAACGTTTCTGTTGAGTCCCACGAAAAATGCTATCCGGCTCTGTCCTTCCTCTCGCTCTGAGAGAATAAATGACCAACTTGATAGGCATAAATAACAAATAAAATAAACACAAAATAAACATAATTTTCTTCGTTATATGTTAGAGACTTAGCAACAACGTTACAAAGAAAACAACAACATGCACACAATTAACGTGTTTTACCAACACTAATTTTAACGTCAAAGAAAAAAAAAAGGTTTGCAGCTGTAAGTCCACATCTACTTTATTCTCCACCTTAATATGTATATTCCACAGCCACCAGTAACAGACAGACTCACCTGGAATCTCCAGGCTAAGAGGACCCAAAGAAGAGCTAAAAACACCTTGCTAAAGAGTCTTGAAGCGGAGATCAGAAAGGTGGACTAAACCTGGAGACGAACAGAAGAAACAGCCCAGGACAGGAATAAATAGTGAGCCCTTGTTGATGGCCGGTGCCCTGTGTAGCGGTAAAGAAGTCGACCAAGGAAAGCGAACATAAACGATTGAAATCAGTTCTGTGTTGATTTAATCATGTCTATTTTTGTTCCAGGCTAATCTTACACGCTTTTCTCGATCACTGTTTTGATTTACACTTCAGTGTGTCTCTTTGATCTTTCCCATAGAAAAATATGCCCGTGAGACCTGGACACTTAACAGAACAGCTGAGAAACACATAAATGCCTTTGAGTGTAAATGCCAAAGAATATTTCTTCAAATATCATGGACACAAAAAATAACAAATATATCCATACTACAAGAACTTAATATTGAAGAAGGCTGGTTAGTAAAGAGGATTAAATAGAGAACACTTAAATATTTTGGACACATTAAACGTCATGATAATCTAGAGAAGACCGTCTTGGAAGGGTATATAATGGGGAAAAGAACGAGAGGAAGACCAAGGCGAAGATGGCTGCAATACATCGTTTATAATCTGCAAATGGATGCATCAGCAGCAGGCCATCTTGCTCACAACCGAGAGGCCTACAGGAGTGCTGTTAGGGAGGCAAAGTTCTGCAAGGGACATGCAAATGAATGAATGAATGAATGAATGAATGAATGTGTGTCTTTTACATATCCATCGTCAACACATGTCACTTTTAACTCTTTTTAAGTCTGAACTGAGATGCCATGTTGCTGTATGTGTGGACGTCTTCTGACCTCCCAGCCTTCATAAGGATGTTAGTGTCAGCTGACTATGATGAGCCCCAACCTTCATCAGGATGTTAGTGTCAGCTGACTATGATGAGTCCAAGCCTTCATCAAGATGCTAGCGTCACTTGGCTATGATGAGACCGCTAATTTATGTGTAGCTAGCCAAGTTCTGATTAGCTTTTATTTTTTAAAAAAGCCGCCTCGATCAAGCTGTGTCGAGAGAGGCGATTGAAAGTCGACCATCTTTCGGTGTCATGGACATGTTGGGAATCTGTCACAACATTCTAAGCCTTTGTGAAGTAAATTTCACAGTCGAAATAAGCTCATTCCAACTCAGCAGATTTCTGTACAGGAAAATCACTGAGAACATTGAGTTCAGTCTTGGACCAAGTATGGAATTTGCCAGATTTATAATCTAAGAACAGAAAATTGCGACAACGGTTAAATTATCCGATGAAAAGAGAGAAAACATCTTTTTTTCTTCTGCTGTCATTTTTTTTCTACACAAAGTACTCGTATAAACGCGAGTAGCGTGTGGTTGTACCCACATGGGTTACATTAACTCAAACTTTGAGACTGATCTCCTTGTTGCTTTGAGGCTGATCTCCTTGTTGCTTTGAGGCTGATCTCCTTGTTGCTTTGAGACTGATCTCCTTGTTGCTTTGAGACTGATCTCCTTGTTGCTTTGAGGCTGATCTCCTTGTTGCTTTGAGGCTGATCTCCTTGTTGCTTTGAGGCTGATCTCCTTGATGCCTTAAGGCCGATCCTCCTTAATGGTGCTGGAAGTTAAAGCAATTGTATTTGTTTTCTTCATTTCTCTTCAACGATTTGCATGAAGTCAGCAGCTAGTCTATCCAGAGAACTTTATTACCAGACTTCTGTGTAGAATCCACCACCAGTGGATGAATCTCTCCCTCGTAATTATGGAACAGCCAGTGTCCAGAAAACAAATAAACGTATTTAGGGCAAAGCCTGGGCGAGGTACGGTTTTCCATGTTTATTATGTTTCCCAGGGACAGTTGTCCCATATATTTGGGATATATGTACAATTATCATGGCTCATTCTCAAGACTTAAGAGAACTAAGGAGCAAGGGTGAAGATGTTACCTGCTGTACCTGCTTCTCCTGGCGCTCCCTGCTTTCCAGGAAGTCCCGGCGTCCCAGGTTTACCTGCCGGGCCACGGGGTCCTTTAATAGGAAGACTGACAGGTAAACTTCTCCCACCTTTACAGGTGACTTCCAGTTCACAGACGTCTTCGTTGTCAACATCTTCAGAGTCTGTGTCCTGTAGCTCTGCCTGGTTCCTGTTCCTGCGAGGTGAACGATTTGACATTGTCATGGCAAGAGAAGCCACGAGCAGCGCAATTAAGGCATTCAGGTGTGTCACTTTCATGTTGGTTTAGGCTACTTCCTCACCTGCATGGACAGGACAAAAAAGCATATCAACTCTGTGTATGTGTGTGTTACTATGTATGTGGTATGTGTGTGTGAATATATGCATCAGAATGTATTTGCTTTAAGAAAAGTATAGGTGTGTGTACTATTAAAGTCTAAATTAGTTTAACGTATGGCGTGATTGTTGTACCTATTATATCGCTGTTTTTTTTAAAATTTGTTATAGTTTGCAATGAATGTGAGAAAGTAATTAAGTTTATTTCGTGTAGTTACATAAAGCAGAACGTGGAGTGTATGGAAAGAAAGGCTTTATTAGTTATAAAATTTATTCTTTTTTTTTTTGCTTTTTCAGGCATATTATGTTCAATAACAAACGCTGAATATATGTGACTAAGTGAAAGCTGTATGATGAAGGGCAGAATGGTAGACGGGCCTGCGTGCCCAATTCTTAACCCTTTAAAAATAGCCTGTTCGCTAGTTCTCTCTCCCTCTATATATGTCTAATGTATTATATATCCCCACTTCATGTGTACCATTTTGTTTCTAAAGACTGAGCGACTGAGGTGCATGATCATCTATCCATGTCGACATGACGTCGAGGGTAAAGATAATTTGTCCTTTATTTCTTTGTTGTCTTTTTCTTCCTTTCTTTGTCACTATAAATTCCCTCTTCTGTTCTTTTTTTTCTCCCCACAAGTTATCCTCTGTGTCTTATTTATATTATCCTCTTATTTTTGTCTTATTTTGTCTTATTTTTGTCTCGGATATTTTTCGGCTCTCAGATTTTTGTTCCAGCATCCGGGGATTTTTTTTTCCTGACACGAATTCCTCCGCTTGCTATGCCAAAAATAGATCTTCAGCTTTTTATGTTTTAATTATTACTCCGCAGGCCGTGTGTTAGAGAAAGGAAAGAAAAAAATAGTTCTGTAGTAACAACAAGAAAATGCATGATAGAAAAATCAGAAGAAGACAGTTATACTAGCACACAGGATTGATGTAAAACAGAACTGATTAAGAATTTGAAGGTATAAAAGTATACGTTAATACATACATATGATTTTTGCTAGCAGGCTCATATGAAGAGGACAAAATATAACTTAACACACGACGTAATCACAAAATGTGTACAAGGACGGTCAGAGAACTACAGAGATGTGACTTACTGGTAATGAAGCCTAACGATCAAAGGGCTGCAGAGATGTGACTTACTGGTAATGAGGCCTGTCTGCTGAAAGATAGACATGTCTCCTATAAGAGAAGTTTACCTCTTGGAAGAGGCGTTTGTTCACTGGGTGCAGAGACTTGTTATTGGAAAGGAAGTTTACTTCCTAGAAGCCTACAGGAAGGGTACCTTCCTTATTGGAAGAGATACTTCCCTAACGGAACAAAGGCTTACTTGTTGCAAGAGGATCTTACACACTGGAGGACACACAGTTTTTGGCGCAAGTATACAGAAGCAAATAAATAATCATTAAGCCAAGGCGGTAAAATTGTGAAAACAAAACATTGAGGAACTGCCAGCAAAAAGGGGGCACTTGTATCGCGACACGGATGACTCGCTACTTCCTAGAGAGCCGCTTCCTAGATATCTATTTCCTAGATATCTACTTCCTAGAGAGTTACTTCCAAGAGAGCTACTTCCTTGAGGGCTACTTCCTAAAGAACTACTTCCTAGAGAGTTACTTTCAAGAGAGCTACTTCTTTGAGGGCTACTTCCTAGAGAACTACTTCATAGAGAGCTACTTGTACTTCATAGAGAGCTACTCTCTAGAGAGTTACTTCCTAGAGAACTACTTCCTAGAAAGCTACGTCTTAGAGAGCTGTCTCATAGAGAGTTACTTCCTAGAGTGCTGTCTCCTAGATAGCTGTCTCCTAGATAGCTGTCTAATAGAGAATTACTTCCTAGAGAGCTGTCTCCTAGACAGCTGTCTCCTAGATAGCTGTCTCCTAGAGAGTTACTCCCTAGATAACTGTATCCTAGATAGCTGTCTCCTAAATAGCTGTCTCCTAGATAGATGTCTCCTATACAGCTGTCTCCTAGAGAGTTATTTCCTAGATAGCTTTCTCCTAGACAGCTGTCTCCTATATAGTTACTTTCTAGATAGCTTCCTCCTATATAGCTGACTCCTAGAGAGTTACTTCCTAGATAACTGTCTCCTAGAGAGTTACTTCCTAGAGAGCTGTCTCATAGAAAGCTGTCTCTAGAGAGTTACTTCCTAGAGAGTTGTCTTCTAGAGAGTTACTTCCTAGAGAGCTGTCTCCTAGAGAGTTACTTCCTAGAGAGCTGTCTTCTAGAGAGTTACTTCCTAGAGAGCTGTCTCGTAGAGAGTTACTTCCTAGAGAGCTGTCTTCTAGAGAGTTACTTCCTAGAGAGATGTCTTCTAGAGAGATGTCTCCTAGAGAGTTACTTCCTAGAAAGATGCATCCTAGAGAGTTACTTGCTAGAGAGTTACTTCCTAGATAGCTATTCCTTAGTGCTGCTTTCTAGAGAATCACTTTCTAGAGAGCTACATTATAGAGAGCTACATTGAGAACTACGTTCTAGAGAGTTACTCCCTAGAGAGCTATGTCTTAGAGAGTTACGTGTATAAGCAATAGTTGGACGCTCTTGTCCAACAGCGTGTATGGGCAACAGCTGAAGATTCCTGTACGAGTGGTCTGGAGTTTGAATATCACTCGCACTAACTGTTGCCAAATAGTTCAAGTCCTTGGTACATAAAATAGAGAGAGAGAGAGAGAGAGAGAGAGAGAGAAGGAGAGCTTGGCACATTGCACGTACATACACACTTATACAAACACAACCACACTCATATACAAGCACGCAGATATAAAAAGAACATGATTACAGACCGACAGACCACACATCTGAAAAATCTTGAAAAGATAAAAAAAAAAAATGCTGCCACAAAATGGGAATAATTTCCCATGAACACACGCGGTAACTTTTTGTTCGTACCTTGAACTCGAACATACGGACTGGCATTTCAAGCTTTTCAATATAAGTGCTTTCACAAGAAAACTCTCTGAAAGAGCTTTTAACTGGTGGCACACATTCAAAGGATCTTCACAGTTTGTTAAAGAACGCCTCTGGAACATTGTCTCCTAATTACGGTCTATTCATTGCGTTAATTCCAACACCGACATTTTGGGCCGGATTCTGCGGCCGTTAAGAGCCGGAACAAGAAAGTAGAGCAGAAAATAAGACCGACATTCCCGCACCCCCTTCCTTTCTCTTCTTTTCACGCTCAGTTTTCTTTACTCTTCCTTCTTCTGTGACGAACTTTTCTTTTCTTCTGCCCACACTCCTCTTTGGGGAGGAAAACATTTCTTCTGCTCTCTTATCTTGTCGTCTGTGTATGGCGTTCTTACATCTTCACGTGATGGCTCTCACTTTTTGCCCAGGTTCGTAATCTGTTTAAATATTCGCAGTGTTTCTAAAACTGGACAACTAACTAGCCAGTCCATCGGGGTCAGAGGTTAGTTTTCTAGATTAAAAGATTTGATTCCATGGGAATTTAAAAAAAAAAAAGAAATAATGAGACGATAGACCAGTAAATGTCATCTATTGTGCCGCGAAGGGTTCCCAGGTATGCCAGTGAAGTCTGGGGATGATTGAGAAGAACCGGTTTACTGTGTTTTAAGTGCTAAAATGATCACATAAGACCTGCTAAAATGATCACATAAGACCTGCTAAAATGATCACATAAGACCTGCTAAAATGATCACATAAGACCTGCTAAAATGATCACATAAGACCTGCTAAAATGATCACATAAGACCTGCTAAAATGATCACATAAGACCTGCTAAAATGATCACATAAGACCTGCTAAAATGATCACATAAGACCTGCTAAAATGATCACATAAGACCTGCTAAAATGATCACATAAGACCTGCTAAAATGACAGCATAAAACCTGCTAAAATGAGCGCATAAGACCTGTTAAATTGACCGCATAAGACCTGCTAAATTTATCGCATAAGACCTGGTTGTGTGCCCGCCTGTGCACTTTATTTCAAAGTACTGTTACAGATATTCACAATTATCGTGGGTACAGATCTGATTAGTGAAGGTAGAGACAGGCAGAGAGATAGAACAGACGAATCAGGTAGACATGCACATATAGAGTCTGTAAGTAGAAGATAGCTCCCTACTGGTTAAGAAGGTGACTGCAGACAGACGAGTCGAATAAATGAAATGTTCAAATTTTAAGATGGATAAGGTCCCAGTGTTGAAGCTTAGTCTGAAACTGCCTCTGCATCTCTCTGGATAAGGTCCCAGTGTTGAAGCTTAGTCTGAAACTGCCTCTGCATCAATCTGGATAATGTCCCAGTGTTGAAGCTTAGTCTGAAACTGCCTCTGCATCTCTCTGGATAAGGTCCCAGTGTTGAAGCTTAGTCTGAAACTGCCTCTGCATCTCTCTGGATAAGGTCCCAGTGTTGAAGCTTAGTCTGAAACTGCCTCTGCATCTCTCTGGATAAAGTCCCAGTGTTGAAGCTTAGTCTGAAACTGCCTCTGCATCTCTCTGGATAAGGTCCCAGTGTTGAAGCTTACTCTAAAACTGCCGCTACATCTCTCTGGATAAGGTCCCAGTGTTGAAGCTTACTCTAAAACTGCCGCTACATCTCTCTGGATAAGGTCCCAGTGTTGAAGCTTACTCTAAAACTGCCGCTACATCTCTCTGGATAAGGTCCCAGTGTTGAAGCTTAGTCTAAAACTGCCGCTACATCTCTCTGGATAAGGTCCCAGTGTTAAAGCTTAGTCTGAAACTGCCGCTACATCTCTCTGGATAAGGTCCCAGTGTTAAAGCTTAGTCTGAAACTGCCGCTACATCTATCTGGATAAGGTCCCAGTATTGAAGCTTACTCTGAAACTGCCGCTACATCTCTCTGGATAAGGTCCCAGTGTTGAAGCTTAGTCTAAAACTGCCGCTACATCTCTCTGGATAAGGTCCCAGTGTTGAAGCTTACTCTGAAACTGCCGCTACATTTCTCTGGGCAGGCATGACCTAAGCGTGCTGTGTACCACCTGGAGCATGAGCACACCTGAGACAAACACACCTTTAGCATCATCATCATCCATCTTCACACTCGTCATCATCGTCGTTGTCGTCATCATCTTCATCTATTTTCACACTCATCATCATCTGCCTTACACCCGTCACCATCATCGTAGCCGTCATCATCATCTAACTTGACACTCATCATCATGAACTTTGCTTGGTAGAAGATTTACCTATTCGGATCCGGAACAAATAATGGACAACGGGAAAACGTCCAGGTCTTTGTTTTTTTCATTTTTCAGCTACACAGTTGACCCAAGACCCTACTCATGGACTGAACTGTAATGTTTGGATTTCTTCCTTTTATCAGACTTTAACAAACGCAAAATAAGAAAAATCTGGGGAGAAATGAACCCGGTTTCAGTGAAAATTTATATATATATATTGTTATATACACGTTACGTGTATTTTTATTTGTTATATAACAAAATAATATGTTAGCACTTTCATTCCCGTCCAGGCTCTGTTTCAATTTCACCTTCAGTTCTGAACAAAAGCACGTTAAATCGTTGCACCAGCGACTTGGTTTCCAGTCTAACGTCAAGTTCTCAAAAAACCTACACAAATATAGCAGCTCTTTTTTACTTCCGGGGACAGTTTAATGTGCTATTGAATGAGAGAGATTGGGAACTTCCGATTACTGCCCTTGGCTGGAACAGAAATGGACGGACGGCAAGACGTAACAGCACAAAGCACTTCTGAGGTATGCCTCCCGTGTTGATGGAAGGAAATGAGCCATGTCGAACCTTGCTTAGCATAAATAAGTCTTTCTGATTCAAAAATAGCTGGGCTGTTGGGGAGATTAGTGTGAAAATCTTTGTTTGCTCACAGTCTAAGCCGTTGTCTTTCCAGCTTCGGTTGTCGTTCTTGGGTCACATTTGGACAATACTTCTCAAGTTCGCATTCATTTTTCTCCACGTATTTGCGCTATGAGTCTCTGACTGCCCGAACTGATGAGACCGACTGAGTCTAAGTCTAAAAGCAATAAGTATTTATTCCGGTTAGCGTCGTCCAATATTTGACTAAAACATAAAGTGTCCTCCCATACGTGACTAAAACACAACATAAAGTGTCGTCAAATACTTGACTAAAACATAAAGTGTCGTCAAAAACCTGACAAAAACATAAAAAGTGTCATCCATTGCCTGACTAAAACATGAAAAGTGTCATCCACTGCCTGACTAAAACATGAAAAGTGTCATCCAGTGCCTGACTAAAACATAAAAAGTGTCATCCACTGCCTGACTAAAACATAAAAAGTGTCATCCAGTGCCTGACTAAAACATAAAATGTCGCATCCAGTCCTTGACTAAAATATAAAAAGTGTCATTGAGTCCTTGACCAAAACATAAAAAGTGTCATCCAATGCCTGACTAAAACATAAAAAGGTATCATCCAGTGCTGGAGTAAAACATAAATGTGTCATCCAATGCCTGATTGAAACATAAAAAGTATCATCCAGTGCCTGATTGAAACATAAAAAAGTATCATCCAGTGCCTGAATAAAACATAAAAAGTGTCATCCAATGCTTGACTAAAATATAAAAATGGGCTATTTTATAGAACATTTCACAAATACCGTGGCCTATGAACGAAAAACAAAAATCGTTGATTCTTTACAGAAATCTGGTTCTCAAATTTTTATCAAAGCTCCTTCCATTTTATCGGAAAGGTATGGTACAAGATAGCCATGTCTCCTTTCAGTAGAGGGACCCTTGTCAAAAAGGCCAATACTTTGAAAGATGAAAGTGGAGATAACTGTGGCGAGCTTGATAGCTTTTTGTAACATAGCAAGATGACATAGGAATTGGATGCTAAGACTTCCTGTTGTGAATTACCCGTTTCATCTTGAACTGTTAAGCAAAATTTCACATACTCCATCGCCCTTGATAACTCGTGGAAGCAGTGTACCCGGTCATGAAAGTTGCGTGATACTGACCACACCACACATGAAATTCCGAAGGTCTTGAAAATAAGGGTCTAAAACCGTATCTCCAGTATACCTCAATGGCACGAAAACAAGAATTTTACCTTTACCTTTTGTCGTAAAATTCACTCATCAACAGAGGCTGGGCACACTCGAATGTAACAGCAACGGTGAAAAAATCTTTAAGATTGGGAGCTAACATTCCGGGGAAGCTTGAGCGCCCACTTTGGTCACGTGTTTCTCACGACCTTCAAGGGTGGAACTTCCGGAAGGTCGACAACTCCGCGGCAGAAATATTTCTTGACTCTCCATTTATCAGATGTCTGGTTTCATTCTTATCTTCTTCTTCAACTTCTAATATTTTCAAAACTAGAGATAGAGAGTGAGTGAGAGAGAGAGAGAGAGAGAGAGAGAGAGAGAGAGAGAGAGAGAGAAGTAAAAATTCAAGACTGAATCATTCATGCCTTCATCGTAGTTGGAATAACTGTGCGTGCGTGTGTGTGTGTTCTTTTAAACTGTTTAAAAAAATGCCATGAAGAAAGTATGTCAAACAGATCATTCAAACGGTGATAAAACAAGTGGTAAAACAAGTAATGGTAAAACAAGTGGTAAAACAAGAAATGGTAAAACAAATGGTAAAACAAAGAAGGGGCTCTAATTCTATTTTATAAACATGTGTACGTTCATAAAGAAATATTTACAATCAGTCTTTTTGCTAGTAAACATATTGTGACATAACTACTATACTGGGTCTGTTTTTACCTTATCTTAGTGCTGTGTGATGCTGAAAGGGGAGGCCCTGTTTTTATATTACAGAAATCAGGGGGGTGAGATCAAAGAATCGGCGTTACACCAGCGTGATGAGCCAATGAAGAGCAGCATTATATCAGATAGGGAACAAATGAAGAGCAGCATTATATCAAATAGGGAACAAATGAAGAGCAGCATTATATCAAATAGGGAACAAATGAAGAGCAGCATTATATCAAATAGGGAACAAATGAAGAACAGCATTATATCAAATAGGGAACAAATGAAGAGCAGCATTACATCAAATAGGGAACAAATGAAGAGCAGCATTATATCAAATAGGGAACAAATAAAGAGCAGCATTATATCAAATAGGGAACAAATGAAGAGCAGCATTATATCAAATAGGAAACAAATGAAGAACAACGTTATATCAAATAGGGAACAAATGAAGAACAACGTTATATCAAATAGGAAACAAATGAAGAACAACGTTATATCAAATAGGGAACAAATGAAGAACAACGTTATATCAAATAGGGAACAAATGAAGAACAACGTTATATCAAATGGGAAACCAATGAAAAACAGCATTACACCAAATGGGGAACATATGAAGAACAGCATTACATCAGATGGGAAATCAATGAAGAACAGCATTGCATCAAATGGGAAACCAAAGAAGAACAATGTTACATTAACTGGGGAACCAATGAAGAACAGCGTTACATTAATTCTTGAACCACTAAAGAACAATGTTACATTAATTGGGGAACCAATGAAGAACAGCGTTACATTAATTGGGGAACCAATAAAGAACAACGTTACATTAATTGGGGAACCAATAAAGAACAGTGTTATATCAAATGGGAAACCAATGAAGAACAGTGTTATATCAAGTGGGAAACCAATGAAGAACAGCGTTACATCAGTTGGGGAACCAATAAAGAACAGCATTACATCAAATGGGAACCAATGAAGAACAACGTTACATCAATGAGATGACCAATGAAGAACAACGTTACATCAGTTAGATGACCAATGAAGAACAACGTTACATCAGTTAGATGACCAATGAAGAACAACGTTACATCAGGGAGATGACCATTGAAGAACAGCATTACACTAATATGGAACTAATGAAGAACAGCGTTACATCAATGAGACTACCAATGAAGAACAGCATTGTTTCTGAATATAAATTAGTACTGAATATAGTTGTCACCTTGAGTTGTTATTGTTTTGTGGTAAGATTCTATTTATTTTCCAAGAACAGAAAACTACATTTGTTTTAGCAAAAATTAAAAAAAAGGAATATAAGGGCCTTTTTGTTATATTTTCCAGTACTAGGGAATGAGAGCAATAACAGATATATAACAGATATTTAACAGATTCTCACAAGCAGCAAACAAACATCCGGCGATAGGAAGTCCAGGTGGTGCTTTCAATTTGGCTTCAACAAATTTGCCTCTGTCAGCCCCGGTTTTGATTGGCTGAATCACCCAAGGTATACTGAGACGGTAGGAATGTGATCTCACATGATTAGGTTTCGATCTGGCCAAAATAAGGCGGGACAATCGGATAGCCGAGATCTGTCTTCTGCTTAGAGGCGGAGGAGGAAGATAAGTGAGGACATGGAGGCGGAGGAAGAAGATAAGTGAGGACATGGAGGCGGAGGAAGAAGATAAGTGGGGACATAGAGGCGGAGGAGGAAGATAAGTGGGGACATAGAGGCGGAGGATGAAGATAAGTGGGGACATAGAGGCGGAGGAAGAAGATAAGTGGGGACATAGAGGCGGAGGAGGAAGATAAGTGGGGACATAGAGGCAAGATTTGGTTGTAGTTTATCCCTACAAGAGTGAAGTGATGGGAGAGTAGCGGAAATAATAACATTTTAAAATATGAAACAACACTAACATGAGCAACTGCTGTAGCAGTAGGTAAAAGTTAACGCTTTCTACCCAGCTTGTGGCTAATGAATTCTCATGAGAAATCGGTGGAATGAAGACACGCTACGGTCGCGCTTCAGTTAACCTAGTAGTTTAAATGTACACCTGACAGGTGTGTTGCGTGAAAATGAGTCTAAAAGCTGAAGATATATGTCTGTAGGGTGGGGGATACCTGAGTATTTCTTGTAGGCATATTATAATAAAGTGTGGTTATGATTTATATATTAATGAAGACGTTCTGATTTATAGGGTCTGTTATGATGATAAGAAGTTCGAAATGGATGTTCTGTTTGAACACTACCATGTTGCACTAATCACTGATCTTCTGTATCTTTCTGTGGTATTGCTGGACTCCTGAGTGATGGCGAGTGTCACTTATAGCAGCACACTTTGGCTGTTTAAAGGTTATCAACATCAACCTAATGCACTTTCATAGAGTCTTGTTACCACGTTGTACCCACGAGGGCATTTGCCTACTTAGTAGCAATTAAGGCCTCATTATTATTCATTATATTATAATCCAGTCTTCGTTAGCCGCTATGAGACATTATCTTCACACACAATCCAGATTTCTGTGGTCTAGAATAAGTTTCACAAATATTACAACATTAACTTGACTAAGTCCGATGAAATGTTCGCTGAATACATTTGACTGTGACAAATAAGGTCACAGTTGTATTGTTGACAATATCACTTGGAATAAGATGTAATAGGACTTACAATTCGTTGGTTTCGTCGTTGAAACACATAATCATTGTTCACAAAATGAAACTCTAGCGTTATTTTCTACACAAACTGTGACTGAAAATGTCTAACTCTACGTTGCACTGGGTCAACAACTCGTGAATAACTATTTCCTGTTCTGCTGTTCCCCTCTGCTCTTCCTGTATCCGTCCTTTAAAAAAAATTATTTTCCTATCCTTTGTCCCCTTCAAAATTGCATGCCTGGCTTATATGTCGTAAATCAGGACACACCTCTAGATCTTTCTATTGGTCAGCTAGTTAACTACCTACTAACTGGGCCTTGACTGGATTTCGGGATGAGTCAGTCCACTCCCTTTATTGAAACAGTGTGCAAATTGTGTTCTTAGATTAACAAATATACCTCACCTCGCAGTTTGTGCCAAATCCCCCTGTTCAAGTGTAATGAAGGATATTATCCAAGTCCACTATCTTTTTCATGTTGTAATTTTCAGGGATTAGTCCGTTCTCTACTTTTACTGTGCCCTCAAATGTCATTGTGTATTGTATTTTTGGTATCTTCTTAGTTTGATTACTCTTCTGAGTATCCTGTTGTAATATTACTACTAATGCCGTGGGAGTGTTCCTCTCCCACTGATTTTCAAACTTTCCGTAGTTTCTGATCTGCTTTCTACTTAACAATAACACTCATAACTACAATAAAAATGCTAACAGAAATAATAATAATAGCATTAAAAATAATAACACTATTCTAATATACAAGGGACTATGCTACAATATGCCAGTGTATTAAATAATAAATAGATGACGAGATTAAGAAAATTAGCTCAGACATTAGAGAATTATGTTGGAGAGGGAGAGAGGGAGGAAAACAGAGACGGAGAGAGAAGGAGAGAGGGAATGAGGGAGAGAGAAGGAGGGAGAGAGAGGGGGAGAGAGAGAGAAGGAAAGGGGGAGAGAAGGAGAAGGAGGGAGAGGGAGAGAGAGGGAGAGAGAGGGGAAGAAGGAGAGAGAGAGGGAGAGGGAGAATGAGAGAGGGAGAGGGAGAGAGAAGGAGAGGGGTAGAGAGAAGGAGAGAGAGCTAAGGAGAAGGAGAGAGAGCTAGGGAGAAGGAGAGAGAGAAGGAGAAAGGTAGAGGGGAGAGAGAGAGAGAGGGAGAAGGAGAGAGAGTGTGAGGGGGAATAGAGGGAGAGGAAGAGATAGATAGATATACCCGAAAATATCCATCAGCGTTTTCTTCGCATACAAGTTAGTGGTACCTGTAGCAGGAACGATTTAGCCAGAGAAAAAAAAATAGGCAGTCTTGATCTTTGCTTGAATTCATACCTGACATTGTCAGCACAAATATGCGTTAAGAAGAGTCTATAATTCATAGAGTACAACATAGCAACGAGAGGTGATTAATAAGTTCTCGGCATAAGGTCCAAGGGATTATTTATGGACAACTTTTTTCGGTTATTTCTCAACATAGTCCCCTTGCATGTTTATGCACTTAGTCCAGCGATCCTGGAGTATACGGATCCATGCTTTGTAAAAGTCGGCATCTTGTGCCAGTAGAACGTGGTCGACAGCATGAATGACGTCATTATCTGAAGCAAATTTGCGACCACTGAGCTCTTTTTTGAACAGGTAATAGTCCGAAGGGGCCAAATCTGGGGAATAAGGAGGATGTTCAAGAAGTTGGAAGCCGTACTCATGAATGACAGCCATTGCCACCGCCGACTTGTGAACTAGAACATTGCCTTGCTGACAGATGACTCCTCTCGTCAATTTCCCTCGACGCTTTTCCTTCATTTTGACCCGCAGTTGCTTTACAAGATTAGCGTAATAGGCCCCGGTGACCGTTCTGCCCCTTTGAAGATAGTCTACCAATAACGCACCTTCTGAATCACAAAAGATGGAAGTCATTATTTTTCCTGAAGACAGAACCACCCTTGCTTTATTTGGAGGTGGGATCCACGATGTTTTCACTGCTTTGACTTGTTTATGGTTGAAAATGATGAACCCAAGTCTCATCCATAGTTACAGATTGCTGAAGAAATTTTTCAGGATCTGCAGAAAAATGGTCATGATTGTCTCTTGACGTGTTGAGACGCTGTCGTTTGTGATCAGCTCCAAGAAGTTTCGGGCCCCATTGAGCAGAGACCGTTGTCATTTGAAGATCATTGTGAATAATGGCATGAACACGTTCCTGGGAGATCCCCAACTCAGTAGCAATGTACCTCTCAGTTAGTCGTCGATCCTCCATTATCATGTCATGGATTCTGCCGGTGGATTCATAGGTGGTTACCGTGCTTTGTCTTCCTGGACAGGGATCATCTTCCTGACTCTCCCTTCCATGTTTGAATTGAGCTGCCCATTTCTTCACTGTGCTGTAAGAAGAGACACTCTCCCCTAGAGTCTCCACTATATCCTCATGGATCTCCTTCTATAATAATCCCTTGATGCAGAGGCAGCGAATGACTGCTCGTCTAGAAATTTTATCCATTTTCTCAATTTCTGCCACCCCTTACCACTTCAGAAGCCTGTAAAAAAATTGGTTGCAGTCAATTTATTGAAACTTGGTGTTTAATCTTACATTAACCTGATCTACAAATACACATAATATCAACTGTGTGTTTCAAGTTTTTGTACCTTATGCCGAGAACTTATCAATCACTCATAGTATTAAAAGCAGGATAAACATTAGTAAAATAAAAAGAACGAATGAAAAAGGTCACACAAAATATCAATAGAAAAAAACTGTAACAGTCGATGAGCATATTCTCTAACTTAAGGAGAGACGTGTAAACTGAGAAGAGTGACTGGAACAGAGTTTCTGGGGAGAACAATAGCAAACATTGTTTTTCTAACGTACTGACAACAATAAAAACTGATAAAAGTCCATCTGATCAGTAAACTGCTTAACTGTATTTAGGAGTATGACAAAATATATTCATACTACAAGAACGTAATATTGAAGAAGGCTGGCTAGTAAAGAGGATTAAACAGAGAAAACTTAAATATTGTGGACACATTAAACGTCATGATAATCTAGAGAAAACCGTCTTGGAAGGGTACATAATGCGAAAAAGAAAGAGAGGAAGACCAAGGCAAAGATGGCTGCAAGACATCGTTGATGATCTGCAAATGAGAGCTGTTAAGGAGGCAAAGTTCCGCAAGGAACATACAAATGAATGAATGAATGAATGAATGACAAAGAAGGCTGAGGGAGAGGGTACACTATAAGATGTGTTGTCTATCTCTGACTCTTTCTCGCTTACTCGAACGAATGTCTTGTTTCTTTCGAGAAACACACTGTGATAACGACATATACGACTGAAAGAATGATACAAGATATATCGTCAATAATAATAATAAATAAGCAATAAACACAAAAATATATGAAAATTAAACAATTAATTATTCAGTGACTGAGGTAGAAATATTTCAATGGAATGTTCACTGTTATTTCTTGCAAACTGTAAATACAACGCAAATAATTATGAAATACGTGAGAAACGTTATCAGAATTGTCAAAGAAAGAAAGAAAGAAGGAAGGAAGGAAAGAAAGAAAGAAAGAGTTAAAGAAAGAAAGAAAATAAACGGACTAACAAATATAAAGAATGTACTGTAACATAATGAGAGTAAAATATATAGTATACAAATTTGTTCTGAAGAAGTTATGTGGTTGTTATAAATAATAGCAGAAGAATGTCTAAAACGTAAGGTATAATTACTTTTAAAATACTTATTTCCAAACAAAAACATTGACAAACCAAATAAACTATCAAACATCAACACTGACAACACGCGTAAAATTTGGTTAACTGTACTAATACTGATTTATATGGAAAGCTGACAATACACGTTAAATTAGGAATGTTAATGATAATAGCGTAACGTATTGTAAAACACTGAATATTGAGCCAATACATAAATCAAGGAGTAAGAAAAAAATACATTAAATCTATGATCTATGATATCTGCTTACTGACTAAACACGAGGTATTAATTGATTGTTGTTCATCATCAGACTTCATGTTCAACCCCAAAACGTCGACTACTGATCCATGTAATGATATATATATATATATAAAATGAACTTTTAAGAAAGCAGAGAGGTGTGACTTATAATTTACGAATAAAATCACACACCAGCGATCTCTTGGAAAAAAAATGATAAGAATCGACTTCAAATAATGGTTGCAGTTAATTTCTTGAAACTTAGTATTTAATCTTACATTAACCTGATCTACAAATGCACTTAATATCAACTGTGTGCTTCAGGTATTTGCAACTTATGCCGAGAACTTATCAATCACACCTCGTAGTTCACCTTCTGTAGACAGTTGTCAACATAGTTAATTCACCTTCTGTAGACAGTTGTCAACATAGTTAATTCACCTTCTGTAGACAGTTGTCAACATAGTTAATTCACTTTCTGTAGACAGTTGTCACCATAGTTAATTCACCTTCTGTAGACAGTTGTCAACATAGTTAATTCACCTTCTGTAGACAGTTGTCAACATAGTTAATTCACCTTCTGTAGATAGTTGTCAACATGTGCTCCGAATGACTGACAACTCACTACCAAAAATAGCGCTAAGATGGACACCACAGGGGAACAGAAGTAAGGGTAGACCAAAAGAGACATAGAGAAGAATAACAGAAAGGATGTTGAGCAATAGAGGGCTCACCTGGGCAAGAGAAGAAAAAAGGCGAAGGACAGGCATTTGTGGAAAACCCTTGCGGAAGCCCCATGTGCCCTGGGCACTTAAGGTTCAGAGAGAGAGAGAGAGAGAGAGAGAGAGAGAGAGAGATAGTTGTCAATATAGCTAATTTACCTTCTATAGATAGTTCTCAGGTGGACACTGTATCCAAGAAGCTAAACTATGAGCTTCTCCCACTAGAGAACGGTACCTGGTTATAAATCTTGGGACACAAACCTGGTTTGTTGTTCATGTGACGGAGAATGGAGGTAAGAACTGAGAAGAACTGGCGAAAGACCGAGCTAAATTCAGAACCACTCTGCTTAAGAGTGCAGAACTTTTTGATGAAGAGATGAGGTCTAAAATAAACTGAAAACAGAAGATGCACAAGCGATGAGACACGATTCTGCAGCACAAATATTGAGGAATATCTTCTGCTGCTGTAGTTGATTATTAAAATTCAACGTTGGTAGAACCTGCTGTGACAGAAGCTGTTTAGCAAGATGGTGGTCGGAAAGTTCCACAAACAGGTAACATATAACCGCTTTATGACCTTCTTCAGGAGACGAAAAGTTTCATCATAGCCGATTCTTCTTCTTCTTCTTCTTCTTTGGGCAGCTGGTTAGTTCAGCTTACCGACACGCTGGGACTCACTGCTGCAGACAAGAATCGTCTCCAATCATCTCTCTGTTCTTGATCTTTTCTTGCCGGTTGTCGATTTCAAAAGCGCATATATTTTCTTCTAGATTGCCTCGCCATCGTTGTCTAGGTCTACCCTCTTGGTCTATCCTCTTCCGTGTAGGCCATCTTTGTATATCCTTTTTCTTTCTCTCTAAATGCAAGAGTATGTTGTTTTTCATAATGGCTATTACCGATTATGATAATCACATTATTGATAGAATCAAGCATGAATTGACTGTTGGCAGTTTTCATAAACATTTAACGATACCTGTTATAGCTGGGCACAAGTATATCAGTAGTTGCTCGTGCTGATAAATGGGTACAAGTATATCAGTAGATGCTCGTGCTATTCATTCATGGGCCTGAGACATGTATCTGTCACAAGTTACAAGTCACTTCTGACTGGATTTATTATCAGATTTCTTCCATGTTTAAATTTTAAAAAAAATTTATTATTCTAATGCCCGCATGGGCTTGCTAGATAATTTTACCACGTGTGTGGTGAGGGTTTGTTGATTAAAATAGCCAAAAGGCCGAGAAGCCATGTTTAAAATACATCTATCCTAGATGCTGGCATGGAGGACATTTCTTCATCTGGTCCGTGGCTGTTCTTATCGTTTCGAAATTAAACAAAAAAAAAAGGTTTATATTTTTACATTTTTCTTCACATTTTATCTTGATAATAGGGGTAGAAAATGATAAGATGGATGAGAGATGGGAAGATTTTACGACGAATTATTAAATATTATCTGTTTACTGTTCATGTTTGGAAGGCGGAGACATATTTTATAAAGGTGACACATTTGTCAGTTTTATGTTATCAGGAAAAGCGAAAGCCTGGTCCAGCGTTTTACAGCCAGTCCATTGCCCCAGGACCTGGATGGCCATTGCTGATTTAACGAGGGCCTAGAGGACTTCCCTTGTTTTATGAGAGGGGGCCGCAGTGGACGACAAGAAAATGGCGAACAATCATTAGGGAATTGGATGAGATGAAGGAGGGAGAGAGGGAGATAAAATTACCCCCCGAAGACCATGTCCGCGGTAACATCATTTCTTTTGTTTACTTTTCTAAAAGTCTTCATCGTCATGTGAAGTTATTTTATGTTTCCGTATATAGAAGTTATGTTTACATACAGAAGTTATGTTTACATAGTTATGTTTACATACAGAAGTTATGTTCACATACAGAAAGTTATGTTTACATATAGAAGTTATGTTTACATAGTTATGTTTACATATAGAAGTTATGTTCACATACAGAAGTTATGTTTACATACAGAAGTTATATTTACATATAGAAGTTATGTTTCCATATAGAAGTTATTTTTATATACAAAAGTTATGTTTACATATATAACTAGCTATAAACCAAAGTGACCTTCCCTTGTATGTAAAGAAAACTGAATACTTTATATGACACCAGCAGCTAGTTCACAAAAGCGTAAACACTGAACAGAAATAGCAAAACTGCTCTAAATATTTGTTCCAAAAGAACTCTTGACAATGTGTGGGGTTAAAAGTTAACATCGGAAGAGTTCAATATTTACAGAGGAAGTGATGCATGTTGGGATGCCACATTTTCTTCAACATGGCTGGCATGAGACACTGAGGATAACTGGATTCTCCTGAACAAATTTAAGACGTGATAGTTTGTTGGCCTGAGATTAATCTACATGTCCGCCTTTGATTAAATTAGCATTGGGCTGATTCAGATTTGGAATTATCTGGGGACTGAGGGATGGTTGCCATGTGAAGATGTTCTGAGCATTCTCAATCGATAACTTCTATTCTTAAAAGAGTTTTAAATGTAGATGATACGTACAGACAGATTGAGAGAGAGGGAGAGAAGGAGAGAGGGAGAAGGAGAAAGGGAAAGAGAGGGAGAGGGAGAAGGGGAGAGAGAAGGGGAAAGAGGGAGAGAGGGAGGGAGAGGGAGAGGAGAGAAGGAGAAAGAGAGAGAGAGAGAGAGGGAAAGAGTGAGAGAGGGAACGAACGAACATACTTTATTTTCAAAGGGTTAAGAATTGGGCACGCAGGCCCGTCTGACATTCTGCCCTTCATCGCACAGCTTTCACTTAGTCACAGTCATTCAGCATTTTTAATGAGCATAATAATCATGAAGACACGATAAATAATCACATTTAAGAGGGAGAGGGAGAGAGAGGGGATAGGGAGAAAGAGAGAGAGGGAGAGGAAGAGAGAGAATGACAGATTAGATATAGATGTAAAATATAAAAGATAGACAGGCAAGAAGATAGATAGAAGAACAAACAGACAGACAAACGGACTGATAGACGGAAGGATCTTTCCTGGAGGAAGACCTAGCGTAACCCAGCAGACACTCTGTAGCTCACCCTAGCTCCGGACGGGTCAGAAAACAACGAATACACACTCCAGAAAACTGACAAAGGTTTGGGTCCTGTAGACATCTGATAAAAGACCTTAGATTCACAGAGTACTGTAAGTGTATTATAATTATCTGACACTTACGTCTTGCATCGAACAGACGCTTTTCTTTCCTTTTTTCTTTAATTTGAATTTTTCTCCTCTAAATCTGTCCTCAGTGAGGGAGTAAACAATGTCACTTTAGAATTTAATCTAAATTCATGATTAATTTAAATTCATAATTAATTTAAATTCATGATTTCAGTATTAGCATTGTCTCACTCATTTTGGCTTACCTTTCTGTTAAAGCACAAAAATATGTTGTGACAGACAGACAGACAGACAGACAGACAGACAGACAGACAGATAGATAGATAGATAGATAGATAGATAGATAGACAGATAGACAGACAGATAGATAGATAGATAGATAGATAGATAGATAGATAGATAGATAGATAGATAGACAGATAGATAGACAGATAGATAGATAGATAGATAGATAGATAGATAGATAGATAGATAGATAGATAGATAGATAGATAGATAGATAGATAGATAGATAGATAGATAGATAGATAGATAGATAGATAGATAGATAGACAGATAGACAGATAGACAGATAGATAGACAGACAGATAGATAGATAGATAGATAGATAGATAGATATAGATAGATAGATAGATAGATAGATAGATAGATAGATAGATAGGTTTTCGGGGTATAACGTACATTTGAAAGTGATTTACTTGTTAATGAGTGTCCCTTTTTAGGTGCCAAAGGGGGGCGTAATTTTCTGTGTAAACAGGTCCCTAAATAAGTTTCTCAAAGAATGAAATGCTTGAGATAAACAGCTGAACTAACAGGAACAAGCGATTACTCGTTTGTTTATCATCACTCTTTCTGCGGGTTTCGGGGCACTTGTTTAGTACATCCGTGTGTATCTCTCTCTCTCTCTCTCTCTCTCTCTCTCTCTCTTTCTCTCTCTCTCTCTCTCTCCGCTGCCAGTTCATGCTGTCGACCTCTACATTTTGCGAAGCAGCTTTCGCTAAAGTAGACTTTCTCACAAGCTAAGGAACGACGGAGAAGTAGACAGTCAGAGTTTAATGTGTCTCTCTAAATCTCTTACGTCTTGTTCTAAAAGAAGGAAAACAGAAACTCGATTTCCTGGAAAACTCCAAAGAGTTTTGGACTAACATGTGAAAACAGGCTTATGCTGAGGGTGGAGATTAGGCATGGCGCCTTAAACGCCTTAAATGTCTCTGGTTGGTAGACAGAAGACGAGGGAGATGGAAGTGGAAAAGCAGTCTGAACCAACAGAAACTCCTGTGCTAGGAAGGAAGTTTACTATATACAGAGGGGCTACAAAGATGTATATACACTTCAGGAAAAGAAATCTCTGGACTTCATGTAGAAGCTGAAAGTGTTTAATGTTGCGAGATGTGTTACTATGTATGTGTGTTACTATGTATGTGTGTTACTATGTATGTGTGTTACTATGTATGTGTGTTACTATGTATGTGTGTTACTATGTATGTGTGTTACTATGTCCTCTTGGAAAATGACGCGAACCAGAAACGATGAACTCTGTGGCGCCTCGGGGAGAGCTCGAAGGTCCGTGCTCATCAATCCCATTAGGAACTGGGTAAGGCAGCTCAAGCAGTAGCTCGCCGTACTCAAAAGTGTTTGGGCGCTCTTTGAGCAGCTCTTGTAATTGCTGACATCTAAAGTGACTCTCTATATATATAGTATTACACCATTCATACAGTTATTTCTTGTGCTGAATTGTGTATACTTCTTTTTAGATCCCTCCGTATATGTTTTAAAACTGAAAATATACGTATCACGAGAAAGTAAACGCAAATAGATCTGGCGTTTGAAAGAAAGGTTGTTTGTGTGACAAGAGGAAAACGAAACGAGGAGATGAATTTGAAACGTTTACAAGAAATTTAATGCAGGATTTCAGGAGGAAAGAATATTGAGGTATTACAGAGCAGAGTGTATAAAGTAGGGGGGGGGGAAGAATCTTGAGGTATTATAGAGCAGAAGGTATAAACTAGGGGGAAAGAATCTTGAGGTATTATAGAGCAGAGGGTATAAACTAGGGGAAAGAATCTTGAGGTATTATAGAGCAGAGGGTATAAACTAGGGGTAAAGAATCTTGAGGTATTATAGAGCAGAGGGTATAAACTGGGGAAAAGGCGAGGAACAGCTTAATTAATGAAGTGATTAATTAACGTTAATTAATAAACCTGTTTCAATGTTTTTCATAATTTCAACATTTTGTTTTTATCACACCTTTACTGCAATGGCTTCATATATACTTATTTGTGTATACTTGTAACTAATTATTCGTATAACGCAGAGTGATAGTGGCGTCGAGACTACTGTCTAAAATACTTTTAAACGTCTTCCTTCCGATCTAAATAACACAGGATGTAGAACGATTTAAAGCCCGTCACAAACATATTCATTTCTGCCGAAAACCTTGCTCACTGGATAAACTCCAGGATTTGAACTGTAATCCATTCACACTCTAATACAACGTGTAGGATTCAAAATACGGACATTGACGGCTGCAGAAAAGATAAGTTTCTTGACTAGAAAAATAGAATAAACAGATTTGATTGCGACAATAGAAGAATAAGATTTGATTACGACAGTAGAAGAATAAGATTTAATTACGAAGATAAAAGAATAAGAGTTGATTACGACAATAGAAGACTAAGATTTTATTACCACAATAGAAGAATAAGATTTTATAACTACAATAGAGGAATAAGATTTTATTACCACAATAGAAGAATAAGATTTGATTACGAGAACAGAAGAATAAGATTTGATTACGGCAACAGAAGAATAAGATATAATTACGAAAACAGAAAAATAAAATTTGATTACGACAATAGAAGAATAAGATTTGATTACGGCAACAGAAGAATAAGATTTGATTACGGCAACAGAAAAATAAAATGTGATTATGACAACAGAAGAATAAGATTTGATTACGACAACAGAAGAATAAGATTTGATTACGAAAACAGAAAAATAAAATTTGATTACGACAATAGAAGAATAAGATTTGATTACGGCAACAGAAAAATAAAATGTGATTATGACAACAGAAGAATAAGATTTGATTACGACAATAAAAGAATAAGATTTGATTACAGCAACAAAAGAATAAAATTTGATTACGATAACAAACGAATGAGGTTTGATTACGACAACAAAAGAATAAGATTTGATTACAATAACAAACGAATAAGATTTTATTACAATAACAAAAGAATAAGATTTAATTACGACAATGGAAGACTAAGATTTGAATATGACAACAAACTAATAAGATTTGATTAAGTCAACAAAAGAATAAGATTTGATTACAATAACAAAAGAATAAGATTTAATTACGACAGTGGAAGACTAAGATTTGAATATGACAACAAACGAATAAGATTTAATTACGAGAACAGAAGAAAAATAATTGATTACAGCAACAAAAGAATAAGATTGATTTGTTTGCGACAACAAAAGAAAAATATTTGATTAGGACAACAAAAAGCAAAGATTTGATTACGACAAAAAAAAGAGAATAAGATTTGATTATGACAACAGAAGATTAAGATTTGATTACGACAATAGGTTTGATTATAAGGACAGAAGACGGACTCTGAGAACACACTAAAGAACTGAGATATTGGTAAGATCAGAAAAAGAACACAAATCAATATTTTTAAAGAACCACACAAACTGACAGGTTAACAAATATAAATAAATAAATACATAAATAAAAAACCGTCCGACTCCAGCCTTTTCATTTTCTCATACAGGAAGTCAAGACATCTTTACACGATCTTAGTGGATGTAAGTGCAAGCAGGTGAACTTGATTGGCTATGGTTTGCCGCGATACTGCATATTAATTTCAGAAGCACTTTCCGTGCTTGAGATTGACTATGAAGCGTCACCGAGACGAAGTGTTCAGGTACCTTGTCTAGAACTCTGTTTGGAGCAGTGACATGGAAGTTACAGTGGCGATCTTCATAATACAGCAAAAACTGTTTCCTTCAAAATGTTTACCTGTTGAGAGCGACGACTAAGCTGAAGTGATGGTGTAGCAGTTAGGCCAGCGAAGTAGAGCTTGCCAGGATTGTGTTCCAGCCGTTTGGTGCTCCCAGAAGTTGGCTTAACATAGCGGACATGGCATGGATCTTTACTGTCCCTGTGGTGGTGTTTGTGAAAGAAGTACTGCACCTTACCCGGTTGTCTAGCTTCACTCCAGGTCTGAAAGCTAGATACAGTAACTCCCCATTCCCCACGGCCATTCTACTTCATCATCTTCGCAGCATCGGCTGTAAAGACCACTCTGCTGCATCATCTTCGCAGCATCGGCTGTAAAGACCACTCTGCTGCATCATCTTCGCAGCATCGGCTGTAAAGACCACTCTGCTTCATCATCTTCGCAGCATCGGCTGTAAAGACCACTCTGCTTCATCATCTTCGCAGCATCGGCTGTAAAGACCACTCTGGTAAGCGATTCCACGAGAACAAAACAAGAACAATAAGTTTGCCAACTGTCTTGTAAAAATGCACATTTACATGCCGAATATGTCGGCCTTTTTTTTCCCCTTTGCTTTCAAAAGATATGCCCGCTTGAGAGAAAGCTTGAGGAAAAGATCTCCATCTATTTCCATTTTCTGTGTATGTGTTCTCTGTTTCCTTGTAGCAACAAGATGGAACTGCAATTTAGTGCGTCCATCAAAGCAGGCTTGGGTAAGCGTTTCTTGTTCGGATGGCCAAAATAAACTTTTTTTCTATCTTCATGTGGTGGGCCACGCATTGTGAAAAAAAAAAAATGTCGAATTTACTAATCTCATAGTCGCAGAAGAAAACTCGCGTAATTAAATTTAGTGCACTTGAATCACGAGTATATATATGAGGGAGACACAGAGGGAGAGACATAGAGAGAAAAAGAGACAGAGAGTGAGGAGGGAGAGAGGGGGAGAAAGAGAAAGGGGAGAGAGAAAGGGGGGAGAGAGAAAGGGGGAGAGAGAGAGGAGGGGGGGGGGGAGAGAGAGAAAGGGAGAGGGGGAGAGAAATTTATTTGAAAGGAAATAGAAACTAGGTTAGTGAAAATCTTGAACTTGTGTAAAATTTGTAGTGAAACTGTCAAAATTTGCTGGAATAAATGTTGCCGCAAGTCTCAGGTTATTTGCTAAGTGTACATCCGTTAGCTCTGGTGAATTTCAATCTAGAAAATACGGGTTCACATTTTTTAGGTACTTCCAAAGATTGAAAATAAAATCAATATTGGTAATGTTTTCGGCAAACTATACTGGGTTTACAAGAAACCAACTGTAATGGCTGCGGGCTACACACAAACACACAAAGTTTCCGCACACCATATGTGGCCCACGGGCTAGTTGTGGACCATATGTGGCCCACGGGCTAGTTGTGGACCATATGTGTATTAAAATAACCTTTCTTTTTAAAAAAACCCACTTTTTTGTACTCCTCAACTCGTGTCGTATTTGAAATATTTTTCTTCAACCCCCCCCCCCCCCCAGAAAACAAGCAACTTTATCACACATAAACAACATCCAGGACACCTTCCCATCTTTGTAAATTTCCTTGTATATAAATTTAAGTACAAACAGATTCCCACCTTCCGCTTGTCCTAAGTGCTCTAAATGCTTTACTAGTTTACCATTTAATCTTTGTCAAATGTCACTCTTTTGGTGATTAACGTTTTTCTTGAAGTTTTTCATGAATGAATCATTATGTTCATGTGCTCATGTTAAAATGTTCTAGTTCACTGGAGGAATTTACAAAACTCAGGCACAGATTCTACTTAAACTGTCCGTTATTTTTTGTTTTTTCATGAATAGAGCGACGCTGACTAGTTTCGCTTGCGGACTTTTGTAGTTCCAAAAATAACGTCCCCAGAGGGTAGTTATCATCAAGGACTGGCGCGACTGACCATTGATGAATATTCTGTGCGATACTCACTGACACAAGCCGTGGTGTGATTATGGGAGTATCTCGTTTGAGATGATACCACGAACCTAATACTGAATATCCGTTATTTAAAAAAAATCATGCATCCAGGAAACTCTCTACTGTAGAAAGCAGAACAACAACAACAACACAATTCTTCAGATCATCAGAAGAAGCACCCCCACTCCCCTTAGACAAATGTTCCTGACCTTCTAAGGGGGGGGTAGCTCCTCCAGATCATGACTCCCAGAGGTCTTGTGGGTTGCTGCTTTTTTTTTCGCCCCGGGATTGAACCCGCGATCTTCCAGTTGGCACTGCACTTTGAAGTGCATCTTTAGCGATTTAGCTAAGGAGAACTGATACTGGTTATGACAAACGAAATTATTTAATGCTTGTTTCACATACTCTACAGCCAGCATGAGGCCTTTTCTACTGTTTCTGAAAGGCTTCTCAATGCCCTTGCTCTTGCTTGTCCCTTTATGCCCAGTTGCTTACATAGGTCGTATGCTGATGTTGATACGAATTCTCTCGCAGCCACTTCTACAGCTGTCACTTTTGCCCTGATTCCTGCCCCCTGCCTCAGTTGCTTGACCAGATCATTGCACTTGTCACATTTGAATAGATGCTGCTCCTCTATTCTTGTTTCGTACGGAACCGTAAACTCCATAATTATTAATTTCTGTTTTTCTATGGAGTACACTACAATGTCTGGTTGCATTCCCGCGCTCTTGATGGCAGTCGGGTATTCTCTTCTTCCTGGTAGGTCCGCTATCACATCCCAGTCATTTCCACCATCTAGCAGTGATGGTAAGGGAATGTCCCTTATTTCAATATTGGATGTCGTACCAGCGCCTATGAATTGGCTACACAGGCCAGAGTTATCTTAATAACAACAGCTAAAAACTAAAAACGTGGTTCCAGTAAAGAAAACAAAAGAATGGATGGATTACAGCAGGCACACTAGAACTGATAAAACAACGTAGAGAAATGAATACGCAATGAAAAGTGACAAACAACAACAAAGAAGAATATAAATCTTTAACAAAAGAAGTACGAAGAAACTTAAGAAAAGACAAAAAAAAAAAACAATACATAGAAGATTTTTGTGAAAGAATAAAAAGACACCACAAGTGTGGAAGAGATAGTGAAACGTTTAAAGAAATTAAGTCATTGATGAGAAATGTCACACCTAAGCTAAATGAAATTTGTGACGAGATGGGGAATACCTTGACAGAGACAGAAGAAATTCTAGAAAGATGAAAGGAATATTGCAGAGGAATGTATGAAAAAAACTGACTGTGAAAGCAGAAACCAACAGTGTAAATTATTAATGGAGGAGAAAGAACCCGAACCGACAATAGAAAAAGTTTTATGGGCAATAAAGAAACACCAGGATGTGATGAGATAACAGCTGAACTTATTAAAGCAGGAGGAAAGGAATGTGCAACGATCTATCATGCGCTATGTAAAAAGATATGGCATTCAGGTATTAGGCCAAAAGAATGGAAAAGAACTGTATTCATACCACTGACAAAAAAGGGTTACCTGAAATTAAGCACAAACTACAGAACTGTTGCCCTGATTAGTCATGCCAGTAAAATTCTGTTAAAAATCATAATGGGTAGACTTCGTAAGAAAATAGAAGAAGAAGTCAATATTGTCCAAGCTGGTTTCAGGCAAGGAAGAGGATCAAGAGATCATATATTCAATATAAGATTAATAATAGAGAAGTGCAAAGACTTTAATATGAATCTATATTTATCTTTTATAGACTACTCAAAGACATTTGAATGATTACAACATCAGAAACTTTGGGAAATAATGGAAAAAAGAGATTTTCAATACATTTGATACAATTAACATCACTGCTGTATTTAGACCAAAAAGCAGCAGTATGAATAAATGGTGAAACAACAACTTCTCTCCCTCTCTGAACTTTAAGTGCCCAGGGCACATGGGGCTTCCGCAAGGGTTTTCCACAAATGCCTGCCCTTCGTCTTTTTTTCTGCTCTTGCCCAGGTGAGCCCTCTATTGCTCAATATCCTTTCTGTTGTTCTTCTCCATGTCTCTTTTGGTCTACCCTTACTTCTGTTCTCCTGTGGTGTCCATCTTAAAAAACAACAACTTGGTTTGACATAAAACAAGGGGTCCATCAGGGGTGCATATTGTCGCCTTACTTATTTAACTTGTATACTAAAAATATAATGATGAATGTTAGAGAAGATGTAGACAACAAAAATTATGATGCCATAACAGTTGGAGGTTATGAAACAGATAAGGCATGTAGATTAGATATGCTGATGACACAGTATTACTGTCCACAACACAAAAAGGAATGGAAAACTAATAATGTCAGTCCGTAAGAACAGCGAAGAGCAAAACATCTATCTTAATGCTAATAAAACTAAATTGATGACAACTGACAAAACAAACAAGGCAGCTGAAATATGTATCAATGAGGAAAAATTGGAAGAAGTGGAGAGTTTTGAACACCTTGGATCACTACTAACTAATAATGGAGATACAATGAGGGAAATTATAATGAGGCCATCTGCCGCTCTTCAGAAAGTAAAACAAATAAAAAAATTCAAGGAGAGGAACAGAGAGAACTAAAAAAAATAAGATTTTTAAGAGCATGCATCTTTCCCATCACAACATATGCCTGTGAGACCTGGACACTTAACAAAACAGCTGAGAAACACATAAATGCCTCTTAATGTAAATGCTACAGAAGAGTTCTTCAAATACCATGGACACAAAAAATAACAAATATATCTTAATATTGAAGACGGCTGGCTAGTAAAGAGGATTAAAGAGAGAAAACTTAAATATTTTGGACACATTAAACATAATCTAGAGAAGACCGTCTTGGAAGGGTGCATAATGGGAAAAGAAAGAGAGGAAAACCAAGGCGAAGATGGCTGCAAGACATCGTTGGTGATGTGAAAATGGATGCATCAGCAGCAGGCCAGCTTGCTCACAACTGAGAGGCCTACAGGAGTGCTGTTAGGGAGGCAAAGTTTCGCAAGGGACATGCAAATGAATGAATGACCAGCGCCTATGAAGTACTTAGTTGGGACCTCAGCTCTTTTGCTGTTATTTGCATTATCTTTTCCCCTGTCTACAATGGCTACTAGTTCCTGCAGCACTCTGTTGTGCTGCCAGGTGTAGCGTCCTTGACCTAATGATACTATGCATGGTGACAGCACATGTTCCAATGTTTCCTTTTGTTGCAGAGAGGGCACTTTGTGTCTTCTGATACACCCCGTTTGTATAGGTTGGAGCCTGTAGGCAGAAGGTCATAAGTAGCTCTGATGATGAAGCTGAGTCTCAAGGGTGCCATTTTCCAGTTTATTAGATCTTGTTTAAGATTGTCTTGCGATATTTCAACGTAACGTTACATGAAAGTTCTCTGTATTTCTTTTCAAATTTTTCTTTGTTTGTTAGCTTGATAGTTTTTTTTTTCACTGCTCACGCTAAGAAAATAGAGGCAGAATCATTCGGTTATACTCATTCTTTGATGCTGATCACACCCAGTTCAGGCCTGCCCCAGATGGTAATTCTAAACTAACTATGGACTAAGTGTCTTTTTAAAAAACTTTTCCCCGTCGAAAATTAGTCTCCTTCTCTGGTTACCAGAGTTTCGTTTTAAAGGATAGAAGCTTTATGTGAACTCCAGACTCATAAACTGTCACTCCCTGTCAACGCTGCTAATAAACTGTCAACTTTGTATCGACGTCTAGTATCGATTACCATACAAGAAAATCTCATAAGCGAGCAAGGTATTCAGAAATAAAATGCGAACAAAAAGTTCTATTTTTGTGATGCGCTCTTGAGGCATGTAGGCTGAGGCGACAAGAGCCTCATCTACTCCACCGAGCCTGGTCACCAGACTCCCAGCTTCGTTTAAATTCCTTTCAAGGAACTTGTAAAAATGCCTTACTTCTCTCCCCAAAAAAATGTTGAAACTAACACAATATTTCTCTAATAAAACTTCGCGAGAAATTCAGTTAAAACCCAGAGACGTTCCATAATCAAAAACTCTAAATCTCCAACAAATTCAGAAAACTACGCACTCAACAATCCTCAACCATTAAATCCATAAAAATTCAGAAAGTGGTTGACTATTTCTTGAATAAAGTTGGAATAGAACGCATTATTTCACTACAAAACTACAGAACGACAAAGAACAAATGTTAATTTCAGCGAATTATTTTTGGTTTGTGCGTCTGTTTACAGCGAAATTTCTAACGTTCGATAATGAGATTTGTTGGAGATTCCTTGTTTCCTTGGTGCAAATTTCATTGTTAATAAATAAACAAATAAATAAATAATACACGAAAAGAGATGATGCAGGTAAAACTGGCAACAAAACAAACATGAACAACAGCGAAGCAACCCATGCGCTGCACCCTACATGAAGGGTTAGAGATGACTGAAAGTTTATTCTTTGTGCTGAAATGAAGAGAAGTTTACATTTTAGTATAGAGTTTGTGGATGATAAATTCTATGGTACGTATAGTGGATACATCCAGTTTCTTATGCTGTGGCCATAGCAGTGGCGGAGTGTGTTTAGACGATGGTGGATACAGAAAAATTAAAAAGCAGAGATGAGAGTAGATGTGTGAAAAATATAAATACAAAGAAGGAGGGAGAAAAACACAAACATTTTATATCATTCTTAATCTACTGATATACAGAAATGTATTTATTGTCCCGTGAACTTTCTCCCATGTTCTGTAAGTTTCACGAGTTTATCATACTTTTTAAAAGACTTTGTTTTTTTTTTGTTTTGTTTTGTTTTTATAAACTCCCATAACTTCACACCAAACTACGCACACGCTCCAACCTGCTCTGAAAACCGGAAGACCGACATTTGAAAGCATGGAACAGCCAATCAATGAAAGCGAACGGTAGACCTTTGAACCAATCAGCTGCTTTAAAAGAGAGGATGCAATAAGACCAACAACCCTTGCGGTAATCGTGGGCCCGGAAGTAGCTTCTTTTCATGCCAGTAATGCCTATTTTGTCGTATAGTGTGCTCGTGTCACTTTACGCTCTATGAATGGGTTCCAAGGATTTTTCATAATGCGTCCTCTATAAAACTGTTGTGACAATACGCACAAGAATGAAGGGGAAAGAAAAGAGAAGGTGAAACTACAGTCGAAAAGAAGCGACACAAACTATCAAAAAGTAAGAAATTGAGGAGAACATCAACTGAAACCAAAGGGTGGCGGGGAGGGTCAGCCCCCTAGGCTTTCGTACAAAACGTTAAACACATATATCTTTGTTTTAAAATATAAGCAACTTTATTTACACATTATATATACATATATATATACATATATACACATATATATATATATATATATATATATATATATATATATATAGAGAGAGAGAGAGAGAAAGAGATAGAGAGAGAGAGAGAGAGCGTAAGAGCAACTGTAGCTGAAAGGCAGGAAGTGAATTTGATGTGCCTAACAACAACACAAATGATAGAATGTCTAAACAAGCAAGAACTTGATGTTGGTAGTTTGGACGATGTAAAAATCTGTACAAGGATCAAAATTGATGATTTTGGTGGATGTTCTCAGAGAGAAAAATTTATGACTCACACAGTTCAGGCCTGCCCCAGATGGTAATTCTAAACTAACTATGGACTAAGTGTCTTTTTAAAAAACTTTTCCCCGTCGAAAATTAGTCTCCTTCTCTGGTTACCAGAGTTTCGTTTTAAAGGATAGAAGCTTTATGTGAACTCCAGACTCATAAACTGTCACTCCCTGTCAACGCTGCTAATAAACTGTCAACTTTGTATCGACGTCTAGTATCGATTACCATACAAGAAAATCTCATAAGCGAGCAAGGTATTCAGAAATAAAATGCGAACAAAAAGTTCTATTTTTGTGATGCGCTCTTGAGGCATGTAGGCTGAGGCGACAAGAGCCTCATCTACTCCACCGAGCCTGGTCACCAGACTCCCAGCTTCGTTTAAATTCCTTTCAAGGAACTTGTAAAAATGCCTTACTTCTCTCCCCAAAAAAATGTTGAAACTAACACAATATTTCTCTAATAAAACTTCACGAGAAATTCAGTTAAAACCCAGAGACGTTCCATAATCAAAAACTCTAAATCTCCAACAAATTCAGAAAACTACGCACTCAACAATCCTCAACCATTAAATCCATAATAAATTCAGAAAGTGGTTGACTATTTCTTGAATAAAGTTGGAATAGAACGCATTATTTCACTACAAAACTACAGAACGACAAAGAACAAATGTTAATTTCAGCGAATTATTTTTGGTTTGTGCGTCTGTTTACAGCGAAATTTCTAACGTTCGATAATGAGATTTGTTGGAGATTCCTTGTTTCCTTGGTGCAAATTTCATTGTTAATAAATAAACAAATAAATAAATAATACACGAAAAGAGATGATGCAGGTAAAACTGGCAACAAAACAAACATGAACAACAGCGAAGCAACCCATGCGCTGCACCCTACATGAAGGGTTAGAGATGACTGAAAGTTTATTCTTTGTGCTGAAATGAAGAGAAGTTTACATTTTAGTATAGAGTTTGTGGATGATAAATTCTATGGTACGTATAGTGGATACATCCAGTTTCTTATGCTGTGGCCATAGCAGTGGCGGAGTGTGTTTAGACGATGGTGGATACAGAAAAATTAAAAAGCAGAGATGAGAGTAGATGTGTGAAAAATATAAATACAAAGAAGGAGGGAGAAAAACACAAACATTTTATATCATTCTTAATCTACTGATATACAGAAATGTATTTATTGTCCCGTGAACTTTCTCCCATGTTCTGTAAGTTTATCATACTTTTTAAAAGACTTTGTTTTTTTTTTGTTTTGTTTTGTTTTTATAAACTCCCATAACTTCACACCAAACTACGCACACGCTCCAACCTGCTCTGAAAACCGGAAGACCGACATTTGAAAGCATGGAACAGCCAATCAATGAAAGCGAACGGTAGACCTTTGAACCAATCAGCTGCTTTAAAAGAGAGGATGCAATAAAGACCAACAACCCTTGCGGTAATCGTGGGCCCGGAAGTAGCTTCTTTTCATGCGAGTAATGCCTATTTTGTCGTATAGTGTGCTCGTGTCACTTTACGCTCTATGAATGGGTTCCAAGGATTTTTCATAATGCGTCCTCTATAAAACTGTTGTGACAATACGCACAAGAATGAAGGGGAAAGAAAAGAGAAGGTGAAACTACAGTCGAAAAGAAGCGACACAAACTATCAAAAAGTAAGAAATTGAGGAGAACATCAACTGAAACCAGAGGGTGGCGGGGAGGGCCAGCCCCCTAGGCTTTCGTACAAAACGTTAAACACATATCTTTGTTTTAAAATATAAGCAACTTTATTTACACATTATATATATATATATATATAGAGAGAGAGAGAGAGAAAGAGAGAGAGAGAGAGAGAGAGAGCGTAAGAGCAATTGTAGCTGAAAGGCAGGAAGTGAATTTGATGTGCCTAACAACAACACAAATGATAGAATTTCTAAACAAGCAAGAACTTGATGTTGGTAGTTTGGACGATGTAAAAATCTGTACAAGGATCAAAATTGATGATTTTGGTGGATGTTCTCAGAGAGAAAAATTTATGACTCACACATTCGACTGAGACTAGGGCTGATTCTTGGATGATTCACACATTCGACTGAGACTAGGGCTGATTCTCGGATGATTCACACATTCGACTGAGACTAGGGCTGATTCTTGGATGATTCACGCATTCGACTGAGACTAGGGCTGATTCTTGGATGATTCACACATTCGACTGAGACTAGGGCTGATTCTTGGATGATTCACGCATTCGACTGAGACTAGGGCTGATTCTTGGATGATTCACACATTCGACTAAGACTAGGGCTAATTCTTGGATGATTCACACATTCGACTGAGACTAGGGCTAATTCTTGGATGATTCACACATTCGACTAAGACTAGGGCTAATTCTTGGATGATTCACACATTCGACTGAGACTAGGGCTAATTCTTGGATGATTCACACATTCGACTGAGACTAGGGCTGATTCTTGGATGATTCACACATTCGACTAAGACTAGGGCTAATTCTTGGATGATTCACACATTCGACTGAGACTAGGGCTGATTCTTGGATGATTCACACATTCGACTGAGACTAGGGCTGATTCTTGGATGATTCACACATTCGACTAAGACTAGGGCTGATTCTTGGATGATTCACACATTCGACTAAGACTAGGGCTAATTCTTGGATGATTCACACATTCGACTAAGACTAGGGCTAATTCTTGGATGATTCACACATTCGACTGAGACTAGGGCTAATTCTTGGATGATCCACGCATTCGACTGAGACTAGGGCTGATTCTTGGATGATCCACACATTCGACTGAGACTAGGGCTGATTCTTGGATGATTCACGCATTCGACTAAGACTAGGGCTGATTCTTGGATGATTCACGCATTCGACTAAGACTAGGGCTGATTCTTGGATGATTCACGCATTCGACTAAGACTAGGGCTGATTCTTGGATGATCCACACATTCGACTGAGACTAGGGCTGATTCTTGGATGATTCACGCATTCGACTAAGACTAGGGCTGATTCTTGGATGATTCACGCATTCGACTGAGTTGTGGATGACTTTTACTTGTTGGGTGATCTTCAGAAGCAGGGATCTTTGTTACTTCCACTGTCATGGGAATACGACAATTCTTGCACTGATTACTAAATCATCCTTCTTCTTCTTCTCTTCTTCTTCTTCTGCTTTTTCTCTTACAAGGACGCTGCTTGGTGTCACATGTTGCAGGGAGACTGTGATATCTGTGTCCTTCTGTCTGATACAGCGCCCATCATCAGTACATGCATATTTTGAAGGTTGTGTTTGCCTTCCCATTTCTATCCTCATTTATTTGGCCAGACCGTTGCTTGTTTTCAAGGGGGCACCCAGAGAGAGGTAGAATAGAGTTTTGGTCAGCGGTGGAGCACTGACCGGTACTTCATTGAGCTCGTGTCACTACAACAGCCTGTCTACGGAGAGGTCAGACTAAAGATACCTGGCAGGGTCTTGCTCATGGCCTCCTTCCCCTCTGCTAGCTGCCGTTGTTCTCTCAGGCGCAGACAGTTTTGTCCGAACGTCGTTCTCTTGTCATTTGTACACGAATCACGTGACTGAAGTATACACGAATCACGTGACTGAAGTATACACGAATCACGTGACTGAAGTATACACGAATCACGTGACGGAAGTATACACGAATCACGTGACGGAAGTATACACAAATCACGTGACGGAAGTATACACGAATTTTGCACCCTGAATAAGGCCAGTTAATTGTATAAAACAGAGGCCCTCAAAAGCATGTGCTCTGAGCGATTGCAATGTTGGGCTAATGTTGTATTACAAGATGTTGGGCTAATGTTGTATTACCATCTGTTAGGCTAATGTTGTATTACCAGCTGTTGGGCTAATGTTGTATTACCAGTTGTTGGGCTAATGTTGTATTACAAGATGTTAGGCTAATGTTGTATTACCAGCTAACTGCTGCCACTAGCCACATTTGGCTCTGGTTATACGTTCAACGTTCAAAGTTCAAAATTCAGACATTCTGGTTCACTGCGTTCGGGATAACCCCATATATGCCCGCCGCATGTCACAGCATCCATCCAAGAGTATGTTTGCTAATAGTTCCTGTCAACTGTTGGTTGTTTACGATGCGTTTTCTGTCACATAGTTCAGATTTCCTGCCAGCACCTTTAATTTGTCCTAGCTCCAGCAGTCTCCTCACAGCTACATTATTCATCCATTCCTACCTCTCACTTTCCTGCAGTCTGTCCAGTACAGCACTAGCAATGTCCCCCTTGTCCATTGACAGTCTGGCTTTTACTTTTGCTTGTCCAGCAAGTCTGTCTGCCACATCACTGCCATGTACTCCCACATGCCTTGGACAGTAAAGCCACACTAGGCTTGTCACAGCTGACTAGTTAACAGTTGAACTCATTCTTTGCGAAGCAAATTCTTCTCAGTCTTACAGAGCATAGTCTGTGAATCCGTCACAATGACGCCATCAACCACAGCATGAGCAACTAGCCATTTCATTGCCGTCAACACAGCCTCAGTTTCCATTATACACTCATAGTATGACCACAGCTATGCGGGTTATGAAAGAAAAAAAAACAAATTATAGTTCCCTCTACCTGTGGAACATGCACACAACACAGTGGCCGGTGGTTCTCAAACAATCTGTTCCCAACACAAACAGCTAAAGCCACATTCTGTCCTACAAGTCAAACATCAATGGCGACAGGTTTAAAGGTCAGGTCAACACACGTGAGAAAACAGAGATCTTAATCAATGTTTTGTTTCGATAATTAGACCGTCTTTTTTTATTTCCAGTTTATTTATTTTTTTATTATTATTAGAGATTTCTTTTTCAGAAACTGAATTCATGTTTTAGAATAAACTTACTACTTTTAAACTTTTAAATGAATCTGGTAAACGTTATATTACAATAGAGAGACTCAATTTCATCAGAAATTTAATACCAAAAAATGTGTCAATTAAAATTTTTTACTTCCACTGTCATGGGAATACGACAATTCTTGCACTGATTACTAAATCATCCTTCTTCTTCTTCTCTTCTTCTTCTTCTTCTTCTGCTTTTTCTCTTACAAGGACGCTGCTTGGTGTCACATGTTGCAGGGAGACTGTGATATCTGTGTCCTTCTGTCTGATACAGCGCCCATCATCAGTACATGCATATTTTGAAGGTTGTGTTTGCCTTCCCATTTCTATCCTCATTTATTTGGCCAGACCGTTGCTTGTTTTCAAGGGGGCACCCAGAGAGAGGTAGAATAGAGTTTTGGTCAGCGGTGGAGCACTGACCGGTACTTCATTGAGCTCGTGTCACTACAACAGCCTGTCTACGGAGAGGTCAGACTAAAGATACCTGGCAGGGTCTTGCTCATGGCCTCCTTCCCCTCTGCTAGCTGCCGTTGTTCTCTCAGGCGCAGACAGTTTTGTCCGAACGTTCGCGCACTTTGTCGTTCTCTTGTCATTTGTACACGAATCACGTAACTGAAGTATACACGAATCACGTGACGGAAGTATACACGAATCACGTGACGGAAGTATACACGAATTTTGCACCCTGAATAAGGCCAGTTAATTGTATAAAACAGAGGCCCTCCAAAGCATGTGCTCTGAGCGATTGCAATGTTGGGCTAATGTTGTATTACAAGATGTTGGGCTAATGTTGTATTACCATCTGTTAGGCTAATGTTGTATTACCAGCTGTTGGGCTAATGTTGTATTACCAGCTATTGGGCTAATGTTGTATTACAAGATGTTGGGCTAATGTTGTATTACAAGATGTTGGGCTAATGTTGTATTACAAGATGTTGGGCTAATGTTGTATTACAAGATGTTGGGCTAATGTTGTATTACAAGATGTTGGGCTAATGTTGTATTACCAGCTATTGGGCTAATGTTGTATTACAAGATGTTGGGCTAATGTTGTATTACCAGCTGTTGGGCTAATGTTGTATTACCAGCTATTGGGCTAATGTTGTATTACAAGATGTTGGGCTAATGTTGTATTACCATCTGTTAGGCTAATGTTGTATTACCAGCTGTTGGGCTAATGTTGTATTACCAGCTAACTGCTGCCACTAGCCACATTTGGCTCTGGTTATACGTTCAACGTTCAAAGTTCAAAATTCAGACATTCTGGTTCACTGCGTTCGGGATAACCCCATATATGCTTTATCTCATGTCGCAGCATCCATCCAAGAGTATGTTTGCTAATAGTTCCTGTCAACTGTTGGTTGTTTACGATGCGTTTTCTGTCACATAGTTCAGATTTCCTGCCAGCACCTTCAATTTGTCCTAGCTCCAGTAGTCTCCTCACAGCTACATTGTTCATCCATTCCTACCTCTCACTTTCCTGCAGTCTGTCCAATACAGCACTAGCAATGTCCCCCTTGTCCATTGACAGTCTGGCTTTTATTTTTGCTTGTCCAGCAAGTCTGTCTGCCACATCACTGCCATGTACTCCCACATGCCTTGGACAGTAAAGCCACACTAGGCTTGTCACAGCTGACTAGTTAACAGTTGAACCTATTCTTTGCGAAGCAAATTCTTCTCAGTCTTACAGAGCATAGTCTGTGAATCCGTCACAATGACGCCATCAACCACAGCATGAGCAACTAGCCATTTCATTGCCGTCAACACAGCCTCAGTTTCCATTATACACTCATAGTATGACCACAGCTATGCGGGTTATGAAAGAAAAAAAAACAAATTATAGTTCCCTCTACCTGTGGAACATGCACACAACACAGTGGCCGGTGGTTCTCAAACAATCTGTTCCCAACACAAACAGCTAAAGCCACATTCTGTCCTACAAGTCAAACATCAATGGCGACAGGTTTAAAGGTCAGGTCAACACACGTGAGAAAACAGAGATCTTAATCAATGTTTTGTTTCGATAATTAGACCGTCTTTTTTTATTTCCAGTTTATTTATTTTTTTATTATTATTAGAGATTTCTTTTTCAGAAACTGAATTCATGTTTTAGAATAAACTTACTGCTTTTAAACTTTTAAATGAATCTGGTAAACGTTATATTACAATAGAGAGACTCAATTTCATCAGAAATTTAATACCAAAAAATGTGTCAATTAAAATTTTTTATTGCCCAGAAATAGTGTTCACTAAGATCATCTTGTTAGAAAATGGCGATGATATTTTTTGTGTGAAATATGAGATCTTTAAGGTTGAATATGAGATCTTTAAGCTTGAATTTCATCATCTCTATCGCTTAATTAACAATTGTTAAATGCATTGTAGACTTTGCAGATAAAAAAACATACAAAGTAAACTGAATGAAAATAGATGTATTGATTTATTTATACATGACATGGACCAAAAAGCTTTGTGTCAGTTTATCTATCTGGGGTTTCTTGGCCCAGTATGAGAGTCTGAGATACTTGGCGCAGTATGAGAGTCTGAGATGCTTGGCCCAATATGAGAGTCTGAGATAATTGACCCAATATGAGAGTCTGAGATACTTGGCCAATAGAAGCGCCTGAGATACTTGGCGCAATATGAGCGTCTGAGATACTTGGCGCAATATGAGAGTCTGAGATACTTGGCCCAATATGAGAGTCTGAGATACTTGGCCCAATATGAGCGTCTGAGATACTTGGCCCAATATGAACGTCTGAGATACTTGGCCCAATATGAGCGTCTGAGATACTTGGCCCAATATGAGCGTCTGAGATACTTGGCCTAATATGAACGTCTGAGATACTTGGCCCAATATGAGCGTCTGAGATACTTGGCCCAGTATGAGCGTCTGAGATACTTAGCCCAATATGAGCGTCTGAGATACTTGGCCCAATATGAGCGTCTGAGATACTCGGCTACAAGTATGTCTAAGTAAGTTTCACTAGTTTTATCGTTCTGGTCACTTGCGGGTTTTGTATCCACTCTTTCACGAGGACCGTGTGCAAAACTAGGCCACAGAACAAACTCAGGCTGCTACTGTACGTATTCTCTCTCTCACACACACACACACACACACCAACACACACACATACATACACACACACACGCAAGCAGTGGTTCGTGTTAACTGGTAAATTACAGATAAAAAAAACGAGAAAAACCGAAACGTTTGCAGATCGTTGGTTACCGTAACCAGTTTGTATTATCAAAAACCTAGTTTAAAAAAACAACCAGCAAAATAGGTTGGAGATTATTCGGTACAGTAGGTTCATGTAATCAGGGCAGTAGGTTCATGTAATCGGGCCAGTAGGTTCATGGTGCTTAATTTGTATGGAGGAGAATCAGCCAGTTTTGATTGTGGTACGTCATATGAGCATTTTGTAAACAGTAAATGTCGCAGCAAATAAAGTTGTAAAAAATCACGTCAACATTTAATTCCCATTGATGTTTGTAAAGGATTTTAATTTTATATCTCAAACCAGTATAAGGCACAGCATATTGTATTGATAAAACCAGTATAAGGCACAGCATATTGTATTGATAAAACCAGTATAAGGCACAGCATATTGTATTGATAAAACCAGTATTTCGGAAGGAATCTCGTGCAAAGTAGAAGACGGGTACAAGTGTTCCGGTTTCGAAATATCCTAGTTGTATCCCAGTGTATATGAGGAAATGATTTTTACGTGAAATTTAGTTATTTATCTTAATTCTTAACGCTTGCTTTCTTTTGTAGGCAGATATTCTCTGTAATTATAAGTTTCCTAACACATAGTTCATGTACAGGACCACGAAAGCTGAGAACTGCATAATTTTATTTGCCTTGATTAATCTATTAATAATCAGCCAGGAGCGTAATGGGTAGCAAGCCAAAATACACAGCACCAGCTACCAGAGTAGGCCATCAAAGCTAATAGCAACAGAAATCAATCCAGCGATCAATCAAACCGTTTTCTTCATCACTTATCGATTGTTCCTACTCAATTTGACCATTTATAAGACTTGATTACTCCTAACAAAAGTGCCGTTTTATATTTGAATATACTTTCAGGATCTGTTGTATCGCAGTCAGCCTAGTCTGGCGTAGTAATTAGAATGCCAGCCGTGGTTGGAAGAGACGAGTTTCGTTCCTACTTTCACTTTGTATTTAACTCTAAGCTTTTTCCTCTCTGCAGCCTACAAGGGGTGATCTTGAAACGCAGGCACCGTGTCGGATGGAAAGTAGGTTACAGGAGCCTGTTTAAAGTTTAGTAATGAACTCGGTATGCAAGTCGACCGGTATGAGTAGTCTCGTCCGAATGACGCAATAAACAAGTCGACCGCTACGAGTAGTCTCGTCCGAATGACGCAATAAACAAGTCGACCGCTATAAATAGTCTTGCCTGAATACCGCAATAAATAAGTCGACCACAAGGCGCAGACTCGTCCAGTTGGCCAGACAGAAGGAGCACATCAGACTGTTACTGGAGCACATTGAAAATGTCACCTAAAGCCGCTAAACTTCTCCGGTCCTAAAACCCGCTCCATCACTCCTTGATTGGAGGAGGGGAGGAGAAAGGATGTACATTTGAGAACATTAGAAAGCTGGCATTTTCAAATTCTAAAAGTGAGAACAGAGCACAGAGAGACAGCCAGCAATATACATAAACCGGATGTAGGAACGGACAAACAAGGAAACGCAGGAGAAGATAACTCAGAGAACGGAAAAATGCAAGGGACATAACTTGAAACCTCCATCCTGAAAATCGTAAGCTCATTTATGTCCTGGCCAGACTTGAACATTAAACATGGAGTATAAAGGGAGAGGGAAAAAAACAACAGAAAGCGTCAGATTGAAGATGGGCGTCTCTTGGGGCAGCTGCTGTGGAGAAAGTTATGCAAAGAAAAGGAAAAAGGTGGGCTGGATATACACAAACGATGCACGGTACACGCAGTAGAAAGAACAAGATACGGGAAAGAAAGATGCCACTGATCAACGTAGACTGCGAAAACATAAAACAATGATACAAACTGAGAAAGCATAAAAATATGATATAAACTGATAAAACATAAAACTATGACATAAAATGATAAAACATAAAACTTTGATATAAACTGATAAAACATAAATCTTTGATATAAATTGATAAACATAAAACTATGATATAAACTGAGAAAACATAAAACTATGATATAAAATGAGAAAACATAAAGCCAGGCTATTGATTTCTAAGACATTAAGAATACAATATGTAGATTGCGGATGGCATACAACTTATCACACAGTGAAAAGAAGCGGAACAAATCCTTCTTTCATCGAGATAACTGTTTATTGCACATGCGCGCCGAAAGAACTCCTCCCATAACAGACGCTGACATGGCTGTGATTGGTTCATTTTAATAATGGGCACTTGAGTTCAGCTATCACCGTAACTCGCCCAAATTTATTCCGCTTTATATAGTTGCAGAACAAATAATTTGTTGCACTTCGGCTCCATCACGTAGAAGCCAGTGACATAAACACAAATTTTCTTTGACTGGTCGTGTACTCTGAACGATCTAGAGGATGTTGCTAGGACAGTCGTGGCGCGGACACCCGAAGTACAGAGAACAAAACAAAAGTCGAAAGATAATCAAGAGCAGTTAAGAGTCGACGTGCTATAAGCTGTAATAGGCAATCAAGAGAAGTTAAGGGTCGACGTGCTGTAAGCTGTGATAGGCAATCAAGAGAAGTTAAGGGTCGACGTGCTATAAGCTGTGATAGACAATCAAGAGAAGTTAAGGGTCGACGTGCTATAAGCTGTGTTGGACAGTCAAGAGAAGTTATGAGTCGACGTGCTATAAGCTGTGATAGACAATCAAGAGAAGTTATGAGTCGACGTGCTATAAGCTGTGATAGACAATAAAGAGCAATTAAGAGTCGACATGCTGGAAGCTAAGACATTTACTCAAGGACAGCCAAAGATCGACATGCTGGAAGCTAAGACATTTACTCAAGGACAGCTAAAGATCGACATGCTGGAAGCTAAGACATTTACTCAAGGACAGCCAAAGATCGATATACTGGAAGCTAACTCTTTTACTCCAAAACAAGACTGGCAGGGCTGGTAAAGCTTGTACATCTGTGTGAATAAGAGCTCAGAGCGATATTTAGGCAGTCTGAATAAAATGAAAAGTAGCACATTTCTAACCCACCCCATATTTTTAAATTATGGAGTAACTTCCTTTCAGATTCTTTCAACCAAAATTTCTAATCAAAATTTATATTAGCAGATAATGGGAAGTAATTCAGGACTGAAAGAGTTAAGACGTTTAGCTAGAGGCATCTAACAGTAGAAAAGCTGGTAGCTGAGACATTTAGCTAGAGGCAGCAAAGAGTAGAAATGCTGGTAGCTGAGGCATTTAGCTAGAGGCAGCAAAGAGTAGAAATGCTGGTAGCTGAGGCATTTAACCAAGGACAGCCAAGAATCGAACTCTTCTCTTCTTCTGAGACGTACTGAGACAGAATGAGATCGTGCATAGTCTGGGTATAGATCGTGGCACTGGAGAAAACATTGTTGCTGCTCTGTAAGAGGGCGCCAACCACACTGGAGGATTACTGCATCGTTCGTCAGCGCCGATGGACGTGGACAGAAGGATGGAATTTTGCTCACTCTGGGTCCGACTCAAAGATGTATTTCAAGACTTTGATCACTACAGAAAAATCATATACACAAAACAAAGTGCCTGACAACCAGCCATGAGGCCGGGAAACAAGATCTAAGTCATTTTTTAAAGAGCTGCTCTATGAACTGCTGATTCTTTGTACAAAGTTTCCCCTTCGAACACTGTCCCGGGTAAAAAGTTTCCACTTCAAACACTGTCCCGGGTAAAAACACTGTTAGAAAGTTCATCTAGGAGTTTTGTTTCTGGAAAAAACAGGTAGAATTATTTGCTGAAATTCGATAACGTGTAAAAAAATGTTTATTGTTTTAATCGTCATCTTCAGCCATTTCCTCTAGGAACGTTTTATACAATGGATATCCAACTTGTTCTGTCTATTTTGATTGTTTTAGACCAGTAATAATAACTGTGTATTTTCTCTGTTCTTCGATCTACTTTCTTTTGGTACGCGTAAATTTTGGAGATAAATGGGAATATTGTGGTAGTAAAGGGGAGATTTTAGTAATAACTGGATATCTGGTAGTAAAGAGGAACGTTCTGATGCAGGTGGATATCGTGGTTGGACCTGAGGCATCTACTAGAAAGAAAGGTCAAGTGGTTGTAAGTGGAGATTTTGGTAGTAGTTATGGGTATCTGGTAGAAAGCAAGGTCACGAGAATACAAATGCTGATTTTGATCGTATTTAAGGACACCTGGTAGTAAAGTCATTTGGATGTAAGTGTAGATTTTAGTAGTACTCGGGCATCTGGTTGTAAGTGTAGATTTTAGTAGTACTCTCGGGCATCTGGTTGTAAGTGTAGATTTTAGTAGTACTCTCGGGCATCTGGTTGTAAGTGTAGATTTTAGTAGTACTCAAGGGCATCTGGTTATAAATGTAGATTTTAGTAGTACTCAAGGGCATCTAGTTGTAATTGTAGATTTTAGTAGTACTCTCGGGCATCTGGTTGTAATTGTAGATTTTAGTAGTACTCTCGGGGATTTGGTTTTAAGTGTAGATTTTAGTAGTACTTAAGTGCATCTGATTGTAAATGTAGATTTTATTAGTACTCAAGAGCATCTGATTGTAAGTGTAGATTTTATTACTACTCAAGACCATCTGGTTGTAAATGTAGATTTTAGTAGTACTCAAGAGCATCTGGTTGTAAGTGTAGATTTTATTAGTACTCAAGACCATCTGGTTGTAAATGTAGATGTTAGTAGTACTCTCAGGCATCTGGTTGTAAGTGTAGATGTTAGTAGTCATGGATTGCTGAGTTAATGTTGATATTCTACTTGTAATATGGCACGTACGACAAGGTGATGTGGCCAGCGTAATGTCTGGTCGCATTTCCTCTTTCCCAGCTCCTGAAGGTGTCAGTTACCCATTTCCACAACTGGACGCCAGAAACGCCCCCTGGGGATTCGAATCACCTACCTTCGCCATGGGAGGCGACTACATCAACCACTTTGCTACTCATGAGCCTTATGCAGGCCAGATAAAGGAAATTCTCAAGGAGATGTTTGGGATTCGAACCTGGAACTACACTCGCAAGAGCAATTGTTTAGCCAAGAAAACACTGACAACGCATTCAGTATTGTTGCTTTATAGATGATTGTCAGCGTGTGCTGTCTTGGGTGTAGCTGCTTCAACTAGAATTCGGAGATTCTGTTGCCAATAATTAATTCGCTAGCGACTGCTTTTTCTTCTCATGTGTTTGTTTGGATATCCTTGGGGTTGCAGGCATGACTTGTTTCCAGTCAGGAAACTACAGCGTCTTAAACTGCTAAAGCAACATGTTTCCAAATGGCAAAATATATCAATTTCATTCAGTAAAATACTGCATTTCTTGTCGCCAAAATTTCCAGTCAGAAAATGCTGTATTTCTAATCAGAAAAACAACACGATGTCAAACGGTAAAATACAAAGTTTCCAGTCAATAAAATACTAAATCTTTTGTCAGTAAAATGTCAGATTTTCAATTATAAAAAAAAACATATTTCTAATCAGTAAAATAACATAATTTCAAATTGCTAAAGAAAAAAAAATAAAAAGAAAGAGAATTTCCTGTATATAAAATACCAATTTCCAGTCAATAAAATTTCAGATTTAATGTCAGTAAAATATCATGTATCTGACTGGTAAAGCAACACTTTACGAAAAAGCGAAGTGCCACATTTACAGTCATTAAAATGTATTATCAGTGAAATCTGGAATTAAAAAAAAAACATTTTGCGTAATTCACTTCATCAGTTCATGACATATTTTGTGTCAATATTTTGTCATCAATTCATAAAACTTACCAGTGTTTGTGTTCCAAGAAATGCTCTCGCCAAACCCGTTGTCAATGCCCAGCAGAAGCTTGTAAACAGAACGTCCGTCTGGCGTGTCCTATCCTCGAATGTTTGGTAGCGCGCGGGATTTTGGGAGACCGATTGCTGAACAGAGACCTATTGATTCCTGGGAACTATAATTATTTCGCCAATGGGGCAAAGTAGAGAATGAGATATCCCATTACTGTGGTGGCGTCAATTAATGTGGTGAGAATAATGGAATAATTTAGTGGTGGAGAAGTGGGGCGGAGCGTAGAAGTAGCTCATTGTAGAAACATGGACAAACAAACTATTACACCGGTACGGGTGACCACAATACGGAATCTGCTGGTTAGTTTTAGAAAGAACAATGTACTGCCCGAATTTGAATATTTAAATTAGGATTATCTAAACATGCTGCACGCGGATCTTACACTATCTTGGATAAATTTCGTATAACTATTTTCTAAGATGAAAATCAAGTGCTGAACTTAACAAAAGTCTGATCGATCAAACTTTTCCTAGTTTTTCTCTTACTCAGCCAGACAAACCGGCCCGCAGGAGCCCGCGGCTGACAGCCAGCTGTAAGTGTAGGTTTCTCTGAGGTTCCAGCACACCTGAACCATGTCAGATCTCTACCTCGGCTGGCAGAACGCTGACGGCAACCAGGGAGCACTTAATTACAGAGCTGTAAGGTCTCACCTGTTACTGTCCCTCAACTCTTATGTGTCAGAGCTGAATTTAGGAACCATTTTGAAGACATAACATTAAGAAGCAATCTTCAATACATACCACTGAGAAACCATCTTCAAGATATAACATTGAGAAACCATCTTCAGGACATAACATTGAGAAACCATTTTCAAGATATAACATTGAGAAACCATCTTCAGGACATAACACTGAGAAACCATCTTCAGGACATAACATTGAGAAACCATCTTCAGGACATAACATTGAGAAACCATCTTCAAGATATAACATTGAGAATCCATCTTCAGGACATAACATTGAGAAACCATTTTCAAGATATAACATTGAGAAACCATCTTCAAGACATAACATTAAGAAACCATCTTCAAGACATAACATTAAGAAACAATCTTCAAGACGTGATATTAAGAAACTATCCTCAAGACATAACATTAGGAAACTATCTTCAAGAAATAACATTAAGAAGCAATCTTCAAGACATAATATTAAGAAACCATCTTCAAGACATAACATTAAGAAACAATCTTCAAGACATAATATTAAGAAACCACCTTTAAGACATAACACTGAGAAACCGCCTTCAAGACATAACACTGAGAAACCATCTTCAAGACATAAAATTGAGAAACCATCTTCAAGACATAAAATTGAGAAACCATCTTCAAGACATAACACTGAGAAACCGTCTTCAAGACATAACACTGAGAATGAATGAATGAATAATCTTTATTTTTCAAGGGTAAAGAATTGGGCACGCAGGCCCGTCTTACATTCTGCCCTTCATCACTCCATCTTTCATTCTTCCCACACACTTGATTTAGTACAAAAATACAAATTAAATTAGGAAAAACATATCAAAAGAGTGTAAGATTTAACTATTATTACATTCAAGGTAAAAGAGAAGTAATTAACCTAATAAAATAGCACTCACGCACACATACACACGCAGACATATACATAAATAAAAATACATTGTAAATACAGATCTTCTAACATATGTTTTTTTAACAATCATCATCATCATCATGTGCCGTGCCGACTGGCGTTGGCTATTATGCTTCTCCAGAGTACGCGATCCTTCATGCATGCCATCAGCTCAGTTGTGATCTCCTCTCACACCATCCCGTCAGACTGTCCAGTATCATTTCTCTTGGTCTTCCTCTTGATCTTCTTCCTTCTATTTTTCCTGTTGTTATAATATTTTCAATGCCCCCTCTTCTCATTGCATGTCCTATGAAAGTACATTGTCTCTCTCTTATCTTTTTGACAAGGTTTTTTGTCTCTCCAGCTCTTCTCATACATTCTTCATTAGTTATTTTTGCTGTCCAGGGGATTCGCAACATTCTTCTAATAAACCACATTTCTGCTGCTTCCAATGATTTTTGTGCAGACTTGCCTATTGTCCATGATTCACTTCCATATAACAAGATAGGTTCAATATAGCATTTTAGTACTCGTTTTCTAACATTCATTGATAAGGATGTGTTGGTCAATATGTTTCTCATTCTCTGAAATGCAGTCTTTGCTTGGCCTATTCTGTTCCTAATTTCTGTTCTGCATTTCCCATCTGAAGTTATTACTGCTCCAAGGTATTTGAATTTCTGCACCTGCTTTAGAACAGTTCCGTTTAATTTAATACTGCATGCTGGTGGATTCTGTTTCTTAGATATAACCATAGTCTCTGTCTTTTTGATGTTTTTAACAACCATTAAAATAATTTCTAATAATATCTAACAAGTTGCTTTTCTAACTATGTCATTGAAGTACTTGATGGTTTACGAGCCATGTGTTGAGAGAGTGCTAGTTATTTTATGGAGGCATATAATTACAAGCAAGTAAGTAATGAAACAGGTTTGAGTTAAAGGATGAAGTATTACCAATGGATTTTAAATTGTAGGGGAGGGTGTTCCAGAGCTGTACTGCAGAGTATGCAAGGCTTTTCTTGTACAGATCAATCCTGGATTTAGGAAGAAGATAGTTTTTTAAACGCTGGATATGTTTAGTGTTATACGTAAACAGTGACCACAAGTAAGGCGGAGCATTGTGCGACAGAATTCTGTGAACAAACTTAACTTTGTTAAAAATGATTATATTTTTGAGGGATAGAATTTTGAGTTGTTTGTGTTGATCTACAGTCTGTACTGGGTGTTTGTCACAAATAAGATTTAATGCTCGCTTGTGAAGTGAGTGGAGCCTTTTTGTGTTTGAGACTGAGCATCCATCCCAGATTGTGGAACAGTAATCTAAGTGTGTTTGAATGTGTGATATGTAGTATATCTTTCTTGTGTCTTTGTCGATAAAGTGTTTAATTTTGGCTAATTGGTAACCTTTCTGTGCATTCAAGTTTGTTAGGTTATGTACGTGAGAATTCCAAGTTAAATGCTGATAAATGATGAGTCCTAGGGTTTTATGTTCATGAACATTTTCTATTGCCTTAGTCCCAGCACAAAGCTGTAGTGAAGTTTTAGTTGCATTTTGCAGTTTCTGTCTTGTAGTGATGAGCATGGATTTTGTTTTGTTGGTGTTTATCAACATACCATTTTTATTACTCCATTTAATCAAACTGTTTATATCATTTTGGAGCGTTGTCGGTAGTTTATTGATGTCATATTCACTATTGTAAACAGTACAGTCGTCAGCGAAAAGATCACATGAAACCAAACTAGAAACCAGAAACTAGAAACCAAACTAGCAGATTCTGTGTCTTCTGTTTCAGGAGATGAAGAAATCTAAACAGGCCCACTCAGTACAAAGTGTCTTCACGAATACGTCGGTTATAGGTAAGTGAAGTTCAACATCGTCAAAGAAACACACAGCTTCTGTTACCAGTGAAAAACGAGAGATGACTGATAAGTTCTCGGCATAATGTACAAATACTTGAAACACACAGTTAATATTAGGTGGATTTGTAGAACAGTTTAATGTAAGATTAAACACCAAGCTTCAAGAAATTAAACTACAACCAATTTTTTTACAGGCTACTGAAGTGGTAAGAGGTGGCAGAAATTGAGAAAATAGACACAATTTCACATCGAGCAGTCATTCGCTACCTCTGCATCAAGGGTTTATCGTCGAATGAGATCCATGAGGATATAGTGGAGACTAGGGGAGAGTGTCTCTTCTTACAGCACAGTGAAGAAATGGGCAGCTCAACTCAAACATGGAAGGGAGAGTCTGGAAGATGATCCCCGTCCAGGAAGATCAAGAACGGTAACCATCGATGAAACCACCGGCAGAATCCATGACATGATAATGGAGGATCGACGACTAACTGAGAGGTACATTGCTACTGAGTTGGGCATCTACCAGGAACGTGTTCATGCCATTATTCACAATGATCTTTAAATGACAAAGGTCTCTGCTCAATGGGTCCCAAAACTTCTTGTAGCTGATCACAAACGACAGTGTCTCAACATGTCAGGAGACAATCTTGGCCATTTTTCTGCAGATCTTGAAAAGTTTCTTCACCAATTTGTGGCTATGGATGAGACTTGGGTTCATCATTTTCAACCAGAAACCAAAGAACAGTCAAAGCAGTGGAAACATCATGCATCCCCACCTCCAAAGAAAGCAAGAGTGGTTCTGTCCGCAGGCAAAGTGATGGCTTCCATTTTTGGGATTCAGAAGGTGTGCTATTGGTAGACTATCTTCAAAAGGGCAGAATGGTCACCAGGGCCTATTACGCTAATCTTGTGAAGCAACTGCGGGTCAGATTGAATGAAAAGCGTCGAGGTAAATTGATGAGAGGAGTCATCTTTCATCAAGACAATGCTCCAGTTCACAAGTCGGCGGTGGCAATGGCTGGCATTCATGAGTGCGGCTTCCAACTTCTTGAACATCCTCCGTATTCCTCAGATTTGGCCCCTTCGGACTATTACCTGTTTACCAAACTCAAAAAGGAGCTCAGTGGTCGCAAATTTGCTTCAGATGATGACGTCATTCATGCTGTAGACCACTTTCTACTGGCGCAAGAAGCTGACTTTTACAAAGAAGGGATCCATATGCTCCAGGATCGCTGGACTAAGTGCATAAACTTGCAAGGGGACTATGTTGAGAAATAATCCCAAAAAAATTGTCCACAAATAATCCATTGTACCTTATGCCGAGAACTTATCAGTCACCCATTGTAGAAGGTTATCACTTACTAACATGGAACTGGTGTTCTTAACCTGGAGTATTCAATCCGTTGGGGGGTTATAGAAACAAAATAGCGGGTGCGGGAGACTCTATGTCTGAAGGAAAAAAATTGTTGCTATACTAAAACTTTCTGTCAAATGTTCTGTTCCGATCTACCAATATGTCATGCGAGACCAAACTATTGACATGTTATCAAGTCATACTGACACCTGACCGCACCTCTGGTGGCGATAATGGTTTGACAGGCTGGCCAAAGGGAACATGCTGGGCACTGAGGTTCTGGAATCATTAAGAAAGATTGAGAACCTGTGGCCCATGGCAAACGGAAGAGAAGACGTTGTACTTCCGCTGTTAGCGCTGTGGACCCCTTATTAAAAATACGTAGAACCCACATAGTGATGTGTAAGGGGAACGTGTTGAGTGACTGAACAACTGGCCGAAGTATGACGTCAGAGATGAGAGAGAGAGAGAGAGAGAGATGCATGGCGGCCACTGGCAAAGTGTGTCAGTTGTGAGTATTTTGGCTAAAAAAAAAAAAAACAACCTCAGAGGTCTGCATCATATACATTGAATAAAGTGACTGTTGAAGTAAAAGTGACAGTGTGTTCGGTAACTGATAAGAGAATAAATTGATCTGGCACTGATATGTGGAATCCATTTTTTCTACATGTGCATGCCCTGTTGAGAACCTCCCCACCCGTGATGCTAAGATTTCTTCAATCAAGCCCACATATTTGTGGTCCGAGAAGCCCCAAGAATCCTTCCATGGAGCCCAGGTTAACAGCCGCTGGTCTATGATACAACATTTACACGGAGCGAGCAGGAACAAGAAGGAAAGCTAAAGAATATGGGAAACAGAGAGGAACAGACAGTTACAGGTACCTGAACCTGTCACGAGATGACTGCAGTTAATCAGTGAGGAAATGCCTGAAAGAATGAGGAATACCCAGGACTTCACAAGATACACAAGTATGGTCACCAACCGCTTTCTGGAGGCATGCCATCTTGGTTAAGTGGACAGATCACGCTGTAGGATTTCCTGGCGTCTCGTGCTCGGCCGACATTAGTTTTGATCATTGTGTGGGCTACAGATAAGGCGGGGCGGGGGAAGATAAGATGGCAGGCAGTAACAAAAGATACATGTCTACAAGCAGATGAAAGTGCCTGATAGTTTTACAAAATGAAAGAAGAATAAGATGGCAAGAGACAAGAAGGTGTGTGGGGAAGAGTGCTAAACTAGGAAAGGCAATTCTTCCACCCAAGAAATTCTTATATAACGTTGCTGGTGCGTGGTGGATGATGATGATGATGATGATGATATTCTTCACTTTCTGCACATGCTCCAAGGATGCTGCCCACTAAATCTAGACTTATTTCCTGTCAGATACAGTGAACCAATCAATAGAACACACTCAAACAAACGTTAGATACAGTGAACCACTCAACAGAACACAAACAAACGTTAGATACAGAGAACCAGTCAACAGAACACAAACAAACGTTAGATACAGAGAACCAGTCAACAGAACACAAACAAACGTTAGATACAGAGAACCAGTCAACAGAACACAAACAAACGTTAGATACAGAGAACCACTCAACAGAACACACTTAAACAAACGTTAGATACAGAGAACCAGTCAACAGAACACACTCAAACGTTAGATACAGCAAACCACTCAACAGAACACACTTAAACAAACGCTAGATACAGTGAACAGAACACATTCAAACAAACGTTAGATACAATGAACCACTCAACAGAACACATTCAAACAATCGTTAGATACAGTGAACCACTCAACAGAACACACTCAAACAAACGTTAGATACAGTGAACCACTCAACAGAACACACTCAAACAAACGTTAGATACAGTGAACCACTCAATAGAACACACTCAAACGTTAGATACAATGAACCACTCAACAGAACACACTCAAACAATCGTTAGATGGGAACATGCTGGGCACTGAGGTTCTGGAATCATTAAGAAAGATTGAGAACCTGTGGCCCATGGCAAACGGAAGAGAAGACGTTGTACTTCCGCTGTTAGCGCTGTGGACCCCTTATTAAAAATACGTAGAACCCACATAGTGATGTGTAAGGGGAACGTGTTGAGTGACTGAACAACTGGCCGAAGTATGACGTCAGAGATGAGAGAGAGAGAGAGAGAGAGAGAGAGAGAGAGATGCATGGCGGCCACTGGCAAAGTGTGTCAGTTGTGAGTATTTTGGCTAAAAAAAAAAAAACAACCTCAGAGGTCTGCATCATATACATTGAATAAAGTGACTGTTGAAGTAAAAGTGACAGTGTGTTCGGTAACTGATAAGAGAATAAATTGATCTGGCACTGATATGTGGAATCCATTTTTTCTACATGTGCATGCCCTGTTGAGAACCTCCCCACCCGTGATGCTAAGATTTCTTCAATCAAGCCCACATATTTGTGGTCCGAGAAGCCCCAAGAATCCTTCCATGGAGCCCAGGTTAACAGCCGCTGGTCTATGATACAACATTTACACGGAGCGAGCAGGAACAAGAAGGAAAGCTAAAGAATATGGGAAACAGAGAGGAACAGACAGTTACAGGTACCTGAACCTGTCACGAGATGACTGCAGTTAATCAGTGAGGAAATGCCTGAAAGAATGAGGAATACCCAGGACTTCACAAGATACACAAGTATGGTCACCAACCGCTTTCTGGAGGCATGCCATCTTGGTTAAGTGGACAGATCACGCTGTAGGATTTCCTGGCGTCTCGTGCTCGGCCGACATTAGTTTTGATCATTGTGTGGGCTACAGATAAGGCGGGGCGGGGGAAGATAAGATGGCAGGCAGTAACAAAAGATACATGTCTACAAGCAGATGAAAGTGCCTGATAGTTTTACAAAATGAAAGAAGAATAAGATGGCAAGAGACAAGAAGGTGTGTGGGGAAGAGTGCTAAACTAGGAAAGGCAATTCTTCCACCCAAGAAATTCTTATATAACGTTGCTGGTGCGTGGTGGATGATGATGATGATGATGATGATATTCTTCACTTTCTGCACATGCTCCAAGGATGCTGCCCACTAAATCTAGACTTATTTCCTGTCAGATACAGTGAACCAATCAATAGAACACACTCAAACAAACGTTAGATACAGTGAACCACTCAACAGAACACAAACAAACGTTAGATACAGAGAACCAGTCAACAGAACACAAACAAACGTTAGATACAGAGAACCAGTCAACAGAACACAAACAAACGTTAGATACAGAGAACCACTCAACAGAACACAAACAAACGTTAGATACAGAGAACCACTCAACAGAACACACTTAAACAAACGTTAGATACAGAGAACCAGTCAACAGAACACACTCAAACGTTAGATACAGCAAACCACTCAACAGAACACACTTAAACAAACGCTAGATACAGTGAACAGAACACATTCAAACAAACGTTAGATACAATGAACCACTCAACAGAACACATTCAAACAATCGTTAGATACAGTGAACCACTCAACAGAACACACTCAAACGTTAGATACAGTGAACCACTCAACAGAACACACTCAAACATCGTTAGATACAGTGAACCACTCAATAGAACACACTCAAACGTTAGATACAATGAACCACTCAACAGAACACACTCAAACAATCGTTAGATACAGTGAACCACTCAACAGAACACATTCAAAAAATCGTTAGATACAGTGAACCACTCAAACGTTAGATACAGTGAACCACTCAACAGAACACACTAAAACAATCGTTAGATACAGTGAACCACTCAAACGTTAGATACAGTGAACCACTCAACAGAACACACTCAAACAATCGTTAGATACAGTGAACCACTCAAACGTTAGATACAGTGAACCACTCAAACGTTAGATACAGTGAACCACTCAACAGAACACACTCAAACAATTGTTAGATACAGTGAAGCACTCAAACGTTAGATACAGTGAACCACTCAACAGAACACACTCAAATGTTAGATACAGTGAACCACTCAACAGAACACACTCAAATGTTAGATACAGTGAACCACTCAACAGAACACACTCAAACAATCGTTAGATACAGTGAACCACTCAACAGAACACACTCAAACAATCGTTAGAAACAGTGAACCACTCAAACGTTAGATACAGTGGACCACTCAACAGAACACACTCAAACAATCGTTAGATACAGTGAAGCACTCAAACGTTAGATACAGTGAACCACTCAACAGAACACACTCAAACGTTAGATACAGTGAACCACTCAACAGAACACACTCAAACAATCGTTAGATACAGTGAACCACTCAACAGAACACATTCAAACAATCGTTAGATACAGTTAACCACTCAACAGAACACATTCAAACAATCATTATATACAGTGAACCACTCAACAGACCACACTCAAACGTTAGATACAGTGAACCACTCAACAGAACACACTCAAACAAACGTTAGATACAGTGAACCACTAAATAGAACACAAACAAACGTTAGATACAGTGAACCAGTCAACAGAACACACTCAAACGTTAGATACAGTGAACCACTCAACAGAACACACTCAAACAATTGTTAGATACAGTGAACCACTGAACAGAACACACTCAAACAAACGTTAGATACAGTGAACCACTCAATAGACCACACATTCAAACAAACATTAGATACAGAGAACCATCAACAGAACACACTCAAACAAACGTTAGATACAGTGAACCACTCAACAGACCACACTCAAACAAACATTAGATACAGTGAACCACTCAAAAGAACACACTCAAACAAACGTTAGATACAGTGAACCACTAAATAGAACACAAACAAACGTTAGATACAGTGAACCACTCAACAGACCACACTCAAACAAACATTAGATACAGTGAACCACTCAACAGAACACAACAAACACACTGTTACTGTTTTATGTGTTTACTTTGGCGAAAAAACAAATGAGCAGGCACAGAAAGTAATAAAGCAGACATTTGTTTTAAATTCTAGTCTTGTAATTTACACAAAACACAACGCAGCCACACACCCACACACAAAATAATAAAGTAGACATTTAAATTCTACTCTTGAAATTTACATAAAATGTGATGCAGCCACACACCCACACACAAAGTAATAAAGTAGACATTTAAATTCTAGTCTTGTAATTTACATAAAATGTGATGCAGCCACACACCCACACACAAAATAATAAAGCAGACATTTGTTTTAAATTCTAGTATTGTAATTCACATAAAATATAATATCGAAATCTGACATACACAACCACACACACACACACACCCACAAAGAAAAGGCAACATCACAATAAAATCTATCATAAAAGTAACTTAGCAGCAACACGCAGGAGTCTAATACACATAACACATAGAAATATACTGGGAAAAGATTACCTATACATCCATCCACTATTCTATCATCATCCACTTCTCTATCATCATCCTCTATTCTATCATCATCCACTATTCTATCATCATCCAGTTCTCTATCATTACAGGAAAAAACTGGAGTTAGGCACTCAAAATTGTGGTCAGCGGATCTTTGGTGGTCCACAAAGGATCAACTCAGGTGGGCCATGCGAGTCTAAATTATACAGAAATGTGTAAAGATCTCAAGCAAAACCAAACTGAGAGATTGGAGCGGGAATGGCAGCAAATTATCACTGGCTTTAGGGGGTCCCTGACAGGAAAGTGTTATAGAGCACGAACTATAAAGCACTACATCAACATACGGACTCATCCTCTCAAGCAACCTACATGTATGGCCTGCAGTCCCATCAATGGCAATATCATCTCACAACACAAACAAAACGCTACATACATTAACTCCTTGAGCAGCCTCTGACATTAACTCCTTGAAGACGGCTTTTTTTTTTTTCTCTCTCTCGAGGCAACTACTTCACTTTTTTAAACTTTACAAAGCCCAGCTTTTATGTTATTTGTTCGTATATAAGATATTTAGGAAGAGTATTTTTATACTGGTGTGGAGAGATGAAATAGTTTTTAAAAAATAATAAATGCTTTAAAAAAAAAGACGTTTATGACATTTTAAAAGAGGAGAAAGAAAAGAGTGATGGTCCAACAGAACACAAAGGCAATTCAGTTACAAGAAATGTGACAGCCTCCCAAAGGCAATTCAGTTACAAGAAATGTGACAGCCCCACAAAGGCAATTCAGTTACAAGAAATGTGACAGCCCCACAAAGGCAATTCAGTTACAAGAAATGTGACAGCCCCACAAAGGCAATTCAGTTACAAGAAATGTGACAGCCCCACAAAGGCAATTCAGTTACAAGAAATGTGACAGCCCCACAAAGGCAATTCAGTTACAAGAAATGTGACAGCCCCACAAAGGCAGTTCAGTTACAAGAAATGTGACAGTCTCACAAAGGCAGTTCAGTTACAAGAAATGTGACAGTCTCACAAAGGCAGTTCAGTTACAAGAAATGTGACAGCCCCACAAAGGCAGTTCAGTTAAAAGAAATGTGGCAGCCCCACAAAGGCAGTTCAGTTACAAAAAATGTGAGAGTCTCACAAAGGCAGTTCAGTTACAAGAAATGTGACAGCCCCACAAAGGCAGTTCAGTTACAAGAGATGTGACAGCCCCACAAAGGCAGTTCAGTTACAAGAAATGTGACAGCCCCACAAAGGCAGTTCAGTTACAAGAGATGTGACAGCCCCACAAAGGCAGTTCAGTTACAAGAAATGTGACAGTCTCACAAAGGCAGTTCAGTTACAAGAAATGTGACAGTCATTATCTGAAACATTTCATCACAAAATATGTTTTCTTTAACAATTTTCTCCTTCCCTTTTCTAACAAAACATTTTACAGGTAAACTGTGAATACCAGACACACAATGTCTGTCTGTTGCTGTATGTCAGTCTGGTCTTGTATGTCTGTTTTTGTATGTCGGTCTGTTCTTGTATGTATGTCTGGTGTTGTATGTATGTCTGTTCTTGTATGTATGTCTGGTCGTGTATGTCTGTTTTTGTATGTCTGTCTGGTCTTATATGTCTGTTCTCATATGCATGTCTGTTCTTGTATGTATGTCTGGTGTTGTATGTATGTCTGTTCTTGTATGTATGTCTGGTCGTGTATGTCTGTTTTTGTATGTCTGTCTGGTCTTACATGTCTGTTCTTGTATGTATGTCTGGTCTTGTATGGCAGTAGGTGGTACTACCTCCAGATGAAAACCCTACTGCCTTGTGATGAGCTCAGGAAAAAGAAAGCTATGGGAGCAAACACTGGCTGGAAATATCTGGGGACGATGACTATAACACAGCTGATGCTGAGGTTCTTTGCTACCTGTATGCTGGACAATTTCTAGAGTTCTGGACACATGGACCTTTTCCCTTCTCTACAGCTGACATACTCAAGAAGAACTTAGTGCACATACTTTCCACACAGGAAATATCCAAAGAATAATAAAACATTCTGAGATGTACATATAAAGTGACGGTGCCTTGAATGACTGATATGATTTGCTGTTACCATGACCAGTTATGTCAATCAACTATTAGCAGGGTCAGAAAAGAGAGAAATTTTCACATCCAGTGATGCCTGGTAGCTTCCATATTGGGCTTTCTGCTTCAAAACTCTTCACTATGATCTGGCTTTACATACAGCTCTTAACAACATTAACCATAAATCACTGAACACTGGACATTCAAATGAAAGGCAACTCAAAATCCTGGTAATAATGACAGCTCTTTCCATCCCTGAAGACAGCTATTTCTGTCCTTGAAGACAGCTCTTTCTGTCCTTGTCTCAACATCCTGGTAATAATGACAGCTCTTTCTGTCCTTGTCTCAACATCCTGGTAATAATGAAAGCTCTTTCTGTCTTTGTCTCAACATCCTGGTAATAATGACAGGCCTTTCCATCCCTGAAGACTGCTCTTTCCATCCCTGAAGACAGCTCTTTCCATCCCTGAAGACAGCTCTTTCCATCCCTGAAGACAGCTCTTTCCATCCCTGAAGACAGCTCTTTCCATCCCTGAAGACAGCTCTTTCTGTCCCTGAAGAAAGCTCTTTCTGTCCCTGAAGACAGCTCTTTCCATCCCTGAAGACAGCTCTTTCTGTCCTTGTCTCAACATCCAGGTAATAATGACAGCTCTTTCCATCCCTGAAGACAGCTCTTTCTGATCTTGTCTCAACACCCAGGTAATAATGACAGCTCTTTCTGTCCCTGAAGACAGCTCTTTCTGTCCCTGAGGACAGCTGTGACGTCTGTGGAAGTTGCCAAGACCAGTTTCTCTCACATCTTGATTCTAACAATGCTGACATAAACTTGTTACTTCATATGACACAATGGGAACAATGCTTCAGCTCGCTGCTGGTGATAATACAACCGTCAGGTTAACCATCACTCGCTGCTGGTGATAATACAACCGTCAGGTTAACCATCACTCGCTGCTGGTGATAATACAACCATCAGGTTAACCATCACTTTCTGTTGGTGATAATACAACCATCAAATTAACCATCACTTGCTGCTGGTGATAATACAACTATAGATTAACCATCACTCACTGGTGGTGATAATATAACCATCACTTGCTGCTGGTGATAATACAACCATCAAATTCATCACTTGCTGCTGGTGTCTGAAAAATCTTCATACTTTGCTAAGCCCCATAATTTTATGAGCAGCTGACAGACCTCAGGTTCTCATTGTCAGCTCTGTATGCTTGGTAAAAAAAACAGAACCTGAAATTAGTAGGCAGAACTCTCCCATCACAGATCTCAAATTCTATAAAAGGTCTTCATTTTTTTTTTCCGCACAGGTATGTAAAACTACCTGCTTCAATCTAAATTAAAAGAAAAAAAGACAAAATCCTAAGGCATTGTGTTAAAAAATATTTAAAAAAAGAAGGCATGAAGGAGTGTTCTCAAGCTATGGAAGTCCTGACAATTAAAATCACTAAAGTAAGCTCAGTCTGCTCATGTTAGTACATGTACAAGAGGTGAATGATATGGTCTCAGCCTAAGGTACAACGGATAATTTGTGGACAACTTTTATTTTTTATTTCTCAACATTGTTCCCTTGCAAGTTTATGCACTTAGTCCAGCGATCCTGGAACATATGGATTCCTTCTTTTTAAAAGTCAGCATCTTGTGCCAGTAGAAAGTGATCTACAGCATGAATGATGTCATCATCTGAAGCAAATTTGTGACCAATGAGCTCCTTTTTGAGTTTGGTAAACAGGTAATAGTCTGAAGAGGTCAAATCTGGTGAATAAGGAGGATGTTCAAGAAGCTGGAAGCCGCATTCATGAATGGCAGCCACTGCCACAACCGACTTGTGCACTGAAACACTGTCTTGCTGAAAGATGACTTCTCTCGTCAATTTCACTCGATGCTTTTCCTTCAGTTTGACCCACAGTTGCTTTACAAGATTAGCGTAATAGGCCCCGGTGACCTTTCTGCCCTTATGAAGATAGTCTACCAATAGCACACCTTCTGAATCCCAAAAGATGGAAGTCATCACTTTGCAAGCAGACAGAACTGCCCTTGCTTTCTTTGGAGGTGGGGATGCATGATGTTTCCACTGCTTTGACTGTTCTTTGGTTTCTGGTTGAAAATGATGAACCCAAGTCTCATCCATAGCCACAAATTGGTGAAGAAACTTTTCAAGATCTGCAGAAAAATGGCCAAGATTGTCTCCTGACATGTTGAGACACTGTCGTTTGTGATCAGCTACAAGAAGTTTTGGGACCCATTGAGCAGAGACCTTTGTCATTTAAAGATCATTGTGAATAATGGCATGAACACGTTCCTGGTAGATGCCCAACTCAGTAGCAATGTACCTCTCAGTTAGTCGTCGATCCTCCATTATCATGTCATGGATTCTGCCGGTGGTTTCATCGATGGTTACCGTTCTTGATCTTCCTGGACGGGGATCATCTTCCAGACTCTCTCTTCCATGTTTGAATTGAGCTGCCCATTTCTTCAAGCAACTGAGGCAGGGGGCAGGAGTCAGGGCAAAAATGATAGCTGTAGAAGTGGGAGCGAGAGGATTCGTAGCAACATCAGCATATGACCTATGTAAGCAACTGGGCATAAAGGGACAAGCAAGAGGAAGGGCATTGAAAAGCCTTTCAGAAACAGCAGAAAAGGCTTCATGTTGGCTGTGGAGTATGCGAAACAAGCAATGAGAACATAAATAATTTCACTTGTCGCGGCCAGCACCAGTTCCTCATGGCTAAAATCGCTAAAGATGCACTTCAAAAGAGCAGTGCCAACTCAATCCCCGGACAAAAAAAAGCAACTCACAAGACCTCTGGGAGTCATGACCCAGAGGGGCCCACCCCCCTTAGAGTGCCAGGAGTTTAACAGGGCCGAAACACTTGTCTGAGGGGGGGAGGGGGTACTTCCTCTGATGATCTGAAGGAGTTGTGTTGTTGTTCCACTCTCTAGAGAGTATCCTGCATACAACTGCGCATTTCAAGTATTTGTACAATAGGCCATGAACTTATCAATCAGCCCTCATATCTTGGTTTTTGTTTGATTTTTTGACCCTCCAGTACACACAAATTATAGAAGAAAGTTACCAATGACCCTACAAACAAGGAAAGTCTTCCCATAACTTTCTGACACAAATCACATCTTTGCTCACCACATTCAAATTCCTTGTCACAACTATCTGATCATATTCTCCCCTAATCTGGTTACTAATATCAAGCACACTTTTCTAACCAATTTTCTACAATCACATTGTGCAACTGTTCAGCCAGCTGGTGCAGTCAATCATTTGCTAGAATCAAATCATCAACAGGCAGTTATCTGTTTCAAGTACATCATTTAAGAGATAACACGATTGCTACAATTACAGAAACTTTTTTAAAAACTGAGGACATGTAAAAAATTACAGCATAATTCTGTAGAATCATAAAACACACACACTTATATTTCCTCTAGTGTCTTGTCAATATATAAAACCAACAGCCAAGGACAAGAAAAGCAAGAAAACATGGTGGCGGATCATTACTGTGCGGATTTCATTTTTTTTTTATGATGATGATGATGAAAAAGATGTCATCATCTGCATGAACCACATCAAGTGCTGGAATCAAATCATTTCCATATATCACATCACTGTTACAGCCACATTACCTGCAAAACTCACATCACCTTTCACAGTTACATTTTCATGTAAAGAACAATCAAATCACATCATTTTGTGTAATCACATTTCTTGCCATAGTCACACCAGCCAACAGAAAAAAAAACAAAACTTGTATACAAATTTTATAATACAACTTTTAAAACCTGAACATAATGTGCCAAAAACATCTTTTAAAAAATTATAAAAAGAATGTTCTTTCATAATCTGGAGTGAAACAAGTATTGCCAATGTTACACAGAAAGAAAAAAAAATGCTCTTGTCAAGTAAGACAATACTTTCACATCAAGACTGGAAAAACAATGTAACTCTTGCCACCATTTCACAGATACAGAAAACCTGTACTTGACCTTGACAATCAAACACAAACTTACATTATTTGCTAACTTCAGTTTTGCTTGGAAAAAAGCATGAGAGGAAAAACAAAAAAAAGAATTTGATATATTCAGCGAATATTTACAAAATCTGTTGTAACAAAAATTGTACTTAACCTCAATTCTTCACACTGGTCTCACACTGGCTTCTGACAATCTTGTATTATATAAACTATAGCAGTACCTGGTAGAGCCATATCATAAAACTTATTGAAGGCAGTCAATCTTATCTATACCAGACACTGCCAGTCTCATAATATAGAGTCCAAAGGATATCTAAGTCAGTTTATTAAGGGATTCATCAGTAAACCAGTCCCACCATCTATGTGGGTGAACATATGTGTTCAAAGGAGGGGTAAGTGACTACAAATATAACACAGCTACAGAAACAAAAATTCTCTTACAATATAATGTACACACAGATACTAAGAAGAGGGGATCAAGAAAAATATCACAGGTATAGGTCAATGTGAGACTCACACATTTTATCCTTAGGATACTGCCTGGATAAGATACAGTTGACTGTCTAGTACACATATACTCCAGGCACTGACTAACTATCTAGTTCATGGTACACTACAACCACTAATTGTCCAGTTCATGGTACACTGCAAGCACTAACTGTCCAGTTCATGGTACACTACAAGCACTAACTGTCCAGTTCATGGTACACTGCAAGCACTAACTGTCCAGTTCATGGTACACTACAAGCACTAATTGTCCAGTTCATGGTACACTACAAGCACTAACGGTCTAGTTCATGGTACACTACAAGCACTAACTGTCCAGTTCATGGTACACTACAAGCACTAAATGTCTAGTTCATGGTACACTACAAGCACTAATTGTCCAGTTCATGGTACACTACAAGCACTAACTGTCTAGTTCATGGTACACTACAAGCATTAAATGTCCAGTTCATGGTACACTGCAAGTACTAACTGTCTAGTTCATGATACACTACAAGCACTAAATGTCCAGTTCATGGTACACTACACGCACTATATGTCCATTTCATGGTACACTGCAAGCACTAACTGTCTAGTTCATGGTACACTACAAGCACTAAATGTCTAGTTCATGGTACACTACAAGCACTAATTGTCCAGTTCATGGTACACTACAAGCACTAACTGTCTAGTTCATGGTACACTACAAGCATTAAATGTCCAGTTCATGGTACACTGCAAGTATTAACTGTCTAGTTAATGATACACTACAAGCACTAAATGTCCAGTTCATGGTACACTACACGCACTATATGTCCATTTCATGGTACACTGCAAGCACTAACTGTCTAGTTCATGGTACATTACAAGCACTAACTGTCCAATCCATGCTACATTACAAGCACTAACTGTCCAGTTCATGGTACGCTACAGGCACTGACTATCTAGTACGGATACACCAGAGAAACTCACTGATTGTCTAGTATGTGATACACTACAGGCACTTACTGTCTATTACATGATACAGTACAACCATTCACTCACTATCTATTACAAGATGCAATACAGGCACTGACTGACTATCTAGTACAGGGCACATTATTCATCTTTTGCCCCAGTGTAGAGACTATCTAGTACAGGGTACATTACAGGTATTCATCTTCTTTCCTAGTTTAGAGACTATCTAGTAAAGGGTACATTCCTAGTCCAGAACATCCCATAAATGTGAACATCAAAGGTCAATGACATCAAGTGTCCTAATGTGACATTTAACGACCCAATATAATGCAAAAAGCAAAAAAACCCCAGAAAACAAAAAAACACACTGAAGAAATGATATGGATATCATTTACAAGAACAAAATAAGAAAAAAAAAAACAAGTGTTTATCCAATATGCTGCAAAATTATTGTCACTTGAAAGGCAAAATGGCAAATATTTTTGAACACCCACTCTAACTTGTACATCAAATATTTTTTGAACACCCACTCTAACTTCAAATATTTTTGAACATTCACTCTAACTTATACAGAAAATATTTTTGAACACTCATTCTAACTTGTACACCAGATATTTTTGAACACCCACTCTAACTTGTACATCAAATATTTTTGAACACCCACTCTAACTTGTACACCAAATATTTTTGAACACCCACTCTAACTTGTACATCAAATATTTTTGAACACCCACTCTAACTTGTACATTAAATATTTTTTGAACACCCACTCTAACTTGTACACCAAATATTTTTTTAACACTCACTCAAACTTGTACACTGGCACAATCTCCCACAAACCAACAAACCATTCCATGTATGAACAACAGTCAAAACAGTTTCTGCCATTTACATCATGAAATGTCTCACCAAATGTCCCAGTGAACATAAAACATCAACACTTGTGACATTTCTATCCATGATAAAACTATGTACAAACAACAAAACCTCCACACTATAGCCAAGTACACAGCAAGAAAGTTAAAAAAAAAAACACAAAAAAGCAGAATAAACTTAGAGGCAAGTCTGACATAGCAAACAATGAACCAACAAGCACAGGAAATCTGTCTCAAACTGATCTTGTCACATGATGGTTGTCATATAACCAACTGCCACAAGCTGGAATGATATACATATTAGAACAGCAACCAGTGTCTGGAATGTATCTATTTAAATTCTAGAAAATATATGTTGACCTGAATAAACATCTTCCCTTTTTTTTTTCAAACTTGAATGACGTGAGTCACTAACTGCAGGGAGTCTCTAACAATCAAAGCCGGGTAACGGAACTTGTGAGTGATCAGGTTCGGAACAACAGGAAAGCGAGTCTGTCAGTCTCGAACAAGACCCCTGTTGGCAGTGATACCAGCGGTTGGCTTCCAGCTTTAAGCATTGATACACACTGGCTTAAGAAACTCCAAAAGTGAGCATTCCATTCTGTATGCCTTCCATGAAGTTTCATTCAGTATATTTCAAATTGTGAGAGTAAATATAAAAGACTTATAATATCTTAGTTATAATTAAAACTGGGATCTGGATTTGTAATAGCTGTTCTAAGACAACATGACATGCTAAGTCTAGTAATAACTTCAAAATTTAAGTTTTGATTATGGACCGTTACACTCAGATATTTGTCCAGAGAAGCAGAGAACACACTTACTTAACATGGGAGGAGGGGGGGGGGGACCCGCCATACACCACATGTACAACCTTCTGTGTTTGCTTTAAACAGAAAATATTTCCAACAACTTTGCACTATCTCTGCCTCACCAATGAATTATTTGCATCTGTATTTGGCCATCTGAAAACTCAACTGTTTGTTTTTGGCTGAATATTAAAATTGTATATTTGATACATCCCTAATACACACACACACATCTCTCTCTTTCTCCATATATATAAAACACACACATGTGCACATATGGATTATATGCTGTAACAATGCACAGAATATTCAACTTGTTCCAGTTTCACCAACAAATAGCAAGATAAAAAGTAATTATGATCTAGATCTACTCCAGTCTTTAGTAGTTAGAAGAAATTAGAATTCTCTGCTAAAAATAAAAAAAAAAACAAACTACTGAACGGACAACCACAAATATGCTGATTGTCATCGTCATCACCATATGTCAAGAATGATTATGTCACGCATGACCTCTCAAATAAATGACAATTTTTCTTTTTTAACTTGACTCCCAAAAGACAAGTTTCCTTCCTGACAGCTGCATTTCCCAGTTCTAGACTTTCAGTTCTCTTTTTGGATATCTATCTCTGTCCTGGGTGATCTCTGTTCTATACATAACTGACTTTCCTAAAACTAAAACAACTGTCTGACTGCACACACATATGGGAGGAAAATAAAGCATCATCAACATGTGCCAGTGTTAACAGGCTATGGTGCTGGCTACATCAAAGCTAGCGGCTGGAATATACATTGTCACAATTTTTAAATATATATATATTTATATATCTTGGAATCTTTAGCTACAATATGGTTCAGTTATATAATTATATACCTCTTTAATTTTGCATTACGGAATCAAATACTGGAAGTTCAGTAGTGAGCATATCAAATTTTATTTAACCAACATACACAGACAAATTCTCCACAGATGTAACAACTATTTTGGCAAATCTGACTGTTAGCGGACAATTCTAAAATCAGATAAGCTCAGGAATAATACTCTTCTAGTTTTTATCCAACTGAAAAAAAGAACACAGCAAGTGATGTTATGTTCATTTAAAACTATGATCAGAAGATTGATGGAACAATTATTACACTGATATATAAAATCAGTGGCAGTGGCCAGCGGTAACCAACCTATATGGGAATTTGTTGAACAAAATATACATATGACTATGCCTCTATTAGTCTTTTTTTTTCCATTTAGCTGTACTGCCATGGAGCAGTGCTGCTAAATTTTCATTTAGGAACATCAGTCCATCTAACGGTACACTTTTAGTTGCAGTGTTTCATGCCTCCATCTAACAGTACACTTTTAGTTGCACTGTTTCATGCCTCCATCTAACGGTATACTTTTAGTTGCACTGTTTCATGGCTAGCTTCATTATGTGTGTTGTATATATCAGAACTCAGAATTCTCAGCCTGTCATCACACTTTTCATTACCTACACTACTGTTTACCATAACTGTAGTTATATTGTTTACCATACCTGTAGTTATATTGTTTACCATACCTGTAGTTATATTGTTTAACATACCTGTAGTTATATTGTTCACCATACCTGTAGTTATATTGTTTACTACACATGTAATTATATTGTTTACCACACCTGTAGTTACATTTTTTACTACACATGTAATTATACTGTTCACCACACTTGTAGTTATATTGATTACTACACCTGTAGTTATATTGTTCACCACACCTGTAGTTATATTGATTACCACACCTGTAGTTACATTGCTGGTACATAATCATTACTTATACCGCATTATCTGTAAACACAACTTCAAGTGCTCATCCTGTCTGCTGTCACATTTTTCTCACACACAAACTTGTTTTACCTGTCTGTTGTACACAACCATGTAACAATCATTCTTTAAAAATCTGTCTGTTACATGTATTCTATTTCTCATTATTCTATTTCTCATTGTACAGTGTTAAGTTTTTCTTCCTCCACCGCTCACTCAGTTCTTTCACCTCCACCCACTAACACAGCGACCTCTGTTGTTACAATGTCAGTAATCAGATTATTATTATTATAAACTGTTACACTTTCATTTCCTCAATATATTCTGTTACATGTATGCTTATGCATGTTGTTACATGTCCAATCACCTACAGGCTTTTACTGTGAAACTTCTATTCAACAAGCACCTTTTATCAAAGCACTTACATTTGGCCCAGCGTTACATCTCTGGCTTTAACTGCTTAGTTATTATGTTTTTATTTACTCACAGTTTCTTAGAACTTGCTATACAAGCACTTATCTACAAAGCTGTGTCTGTTGCTATACTTATATATTTCTATACCATTCTATTTGCTACAGTTCCATTTCAAAATAATTTTCTATCAACTGTTAGACAGATGATTGATTGGGTTTAAGTTATCAAGGCCAGGAAAACACAGCCGGCCAAGATCGTATTTCACTTCTGTGTTGGAGCACCAAGTAGCAGCATTAGCCTGGCAAATGAGGAGAGCGATTACTGGATAATGGAGCCTTGTCTAGAAACATTCATCTTTCCTTTAGCTCCACTCAAAGGCAGCAAGACAGGCACTGCAACCTGCACATGATGTTTGTGGTTCAGCATCTTCACAGCATACACTGACATGAACATCCCTTATCTAGTCCCGGGGAGATAAAACAAGAACCTTTCCTTACTTCACTACTTCATTCTGTCTGTTACTATATCACTGCTTCATTCTGTCTATCACTATATCACTGCTTCATTCTGTCTGTTATAATATCACCCTGAAAACCACATTATGTTATCTGCTGTATGTGTCTATATATCCACATCATTGTGTCCATTGTAACATCTCCAAAAGCCCATATACAAGCTGCTTGTTGTTACATCTACATATGCCCCCCACACTACTCTGTCTGATACAGCCCTAGCCAATATAAGGAAACTCAGATCTTCCACAACTGAAACAGCCATGAAAAACTGAAACGCTGCAAGAAAACAAACAACTGTTATATATAACATCATTTTCTCAAGTTCCTAAATGAGTCATTTTCAAAAGCAATAAATATTTCCCTATGTTTCATTTGCTATACCACCATGCATTCAAACATCAAGAACTACATGCATTTGTTCTATGATTTTAAAGAACTGGCCATGTTTACACCTAAAAGCTGGCTTTGATATTTTTTACAAAAATATTTCCAGAAAACAGCCATACAACTGTACCAGAGGTATTATGTGTTGTGTGAAGCCACAACAATCACTGCACAAGCACCGGATGTGAACTGCAAGCTCAGATAAAAACTCTTCCCTTGAGCAAGAGGTGCAGGACATCTCTGCCTTACCTTTGGGGAGAGAAAATTTAGTTCAAACTTGAAAGATAATGTTTGTAGGAGTGTCTCCTCGAAATATGAGAATATAATACAATAAATATAACAGTTACAGGATAATGCTTCATAGACAAATGTTATAAATGCCAGGTTATCTTTATAGATACACATTAAAATATAATAAGTCAAGGACCATTTTTCATAGACAAACACTGAAATGCAATAAATCAAGGATCATTTTCATAGAAAACTACTGAAATGTAACAAGGATCATTTTCATAGAAAAACATCAGAATGTAATATATTAAGGATAATACTCAGTCATTTGCACATCCTGTGCAGAACTTTGTCTCCCTAACAGCTCTCCTGTAGGCCTCTCAGATGTAAGCAAGATGGCCTGCTGCTGATGCGTCCATTCACAGATCATCAATGATGTCTTGCAGCCATCTTTGCTTTGGTCATCTTCTCTTTACTTTTCCCATTAAGTACCCTACCAAGACTAATACTACAAGGAATATATTCACTAACCCATGGGACCTATCGAGGACCACAGGAATAAATTCAGGAGGATCACGGGGCGGTTTTGGTGGCAGAAGCAAATGAAGAAGAAGAAGAAGATATTCACTGATATATGATGCAATAAATTATGGAAAACGCCTAGAAAGACGCATCAACATCATCTTGTGCCATCTCCCCATGGAAGGCTGGCTGCAATGAATCTCCACTCTGCTCTGCTGAAAACATAGAAAGATGCATAGGAAACATTATAACAAAGGGCAGTCTCCACCTACATATATATGAACTCAAATCACACTTGAGAAATAATTGAAGAACCAAGCTGAGGATAGCTCCACCTACCTGAATTACTTTCCACACATTAAATGTAACACTACTCCTCACTGGTCAAAGAATCACACAGCATTTGCAGTATCTCTGTCTGCCTCCGCCTACAGATGGGGGCGGGGTTACTGGGGCAAAGTAGGCATGGACCAAGATATCAGGTAAATGACCCTGTAAAGTTACATAAAAAAAAGGCATAAACATAAGTGTATGGAATGAAGCAATGGGAACAATGTTGGCAAGACAACATATCAGGGCCACTGAACTACAGCTGACCATGACTCTATACTCAATCCAAGCCACCTTTGAAAAGCTATCTCCACTCCTAGCCACCAGGGCTCTGAGAAGCTATCCTCACTCCAAGCCACTAGGGCTCTGAGAAGCTATCTCCACTCCTAGCCACTAGGGCTCTGAGAAGCTATCTCCACTCCTAGCCACCAGGGCTCTGAGAAGCTATCCTCATTCCAAGCCACCAGGGCTCTGAGAAGCTATCCTCACTCCAAGCCACTGAGGCTCTGAGAAGCTATCTTCACTCCAAGCCACTAGGGCTCTGAGAAGTTATCCTCACTCCAAGCCACCGGGGCTCTGAGAAGTTATCCTCACTCCAGCCAGTGGGGCTCTGAGAAGCTATCCTCACTCCAAGCCACCAGGGCTTTGAGAAGCAGGCTGTGTTATTTCAGTTTGGTCAAGGACAGGATAGGAGTCAACATGTTTCTCAGAGAGGTTGACCCTGGAGGGAAGCTTATTTCTTGAACCTGCTGTGGGAATTAAAAAACACAGTGTCTTGCTCCATATATGAGCCAATACTTTCTGTTTCAAGATCTCCACGGTGCCAGGTCATAAAAAGAAGCTAAAATTCACAATTTCAAGAAGGTAACAAAAACAGCCATTACATGGAATTTAGATCTGAAGCCAGCCAGAATTTGCTTCCTCATCCATGTAGTCTAACAGTTTTATATTTTTATAACATTTATACTGAATGAATTTATAATTATAGTGTGATTCATAATGAGCATAAATATCAAAGGAAAATCAAAGCAATGAAGACCTGGAGAGAGAGAGAGAGAGAGAAAAATTTCAACTCACTGACAAAAAGACATAAGAAGTGAATTTCTCACATAAAACATCCAAGATGAGCTTGCCAATTCTGCTGTTATGGCCCAGTGGCCCACCATCATCAAAATTCCTGTATTGTCCATGATCTCTTGCTGACACTTCATTCCAACCTCCCACATACAAAACAAACACAACAAAACCACATTATTTCCTACAGCACAATAAAAAAATACACTGCAGCAACACTTTCATCCTACCCTCAGTCGCCGAATGCCAGCTCTGGTAATCAACTGACAGTCGTAGATCTCAATCCTCTGCAAAGACTGGCAACCCATCAAATGTTCCAGGGCCGAGTCAGTTATAAGTGGGCAGTTGTCCAGCTCCAGAATCTGCAGATGTTCCATTGCGCATGGGCTGGAGCCAATCTGTCTGATACCTTCATCTGTGATCAGCTCACAATGTGACAAGGACTGGCAGAGGTAGAGCACATTATCATTATGTCAGTCTTACATAAATGAGGACATTACAGTCACAAATAAGAAATCTGATGAATGGAAGCAGTAAAATGGTTGGGTCAGAACCCACTGTTTTCAGTGTAAGAAGCCACGCTGATACTGATTCTGCCATCCCCATTTCCAACATGCACAAAATAGTGGTAGAATAGAGTCACGTGTCAACAGTCAACATACTACCTGGAAAAAAAGTGTGTGTTCTCCAGAGCAGGTGGATGATGTGAAGATCTGATCTGGGAAACTGACAGTGTCAAAATAGTCTAACTAATGAGAAAATAACAGTGTCAGAACAGCCACACTAATGAGAAAATGACATTGTCAAAACAGCATAACTAATGAGAAAATGACATTGTGAAAACAGCATAACTAATGAGAAAATGACAGTGTTAAAAAAGCCTAGATAATGAGACTGATAATGTCCTTTTTTTTAACCGGTGGAGCTCAGTTAGCAGCTTGCTACTCCAGCATGCTGCAGGTATCAATCCATCCTCTTCCTCATGGCTGTCCACCATCAACATTATCATCAAGCTAATGTATAAATCAATCACAGTCCTATAGTATTCTGAACAAAATATAAAATAAGATGAAAATAACAAGAAATTAACATTTATGTCACATATTACACTGCTAGCGAGATTCTTCGGATGCAGCACGTGAAGTGAAACTCCTCCTAGCCAATGAAGAAAATGCGAAAAAGAAATTAGGGTTGCTGTGCAGCGCCAATGTGAAAAGGTGATGAAAGGATAAAGTGAAGCTTAATCGGTATGTCCAGTGGTCTTGCGGTGAGAGCTACTCATACCACAACACCTCTGCTCTAGAGGCCGGCCACGTCCGATATACACCCATACTGGTGAAATATGCCTAAACTGGCTTAAACCAGGGGTGAAACTTGATAGCTACTCATTTCACGGTACCTGGTGGGGATATACATGTATCCCAAAACACGATGAGGTTTTCCGGTGAGAAAGTCCAACTCTAGATTAAACTGGTGCAATGAAAACCACAGTGTCACGCATTCCCGGTTCTGAGACCCACCAAGAATACAGGCTCAAGCCCTGCAATACTCTGAACCTCCTGTGGTCCTCTCATGGATCTCAAGTGGTCCTTTCGGGGACCACAGGGGGACCACATGACCTATCAAGGACCACAAGAGTAAATTCAGTAGGATCATGGGGCGGTCTTGGTGGTAGAATCAAACGAAGAAGAAGAATTAGATGTCACATATTCATACTACACAAACTTTCTTTTAACATACAAAAATAACAAGACTTCAATGACACACTTACAAGTGCACTCAGTTGGTGGCAGTACATGGCAACATGACCTAGTGTTGCATCTGTTATCTAAAAATTATATTTAAAAAAAAATAAAATGAAATTAACAAAGAAAACACATTTTAAAAAAAATTATTCAAAACAGGAATATGACAATGAAATCTTCAAATTTCTCAAAGATTTATAGAGTTACAGACTGTAAGGATGTTCATGTGAGCTAGCACACAAACCCTCACTGTGTTGTGATACGTAAGCACCAATGTGTGTGACAGAGGGACAGTCCAAAAATCTACACAAGCAACCATATTCTACTTACGTAACTTACATTCACAAAACCCAGCTTTTCTTAATGATCTAAGTCAAGGACTTGGAGCTAATCAAGACCATATTTTACTCATCTATACATGTTATATACAGATCAATATTCGCAATCTATACATGTTATACATACAGATCAACATTTGCAATCTATACATGTTATATACAGATCAACATTCACAATCTATACATGTTATATACGGATCAACATCCACAATCTATACATGTTATATACAGATCAACATTCACAATCTATACATGTTATATACAGATCAACATACACAATCTATACATGTTATATACAGATCAACATTCACAATCTATATATGTTATATATAGGTCAACATTCACAATCTATACATGTTATATACAGATCAACATACACAATCTATACATGTTATATACAGATCAACATTCACAATCTATACATGTTATATACAGATCAACATACACAATCTATACATGTTATATACAGATCAACATACACAATCTATACATGTTATATACAGATCAACATACACAATCTATACATGTTATATACAGATCAACATACACAATCTATACATGTTATATACAGATCAACATTCACAAAGTCCAGCGCATCTTATTACCTAAATCAATGCCTGTGATGATATCAGCTTCTTTCAGGCAGCAACAACAACACTGCTGGGAGTGATGAAGTTCTGAGGTCTAACAAACCAAATCTAACAAAACTCCCATCCCACATATTTCTAGTGTTGCAAGCAACAGGCTGTTACCTCCCTTGACCTAGACAATAGCTTATGGCTCAAAATGGTTTCTTAGTTCCTGCAGTCTGCTGAGAAAGAATGTTTCTAGGATCTGAGACTTTGAAGCAAGACACTGTTAACTTGTTCCACATCCAGAAAAATATCTGTGCTTCCAGGTCATCAGAGTGTTGCAAAAAACCACAAGAATATAGCACAAAATGAACTATCACTCAAGGACATTTAAGGGAGCGAAGTGATGTTGTCAGTCTGACGAATAAGTATGTTAAATTTTCTCACCATATTTCAACTTCTCTCCTCTGTGCATCTCAATACTTCATCATTTGAGTATTATCTTTGTAAGTATCTTGATATTTCTTGTTCTTCATCATCATCTTCTTCTTCTTCTGCATAAAGACTTCATACTATGTTACAAAGTTTCTTTCTTCTCTTTGACCAGAAACAGAAAAAAAAAATAAAAATAAAAAACATGGACAAACAGTTTCATCAGAAACAGAAAGTAAAAAAAACTAAAAAAATGGACAAACAGTTTCACCAGAAACAGAAAGTAAGAACTAAAAAGAAAACATGGACAAAGAGTTTTACCAGAAACAGAAATTTAAAAAAAAACTAAAAAACATGGACAAACAATTTTATCGGAAACAGAAAGTAAAAAAAACTAAAAAATATGGACAAACAATTTTACCGGAAACAGAAAGTAAAAAAAACTAAAAAATATGGACAAACAATTTTACCAGAAACTGAAAGTAAAAACACTAAAAAAAACATGAACAAACACTGTCTGACCAGAAACTAAACGACACAGAAAAATGCTAACACTTACCTGTAAACAGTCTTCTAAATCCATTTTTTCTAAATTGTGACAATTCTGGAGATAAAGTAAATATAGATGACATACATCTAAAGGAAGAAAGTTATACATTTTCTTTATTTGACTAAGACAATAACCTTGCCTATCACTATCATCATCATGTGCTACCTTGGGCTTCCATTTCACACAAAACAACTGCTGCCAACTCCTTCCGGCTCAAAGAGCCTTGAGGTCACAGATAATTCACCATGATCCACCCTATATTGTCCTACCACTTTGTACTAAGTTAACAACACTAACACATTTCTGGTATTCCACATAATCTAGACTTGCTATGCAGATCCCCATATTACTTCTGATGTACACCAGTTTGAGAACTACTGTGCTACTGCTATTATCATGTTTATTTTTGTCTTGGCTAGTATGGCTGATAGCACATTTTGTTTTATGCCTTGTAATATGCCCAAATACTTTAGCTGTCTAGTTCTTACACTTTACATCACTCTTTCCAATATTAATATGTCTTATATTACAAATTATCACCAATGTCCTTATCATCATTATCTTGTGCCCTCTTCCCATGGAAAGCTGGCTGTAATGGTCCTTCACTTTGTTTTGTCCTTTGTTTTCACAGTACAGGCAGGCTAGCTGAATCCAGTCCATCTTTTTTTTTATGCTGTCCATCAATCTATGCTGCTGTTTGCCTCTTGCTCATTTTTCCATCTTTTCCCTCTAGTATGGTTTCATTATTTTATTTGATATGCCTTTTGATAATGACCAGAATACTCTAATATCTGGGTATGCTTTGTTTTTTTCTTTCTCTTTTCAATTTCAATGATTTAGTACCTCTTTGTTTCCTTTTCTATCCAAGAAATTTGTCCTAGTCTTCCACATTTGTAGTGCCTTGTTTTTCTTTCTCATTTTCTTATTTAATGTTCATGCTCACACTCCACTTTCCTTATATGCTTATATACTCTTATAGTGAGGAAAGGGGAGTATACAGACGGTGGTTAGATAAAGCTCACTTATGTTCTATGTGTAGGTAAACTTGCAGTCACAGAAGATAAGACTTACTCTTGTCAAAGCTTGGAACCCACTGTCTGTTAGAAGATTACAACCAGCAACTTCTAATGTTCTGAGAGGAAAGAAAAAAACAGTACTTCATGTTACTGGTAGGCTGTCTATGGCTGCACGCATGGCATTCTATGCTTCTTCCTTTCTCATGTAAAACCTATCATGATGAGTGAATGTGATCATGTTCCTCAGTTTTATGTGCCGGTTGATATTCCTACTCAGACTGACTGTCTTTCTTTTCTCTTGCGACTGGGCTCAATACTTTCTCTCATTATCTCTCTCTCTCTCCCCCCCCCCCTTCAGTTTTAAATATTTTCAGGCTCATAACTTCTGTCTTCCAGCGTCAAGTCCTCAGAATTTTGACTGTTCTTTCCTCATTTTCTTCATCTGTTATAATTTTCTCAAATGCATATGTATGTATATACAGTGTATGGTGTTACACACGTACAGACAACAACACCAACCCCTCCCACTCACACATCCACTCTCTCTCTCTCTGTCTCTCTCTCTCTCTGACAGCTGTATGTGAATATAGTGTATTCTGGTGTGCCTGATCAATTTCATGTGCAGTTTCCTAATACAGAGTGTTAGGTACCAAATGAGTTTGACTAAAGCACAACAGAAACAGTTCACAGCTCCCTGAACATGAGAAATCAGGAAAACGACTGCTGTACTACTCTTGTGTCACTTTCTCTCTTAAATTCATGACATTTCGGATATTGTGAAAAGACAAAGACAAATGTACCTGAGTTCTGGACACCCCTGACCAAGTGCCACAAGACTAGCATCAGTAAGGCGAGTACACATGGATGCACATAACAAGGTGAGACCTGGACACTTCAGACCTATTGTGTCAATAGCTTCATCTGTAATACTCTGAAGAATAAGAAGTAATTTAAAGATTATTGTGTCAGTAACTTCATCTGTAACACTCTTATAAAGTACTGAAAGTAATTTAATCAATAATTGAAAAGGTTAATAAAAAGAGAGATAAAATAAATTTTAAAAACAAGGAGATTTAAAATTAAAACTTAAGGACTTGAGCACAAAAAAGGTTACAAAGTTGTGGAGCTTTAAATTTTCAATAACTCTACTAGTGGTGAGATACTCATTGAGATTACAGGTGACTGAGAGAGTACAACTGAATGAGGTTGCTGAGTTACAGCTGGTTAACATCCTATCTCTGATGAGCTACAGCTGGTAAACACCATTTCTCTGGTAAGCTACAGCTGCTAAACACCCTAACTCTAGTGAGCTACAGCTAGTAAACACCCTGTCCCTTGTCAGCTACAGCTAGTAAACACCCTGTCTCTAGTGAGCTACAGCTGGTAAACACCCTGTCTCTAGTGAGCTACAGCTAGTAAACACCCTGTCTCTAGTGAGCTACAGCTAGTAAACACCCTGTCTCTAGTGAGCTACAGCTAGTAAACACCCTGTCTCTAGTGAGCTACAGCTAGTAAACACCCTGTCTCTAGTGAGCTACAGCTAGTAAACACCCTGTCTCTAGTGAGCTACAGCTAGTAAACACCCTGTCCCTTGTCAGCTACAGCTGGTAAACATTCTATCTCTGGTGAGATACAGCTAGTAAACACCCTATCTCTAGTGAGCTACAGCTACTAAACACCCTGTCTCTAGTGAGCTACAGCTAGTAAACACCCTGTCTCTAGTGAGCTACAGCTAGTAAACACCCTGTCTCTAGTGAGCTACAGCTAGTAAACACCCCGTCTCTAGTAAGCTACAGCTGGTAAACACCCTTTTGCACCACAGCATGCAATTCCTAACATTTGGCTGATATGCTTATTGTGGCACCTACAGTAGAAAGTCTACTAGTAATTTCACTTCTTGAATCAATTCTGAATCTTCAAGCATATATCTGTAAACTACTCTCTATTATCAGTTTAATGTGGATCTATACACCTGCTCCAAAGTTTATGACTGTGTACAACATCAACAGTTATGATCTATTATGAACAACATGGGTTTTTCCAGTCATCTGGTACATCTCATCGCCAAACTGTACCAAGACCAGCAAGTAACAGAGATGTATCCTTTCTCTATACCTGTTTAACATCTACACTGAAAACATCATGAGGAATGTAAGAGAGGAACAGGAAACAACTAAATTTGACTCTTTCAACATCAGGGGCCACTGGATTCCAAAAATTAGATATGATGATATTTCCCTTCTATCAAACAGCTAAGAAGGACTGCAACAGTTGATTCTTTCAACAAAAAGACGCAGTAAAGCTCAGAACCTCTTTTTAAACACCAACAAAGCCAAAGTAATGACAACTGACAACATGAGAAGCAAACCCAAAAGTATACTGGACCATCAAGAGCTAGAAAATGTAAATAAATTCGAGTGTCTACGTTTAATCATCACCACCAATGGTGACTACAGTGGAAATCAAAAGAATTGCAGTTACATCACAGAAACTAGCACAAACTAAGAGTACATGATAAGGTACCAACAAGAAAACAAAGTTATGACTACTAAGAAATTACATACTCCCAGTGGCAACTTATGGATGTGAAATGTGGACACTCAACAAAGCACTAGAAAAGAGAATATCAGCATATGAAATGAAATGTTACAGAAGGCCACTTAGAATGTCATGGATAGAACAAAAATCAAATAAAGAGACACTGATGAGATTAGGTGTTGCAGAAAACTGGCTAGTTAACACCATCAAAATTAGAAAGCTGAGATACTTTGGCCACATCAAGAGACACAACAGCTTGGAGAGGTTGGTAGTAGAAGGCATAGTGCCTAGCAAAAGAGAAAAGGGACAATCTCACCACAGATGGACTCAGAACATCACAGAAAGTCTGAATGCGTCAATGCAAGATGCCAGTCAACTTGCACAAGACTGTATTGCATTCGGGGAGGCTGTGAGAGGGATGTTCTGGAAAGGACATGTCATATGAATGAACTCCCAACCTTACAATGCCTGAAGTTTGCTGCGAAGAACAACAGTTTTATGATGCAGGAGATCAGAACATCAACAATGAAGTCTCCAGTCTCTGGCTACTTATGTTTCTTAACATAAGTGCATATGTATGATCATGTTGTATGTAATGAGTTTATATTGGACTGTTGTTAAATTTATGTGATGAGCAAACTGGGTGAAAGAGTGCTGAAGGGCAAGATGAATGACAGGCACCTCTGTACTAAACTCTGCCAACAACAACAACAACAACAACAACAACAACAACAACAACAACAACAACAACAACAACAACAACAACAACAACAACAACAACAGACTTACAGAACAATGCTGGATGTTGAGCTTCATAAGGTTTTCAGCACATATAGCCAGTTTTTCTATACCTTCATTACTGATCTGGAATATACCATATGTTTTTAAACTGATAATACTAACTTAATATAAACTCAAAGAATACAAAAAATTTTTATAACAATTTAAGTACTGAAGTGAATATTAGGCAGTGTCATGACAAAAGATATACAATTAATATAATAAACCACATTTGCTCATATTAATCTAGGTGTTCTATAAACAGCCAAATTTTAATTTTATTTTCAAAATTTTTGTACATACTTGTAACAAGGGATAAGATACCTGTGCTGAATGTGGAAGCACATTTAAACACATATGCTTCTTACATCCTACATCCTTCCCGCACCGTTAAATGTAACATAGGGCCCGCATGGTAGTTCACCAAGATGTCCTGTCTTCGGCGAGTTTTTCAATCTCATCAAGGGATGTTATGCCCACTGAATTGGCTCCTCTTAACAATGTCCTCTTTCACGTGGTCGACCTTTTTCTTCGGCTTGTTGTGTTCCATTTGACAGCTTGTTTGGAGATTCTCTGATTGTTTCTTCTCAGCACAGATATATGTCCATCTTTTTTTCTGATCACCCATGAGATAGGTTGTTGTTTGCTCATCTGTCTGATCTCTGCATTGTTCTTGAATTCATTCCACTTTATACCAAGTATCTTCCTTAAGCATTTGTTTTCGAAAGAGTCTATTTTCATGTCTACTTCTTTAGTTGTTTTTCAGCTTTCACATACATAGATGAGGGTGGATAGTAAATATAATATATTTAATTTAAACATATATGCTACACATATACAAAACATATATCCTCATTTGTTTTTAGATTTAAATATATGTCATATGCTCAAAATAGATACATGTATACAATATTTAAAGAAACACACACATCATCATAAACTTCTGTACTCATAGTAAAGATAATCTCAGGTGCTAAGATTTGCCTTGCTGTCAGACTGCCTTCACAAGCAAAGTATCTAGCCTCACTGTTCAACAAATCAGAGAAAGGCATGACACAACCAACAGAACTGCAGGTTAGGTCAAAAATGCCACTTGCCTCATGGGATTAAGGCTGAAGCAGGCAGCACCTTACAGTGAGTCTGCTATCCAGATTAGTAAGTAGTCTCAACAGCAGTCACACACTTTACAGCTATCCAGATTATAAGTAATCTCAACAGCAGTCACACACTTTACAGCTATCCAGATTATAAGTAATCTCAACAGCAGTCACACACTTTACAGCTATCCAGATTATAAGTAATCTTAACAGCAGTCACACACTTTACAGCTGTCCAGATTATAAGTAATCTCAACAGCAGTCACACACCTTACAACTATCCAGATTATTAAGTAGTCTCAGTAGTAGGCAGGCACCTTATAGTGAGGCAGCTATCCAGATTAGTAGTCTCAGTTAACATAAATGAAGATATACACATACATAACAACACAAATAAGAAGATGGTAAAGTGTCTAAAACAATGAAGTAGCAAGCACTTTACACAGGAAACAGGATAGGAAACAAAGCATAACAAACCACAGATAGTTCTGATGAAGATTTTCAACTGAATACAGGCATTACAGAAAAATTAAATAAGTTAACAAACAGAAATACATATGTTGAGTGAAGAAGAAGAAGGTATTGTAAGCTAAATAACAAAACATAAACACACACACAAACACAAAATATTGTTATCTTCCATAGAACATATACGTACATTCAATTCAAGAACAAATGCAAGCGGGCAGGAAGATCTTGAATGGTAAGAAAAGTCTGAAAAGCACCTACCTGTGTGCAGCCTCTAGAAAAGAATGTATTAATTTTTGGGCAGCCCTCTGCCAGGGATATAACTCCCTCATTTGTCACATTCCTGCACCAAGAGATGTCTAGGTATGACAGCTGGGGGCACCCTCTACCTTGAGCAGAGTTACTAGAACAAGATAATAAACATCTTGGGTCTTTTACTGGAACAACAAAATCAAATAAATAGAGGTAAAACTCTCTGTGACTGTAAACTCCAGCTTGTGACGCTGTGGTGACTCATGGAGTGACAGCATCAAACAGGACAGGGAGGCAGCAACTGCTTATTTTCCCAAGCAAACCAAACAAACAAGACTGCAGCAAACCCCGTCACCATAACAAAAACATATCAAGAACAAGTCAGTCTCTACTCTGCTCACCAAGCCATCAAGCTATCTTCTGACAACAGCTTGCTATTAAGAGAACTGAGGGTAGATAGGATAAAGTCTAGACCACCTTTAAGCTGTTAGCTCTAATGAGAATGCCAGCTCTTAAAACAGTCTTTCCAGCTCCCATTCCTTACTACTGCTGGATAAGCCAAACTAAACAATGGCTGCTCTAAGGGAATCTTCAGCTTTCCTAATAAATCTGAACAGCCCTACCCTGTAACAATCTATGTGCATCTATGTGCTTTGATTTTCTCACTGACAAGCTCTCATACCCAGATCATGTTACTACTGGGCTGTCTCCATCATAACTGCATAGTACAAAATGCTCTGTAAATTTAGTAAATTAATATCTCTGCAACAATAATCTGGCAAGGTCAATGATTCAGAGGCTACAGACTATGCAAGTACTTAACATTCACTGCTTCTATCAGCATAAGAAGAAGGCTAATACAGTCACCGGAGATTAAAAGCAGTACTGTTCTCATGTGAACACTGTGGCTTGAAGGCTTGTATTACACTTCAGTCAATTCTGCTGTAGAAAATGGGTACATGATACACGTGTGTGATGGAAAATGAAATGTCTCTGTGCAGGATGAGGCAACACTGGACACGCAACTATCTGAGAATGAAGGGAAATTAGATTGTCATGCAAAAAATTGCTTCCGTGACCACAGAACAACAGCAAAGTCAAAAGTGAGTGCTTGTAAATTAGTACTGGAATGTACTGTAGAAACATTCAAGAGACTGCAAATTGTCTGCTTCTAAGAAGCTTAAAATAAATAAAAATGTAAACATGGATAAAGCTTAATGTGAAACAAAATTTTATAACAAAACAGCTCTCAAGGAAATTCATAAAATTTTTAAAAGACATTTTTACCTTAAAAATTTTAAAGACAGATCTGTGATTTTTGGGCACGATGCGAGGTCTAGTTTCCGTAACTTGTTGCTATATTTAGCTAAACTGTCACAGGTTCTGTAAAACAGAATTAAGAAACATTGTGAAGAGCACAAGAAGAACAAATCTGTTAGTGTTACACTTCCCTGTAGCTATGATCTACTAGCTTTTGGCAACCTAGGCTATGGTTCAGATCTTTTATTTCCTGGTGAGGATTTAAGAAACCGGCTTCTCAGCAAGATCCACAACCATGGAAATTTGTCAGTCACTGTTCCCTGCTGACTAGACTACTGCTGTACAACAGCCTGTTTACCTGCAGCACTGTCTAGAAACATAGTCTTCATCAGCTTCAGACAGCTGGTTCTGATGGATGTGCTTGCTCTCCAGCACCTTTGTGCCCAATGTGGGACCATATTCTGAATATTATTTGCTGCCTTTGTGCCACAGAATGAGAAACTGATTTCCCACACTTTAACTGATGATTTTTACCACAAAATAAGAAACTGTTTTCCAACCTGAATTTATGCCCTCACAATCACGAGTAAATATGAGCAACTGTTTTCCTTTTACATCAGAAAAATAAAGGAGTAAATGTGTTCCCAACTTGAACTGCTGCCTTTAGCTCACAAAAAAAAAAAAAAACAGTAACTATATTCCCAAACTGAACTGTTACCTTTCAAGGTTAAAAATACAAAGTTAAGAATAAATAACAGGCACTGATTATGACATGATGGACATCCTTCTCGTGCCGTTAAGCGTCACATAGGGCCCGCATGGTAGTTTGCCGAGGTTTCCCGTTTTCAGCAAGCTTTTCAACCTCATCAAGGGATGTTACTCCCACTAAACTGGCCTCTCTTAACAATGTCCTCTTTAGAGTCTTACGTGGTCGACCTCTTTTTCTTCTGTGTTTTGTGTTCCACCTGATAGCTTGTTTTGGGATTCTCTGGTTGTTTCTTCTCAGCACATGACCGACACATGTCCATCTTCTTTTCCTGATCACTCATGAGACAGGTTGTTGTTTCCTCATCTGACTTATATCTGTGTTGTTCTTGAATTTGTTCCACTTTATACCGAGTATTTTCCTTAGGCATTTGTTTTCAAAAGAGTCTAATTTCTTGCATATTTCTTTATTTCTTTAAGTTGTTTTCCAGATTTCACACGCATAAATGAGGGTGGAAATTACAATTTAAATTTTATTTTTAATTTAAAAAAAAATATTATGTAAAAAAAACAACAAAAAAAAAACCAGACATTACAGACACACAAAAAAAAGAAATAAATACTGAATGAATGAACAATTTCTGTTAGATGAGGAGACCCATAAACAAAACATACAGCAACACATTGTGCACTCACAAATCTGTTATATCCATACATTTGTTCAGGCTTAAACATTCTATGTTCCTACACTGCTGGGCAAACGTTCTGCAGAAAAGAGAACAAATCAGAAATCAATGTAGCAAAGTTATTATAAAATTAGTTCATGTCTCAGATTATCTTCTAAATTCTGATAAACAGAAACTCAAGAAACTGGAACTAAGATCTGCAAAGAAGAAGAAAGTGATTTGCTATGCCACGACTGTCAGACATATTAATGTTTTTGATTCCTGATTTATTGCTTGCTTGTCCCAGGCAGTGAAACATGCAGACCTTTGTTTTCACTTTTTCTGTGTCTCTGCATGTTAAGCAATTCATCCTTATCAATGAATGTTAGAAAATGGGTCCTAAAATGCTATACTGAGTCTGTCCATTATACGGAAGTGAATCATGGACAACAGGCAGGTCTGCACACAGATCACTGGAAGCAGCAGAAATGTGGTTTATTAGAAAAATGCTGCAAGTTCCCTGGACAGTACAGATTACTGATAAGAATGCAGGAAAGGCAAAAAAAAATCTTGTCAAAAAAATAAGAGAGAGACTGTCATAGGACATGCATTGAGAAGAGGGAATACTAAAAATATTGTAACAGCTGGAAAAATAGAGGGAAGAAGAGCCAGGGGAAGGCTAAGAGAAATGATGCTAGACAGTCTGACAGGATAGTGTGAGAGGAGGTCACCGACTGAGCTGATGACCTGCATGATGGACTGGGTAGTATGGAGAAACATAACAGCCAACAGCCAACGGCAGTCAGCATGGCAACTCATGATGATGAAGATATCTCTGCGGTGCCTGTTGGTGGTGGAAAGGTTCTGCAGTTTTTCTAGAGATCTTTCTTGTGAGAAAGATACAAAGAAGCAGAATAAATGACCTGACATTGTGCCTTGGCCACTGCTTAATGCTGGAAGTGGAAATGCATACCAAGTCACAATCTCAGAAAAAGGCAAAGAAAAATCTCTGTGACAGGCAGAAGAAAGATATCTGTGATAGGCAGAAGAAAGATCTCTGTGACAGGCACAAGAAAGAAGATTATGACATAGAAAAAAAAAAAGGAACTGAAGAGGCTTTGAAGAACATTTACTGTTTGGTCTTCTTTGTTGTCCTTAATAAAGGCATTATGCCAAAATATTTAAGTTGGTTTGTTTGGGTTTTTTTTTTTAACCATTTTACTGTTCCTGCTCCTACAGCTAATTTTCTCATTTTCCTTCCTCTTTCTGTTGTTTTCTGTAAAACTGCAGGTTACATGTTTGTCTAATTCTATTCTACATTTCATATTTTGACACTTACTGTAATGCTATGTCTGTAATACTCTGGCAGCCCTTTAAACTAAGATCCTTCAGAAATCCTCCACATCTCTGTGACATATACTCAACCACTGGGCCCTATAGGAGCAGTATAATAATCATTTCCTTATATCACAGAAACTAACCTGGAACAAAACATTATTTGCATAATATCACAGAAACCAGCATGGAACAATTATTTGAATTATATCACAGAAACCAGCATGGAACAATTATTTGCATTATATCACAGAAACCAACATGGAACAATTATTTGAATTATATCACAGAAACCAGCATGGAACAATTATTTGCATTATATCACAGAAACCAGCATGGAACAATTATTTGCATTATATTATAGAAACCAAACTGGGAAGAAAATTATTTCTTTTTTTATTACCAAAACCAATACAGGGGTAAAGGTAGTCCTGTATAAAAGATGATACTATATCATAAACTATTCAATAAAATAGTCAATATTAATACCAGCAAGAGATATATTACCTATAGTATATCAACTGTCTGAAAATAGTAACTGATATTCATTATATATATATATATCAATTTATGTACATAAACAAAAAATGTTTTGATGGAATTAGAACTGATGATGGCTGACAAGTATCATCAAGCTGGACAACCTCCAACATCTGACAAAGAAGAAAACAATTCACATTTCTGTTACTGCATCTACTGCCAATGAGCATACTTACACGCATGAAGTGTACGCTCTCTTTCTTAATGAAACAATGACAAACTCAGCTAGTACTAAATGTATTCTTGTCTTTCTTAAAAAATAACAGCATATAAAACTCAGCTAGCATTACAAGTACTCTATCTTTCTCAAGAAAATAACAACTCAGTTTGTACTAAAAGTATCCTATCTTTCTTAACAAAATAATAACATAACAACTCAGCTTGCGCTAAATGTACTGTCTTTCTTAACCCTTCCCAAGCCGACGGCATTATAGTGAGGCCTTCCGGTTAGTTCACTTGTGGACCGAAATCACTATATTAATGTTTGTTCCATTTCAGTGAAAAACCACACTCAAATTTGGCTCATACGTTATCTGCGTATGTCAGAATTATCTGGCATTCGTTTCACTTAGCGTGGGTAGTCAGCAACCATTTTTTCAGTCTTTGTTCGATTTTCTGCGAATATTTTTCAAACTTTAGTCGAAAATGGACATGCCCTCTGACAAGACAAGTGTTACTGGATGTGCCCCGGTTAGGTCTCAATCAGAAAAGTGGGCCAAACTAGGTGCTAGACGGTTATTTCAGATAATATCTTATAAACAATCTTCTGACTGTGATGACATTTCTTCTGAGCATGCTTTTGGCAGTGAATCTGATGGAAAAGTTGACACTGATAGTGTGATATTGTGAATCTGACAATAATAGTGAGAGTGCCTCAGACCGTGAATCTGACAATAATAGTGAGAGTGCCTCAGATTGTGAATCTGACAATAAAGTGAGAGTGCCTCAGACCGTGAATCTGACAATAATAGTGAGAGTGCCTCAGACCGTGAATCTGACAATAATAGTGAGAGTGCCTCAGATCATGAATCTGACAATAATAGTGAGAGTGCCTCAGACCGTGAATCTGACAATAATAGTGAGAGTGCCTCAGATCTAGATTGTGAATCTGACAATAATAGTGAGAGTGCCTCAGATTGTGAATCTGACAATAATAGTGAGAGTGCCTCAGATTGTGAATCTGACAATAATAGTGAGAGTGCCTCAGATTGTGAATCTGACAATAATAGTGAGAGTGCCTCAGATTGTGAATCTGACAATAAAGTGAGAGTGCCTCAGATTGTGAATCTGACAATAATAGTGAGAGTGCCTCAGACCGTGAATCTGACAATAATAGTGAGAGTGCCTCAGATCATGAATCTGACAATAATAGTGAGAGTGCCTCAGACCGTGAATCTGACAATAATAGTGAGAGTGCCTCAGACCGTGAATCTGACAATAATAGTGAGAGTGCCTCAGAATGTGAATCTGACAATAATAGTGAGAGTGCCTCAGATCGTGAATCTGACAATAATAATGAGAGTGCCTCAGACCATGAATCTGACAATAATAGTGAGAGTGTCTCAGACCGTGAATCTGACAATAATAGTGAGAGTGCCTCAGACCGTGAATCTGACAATAATAGTGAGAGTGCCTCAGACTGTGAATCTGACAATAATAGTGAGAGTGCCTCAGATAGTGAATTTGACAATAATAGTGAGAGTGCCTCAGATCATGAATCTGACAATAATAGTGAGAGTGCCTCAGATCGTGAATCTGACAATAATAGTGAGAGTGCCTCAGATCGTGAATCTGACAATAATAGTGAGAGTGCCTCAGATCATGAATCTGACAATAATAGTGAGAGTGCCTCAGACTGTGAATCTGACAATAATAGTGAGAGTGCCTCAGATCTAGATCGTGAATCTGACAATAATAGTGGGAGTGCCTCAGAATGTGAATCTGACAATAATAGTGAGAGTGCCTCAGACCATGAATCTGACAATAATAGTAAGAGTGCCTCAGATCGTGAATCTGACAATAACAGTGAGAGTGCCTCAGAATGTGAATCTGACAATAATAGTGAGAGTGCCTCAGACCGTGAATCTGACAATAATAGTGAGAGTGCCTCAGACTGTGAATCTGACAATAATAGTGAGAGTGCCTCAGACCGTGAATCTGACAATGATAGTGACAATACCTCAGACCGTGAATCTGACAATGATAGTGACAATACCTCAGACCGTGAATCTGACTGTGCTTCTAACAATGAAACTGATTCAGACAATGCTTGTGATGATTCAAATTCTGAGACTGTAGTTAGTGATAGTGACAGTGGCTATCATCCTTCGACAAGTGCTGTAGCTCCTGTCAGTTCTGCTTCTCCACCTGCCAAACAGGTAAAGAGGAATGTTTCTGCAGCTCAAATAGCGAATGCAGAACCAGTTTCGACATGGAGAGCAGCACAGACAGATGAAGGAGCAGGTAATGCTACTGCTGATGATGATGGCAGTGGTATCTTGCTGAATCTTGGCGCTGATAGGACACCTATGAGCTTTTTCCTGGCACTGTTCACAGAAGATATTTTGGACAGTCTCATTAGCAGCATAAATGATTATGCTGTGAAACTTAGCCAAACTGCAAGTCTCAAAAAGGGCAGTAGACTATATCGGTGGGTACCTGTTGGTAGTTACGAAATGTACAAATTTCTGTCGACACTCACAGCTATGAGCATTCTACGTAAACCCAAAGTCAGTAATTACTGGACAACCAAACGTTACTCGCACAATCCAGTCTTTGGCAAGATGTTTTCAAGGAATCAGTTTCAAATGATATACAACACCATGCTGCATGTCAGTGAGGCTGATAGTGAAGGTAAGTCAAAAATTGAACCTTTTGTCAATCAGTTGTTGTCATCATTTCAGGCAGCCTTTTACCCATTCAGTGATCTGAGTCTTGATGAAATGGTAACTGGCTACAAGGGGCACCGGAGACGCAGGCAGCTCAATGCCAGCCAGCCATCTAAATATCATATCAAGACCTACAGCCTTTGTCACTCCACCACAGCTTATGTTTTCAACCTGTTGGTTTATTTTGGAGAAAGCACCTCTTACACCTCTCCCAGAGGTGACACTTCCACTCATGCTGAGAAAGTGTTTGAGACTCTGCTGACACTTCCACTCATGCTGAGAAAGTGTTTGAGACTCTGCTGCAGCCTATCAGATCTTCACATCACATTTTGCAGACAGGTATTACACCAGTCTTCCACTTATTGAATATTTGCAGTCCAAAGGCCACAACTACACTGGCACAGTGAATGCCAACCATAAAGGTTTTCCTCCTGAGCTAAAAAATAAGAATATAGCTCAAAAAATCCCATCTACTATGTGAAAGATGATGGTGAGAATAAAATTCTCTGTCTCCTGGAAAGACACGGCTACAAAGAAACCTGTCCATGTTGTGACAACATGTGGACAAGCCACGGCAATTCCTGTTGTCCAAGAACAGGAACAAGATGAGGAGGAGTTTGAAAAGCCCACCATCATTCACACTTATAACAAGCCTATGAATAGATGCGACAGGATTGACCAAATAGTGTCATACTATTGCTTGCATTCAAGAAAAACAGTGAAGTGGTGGGAGAAGATATTCACTTGGACTTTGGAAGTTGTACAGATGAATGCTCAAATATTATATATATATTATCTCATGAAGATATACTTGCCAGGGGAAATTCATCTCTAGTCTGGTTCAAGGAACAAACTAATTGAAGGCTTGAACTTCTGGCAAGCACCAGCAGCACCATTCCTGGTGTTAGTATTGCAGCTCCCAGGTCACTGTGAAGGAGAGCAAATGCTCCAGTAGATTTTAGGTACCAAGTTGCTCACCTGGTGGACATGGACAAAAACACTAGGAACTGTGTCCACTGTTCCAGACTTGATAAGGTTGTCCGCTCAAGGTACTACTGCACAACGTGCCCGGACAGACCCCATCTGAGTCCCAAAGAATTTTTGAGAAATATAAGCAATCTTCGGCATGATGCTACTGCTTCCATAACTTCATCTGTCTGTGCTGTCTGCATTTTCTGTTTGGGCCAACTCTTTCATATTTGTATTTATACCATCTTTATTATACAATTCTTGAACTAGAGACAGTAGATGACTGTGCGTTGTACAGTGTTCATGTGTTGTACACATATTCTGTACATAATATTTTTTTCCGTTATTTTTCACTTTTCACGTCATGTAAATATTTTCTGTAAATAATGTTTTTATGCCTGTTTTGTACATAGAAAATGTAAACTGCTTTGTGGCTTGTTGTGGTGTTTGTCTGCTGGCTGCCGGCTGAAAAGTTTTCAAAAGTTCAGGAAAAGTTGTGAGAATATTTTATGAGGAATTCCATTTACCATCACAGTCACTGAGTTTTTGGTGCAAGAACAGGAAAAGTGCAGATTTCAAGTTCATGATATGAAACTTTACAATATTCAGTTTATTCTATTATCATGCTGCAGTTTATGGAATATTTTTATGAAAAGTTTATGAAAAGTTGTGCCAAAATTTTGAACATTCTATGAGAGGAATTCCATTTATCATCAACTGCATTGCTGGACAGTTTGTGCAACAGAGCTTTCACCCTAGCCAATGGCAGCTTTTTCATGGCCCTTTTCAGGGCCACCCAAACGGTCCTTTTGAGGGCCACCCAAAATTTCAGGTATTTCATCCATTTGGATGATCCCCAGGCAAAGAGTTCTAAATGTTTTCTGTTGTGTTTGTGTTTGTTTTTGCAAATTTGTGCACAAAGTGACTACATTTCATGTGAGGATTTCCATTTATCATCAATTTGTGATTTACAAGTGGATATTTACAACTCTAATGGTAAGTAGAAACCAATTTTATTTTATTTTATTTGTGTCATAATTTTTTTTTTCTTTGGGGGGCTGAAAATGTTGTATTTTCTCACCAGTTATTCTTTCCTAAAAAAAAACTGCATTTATGGAATCTTAATTCATTTTTATTTTTTTTTTATGTAAAATAAGTATACTTGTGTAAGATGGAAATAATTTGTTAATTCACTTTTTGAACTATATCCCAAAAATATCACAACATCCGTGTATTTTTCTTGGCAAAAACGTGACGTCCGCATTTTTTCCCGCCGGCACGGGAAGAGTTAAGAAAATAACAAACTCAGCTACCACTAAATGTACCCTCTATGAAAACTTTGTTTATTTCTAACATTTTAGTGTACCTCTATGTCTGTCTGGAAATCAAAGAGGTCAATTTTCTGCCAGTTGCTGCCATCGAGTGCCAGCATGTTCCAGTACTGAAATTGTGAAGAGAATATTACAAATCTGTTACAATATAAACCTGTACTGATACACTTTTCAAGAGAATATTACAAATCTTACAATATGAACCTGTACTGGTACATAATAAACTATACATCTATTAACATCTTCAAGCACTTATTTTCTTTTGCCTGCTTTCAATCCAGACACATTTCCATGTACATAAACTAATTTTTATATCTTGTTTTCACTTATGGTTAAAGAAAAATGTAGACTCTGCACTCAGGTGTTCCTCATCTTGCAGTTATATTTTTATCCATTTACAAAGACAGTCTCCTAACATCTGTGTCAGAAACCAATTTTTATATCTGGGATAGAACCCGTATTGTTCATCATGAAGAGCCTGCTAACTACCTATGACTAGCTACTCATACATTTGCTGATACATGGTTTGTAGAAAAAAGTTTCATTACTTACTGAAAAAAATGTATATGAATGTTAAGCTATTAGTTAGCATACTAAAAGCTTCAAATAAAACTTATAAGTATGAGGGCTGTGCACAAAGTTCGGGACTGAATTTTTCTCCGGGAAACTATAATACATATCGAAGTGATGCCAAGGCATGAGTTGTAGTAATCATTCCTGAATGTACGTGCAAAATCTGAACTCATTATCTTCTGTCATTCATACTGCACAAGCCTCCAAGTGAAAGCATACCTGCTGTTTCAGTGTATTTCAACATGGATGAGAAAAATCAACAGTGTGTGTGTGTGCACTGATTTCTGTGTTTGCCTCAGGAAAACTTGTGCTGAAACTTATGAAATACTACAATCAGCTTTTGGTGAGTCCTGCCTAAGTTGATCAAAGACATCTGAGTGATTTTTCCCACTTCAGAAGTGAATGCTGATCATTTGAAGAAGATCACCGCTCTGGCAGACCATCCACTTCACACATCAATGAGACTGGCATGTGTGCCAGAAATCATTTGTGCTAACTGACGTCTAACAGACCTAGCAGTCAAACAGTAAATACAGAACTCTACATAGCAGTCCCACAACACCTCCGTGATGCTGTGTGCAGACACAGTCCTGAGAAGTGGCATACTGGCAACTGGATCTTTCACTGTGACAATGCTCCTGCACATATCTGTTAAGATAAGTGAATTTTTTGCAGAAACATAACATTCCACTGCTTCCATACTCTTCTGACCTTGCTCTCTGTGACTTCTTATTGTTCCTACATCTGAAGAAAACACTGATAGATAACCAATTCCATGAAGATATACAAATGTGATGAGACAAATGAGGGTTATCTCACAAAATGACTTCCACAGGTGCTTCCATAAATGGCAGGACCACTTGAATATGTGTATAAAATCACAACAAGACTACTTTGAAGGAGACTAGACCAAGAAGTTGTACGTCTACTCATTCAGTCAAAAAAAAAAAAAATCAGTCTCGGAACTTTGTGAACAACCCTCATACATGCACGTACCTTGGATACTTGAGCACACCGACATAATGATACCACATCAAGGTATGAGAAGATGCTGTAAAAAACAAATGTGTGAGGCATGAGGGTGAATCAACTGATAGTTAGCAAATACAAATTACACAAAATGTTTATTTAGTACATAAAAAAATAATGCCCCTGTTTGTCAACACAGTCTGTTGCCTTACAATACATCTGTCCCACCTGTGAACCAGCATCCAATTTCCAGTAAGAAAAAAACTTTGTTCTGACCTACTGCTCCACTGTGCCCTGCACCTCCATGCTAGCTGAGAGCCTTTTACCAAGATGTTTTAGGGGACCAAACTGATCAGTCACTTGGGACCAAATCTGAGTAATGGCCAGGGATGCAGCACATCTGTGAAATTCAGTCTTTCCAAAACAGCTTGGTTCCTTGCACTGGTCTGAGGATGAGCACTGGCTTGCAGTAGCAGCACCCTACACCATTTGTTCCATACATCCAGTTTTAAATGGTGTTCCTGTACAGGTCACTGCAGGTAGCACTGTTGATGACAGCTCCCGGTTGCATGTAAAGTTCAAGTAGAACTCCCCTGTAATCCCAGAAAACAGTCAAGATGACTGCCATGAAACAGTTGTGTGTGAAACTTCCTCGGTGGTGAAGAACTGGAATGGCACCACTCCTGGCTAGATCTTTTGGACTCTGGTATAAAGTGATCTTCTTCTTCTTCTTCGTTCACTTCTACCACCAAAACCGCACTGTGATCCTACTGAATTTACGCCTGTGGTCCTCGTTAGGTCCCGTGGTCTCCTGCGTGGTCCCGAAAGGACCACACGAGATCCACGAGAGGACCACAAGGGGTTCAGAGTATTACAGGGCTTTAGCCTGTATTCTTGGTGGGTCTCAGAAGCGGGATTGCGTGACACCGTGGTTTTTGTTGCACCAGTTTAGTCTAGAGTTGGACTTTCTCACCGGAAGACCTCGACGTGTTTAGGATATCAGTGCATCCCCGCTGGGTGAGAGGCGGTAGCCCACCCAGGCCAGAGCTGGACCTTCTCACGGAAAACCTCGACGTGTTTTGAGATACCCGTGTATCACCGCCGGGTGAGAGGTGGTTGCCCATCCAGTCCAGAGTTGGACTTTCTCACCGGAAAACCTCAGCGTGATTAGGATACGCAAACATCCCTGCCGGGTGAGAGGTGGTTGCCTATCTAGACTGCCCTGGTCCAGTGTCTTCGACTTCAGCTTTTCGCGGTCGTGGCCGCTACCCTTCCTAGTTGTGACCAGGATGGAGCTTTTGTCCAGGAGGACGAATCCTCGCCACTAGTGACTTCCACCCCTGGGTTGAGCCGGTTTAGGCATATTATCCCAGTATGGGCGTGTTTGGGACGTGACCAACCTCTAGAGCAGAGGTACTGTGACATGCATAGCCTTCAAGATTCACCCCTGGTGTGAGCCAGTTTAGGCAAAATTCACCAGTATGGGTGTATATCAGGTGTGACCGACCTCTAGAGCGGAGGTGGCATGACATGTCTAGCCTTCAAGTACCACCCCTGGTGTGTGCCGGTTTAGGCATATTTCACCAGTGTAGGTGTATTTCGGACATGGCCGGCCTCTAGAGCAGAGGTGCCGTGGTATGTGTAGCTCTCGCAGCGATACTACTGGACATACCGATTAAACTTCACTTTATCCTTTCCACCACCTTTTCACATCGGCACTGCACAGCAACCTTTATTTCTTTTCCGCATTTTCTTTCTTGACCGGGAGGAGCTTCACTCCACAGGCGGCATTCGAAGAGTCTCGCCAGCAATGTCTTAACCTCTGGGACAAGCCGGTTCATGCATTTCACCTGATATGACCGCACTCAGGACGTGGTCGACCTCCAGATCAGAGGTGCCGTGATTTGACTGCTTGCTTCGTTTTATCCTTTCTACCACCTTTTCCGCAGTGATGCTGCGCGGCAACCCCATTTGCACCATATTGGCCGGGAAGAGCACCGCTCCACGCACGGCAGCTGAAGAATCTCGCCAACAGCGGGTATAAAGTGATGAACCCATGATTCATTCTCAGTGACTATCTGATACAAAAATGTTTGGCTCTTATCTTCTACTATGACCATTTTAATCTGCTCTCTGGGAAACTTACTCATGTTTTCTAACTTTCATTTTATTCACCCTTACACACTGATACAGCTTTGTGTAGAATGAGGCCACAAATAAGTTGTTATTAATAAAAGGCATCTGTAACGACACACTAAACAGGAGTAGATGACAGAAGAAATTTTGCAACTAATGGATCGGAAAAGAAGTCTTAAGGAAGATAAAGATGAATATGACAAAATAAATAAAGAAGCATTAGGAGAGCTTGGCACAGAAATAATTACCAGATTGCTAAATGACATCTATAACAGTAACTATGTCCCATCAGACCTTTTGCAATAAGTTTTCATTGCCTATCAAAGAAACAAGGTGCAGCTGAATGTGAAGACTATCGAACCATTAGTCTTATGAGCTATGTTACCAAAATCCTGCATCGTATTGTCATGAGAAGAGTCAGGGGCAAAATAAAACCAGAAACAGCTGAAGAATAGTGTGGCTTCGTTGAATGACAAGGCACAAGTAATGCCATATACATATTGAGAACATTGATGGAAAGATCAACAGAAGTAAAGACAGACCTATACCTATGCTTCATAGACTACCATATAGCAATAATAAAGTGAGATATACATAAATTATAAGAATGCTGCAAGACATCAACATAGATGGGAAAGATATGAAACTTATCAAATACATATACTGACAGCAATCAGCAGCAATGAATGTTGAGAACCAAATAGGAGCATTCCAAGACATAAAATTGGGAGTGAGACAAGGATGTGTTCTATCTCCTGCCCTCTTCTCCTTGTACAGCAAAAACATAATGAGAAATATAGAGAGCTTGCCAGGAATATCAATTGGTGGGTATAACCTTAACAATTTAAGATATGCAGATGATACAGTTCTGATTGCTAAAAGTGAAAGAGCTACAGGCTCTTCTGGATATCGTGGTTTGTGAAAGTAAAAGTAAAGGTCTCAGTCTGAATAAAAAGAAGACTGAAGTGATGGTCATCTCAAAGAAAAGAATACCACCAAAATGTAGCATTACCATCGATGGCACAGAACTGAAACAAGATGATAGATTCAAGTACTTAGGAACAGTTATAACAGCTGATGGGAAATGTCACAATGAAATAAAAAGCAGACATACTCAGGCCAAGTCAGCATTCCAGAAAATGAGAAACATCTTGTGCAACAGATCCATATCAATGCAAACAAGATTCCAAGTATTTAAATGCTACATCAAGCCAATTTTGCTTTATGGATGTGAAGCATGGTCCATGAATAAGAGAGTACAGCGAGAAATGGAGACCACAGAAATGTGGTTCATAAGAAGGATGTTGAAGGTACCACTGACAGCTAAGAAAACCAATGAAGAAGTCTTAAGAGAGGCTGGAGTTAAAAGGAAAATTACAACAAAGTTCAGAGGCAGACCAGCGAGATTTGTAAGACATTTTCTGAGAAGAGGAACATTAGAACACACTGTGGCAACTGGAAAAATTTAGGGAATAAGAGACAGAGGAAGACAGAGAGAGAAGTTACTGGATGGGCTGTCATTGTTTCTAGGAAGAAAGTCACCGTCAGATCTCATAATCAAGTCAGGGAATTGTGGAAAGAAATGATTGCCTACACCACACGGCACTGCTACTCACCAGTAAAGTATTTTGCAGAATAATCATCAACAGAATTGTACCAGCACTTGAAGGAAAACTTCGAAAAGAGCAGGCAGGATTTAGGAATGGAAGATCATGCATAGACCACATATTTGTACTTAGACAAATATTAGAACAGGAAAATGAGTGGCATAGCACAACATATGCATTGTTTATAGATTTTGAGAAAGCCTTTGACAGTGTCAACAGAGATGCACTGTGGAAAATCCTAAGATGGCATGGCCTCCCCCATAAGATAGTGAATGTAATCAAAGCCCTATACGAGGGTTTTCAGTGCAAAGTGATCTGTGGAGAACATACCTCCAGCAGCTTTAGGGTACAAATAGGAGTGAAGCAGGGATGTGTACTATCACCAACATTATTTATCTTGGCAATAGACTGGTTAATGAAGGAGGCAACATCAGACAAACGCAGAGGATTACAATGGACCCTCAACACAGTGCTGGAGGACCTTGACTTTGCGGACGACATTTGTCTACTGTCAAGCAGCCACAAAGAAATGCAAGATAAAATAAACAAGCTAACTCAGAATGCAAACAACATAGGACTAAAGATCAATGTAGGAAAGACAAAGTTAATGAAGCAAAATGTGAACAACAAAAATGTACTCAAAGTAGATAGCAAGTTAGTGGAGGAGGTCAATGAATTTGTATACCTTGGCAGTAGAGTAGTAGAAAATGGAGACAGCACAGAGGACATCAACAGCAGACTTACTAAAGCAAACCAGGTTTTTGCTATGCTACAGACTATATGGAAATAAAAAAAAACTAAGCGTAAAGACGAAAATCAGGATATTTAAGAGTAATGTTCTACGTGTACTACTCTATGGAAGTGAATGCTGGAAAATCACCAATAGAAAACAAGTTGAATTCTTTCCAGACTAAATGTTTACAAAGAATTAGACAAATATTTTGGCCAAACACCATAAGAAATAACATCTTGTTGGCAGAGATGCAGATGAAGCCACTGACAGTAATTATTGAGGAAAGACGCTGGCGATGGTTGGGACATGTGCTCCGAATGACTGATAACTCACTACCAAAAACAGCACTAAGATGGACACCACAGGGGAACAGAAGTAAGGGTAGACCAAAAGAGACACGGAGAAGAACAACAGAGAGGATGTTGAGCAATAGAGGGCTCACCTGGGCAAGAGCAGAAAAAAAGGCAAAGGACAGGCATTTGTGGAAAACCCTTGCGGAAGCCCCATGTGCCCTGGGCACTTAAGTTTCAGAGAGAGACACCACACGGCATGCCACTTGATTGATCGATTGATCTGTATGACAAACAACACTACATTTTTTTCTTTGTCAAAATGAATTATATGAATTACAGCCCTGTCTGTTGGGTAAACATTTTCTTGTGGTGGTGAAACCTGATGAAAAGTCTGCTCATTGTCTCTGCCCAGATAAGCAAGGAAAGCCACATCATTACTCCTACTGTCTGATCTGATGCTGATCTATATTTCAAGATCTGATAAACAATAAATTTAGATGAAAACATGGCCCAGTTCATACAAACATACATGATATCACAGAACTGAGCACTCACATACACAATATCATAGAAATGAGCACTCACATACACAATATCATAGAAATGAGCACTCACATACACAATAGCATAGAAATGAGCACTCACATACACAATATCATAGAAATGAGCACTCACATACACAGTATCATAGAAATGAGCACTCACATACACAATATCATAGAAATGAGCACTCACATACACAATATCATAGAAATGAGCACTCACATACACAGTATCATAGAAATGAGCACTCACATACACAGTATCATAGAAATGAGCACTCACATACACAGTATCATAGAAATGAGCACTCACATACACAGTATCATAGAAATGAGCACTCACATACACAGTATCATAGAAATGAGCACTCACATACACAATATCATAGAAATGAGCACTCACATATACAATATCATAGAAATGAGCACTCACATACACAGTATCATAGAACTGAGCACTCACATACACGATATCATAGAAATGAGCACTCACATACACAATATCATAGAAATGAGCACTCACATACACAATATCATAGAAATGAGCACTCACATACATGATATCATAGAACTGAGCACTCATATACATGATATCATAGAAATGAGCACTCACATACATGATATCATAGAAATAAGCACTCACATACATGATATCATAGAAATGAGCATTCAAATAAACAATATCATAGAAATGAGCACTCACATACACAGTATCATAGAAATGAGCACTCACATACACAGTATCATAGAAATGAGCACTCACATACACAGTATCATAGAAATGAGCACTCACATACACAATATCACAGAACTGAGCACTCACATACATGATATCATAGAACTGAGCACTCACATACATGATATCACAGAACTGAGCACCCACATACAAGACACCACACTTACATATAAGATATCACACAAGTGATCACCCAAATATAAGATATGATACAGACCTGTGTTCTCACTTATAAGATGTCACATAACTAGGAATTTACATTCAAGATTTCACAGAAACAAGAACTCATATGCAAGATGTCACAGAACTGAACCACTGCATACAAGATATCACAGAATTTGTAGTCACTTATAAGATATTGTAGAAATGTGTATCTATAATGCAATAAATCACAAAACTGAGCATCTACATACAAGATATCACAAATTGTGCCTTCACCTACAAAATATCATATAAACAAGAATTCACATTGAAGACTTCACAGAAACAATCATTCATATGCAAGATGTTACAGACACATGCTTTCAATACAAGTATCACAGATTTCAATGCTTACACACAGACTATCACATAAATATGCACTCATATATAACACAGAAACATCCACAAACAGAAAAGATGTCACTGAAACAATTGTCATTTACAAGATATCAAAGAGACAAGCACTCATATACAAGATATCAAAGAGATAGGCACTCATATACAAGATATCAAAGAATCAAGCACTCATTTATAAGACATCAAAGATACAAGCACTCTAAGATATCAAAGATACGAGCACTCATTTACAAGATATCAAAATGACAGGCTCTCATATACAAGGTATCAAAGAGACAGACACTCATATACAAGACATCAAAGAGACAGGCACTCATATACAAGACATCAAAGAACTGAGAAGTCATACAAGATGCTACAAAAATGAGCAATAATAAATATCTCACTTACCGTAATAACAACTCCTTTGGAAGCTTTTTATTGATCAAGGCATCATCATCATATGTGGTCTGTGGAATCTGTCAAAAAAAACAAAAAAGATTATCTATGGCACAAAACTAAAGACATTTTCATGTCACTGCAGAACACACTGCTGTGACCTACTGGATGTCCATTTAAATGCAAGTATTATGCAACTTCCAGAAAGGAAGTTAGAATTCGAACTGCAAAAACAGCATTGACCTTCAAGAATCTTGAGAACATATGGAATTCAAAAGTTATAAACACAAAAAAAAACAAGTTAAGATTGTTCAATTCAAATGTGATATCCACCCTTATATATGCATGTGAAAGCTGGAAAACATCTAAAGAAACAGACAAGAAATAAGACTCTTTCGAAAACAAATGCCTAAGGAAAATTCTCAGTATAAAGTGGAATGAATTCAAGAACAATGCAGAGATAAGACAGATGAGCAAACAACAACCTGTCTCATGGGTGATCAGAAAAAGAAGACGGACATATGTTGGTCACATGATGAAAAAAACAATCAGAGGATCCCCAAACAAGCTATCAAGTGGGATACAACAGGCTGAAGAAAAAGAGGTCGACCACATGAAACTCTAAAGAGGACATTGTTAAGAGAGGCCAGTTCAGTGGGCATAAAATCCCTTGATGAGGTTGAAAAACTCGCAGAAAACAGGAAATCTTGGCGAACTACCATGTGGGCCCTATGTGACGTTTAGTGGCATGGGAAGGATGTAAGATAAGATTATGCAAACAATGTACAGAACAATGTAAACCTACACATAATGTATACATAACAATTTAACAACTTCACAAATCATTATCACCATCATCACGTACTGTTCCACCTGATTCTGCCACTCCATAGACCTCAATTTGTTGTTTTTGCTTTCTATCATATCAGCTTAGTAATGTTCTATCATGCCACTATATCATTTTGCTCATTATCTTCTTCCCAATTCTTCCTCTGCCCCACTTTCCATTTATCCTTCATTGGGATGTTTCCAAGTTCTCGTCTCATCATATTTTCAAGTAATTCTGTTTGTCTTCCCACTGTTATAATTCCATTTGATAAAGGCTTTTGTCAATATTCCGTATTATTTACTCTAGCTGTCCAAAGTATTAAAATCCTTATGAAAAGATATTATATATATATATTTTTTTTTTTTAATGCCTAAAATGATTTTGTACTTTATATGTTTATAGTCCATAATTAAGTCATACAAAATATAAATACACTATGTTCTGAACATACTGGACAACTCAGAAGTATTTATTTAGTTTTGCTGCTATGTTACCTTAGGCTAGAGATAAGACAATACCACGGTGACCTCCTAAACTTACAACATATGAAACAGACACATCTGGGCAGATGACAGTCTCCCTAAACTTACAACATATGAAACAGACACATCTGGCAGCAGATAACAGTCTCCCTAAACTTACAACATATGAAACAGGCACATCTGGCAGCAGATAACAGTCTCCCTAAACTTACAACATATGAAACAGACACATCTGGCAGCAGATGATAGTCTCCCTAAACTTACAACATATGAAACAGGCACATCTGGCAGCAGATGATAGTCTAAGTATCAAATAATTCCCCCCTCCTCCATTCATCTCTAGCTTCCTTCTCCTGCTGATTATAAAATCCACTTTTTATGTTGTCAAAAAATGGTATATCTGACACAAAATCAACAAATTTCTAGAACTTAAGCTCTAGATCTATCTAAGAAATTTTTTCCCCCCATCTTATGTTGAAAGAAAAAAAAAGTTGTAAAAGCAATGAAGAATGCTGAAAGTTTGCCTTGTTATGTGGTTTTCTGTGACATTCACAATATGACATTCATCTCTATGTGACACACACTGCCATGTTATATTCCTTACCTGATATTTTTTAAGAGCTATTCTAAACCATCAGTTGCAAGTGATAACTTTGTTTTATATTTTTTTTTCCTGTTGAATGGAGAAAGTTCTTACAACACATTCAATTTTTCAGGGTATAAAGATGCCTGACTGAGTCTCTCTATACGCCTTCCTACAACTACAAACTTTCCCAATATCTATTTGATGTCGACTACATGCCTCCATGAATTACAAAACTTAAAAGTTATCTTAAACTGCTCTTACAGTCACCGAATACAGTTACCGTAATTGTTTATTCTGAATAGTCCCAAAATTTTTGTTTAGTAGATTGTTATTTATTTATGTATGTAGTTACTTCCATACTGAGTGAATGGATAAGAGCGAAACATAAATGTTATATTTTATTTGATGTCTCTCAGCTTCAATGTTAATTATGTTTGTTATATGAACAGCATATTTGTAGAATGTCTGGAATAGAGTGAAAGATGTATGATAAAGGGCAGAATGTCAGATGGGCCTGTGTGCCCAATTCTTAACCCTTTCGAAATAAAGATCAATCAATCAATCTGTGAACTAGCTGAAACTCCTGAACTGCCAAGTAGGCTTTGGGCAGTCAACACCTTCGTCTGCTACCCTTCCCCCCCCCCTTTGACCAGGTTGCAGGAACACTGTCTGTGTTTACAGGTACACATGGAAACTATGGGTCTTCACCTGTTCTGATACCAGTTTGTGGCAGTGCTGTCTTTGTGTCCTTTCAGAAGCTCAGCATAAAAACTTTCTACTACTGAAAAGATGAAAATACCAATATATGCATAAGAAAAACTTTATATAAACTCCCTCCTCATGTAAACAGAAGCAGCTGAGCAGCACTGTAGAAATATAAATTATATTCCACAAAAGACACATCTCTGTTCCATAGAAATAAAAAATCTCGCAAAATAGTTATCAGTGTATCATGAGATCTCACTAGACTGCAAGTAATAAAATCTATTCAACGTAGGTCTCTCTCTGTATTCGCTTGTAAGAAATGACTATCAACAGTTTGACAATGCATTTAATTAACTTCAAGGATGTTAACCATTCGAAATTTAGAGATAAGGGGTTTTTTTTTCTTGTGGTGGAGTGGTTGAAGGGGGGGGGGGGGGGGGAGGGGGCGCATGTTAGAGTGTGTGTGTGAAGAAATGAGGAATTTTTTAAACAGTTCTCAGAATATTTTTTCAAAGACGACATACTTTTTTCCTATCAACACTCTCTTCAGTCATACTCTCTTCCTACCTGGCAGAAGAAGAAGAAAAAAAGTCCTATGTTAAAGAGTGAAGGTGTAATACAGAGAGATCTGAAGAAGACAAATAAAGGGATAAAAACGAGGAAAATATTGAGTGGCTAGAGAAGGATGTCCCAGGATAAGAGTGAATGGAGAGAAAAAAAAAAAAAACTAAATGAGGAAGGAGTGAATGAATGCAATAGAAACTTCTCCCGCTGCTGCATATAACCACATGACCACATCAAACAACAGCAGAGCCCAGGTTCATATGTGGCCCTGTAAGTATAAATTACGAAGCATGAGAACCCATTCTCACTACCGCGTAACTGTGATGTGAGAAATACTTATCACACAAGTTTTCTCAGACCAACCTAATACCACAGGCTGGTTCAATTCTTTCTGCTATTTTCACTCAACTTTGTTTAACTGCAGTTTATTTTATTAAGTGTAAATATGTTACTAACTGTACTGTGTTCTTCTTATACATGTATTTTCATTATGTATTTCCTAAGAAATCTATTTTTCTTTCACTCTTTTTGTGTGTGAACAGATGAGGTAACATCTGTGTTACAAATGCAGTTCATGATATCTTGCAAGCATTATGACGGAATGAATAAAAGTTGCAAGGCAGAGGTCTCATGTCCTAGTTTTATAGCAAAACCTGCCATAGCATAGTGCAGCTTAGTTTCTTCTCTTTGAACATCATATATTTATCCACTTCCACTCTGTTTTCAAATGCCAATGCAGAAGTTTTCATGACAGTGATGGAAACTGTGATATATCTTGTGGATATGAACTATCTATTCCAGCACTACGGCATGTTGTCTACATGGAATTTTCAAAGGATTACACAAGGCAAGGAGATCATCAGACACATGACAAAGGTAACAGAAATTGAAAGGAATCTGGTGGGTTACATCTGGAAACTCAGGAATGAGATCTACACGTGACCTGAAAATCTTAGCCCAGGAAAAAAACAATTTAAAAAATAATGTGTATGATGAAAACAAAGAAAAGAAATGTATTGATGAGTTTAGATGACTTACACTCGTCCAGTCAAAGTTGCTTACTGAAATTCCATTCTTGGAGGTACTCCGTCGTTTTCTCCTAGCTTTGTCCTGCAACAAAACATATAAACATAAAAATACACCAGCCGCCTCCATGAGTAAATGTAAGAGTAAAAGATGGCTGAAGAAGGACTGAAGCTAAATGATCTGCTCTGTGAACCACAAAGATGCCTTGGAAAGAAATTACAAATAAAATAACTGCATCTGTATGCTTTCATTTGAGTTTTAGCACATATAAATCTTAAACCACAGTATAAGTTAAATCATTTCCCACTATAAATATGGCAGATCCATTTATTATAAAGTTGTTTGTGTGGTTTGGGATTTTTGGTCTGGCAGAATAATAGTTAATAAATTTACATCCACTATTATCTAAAACAACTATTTTAAAAAATAAAACAACTAAAGAAGCCGTGGAGATGAACAGACAGAACTACAAAAATAAGATTTTTAAGGGCATACATCTTTCCCATAGCAACATATGCCTGTGAGACATGGACACTTAATACAACAGCTGAGAAACACACTAAATGCCTTTGAATGTAAATATTACAGAAGAGTTCTTCAAATATCATGGATACAAAAAAGAACAAATATATCCATACTACAAGAACTTAATATTTAAGAAGGCTGGCTAGTAAAGAGGATTAAACTGAAAAAAAGCATAAAGATTTTGGACACATTAAACGTCATGATAATCTAGAGAAGACCGTTTTGGAAGGATACATAATGGGAAAAAGAAGACCAAGGCGAAGATGGCTGCAAGACATCATTAATGATCTGTGAATGGACACATCAGCAGCAGGACATCTTGCTTACAATCATGAGGCCTATAGGAGAGCTGTTAGGGAGGCAAACTTCACAAGGGACATGCAAATGACTGACTGATCATCTAAGTAAATCTCCATCTACCTATCTATTTATCTTCATCTAAATCTCAATTAACTTATCTCTCTCTCTCTCTGAACCTTAAGTGCCCAGGGCACATGGGGCTTCCGCAAGGGTTTTCCACAAATGCCTGATCTTTGCCTTTTGTTTGCTATTGCCCAGGTGAGCCCTCTACTACTCAACATCCTCTCTGTTGTTCTTCTCCATGTCTCTTTTAGTCTACCCTTACTTCTGTTCCCCTGTGGTGTCTATCTTAATGCTATTTTTGGTAGTGAGTTGTCAGTCATTCGCATCACATGTCCCAACTATTGCCAGCGTCTTTCCTCAATAACTGCTGTCAGTGGCTTCATCTGCATTTCTGCCAACAAGATGTTATTTCTTATGGTGTTTGGCCAAAATATTCTAATTCTTTGTAAACATTTAGTCTGGAAAGAATTCAGCTTGTTTTCTATGGTTCTGGTGATTTTCCAGCATTCACTTCCATAGAGTAGTACACTTAGAACAATCAACTTATACGGTTTCATAAATCATCCTGATACTTCTTTGTGGTGGATTACCTAGATCAGATCAGATTAACGCCATACCAACATGTCTCGAATCAAGTCAATTAGTTTTCCTGCCAAACCATACAGTCAGGTGTTTCTGTCTTCTTCGGCCTCTCTCTTGCCATTCATCTTTCCAGCCATGACCAATTTTTCAAGACCTTCACATCTGCTGATGTGTCAGAGAAACTTTCATTGTCTTTTTCTTATGTACAATACTAGTTTTAGATATTCCTTTGCCTGCTGTAATACTTCTTGCCTTTCTGGCTGTCCATGGTATGTGAAGCATCCTTAAAAGAACATTTCAGTAGCCTTAATTTTTTGTGTTTTAATTATTTATTCATAGTCTATGTTTCACTTGTATAAAGTAGAATACAGCACATTAGAACTCTCTTTCTTATTGCCAGTGGTAGATATTGATTTGCCAGTATGTTCTTCATTTTCCCCAACGCTGTTTGCCATTGCTGTGCTGGTTCTGATCTCTTCAGTGCACGTGCTGTCTGATGTTATGACTGAGTATTTACAACTATTGATCTGTCGTAATATCTAGGATTATCTGGGATGTTCTTATTGATTTTCTTTAAGGAATTTTCTTAATCTAAAATTATGTTTTAATCTCAGTGCACTGGTACTAAAAGTAAATCTTTTTCTATCCTTTTCATAAAATAAGTGACAGCTATGGCTTTTTCTGGAGGAAAATGATTTTCTTAAGGTGGATATTGGCTGGTCATGTCAAACATACGTCTCAAATAGAAATGGACCTGGATCTAGACTATATAGTAATAAACGCAGAAAACTAAAATAACAGCATTTTGTCATTTTGTATGTGGTGGTGGTGTTGGTAGTTGTGGTGGTGTTATTGTTGGTGTTGTTGTTAGTGGTGGTGTTGTTGATGGTGGTGTTGTTGATGTTGCTGGCATTGGTGGTGTTGCAGGTGTTGTTGTTGGTGGTGTTATTGTGTTGGTGGTGTTGTTGGTGGTGGCAGTGGCGTTGTTGGTGGTGGCAGTGGCGTTGTTGGTGGTGGCAGTGGCGGTGGTGTTGTTGGTGGTGGCAGTGGCGGTGGTGTTGTTGGTGGTGGCAGTGGCGTTGTTGGTGGTGGCAGTGGCGGTGGTGTTGTTGGTGGTGGCAGTGGCGGTGGTGTTGTTGGTGGTGGCAGTGGTGGTGGTGAAAGTTATGTGTGTGTGGTTTGGGGGAGGGGGGATGTTAAAAAATATAAATGAAATAAAAGTACACACAATATCTGTACACAACTTTAAAAAAAAAAAACCTAGGCCCTACAAGAGGTCTTCACCTTTTAACACTGGATAGAAAGGGTTTTTTTTTTTTTTTCATGATGATACTTTTTTTTTTTTCAGTGAAGTATTCCAATAATTACATCTTCAAATGTGAACAGTAACTTACACATAAAAATGTTAAATGAAACCTTTACTTATAGTAACAAGATAATGTAACATTTCAGCTCTCATCTTTGGCAGACAACAGAAAAAAAAAGGGGGGGGGGGAGGAAGAGAGAAGAGTAAAGAAAGAGAAATGTAGACTGTACTGTGTTACAAAACATAGATATCACAAAGATGAATCTTACAGGCTTGGGCTGGCTAAACTGTGGCTCACCAGCCCACACGCCACATGCAGCTCTTTTACTTATAATGTTACAACTATTTCAAACTGAAGTAGGAACAGCTTTATTGTATAATGATCACACAGTACAGGCACTTCAGTTTACACCTTAATCATACAAAAGTATGCAGGACAAAGGAATAAGAAACAGGGAAAGAAAATAAAATATAAATTCACATGAATGCTATGCAATAAACAGGAACAAACAAAAAAATTAGAAAAAAAAAAAGGGAACACTTAGTTGTGACTTGTACGAAGCTGTAACTAAAAGTGTGCAATGTGAGTGTTTAAATGGAGACGTGTTGTGTAAAAGACTGGTAGCAAAGACTAGGTGGAAAAGGCAGAAAGGAGAGAGATATACAATGGTAACCTAGCCAAGGAAAGGGTGGGAGGTATAGATGAATGTGGTTGGGGAAGAGGGCTTGTAATATGGTGTAGTGAAGGGGCTCTAGCATATTAGTTACTGGTGAGGAAAGAGCAGAACTTAATTGAGAAGGGATATATTTCCTCATATGTGCCTGCTAATTAATAAGCTGTTCCTACTTTTAAATAGTTTTAACATTTTGTTATCACAGCTTTATTGCAGTGGCTTCATGTATATTTATATATTTAGTTTTATATAAACACTTATATCCAAATTATTCATTTATAATGTGCAGTAGACAAAGTATGTTGCCTGAAATCCTGTTTTTTAACATCATAATTAAGATAAAAGGTAAATAAAAAATATTAAAACCTGATGATCATCTGCAGGGTATACACCAAGATTCTCCTCAACAGTCTGGCTGCCAAGGATATATAACCACCAAGATTCTCCTCAACAGTCTGGCTGCCACGGATATATAACCACCAAGATTCTCCTCAACAGTCTGGCTGCCAAGGATATATAACCACCAAGATTCTCCTCAACAGTCTGGCTGCCACGGATATATAACCACCAAGATTCTCCTCAACAGTCTGGCTGCCAAGGATATATAACCACCAAGATTCTCCTCAACAGTCTGGCTGCCACGGATATATAACCACCAAGATTCTCCTCAACAGTCTGGCTGCCAAGGATATATAACCCTGGCTCCTTCCTTTCAAAACCCCCACCTCAATCATGCCTACCTGCAGCTCTTAAAAATCTCAAGTTTATCACATGCGACTCTAACTTTAAATAAGACTGGCCATCCCTCTTATTCCCTTAGCAAAGAGAGAAAACAGATCCAGTAAGGAAAGAAAGATAAATATAAAATGTGTATAATTAGTGAACAACAAACTGTATTGTAGCTTTGAAAAAGAAAATCAATGTGTGTATCAGACAGAAGCTCACAAGAAGTGTTTCAAAATATGTACAAAGTGGTCTCTATCAAGGCATGGCACATCATAAGCAAGCAGAAAATACCAGAGAAAGATGCTGAAAATGTGAAAATTGAAATAATGGGAAGGTATAAGACCAACATATCCTAAAATAAAGAACAGTCAAATTGACAGGAGGAAATAAAACAAGCAGAAAATGTGGCATAAAATGGAAACTATAAAAAATAAATGATCACTTTGGATAAAATTTATGGGAAAAGATAAAAGTAGGCAGAAAACAAAATGCAGGTTAAAAGAGAAAATGTGAGCAGAATCACCATTATAGCACATAGACCAAATGTGAAGACAAGCGCTGGGTCACACTCCTTCTCAAACAAAGGATGCATGTCTCTGGCACAGTTATGTCGCCTTTATAGCAACAAAGCAATGTGTCAATCAGTATTACACCTGATATATAAACAAATAAATCAGAGCCTTGCAACAAGGAAAATGCAGCCTTCTGTTCGCTGAAAGCAAGAATCCTATGCATCATGGTTTTATAACTGTACAATGCCCTGGTGGCTGCTGCCGTCGTAGACAAAACCTGCCTTTATCTCCACTTGCGCTTCATTTAAGATTTAATTTGTAAACTGCAAAGCGCTTTTTTTTTTACAATACATGTATCACAAATCGATGTCATGATTTCTAAGCCAATGTATGCGGTATTCGCTTTAAAAATCTTTAAAGCCTGGATTGACATAATCACGGCTTTTCTTTCCCTCACTGAAGCCCGTCTTTACCTACAACAAAGACATCAGCGCATAAACATCGGTGTTTCAACAAACGAATAAAGACAACAAAACATACACCCTTACCGCTGGCTTGCTCTTGATGTGATTGCTGTAATGATTGTTGTGGTTGTGATTATTCATGTCGCCAAGCCATGAGACCGAGATATACTTCCCAAAAAAAAAAAAAGAAAAATGATCAAGACATGCACAAGATCCCGAGCAGAAGTACAGAAAAATAATAATTCGCTGCCCAAAAGTCAGTTGATACAGCTCTTCTCATTGGTCAGATGATCCTGACGTAATGTAGGAGTTTGGAAACATTGTCCGGTAAAGAATGTGTAAAATTTGATGCATTCTAGTAAAACTAGCGTGAAGAAACTTACAACTTTGCACTAGGTACACTTCTGGGAGTATTAACTTGTCCAAAATGTAAAAATTTTGTCAGAATAACAGCCACTCCTGATCCGGATATAGTAATGGCGACCAATCAAAGCCATTGTTTGTAGTGCATGTCTCAGCTGATGGGTAACTTGACATCAAAGTTTTGCATCTCAAAACTAGGTCACTTGTTCTTGATCAATTAAAAAAAAGGCTTATCAGATCCGCTCAATATGGCTTTTATTTTTCATTCCTTTAGTCTTTCTGTTTTATTTTTTTAATTTCAAGATATGACTGCATGGGAAAGTCCATTATCAGATTTAATTCTAAAAGCGCTGCTTTCTTTCTTCCCCCCCCCCCAACTCTTTCTTTTTTCTTTTTTTTTTCATTTTTACGAAGTTATCGTGTGGCGGGGGGGGGGTGGAAGGAAGGGGATGGAGGGAGTGCCGTAGGACTTCATTTAGAATCCAGGATAGTCATCCTTGTCCTCCTTCGTGGATATCAATGGCATTCGCCAGATATTTTGTGAGGCAACTTCTCTTGAGACTGATTTTTCAAGCATTTGACATGTGTAGTAGGCCACAATAAGATGTTTTTTTTTTTTTTTGCTGTCCATTTGATCATTTTCACATGGAATGTCGCAGTACAAATGAGTATAGGACTGTATTTCGCCAATTATTATTTCATTAGGCTTTCCAGGTTTGGACATTATGCTAAGTCATGTGTAATGACTAATGAGACAGTATTTAGACCAAACTAAATCTATACACTCTTTGACAGCATATAGCCTACCGTAGCTTCTTACATCCTTCCCGTGCCGCTAAGCGTCACATAGGGCCCGCATGGTAGTTCGCCAAGATTTGCTGTAGCTTACACACTAAATAAATAAATAAGCAAGGATAAAGACTAAGACATGTCGAAATTAACTTGTTTTATTGATTTATGAATGTAAGATTACTGTCCACCTCAGTCTCTTTAGTTCAGTCTCATTATTTAGGAGTTACCTCTTATAGTACAAACTTGTACTAGTGCGCGGGCATGTGTGCGCAGGAAACTGTTGTAGAGAGCAAAACATCACCACCCCTCAGATCATCAGAGAAGTACATGCCTTTACCACGTAGGTGTTTCCCCCTTTATACAGATAGTTGTGATATGTTTTGTCCAGTTTCTGTACTGCATGTTGTATTTTTTTGCTCTCTCAGTTGTTGCTGAGTAAGACATATGATAGAAATGTTTACTAAATATGATGCTTCATTTTCCCTTGTTTTTGTAATATGCATTTTTTATATGGCTGATCTGTCATTCACTATCTTAAAAAAAATAAAGGTAAAGGTAATCCTGTCATGCCTTACAGGCACATAGGGATATGGTGTTAGTGTCCATATTTTCCTATCTGCAGTAGCAATATTTATTGGGAGCCGCCCATTTTATTAGGTCCTTGGCACTCTGGTCAGATAGGATGTCTTTTTTCCCCTAAGCCACTTGCTCAGTTCGCTAAAATATTTTTGTTCTCTTCCAGTCTCATTCTTTTTCTCATATTTCCCTGTCTTTCAGTGACAAGACCGCCTGTAGTTTAGCATGTCACCTGAAGATAATTCTTCAAGAATATAATTATTTATGCGAATGAACCTTGCAACGAAGCACAACCTGCCAAGCATTCACATCTGCTCAAGATTACTGAAGATTACATTCAAGTAGAATTCTGACAATTTGGCTGCCTCCAGTTCGTTTAAATTCGTGAGACTGATTTTAATATTAAGATAACAAAGTTCAAGGAATAAAGAATATCAAGCGGCCAGTAGATATTTTTTCAGTCAGCAAACAAGTACAGGTTTGATTTGTGGTTTCAAATACAATTTGTGGAGTTGTCTCTCGTCTTGTACGTTTTAGTTGCAATCCCATTATCCTATTCTATTTTTTGACGTTTAAGATATGAACGTCACAACACATTTAATATTATTTATAGATCCTGAATTTATTCCAGAACTTAGAATATTCAACTGTTAATGAAATTACTGTGGTAGAACTATTTATATAAACGCGCATTTCAAAATGTCACCATCGTGTGAAGTTTGTAGAACGATTTGACTCGGAAATCAGTCGTACATTCTAGATACAAAAATGAAACGATCTGCATTGTGAGTGAGTAAGCATGCTATGGGAGTAAAGATCATATTGTCTGATACTAAAGTGTTTTATACTTAGTCAATGGAAGTGAATCAAAATTTGAAATGGTGAATCAATAAGAGACAAATATATAGTATTTAGTAACAGAGAATACCTGCAAAGATTCAGCTAACAGGACTAATAAGAGAAATGAGAGAAATAAAATTAAAATCTTATTTTTTTCCATTTTTAAAATAATAACTAATAAACTAGTAAAAGGGAAAAGCTTGAAATGAGCTTATGACTTGAAAGCATGACAGGGAAGATGGGGACTAGAGACAGAAGAAGGTAAAGAGAGAAGGTAAATATCAGAAAACAGTGATATAATTTATGATGCTTTTCAGTGGTAGCTTATCAAACTGGTACAAATTTCAGAGACTGGTCCAGGGATATTTACCTGGAAGATTCAGGTAGGATTAGTTGAATTAATCTTGTTTAGTTTTGGAACCACACCACCCCCTCCAGCAAAATAAAAGAAAAAACAATCTATTTGTAAAATTTGCTACCAGCTACACAAGATATGAGGAGAACATCCTCAGAAAACAGAATATCATCCTGCAGGGTGAGGTACACAAAGCTGTCTACAAATGAAGGTCAGTCCTACGGATAGCTGAGTTAACAGCAAATGAACAAAAACGTAAATGGCAAAGACACTTGGTGATATCTTACAACCTTCCCGTGCCATTAAATGTCACATAGGGCCTGCATAGTAGTTCACCAAGATTTGCTGTCTTCAGCGAGTTTTTCAATCTCATCAAGGGATGTTTTGCCCAATGAACTGGCCTCTGTTAACAATATCCTCTTTAGAGTTTCACATGGTCGACCTCTTTTTCTTCAGCTTGTATTCCACTTGATAGCTTGTTTGAGGATCTTCTGATTCTTTCATCACGTGACTGACATATGTCCATCTTCTTTTTCTGATCACCCATGAGACAGGTTGTTGTTTCCTCATCTGTCTTCTGTCTTATCTCTGCGTTATTCTTGAATTCATTCCACTTTATACCGAAAATTTTTCTTAGGCATTTGTTTTTGAAAGAGTCTTATTTCTTTAGTTTTTTACCTGGTGATAACCTAGTGTTAAACGTACAGAATTCTTAAATGAGATTCTGTGTTTAGTTCTCCCCTCCAGAACATCCATGTTAAGAGTGTTGAGCTATATGAATCTAAACAGTAATCATGGTAAGATTTTTTTTGAAAGTGCTAAAATTGTACCTGTCTTTCACCTTGTAGGAAGTACTTTCCGAAATGCCAGTTTTTTTTTCAGTACAGCATTCGGTATCTTACACTTTTTTTTAAAATGTAAAATAAGTGTGCTTTACAAATATCAGCAGAAATTAAATGTTTATGTAAAATTATTTTACTTACCTTATTTAATCATGACAAAATGCTCACATGCTTAACCAAAGTCAAAACTGGCTGATTCTCCTCCACGAAAATGAAACATCATCAGCCTACTGGCAGCGAATGATCTCCAGAAATTTTGGGTTTTCTTTCTTTTTTTTTTTTTTTTAATCAGTAATTTACTGGTAAATGACAGTTAACATCATCACTGTCTAGATCTAGATCCAGTTTTTTCATGCCAGACTTTCTTACAAGGAGGAGGCTAAAAGGCTAAGTCTGTATATTTTTCATCCATTTTTCTTTTTTTTTATCTGTTGTGTTGTTTTTGTATGTGTCCTTGAAAAAGGCTTTTGCCAAAATATTGGATTGTTATATGTCCTTTGTACTCATCTTGATTTCTGCCCTTTCCTCACTCTTTCTCTCTCTCTTGTAAAACTGAACCATACACCCATCTATTTTCATTAAAAGTAAGATCTTTAATCACATTCTGTATTTATAAACATAGTTCTCCCTTTGGTGGAGCATACATGTCAAGAGTGTTTTAGCTGGGGCCAGGGGCCAGGAAGAAGCTGTGGGTCTGTTGATAAAGCTGGGGGGGGGGGAAATAAGACTTTACCATGACACGAGGCTCAGAATTTAGCATGACATATCACTTGACTGTGGAACTAGAAGGCATTTCAAACTTATGACAAGATTTTTCTGTTTCAGTGAATGGCAACAAGACTAAGAGTATTTCTGTATGGAACTTTGAAGTCAGGACAACCAAATTTTAGAGTGCTGAGTGACCCAAGGACTGGTAGTGCTGTCTTTCTTGGGATTGGTCAGACAGTCAAACGCTATCCCATGGTGATCACCCCGCAGTATGTGTTTCCTTTCCTGCTGCCGCTAGAGGGTAAAGGAGAGGTCAGTTGTGTCCCATTGTTTAGCCAAGAAACTTTTGTAAATGAAGATCTCTCTAGACAACTTGCACAACAACAAACTATTTAAACTATGGGTTTCTTTATTCTGTTCTTTTTGATATGGCTAAAATATTTTAACGTTATGTTTTTCATTATGTCTCTTTTCAGTTTAATTTGATTTAGTTGTACTTATTTCTGTAAGCACCAGGACATAAAAAAAAGACAAAACAGATTACCAGCCCCCAAAAAACCTGACACCTCACCAGATATTAAAAAAGCCAAAACAGCCCAAAAGAGGAAAGCCATGACAACTCACCAAATATTTTAAAAAAGCCAAAACAGCCCAAAAGAGGAAAGTCATGACAGTTCACCAAATATTTTAAAAAAGCCAAAACAGCCCAAAAGAGGAAAGCCATGACAACTCACCAGCCATAAAAAAGAAACTGAAACAGTTTACCAACAGAATGAAAAAGGAAAAAAAAAAAAAGCCATAACTTACTAAAAACCAACACACGTACAAAAAAAGGCCATAAAATTTAATTAAACATAAGAAAAAAATAATAACTCACCTCCAATATATATTCATATATATATATATATATTCATATAAAGTAAAAAAGTAAAGGTAACCCTGTCATGCCTTAGAGGCACATAGGGATATGGTGTTAGTGCCCATATTTTCCTTGACCTGTCAGCACACTAGAGGGTGATATAGTCAATATCACGCCTGGCTGCCTTTTCCTTCCCCAACTCCATTTCTACAGCTGGGTGACTGGGGTGCCGCCGGCCGGATTCGAACCCCTGACCTTCGCCATGAGAGACTAGTGCACTAACCACTTCGCCACTCAGACACCCATATATTCATATATATATATATATATATATATATATATCCATACCTCAAGAACTTAATATTGAAGAAGGCTGGCTAGTAAAGAGGATTAAACAGAGAAAACTTAAACATTTTGGACACATTAAACATCATGATAATCTAGAGAAGACCATCTTGGAAGGGTACATAATGGGAAAAAGAAAGAGAGGAAGACCAAGGCGAAGATGGCTGCAAGACATCGTTGATGATCTGCAAATGGATGCATCAGCAGCAGAATACCTTGCTCACAACTGAGAGGTCTACAGGAGTGCTGTTAGGGAGGCAAAGTTCCATAAGGGACATGCAGATGAATGAATGAATGAACCTCCAATCCTTTGCCTCCTTCTGACATCTTGAACATAAAGACAAAAAGCTTAATGCTGGTTTTGTTCCTTAAGATCAGGAATGAGGAGGTCTGGGAAAGGGCAGGACAAGAACCTATGAACCTACAAATCTGTCTAGGAAGTGGAGGTGGATTGGCCACATTCTGAGGAAACCTGACACCAACATAACAAGACAGGCACTGATATGGAATCCTCAAGAAAATAGAAAACGAGGAAGACCTAGACTTACTTGGAGAAGAGAAATTATGACAGTGCTCAGAGACAAAGGATGCACATGGAAGGAAGCAGAGAATAATTCCAAGAATAGGGATGACTGGAGAGCCTTTATCCATGACCTATACTCTCAAGGGAGTGAAAGATGATGATTATGATGGTGATGATGATGATGGTTTTGTTCACCAAAAAAAAAAAAAGCAACAAAATTGTAAACTTGAGTTATTGGCAACGTATATCGTGGTGTTTTCTTTTGAAAACAAACGCCTAAGGAATAATATACTCTGCATCATGTGGAACAAATTCAAGAAAAATGCAGAGACAAGACAGATGAGCAAACAACAACCAGTCTCATGGGTGATCAGGAAAAGGAGATGGACGTATGTTGGTCATGTGATGAGAAGAAACGATCAGAGAATTCCAAAACAAGCTATCAGGTGGAACACACCAGGCCGAAGAAAAAGAGGCAGACCACATGAAACTCTAAAGAGGACACATTGTTAAGAGAGGCCAAATTAATAGGCATAAAATCCCTTGATGAGGTTGAAAAGCTCGTTGAAAACAGGAAAAATTAGTTTCACACCAAGGTATGTAGGATTTTTTTCTTTCATGATTTGAGCACCATCAAGAGTTATTTTCAGTTCAGTCTTTGCTAGTTTGATGCTAAGTGTGAAGACTGTATATGTAGTTTTACTAACATTGATCTTCAGCTTCCAGAAATTGCAATAGGCTGATATAGCGAGGAGGGCCCTATTAATTCTCTCAGCAGCCAGCTGCAGGTCTGTTCCACCAGTCCACATGACAAGGTCATCAGCAAACATAGCTTTGTGGGTGTTCAACAGGTCGGGGAGGATTTATAAAGATTAGGAATAAGGTGCAGCTAAGAGCAGAACCTTATTGCAGACCTTCCTCCAGGATGCATTTGTTTGACAGTCTGTTATTGACCTGAGTTTGTATGGTCCTGTTACTCAGGTAGCTTTTAACCCATTGATACATTTTCCCATGTGTGCCCATGTTCTGCATCTTTAGGCCTTTTCGCCAGACCCTGTCTTATGCCTGCTGGAAGTCTACAAAGACAGCTACAGAGTTTCTCTTGTGTAAAAAACTGTCTTTTACACTTTGAGTGAGGAGAAATAGCTGGTCTTTGGTTCTTGATCCTTTGCGTAAGCCTGCCTAAAAGTTATTGAAGGACCCCGAGGATTCCAACCACCAGTACAGCTTATTGTTAAGCATTCGTTCTGCTAGCTTACCAATGTTGGAAGTCAGTGAGATTGGTCTAAAGCTTTTTAGGTCATCTTCTGGCTTTCCTTTTTTCAGGATAGGTCTAACTATGGCCGACTTCCAAGATTGTGGTATTACTCCACTTTGCCAGGTCATGTTAATGAAGTTGAGCAATGTGGACTTTCCTAAGGGGCCCAGATGAAGGATCATTTCATTTGATATTTTGTCTGGTCCTAGTGCTTTTCTTAGCTGTAGCTTACCCATAGCACTCTGGAGTTCATGGATGGTAAAGTTTTCCTCAAAAAGTGGAATGTTTGCCAAGCTAGATTTCTCTGAACTTTTCCCAGCGCCTTGTCAAATACTTTCTTGTTGGAGGATTTGTTGGTGGCAGCAAAGAATTTGTTAAAAGCTTTGTCTGAGTCACTTGAGAGGACGCGATCAGAGATTCGCATTGGCTTAAGGTTAGTTTTTTTTTTCCTGACATGTTATCTAAGAGTTTACAAGCCTTCTTTCCTTCGGTTCTGAGGTTGAGATTGCTGCATGTGCTCAACCACTTCTCTTTCTTTGCTTTTTTAGTTTCGAGTCTTATTTTAGTTGTTAGTTTATTGTACTCTATTCTGTTTTCTGGAGTAGGGTTTTTCTCTACATTCTTCCTGGCTGCTCTTCTTTCTTTTGACTAAGTCTTCCAGAGATTTTGTTCAGAAGGGGCTGTACTTCTTTCTGCATCCTCAGGGGGTTGTTTTGTAGGCTGTTCCAAGTATGGCTTGGATTATGTTGGTGTAGGGTGTGACAGTGTTTGCGTTGTCATTTAATTTTGATAGGTTTTAATCTGTTTGTGTTGTGAATTTTTCCCAGTCTGCATTTCTATAATTCCAATGAGGAGGTTTGTGTGGTCTTTGGTTTTGTGTGTGATAAATTTGTAAAAGGATGGAGCGATGGTCACTTCCTATGTCATCAGTCACTCTCAGAGTACAGTTGTTGTGGATGTCTGCAGAGAGGCAAAGGTGTTGGTTGCTACAGGTTTCTGGGCTACAAGAGTAGGTCAGAGTTTTTTAAGCAATCAGATCTGATGTTCCCTGTTTCGCAAAGACTATGTTAAGATAAGAGTGTCTTAACACATTTGTTCCCAGGGGGACATGGATGCTCAGATATGTATCACATTTTGGTAATGGTTACCTGTAGGTTTTATTAATTTAACTGCACTATATTGAAATAAATGGAAATTATGCAATTATGTAATTTTTGGGATTAAAAATTGTTTAATTAATTTTCAGCATGTTGAAGGTGAGATATATGAAGTCAGTGATGCAAAACTTAAACGACTTGATGAATTTGAGGGCCATCCAGATTTCTACTCGAGAGAAAAGGTTCACATCTCCCTGACCCAGGACAAGTATCTCAAGCCAGTGGAGCTGCCAGAAACTTTGGAATGCTGGGTGTACTTCCTGCCTCAGTTTGAAGCCAAGATGACAGAACTCCCGTGTATAAAGAGCTATACTTTTAACTCAAAGGATAAATTGCCATTTCTGCGCTGTTCCACTTAAGTTACCTCACAACTTTTTTCTTTTTTAATTTGCTTCCTTTTGCTGTACAATATATAGCTGCTGCTTCTGTAGTTACACCTGTGTTTTTATATATATATATACACATACATACACATAGTAGGTGCCTCAGAAATATTATTATAAATGCTGTGCACGTAGAGTATTAGTTAGATAGCATGATTAGTGATTTTTTATTTTTTTTTAAGTATTAACCATTTTATGAATTTGGAAAGAAGATGGTTTTAAAATTTTTTCAGTCAAGCAAGATGATTACAGACAGAATAAAAAGTTGTATTTTTTCAGCTGGCTAACTTATGTTGGCACCAGTAGTTACTTCCATTATGGGAGGATTTCCATAGAAAGTCATTTCATGGCTAATGAAAAAGTTCAAGCCCCCGTACCCAGGTCAGCTGATGACAACTGATGAGACTTGCATTATTTGTTTTAAGGGCAACATTGAGCAGGGAGTCTTGCTTGGCAATGCTTCAGAATATTCCTGTACACAGGAAGCCTTGTTGTTATGTTACACACTTGGGCAAGTTTTTTTCTGGATGTCACTTGAAAGTCAGTGGTGAAGGACCTCTTGTATACCTGCCCTTGTCATCTGATCTGCTAATGTTGGATTTTTTTCTTTTTTTTTTTCGTTGTGGAGCTATGTTGGAACTGTTGTATCAGTCTTGTTCTTTGGATTATCTTAGAGCTGTAATAGCAAATACAATGTTTTCACTTACTGACCAGCTTATGATTGCTTATACCTGAAGTTCAACAGATGACATCAACAGATGACATCAACAGTGTACTGCATATGCTGGAGGATGCGTGCAAGTTTTAGAATACAAATCAAGGCTCCCTTAAGACTACAGTAATTAAGCATTTACGGTAATCAATTTTCTTTAAATGTCAGAAGTTAAAAAAATGTTTAAACAACTTTTGAGTTTTGAGACACCCTATATGTATGTATGTTTAAAAAGGTATATGTGTGTTTCCCATATATGTTTATATGCAATTTTTTAAAAATCTAAAACACATCCAAAAAATTGATCCTCCTTTCTGTGTTAGCAGAAAATGTAATGAAAGCATTCTAGTCCTGTTCAGCAACAATTTGAAGGCAGATCTCCCATATCCTTGATTATATATTTGTGCACTCATGTAAGTATGGTGAGCTTAGCTTTGTTTGTCATCCTAAAGTGTGTTGCTTGTCTTTAAGGCCCATGTTGGCTTATTTAGAAAGAAATGACTTGATGTGTGGCTGAGACAAGCAACATGACTTAATATTTCTCTGCTCATGAAAGTTGTGCCCGGTTCATACAAACCTCAGACCTGTCTGTGTAGACTGGACTCAGTCCTGTCTGTGTAGACTGGATTCAGACCTGTCTGTGTAGACTGGATTCAGACCTGTCTGTGTAGACTGGATTCAGACCTGTCTGTGTAGACTGGATTCAGACCTGTCTGTGTAGACTGGATTCAGACCTGTCTGTGTAGACTGGACTCAGACCTGTCTGTGTAGACTGGACTCAGACCTGTCTGTGTAGACTGGATTCAGACCTGTCTGTGTAGACTGGATTCAGACCTGTCTGTGTAGACTGGACTCAGACCTGTCTGTGTAGACTGGATTCAGACCTGTCTGTGTAGACTGGATTCAGTCCTGTCTGTGTAGACTGGACTCAGACCTGTCTGTGTAGACTGGATTCAGACCTGTCTGTGTAGACTGGATTCAGACCTGTCTGTGTAGACTGGATTCAGACCTGTCTGTGTAGACTGGACTCAGACCTGTCTGTGTAGACTGGATTCAGACCTGTCTGTGTAGACTGGATTCAGACCTGTCTGTGTAGACTGGATTCAGACCTGTCTGTGTAGACTGGATTCAGACCTGTCTGTGTAGACTGGGCTCAGACCTGTCTGTGTAGACTGGGCTCAGACCTGTCTGTGTAGACTGGATTCAGACCTGTCTGTGTAGACTGGGCTCAGACCTGTCTGTGTAGACTGGACTCAGACCTGTCTGTGTAGACTGGATTCAGACCTGTCTGTGTAGACTGGGCTCAGACCTGTCTGTGTAGACTGGATTCAGACCTGTCTGTGTAGACTGGATTCAGACCTGTCTGTGTAGACTGGGCTCAGACCTGTCTGTGTAGACTGGGCTCAGACCTGTCTGTGTAGACTGGATTCAGACCTGTCTGTGTAGACTGGATTCAGACCTGTCTGTGTAGACTGGACTCAGACCTGTCTGTGTAGACTGGATTCAGACCTGTCTGTGTAGACTGGACTCAGACCTGTCTGTGTAGACTGGACTCAGACCTGTCTGTGTAGACTGGACTCAGACCTGTCTGTGTAGACTGGATTCAGACCTGTCTGTGTAGACTGGACTCAGACCTGTCTGTGTAGACTGGATTCAGACCTGTCTGTGTAGACTGGACTCAGACCTGTCTGTGTAGACTGGACTCAGACCTGTCTGTGTAGACTGGACTCAGACCTGTCTGTGTAGACTGGACTCAGACCTGTCTGTGTAGACTGGACTCAGACCTGTCTGTGTAGACTGGACTCAGACCTGTCTGTGTAGACTGGACTCAGACCTGTCTGTGTAGACTGGACTCAGACCTGTCTGTGTAGACTGGACTCAGACCTGTCTGTGTAGACTGGACTCAGACCTGTCTGTGTAGACTGGACTCAGACCTGTCTGTGTAGACTGGACTCAGACCTGTCTGTGTAGACTGGACTCAGACCTGTCTGTGTAGACTGGACTCAGACCTGTCTGTGTAGACTGGACTCAGACCTGTCTGTGTAGACTGGACTCAGACCTGTCTGTGTAGACTGGACTCAGACCTGTCTGTGTAGACTGGATTCAGACCTGTCTGTGTAGACTGGACTCAGACCTGTCTGTGTAGACTGGATTCAGACCTGTCTGTGTAGACTGGATTCAGACCTGTCTGTGTAGACTGGATTCAGACCTGTCTGTGTAGACTGGACTCAGACCTGTCTGTGTAGACTGGACTCAGACCTGTGTGTAGACTGGACTCAGACCTGTCTGTGTAGACTGGACTCAGACCTGTCTGTGTAGACTGGATTCAGACCTGTCTGTGTAGACTGGATTCAGACCTGTCTGTGTAGACTGGACTCAGACCTGTCTGTGTAGACTGGACTCAGACCTGTGTGTAGACTGGACTCAGACCTGTGTGTAGACTGGATTCAGACCTGTCTGTGTAGACTGGACTCAGACCTGTCTGTGTAGACTGGACTCAGACCTGTCTGTGTAGACTGGATTCAGACCTGTCTGTGTAGACTGGATGAGGAGTGAGACTTAGGCTGAGTCCCTGAACATTGCTTCATTTATCTTTCATTTCCTTGTTCTTGTTCTGAAACTGCAGCAGAATCTGTAACGATGTTGAGCACAGGTATCACGTTAGAGACTTTCCTTGAAGATCCAGAGAACGAATATACGAACGAACAGACTTTATTTTCAAAGGGTTAAGAATTGAGCACGCAGGCTCATCTAACATTCTGCCCTTCATCATACAGCTTTCACTCAGTCACAGTCATTCAGCAATGGGCATAATGAGCATGAGGAAACAATCAAATGAATACATAAATAAATAATAAACTTTCGCTTGTCCATACACTCCACACTCTGATTTATGCACCTTCATGAAATAAACTTAATTACATTCTCACATTCATTCAGAACTAACAAATTTATGGAAAGCAGTATAAAAAATACAACTGGAAGAAGCCTTACTTTAAACCAATTTAGACTGATTTATAGAGGACTCGAGAGAAGAGTTTCTCTATAGACACTGCCGTTATGGGGACAGCAGAAAGCATTGCTTTATCAGTCATATTAAAGAAGAGCCATGAGGAAGTATCAAAGAGTCTTGTTCAGTTCAAACCTATGCCATCACTCTAGATTGATCATATCTGGTTTGCCAGCCAGTGTCAGAGTTGTTATAGACAAACGATTTTTACTGTTCCAGTTTTGTGTCAGAGTTTTTATACCAAATAAGTTAGTTTTTTCAGTTCTGTGACAAAGTTTTTATAGCAAACAAGTTTTACTGTTCCAGTTCTGTGTCAAAGTTTTTATAGCAAACAAGTTTTACTGTTCCAGTTCTATGTCAAAATTTTTATAAGCAAACATGTTTTACTGTTCCAGTTCTGTGACAAAGTTTTTATAAGCAAACAAGTTTTAATGTTCCAGTTCTATGTCAAAGTTTTTATAAGCAAACAAGTTTTAATGTTCCAGTTCTGTGACAAAGTTTTTATAAGCAAACAAGTTTTAATGTTCCAGTTCTGTGACAAAGTTTTTATAAGCAAACAAGTTTTAATGTTCCAGTTCTGTGACAAAGTTTTTATAAGCAAACAAGTTTTAATGTTCCAGTTCTATGTCAAAGTTTTTATAAGCAAACAAGTTTTAATGTTCCAGTTCTGTGACAAAGTTTTTATAGCAAACAAGTTTTACTGTTCCAGTTCTGTGACAAAGTTTTTATAGCAAACAAGTTTTACTGTTCCAGTTCTGTGTTGAAGTTTTTATAGCAAACAAGTTTTACTGTTCCAGTTCTGTGACAAAGTTTTTATAGCAAACAAGTTTTACTGTTCCAGTTCAGTGACAAAGTTTTTATAGCAAACAAGTTTTACTGTTTCAGTTCTGTGACAAAGTTTTTATAGCAAACAAGTTTTACTGTTCCAGTTCAGTGACAAAGTTTTTATAGCAAACAAGTTTTACTGTTCCAGTTCTGTGACAAAGTTTTTATAGCAAACAAGTTTTACTGTTCCAGTTCTGTGTTGAAGTTTTTATAGCAAACAAGTTTTACTGTTCCAGTTCTGTGACAAAGTTTTTATAGCAAACAAGTTTTACTGTTCCAGTTCAGTGACAAAGTTTTTATAGCAAACAAGTTTTACTGTTCCAGTTCAGTGACAAAGTTTTTATAGCAAACAAGTTTTACTGTTCCAGTTCTGTGACAAAGTTTTTATAGCAAACAAGTTTTACTGTTCCAGTTCTGTGACAAAGTTTTTATAGCAAACAAGTTTTACTGTTCCAGTTCTGTGTTGAAGTTTTTATAGCAAACAAGTTTTACTGTTCCAGTTCTGTGACAAAGTTTTTATAGCAAACAAGTTTTACTGTTCCAGTTCAGTGACAAAGTTTTTATAGCAAACAAGTTTTACTGTTCCAGTTCAGTGACAAAGTTTTTATAGCAAACAAGTTTTACTGTTCCAGTTCTATGTCAAAGTTTTTATAGTAAACAAGTTTTACTGTTCCAGTTCTGTGTCAAAGTTTTTATAGCAAACAAGTTTTACTGTTCCAGTTCTGTGTCAAAGTTTTTATAGCAAACAAGTTTTACTGTTTCAGTTCAGTGACAAAGTTTTTGTTCCAGTTCTGTGTCAGAGACAAAGAGTTAGACAAGTGGTTGAGGGTAAATGTCCATGCAGTAGTAGTAAAGAAATAAGCTAAGTAGACCATATACCAGATAATCAACACTGTACTTTTTTTGGCAACATCATAACTATAAAAGTACTATGAAGTAACCACCATGTCTCAGCAAATTGTCACACAAGCCACATCTAGTTATCTGAATTAGATAACACAGATATTCTCTGGAATATATTAGCATGTCTATTCTAGCAGTGATTCTGAATAGTTTAAAAAATGCATTAAATTGTTTATGAATCTTGTGGATTCAGACATGTATGTGATGTATAACAAAATGTAGGTAGATCTATGTGTACAGTCTGTTTAAAAAGTGTGAAGTATTGTGGCTGAATGTGCAAGAGTCAGTTACACAAAAGAGTTAGTGGTTAAATGTGTCTAGTCAATGACATGTTCTTTGATACAACTACCAGCATATAGCTAAAACATGCCAGTTCATAATAACTGACACTTTTGATGGCTTCAGTGATATGAATCATCATGGTGGTTGTTTACTGCAGATATCCTGTTATTTGATATCATATTTTTGTCACAGTCTGATGTAGTAGATCTGAACTTGTGATCTGACATCTGATTATTTGAGTTTAGTATTCTTATATTTGCCATAAAATAAGTATAGAATTTGTTTTTTCTTCATAAACGGCACTATTTATCATAAAATATATGCTACATTAACTAACATCGCTGTTGAAGTTGTCTTATGTTTAATGTTATTTTTAGATGATGACTCTTCCAGATATGGTGTACTATGAAGCAAGCATGTATTGTCACATTTGACACAAAATAAATGCAGTTTTTTGTACTGGCACTGTTGTATTTCTCACAAATCAAGCACTGTTTATCATGAAAAAATGTGTTTTTTAATCAGAAAACTAAAAATTAGATATTTTTTTCTGTCATAAAAAGGCCACATAATGAGATGGTGTTTTCTGTTTTTTCTGTGATTAAATAAAAAATCTAAGTAATGTTGTTTTCTGCCCGGTTTATTTTATTTAGATTTGTACATAGTACTGGTGTGAAGGTAAATTGCCACAGTTGTTATTGTTGTTGTTAGAAACCTATGACTTGACTTATAACTGATACCTAGTCAACATTTCTTCATCAAGATCAACATTGAAATGTTGTTTAATTACATAGTTTACATTTTGCTGTATTCAGGTTTCAGAGAGTAACATTTGTTTGTTTGTTTGTTTGTTAATGTAAAGAGTCATTTGCTAGACCTAAGAGACCTCATCACGTGTTTCATGTCACTAATATAGCATAATAATCTGAACAAAATAATGAAATCTCATGCTAAAAAAAAGTGAGGAGAATAATGAAAATATCAACATGAAATAAGTAAAATATGTTGAGCATATATTAAGGTGCAGTGATGTAATAAATTCTTCACAGTAAGAAGTAAACCTCAGAAACAGCAGGAGGAGTGTGGTAGTATGGATCCTTGGACTGCAGTCCTCATGTTGTGGGCAGCAGGCCAGGAAAATTTGTGGTCTTGTGTGCTATAAAGGAAAGAGCAGCAGGCTGGAAATCAGGTCATGGATAACACATGCTGATGATGTTTGTTCATAGTATCTGATGATGTACACTGTTATGGTTCTTTCTGGTACCCATTACAGAGAATGGTGCACTTAAAAAGAGAAGCTAGATTCATTTTTCTCATCTTTCTCCCTGCACTAGTGTATAGATAATGTAGTAGTTAATCATCATCCTGCATCATTTCCATGTCAAAGGTTGCCTACAGTGAACCTCCAGCTGCTCTCTCTCTCTGTTTTTTTTTTTTTTAATCACAGTAGATACTGTTGATTTTATTCCAGTCTGTTGTTTATGATGTCCATCCATCTTGATCATTGCTATCCTTCATCTTTTTGATAACATCAAGATTATTTCCAGACCTGTATGTTTCCTTTTCTTTTTTTTTGTGTGTGTCTTTTTTGGATTAATAAGAGTTTCTAGGTAAAGGTGACCCTGTCATGCCTTAGAGTCACATAGGGATATGGTGTTAGTGTCCATGACACAGTAATAACTTAAATAATAAAAATATCACATCTTGTTGCTTGTTGTGACCCATCATCACAAAACCAGCCTCCTGTCAGTATTTTGAAATACAGTAATTTTGGTAGTAAAAGAAAGGATGCTTCAGTGTCATATCTGATTATGCTAGGATTTTTTTAAACCAGTAAAATTATACCTGTCTTGCACATTGCATGAAGTAGTTTCTGAAATACTGGGGTTTTTTTTTTTTCAGTACAACATTCGGTACGTTATTTCTTTTCTAATGTAAAATTAAACACACTTTACAAACATCAGAGGAATGTAAATGTTCGTGTGAGTTTTTTTTCTTCCTTACATGCAGCGAGATTAGTCTTTACAAAATGCACACGTGCTGAACTAAAGTCAGAGCTGGCTGATTCTCTTCTGTGCAAATTGAACATCATCATTATCCTATTGGTCTGATTGTCTTCCATGCAAATTGAACATCATCATTATCCTATTGGTCTGATTCTATTCCAACTGATTTCACAGGTTCATTTTTACTAGGGCTTTTAATAATGTAAGCCAGTTATAGTAACTGATGACTTCCAAAAGTTTCAGTTTTTCTCATCTTTTTTTATAATCAGTAATTGACTGGTAATTGCTGGTTAGCATGATAACTGGTCATAGGTAACAATTGTGAGGAAAGCTGTGTTTGAAAAGAACTTTCACAGAGAGTCATGTTGTGAGATGTGGTTGCTGGTATGGATGAGAAGTAACTGACATGGTCATGTTGTGAGATGTGGTTGCTGGTATGGATGAGAAGTAACTGACATGCTACAGGTTGATTGATTGATCTTAATTCAGACCTCACATCATGTGATAGATATTGCCCAGATACATAACTCATTTGTCAGCCAGTCATGTTTTGGCATTTAAAATTGTATATAGAGTAATTTTTATAACACTTTTATAATACTTATGGTACTCTATAATAATACTAGTAAGTTACATTATGTTATTGTCACAGATGTGTATTAATGAAAGGCATAATATTTTTGTCACATTTTTCTACAATTTTCTTAAAAGTTAAAAAAAAAACTTTAAAAGAAATATGTTTTGTTAGAATATCTGCCTACAGCTGCCTTGTGAAGATGTTCAGTGAATTGTTATAAAGAATAAAGATGGGAGTATGGAGGATGTTTTCACTGTTACCAGTCAACTAGGTTTCATAAAGACTTCTTTCTGCCTCCCAACTGCTGTCCCTGGCAGTAGTTGTTGCTGCACTATGGCCTAGGAGGTGTAAGCAACTTGTTTCCCACAGAATTGCTTCTTGTGAAGAAAAGAAGCTCAGTACTGCACAGCATGTGACAGAACACATCTTGCTACCAGTATAGCAGAGGAACGCTAAATGTTGAAATCAGTGAACAGTTGCACGCTGCCATCATGAGGATTCTGTGATTCTCACGTTGTGTTTGATCACAGTTCCAACCTAGCAGAAATTATGTTCCTGAAGGAATGCACAAAAAAATGCAGTAGACAAGCCAGGAAACAGTTAACTACACAACACACACATCTGTTGAACTTATCCAGACCGAGACACTAGCTTACTTCATCAAGGGATGATTTGCCCACTAAACTGGCTTCACTTAATAATGTCCTCTTTAGAGTTTCAAATAACTTATTCAACATATCAAATTATTTTCTGTTAAAACACCATAAGTATGTAAACTACAGCGCTTATAACTGGGTGAGCTAAACATATTTTCTTAGTCACAGTGAGAAAGATGGGAAGCAAGACACAGCCTGTAAGATTTCTTTGATTATCAGATCCAGAAAATCCATCACTTTCAACATGATCTTCAGAACTGGAAAATTAAGCACTGCTTTCATTCCGGTCATCATTAGTGATGTCTGCAAACAGCTTATCATCCTTGCTGCCATGTAAGGTGTGCGCACACACACACACATTAATGAAGCTCTACATTTATATGAAAAGAGGATCATATATTATGTATTACAATGTATGATTAATGAAGGATACGGTTATTGCTGTAAAAACACATTCATGAAATGCATACTAACAGTACTATAAATGAACGTAGATTATTGAAGGGTATGTGTACATGATCATAAATGTAGATTACAGAAAGCAAGCTTACATTGAGATATGTGTTATGAATACCCAAAGGTTATTTAAAAAGTATGGGATCATTGCTATAAATTGTTAATCCATCACTTAGTAAAGCATATAAGTTCTGTTTATAGCGACCAATTAGTGAAATATATGTAAACATTTCTTTGCTACACATATGTAGACCTCTTTGCTCTGGGAATAAACATAGAGCAACATTTCTAGAACAACACAGAGATAAGACAGATGACCAAACAGCAACCTGTCTCATGGGTGATCAGAAAAAAGAAGATGGACTATGTCAGTCATGTGATGAGAAGAAACAATCAGAGGATCCCCAAACCAGCCATCATGTGGAACACAACAGGCCAAAGAAATAGAGGTTGACCATGTGAAACTCTAAAGAGGACATTGTTAAGAGAGGCCAGTTCATTGGGCATAACATCCCTTGATGAGGTTGAAAAACTTGCAGAAGACAGGAAATCTTGGCGAACTGCTATGCAGGCCCTATGTGACGCTTAGCGGCATGGGAAGGATGTAAGATGTAAGAAAATTTCTAGATAAGAAAACTCCTCACTATGATGAAACATCATTGAAGGGTTACAAAGATAACTGGTCAAGGTACTGTAATATTTAGTATGGCTTGAGTACATGTCCATATGTGACACATGGGACTCAACTCCTTCAAGAATACTGCCACAGAAAGATCAAAGCTTGATGATGCATGTCAGTGGCTGGACTTGATGTTTTAAACAAGAATCAGAAGTAACTTTTTAAGTAAAAGAAAAGATATTGACAGTTTTATAACAAAGGGAGAAAATATCAAATTCACATTGTGAGTAAAACTGTCCATTGCCTTGGAGAAGTACAGAGCTTGCTTTCCTGTGAATGGAAGTTCCAAGTTCTATGCAGTTCTCATATGTAATGACTTTGCAAATGCTGTAAGATTTGGTGGCTGTATAAGTGTTGCTGAAATTGATGTATTTGAAGACCATTTGATTCAAGTGATGCAGAGCTGTTAGATTTTTAATCTACATAACTGTTGGATATAATAGCTGTACAATTCTTGTAAGATTTGATCAATATAAAACTTGTATGATTTCACAAATTTTAGATTTAATGACAGTGCAATTGTCATAAAGTTTGATGGCTAAACAACTGTTATATTTTATGATCATGCAAGTTTAGGATGGTTGGAAAGCTGTTAGATTTGATAAAGTAAAAAAATTTAATGGATGTACAGCTGATAGATTTAAAGGCTGTGCAACTTTCGATCTGGTGATTGAATAACTAGTAGATGTAATAATTATACAACCATTGTAAATTTAACAACTGTACAACTGTTTCATGTTTTATGCCTAGTTGTTGTATAATGCAACTGCCCTGCTGTAATATTAGATGATTACAGTTGATAGATTTCATTGTGAGATGATTTCAAGACTTAGATTTGGTGATTGTATAAATGAGGCAACATTTGATTGCAACAGTAATCTATAAAAATGTCATTTGGTATGTTTGACAGCTGTGCAACTATTACATGATTTAATGGATACATGACTGCTAGATTTGAATATCACATGACTGCTATACATGACTGCTAGATTTGAATATCACATGACTGCTGTACATGACTGCTAGATTTGAATATCACATGACTGCTATACATGACTGCTAGATTTGAATTTCACATGACTGCTATACATGACTGCTAGATTTGAATATCACATGACTGGCAGATCTGCTAGCCATGTAGATTTTAAATATAATGGCTGCAGAACTGTTGTAAGTTTTGATGGTTGCTCAGATGCTAGAATCTGAGGCTGCACAACAAACTGATTTGTTAGCTGTACAGAAGTTAGAGATCATTTCACAGCTGCTAGATTATGGTGCTTGCAAAGCTGCTGTATTTGACCAGTATGAAGCAAGAAGATGTGATGGCTGTACAAGCTTTAGATTTTGATGATCAGTCTACTGTACCTGGCATACTTGTTGATGATTTGAGCAGTCTTCAAGCATCACCTGCTGCCTGTCAGATTAACATGTAATAATTCTATGACTGATGTGTTGCTTCTCCTGTGCTCATCATTCTGACTATAGGCTGATGTTATGGCCAGTTTATTGCTCCATCATTCCTTATATGTACTGCAAACCCAATGCAAATTTATTATTGCTTTTTTGTGTAGTTTTAGTGAAGTTTGTGTATATAACCCCCATATTTTGTGGAATTTTACCAATAAAATTTGTGCTGAGATTTTGTGGTGCTGTTCCATAGATTTGTAATACTTCAGAGTTGGTTACTTTGTCCAGTCATTTTATTATTTTGTTGGTATGTCGTAGACATGGATATAAGAGAAACCATCGTAGACATGGATATAAGAGAAACCATCGTAGACATGGATATAAGAGAAACCATCGTAGACATGGATATAAGAGAAACCATCGTAGACATGGATATAAGAGAGCCTGCTCTCTGATGTTGGTAATAATAACCTAGGTATTTACATTTATTATATAATGTTAACAAAAAGAAACGCAACAAATAAGATGTTGCGATTTAAACTGAAGTTTTCTGATCAGACAAGGCCAAATTGCCTGAAACGTTCACCTGGACATCAACTTCACGTGCTGACCTGAACTGTACTCAGCAGATGATTCATGAGCACAGAAAAGTGACACTAGTTAAAACAGCATTTTTGACAATAACTCGTGACAGGTTCACGAGAATCTCATGAAACTTACTGAACACAAAACTCACTGACCATGCTATTGATTGCCTATAAAAGATTGACGCTCCTCGAATCAATTCATTTGAACATTCAGTGCGCAAGTATGGCTCATCACACTACAAAACAACGACTCATCATCATCGGACATTTACAGACTGGACAGTCACAAAGTGTAGTGGCCAGACAATTTAATGTGGTTAGAAGCACCATTAGTCGGCTTTGGACATGATTTCAAGAAACTGGCTCAGTAGAAGACCCATAGTCACAACTCCTGCCGAAGACCGCTTCATACGGCTGCGTCACCCCAGGAATCGATTTGCATCTGCGTCAACAGTTCAGTCAATGATAGCAGCTCGTCGAATTTCAGATCAAACAGTCAGGAACTGGCTGCATGACGCTGGTCTTTGGTCTAGAAGACCCTACAGAGGTCCTGTTCTTACGGACCGGCATCGCCAGAACCGACTGCAGTGGGCGAACCAGCATCGGAAATGACCGTTGTGAATGATTGGAGAAGGGTTTGGTTTAGTGATAAATCATTCTTTCTGCTCCAGCGACACGATAGATGGAGAAGAGTTTACCGCAGAGTCCATGAGCGCTACGCCCAGAACTGCGTAGATGAGGCTCCTCCACATGGTGGTGGAGGTGTACTGGTGTGGGGGACGATCAACTTCATGGAAAGAAGTGACCTGGTGCAAATTGAAGGACGCCTGAATGCCCAACGATACGTCGCTGAAATTCTTCGTCCTCACGTCCTTCCACTTCTGGGCTCACCAGCATCGATTTTTTCAGCAGGATAACGCTCGATCTCGTGTGGCACAACTCACTACCCAGTTCCTCGCTGACAACAACGTCCAGACCATTCCGTGGCCATCCATATAATCAAACATGAACCCAATAGAACACTTACGGGATGAACTCAACAGACAAGTCCGCCAGCGAGAGCGCCAACCATTTTCCAACAGTTGTTTCTTGCACTGCGGAAAGAGTGGGCAGCCATCCCACAACAACAGATCCAACGGCTAATCGGATCCATGTCAAGGAGATGTCGTTCTCTGATACAGGCTAGAGGAGACCATACACCTTACTGAAACGGAGGCCTCAGTCGCAAAGAATAAAAGTCCAAACCAAATTTAATGAACATCATTTCATTGTTAGTCTTAAAGTTTGTTCATGCCAAGATTGAAACATTAATTCCGTAAAATAAAATTTTGATACAAGTTTGAAATTTGGTGTCCTTTACTACTACAGTAGTGTTGCATTTCTTGTTTTGAACAGTATAGTTAATTCCCCCCCCCCCTTTTTTTCCAATTCCCCCATTCCTTATCGTGCAAAAATTCTTTCCAAATTGCTTCTAAAGGAAAAAAAAGTCTAATTCTTCCCTTGAAAAAGTCCCACCCTCTAGACTTGAAATTTCTTCTCGGGGAACCATCCACCTCCTAGCTGAGAAACACTGGCATACGCCAACAGAACATGGAGCTGTATTGTGTTGTAAAGAAAATATTAGTAGCCACGCCAGTGACTCTTGTGGTTCTGCTAACGTGACAAAAGTGACTCTTGTGGTTCTGCTAACATGACAGAAGTGACTTGTGGTTCTGCTAACATGAGAGCAGTGACTCTTGTGGTTCTGCTAACATGAGAGCAGTGACTCTTGTGGTTCTGCTAACATGAGAGCAGTGACTCTTGTGGTTCTGCTAACATGAGAGCAGTGACTCTTGTGGTTCTGCTAACATGAGAGCAGTGACTCTTGTGGTTCTGCTAACATGAGAGCAGTGACTCTTGTGGTTCTGCTAACATGACAGCAGTGACTCTTGTGGTTCTGCTAACATGACAGCAGTGATTCTTGTGGTTCTGCTAACATGACAACAGTGACTCTTGTGGTTCTGCTAACATGACAGGAAGGTTAGAATGTTCCCCGGGAGAGTGCTCGCTTACCAAGTGTGTGACCCGCCCTGGCTGGGGAAGAGGAGAGAGAAGGCTTGGGCGAGGAGAGGAGATTTCTGGAAAAGATGAACAGAAAGTTTGATTTTTAAACGAGGAGAAGAGAAACTTCACAAGCAGGAAATAAATGCCACGTTCTGAGCACTGAATATTTTACGACCGTTTCCTTTCATTAGTTTCCCTGTTATTTATTATATTTTAATGGCCAGGATGTTTCTAGAACTGTTTCAAAGAGATACTCGCATAGTGGAAAAGATACAGTTTTGTCACATATAATGAATGATAGACCAGAGAAGCGTTTAATACATCAGCCATTGATGGTAGGAAGTGATGTTTCCAAACTGGTGAATTATTTTACAAAAATCACTTTAACATCCACAGCCTCTAGAAACTGGTTACCAGATAAATCTTGGAAGGTAAAGCGGCCAGGCGTGATACTGACCATATCACACTTTCATGTGTTGAAGGTCATGGAAAATACGGGCCTAACACCGTATCTCCTAATATGCTTTAATGGCATGGAGACGGGGATTTTATCTTTACCTTTACTGAGTTAAAGTCATAATGTGACTAAATAACATACCAAGCATCAGGCATATCAAACAGTCAGGCATATCAAACAGTCAGGCATACCAAACAGTCAGGCTTACCAAACAGTCAGGGTTATCATCATCATCATGTGCCCTGCGGACTGGTGTTGGCTATTATGCTTATCCAAAGTTCACGATCCTTCATGCACGCCATCAGCCCAGTTGGTGATCTCCTCTCACACCATCCCGTAAGACTGTCCAGTATCAATTCTCTTGGTCTTCCTCTTGATCTTCTTCCCTCTATTTTTCCTGTTGTTATAATATTTTCAATGCCCCCTCTTCTCATTGCATGTCCTATGAAAGTTCATTGTCTCTCTCTTATCTTTTTGACAAGATTTTTTTGTCTCTCCAGCTCTTCTCATACATTCCTCATTAGTTATTTTTGCTGTCCATGGGATTCGCAACATTCTTCTAATAAACCACATTTCTGCTGCTTCCAATGATTTTTGTGCAGACCTGCCTATTGTCCATGATTCACTTCTATATAACAAGACAGGTTCAATATAGAACATCTCTCATGGATGTAAGGGCTTATAGGGGTGCAGATGTCAACAGTGATCACAACCTGTGCATAGGGAAAATAAAACTAAAATTGAAAAGTCAACACAAGAAATCAGTACACAGAAAGATAAACATCCACAGCCTACAAGAAGAAAATACTAACATTAATTTCAATCAGGAACTTGCCAATCATTCCAAAACACCCAGTGAAGTTGAGGAGATAGGTATAGATGAGTTATGGAATTCGTACAGCACAGCCATAATCACAGCAGCAAAAGTAAGCGCTGGATTGGAAAAACCAAATAGAAAAGCATGGATATCAGATAAAACATGGAAGTATATACATGAAAGACGAGCAGCCAAATTAAACATGTTGAATGCAAAAGCAGATCATGAAAGAGATTCGTCAAAAGCAAAATACAAAGACATAGACAGGAAAGTAAAAAGTTCAGCTAGAAGGGATAAAAGAGAATACATAGACAATATGGCGAAAGAGGCAGAAAAAGCAGCAAAAACAGGAGACAGCAAAACTTTATATAACATACAAAAGAGGCTAACAGGTACTATTACATCTAAAGAAAGACCAATCCTTAGCAAAACTGGAACACTATTAACATCAAATAAAGACCAAAAGCAAAGATGGGCTGAACACTTCCAAGAAATACTCAATCGACCACACCCAAAAGAATTGTTAAACCTTGAAACTGACTTACCAGCCCCACAACTAAATGTCAATCTAGATGAAATTAAATTGCATGAAATTGAAGCAGCAGTGAATTTAATGGCTAACAACAAAGCTGCAGGTGAAGATGAAATAACAGCCGAGATGCTAAAAGCTATCAATAGTGACAACATGAGACAACTACAGAGAATGTTTAACAAGATTTGGAAAGAAGAAAAGGTCCCTTCTAATTGGAAGAAGGGAATCATTGTTAAAATACCAAAAAAGGGCAACCTTAGTGACTGTAACAACTGGAGAGGAGTAACCTTAATATCAGTTGTGTCAAAAGTATTTTGCAAGGTCATTTTGAATAGACTCAAAGATATAGTGGATACTGCAATGAGAGAAGAACAAGCAGGATTTCGAAAAGGGAGAAGCTGTCTCGACCAGATCTTTACTCTCAGAATAATACTTGAAGAACATATTGAAAAGCAAAACCATTAATACTGAATTTCATAGATTTTAAGAAGGCATTTGATAGCATACACAGAGATTCATTATGGAGAATTTTATGTCTATATGGAATACCATCTAAAATTGTCAACATCATTAAGGACTTATACAATGGATATGGTTGTGCAGTCAAGACAGAAGAAGGGATGAGTGAATGGTTCCAGATTGAAACAGGCGTGAAACAAGGATGTATACTGTCTCCTTTACTTTTTGGGATTACAATAGACTTCATAATGAAAAAATGCTGCACAGGTAACACAGGTATTGACTGGGTACATGGGACCCAACTAGAAGATCTTGATTTTGCTGATGACATAACTCTTATCAGTAATAATGTGAATTCCATGCAAGAAAAAACAGATAGCCTATCTTCACTGGCTAGCAAAATAGGACTTGAAATTAACAAGGACAAAACAAAAATAATGAAAATTCCCATCAATCAAAATGGAAAAATACACATAGAAGGGACAGATATTGAAGAAGTCAATCAATTTGCATACCTTGGCAGCTACATAGACCAGGATGGTGACACTAGAAAGGAAGTTAGGATCAGAATTGCAAAAGCAGCATCAATCTTCAAGAATCTTGAGAACATATGGAATTCAAAAGTTATAAGCACAAAAACCAAGTTAAGACTATTCAATTCAAATGTAATATCCACCCTCATTTATGCATGCGAAAGCTGGAAAACAACTAAAGAAATAGAAAAGAAATTAGACTCTTTTGAAAACAAATGCCTAAGGAAAATACTCGGCATCAAGTGGAATGAATTCAAGAACAATGCAGAGATAAGACAGATGACTGAACAACAACCAGTCTCACGGGTGATCAGGAAAAGGAGATGGACATATGTTGGTCACTTGATGAGAAGAAATGATCAGAGAATCCCAAAACAAGCTATCAAGTGGAACACAACAGGCCGAAGAAAAAGGGGCAGACCGCGTGAAACTCTAAAGAGGACATTATTAAGAGAGGCCAAGTTAACAGGCATAACATCCTTTGATGAGGTTGAAAGACTCGCCGAAGACAGGAAAAATTGGCGAACTACTTTGCGAGCCCTATGTGACGTCTAACGGCACGGGAAGGATATAAGATATAAGATAAGATAAGATTTCCCATCTGAAGCTGTCTCGACCAGATCTTTACTCTAAGAATAATACTTGAAGAATATATTGAAAAGCAGAAACCTGAACTTTAAAGGCATTTGATAGCGTACACAGAGATTCATTATGGAGAATTTTAAGTCTATATGAAATACCATCTAAAATTGTCAACATCATTAAGGACTTCTACATTGGATATGTTTGTGGACTCAAGACAGAAGAAGGGATGAGTGAATGGTTCTGGATTGAAACAGGCGTGAAACAAGAATGTATACTGTTTCCTTTACTTTTTGGGATTACAATAGACTTCATAATGAAAAAATGCTGCACAGGTAACACAGGTGTTGACTGGGTACATGGGATCCAACTAGAAGATCTTGATTTTGCTGATAGCATAACTCTTATCAGTAACAATGTGAATTCCATGCAAGAAAAAACAGATAGCCTGTCTTCACTGGTTAGCAAAATAGGACTGTGAAATTAACAAGAACAAAACAAAAATAATGAAAATTTCCCTTAATCAAAATGTAAAAATACACATAGAAGGGACAGATATTGAAGAAGTCAATCAATTTGCATACCTTGGCAGCTACATAGACCAGGATGGTGACACTAGAAAGGAAGTTAGAATCAGAATTGCAAAAGCAGCATCGATCTTCAAGAATCTTGAGAACATATGGAATTCAAAAGTTATAAGCACAAAAACTAAGTTAAGACTATTCAGTTCAAATGTAATTATCCACCCTCATTTATGCATGCGAAAGCTGGAAAACAACTAAAAAAATAGACGAGAAATTAACTTTTTTGAAAACAAATGCCTGAGGAAAATCCTCGACATCAAGTGGAACGAATTCAAGAACAATGCAGAGATAAGACAGATGACCGAACAACAACCAGTATCATGGGAGATCAGGAAAAAGAGATGGACATATGTTGGTCACTTGATCAGAAGAAATGATCAGATAATCCCACAACAAGCTATCGAATGGAACACAACATGTCAAAGAAAAAGTGGCAGACCGCGTGAAACTCTGAAGAGGATGTTAAGAGAGGCCAAATTAACAGGCATAAAATCCCTTGATGAGGTTGAAAGACTCGCCGAAGACAGGAAAAATTAGCGAAATACTTTGCGAGCCCTATGTGACGTGTAACGGCACGGGAAGGATATAAGATAAGATTTCCCATCTGAAGTTATTACTACTCCAAGGTATTTGAATTTCTGCACCTGCTTTATAACAGTTCAGTTTAATTTTATACTGCATGTTGGTGGATTCTGTTTCTTAGATATAACCATAGTCTCTGTCTTTTTGATGTATAAAGTAAGGCCTTTCTGGTCACTTCCTTCAGCGACTTTATGCAAGAGATTTTGCAGGTCTTATTGGTTCTCAGCTATCAGTACTGTGTCGTCAGCATACCGAAAGTTGTTAATATTGTATCCTCCAATTTTTATGCCTGGTTCTGTGATGATCGTTCTTAGAATAATCTCACTGTACAAAGAAAAAAAGTCTGGAGATAGTACACATCCTTGTCGCACCCCTTGTTTTATAGGTTGATATTTTCCAGTTCTATTTCCAATTCGAACTGCTGCTTCTTGCTACCAGTATAGATATTTTACAACCCTCAGGTCTTTGCCGTCTATATTGATGTCTTCAAGCATTTTAATAATTTCATTATGTTTCACCTTGTCGAATACTTGGTGTAATCAACGAAGCATAAGTATAGATCTTTCTGTTAGTGTTCGTAAAGCATAAATGGCATTGTGTGTTCCTTTTCCTTCAACAATTCCAAACTGTTCATCTGCTATTTCCGTATTTATCGTTTTCCTTGCTCTTCTCATAATAATTCTCAGAAGTAGCTTCGTTATGTGACACGAGAGGCTGATAGTCCAGTGGTCCTAACATTCCTTTGCACCTGGTTTCTTTGGTGGTGCTATAAACGTGGATTTAAGTATATTACTGGGCATATAACCACTGTTGTAAATGCCATTCAGTTTTTATTCCTATCTCTAGCGCCTATATTTCTTCTGTTGCTATATTATCAGGCCCAGTCACTTTTCCTTTCTTCATGTGTTTGATGACATCTATAATTTCATCTTCAGGTATTGATGGTTCATCACGGTCTTCAGTGTCTGGTGTTAATTCTGGTCTTTCTCCTCTATATAGCTCACCGATGTACTCTGTCCACCTGGCCACAATGTCTTCTTTGCCCATTAACGTTTTACCTTCTTTTGATTTCAGGCATCCTGTGGGTTATTTTGTCTTCCTGCTTGTGAGTTCACTAATTCGTCAGGTTTATATTATATATAAAAGCATTTTACTTCTTACGGTATTAATTAAGGGATCGTATTCCCAAGATAACTGGAACTTTGTGAAACCTAGATTTTGAGAACAGAAGGATGTAAAAAACCAGTAGAAAACCAAAGACATCTCTTATTCATCCGCTGCTTTTATTGTCACTTCCAGTTCCTTTACAGAAAAAAGAATCATATTTTTCAACTAGAAATTGAAGTCCATGAATAAGAGAGTACAGCGAGAAATGGAGGCCAAGGAAATCCTTCATAAGAAGGATGTTGAAGGTACCATAGACAGCTAAGAAAACCAAAGAAGTCTTAAGAGAGGCTAGAGTTAAAAGGCAAAGTACAGCAAAGATCAGAGGCAGACAAGCCAGATTTATAGAACATTTTCTGAGAAGAGGAAACTTGGAACACATTGTGGCAACTGGAAAAATTGAGGGAAGAAGAGACAGAGGAAGACAGAGAGAGAAGTTACTGGATGGGCTGCCAGTGTAGCTAGGAAGAAAGTCACCGGCGGATCTCATAATCAACGTAAAAGAAAGGGAATTGTGGAGAGAAATGATCGCCTACGCCACACGGCACTGCACTTGATTGATTGATTGATTGATCTTTAGAGAACTCTTCTGTAGCATTTACATTAAAGACATTTAAGTGCTTCTCAGTTGTTTTATTAAGTGTCCAGGTTTCACAGGCATATGTTGCGATGTTAAAAATGTATGCCCTTAAAAATCTTATTTTTGTAGTTCTGTCTGTTCCTCTCCACAGCTTCTTTAGGTGTTTTACTTTTTGAAGAGCGATATATGTCCTTCTTTTAATTCTCTCATTGTATTTCCATTATTAGTTAGTAATGACCCAGATATTCAAAACTCTCCACTTCTTACAATTTTTTTCTCATTGATACATATTTCAGCTGTCTTGTTTGTTTTATCAGTTCTCATCAATTTAGTTTTCTTCACATTAAGATAGAGGTTTTGCTCATCACTCTTCTTACGAACTGACATAGTTAGTTTGTTTACACCAGTTACAACACTGCACTGAGAAAGAAACAAACAAAAAGGGTAGATCAGCTTTGAAAAGTTACACAACAACAACTTGGTTTTTGGTAAAATGATTTATTAAGAATATTAATTTTATGTTTAGTAAAACAATATTTGAAATATTAAAATAGAATATAATGGCTTTCGAGAAGAAGTACTGCCAACACGGGAGGGTGAATTTAACAAAGCAACAGTTGCTTATGAATATGATGGATTATGTTTTGCCTTTTAAGTTCAAGGATATAATTGTCCTTGGTAATTTCAGTACTAATTAGTCTTAGTTTTCAAAACCAACAGTTGACTACCCGGCAAGACCTTGGTTTGCCTTATGGGAAGGAAACCTAATACATCGTAAGGGAAGAAATTAAATTCTTCATATTTACAATTGTATGAATTCAAACACAACTGAACTCACATTCAACCTGAAACTCCAATACACAAAGTTAACTGACTGCATTTTAACTGTCCTAGAACAGTTCACCCCATTGTTAAAACATCAATCTGTCCTGTTAACAAAGTTATCTCCTAATCTTTGCATCATAATCTCAATATAACCCGAACACCTAAAATCTTAGCCAGAAAAGAAATGTCTTCTCTCTCAACTACTTCTTTTATATAACTCGCATTTTTTACTTGACTTTTCCCGAAATTTCTGTCCCATCAAAAGTCACTTCACGTGAGACATATTGTTTTCTTAACCTTCAGCCTCCAGACAGTTCGTAGTTTTTCACAATAACTTCTGTACCTAATTTTATGCTTTTGTTACTATTTGTAAATATCTTTCTACGCTAAGAATCACATATCTCGTGTTCTCTCTGTCAAAGCTTTAGTCTCCACCGCCTGACACTCCTAATATCGGCGATTTTTTTTTTTTTGGGACTAACATCTTAGGTCAAGGTAACTCACCAAGAGATGCAGCTTTTGATTCCTACCATTTTTATACGAATTCTATCCCGTTAACCAACGATTCTATCTCTTTGCTTAAGCAAATACAGCTATGGTATAAGAGAACAATATTGTTGGAAACAAATGATCTTTTATAGATTAAAAAAGGGCCTTCTACTGTAAAAAAAAAGTTAACATGTTTTTTTTTTCTGTGAAATCTTTTAGGGAATCTGTAACCACAGACTGGGATCTCCGCACTCCGGGGCGTTCCCATAGTGCTCCGCCTTCCCTTCCAACAACCAGTGAAACATGCGCCAGCTGATGGAGCCAATCACACACTGGCTGTGGGTAACGCCCACTAAACCACATTCGGAAAAAGCGTCCACTTCCCCTCTCCTCCGCCAACCCGATCATCCTCCTGATACACCTGTTATCATTCAACCAGATGTCGTCTTCCACATCCTGTTCAAAGTGGCTCTTGAAATCTCCAATTTGTCCATTATGAAGGTATTCTGAATCATTGCCTTGCTGCTAGCTTGTCTGCTTTCTCATTGCCCTTGACACCTGCATGACCTGGACAGTAGATCCTCGTCAGACTGGATACATGAGAGCCCTCTCGAGAACCCTCTCCTTGCGGAAGAAAAAAAACTGCTTCTCAGTACTCCGTAACATGCTTTGGGAGTCCGTCACAATGACCCCATGCGATTCGTCCTGCTCCACCAACCAGGAAAGTGCTTCTGATGCTCCATTTTCATGCTCGAAGTGGTGGTTGCATAGGCTCCTGATTTACTTGCAACCAGTTTGCCGTTGCGGTGGACAATATTGCCCCATCCTTCATTAAGTTTTGCATGTTTGACGCTTCAGCCCGCTCTGGTTCTAGAGAGACCTGCTCTGGATCGCAGACTGATGACATCGTTTCTTCTCTGGATTACGGGTGTCACGATCTCTCATGTCTGCTGACCAGTTGCTAAAGACTATGTCAACAAAACACCTTTTTTGGGGTGCTAGTTGGCTAAGTCGATAGTACGCTGTTCTCTCGTGGCTAGACGGCTGCTCGTCCTACCGGAGTCCGTGTTCGAATCCCAGGTAATTCTCTTGTGATTTTTCTTTCTCTCATGTCTCACTAAAGTGCTTTGTCTACGATTTTTTCGAGGTTTATTCCTACAATATTTGTTATCTTACTTTACAGACTGATTACATCGTTTCTTCTCTGGATCACAGACTGATTACATCGTTTCTTCTCTGGATCACAGACTGGTGACATTTTTCTTCTCTGGATCACAGACTGGTGACATTTTTCTTCTCTGGATCACAGACTGATGACATTGTTTTTTCTCTGGATCACAGACTGGTGACATTTTTTTTCTCTGGATCACAGACTGGTGACATTTTTCTTCTCTGGATCACAGACTGGTGACATTTTTCTTCTCTGGATCACAGACTGGTGACATTTTTCTTCTCTGGATCACAGACTGATGACATTGTTTTTTCTCTGGATCACAGACTGATGACACTGTTTCTTCTCTGGATCACAGACTGATGACATTGTTTCTTCTCTGGATCACAGACTGATGACATTGTTTCTTTTCTGGTTCACAGACTGATGACATTGTTTCTTTTCTGGATCACAGACTGATGACATTTTTCTTCTCTGGATCACAGACTGATGACATTTTTCTTCTCTGGAGCACAGACTGATGACATTTTTCTTCTCTGGATCACAGACTGATGACATCGTTTCTTTTGCTTCTGCCATCCACAATCTCCTTCGGTTGATGAGCTCGCCCTTTGCTGAGTTCAGCTGCCATAGACGGGGGTGGTTTGCTGTGCCGGCAGTTCTGATATACATCTTCACCCCCGCATACTTGTGCCTTATTTTCATGCTGGGCATATCCAGCACGTAGCGGGTAGCTATGATCGGAATATCTCTGGTGCACCCCAGAACTGCTCTCATGGCCTCATTTTGGATTCTTTCAAGCCTGGTTATCTGAGTCGTAGACGAAGTCAGAAAGCCGAGGCCATACGCAATCACGGACATCACCAACGCCCACATCAGCAGGAAGAGTGTCCTTTGTGGCAGGCCAGCACCTGACATGGTCTTAACTCCACTGAGACCTTTCTTTGCTTCCTGAATGACCATGTCCACGTGGCGGTTGAAAGATAGCGTCCTGTCAAATGTGATCCCAAGGTATTTCAGACACTGTTCACTCTGGATGGTTTCGCAGTTGCACTGCTCTTCTGGAAGGATGGTCTTCACAGATCTTTCAGGATTTTGTCAAAGCTTAAACTACTGTTGATTTCATAATCAGAAGCAGTAGGTGCCAAACTGTTGAAACATTCTTGCTGCACTGTTGAGCTCAAGTAAGTTTTAATCAATCTTAGCTTGGACAATCTTCTTTCTTGTTCATGTGATTGTTAAGGAAATCTGAAGAGCAATTTTTAAAAAAATAGGAAATGTAGTAGAATTGTTGCTACGAACAAGAAAATAAAACATTTTCATGGATTTTCAAAACTGGTGGCAGAATTGGCTTTGTTACCTCTGTAGCCTCATAAAGCATGGAACAATATAAATCAATCATTTTTGTTTTTATAACTTGTTCTTCCTTCCTGTGCTAGCTCCACATCTGTCGCTGCCACTTCCAGATCTGCTGCATATTTTCTTACTGTGTCTTTAGACAGGTCCTGAACATTGCACAAGAGTCAAATACGTTTTGATACCTTCTCTGTTGTTCAAATCATGGGTGGAGTGTCTGCAATGCTGTATCTGCCACTTGATTAAAACAATGGGTCATGAAGTCTGTTGTAATATCTGACAAAGATTCATCTGACAAAGATTCACCTGCAGATTCATCATCTCTTGGTTGAAAGCTTATCCGGGCTCAGCATCGACGTCTTTGGCAAGTTCATTTGCATCAATCAAGTCTTCTTCAAATTCTTGTCACCTGTAAACATTACAAAGGTACGAAGCTTTTAGGAATAAATAAAGTCCTGCATCAACACCGCCTATGCTGCTACTCTGAAAGTTGTTTACTCACAATTCAGTTGAAAGATTTAACGAGTGCCAGAAAACTAGTGCGACCAAAAACTCTCTCATATGACTGAGTAATTATTCAGCATCCCTTTTCATCTGAGTATTATCAGCGCTTCCCACAAACTATTCTAGTGCATCATAAACTTAAGCAGCTTGACACTGTACAGCTGACACAATTTCCATTGAATTTTTCTCTAGAAGCAGGGCTTTCTCAACTGAGGCGTGTCCTTACATACTGGGGCAAGTGTCATACTCTTGTCTGAGGATGTTTTCAACATCCAGCCTCATTGCCTATGTTTATGAATAATTGACGAGAATAAGACTTTGAAGACTCTTTAATGTCTTTTTTGTTTATTAAAAACTTTCCGGTAAAAAGGGAATACATAATATGATAATAACTTCCAAGCGTGATCACTACTTATCTTTATACGTACAAACACAAAGAAAACGTATATAAACCCAAGTGTTTCAGCATAAATTCCAAAATGTAAGTATAGACAGACTTAATTTTATAGGTATCCAGTCACTTTACACTCTTAGATGTAATTTTATCCTATAGATGCAGCATACTAAATGTTATTGTTTTCTATGTGCCTGAAATTTTAAGTCTGCTGCAAAATCGTCTTAATCCTTTCCTACACATGGAAGTTCGTGGCGCTAGAATTGACTGTAATCTTTTGAACGAACTCGGCCAATTATAACATGTATAAATAGGATTCTAAATATAATGAGGATTCTAAAGAAAGTCACTTATAATAATGTTCATCCCTGTTAAATTCTCATCTACGCCTTCCTCATATATAACTGATATTCTAAAACCTTCATTGCACTACATTAGAAACCCTCAACGCTCATCTATTCCACTCACTTTTTCTTGGTTTCACAATAATTGCATTCCTCTCACTCCTTCCGCTTTCCCCATTTCCTCTTTTACCAACCAGTTAAACCAGTATTACACCTCACAAGTCTTCATTTAAATATTCATAATACTTCACCACACATACTATAAAAAAACCTTCGTACAAGTCACAGCTAAATGTTCCCATTTCTTTCTTTCTTTTTTCCATTCTTATTTGTTACACAGTATATCATTTATGTGAATTAACACTTTATTTTCTTTATGTTTTTATTTAATACCCTTAAAGTTTTTTAATATGATTAAGATGTAAACATTAGAAATGTAGGCTAGTTATTAATAAAACTCTTCTTACTTTTGTTTAAATAGTTTAATATTTTATCATCGCGGCTGTACTGAAGTTGTTCTGTGTATATTTATATATTTTGTTTTATATACTTATACCCAAATATTCACGTGGCACAACCTTCCATATAACGTTTCCAAATTTGCACGAAGGTAATTATGCTCAACTATATACAGTTTTAAAATGATAAATTAGTTTACTGACAAGTTACTCTCTTTTTGTTTTGTTCACAGCCGTGGCTTAGACAAATTCTCTTCTCTGTGAAACATGCCCGCACATTGCTCGTGCTTTCCTCTCTGTCATTCCTCAAAGTTTTACTATTTCCACTGGGGGGTAAGTCATGCAGAAGCAGCGACCACATGAGACTAGGGTCACGCCGGAAGTCGTGAGTAGAAATATTTTTAAAAATCAGAATTTATAGATAGAGAAAATGTCAATGTATCACCTTTACCTGCATCCTTTTCTTCACTTTTCAACGTAATCTCCATTTCTCTGCACATATTTTTCCCATCGCTCTGCAAGTTTGAAAATACCCACCTGGTAGAATCCCCGTCCAGGTCACAGACGCCACAGACGCACTGCTTTCTGGACGTTCTTTCCTGTGGGACCCAGCGGGCACAAACTTTTCTATAGCCTAGAGTTTCAATCATTTCCTTTACTGCATTGTGTCCTATTCCAAGATTTACAGCGATTTCAGATACTGTGACATGTCTGTCTTCTTTAATGATGTCGTCAACCCTTCCCATATTGCGTTCAGTGGAGGCAGTTCGAGGGCGACCGCTGCGAGGCATATCTTGAAAGCTCGTGTTTTCATCTTTGAAATGTTTCACCAACCTTCTAACACTGCTAGCACCAATACACACATCTCCATAAGCAAGTTGAAGTCTTTGGTGAATTTCGGCAGGGGGGATGTCCTCTTTAACGAGGGACTCAATAAGAGCACGTTGATGAAACGAAACTTCAGCACCCGTCATTCTGTTTCTGCTCCGCGTGGTCATGTAACACACGATTTTGACATCATGTGACCTGACCTCTATATGAAGTGCAAAGGACGCAAGTTAAGGTGATACATTTATATTTTATCTATCTATAAATTCTGATTTTTAAAAAAACTTTTTGCTCACGATTTTCGCTATGAGCCTCGTATATGTGATTGGGCGTGTGTGAATGTGTGTGTATGTGTGTGAGTCAGTGTGAATATTTTCGCGTAGAAATGTAAAATATACGAAAGGAGAACTATATTATACTTCATTATAGGTAAAAAAGAGGATATAAAGATCAAATGTTGCTAATGATGTAATCATTGTAGGTATAAAGAGGATATAAAGATCAAATGTTGCTAATGATGTAATTATTATAGGTAAAAAAGAGGATATAAAGATCAAATGTTGCTAATGATGTAATCATTGTAGGTATAAAGAGGATATAAAGATCAAATGTTGCTAATGATGTAATCATTATAGGTATAAAGAGGATATAAAGATCAAATGTTGCTAATGATGTAAACATTATAGGTATAAAGAGGATATAAAGATCAAATGTTGCTAATGATGTAATCATTAAGTTAAAAATGAGCGTTGTTTAATGATTCATTAAAGAAAGAATTGACAAAACACAAACACAGGAAACATAGGTCACTTTTACGGTAGGTCTGAGTGCTAGTATGACGCTTTGTCAGTCTATAGTAAAATGTCTTATAGTAGTCTATAATAAAAAGTCTTGTAGTAGTCTATAATAAAATATCTTGTAGTAAGTAATCTATAAAAATGTCGTGTATTAGTCTATAATAAAATGTCTTGTAGTAGTCTATAGTAAAATGTCTTTTAGCAGTCCATAGTAAAATGTCTTTTAGCAGTTTATAGTAAAATGTCTTTTAGCAGTCTATAGTAAAATGTCTTGTAGTAGTCTATAATAAACTATCTTGTAGCAGTCTATAGTAAAATGTCTTTTAGCAGTCTATAGTAAAATGTCTTATGGTAGTCTATAATAAACTATCTTGTAGCAGTCTATAGTAAAATGTCTTTTAGCAGTCTATAGTAATATGTCTTTTAGCAGCCTGTAGTAAAATGTCTTGTAGTAGTCTATAATAAACTATCTTGTAGCAATCTATAGTAAAATGTCTTTTAGCAGTCTATAGTAATATGTCTTTTAGCAGCCTGTAGTAAAATGTCTTTTAGCAGTCTATAGTAATATGTCTTTTAGCAGCCTGTAGTAAAATGTCTTGTAGCAGTCTTTAGTAAAATGTCTTTTAGCAGTCTTTAGTAAAATGTCTTTTAGCAGTCTATAGTAAAATGTCTTTTAGCAGTCTATAGTAAAATGTCTTTTAGCAGTCTCTAGTAAAATGTCTTTTAGCAGTCTTTAGTAAAATGTCTTTTAGCAGTCCATAATAAAATTGCTTTTGCAGTTTATAGTAAAATGTCTTTGAGTGGTCTATTCTAAAATGTCTTTTAGCAGTCTATAGTAACATCTCTTTTAGCAGTCTATAGTAACGTGTCTTTTAGCAGTCTATAATAACATGCATTTTGGCAGTCTATAGCAAAATGTCCTGTAGCAGTCTATAGTAAAATGTTTTGCAGTAGTTTATAGTAAATTGTTATATAGTACATGTCTGTGGTATCTGAAGTTTGTATTCAATTACCTTAGAACAACAATAATAGCTGATAGGGAAGTGCAGAAATGAAATAAAATCACTAATAAGTAAGGCTAAGGCAGCTTGTATGACACGAAGAAGATACTAACAAATAAGAAGATACTAACAAATAAGAAGATACTAACAAATAAGAAGATACTAACAAATAAGAAGATACTAACAAATAAGAAGATACTAACAAATAAGAAAATGTCCCGAGAAATGAAGGAAAGTGTATTACGGTGCTATATAAAGTCAGTAACGCTTTATGGTTGTAAAACTTGAACAGTCAGTAATATGACAAACACACTGGAATCAACAGAGATGTTGTTTTTAAGAATGATGCAGCAAATACTCTGGACAGACAGAAGAATAAACGAAGAAATATACAGATAAGTTTCAGAACAATGAAAACAAGTTTAAACGATGATTAGACAATAAAATACCTTAGACATGCCATGAGAAAACAGAAATTGGAGAACTTAGACATGCCATGAGAAAACAGAAATTGGAGAACTTAGACATGCCATGAGAAAACAGAAATTGGAGAACTTAGACATGTCATGTGAAAACAGAAGTTGGAGAACTTAGACATGCCATGAGAAAACAGAAATTGGAGAACTTAGACATGCCATGAGAAAACAGAAATTGGAGAACTTAGACATGCCATGAGAAAACAGAAATTGGAGAACTTAGACATGCCATGAGAAAACAGAAATTGGAGAACTTAGACATGTCATGTGAAAACAGAAGTTGGAGAACTTAGACGTGTCATGTGAAAACCGAAAATGGAGAACTTAGACATGTCATGTGAAAACAGAAGTTGGAGAACTTAGACACGCCATGAGAAAACAGAAACTGGAGAACTTAGACATGCCATGAGAAAACAGAAACTGGAGAACTTAGACATGCCATGAGAAAACAGAAACTGGAGAACCTATTAATGACTGGAAAATTCAACAAAGAAAAAAGGAAGAGAGGAAGATCAAGAGAGACAAATCTAAGCAGACTCACCAAGTGGCATAGAAGTATAAAAGAAAGCATCTGAATACATCGGTCTACGTGCGTATGTGTGTCTGGTAAATAATATTTAATATTAGGCCAAATATGAATATTAGAAATCTGAGGAGTCTCGCATTTGTTCTCTCAGTTTATACTATCACTTAAGATTATATTATGTCGCTTCAGTTCATCTTCATTCTTGATCAGTTTATTCCTTCACGCCTGGTTAAATTACATCTATTCCTCCATCCTCATTCTTGACTTCTTTATTTCTCCGCGCCTGATTAAATCATATCTATTCCTCCATCCTCATTCTTGACTTCTTTATTTCTCCGCGCTTTAATTTATTTAAACAAACCCCACATTAATTTATTTAAACAAACCCCAAATTAATTTATTTAAACAAACCCCACATTAATTTATTTAAACAAACCCCAAATTAATTTATTTAAACAAACCTCACATTAATTTATTGAAACAAACCCCACCTTAATTTACATCGTCATTTATGATTAGAGGTCGGACAAGAACAGAAAAGAGACAGGTCAAACTTTTGACTTGATCTCATGTGATCGACGTGTGGCCTTCATCACTAGACAGAACAGCCACGAGTGGCAGGGCGCCAGGCGGAACCAAAATTACGGTGAGTTGACGGGACTTGGTTCGTGAGAATAGACGTGGAAATTATAGATTCCCATTAGGTACGAATAGTAAATACGTTCTAAGTCAACTTCGTGATGCGGTTAAGCCAGCTTCTCACAGACTTCTAGGAGATATACTCAGATATCAGAAGATAAAAGTATATTTATTTCCGTAATATCTTAACTTTATTGCTGATATTGATATATACAACTGTCCTGAATCATTTATTCATCCTTCTAGAAAAAGAATTATGTATTCATAATCGATATTTTACTGTATGAAGCTTTGCTCGAATAGGATATTAGAATTTCCCAGTTATTCGATCGAATACAGATGCGCGAACACACACGAACAAACATATATTTGTTTCTATATGAGCGAACATTTTCAATATCAGTTTCCGACTGGCTGGCAAAACTAAAAAAGTTGCCATTGCGAAATGGCACATTCCCTGCAACAGTCAATAAAGTTTTATACTGCTAAATGCCAAACAACAGTTTGACATGCGTTTTTCAGTTGAGAACGAGTAACGACCCAGTAAACATGGACTTTGTAGCTGTCATTCCCGCCAGCTGTTGCTCCTGTGGTGAAGTTCATATTCTGAAAGCAGGATTGGTGCTGAAAATGCATGGATGGGAGCAAAACTGTCCGTAACAAAGAGAGACACGGACTATGACTGATGAACTCGTTCAGAAAGTCGATCACGTCTTGTGTGAGAAAAGTTATTGTAGAATTTCATATTTAATTTACTCAAGTTTCTGGGAATAGTCTGGTTTGAAACGTCACGTAGAGTTTGGATTACCATATATTCTGTGCACGATGGGTACCAAAACAACAGAATGACGTTCACAAAACCCACAGAAGAGGATTAGCTCAGTCTTCTTTCTTCGCTTCCAGAAGTTGGAGAGGGCACATTTCTCCTGAGAATCTCGTGACTGGGAACGAGATATGGATATAACTCGTGATTGCAGAGACGACAGAACTGTCCAGCCAGTGGATACATGCTCTAAACAAGCCCAGGAAATTCAAACAAACACTTCCAGACTGAAAAGTGACTGGCACATTGATCTGAGAGGGAAAATCTAAATTGTTGACGGGATTCATGGCGCCGTGGACCATAGTAGCATCAACGAAACGTCATCGGAGATTGATTACAAACAAAAGGCGCAGGATGATCATCAACGACATCCTGTCCCCGCACAAAAACTCGCGACCCATATTGCGGCTCTCACAGAGGCAGTTAAACTGATTTTGGATGGCGACTATGTGGACATATAATATACTTATGTATGCATAGTAAATACGTTCTAGTAATGTAGTCAACTTCGTGATGCGGTTAAGCCAGCTTCTCACAGACTTCTAGGAGATATACTCAGATATCAGAAGATAGAAGTATATTTATTTCCTTAATATCTTAACTTTATTGCTGACATTGATATATACAACTGTCCTGAATCATTTATTCATCCTTCTAGAAAAAGAATTATGTATGCATAATCGATATTTTACTGTATGAAGCTTTGCTCGAATAGGATATTAGAATTTCCCAGTTATTCGATCGAATACAAATGCGCGAACACACACGAACAAACATATTTGTTTCTATATGAGCGAACATTTTCAGTATCAGTTTCCGACTGGCTGGCAAAACTAAAAAAGTTGCCATTGCGAAATGGCACATTCCCTGCAACAGTCAATAAAGTTTTATACCGCTAAATGCCAAACAACAGTTTGACATGCGTTTTTCAGTTGAGAACGAGTAACGACCCAGTAAACATGGACTTTGTAGCTGTCATTCCCGCCAGCTGTTGCTCCTGTGGTGAAGTTCATATTCTGAAAGCAGGATTGGTGCTGAAAATGCATGGATGGGAGCAAAACTGTCAGTAACAAAGAGAGACACGGACTATGACTGATGAACTCGTTCAGAAAGTCGATCACGTCTTGTGTGAGAAAAGTTATTGTAGGATTTCATATCTAATTTACTCAAATTTCTGGGAATAGTCTGGTTTGAAACGTCACGTAGAGTTTGGATTACCATATATTCTGTGCACGATGGGTACCAAAACAACTGAATGACGTTCACAAAACCCATAGAAGAGGGTTAGCTAGGTCTTCTTTCTTCGCTTCCAGAAGTTGGAGAGGGCACATTTCTCCTGAGAATCTCGTGACTGGGAACGAGATATGGATATAACTCGTGATTGCAGAGACGACAGAACTGTCCAACCAGTGGATACATGCTCTAAACAAGCCCAGGAAATTCAAACAAACACTTCCAGACTGAAAAGTGACTGGCACATTGATCTGAGAGGGAAAATCTAAATTGTTGACGGGATTCATGGCGCCGTGGACCATAGTAGCATCAACGAAACGTCATCGGAGATTGATTACAAACAAAAGGCGCAGGATGATCATCAACGACATCCTGTCCCCGCACAAAAACTCGCGACCCATATTGCGGCTCTCACAGAGGCAGTTAAACTGATTTTGGATGGCGACTATGTGGACATATAATATACTTATGTATGCATATTTTCTATGTAATAATATCTTTTCTCTTTCTTCAGTTTTTCCCGACAGTCGGAGACTGAATAGCACCAGCAACAAGTGACACTTCAAAATATTAGTAACACATAATACTTTTAAATACTGGAAACAAATGACACTTTAATGAACTCTTATTCTTTCAGCTCACTCCCCAGAATAAGCCAGGGCATATCTGCACTTTTCTGTTCGAAGAAGAAGAAGAAGGTCAGGCTTTATGGAGCCCAGCTTGATGAACCACAGTGTTAAAATCATATGTGCTTTTGAATTTCATTCGTCTTTTGAGCAGTCTTATCTTGCATTACCTATCAGTTGTTCCATTATTTGTGAAACCATACTGGTGATCGTTACAGTTATTCGTAGCGGAGCTCTGAACACACATCAAAACATCTTCATAACTTCTACAGCTTTGTTGGACTCACTGTTAGCCATTAACAGTGCTTTATGCGTCGGCATATACTGGAAAGCCTCTGAAAGAATAAATACTAACATTTTATCCACGTTCTCGTTTGGAACAGTTTATAACTCAATAACTCTGTATGGATTCCATATGGGTCTTGGAGCAGTGGATCGTTACATTCAAATTTCTTATCCTATCTACTACATGCATACTGTGACAAAACAGCTTATTTTCAAAATTGTTATTTCTGCATGGACAGTAGCTTTTGTAGGTGCACTTATCCCTCTTCTGATCTATACGAGTGACAAATACCACAGGGCATGCATCTTATTAAATCCACCAATAGAATATTATTGTATATATTTAACTGTAAATGTTCTCATTATTTTTGTAATAACTGTTTGTTATCTGAGAATAGCCGTGCTAGCATATAAACACAAGAAGTTGGCAGCAGCCAGAAGGCACAGAACTGAAGCTGCAGGAAGTAATGTTGAATTCAAATACAATCGCATAGCCTTCATGAAAAGCATGCGGTTCTTTGTTTCGATGTCTGTCGCGTATGTTGTGTTTTGTTTTCCCGTTATTCTGGCTGTTGGGGTTAACTTTTTTGTTCGTGTGCCAGGTTTTGTATTTCTGGTCCTAGATTATATTCGTACCGCTCATTCCCCGCTTCATATTCTCATTTACTGTAGCATGAACAAATCCTTTTTTACGGCACTGAAAAAAACATTCGCGGACCTGAAAATATATTGTTTTTGTTTATGTAAGAGACGTCGGATGTAACAAGTAAATATTTCCTCCGTCTGAGGCTAACATTAAGTTTTAGTGAAGGAAACTAGTTCTACCACAGTTTTACCTCTTCTTATGTTTGTTTATAGCGCTAGAATCTAGAATGTAACACCCAGTTACTGGAACTATTTTCACGATAGAAACAAACGACCAGTGCACGCTTCTGGTAAATGAAAGTCTCTAATGTAGTCCTTAGTTAATGGCATCATTTGTAGCAGTATTTTGCTGGTCCAAGAGATGTAAAAAATCGAGAGAACTAACGTTTGATTTAAGTCCTCCTGAATGTTAAAAAAAGGTTTGAGATCGCTTCGCACGGGATTCTTGTCTAGACTGCACTGCTGGACAGTTCTCCTGAGAATCTCGTGACTGGGAACGAGATATGGATATAACTCGTGATTGCAGAGACGACAGAACTGTCCAACCAGTGGATACATGCTCTAAACAAGCCCAGGAAATTCAAACAAACACTTCCAGACTGAAAAGTGACTGGCACATTGATCTGAGAGGGAAAATCTAAATTGTTGACGGGATTCATGGCGCCGTGGACCATAGTAGCATCAACGAAACGTCATCGGAGATTGATTACAAACAAAAGGCGCAGGATGATCATCAACGACATCCTGTCCCCGCACAAAAACTCGCGACCCATATTGCGGCTCTCACAGAGGCAGTTAAACTGATTTTGGATGGCGACTATGTGGACATATAATATACTTATGTATGCATATTTTCTATGTAATAATATCTTTTCTCTTTCTTCAGTTTTTCCCGACAGTCGGAGACTGAATAGCACCAGCAACAAGTGACACTTCAAAATATTAGTAACAAATAATACTTTTAAATACTGGAAACAAATGACACTTTAATGAACTCTTATTCTTTCAGCTCACTCCCCAGAATAAGCCAGGGCATATCTGCACTTTTCTGTTCGAAGAAGAAGAAGAAGGTCAGGCTTTATGGAGCCCAGCTTGATGAACCACAGTGTTAAAATCATATGTGCTTTTGAATTTCATTCGTCTTTTGAGCAGTCTTATCTTGCATTACCTATCAGTTGTTCCATTATTTGTGAAACCATACTGGTGATCGTTACAGTTATTCGTAGCGGAGCTCTGAACACACATCAAAACATCTTCATAACTTCTACAGCTTTGTTGGACTCACTGTTAGCCATTAACAGTGCTTTATGCGTCGGCATATACTGGAAAGCCTCTGAAAGAATAAATACTAACATTTTATCCACGTTCTCGTTTGGAACAGTTTATAACTCAATAACTCTGTATGGATTCCATATGGGTCTTGGAGCAGTGGATCGTTACATTCAAATTTCTTATCCTATCTACTACATGCATACTGTCACAAAACAGCTTATTTTCAAAATTGTTATTTCTGCATGGACAGTAGCTTTTGTAGGTGCACTTATCCCTCTTCTGATCTATACGAGTGACAAATACCACAGGGCATGTATCTTATTAAATCCACCAATAGAATATTATTGTATATATTTAACTGTAAATGTTCTCATTATTTTTGTAATAAGTGTTTGTTATCTGAGAATAGCCGTGCTGGCATACAAACACAAGAAGTTGGCAGCAGCCAGAAGACACAGAACTGAAGCTGCAGGAAGTAATGTTGAATTCAAATACAACCGCAAAGCCTTCATGAAAAGCATGAGGTTCTTTGTTTTGATGTCTGTCCTGTATGTTGTGTTTTGTTTTCCCGTTATTCTGGCTGTTGGGGTTAACTTTTTTGTTCGTGTGCCAGGTTTTGTATTTCTGGTCCTAGATTATATTCGTACCGCTCATTCCCCGCTTCATATTCTCATTTACTGTAGCATGAACAAATCCTTTTTACGGCACTGAAAAAAACATTCGCGGACCTGAAAATATATTGTTTTTGTTTATGTAAGAGACGTCGGATGTAACAAGTAAATATTTCCTCCGTCTGAGGCTAACATTAAGTTTTAGTGGAGGAAACTAGTTCTACCACAGTTTTACCTCTTCTTATGTTTGTTTATAGCGCTAGAATCTAGAATGTAACACCCAGTTACTGGAACTATTTTCACGATAGAAACAAACGACCAGTGCACGCTTCTGGTAAATGAAAGTCTCTAATGTAGTCCTTAGTTAATGGCATCATTTGTAGCAGTATTTTGCTGGTCCAAGAGATGTAAAAAATCGAGAGAACTAACGTTTGATTTAAGTCCTCCTGAATGTTAAAAAAAGGTTTGAGATCGCTTCGCACGGGATTCTTGTCTAGACTGCACTGCTGGACAGTTCTAAACCTTGCGACTTCTGGGTGAGGGTGAAGAGTTTATGAACATACAGTTGTATGATACCGTAATGTTCGGACGCGTGTGAGATAAAGTTGTCACTGTAAGAGTTTTCTATTGTTATGTATGTTGTTGCATTATGATTGTTCAGTACGAGTTTGTATTAGTGAGATCTATTCATCTTCTGAGTCAGCAATAAGTATTTGTATCTTTAGGCCGTCTGGGTTTACGTTCTTCACGCTGTTACCTACAGTTTGAGGTGTCACGTTGTGTAGTTAATCTTCACGCTGTTACCTACAGTTTGAGGTGTCACGTTGTGTAGTTAATCTTCACGCTGTTACCTACAGTTTGAGGTGTCACGTTGTGTAGTTAATCTTCACGCTGTTACCTACAGTTTGAGGTGTCACGTTGTGTAGTTAATCTTCACGCTGTTACCTACAGTTTGAGGTGTCACGTTGTGTAGTTAATCTTCACGCTGTTACCTACAGTTTGAGGTGTCACGTTGTGTAGTTAATCTTCACGTTGTTACCTACAGTTTGAGGTGTCACGTTGTGTAGTTAATCTTCTCGCTGTTACCTACAGTTTGAGGTGTCACGTTGTGTAGTTAATCTTCACGCTGTTACCTACAGTTTGAGGTGTCACGTTGTGTAGTTAATCTTCACGCTGTTACCTACAGTTTGAGGTGTCACGTTGTGTAGTTAATCTTCACGCTGTTACCTAGAGTTTGAGGTGTCACGTTGTGTAGTTAATCTTCACGCTGTTACCTACAGTTTGAGGTGTCACGTTGTTTAGTTAATCTTCACGCTGTTACCTACAGTTTGAAGTGTCACGTTGTGTAGTTAATCTTCATGCTATGTCGGAGTTCATCATCATCATCATCAGGAGCACATAATTAAACATTGTTTGTTCGAGATTAAGCTTCCTCAGTGAATGAATCAGTGTTCGTGGATCGTCATATTCCTGGCTGCAACTATTCTGTAAGTGTTTGTCATAAGAAAGTTGAATATTTTGTCCTCATTTTGTTGATCATGTATGTGTGATTCATCTGCATCATTATACGTTCGGCCACCAGATCGGTTGGATCACTTTATGCTCCCAGAAGGAAGAGATAGGCAAGGTCACTTTATTTTCCTAGAAGGAGAAGATAGTTAAGATCACTTTATGTCCCCAGAAGGAAGAGATAGTTAAAATCGCTTTATGTTCCCAGAAGAAAGAGATAGTTAGGATCGCTTTATGTTCCCAGAAGAAAGAGATAGTTAGGATCGCTTTATGTTCCCAGAAGTAGAGATAGATTAGAGAATTTATGTTTCTAGATAGAAGGCCCTCTGGAACGGGTTTGTGTGATACATAAGTAATAAGAAAGCTGTTAGAACCAAAGATACGTCAGTGATAGTAAATCTGTAAGAAGGAAAGATAAATCAGTGACATTAAAGCTGTTATAACCAAATGTACATCGGTGACAGTAAAGTTGTTATAAACAGAGATACATCAATGACAGTAAAGTTGTTATAACCACAGATAGACCAGTGGCAATAAAAATTATTATAACCAGCGATATATCAGTGATAATAAAGATGTTATAACCACATATACATCAGTGACAATAAACACATTATAACCAGAGATACATTGGTGACAGTAAAGTTGTTTTAACAGGGACAGTAAATTTGTTAGAATCTAAGAGACATCGGTGATGACAAGTTTGTTATCGCCAGAGATACGTCAGTCACAGCAAGGTTGTTAGAAGCAGGTAGATGCCAGTGAGTGTAAAGTTGTTAGAATCAGGTAGATATCAGTGAGTGTAAAGTTGTTAGAATCAGGTAGATACCAGTGAGTGTAAAGTTGTTAGAATCAGGTAGATACCAGTGAGTGTAAAGTTGTTAGAATCAGGTAGATATCAGTGACAGTAAAGTTGTTAGAATCAGGTAGATATCAGTGAGTGTAAAGTTGTTAGAATCAGGTAGATATCAGTGAGTGTAAAGTTGTTAGAATCAGGTAGATATCAGTGAGTGTAAAGTTGTTAGAATCAGGTAGATACCAGTGAGTGTAAAGTTGTTAGAATCAGGTAGATACCAGTGAGTGTAAAGTTGTTAGAATCAGGCAGATACCAGTGAGTGTAAAGTTGTTAGAATCAGGCAGATACCAGTGAGTGTAAAGTTGTTAGAATCAGGCAGATATCAGTGAGTGTAAAGTTGTTAGAATCAGGTAGATATCAGTGAGTGTAAAGTTGTTAGAATCAGGTAGATATCAGTGAGTGTAAAGTTGTTAGAATCAGGTAGATACCAGTGAGTGTAAAGTTGTTAGAATCAGGTAGATACCAGTGAGTGTAAAGTTGTTAGAATCAGGTAGATACCAGTGAGTGTAAAGTTGTTAGAATCAGGTAGATACCAGTGAGTGTAAAGTTGTTAGAATCAGGTAGATACCAGTGAGTGTAAAGTTGTTAGAATCAGGTAGATACCAGTGAGTGTAAAGTTGTTAGAATCAGGTAGATACCAGTGAGTGTAAAGTTGTTATAATCAGGTAGATACCAGTGAGTGTAAAGTTGTTAGAATCAGGTAGATACCAGTGAGTGTAAAGTTGTTAGAATCAGGTAGATACCAGTGAGTGTAAAGTTGTTATAATCAGGTAGATACCATTGAGTGTAAAGTTGTTAGAATCAGGTAGATACCAGTGAGTGTAAAGTTGTTATAATCAGGTAGATACCAGTGAGTGTAAAGTTGTTAGAATCAGGTAGATACCAGTGAGTGTAAAGTTGTTAGAATCAGGTAGATACCAGTGAGTGTAAAGTTGTTATAATCAGGTAGATACCAGTGAGAGTAAAGTTGTTAGAATCAGGTAGATAACAGTGAGAGTAAGGTTGTTTGAATCAGGTAGATACCAGTGAGAGTAAGGTTGTTAGAGTCAGGTAGATAACAGTGAGAGTAAGGTTGTTAGAATCAGGTAGATAACAGTGAGAGTAAGGTTGTTAGAATCAGGTAGATAACAGTGAGAGTAAGGTTGTTAGAATCAGGTAGATACCAGTAACAGGAAATCTGTTAGAGGCAGAGATAATGTCCCTTACATTAGTATTATTTCACATGAGTTTTATTGCGCAGAAAAACTTACTTTAAGAACATGATAAAAATATGTTACTATTCACTGCCTGAAATAAAATAACGTTTTATTTGATACTAAAACTTAGTAAAATTAAACCAAATGTAAGAAAAATAAAATAACTATTTACTCACATATTGTCACCCACTGACAGGCAATGATGCTGGAATACACCAAGTTACCGGTGTTTCATCACCTTTTTATCCTAAAAAAATACTTTTGCAAATTGGTACCCTTACAATATTGAGAAACTTCCAGTAAGAGCTTTAAATTTATTGGTGATACACTGTCAGTATGAAGATTTATTTTATATACACTGTCAATATGTAGACGTATTCTAGATACACTGTCAATATGTAGACTTATTCTAGATACACTGTCAATATGTAGACTTATTCTAGATACACTGTCAATATGTAGACTTATTCTAGATACACTGTCAATATGTAGACTTATTCTAGATGCACTGTCAATATGTAGACTTATTCTAGATACACTGTCAATATGTAGACTTATTCTAGATACACTGTCAATATGTAGACTTATTCTAGATACACTGTCAATATGTAGACTTATTCTAGATACACTGTCAATATGTAGACTTATTCTAGATACACTGTCAATATGTAGACTTATTCTAGATGCACTGTCAATATGTAGACTTATCATAGATATAGCACGAAGAAATATTCTGTCAAGGGCATCGGACGAAGACATTCTATGTAGGTGATGCAACGCGGCTGACAGAAAGTTTCCGCCGACCAAGGCAATATGAGATGTAGCAACTTGAACCAAATGTCCGGCGCTGTTGTACTTAAGAAGACCCAAGAGAACAATAAGAACAAGAGAATTAGTGTGATACTGAGTGAAAGTCTGCAGACTGATCTTACACTTTGTAGAAATAAAGGGAAATCGGGAAGGGGTTGAACTTCAGACTCCGATCACTAGAAGGAATATTTACGGGAAGAGCTGGAAACAGTCGGAACTTGGTAGGGAGAAAAAAAGAGAACATTTCTCAAACTGAAAAAAACAGCCTATCACTTCTAATTTCCAAGTTGTAGTTGTCTTGGAAATGTACATAATGGGAGAAAGAAAGAGAGGAAGGCCAAGGCGAAGATGGCAGCAAGACATCGTTGATGATCTGCAAATGGATGCATCAGCAGCAAGTCATCTTGCTTACAACCGAGAGGCCTACATGAGTGCTGTTAGGGAGGCAAAGTACCGCAAGGGACATGAAAATGAATGAATGAATGAGTTGTTGTTTCGTAAATGAATTGGAGCTGAGAATAAAATCCGAGGATGAATAAGACCTGACTTCATCGCTTCATCACTAGCTTTAACACATCCAGTCCTCATAATTCGTTTCTACAAAGTTACATAGATCTTGAGAACATTTGTCCTGAATAAGTTAACAAATAAAAACGCTTGTATACATACGGTAATCATGATTGTTTCGTGTGCTCTTTCAGAACCTCAGACGGTTCTAAGGACTGTTATAGCCGGAGGTGGGGTGGGGGATATACTCTCCACTCCAATGAAATGTCTCCCAGGCGTGCGTCTCAAATAGCCTCTGACAGTCAAATCCAGCTCCTGGCCTTCTCGTGGCAGAACTGTTCAAACTGACAGGAAAAGGGGCGAAGGCGAATATCTGGCGCCTGAAAACCAGACGCTTCGGGTAGATGAGAGTCTTGTTTGGTAGCTCATCTACCGCTGCTGGCGAGATTCTTCAGCTGCCGTGCGTATAGTGGGGCTCCTCCTGGCCAATTAAGAAAAATGCAATTAGGGTTCCTGCTCAGCGCCGTCGAGGAAAAGGTGAAGGATTAAGTGAAGTGACCAGTAGCCTCGAAGTTAGGACTACTCAGATCACGCCACCTCTGCTCTAGAGGCCGGCCACGTCCTATGCACACCCATACTGGGGCAGATTGCCTAAACCGGCTTAACCCAGGGGTTAAACTAAGACATTGCTGGCGAGATCCTTCGGATGCCGGGCGTGGAGCGAAAATCCTCCCGGCCAAAGAAGAAAATGCGGAAATGCGACTAGGGTTGCCAGACGGCGGCGCTGTGAAAAGGTGATGGAAAGGATAAAGTGAAGTTTAATCGGTATGCCCAGTAGTCTCGAGGCGAGAGCTACTCATACCATGACACCTTTGCTCTAGAGGCCAGCCACGTCAGATATACATCCATACTGGTGAAATATGCTTAAACCGGCTTAAACCAGGGGTGAAATTTAATGATTACTCATGATACGGTACCTCCGCTCTAGAGGTCGGTCACGTCCTAAACACGCCCATGCTTGGATAATACGCCTAAACCGGCTCAACCCAGGGGTGAAACTTACTAGTGGCGAGGATTCGTCCTCCTGGACAAAAGCTCCGTCCTGGTCACAACTAGGAAGGGTAGCGGCCACGACCACAAAATGCTGAAGTCGGAGACACTGGACCAGGGCAGTCTAGATATGCAACCATCTCTCACCGGTGGGGATGTATGCGTTTCCTAATCACGCTAAAGTTTTCTGGTGAGAAAGTACAACTCTGGACTGGATGAGCAACCACTTCTCACCCGGCGGGGATACACAGGTATCCCAAAACACGTCGAGGTTTTCCGGTGAGAAAGTCCAACTCTAGATTAAACTGGTGCAACGAAAACCAGTGTCATGCAATCCCGCTTCTGAGACCCATCAAAAATACAGGCTCAAGCCCTGCGATACTCTGAACCTCTTGTAGTCCTCTCGGGGATCTCGTGTTGTCCTTTCGAGGACCACATAAGTAAATTCAGTAGAATCACGGGACCACAGGAGTAAATTCAGTAGAATCACAGGACCACAGGAGTAAATTCAGTAGGATGACGAGGCGGTCTTGGTGGTAGAAGCGAACGAAGAAGAAGAAGAAGATGATAACCTCAGAGCTTCTGTTTTCTTTAAATAATTCGCTAGCGCCAAAACATCTGAAGTTTGTTATCACTGACCGCGGTTCATTTATCAAGTGTTTATCTCGGCTGTTAGTAATTATATACGCAAAATAAGTACTTTTCAATGTTCAAGTTTTACTTTGAAGTAGATTTTAATCCATTTTTAAAAAGAAGAGCTGCTTCTGTTGGGAACAATTTGTAAAACATGTCTCAAAAGTTGAAAATGATCTAAAAAAAACTTCCGGAAAAAAGTAGAGATAATTGTTGATAACAGAGTTGGCCTTGTTTTTGTGTGCGTGCGTGCGTGTGTGTGTACTCGCGCGTGTATGAGTCTGTGTGTGTATTATACAGTAAGGTTATGTGCGGGTACTCAATGAATATTATGTTCCTTTCTTTCTAAACTTTTCTGCCATGTTCTCTCTTTCTTGTCTCTAATCATTTGTCGTTGTCATGAAAGAGAAGCAGCAGCATCAAAAATAGACTTGGCTTATTCTGTTCCTAATTTCTGTTCTGCATTTCCCATCTGAAGTTATTACTGCTCCATATATAAATATGGAGTAAATGTACATAAAACATGCATATCTGTATTGTTGCAGGTAACAGATGACATGTGTATATACTGATAAGAACCGACCAATCAACACAGAGTGATTTGAGATGCCAACTCTCAAGTCGCTGTTGTTGCTAATGAACTTATGAGTTTCACTTTACACATCTGAACTGCTATCACAGCTTATAACCTTCCACAGTTTTTTTCCCCTTTGGCGCCGACCTTTGAACCAGGAAGTTTTTATAGCGGCTATGAACCACAGCATCATGATACCGTGTTTTGTGAAACTAAATTCTTCCTTTCAGTTTCCTTACCTTGGAATTCCCTTGTGTTGCTGTATTATCTGTGAGAACATACTGACCATCGCTACAGTCTTGCGTACTCCAGTTCTTCATACAAGCCAGAACTACTTCATTGTATCTATGGCTTTCACGGATATAATGCTTTACATTCACTATGTTATAAGCAACAGTGTCAATGTTGTGCTCAACAATAGGAATGTCAACATTGTAGACACTTTATCATTCGGATTAATTTATAATTCGACAGCTTTGGCTGGATTAAATATGTCTTTTGGTGCCATTGATCGATACATTCAAATCTCTCATCCAGTCCTCTACTTGCGTAATATAGCAAAACAGTTTATCTTAAAAGTTGTTTTTTCTTCATAGGTAATAGCTTTAATAGTTGCATTTATTCCTCTTATTCTATACACCAGTGACAAGTACCACAGAAAATGTATTTTGGTGTACCCACCAGTAGAATTTTTTCCCCTGTATTTAGGTATAAGCATTCTTAATATTACTGTAACTTCTGTTTGTTACATGAAAATTGCCCTGTTGGCTTACAGGCACAGATAGTTGGCATCTGTTAGAAGGCAAAGACTTGGAGATGTAGAAAGCAATGATGTGTTTAAATACAACCGTACAGCCTTCATGAAAAGCATGAGATTCATCCTTTAAATGTCTGGGGTGTATTTCACTTTTTGCTGTCCTATTGTTGTTCTTCAAATCTTTTTTCGCATCCCGGAAGAAGTGTTGGTAGTTTTTGGATATTTATCCCTTATGTATTCCCCGCTTTATTTTTTTATTTACTGTACTATGAACAAACCTTTCTTCACGGCACTGAAAAAAATATTAACAGAGCTGAAAATATACTGTTGTTGTTGTTTGTGTCAGAGATGTCGGATGTAACAAAAAAGAATTTTGTGAGTCTTTACCTTTGTCTTTTGTTTATACTAATATTGTTGTTTGTATCATAGTCTGGTTTTATTTTGTGTCTTTTGTTTATACTAATATTGTTGTTTGTATCATAGTCTGGCTCTATCTGGTGTCTTTTGTTTATACTAATATTGTTGTTTGTATCATAGTCTGGCTTTATCTGGTGTCTTTTGTTTATACTAATATTGTTGTTTGTATCATAGTCTGGCTTTATTTTGTGTCTTTTGTTTATACTAATATTGTTGTTTGTATCATAGTCTGGCTTTATCTGGTGTCTTTTGTTTATACTAATATTGTTGTTTGTATCATAGTCTGGCTTTATCTGGTGTCTTTTGTTTATACTAATCTTAATTAAAGTCTGAAATGTAACTACCATCGTCTTGGTGTAGCTTTTTCATAAAAAAGATCCTACAGGTTTCTGTGTTATGTTAATGCAGAGACAGGGTCAGAAAGATATTCATTCATTCATTCCTTTGCATGTCCCTTGCGGAACTTTGCCTCCCAAACAGCACTCCTGTAGGCCTCTCGGTTGTGAGCAAGATGGCCTGCTGCTGCTGCATCCATTTCCAGATCATCAACGATGTCTTGCAGCTATCTTCGTTTCGGTCTTCCTCTTTTTCTTTTTCCCATTATGTATCCTTCCAATACGGTCTTCTCTAAATTATCATGACGTTTAATGTGTCCAAAATAGTTAAATTTTCTCTCTTTAATCCTCTTTACTAGCCAGCCTTCATCAATATTAAGCTCTTGTAGTATAGATATATTTGTTCTTTTTTGTGTCCACGATATTTGGAGAACTCTTCTATAGCATTTACATTCAAAGGCATTTATGTGTTTCTCAGCTGTTTTGTTAAGTGTCCAGGTCTCACAGGCATATGTTGCGATGGGAAAGATGCATGCCCTTAAAAATCTTATTTTTGTGGTTCTGTCTGCTCCTCTCCACAGATTCTTTATTTGTTTTACTTTCTGAAGAGCAATAGATGTCCTCCTTTTAATTTCCCTCATTATATCTCCATTATTAGTTAGTAGTGATCCAAGATATTCAAAACTCTCCACTTCTTCCAGTTTTTCCTCATTGATACATATTTCAGTTGCCTTGTGTGTTTTGTCAGTTGTCATCACTTTAGTTTTCTTTGCATTAAGATAGAGGTTCTGCTCTTCGCTGTTCTTGCGGACTGACATAATTAGTTTTTCCATTCCTTCTTGTGTTGTGGACAGCAATACTGTGTCATCAGCTTATCTAATCTCTGGTATTTCATAACCTCCAACTGTTATGGCATCGTAATATTCTTTGTCTACATCTTCTCTAACATTCCTCATTATATTTTCAGTATACAAGTTAAATAAGTAGAGTGACAATATGCACCCCTGACGGACCCCTTGTTTTATGTCAAACCAAGTTGTTGTTTCACCATTTATTCTTACTGCTGCTTGTTGGTCTAAATACAGCAGTGATGTTAATTGTATCAAATGTGTTGGAAATCCCATTTTTTCCATTATTTCCCAAAGTTTCTGGTGTTGTACACAATCAAATGCCTTTGAGTAGTCTATAAAGGATAAATATAGATTCACATTAAACTCCCTGCATTTCTCTGTTATTAATCTTAGATTGAATATATGATCTCTTGATCCTCTTCCTTGCCTGAAGCCAGCTTGGACCATATTGACTTCTTCTTCTATTTTCTTTCGAAGTCTACCCATTATGATTTTTAACAGAATTTTACTGGCATGACTAATCAGGGCAACAGTTCTGTAGTTGGTGCATAATTTCAGGTTACCCTTTTTTGGCAGTGGTATGAATACAGTTCTTTTCCATTCTTTTGGCCAAATACCTGAATGCCATATTTTTTTACATAGTGCATGATAGATTGTTGCACACTCCTTTCCTCCTGCTTTAATAAATTCAGCGGTTATCTCATCACATCCTGGTGATTTACCATTTTTCAGACTCTTTATTGCCCATAAAACTTCTTCCATTGTCGGCTCGGGTTCTTTCTCCTCCAATAATAATTCACACTGTTGATTTCTGCTTCCACAGTCGGTTGTTTCATACATTCTTTTGCAATATTCCTTCCATCTTTCCAGAATTTCCTCTGTCTCTGTCAGGGCATTCCCCATCTCATCACAAATTACATTTAGCTTAGGTGTGACATTTCTCGTCAATGTCTTCATTTCTTTAAACATTTCACTATCTCTTCCACACCTCTGATGTTCTTCTATTCTTTCACAACAATCTTGTATGTATTGTTTTTTGTCTTTTCTTATGTTTCTTCGTACTTCTTTTGTTAAAGTTTTATATTTATCTTTGTTGTTGTTTGTCACTCTCCATTGCGTCTTCATTTCTCTACATTGTTTTATCAGTTCTAGTGTACCTGCTGTGATCCATCTATTCTTTTGTGTTTTCTTTACTGGAACCATGTCTTTAGCTGTTGTTACTAAGATATCTTTGGCCTGCGTAGCCAATTCATCTGGTGTCATCTCCTCCTGTACAGCCATCAGGATTTCGAAACGGTTCTTCACTTCTATACCGTATTGTTCTGGTATATTTGTAAGGTCAAAGCGGAGTGGTCTTGATCCCATAACTATCTTTTTTATCTTTATCTTCATGTCTGCTATTAATAACTCATGGTCGGTGTCACAATAAGCACCTGGTAAAGTTTTTGCTGATGTTATGCTTGACCTCCACCTTCTCTGCACTAAAATGTAATCTATTTGATTCCTGGTTTTCCCATCAAGTGATGTCCATGTGTAAAGTCTTCTTGGATGTTGTTTAAAAAGTGTGTTAGCGATCATTAGCTCATTTTCCATGCAAAACGCCATTAGATTGTCACCTGCCTCATTTCTGTGTCCTATGCTAAATTTCCCTACATGTCCTTCATCTTCTGCATGTCCTTCATCTTCTGCTCTTTCTGTACCAATTTTTGCATTAAAATCACCCATTATAAATAGAATATCATTTTTCTGTACCTGGTCCATTGTCGTCTGCAGTGTGTTATAAAAATGTTCTACTTCATCTTCTTCTGCTGCTGATGTAGGTGCATATACCTGGATGACTGTTACATTTCTAGGAATGCCCTTAAGTCTGATTGTTAGGATTCTATCACTTACTGGATTGTAGCCTAGTAATGCTTTTGATGTTGATTTGTCCAAATAAAAAGCCACTCCATTCTTTCCTCCTACTTCTCCGCCAGAATATATAAATATATTATCAGTCTCGCTCTTAAAGTGTCCTGATCCTTTCCATCAATGTTCGCAGATTCCCAAAATGTGTATCCGCGTTCTTTTCATCTCGTCACTTATTACTTGATATTTTCCCTCATACATACTTCTTACATTCCATGTTCCTATTCTTATTTTTCTTTTTAGTTTGATGCAGGCGTTTTCCTTGGTAACACCGTCAGGATTTTGTCCGTCATCACAATTACTAGTACTAACCTCTGTCTCACACTCTTCCCCAGTGTTAAAATTAGATCTATCTGGCCTGGGGGACTCACCACCAGATCTTTGTCTTATTTGACTTTCCATGATTGCTGCTTGGGTTTCTTGGTATGTTTCCAGAAGGTAGTTTACCATTGCTTTCCTTCCGGGCAGTGACAGAAAGATAAGATAAGATAAAAAAAATAATATGACTGTAAAACTAACGTGAACAGAGTATGCAATAAATGGTGTAAATATAAGAGACGTATTAGTATTAAAATGATGTGTGCATGTGTGGGCGTTCGTGTAAGCCTGTGTGCGTGCGCATGTGTAAGTGTGTGTATGCATGTGTAAGTGTGTGTATGCATGTGTAAGTGAGTGTGTGTGTGTGTGTGCACGTCCAAGTGCGTGTACGCCAATCTTTCTGCCGGGACATGGAGAAGGAACCAGAGAATCCAAGGCAGACTGAAAGGAATTGAAGGAAGATGCCTCAGGAAAAAAAAAATTAAGAATACACCGGGAAGAGCGCGTGGCAAACGAGGAAATAATCAAACGAAGATCATTGAGAACATCTTTGAGAACAACAAAAAGGTCAAAAGACGAAGATGGAAATTGCTAGCCTACATACTACGAATAGAAAGACCAAGACATCCCTCTACCGCTTTGACGGACGTCTCATGAGAAAAGAAAGATGGCAGGCCATTGGGAACATGGAGATGCATATTACAGGAGGAAATAAAAAAAAGGCAGGGAAGATATAGCTTGAGGTATCCCCACTTGCTCAAGAAAGGATTAATTGGAGAACCTTTGTTGATATATATGGAGCCTACATAATTAAAAAGAGGACATCTATCGCACTTCAAAAAGTAACACAAGTAAAGAAGCTGTGGAGAAGAACAGACAGAACTACAAAAATAAGATTTTTAAGGGCATTCATTTTCCCATCGCAACATATGCCTGTGAGACCTGGACACTTAACAAAACAGCTGAGAAACACATAAATGCCTTTGAATGTAAATGCTACAGAGGAGTTCTTCAAATATCATGGACACAAAAAAAGAACAAATATATTCATACTACAAGAACTTAATATTGAAGAAGGCTGGCTAGTAAAGAGGATTAAAGAGAGAAAACTTAAATATTTTGGACACATTAAACGTCATGATAATCTAGAGAAGACCGTCTTGGAAGAGTACATAACTGGAAAAAAGAAAAGAGGAAGACCAAGGCGAAGATGGCTGCAAGACATCGTTGACGATCTGCAAACGGATGCATCAGAAGCAGGCCATCTTGCTTACAACCGAGAGACCTACAGGAGAGCTGTTAGGGAGGTAAAGTTCCGCAAAGGACATGCAAATGACTGACTGACTGACTGGTTGGTTGACTGATTGACTGACTGATTGATTGACTGTCTGACTGACTGATTGACTTTCTGACTGACTGATTGACTGACTGACTGATTGACTGTATGACTGACTGATTGACTGACTGATTGTCTGACTGCCTGACTGATTGACTGACTGTCTGACTGACTGATCGACTGTCTTACTGATTGTCTGTCTGACTGACTGATTGACTGTCTGACTGACTGACTGTCTGATTGACTGACTGTCTGACTGACAGTCTGACTGACTGATTGACTGTCTGACTGACTGATTGATTGACTGTCTGACTGACTGATTGAGTGACTGTTTGACTGACTGATTGACTGTCTGACTGATTGATTGACTGTATAGTTTTGTTTGGGAGCGAAGACGTCCGCTGTGGCACTCAGGGATCCATACCAGCGTCAGATTAGCCAACCATAGCTGACCCAAAACTTGAACCACTCTCCGTGGTTCCCCCAGTTACAGACCTAGCCTGAATAACGGGGAAAGGATCGCCACAGTCCCCATGGTGGTGGAGTCTGGTAAAGAAGTATCGTATACCGCCTGCTTTTTAGCTGTATTCCGGGACTAAATAAACAGTGCAGTTACCTACTCTTGTGTCTCAATATCTTCGCAACATCGGATGCATGGGCTTGTAAGTAATGATTGTAGTAATATTACGACAGGACGTCAACGGCAGATAAAGAGGATTTGCTCAGATAACAATAGTACAGAGGAGACAGACAATGAAAAGCGATGACACAGTAAAACATCCCACATGAAAGAGATACTGAACGTGGCAAATGTGTAGACAGATATGACGCAACAGACTGACACGTATGGGCATGTTTGCTAACTTTAGGACGCCATTTGCACACGGTTTTGAAATAAGGAGTGACTCCGATTCGGACAGCTGACCAATTAAAAATATTTAGAGGCGTGGACTATTTGTCATTTGACTTAGGACACATAAGTCATGGGGCAATTTTAGGGAAAGGGGGGGGGGGGTCACGAAACACAAGATAACACCAGCGAGAGATGAAACACAATATAACACCAGCGAGAGAGATGAAACACAAGATAACACCAGCGAGAGAGATGAAACACAAGAGAACACCAGTGAGAGAGATGAAACACAAGAGAACACCAGTGAGAGAGATGAAACACAAGAGAACACCAGTGAGAGAGATGAAACACAAGAGAACACCAGTGAGAGAGATGAAACACAAGAGAACACCAGTGAGAGAGACGAAACACAAAGATCACACATCAGAGAGTCACGGAGGGTACAGAAACACAGAAGAACAAGAAATTGAATATAGAATCAGAAGTAGAGGTAGACGGAAGATGTGTTTCAAGTGAATAAGAAGAACTGATACTTTTGAAACTTCGAGTAAAGAGATTTCAGAAGAGAAATTAGTTGGCCACGTGTTGCAGATCTATTAGAAAACAGGGTTGAATTTAGAATCGTCCTAATAACTTCTTCTTCTTCTTCTTCTTCTGTCCTAGCCATTAAGGCTCATTGCTGCAGATAAAGTTCGCCTCCATTCCTCTCTATTCCTAATCTTCTCTCTCTAGTTGGTGACACCAATTTCTTTTATATCTTCTTCAATGCTGTCTTTCCGTCTCTGTCTTGATCTACCCCTTGGTCTTGTTTCTCTCATCTCTTGTGCATACGTCATTTTTGTATGTCTGTTCTCTTCCATTCTTTCTACATGAACCAGCCAGCGTAGTCTGTTCAGTTTCAAGACATTTATAGTTCGTTGGGATTTAAATAAGCTGTTCAGTCCAGTGTTCTTTCTAACTCTCCATTCTCCACTGTTGGTATACTTTATCGACCCAAAGATTCTTCTTAGGATCTTGTTCTCAAAGATCTGCAATTGTTCTTCATCTTTCTTTGTCGTACTCCATGTTTCTGATTCATACATGACGGCTGGTCTTATTATAGTTTTGTAGATTGTTAGTTAAAAATCATAATGGGTAGAATTCGAAAGAAAATGGAAGAAGAAGTCAATGTGGTCCAAGCTGGTTTCAGGCAAGGAAGAGGATCAAGAGATCATATAGTCAATATAAGATTAATAATAGAGAAATGTAGAGAGTATAATGTGAATCTATATTTAGCCTTTATAGATTACTCAAAGGCATCTGATTGTGTACAACACCAGAAACTTTGGGAAATAATGGAAAAATGGGATTTCCAACACATTTGATACAATTAATATCACTGCTGTATCTAGACCAACAAGCAGCAGTAAGAATAAATGGTGAAACAACAAATTGGTTTGACATTAATCAAGGGGTCCGTCAGGGGTGCATATTGTCACCTTACTTATTTAACTTGTATACTGAAAATATAATGAGGAATATTAGAGAAGATGTAGACAAAGAATATTATGATGCCATAACAATTGAAGGTTATGAAATACCAGAGATTAGATATGCTGATGACACAGTATTACTGTCCACAACACAAAAGGGAATGGAAAAACTAATTATGTCAGTCCGTAAGAATAGCGAAGAGCAGAACCTCTATCTTAATGCAAAGAAAACTAAATTGATGACAACTGACAAAACAAACAAGGCAGCTGAAATATGTATCAATGAGGAAAAACTGGAAGAAGTGGAGAGTTTTGAATATCTTGGATCACTACTAACTAATAATGGAGATACAATGAGGGAAATTAAAAGGAGGACATCTATCGCTCTTCAGAAAGTAAAACAAATAAAAAATCTGTGGAGAGGAGCAGACAGAACCACAAAAATAAGATTTTTAAGGGCATGCATCTTTCCCACCGCAACATATGCCTGTGGGACCTGGACACTTAACAAAACAGCTGAGAAACACATAAATGCCTTTGAATGTAAATGCTCACAGAAGAGTTCTCCAAATATCGTGGACACAAAAAGAACAAATATATCTATACTACAAGAGCTTGATATTGAAGAAGGCTGGCTAGTAAAGAGGATTAAAGAGAGAAAACTTAAATATTTTGGACACATTAAACGTCATGATAATTTAGAGAAGACCGTATTGGAAGGATACATAATGGGAAAAAGAAAAAGAGGAAGACCAAAACGAAAATGGCTGCAAGACATCGCTGACGATCTGCAAATGGATGCAGCAGCAGCAGGTCATCTTGCTCACAGCCGAGAGGCCTACAGGAGTGCTGTTTGGGAGGCAAAGTTCCGCAAGGGACATGCAAATGAATGAATGAGATTGTTATTTTGGGGTTTTGGGACAGTATTTTTTATTTTAACAGATGTTGCAAGGCGAAGTATATTTTATTCCCTATCTGTACTCTGATTTTAATTTCTTCGCTTACTGTGTTGCTTCTGTTGAAGGTTGTGCCTAGATATTTGTATGTTTCTGCTTTCCTAATAATCATATCGCTAACATTTATATAATCTAGGTCATTATGCCCCTAGTCTCTTGATAACACCAGTTTCATTTACTCTGTCTTATCATGATTAATGATCAAGCCCACTTTTAGTGCTATATCTCTCAGGTGTATGCAGGTACTGATAACTTCTTGCATAGTTTCTCCCACCAGGTCGACGTCATCAGCGTATCCTAGTATTTTAGCTTTGTTCTCCTGTACTGCTTTCTTCTTTCACTGTTCTGATTACCTTTTCTAATACTAGGTTGAATAGTAATGGAGATAATGTATCACAGTGTTTTAAACCATGTCTCATAGAGAAGGGTTCTGACTTTCTTCCTTTATATATATATATATATATATATATATATATATATATACATCGTCCTGGTATCAGGTATAGAATATCTTTAAGTTGAGAACATTGCCGAAATGCTGCATGTAGAATATGATAGAGTTTGATATAGTAAACATATGATTATGTGCTTCAACGACGAAACTATCGAATTTTATGTCGTATTACAACTTATTTCAAGTGAATTGACAACAATAAATCTGATACCTTAATTTTCAGAATTAAATGAATTCAGAGAACTTTTCATCGGACGTGGATTAGCTGTGACAGTATTTTTGAATACTGCATTTGTCACTGTAGATTTTCTACTATCAGAGGGCAATAAGCAAAGATATATTTAGTTCTTAGATCAGTATTAAAGCACTTAGTTATGACGTGGATATTAGTCACGGAAAGGTTAGTTATGTCATGTTGACGTCACGAGATTTATTAATATTTTGGGTAAATTGTCTAGACTAGCTAAATTCAATAACAGAAAATTTTAACTTTGGAATGCTTTTACTCAAGGTCAGTTATTGTAATGATTGGTTGTGAGTAGTTTGTCTAGACTAGTTATATTTAGTAACAGAAACTTAAATTAGGAAATGTTTTGACACTTTATTACCCAAGGTAAAAAAACTTTGAGAAAGTTCAAGGTAAAATTGTAACATGATAAGATAAGATAATTTATGATCGATTTTTGTGATCTAAGGGATGTAATTAATTATATTAGTAGGATCACTCTTGATTTAGTCCTTTAAGATCTGAATAAGAAAATATTTCGTCTTGTAAATTTCACAGAGTTTTCCGGTGATTTGTAGTAGCCTGTTTGTGTAAAAAGCAGACAAATTGTAATCACATAGTGGGAGTTTCACGAGATGTTTGTTTAAGGTAGCTTTGGTTCACAGTAAGAGGGATATTACTGTTTAGGGTAGATTTTTGGGGGTGAGTTTAGTTCAAGGAAAGATGTAGCGAGAAATATTTTGTCAAGAGTGCTGTTCTGGATTTTGGAGTGTAGAGTCTGTTTGTTTTTTTTTGTAACGAGTTTGTAACAGAAGTTTGTAATGTAGTCTACAGTGTAATACTGTCCTGTTAAGGACAGTTAGTTTTTTGTTTGTTAATTAGGGATAGCTTGTGATGCATATTTTTTTGGAATTCGTTAATTTGTGGGAAGTTTTCGTCGAAACTGTGAGTGTGAAGATGTTTGATTTTTGATGTTGCTAGAGGTTTCTTCCCAGTGGCGTAATCACGCCAGGAACCATGTTTGTTTTCTTGTCAAGCCTTGTGGCTTCATCTCATCCTCCATCCATATCAACACTCATCTTCCCATACAATAAAAACCTAATGGACCCACACTCTTGGCTGTTCCTAAAGACTTGTACTGCTGTTAAGTGGTAACCCTGAAAAGTGAAGTCTAATTGTTCTGTGGTCGTCTAGTGAGAATAAGGAGAGAGCCTGGGTCGTTGTGTGTTTCTTAGGGCATACTAAAGGAACAAAACAAGATTCATAGATCATTCTAGTATAGTAGATCATGAGAGTAACTACACAAAATTCTTCTCCCACTAGATCATTTCTATATAACAGTAGTAAGTCTTAAGTTGAGTAGAAGGTTACGCCTTCAGCTGGTTTTAGCACGTCTTTATTCAGTGCACAGGCATTCAAGAAATACTATTTCAGCTGGTGCCATGTTGTCACGCCAGTGCACGGGCACAGTAGATACACTATTTTAAAATGGTAGATTATATTTAAGCACTAGTTTTACGTAGCTTATATTTAAGCACTAGTTTTACGTAGATAAAAAATTATGGATTATATGAGGATATAGAATGAGATGACAGTTTAGATAGAGAGTTAGAGTTGTTCATTGTGAATTTTCTTGTAGAATGTTAGAACTAGGATGAAGTGAGTTTTGTTCTAGCTAGATGACTTGCTAGTAATGTTGCCTTATGGCATTGTGTAAAGAGTGTTCAGACCTAACGAATGTTAGAAAAGTGTTGTGAATAATGTGCGTTCAGTGAGATGTTTCAGAAGATGTGAGTAATACAACTCTTTGTTTCTTCATGTTGTGTGAACAGGATTGTAGTTTTGTTGTGAGAGAGTTGTTCACTTCCTCCCCGCGTGGCTAACAATGTTCTAGCCGGGGAGTGGAGCTTATTCTTCCTCATGTGGCTAACAATGTTCTAGCCGGGGAGTGGAGCTTATTCTTCCTCATGTGGCTAACAATGTTCTAGCCGGGGAGTGGAGCTTCTTCTTCCTCATGTGGCTAACAATGTTCTAGCCGGGGAGTGGAGCTTCTTCTTCCTCATGTGGCTAACAGTGTTCTAGCCGGGGAGTGGAGCCTCAAGCATGTTTCTATGCATTTCATCAGCATCAGTCATCTGTCATTATTTCTCATAAATAAAACTGTGGATGTTCTCAAACTCTCTTCAAGTTAATCCACACTATTACGTGTCAGTTTTGTGGAGGGACTGTCAGTAGTTTTCAAGTTATGTGGATGTTGTCGACGTGGAGTAGTTTTCAAGTTATGTTGCTGTTGTCTACGTGGAGTAGTTTTCAAGTTATGTGGCTGTTGTCTACGTGGAGTAGTTTTCAAGTTTTGTTGCTGTTGTCTAAGGTGAGTAGTTTTCAAGTTTTGTTGCTGTTGTCTAAGTGGAGTAGTTTTCAAGTTATGTGGCTGTTGTCTACGTGGAGTAGTTTTCAAGTTTTGTTGCTGTTGTCTAAGTGGAGTAGTTTTCAAGTTTTGTTGCTGTTGTCTAAGTGGAGTAGTTTTCAAGTTATGTGGCTGTTGTATAAGTGGAGTAGTTGTCAAGTTTTGTTGCTGTTGTCTACGTGGAGTTGTTGAGAGCCTGGGTATGTTCAGTTTCTTGTGAATAACGTTAAAACTAAATCGATAAGACTTCCAAACAGAACCTTTCTTACCTGAGTAGTAGTCTGACGAATCTAATTACAACTTCTTGCTCTACTAGACACTTTTTCAAACAGCATCATCATCATTCAGTGATTGTCTATAGTGGTACAATCATATATGTGGTGCAACTTTCTCGCTACACGACATTAAGAAAAAAAGGAATACGTTTTTTAGCTAATGTTATAATATTTGTGAAACCTATTCTAGACCACAGAAATCTGGATGCGTTTGAAGATACGTCCGCATTAATCAAATCTTTTTCACTCATAAATATATAATTCACAACTAATCATTGTTGTACATAGAACACTAGCTAGCAGTTCCAGGGTATTAAAAGACAAGACAAGACAAGACAAATTTTGTTTTTCTTACTAGAGCGTACATGTGAAGCGTGACGCTGCCAGTCTTTTGTAGCAAATGATGAATTGATAAATGGACCAGTGAGTTTCTAATAATTCTACTATGTGTATGATAAGGCACAAGTCACTAAACCCAAGTTTTAATGCCAGAAGCAACAAAATAAGTTCAGCGGCCAACCTAGTCGATGGTTGCGCAGCATCAACTGGGGCGGCTGCGGGACCTATACAAAACAGTATACGTGTAGAGTTTAGTTAGTCAAGATTTGACCGTACGGAACGAGGGGAGCTATGTCTTCGTAGCAAGAATGAAAATGTTAATTTCGTCAACGGATATGTTTCTATATGATGTGGTTTGAATATGGTATTATATCCTCTGATGAGGAAGCGTGGAAACTGTGAGTGTCAAGTCCCTCGGATTCATCCCGACTTAATTTTGGTAGAGAGCACCACATTAACATATTAGGGGATATTTTAATTTTGGTAGAGCACCACATTAACATATTAGGGGATATTTTAGTTTTGGTAGAACACCACATTAACATATTAGGGGATATTTTAGTTTTGGTAGAACACCATATTAACTTATTAGGGGATATTTTAGTTTAGGTAGAACACCACCTTAACATATTAGGGGATATTTTAGTTTTGGTAGAACACCATATTAACTTATTAGGGGATATTTTAGTTTAGGTAGAGCACCACCTTAACATATTAGGGGATATTTTAGTTTTGGTAGAACACCATATTAACTTATTAGGGGATATTTTAGTTTAGGTAGAGCACCACCTTAACATATTAGGGGATATTTTAGTTTTGGTAGAGCACCACATTAACTTATTAGGGGATATTTTAGTTTTGGTAGAGCACCACATTAACATATTAGGGGATATTTTAGTTTTGGTAGAGCACCACATTAACATATTAAGGGATATTTTAGTTTTGGTAGAGCACCACATTAACTTATTAGGGGATATTGTGCAAGAATGTGATTATTTTGTTCCAGGGTGAACTCTGAATTTATTTTTGGCAATGGAGCAAGTATTGTGTTTCTATGTGTTTCTATATGTGTATGTGTATATGTATATATATATAATTTCTTTACAAGCATTTCCTTGAATTCATGAATTGATGATGATAACAACAGAGCGAAGGTGCTCAACAATGGTTTAAGTGCACATAAATATTCTATGTATATTGAACTGGTTTATTGTGTAGGTCCTACTGTCGATGATGAAAAAGAGCGAAAACGCTCGATATTGACATATACGTACAATTAGTAGGAGGCCGCTTTATTGCAAATACGGACAAGGCTGGTTGCTTTCTATTGTCTGATATGGTAACTGCCAGTGGAGAAAGTTCGTCTCTGAACCACGAAACATTTTATATATATATATGTATAAGTGATCACTATCTTTGTATAGGGAAAATAAGACTAAAACTGAAAAGCCAACACAAGAAATCAATACTCAGAAAGATAAACAGTCAAAGTCTACAGGATGAAAATACTAAGAGTAATTTTAATATGGAACTTACCAAACAGTTCGCTGCATTCAGTGAGGTAGAGGAGACAGATATAGATGAATTATGGCATTCTTACAACACAGCTATAATTACATAAGCTAAAACAGTCATGCCAATAAAATTCTGTTAAAAATCATAATGGGTAGATTTCGTAAGAAGATAGAAGAAGTCAATATGGTCCAAGCTGGTTTCAGGCAAGGAAGAGGATCAAGAGATCATATATTCAATATAAGATTAATAACAGAGAAATGCAGAGAGTTTAATGTGAATCTATATTTATCCTTAAAACTGGCGAACTACTTTGCGAGTCCTATTTGACGTTTAACGGCACGGGAAGATATAAGATAAGATAAGATATTTATCCTTTATAGACTACTCAAAGGCATTTGATTGTGTACAACACCAGAAACTTTGGGAAATAATGGAAAAAATGGGATTTCCAACACATTTGATACAATTAACATCACTGCTGTATCTAGACCAACAAGCAGCAGTAAGAATAAATGGTGAAACAACAGCTTGATTTGACATAAAACAAGGGGTCCGTCAGGGGTGCATATTGTCACCTTACTTATTTAACTTGTATACTGAAATTATAATGAGGAATGTTAGAGAAGATGTAGACAAAGAATATTACGATGCCATAACAATTGGAGGTTATGAAATACCAGAGATTAGATATGCTGATGACACAGTATTACTGTCCATAACACAAAAAGGAATGGAAAAACTAATTATGTCAGTCCGTAAAAATAGCGAAGGAAGAGCAAAACCTAAATCTTAATACGAAGAAAACTAAACTGATAACAACTGACAAAACAAACAAGACAGCTGAAATATGTATCAATGAGGAAAAACTGTAAGATGTGGAGAGTTTTGAATATCTTGGATCATTACCGACTAATAATGGAGATATAATGAGGGAAATTAAAAGGAGGACATCTATCGCTCTTCAGAAAGTAAAACAAATAAAGAATCTGTGGAGAGGAACAGACAGAACTACAAAAAATAAGATTTTAAAGGGCATGCATCTTTCCCATCACAACATATGCCTGTGAGACCTGGACACTTAACAAAACAGCTAAGAAACACATAGATGCCTTTGAATGTAAATGCTACAGAAGTGTTTTTCAAATATCATGGACACAAAAAAGCACATACCACAAGAACTTAATATTGATGAAGGCTGGCTAGTAAAGAGGATTAAGCAGAAAAAACCTAAATATTTTGGACACATTAAACGTCATGATAACCTAGAGAAAACCGTCTTGGAAGGGTGCATAATGGGAAAAAGAAAGAGAAGAAGATCAAGGCGAAGATGGCTGCAAGACATCGTTGATAATCTGCAAATGGATACATCAGCAGCAGGCCATCTTGCTCACAACCGAGAGGCCTACAGGAGTGCTGTTTGGGAGGCAAAGTTCCGCAAGGGACATGCAAAATGAATGAATGAAAACGGGTGCTGGACTGCAAACAACACATAGAAAAGCATGGATATCAGATAAACATGAAAATCCATATATGAAAGACGGGCAGACAAATTAGCTATGTTGAATGTAAAAACAGATCTTGAAAGAGATTTGGCAGAAGCAACATACAAATAACTAGACAATAAAGTAAAACGTTCAGCTAGAAAGGATAAAAGAGAATACATAGACAATATGGCGAAAGAAGCGGAGAAAGCAGCAAACAACAGGAGACAGCAAAACTCTAAATATAACATACAAAAGAGGCTAACAGGTACTATTACATCTAAAGAAAGACCAACCCTTAGCAACATACAATAATTAGTGTATAAGTATATAACAAGTATGCCACAAGAGGACCTAAAAAAAATTTATTAAATTCGCCAACTCACTCAATAACAATATAAAATTCACTTATGAAATTTCTGACAAGTCTGTTAACTTTTTAGACATTAAAATTTCTCTTGGCACAAACAGGCTTGTCACCTCTGTATTTTACAAGCCCACCGACAGCCACACCTATTTGCTTTACACCTCCTACCATCCTGAAGCCTGTAAGAACTCCATCCCATACTCCCAACTCCTCCGTCTTCGCCGCATATGTCAGGATAATTTGGACTTTATAGATGAGTCTAACAAGTTATTAGAATTGTTCCGTCATCGCAACTACCCAGAAAAGGTCCTTCGTAAAGCCTTCAACCGTATCCAACTAGTGAGCCGCGAAGAAGTATTCAGGAAAAAGCCTGTTACTCCATTTGACAGAGTTAAGTTAGTACTGCCTTTCCACCTGCATGGTCAGATGGTTAAGAAAATTCTTTATCGTCATCTTCCGATAATCCAACTCGACCCCGACACTCGCGACATTTTCTCTGATCCACCCCTATTGGCATACAAACATGAGCCAAACCTTAAGGACATCCTCGTCCACAGCCACCTGAAGCAGAGCCTTACATATGTTGGCACCAGAAAATGTAACCACCCCCGCTGCGTTACCTGCCCTGCAGTCTGGGAAACGAAAACAATCAACTTTCCCAAAACTATCCTCACTCTTCATGAGGGATTCACATGCGAGTCCCGTAATGTGATATATGTCATCGTTTGCAAAAGATGCAGGATAACATATATTGGTGAGACTGGCCTGAGATTAGGGGACCGCATGCAAAAACATCTGTACGATATTGTCCAGCATGCTTCGAAACCAGTCCCAAATCATTTCAATGGCCCCAACCACAGAGACAATTCTGATTTTCTGGTAACAGCCATCAAACAATGTCACGCAGATGACATAAGCTGCCTGGCGCTTGAGAAACACTGCATTCAAAATTATGGACATTGGAGCCACATGGGTTAAACTCGCTGTTTAGCTACACTTAACATTCTCTTCAGTCATTACAGTAGCTCTCCACTAAGCTCCACCCTTCTTACTAATCAAACCTCATCACAGCATCACTTTGCAACCCCTCTTCCCCAATCATCTATTTCAACTTCTCCTGGCTAGGTCAACATTGTATCACTCTCTCTCCCCTCCCCGGTTCCCCATCCACCACCCCCAGTTACAACCCACTGACCACATGTGACAGATCTCTATTTAAACAGTCTCCACGTTCTGCTAAATCCATTCCTGACACACACCGCCGGACAAGTCATACTTTACATTTTACAGCTAAGTACTCTTAAAAAAAATTTTTTTTAATAGTATTCATGTGAATCTATACTTTATCTCCTCTCTCTACTTCTTCGTCCTGTATGTTTCTGTATGATTAAGGCTCACGCCGAAATGTCACAACTTTGTAATCGTTAAGTAATAAAGCTGCTCCTAGTTTTTCCTAGTTTATATAATCCTTATCAAAACTGGCACACTTTTAACAACAAGTAAAGATTAAAAGCAAAGATTGGCCGAACAATTCCAAGAATTATTTAATCGACCACATCCAAAATTACTGATAGTCTTTGGAACTGATTTACCATTCCCACAACTAAATGTAAACCTAGATGAAATTACATTGCATGAAATTGAAACAGCAGTGAATCTAATGGCTAACAACAAAGCTGCAGGTGAAGATGAAATAACAGCGAAATGTTAAAAGCTATTAATATAGACAACATGAAACAACTACAGAGAATGTTCAATAAAGTTTGGAAAGAAGAAAAAGTCCCTTCTAAATGGAAAAAAGGAATCATTGTTAAAATACCGAAAAAAGGCAACCTTAGCGATTGCAACAACTGGAGAAGAGTAATCTTACTATCAGTTGTGTCAAAAGTATTTTGCAAAGTTATTCTGAATAGAATTCAAGATGTAGTGGATGCTGCAATGAGATAAGAACAGGCAGGATTTCGAAAAGGGAGAAGCTATCTCGACCAGATCTTTACTCTAAGAATAATAAGAACATATGTAAAAGCAAAGACCGTTAATCCTGAATTTCATAGACATTAAAAGGGTATTTGATAGCATACACATAGAATCATTATGGATGATTTTAAGTCTATATGGAATACCATCTAAGATTGTCAACATCATTAGTGACCTCTACAATGGATATGTTTATGCAGTCAATACAGACGAAGGAATGAGTGAATGGTTCCAGATTAAAACAGGCGTGAAACAAGGATGTATATTATCTCTCTTGCGTTTTGGAAGCACCATAGACTTCATAATGAAAAAATGTTGCAAAGATAAAACGGGCATTGATTGAGTACGTGAGACCCAACTGGAAGATCTTGATTTTGAAGATGGTATTACTCTTATTAGCGACAATATGAAGTCAATGCAAGTAAAAACAGATACCCTGTTTTCAATGACTAGTAAAATAGGACTTGAAATTAACAAGGATAAAACAAAAATAATGAAGGTTCTCATTAACGACGAAGGACATATGTACGTACATTGAACAGCTGTTGAAGAATTAAACCGTTTTGCATATCTCGGCAGCTATATAGTCCACAATGGTGACACCAGAAAAGAAGTTAGAATTCGAATTGCCAAAGCAGCACTGACCATTAAGAATCTTGAGAACATACGGCATTCAAAAGTTATAAACACAAAAACCAAGCTAAGACTATTCAATTCAAATGTAATATTCACCCTCATTTATGCATGTGAAAGCTGGAAAACAACTAAACAAATAGACAAGAAATTAGACTCTTTCGAAAACAAATGCCTAAGGAAAATACTCGGTATAAAGTGGAATGAATTCAAGAACAATGCAGAGATCAGACAGATGAGCAAACAACAACCTGTCTCATGGTTGATCAGAAAAAGAAAGTGGACATATGTCGGTCATGTGATGAGAAGAAACAATCAGAGAATCCCAAAACAAGCTATCAAGTGGAGCACAACAGGCCGAAGAAAAAGAAGTCGACCAAGTGAAACTCTAAAGAGGACATTGTTTCTGAGAAGCCAATTCAGTGGGCATAACATCCCTTGATGAGATTGAAAAACTCGCCGAAGACAGGACATCGTGGCGAACTATCATGCGGGCCCTATGTGACGTTTAACGACACGGGAAGGATGAAATGAATATATATATATATATATATATATATATATATATAATATATATATATATATATATATTAGTACAGCAATATTTTTAAACACTCCATTTGGTTCCTATTTTGAAATATATTCAGATGATTTTGACATATTTACACTACTAACCCTACACTATATACGAGATAGGGACTGAGTTCTAACCTCATTGTGAACCTGTAATTTGAAGAAAATCTAGAATATGAACAGAAAAAAAAACTCGATTGTTAATCATTTTATATTTGCTGATATTGAAACAAAGGATATTGTTATTTCATTATTTTTTCTTTTGTATTTCTTTTATGGATAAATGGATCAAGGACAGGAGAAAGTAACAGACAACAAATGTTATAATTAACGAGTGTATAAATATTTCAATCAGTAAATGTACAACAGTCAGATTGATGATTTATATATCTGAGCATTATGTGCCTAAGGAACATGGGACTTCTATATAGGTTTTCCACAAACGCCTGTCCTTTGCCTTTTTTTCCGCTCTTGCCCAGGTGAGCCATCTATTGCTCAGCATCCTCTACATTGTTCTTCTCCATGTCTTTGATGATTTCACGTACGATTTATTATGATTGCTGCAGAAATTTTAGATGTAATGATTGTGTCGCCGTTAAACTTGAAGGGCCAACAAATGTGTAAGATTTTAAGGCCAAACAAAAGTGAATTTTGATGCCTTCACAAATGATCTCAGATGTAATTCCTGTACAGGCGCTAGTACCATCAGCTGACCCTATACTTAACATATTCTGTTAGAAAGTGTGAGCAGTACAGGGCCCGGTATGGAGACCTGACGGTTTTCAGCATATAGACAACTGAAAGCCATCACTTTTTCCTGTCAGACACTGTATTACAAGTTAAGCTTTCAAGTATCATTTAGTTTGTCAAGCTAATGTGTAAGATTTATATGACCTGTTGTTTTTCTGTCTCTTGTAATATAAACCTAATGCAACCTTTGTGTTTTCTTTGTGAAGTTATGAAATGTTTTTTTTTGTGTGTATGTGTGAATAATCCGTGATTTTCTGGGCTCAGATTTTAAGAATAAATTCACGATGAAATCTAAGTTATACAATACTTCAGTGTCGTTTGTTTTGTACTGTCACTCGCTAAACAAAGCCTGTCATATGACAGGAAGGGCTTAAGAGATGTGCTGTTAGTGCCCAAATTTTAATTGTAGCACACTATAGAAAGAGAAGCATCACGTCTTACCTTACACAGCACTAAGAGAATTCGGCTGCCAGTTTGTACATCTCGGTTTACTGACCAACCTGTAAGAGGACTAACATGGCCGACCTCTCAGTCGTGCACGAACTACTTCGACAATCATCTTCCCCAGTGCCACGTCTCATGATGGATCGCCGGATGGGCAGTGAACTAACTACAGTCGAACCTACTTAATATCATATCGCTGTCTGTCACCACCTGGATATTATCACATAAATTTCTATCCCCGGCCAATTCCCGTAAGTAATTATTGGGCTTTATTCCTGTTAATATCATCCCGCTTACTGCCACAAATCGATTAATGTCACAGTATTTTTGCACCCTGAGGAGCTAAAGACCCCGCTTTGTATCACAGACTGGGCGAGTACAACCTACACACATCTCACAAAGCGTTATCAGCTTCGCGATTCATCAAAGAATGGGTAGGCCGTTTGATCACCGAGTACCTGCTGCATCAACCTGTTGAACATGTGGGCATCGAAACTCACGTGGTGTGAATGAAAGGCTTACCACGGCCGTCCTTTCGTGATTACAATCTGGCTTCTTTCGGTCATTGGCTCATTTATCAAGACGTGGACGGTGTTAAGTTGGGCAACGCGAGTGATAGGTGGTCAGTCTTTGAATCGTGTAGCCGGGAACTTCTCTCTGGTTCTCGTTGTGACAGATAATGGCTACTAAACGCAAACGTGTTGATCTGGATTTGAACAGTGAAATGTGTTTTCTGAAGCAGGTTGATGAAAATGTTACATTAAGGGACACAGCCGATACATTTGAAATTGACGATTCAACTGTATCGAAACGTGCTAAAAATTAAATGCGACTTTCACTCATCTTTAGTTAGGTCACACTGTAAGCGAAGACGTGCGAGTTCCATACATGGATATTGAGTGTGCTCTGCTAAAATGGTCCAAGAAGACACCGTTCTGTACAGCTGCCTGCGTGCGGTCCAATGTTGGCAGAAACTGCAGAAGATTTTGCAAAAGAAATGGATATGCCTGACTGGAAGTGCAATAACCGCTTTATTGAGCGCTTTAAGAAACGCACGAACATTTAAGGTCGCTTCAGGTGAAGCGGCCCGAGGTAACGCCGATGTCGTTAATGATTGCATTTTGCATTTGCCAAAAATTTTGGACGCGTACAGCCAAGATGACACTTGGATAAAACACGCATGTTTTATAAACTGCTACCGAATAGAAATTTGTGCTTTCTGGATGAGAAGTGCCACGGTGGCAAACGAGCTGAAGATCGCTTAACAGCTGTCACGTGCTGTAACATGTCTAGTACTGAGAAGACTCAGTTCCTTGTTATCGGAAAGTCACGTAATTCGCGGTGCTTCAAGAACGTAAAGAGCGTGCCCATCACTTACAAGGCCAACCAGCGTGCTTGGATGACAAGTGAACTGTTTAAGGACTGTTTTCTTTGAAAAAAAAAATGAACCAAATGAACACAAAAAAATTGTATTGTTTATTGATAACTGTTCGGCACACACTGACATTACCAATCTGATGGCTACAAAGCTTGTTTTCCTGCCACCTAACACAACCAGCGTGCTGCAGTCGTGCGACCAAGGTATCATTTACGCCTTCAAGCAACAGTACAGAAAGCGAATAGTGTGTCATGTGCTGCATGTTGAGGAACAAAATCGTTTCACTGATATCGACATCAAGATTGCGATTAATTTTATGCATGCGGCAAGGAATAACGTCAGTCAGCCAGCGATTGTTAACTGCTTTCGTAAATCGAAGTTTACTTTCTTACCCGAGCCAGTGATCAATACAAATGCCGGCGATACTTGTGACTTTTCCCTGGACTTGATCACAGACGAAGAGTGGGGAGCATTTTCTGACGGAAATGTCACGTTTGATCAGTTCGTTTCAGCTGATGATGGCTTGCTATCAACGGGAATGTATTCACTCGAAGAGATAGTAGTAAAAGTAAAGGTAGTAAATCAGTAAAAGCAAGGTAGACAGCGACGCCGAGGATAGTGCTGATGGCGTCAGTGAGTCCACGGACCAGATGCCCACTAAAACTGTTTCTTACGCTCAGTCTGTAAGCGCGTTCGAGACTGTGTCCTCGTTCATTTACAGTATGCCTGACGTGACGCAAGGATGTTTTTAATACTGTATCGTGTTTAAATGACTTTTTTAAAATTAATAGACCAGTTGTCACTACACAACGCAAAATCATGCATTTTTTAGTATTACTACTGACAAGTCAGATGCTGCTTGATTATAGTGTTTTCTATACTGTAAGACTAAGACTTACTGTATTTTGTGATTAATATAATTTGGGACTAATATATTTTGTGATTAGTACATATTGTGTGCGATGATGATAGCTTTGGCTTTTTGTTATGTGTTTAATGTAGCAAATGTGGGACGGACGCACACACACACTGGCCCAGTTAAATCTTTTTAATGGACTCCTGTTTATGTCAATTCCGTTTATTGTCATCACATTTTTTACGGTCCCGACGATGTGGCATTAAATGGGTTTTACTGTGAAGCATTTTCTATGGAGCTTTCTTTTGGACTGAAACCGCCCCTCCCAGAGAGAGAGAGAGAGAGAGAGAGAGAGACGGGAGGGGAGAGAGAGAGGGGAGGGGAGAGAGAGAGGGGAGGGGAGAGAGAGACAGGAGGGGAAAGAGATTGATTGATCTTTATTCATTGATCTTTATTTCAAAAGGGTTAAGAATTGGGCACGCAGGCCCGTCTGACATTCTGCCCTTTGGAAGGGACGGGAAGGGAGACAGAGAGACGGGAGGGGAGAGAGAGAGGGGAGGGGAGAGAGAGACGGGAGGGGAGAGAGAGAGACAGGAGGGGAGAGAGAGACGGGAGGGGAGAGAGAGGGGAGGGGAGAGAGAGACGGGAGGAGAGACAGAGAGACGGGATAGGAGAGAGAGAGGGGAGGGGAGACAGAGAGACGGGAGGGGGGAGAGAGACGGGAGGGGAGAGAGAGACGGGAGGGGAGAGAGAGACGGGAGAGAGAGACTAGTTAATCTACTATGATACTTATATGATGGATCATAATCTCTCTCTCTCTGAACCTTAAGTGCCCAGGGCACATGGGGCTTCCGCAAGGGTTTTCCACAAATGCCTGTCCTTCGCCTTTTTTTCTGCTCTTGCCCAGGTGAGCCCTCTATTATGGATCATAATATACCCAGTAATATTGTAGAACACTGTCAGTGTTGTCTGTACTCTTGCGCTAACTGAACATTGTGCACTTTACTAGAATCACAAAGTAAACATTGCGCACTTTACTAGAATCACAAAGTAAACATTGCGCACTTTACTAGAATCATAATGTAAACATTGCGCACTTTACTAGAATCACAAAGTAAACATTGCGCACTTTACTAGAATCACAAAGTAAACATTGCGCACTTTACTAGAATCACAAAGTAAACATTGCGCACTTTACTAGAATCACTAAGTAAACATTGTTCACTTTACTAGAATCGCTAAGTAAATATTCTGCACCTTACTGGAGTCACTAAGTAGACATTGTGCACTTTACTAGAATCGCTAAATAAACATCTTAAATTAGATTTTATTGGAGTTTGTTAGTCACGCCACGACCCAATTCTTGACCCCACCTGTCTGTCCATCCGCCATCTTTGTCTGATTATGTTAACTTTATCTTAATCTTCACGTTCCTATTTACTTTGTCGTTATCTCTATGTTCTGTTTTACAGGTGCATTTTTTCTATTCTGCTTTCTTCTTTCTATCTCATGCCCTAGTATACAGTAAGATGGGTTTTTTAAAAATCGTTTATTATCTTTGAAACAATATGTGAACAACGTAACTGAGAAAGCACAGAAAGAGGTTAAGAGTAATGCTATTAGACTGATGACTACGAGTAATGTTATTAGACTGATAATTACGAGTAATGTTATTAGACTAATGAGCGAAACTGATTTTCAGTTGCAGACGCTTTTCTTGCTAATACAGACACTGGTGGCCTCAGCAAACACAGACACTGGTGGCCTCAGCTAATACAGACACTGGTGACCTCAGCTAATACAGACACAGACACTGGTGACCTCAGCTAACACAGACACTGGTGGCCTCAGCTAATACATACACTGGTGACCTCAGCTAATACATGCACTGGTGACCTCAGCTAATACAGACACTGGTGACCTCAGCTAATACAGACACAGACACTGGTGACCTCAGCTAACACAAACACTGGTGACCTCAGCTAACACAGACACTGGTGACCTCAGCTAACACAGACACTGGTGACCTCAGCTAATACAGAAATTGGTGACCTCAGCTAATACAGAAATTGGTGACCTCAACTAATATAGACACTGGTGACCTCAGCTAATACAAACACTGGTGACTTCAGCTTTGGACTACTGTCTTAGTCTCCTCGCACTGTCTCCGGCTCAGATATCAGACCTGGAGCAGTGTTGCCAACTTTTGTCTCAACAAATATCTGATATTGCTCCAAAAATATATTTAGAATTATCTACATTTTTAAAGATTTATCTAAAAGATTATCTAAAAATATTTTACAGCTAATATATAATAATATATAATATATAAGGAGTAAATTTAATTAAAAGTAATAGTAATGTGGTAATGGTAATAATTACTTGATCATATCACACAACAGGTCATCATCATCATCATCATCATCATCATCATCATCATCATCATCATCAGTATTTCAGGGACCAAGTTGATAGGATGCTACAGAAGCTTCGTCTCCTGCAGATGTTTCTGATGTGCAGCCGCTATTTTCATATCTTTGATAACTTCGAGGAGAAACTTACAGCAGCAGCAGCCGCAGCACCGCTTCTCATGTTTTCATAAGCTGGACTTGACCCACTAAAGAACCGGAAGAAGTTCTGGGCTAATTTTATTTCTGTTTAGGTTTAATCAGATTCATGTTCTCCTACTTGTCCATTCACTCCACGACTTGACAAAAGTAGGACTTCTCTCATACGATGTTGAAGAAAGACTGCACAATCTCTCTCAGATCAAAAATTACCCTACACGTTCTTTTTAGAAAGCTTCTTGTGCTTCGACCAGCGCCCACAACCTGCTGCTTTGTTGTAAGTTACAGCTCTCCTAGGACAGTGAACGCTGAGCCTGCTTCGTAGTGTCAAATGACGAAATAAGACTTAAAGTTTTCATTGAAAAACACAAGAAATCGGGAAAACAAACTCATGTAGCTATCATTTTTTTTTCTGCAGTGCTATTACAGCGTAGAATAACCTAAACTTCAGCCCTATTACAGCAGAGAATAACCTAAACGTCAGCATTGTTACAGCAGAGAATAACCTAAACTTCAACATTACCACAGCAGAGAGTAACCTAAACTTCAGCACTATTACAGCACAAAGTAACATAAACTTCAGCACTATTACAGCACAGAATAACCTAAACTTCAGCACTACTACAGCACAAAGTAACCTAAACTTCAGCACTATTACAGCACAGAATAACCTAAACTTTATCACCACTACAGTACAAAGTAACATAAACTTCAGTACTACTACAACACAGAGTAACATAGAACAATTTAGAAATAAAAGTAGCAGTTTCGTTTTATTTGCGCGATGTATAAATTTTCCTACCCGCATGATTTTTTGGGTACGCGGCCGCACTATCGTGCGACTTAGAGGGAACATTGATGATGATGATGATGATGATAATGCAGGAAAAAAAGTCCGAATGTCCAAATTTAAAATATAAAACTGGAAGAATATTTTTACGTAATTATTTCCATCCTGAAGATCATGATATAAAAGATCATGATATAAAAGATCATGAGAAACTATAGAAAAAAAATAAGTCTGAACAATATAAATGAAGAAAATTAAAGAAGACAATACAGTAAATATTTTTTCCATTAATCAGTATTGTAATTATCTAATAATCAAAAAACTTTCAACGAAAATCACAAGATAAGTTTACACTATGAACAGTCACATCGAGAAAATAACAGTTGTACTTGGATTTAAATGTGAAGAGAGGTAAATATAGATTGTTATTGAAGTGAATCATTGTAGCAGAACTGTGCTTGAATCATTGTAGCAGAACTGTGCTTGACACGGTCCATGACACCTCCGTTCCGCACGGTTTATTCTCTCATCTTTTTCTGTTGGAGAGGTTTCTAGTGGCAGCAGCTCCTAAGATGTTAGGTCCGATGTCGATGATTCATCTGCACGTGCTGGGAAGAAGAAGATTAACATTCATCTGCACGTGCTAGGAAGAAGAACATTGACATTCATCTGCACGTGCTAGGAAGAAGAAGATTGACATTCATCTGCACTTGCTGGGAAGAAGAAGATTAACATTCATCTGCACGTGCTGAGAAGAAGAAGATTAACATTCATCTGCACTTGCTGGGAAGAAGAAGATTAACATTCATCTGCACGTGTTGGGAAGAAGAAGATTAACATTCATCTGCAAGTGCTAGGAAGAAGAAGATTAACATTCATTTGCACGTGCTAGGAAGAAGAAGATTAACATTCATCTGCAAGTGCTAGGAAGAAGAAGATTAACATTCATTTGCACGTGCTGGGAAGAATAAGATTGACATTCATCTGCACGTGTTGGGAAGAACAAGAAGATTGACATTCATCTGCACGTGCTGGTAAGAAGAAGATTGATAATCATCTGCGCGTGCTGGGAAGAAAAAGGATGACATGTGATTCATCTACACATGGTGGCAAGCAGAATATTGACATTCATCTGCAGGTGCTGGGAAGAAGATTGAAATTCATATGCACGTGCTGAGAAGAAGAAGATTGGCATTCATCTGCACGTGCTAGGAAGAAGAAGATTAACATTCATCTGCACGTGCTGGGAAGAAGAAGAATAACATTCATCTGCACGTGCTGGGAAGAAGAAGATTAACATTCATCTGCACGTACTAGGAAGAAGAAGGATGACATGTGATTCATATGCACATGGCGGCAAGCAGAAGATTGACATTCATATGCACGTGCTAAGAAGAAGAAGGATGACACGTGATTAATCTGCACATGTTTGGAAGAAGAAGATTGATATTCATCTACACGTGCTGGGAAAATGAAGATTGACATTCGTCTGCACCTGCTGGGAAGAAGAAGACTGACATTCATCTGCACATGCTGGGAAGAATAAGCATGACATGTGATTCAACTGCACGTGCTGGGAAGAATAAGCATGACATGTGATTCAACTGCACGTGCTGGGAAGAAGAAGATTGACATTCATCTGCACGTGCTGGGAAGAAGAAGATTAACATTCATCTGCACATGCTGGGAAGAAGAAGATTAACATTCATCTGCACGTGCTGGGAAGAAGAAGATTAACATTCATCTGCACATGCTGGGAAGAAGAAGATTAACATTCATCTGCACATGCTGGGAAGAAGAAGATTAACATTCATCTGCACATGCTGGGAAGAAGAAGATTGACATTCATCTGCACGTGTTGGGAAGTAGAAGATTAATATTCATCTGCACGTGCTAGGAAGAAGAAGATTAACATTAATCTGCACGTGCTGGGAAGAATAAGATTGACATTCATATGCACGTGCTGGGAAGAAGAAGGATGACATGTGATTCATCTGCACGTGCAGGTAAGAAGAAGATTGACATTCATCTGCACGTTCTGGTAAGAAGAAGATTGATATTCATCTGCACGTGCTGGGAAGAAGAAGGATGACATGTGATTCATCTGGACATTGTGGGAAGAAGAGGGATGACATGTGATTCATATTTGATCTGGAGTGCCAGTAAAAAACGTGATTAGTCTTCGACAGAAGCGGCCGTTCTGCTTCCAGAATTTTCTAAAAGAATCACAGTTGGCTGATTCCACTAGTTTTTCACACACCGGTGGACCGGACATGAGTCCACTCCCGTCGGGTACATTCTCTTTGGATTCAGTGGATAATCCGTCGTGTCGCCTGATCCAGGCACATAGACAGTGGATGTCTTAGACTCATGAGGCCAGTTTTCTGATGTGCTTGCCAGTTACCTGTCTACTTCTGCTCCTCATTGAAATAGATACCTTGTAAGATTAGAAATAACTTACACTCGTTATGGTGTGACAAGCAACTCAGTAATTCTGAAAATTGTCTTTTTATACCATTTCTGCAAGATATGGATGATGCACCAGTGGATATATTGGTGTTTTTGTTTGGGAGGTTACAAATAATTGTTTATGTACATTTGGTTGTGCCCTCTGTTTGTTCGGAGTGGAGATAATCTGTAGCACAATTGTGGTTGGCAGGGAGGAAACACTACAGAAGTTATTTAAATTAACGCCCCTGAGTTATCGTTTTCACACTCGAGTTATCAAGGCAAGCGAGCAGCGAAAACTTGCAAGGCGATTAGGTGAGTGTCTGAGCAGTGCTAGACAGCAAGTAAAAGCTTGGCTTGCGACGGCCTGCCTTATCGTCGTGTGCAGAGAAGATGTAGTGTTGTGTTAGCAGCTTTATATCTTGTCTTGTGTAGAGAAGATGTAGTGTTGTGTTAGTAGCTTTATATCTTGTCTTGTGTAGAGAAGATGTAGTGTTGTGTTTGTAGCTTTATATCTTGTCTTGTGCAGAGAAGATGTAGTGTTGTGTTTGTAGCTTTATATCTTGTCTTGTGCAGAGATGTAGTGTTGTGTTTGTAGCTTTATATCTTGTCTTGTGCAGAGATGTAGTGTTGTGTTTGTAGCTTTATATCTTGTACAGAGAAGATGTAGTGTTGTGTTTGCAGCTTTTATCTTGTCTTGTGTCGAGAAGTTGTAGTGTTGTGCTTGTAGCTTTATATCTCGTCTTAGGAAATGTGACAGAGAGTCTACTTTTCTTGTTGTTCCTTCTTTTGGCGGCGAGAGTCGACTGTAAAAGTTTGAGCCGCTTAGAACTATTATTTACGTGTCGTCTGGGCTACATTGATGTGTGACTCAACATACAACATCTTTCATCGCTTCACATCATCATCAGTTTCCAACTATTAAGCGTCATGACGATCGATGATGGTCAGCTTTGTTTACTTGGCTATGGAAATGTTCGTCCATCCCAGTGAGATCTGACGTGGGTTACCTGACGAGCGTTGCATCTCCTAGGACTGTTTACTAGAAACATATGTCTCGAACTAGATCATCTGCTAGATCTGTTTACTAGAAACATATGTCTCGAACTAGATCATCTGCTAGAACTGTTTACTAGAAACATATGTCTCGAACTAGATCATCTGCTAGAAATGTTTACTAGAAACATATGTCTCGAACTAGATCATCTGCTAGGACTGTTTACTAGAAACATATGTCTCGAACTAGATCATCTGCTAGGACTGTTTACTAGAAACATATGTCTCGAACTAGATCATCTGCTAGGACTGTTTACTAGAAACATATGTCTCGAACTAGATCATCTGCTAGAACTGTTTACTAGAAACATATGTCTCGAACTAGATCATCTGCTAGAAATGTTTACTAGAAACATATGACTCGAACTAGATCATCTGCTAGAAATGTTTACTAGAAACATATGACTCGAACTAGATCATCTGCTAGAAATGTTTACTAGAAACATATGACTCGAACTAGATCATCTGCTAGAAATGTTTACTAGAAACATATGTCTCGAACTAGATCATCTGCTAGGACTGTTTACTAGAAACATATGTCTCGAACTAGATCATCTGCTAGGACTGTTTACTAGAAACATATGTCTCGAACTAGATCATCTGCTAGAAATGTTTACTAGAAACATATGTCTCGAACTAGATCATCTCCTAGGACTGTTTACTAGAAACTTATGTCTCGAAGTAGATCATCTGCTAGAAATGTTTACTAGAAACATATGTCTCGAACTAGATCATCTCCTAGGACTGTTTACTAGAAACATATGTCTCGAACTAGATCATCTCACGGTAGGCCCGTGGAGACTGAGACGGGGTCTCCGGAACCTGTACATTGGTTATCAAGAAGAGAGAAAGAGAATACGGCCTGCCATATAATATAAACAAGAGAAATGTTTTGATAAATGCGTAGAAGATCATCTGGCATTGTTTTCCTGTGAACCACAGATTAAAACAGTCTATTATAATAATTGTTATGGATCAGTTTGTCCGACTGTTGAAATGTTCCACTCGTTTCCACCATCAGGATTTTACTACCGTGATCAAGATGAGACAACCAAAAATATTGCAAATATGTAAATGTATTTTCCAGTTATCTTTCTTGTGTATCACAGAAATAGTTTTTTCTTTTCTATTTTTCCCTATCTGCTCGAGACGTGCTGAGAAACTTCTAAAAGTAAACAAGGTTCTTTGAATTTCTATAAGTAAACAAGGTTCTATGAACCTTTAAAAGTAAGCAAGGTTCTGCAAACTTCTAAAATTAAACAAAGTTCTACGAACTTCTAAAAGTAAACAAGGTTCTACGTATTTCTAAAAATAAACAAGGTTCTACGAATTTCTTTAAGTAGAAAATGTTTCATAAACTTCTAAAAGTAAACGAGGTTCTATGAATTTCTAAATGGAAACAAGGTTCTACTAACTTCTAGAAGTAAAAAAGTAAACAAAGTTCTATGAACTTCTAAAAGTTAAAAAAAGGTTCTTTTAATATCTAAAAGTAAACAAGGCTCTATGAACTTCTAAAACTAAGCAATGTTCTATGAAGTTCTAAAAAAAAACAAAGTTCTATGTAATTATAAAAGTAAACAATGTTCTTTTCTATTTTTTCCTACCTACTTGAGGCGTGCTGGAGAAACGTCTAAAAGTAAACACGGATCTATGAACTAATAAAAGTAAACAAGGTTCTATGAACTTTTAAATGTAAACCAGGTTCTACTAATTTCTAAAAGTAAACAAGATTTTATGAATTTCTAAAAGCAGACAATATTCTATGAACATCTAAAAGTAAACAATATTCTATGAACATCTTAAAGTAAACAAAGTTCTGCAAACTTCTAAAATTAGACAAGGTTCTATAAACTTCTAAATGTAAACAAGGTTCTATGAACTTCTAAACGTAATGAAGGTTCTATGAACTTCTAAAAGTAAACAAGTTTCTACTGAATAAGTAAGCAAAGTTCTGTGAATTTCTAAAAGTAAACAAGATTTTACGAACTTCTAAAAGTAAATAAAGTTCTATGAACTTCTAAACGTAAACAAGGTTTACGAACTTCTAAAAGTAAACAAAGTTCTACAACTTCTAAGAGTAAACAAAGTTCTATGAACTTCTAAAAGTAAGCAAAATTCTACGAACTTCTAAAAGTAAACAAAGTTCTACGTACTTCTAAACGTAAAGAAGGTTCTATGAACTTCTAAATGTAAACAAAATTCTATGAACCTATAAAAGTAAACAAGATTCTACGAACTTCTAAAAGTAAACAAGATTCTATGAAAAGTTTGTTAAAGACGCTGAACTGCGACACAACAGAAAAACGAAAAAAAACTCAGTGAAGTAATGTCACAGAATAGGACAGATGATCGTGTTGGATGGAAAAAAATAGTAGTCTCGCCTGTAGAGAGTTAATATCGGATATTTATAGGCGTGCGAAGCTCGAAAATCTGTTGTAAATCTCGCACGTTTGTGCACTCATAGTAAACGAATTTGGAAGAGATGCACAGAGAAAAGAAGCAGAAGAGAGAAAAACGCAGTTAGAGACAGGCAAGAGAGGAGGTTTCAGAAATGTAGGCACGGACGTTTTTCTTCAGTCAGTATTTTAGTTGGGCTGTCGAAATATTAGAATGTAGATTGTAGTCTGTCCTTTGTAGGAATGTAGACTGTAGACTGTCCTTTGTAGGAATGTAATTTGTAGCCTGTTCTTTGTAGGAATGTAGATTGTAGACTGTCCTTTGTAGGAATGTAGACTGTAGACTGTCCTTTGTAGGAATGTAGATTGTAGTCTGTCCTTTGTAGGAATGTAGACAGTCTGTCCTTTGTAGGAATGCTTAGTATTGGTTAAATTTCTCCTTTTTAGGACATTTTCTTCTGAATTCAGTTTTTTGAGATAGTATATGGTATTATCTGTTGTAACAAAAATGTCCTTCAACATCTTGCCGTGTGAGAGGTCGTCCCATGACCACGTCAAGTCGCTCGGACACTTTTTTATTTATTCGTGAATTCCATCATTCTTTTCGTGCCACTTCCATTTGGTAACATCCACCAACAAATGTGGTTTCATCAATAAATCTGTTCTATTGTAACGTCCGGAGTTGGGTGATTGCTGACTTATGTTTTGTGTCACAACTGTGGAGTTGGAATGATCAGTTAATTTATTTATATAGTTCAGAAGTCGTGTATGAACTCTGGTTAGTGATCCTGGGTTATTGAAGTTGCATGGAGCGTATCAATGTAACGAAGTGAGGCAAGTGTAACAACTTCATGATGTCATGGAAGTTCCCCAAAATGTTCAAGGCACTCTACAGCCATAAGCATAAAGAAAAGCACGATTTTAGTGATACAAACAACAGACCAGATCAAGATAAAGTCAAAAAGTCTGTTTACGTGTATGAAAAATCTTCTTTAATTAGGACCAGTTTGAAGCTGTTGATGCAGTCATTTGACAGAAAGCGAATATTAAAAAAGTGCAATGTGAAATTTTACATGTACCCTCCTTGATCCTTCAGATAAAGATTTCTTAATGTAATGAGCGCCATGAACAACTAGTTGAGAAACCCTTCTTTATTAAATGCTTCTTTGCGCTATCTACGAAAAAATGGATGTACATTTTCTTAGTGTAATTTTTTTTTTAATTTCAAAAGTTCTAGTGAACATCTCGTTCTTCAGAAGTTGTTTTTTTTAAAAACTAGGATAAAGAAGTGATGAAACAAAGCAACGATTGTACAAGTTTTCAAATGCGAGTGTCTGTAAATGATTGAGCCTGTATGTGAGTGTACGCGTGTTTATATATTGATTACAGTTCCTGGCTTCGATCACATCTTAAAGACTACCTGTATCCAGTTTAAAAGTGTGGGATTTTCGGTAATGATGTAGTACACATTTTCACTCTAGATAACAAAAAATACATTTTGATCAAAATTATTAGCAAATTAGTTTATGTAAATATATTCTGAAAGGACAACCAATAAACATAAATATTATACAAGTGTACGCTCCAACATCTGAAAATTCTGAAGAAGATGTACAGATATTTTATAATGACATAGAGACAGCACTAACACACACAAAGTCACATGAAGTTACCATAGTCATGAGAGATTTTAATGGCAAAGTTGGTAAAGGAAGAACTTCAGACATCGTTGGTGACTATGGACTGGGGGAGAGGAATGACAGAGGTTATAAATTAATTGAATGGGCAAGAATACACAGCATGGTTGTAGGAAACACCTGGTTTACACAACATCCTCGAAGACTGGCAACGTGGTGCAGCCCAGACAAAAAGACTTTTAACCAGATAGACTACATATTAATCAACAAACGATTCCGCAATGCATTACTGACAACAAAAACCATGACAGGAGCTGACTGCAATAGTGACCATGATCCACTCTGTGGAAAAGTTAGAATAAAGCTAAAGAAAGCAGGTAGAAAAGTGAGAAACACCAAACTGAATACAGAACTTCTTAAAAATGACCAAGAACTGCGAGAACAATACAAAGTTATTATAACAAATAGATACAATGCAATAGGAAAGATAAATAGTATAGATGAACAATGGGAAATGTTAAGAGATTCTATCCACCAAACTGTTAAGGAGATAATACCACCAAAAAAAGAAGCCTCTAAAAATAAATGGATGACAGACGAGATCTTAGGACTGATGGACAAGAGGAGGAGGAGTAAAAATAACGAGGAAAAATATAGCAAGATAAATAAAAAGAAGTGTGGTTAAATGAACAGTGCAGACAGATAGAGGACTCTCATAATAAAGACAGCAAAAACATGCACAAACGAATTAATGAACTCACAGGCAGGAAAACAAAATATACCACAGGATGCCTGAAATCGAAAGAAGGTAAAATGTTAATGGAAAAAGAAGACATTGTGGACAGGTGGACAGAGTATATAGGTGAGCTATATGGAGGAGAAAGACCAGAATTAACACCAGATACTGAAAACTGTGATGGACCGCCAATACTTGAAGATGAAATCATAGACGCCATCAAACATATGAAGAAAGGAAAAGCGACTGGGCCTGATAATATAACAATAGAAGAAATAGAGGCACTAGAGGAGACAGGAAACAAAATAATAACCAAGTTACTGAATGACATTTACAACAGTGGTTATATTCCCAGTGAACTGATTAAATCCACTTTTATACCACTACCAAAGAAACCAGGTGCAAAGGAATGTGACGACCACCGGACTATCAGCCTCTCATGTCACATAACAAAGCTACTTCTGAGAATAATTATGAGAAGAACAAGGAAAAAGATAAAAATGGAAATAGCAGATGAACGGTCTGGATTTGTTGAATGAAATGGAACACACAATGCCATTTATGCTTTACGAACACTAACAGAAAGAGCTTTAGAAGTACAGAAAGATCTCTACTTATGCTTCATTAATTACACCAAGGCATTTGACAAGGTGAAACATAATGAAATTATTAAAATGCTTGAAGACATCAATATAGACGGCAAAGACCTGAGGATTGTAAAACATCTATACTGGCAGCAAGAAGCAGCAGTTCGAGTTGAAAATAGAATTGGAAAATATCAACCTATAAAACAAGGGGTGCGACAAGGATGTGTACTATCTCCAGACCTTTTTTCTCTGTATAGCGAGAATATTCTAAGAACAATCATCACAGAACCAGGCATAAAAATTGGAGGATACAATATTAACAACCTTCGGTATGCTGACGACACAGTACTGATAGCTGAGAACCAACAAGACCTGCAAAATCTCTTGGATAAAGTCGCCAAAGAAAGTGAACAGAAAGGCCTTACTTTGAACATCAAAAATACAGAGACTATGGTTATATCTAATAAACAGAATCCACCAACATGCAGTATAAAATTAAACGGAACTATTCTAAAGCATGTGCAGAAATTCAAATACCTTGGAGCAGTAATAACTTCAGATGGGAAATGCAGAACAGAAATTAAGAACAGAATAGGCCAAGCAAAGACTGCATTTCAGAGAATGAGAAACATATTAGCTAATACATCCTTATCAGTGAATGTTAGAAAACGAGTCCTAAAATGCTATATTGAACCTATCTTGTTATAATGAAGTGAATCATGGACAATAGGCAAGTCTGCACAAAAATCATTGGAAGCAGCAGAAATGTGGTTTATTAGAAGAATGTTGCGAATCCCCTGGACAGCAAAAATAACTAATGAAGAATGTATGAGAAGAGCTGGAGAGACAAAAAACCTTGTCAAAAAGATAAGAGAGAGACAATGTACTTTCATAGGACATGCAATGAGAAGAGGGGGCATTGAAAATATTATAACAACAGGAAAAATAGAAGGAAGAAGATCAAGAGGAAGACCAAGAGAAATGATACTGGACAGTCTGACGGGATGGTGTGAGAGGAGATCACCAACTGAACTGATGGCCTGCATAAAGGATCGTGTACTCTGGAGAAGGATAATAGCCAACGCCAGTGAACACGGCACCTGATGATGATGATGAAATATATTCACTAACTTGTAAAACTTTGGCTGCGTCTTTCAAGTCATTTCCAAGTTTCACTGTGGATTTTTTAAGTGACCTTTTTTCTCGTGACTGGCTTAGAGCATCTTAACATCTGGCACTGCACATCGTATTTAACTGACATTATAATGCTTAGCAAATTATAAACTGTTTCATAATTTATTTTAAAAACTCAAGTTTAATTTAGCTGGATTCTAAAGTTTATCATTTGAATGTCTTCAGCATATTTCTGTTTAGAGTAAGATATTCTAGTCGTTTTTTATTTTAATTACCACATGGGTGCACTAGTCGTTTGTTTCTTACGTAAAAATAGTGCTAGTAACTGGGTATTACATTCTAGACTAGCACTATAAACAAACATAAGAAGAGGTCATACTCTGGTAGAACTAAAGATTCCTCCACTAAAACTTAATGTTAGCCTCAGACGGAGGAAATATTTACTTGTTACATCCGACCTCTCTGACATAAACAACAACAACAACAATATATTTTCAGGTCTTCCAATGTTTTTTTCAGCGCCATGAAAAAGGGTTTGTTCATGCTACAATAAATAAGCAAATTGAGTGGGGAATGTAAGTTACGAATATATTCTACTCCCAGAAGTACAAAATCTGGCACAAGAACAAAAAACTTAACCCCAAAAGCCAGAATAATGGGAAAACAAATCACAATATACAGGACAGACATCAAAACAAAGAACCTCATGCTTTTCATGAAGGCTTTGCTGTTGTATTTGAATTCAACATTACTTCCTGCAGCTTCAGTTCTGTGTCTTCTGGCTGCTGTCAACTTCTTGTGTTTGTATGCTACCACGGCTATTCTCAGATAACAAACACTTATTACAAAAATAATGAGAACATTTACAGTTAAATATATACAATAATATTCTATTGGTAGATATATTAAGATAGATGCCCTGTGGTATTTGTCATCCGTATAGATCAGAAGAAAGATAAGTGCACCTACAAAAGCTACTGTCCATGCAGAAATAACAATTTTGAAAATAAGATGTTTTGTCACAGTATGCATGTAGTATATAGGATAAGAAATTTGAATGTAACGATCCACTGCCCCAATGCCCATATGAAATCCATACAGAGTTATTGAGCTACAAAATGTTCCTTGCCAGAACGTGGATAATATGTTATTTCTTATGGTGTTTGGCCAAAATATGTTTCTAATTCTTCGTAAACATTTAGTCTGGAAAGAATTCAACTTGTTTTCTATGGTTTTGGTGATTTTCCAGCATTCACTTCCATAGAGTAGTACATTTAGAACATTACTCTTAAATATCCTGATTTTCGTATTTATGCTTAGTTTTTTTGATTTCCATATAGTCTGCAGCACTGCAAAAGCCTGGTTTGCTCTAGAAAGTCTGCTGTTGATGTCCTCTGTGCTGTCTCCATTTTCTACTACTCTACTGCCAAGGTATACAAATTCGTTGATCTTCTCCACTAACTTGTTATCTACTCTGAATACATTTCTGTTGTTCACATTTTGCTTCATTAATGTTGTCTTTCCTACGTTGATCTTTAGTCCTATGTTGTTTGCATTCTGAGTTAGCTTGTTTATTTTATCTTGCATATCTTTGTGACTGCTTGATAATAGACAAATGTCGTCCGCAAAGTCAAGGTCCTCCAGCACTGTGTCAAGGGTCCATTGTAATCCTCTGCGTTTGTCTGATGTTGCCTCCTTCATTAACCAGTCTACTGCCAAGATAAATAATGTTGGTGATAGTACACATCCCTGCTTCACTCCTGTTTGTACCCTAAAGCTGCTGGAGGTATGTTCTCCACAGATCACTTTGCACTGAAAACCCTCATATAGGGCTTTGATTACATTCACTGTCTTATGGGGGAGGCCATGCCATCTTAGGATTTTCCACAGTGCATCTCGGTTGACACTGTCAAAGGCTTTCTCAAAATCTATGAACAATGCATATGTTGTGCTATGCCACTCATTTGCCTGTTCTAATACTGGTCTAAGTAACTGACATTATAGTGCTTAACAATGTATAAACTATTTCATAAATTATTTTAAAAGCTCAAGTTTAATTTAGCTGGATTCTAAAGTTGATCATTTCAATGTCTTCAGCATATTTCTGTTTAGAGTAAGATATTCTAGTCGTTTTTTAAAATGTTAATTACCACATGGGTGCACTAGTCGTTTGTTTATTACGTAAAAATAGTGCCAGTAACTGGGTATTACATTCTAGACTAGCACTATAGACAAACATAAGAAGAGGTCACATCTGGTAGAACTAAAGTTTCCTCCACTAAAACTTAATGTTAGCCACAGATGGAAGAAGTATTTACTTGTTACATCCGACCTCTCTGACATAAACAACAACAATATATTTTCAGGTCTTCCAATGTTTTTTTCAGCGCTATGAAAAAAGGTTTGTTCATGCTACAGTAAATAAGCAAATGGAGTGGGGAATGTAAGTTACGAATATAATCTACTGCCAGAAATACAAAATCTGGCACAAGAACAAAAAAGTTAACCCCAACAGCCAGAATAATGGGAAAACAAATCACAATATACAGGACAGACATCAAAACAAAGAACCTCATGCTTTTCATGAAGGCTTTGCGGTTGTATTTGAATTCAACATTACTTCCTGCAGCTTCAGTTCTGTGTCTTCTGGCTGCTGCCAACTTCTTGTGTTTGTATGCTACCACGGCTATTCTCAGATAACAAACAGTTATTACAAAAATAATGAGAAAGTTTACAGTTAAATATATACAATAATATTCTATTGGTGGATATATTAAGATACATGCCCTGTGGTATTTGTCATCCGTATAGATCAGAAGAAGGACAAATGCACCTACAAAAGCTACTGTCCATGCACAAATAACAATTTTGAAAATAAACTGTTTTGTCACAGTATGCATGTAGTATACAGGATAAGAAATTTGAATGTAACGATCCACTGCCCCAAGGCCCATATGAAATCCATACAGAGTTATTGAGCTATAAAGTGTTCCAACCCAGAACGTGGATAAGATGTTAATATTTATTCTTTCAGAGGCTTTCCAGTAGATAGTGACACATAAAGCACTGTTAATGGCTAACAGTGAGTCCAATAAAGCTGTGGACAGTATGAAGATGTTTTGATGTGTGTTGTTGAGAATTCCGCTGCGCAAGATTGTAATGATCACCAATATGTTTTCACAGATAATGCAGCAACTGAGAGGCAATGTAAAATAAGATACCTGAAAAGACGAATTAGGTTCAAAACCGCATGAAATTTTAATACTACTGTTCATGGTGTTCATCAAGCTGGGCTCCAGGAAATCTTCTCTTCCTCCAAGATCCGCAGACAAACAGAAAAGTGCTGATATGTTCTGGTTTATTCTGGCGGGTGAGCTGAAAAAAAAACAAAGAATTCGATATGGTCTTACTGATTACTTGTTGCCGGTATTTAAAAGTGTAAAGTGTTGCTAACATTTGTAAGTGTCACTTGTTGCTGGTGCTATTCAATCCATCTCTGACTGTCTGGTAGAAAAGACAAAAGAAGTGAACAACAGAGAAAAAAAATTGTTACATACAAACTTTACAGTACATATATACGCGTCTTAATTACTTTCCACACACTTACTATTCACATTCTGAGACTTATCGTATCATGGCAAAGAACGGCGTCTCCAGGGTATCCAGCCAGTTGCTTACTCCATCCATGAGCTCCTCGTAGGTTTCGAAACGCTGGTTTTAGCCATAATCTTACCAAAAGAGATTGTAATGGCTTGGCTGCAATTTTGAGTAGGAATAGATAATGTAGTTGAACTGTTAGAGAAAAGACTGTGCAAAACGCATTGTGTGGTCACTCGTTTGTGTGCAGGAGAAGGATGCCCTTGGTTTTAATTCCGTGCCTTTTATTTTGGATCAACCTCGGAAGCTTGTTATTGTGGTCCCTGGTGCTATGAGTTCTGTCAAGAAAATTCTCTTGCTGTCCCACAGCACTGTAGCTTTCATATTAGGTCCGAAAGTGCTTGTTTGAATTTACCGGGCTTGTTTAGGCTACGCATCCACTGTATGGACTGTTCCTTCGTCTCTGCATTCACGAGCTGACCTATTTTCTCAGATCCTTTTCCCGGTAGCGGAGAAGGAAGGTCAAAGTTGACCCCATTCTTTGGTCTTTGTGAAGGTCAGTCAGTTGTTTTGGTACATACCGTGCAAAGAATCTTGCTTAACCAATTCTCTCTGTGACAATTCGGAGCAGACCTGTTCTCGAAATTTCAGAAAGTTCGTCAGAAAGATATGAAATCGTGATATGTGTGTTTTTTTTTTTCCTCAAGAGTTGGTCGACTTTTTGGAAGATTGCATCAGTCACAGCCAGGTTGCCCTTTGTAATGCCCATCTTTTCCCCTGTCCAAGAATTTCCTGCACCAGTTCTTCACAGAACTGTTACTTATAGCATCGTTGTGTTCTCATGTCTGATGAAATCGAGCCACTCCACGGATTTCACAGCTGTCGCCAGTGTCGATTACGGGGTCCATGTTTACTTGGTCGTTACTCATGTTCAACTGACCAAAAAAAATGTACTATTGTTTGGCATTTAGCAAATACAACACTTTATTGATTGCTACAGGAAATGTGTCGTGTCGCTGTGGCACTCGGTTTAGTCACCCAATTGGTGACTGATTTTGAAGTAGCTCACGTATAAGGAAAAGTGTGTGTGTCTGTGTGTGCGCATGCGTGCGTGTGTGTGTGTATGTGTGTGTGTGTTTAATTTTCATTTGTGGATTTGTATTGGATCAAATAATTGGGAAATTCAACAGCTGTATTCTAGCAAAGTTCATGTAGTAAAATATCGAATGTTCATATTTTTTTTTCTTCTTATCTTATATCATATATCATTCCCGTTCCGTTATACGTCACATAGGGCTCGCAAGGTAGTTCGTCAACTTTTCCTGTTCTTTGCGAGCTTTTCAATCTCATCAAGGGATTTTATACCTATAATTTGGCCTCTCTTAACAATGGTGCTGACATCGTTCTCACATTGCAGAATCCAATCTTTGTCCTGTGTTTAGGCCGAGCTGGCATCCATGGTGCTCGGCTGGTTTCTTTGTGAGTTTCTATAATGATTTCTTTTTTCTCATCTGGAGTCGCCTCTAGATAGGAAAACAATGTTCTACGAACTTCTTAAAGTAAACAAAGTTCTATGAATTTCTAAAACTAACAAGCTTTTATGAACTTCTAAAGGTAAAAAAGATTCTACGAACTTCTAAATGTAAACAAGGTTCTATGAACTTCTAAAAGTAAACAAGGTTACACGAACTCCTAAAAGTAAGCAAAGTTCTATGAACTAATAAAAGAAAGCGAAGTTTAATGAAATTCTAAAAGTAAACAAGTTTCCATGAACTTCTAAAAGTAAATAAGTTTCTATCTCTTTTAAATGTAAACAATTTTCTTCTAACTTCTATAAGTAAACATGGTTCTATGAAATCCTTAAAGTAAGCAAGGTTTTATGAACTTCTAAAATAAAACAAAGTTTTAAGAACTTCTAAAAGTAAATAAGTTCTATGAACTTCTAAAATAAAACAAAGTTTTAAGAACTTCTAAAAGTAAATAAGTTCTATGAACTTCTAAAAGTAAACAGGATTCTGCGAACTTCTAAAAGTAAGGAAGGTTCTATGAACTTCTAAAATTAAGGAAGCAAAGTTCAATGAAATTCTAAAAGTAAACAAGTTTCTATGAACTTCTAAAAGTAAATAAATTTCTATTTCTAAAACTAAACAAGGTTCTTCTAACTTTAATATATAAACACGGTTCTAGTAACTCCTGAAAGTAAGCAAGGTTTTATTAACTTCTAAAAGAAAACAAAGTTCTAAGAACGTCTAAAAGTAAATATGTGCTATGAACTTCTAAAAATAAACAAGACTCTACGAAATTCTAAAAGAAACAATTTTCCATGAACTTCTAAAAGCAAACAAGGTTCTACGAACTTCTAAAAGTAAACAGGGTAATACGAATTTCTTTAAGTGTACAGTATTCTATAAACAGCGAAAAGTAAACGAGGTTCTATGAATTTCTAAAAGTAAACAAGGTTCAGCTAACTTCTAGAAGTATAAAAGGTTATATGAACTTCTAGAAGTTAAAAAAAAATTCTTTTAACTTCTAGAAATAAGCAAGGTTCTATGAACTTCTAAAGGGAAAGAAGGTTCTACGAACTTCTAAATGTAAATAAGGTTCTACAAACTTCTAAAAGTAAACAAGATTTTAAGAATTTCTAAAAGCAGACAATATTCTATGAACGTCTAAAAGTAAACAAAGTTCTGCAAACTTCTAAAACTAAACAAGGTTCTATGAACTTCTAAAAGTAAACAAGATTCTACAAACTTCTAAAAGTAAACAAGGTTCTACGAACTTCTAAAAGTAAACAAAGTTTTATGAACAGTTTGTTAAAGACGCTGAACTGCAGCAGAACAGAAAAAAAAAAAAAAAACTCAATGAAGTAATGTCATAGAATATATCAGGTTATTTGGTTGGATAGAAATAAAATAGTAGTCTCCCCTGTAGAGAGTTAATATCGGATATTTATAGGCGTGCGAAGTTCGAAAATCTGTTGTAAATCATGCACGTTTGTGCACTCATAGTAAACGAATTTGGAAGAGACGCACAGAGAAAAGAAGCAGAAGAGAGAAAAACGCAGTTAGAGATGGACAAAAGAGGAAGTTTTTCTTCAGTCAGTGTTTTAGTTGGGCTGTCGAAATAGTAGAATGTAGATTGTAGTCTCCTTTGTAGGAATGTAGTTTGTAGCTTGTTCATTGTAGGAATGTAGATTGTAGATTGTCCTTTGTAGGAATGTAGACAGTCTGTCCTTTGAAGGAATGCTTAGTATTTGTTAAATTTTTCCCTTTTAGGACAGTTTCTTCTGAATTCAGTTTTTTTAGATAGTATATGGTATTATCTGTTGTAACAAAAATGTCCTTCAACATCTTGCCATGTGAGAGGTCATCCCATGGCCACGTCAAGTGGCTCGGACACTTTTTCATTTATTTGTGAATTCCATCATTCTTTTCACGCCATTTTCATTTGGTAACATCCACCAACAAATGTGGTTTCATCAATAAATCTGTTCTATTGTAACGTCCGGAGTTGGGTGATTGCTGGCTTATGTTTCGTGTCACAACTGTGGAGTTGGAATGATCAGTTAATTTATTTATATAGTTCACAAGTCGTGTATAAACTCTGTTTAGTGATCCTGGGTTATTGAAGTTGCATGGAGCGTATCAGTGTAATGAAGTGAGGCAAGTGTAACAACTTCATGATGTCATGGAAGTTCCCCAAAATGTTCAAGGCACTCTACAGCCATCAGCATAAAGAAAAGCACGATTTTAGTGATGCAAACAAAAGACCAGATCAAGATAAAGTCAAAAAGTTTGTTTACGTGTATGAAAAATCTTCTTTAATTAGGACCCGTTTGAAGCTGTTGATGCAGTCATTTGACAGAAAGCGAATATTAAAAAAGTGCAATGTGAAATTTTACATGTACCCTCCTTGATCCTTCAGATAAAGATTTCTTAACGTAACGAGCGCCATGAACAACTAGTTGAGAAACACTTCTTTATTAAATGCTTTTTTGCGCTATCTACGAAAAAATGGATGTACATTTTCTTAGCATAATTTTTTTTTAATTTCAAAAGTTCTAGTGGATATCTCGTTCTTATGAGGATATACACTTCAGAAGTTTTTTTTTTTAACAAGGATAAAGAAATGATGAAACAAAGCAATGATTGTACAAGTTTTGAAATGCGATTGTCTGTAAATGATTGAGCCTCTATGTGAGTGTACGTATGTTTATATATTGATTACAGTTCCTGGCTTCGATCACATCTTAAAGACTATCTGTATCCAGTTTAAAAGTGTGGGATTTTCGGTAATGATGTAGTACACGTTTTCACTCTAGATAACAAAAAATACTTTTTGATCAACATTATTAGCAAATTAGTTTATGTAAATATATTCACTAACTTGTAAAACTTTGGCTGCGTCTTTCAAGTCATTTCCAAGTTTCAATGTTGATTTTTTTAAAGTGACCTTTTTCTTGTGACTGACTCAGAGCATCTTAACATTTGGCACTGCACATTGTATTTAACTGACATTATAATGCTTAGCAAATTATAAACTGATTCATAAATTATTTTAAAAGCTCAAGTTTAATTTAGCTGGATTCTGAAGTTTATCATTTCAATGTCTTCAGTATATTTCTGTTTAGAGTAAGATATTCTAGTCGTTTTTTTATTTTAATTACCCCATGGGTGCACTAGTCGTTTGTTTCTTACGTGAAAATAGTGCCAGTAACTGGGTATTACATTCTAGACTAGCACTATAGACAAACATAAGAAGAGGTCACACCTGGTAGAACTAAAGTTTCCTCCACTAAAACTTAATGTTAGCCTCAGATGGAAGAAGTATTTACTTGTTACATCTGACCTCTCTGACATAAACAACAACAATATATTTTCAGGTCTTCCAATGTTTTTTTCAGCGCTATGAAAAAAGGTTTGTTCATGCTACAGTAAATAAGCAAATGGAGTGGGGAATGTAAGTTACGAATATAATCTACTGCCAGAAATACAAAATCTGGCACAAGAACAAAAAAGTTAACCCCATCAGCCAGAATAATGGGAAAACAAATCACAATATACAGGACAGACATCAAAACAAAGAACCTTATGCTTTTCATGAAGGCTTTGCGGTTGTATTTGAATTCAACATTACTTCCTGCAGCTTCAGTTCTATGCCTTCTGGCTGCTGCCAACTTCTTGTGTTTGTATGCTACCACGGCTATTCTCAGATAACAAACACTTATTACAAAAATAATGAGAAAGTTTACAGTTAAATATATACAATAATATTCTATTGGTGGATATATTAAGATACATGACCTGTAGTACTTGTCATCCGTATAGATCAGAAGAAGGACAAATGCACCTACAAAACCTATGCAGAAATAACAATTTTGAAAATAAGCTGTTTTGTCACAGTATGCATGTAGTATATAGGATAAGAAATTTGAATGTAACAATCCACTGCCCCAAGGCCCATATGAAATCCATACAGAGTTATTGAGCTATAAACTATTCCAAACCAGAACGTGGATATGATGTTAATATTTACTCTTTCAGAGTCTTTCCAGTAGATAGTGACACATAAAGCACTGTTAATGGCTAACAGTGAGTCCAATAAAGCTGTGGACATTATGAAGATGTTTTGGTGTGTGTTGCTGAGAACTCTGCTGCGCAAGATTGTAACGATCACAAGTATGTTTTCACAGATAATGGAGCAACTGAGAGGCCATGTAAGATAATATGCATGAAAAGATGAATTAGGTTCCAAACAACATGTAATTTTAATACTACTGTTCATGGTGTTCATGAAGCTGGGCTCCAGGAAATCTTCTCTTCCTCCAAGATCCGCAGACAAACAGAAAAGTGCTGATATGTTCTGGTTTATTCTGGCGGGTGAGCTGAAAAAAAAACAAAGAATTCGATATGGTCTTACTGATTACTTGTTGCCGGTATTTAAAAGTGTAAAGTGTTGCTAACATTTGTAAGTGTCACTTGTTGCTGGTGCTATTCAATCCATCTCTGACTGTCTGGTAGAAAAGACAAAAGAAGTGAACAACAGAGAAAAAAAATTGTTACATACAAACTTTACAGTACATATATACGCGTCTTAATTACTTTCCACACACTTACTATTCACATTCTGAGACTTATCGTATCATGGCAAAGAACGGCGTCTCCAGGGTATCCAGCCAGTTGCTTACTCCATCCATGAGCTCCTCGTAGGTTTCGAAACGCTGGTTTTAGCCATAATCTTACCAAAAGAGATTGTAATGGCTTGGCTGCAATTTTGAGTAGGAATAGATAATGTAGTTGAACTGTTAGAGAAAAGACTGTGCAAAACGCATTGTGTGGTCACTCGTTTGTGTGCAGGAGAAGGATGCCCTTGGTTTTAATTCCTTGCCTTTTATTTTGGATCAACCTCGGAAGCTTGTTATTGTGGTCCCTGCTGCCATGAATTCTGTCAAGAAAATTCTCTTGCTGTCCCACAGCACTGTAGCTTTCATATTCGGTCCGAAAGTGCTTGTTTGGATTTACTGGGCTTGTTTAGGTTACGCATCGACTGTATGGACTGTTCCTTCTTCTCTGCATTCACGAGCTGACCCATTTTCTCGGTCCCTTTTCCCGGTAGCGGAGAAGGAAGGTCAAAGTTGACCCCATTCTTTGATCTTTGTGAAGGTCAGTCAGTTGTTTTGGTACCCACCCTGCAAAGAATCTTGCGTAACCAATTCTCTCTGTGACAGTTCGGAGCAGACCTGTTCTCGAAATTTCAGAAAGTCCGTCAGAAAGATATGAAATCGTGATATGTGGTTTTTTTTTCCTCAAGAGTTGGTCGACTTTTTGGAAGAATGCATCTGTCATGGCCAGGTTGCCCTTTGTAATGTCCATCTTTTCCACTGTACATGAATTTCCTGCACCAGTTCTTCACAGAACTGTTACTTATAGCGTCGCTGTGTTCTTGTGTTTGATGAAATTGAGCCACTCCACGGATTTCACAGCTGTCGCCAGTGTCGATTACGGGGTCCATGTTTACTTGGTCGTTACTCATGTTCAACTGACCAAAAAAATGTACTATTGTTTAGCATTTAGCAAATACAACACTTTATTGATTGCTACAGGACATGTGTCGTGTCGCTGTGGCACTCGGTTTAGTTATACCACCCAATCGGTGACTGATTTTGAAGTAGCTCACGTATAAGAAAAAATGTGTGTGTCTGTGTGTGTCCGCATGCGTGTGTGTGTGTGTGTGTATGTGTGTAATTTTCATTTGCGGATTTGTATTCGATCGAATAATTGGGAAATTCAACCGCTGTATTCTAGCAAAGTTCATGTAGTAAAATATCGAATGTTCACATTTTTTTCTTCTTATCTTATATCATGTATCATTCTCGTTTCGTTATACGTCACATAGGGGTCGCAAGGTAGTTCGTCAACTTTTCCTGTTTTCGGCGAGCTTTTCGATCTTATCAAGGGATTTTATACCTATTAATTTGGCCTCTCTTAACAATGGTGCTGACATCGTTCTCACATTGCAGAATCCAATCTTTGTCACGTGTTTAGGGCCGACAAATGAGCTCCTCAGAGTTGGCATTCATGATGCTCGGTTGGTTTCTTTGTGAGTTTCCATAATGATTTCTTTTTTTCCCATCTGGAGTCGCCTCTAAATAGGTCCCAGGATAAGGTTGTTAGCATTATGCCTAACTCCCAGTACAGGATATATGACAGATCAAGCGGAATTCCTCTGATTTCTGCATGGCGGAGAGACCGTTAGAAAAAACGTCTGCCATCTTGCACGTCACACCGGAAATTTTCTACAAGGCAAAAATTTGGATTCGGGATATTTATCCAAGTTAACTCTAGCGATAACGTTAAGACAGTAAGGGAATAAATATATTTTTATCTTCTGATATCTGAGTATATCTCCTAGAAGTCTGTGAGAAGCTGGCTTAACCGCATCACGAAGTTGATTACATTACTAGAACGTATTTTCTATTCGTACCTAATGGGAATCTATAATTTCCACGTCTATTCTCCCGAACCAAGTCCCGTCAACTCACCGTAATTTTGGTTCCGCCTAGCGCCCTGCCACTCGTGGCTGTTCTGTCCAGTGATAAAGCCCACACGTCGATCACGTGAGATCAAGTCGAAAGTTTACCCTTCCTCTGATCTTTCTTATCTCGTCTCAGTTCTGATGATAAATGACGAGGTAGATTAAGGTGGGGTTTCTTTAAATAAATATAACGTTGAGGAATAAAGAGGTGAAGAATGATGGAGTAAGAGATATGATTTAATCAGGCGTGGAGGAATAAAGAGGTCAAGAATAAAGAAGTAAGGGATATGATTTAATCAGGCGTGGAGGAATAAAGAGGTCAAGAATGAGGAAGTAAGATATGATTTAATCAGGCGTGGAGGAATAAACAGGTCAAGAATAAGGAAGTATGAGATATGATTTAATCAGGTGTGGAGGAATAAAGAGGTCAAGAATGAGGAAGTAAGAGATATGATTTTATCAGGCGTGGAGGAATAAAGAGGTCAAGAATGAGGAAGTAAGAGATATGATTTAATCAGGCGTGAAGGAATAAAGAGGTCAAGAATGAGGAAGTAAGATATGATTTAATCAGGCGTGGAGGATCAAAGAGGTCAAGAATGAGAAAGTAAGATATGATTTAATCAGGCTTGGAGGAATAAAGAGGTCAAGAATGAGGAAGTAAGATATGATTTAATCAGGCGTGGAGGAACAAAGAGGTCAAGAATGAGGAAGTAAGATATGATTTAATCAGGCGTGTATGAATAAATAGGTCAAGAATAAGGAAGTAAGAGATATGATTTAATCAGGCGTGGAGGATTAAAGAAGTCAAGAATGAGGAAGTAAGGGATATGATTTAATCAGGCGTTCAGGAATAAAAAAATCAAGAATGAGGGAGTAAGATATGATTTAATCAGGCGTAGAGCAATAAAGACGTAAGAATAAGGAAGTAAAATATGATTTAATCAGGCGTGGAGGAAAAAAGATGTCAAGAATAAGGAAGTAAGATATGATTTAATCAGGCGTAGAGCAATAAAGAGGTAAGAATAAGGAAGTAAAATATGATTTAATCAGGCGTGGAGGAACAAAGAGGTCAAGAATAATGAAGTAAGATATGATTTAATCAAGTGTGTAGGAACAAAAAAGTCAAGAATGAGGAAGTAAGATATGATTTAATCAGACGTGGAGATATAAAGAGGTCAAGAATTAGGAAGTAAGAGATGATTTAATCAGACGTGGAGGAATAAAGAGGTCAAGAATGAGGAAGTATGATATGATTTAATCAGACGTGGAGGTATAAAGAGGTCAAGAATGAGGAAGTAAGATATGATTTAATCAGACGTGGAGGAACAAAGAGGTCAAGAATGAGAACGGAGGGAATATATATATATATATATATCCTAAATCGATCGGAAAACCGGTATCACAAATAGATGCACACACATACACACACATACTCATAAACTGTAGGTAGTACAGACTTTGATCAACGAGGAAAGTGTGCTTTTTTGTATTTTCTCAATTCTTTCTTTCATGAGCCACTAGCCGATTACCCGGCGTTGCCCAGGTATTTATTTATACCAATCAACAAAGTTCTTCTCATTTCCACAACCTTCTAGAAGGTTCTACAGCAGTATATTTATTTCCATAATCGTATAGAAGGTTCTACAATGTTCTTTTCATTTCTACAACCTTCTAGAAGTTTCTAATATGTTCTATTCATTTCTACAATCTTATAAAAGGTTATACAATGTTCTATTCATTTCTACAATCTTATAAAAGGTTATACAATGTTCTATTCATTTCCGCTATCTTATAGAAGGTTCTACAATGTTCTATTCATTTCCACAACCTTCTAGAAGGTTCTACAGAGTCCAGACGGTTCTTTCTATTCAACTAAACGTGGACTTAACTGTCATCAAGACTGCCACCAATCAGCCTAGCAGCTCCGAACACTGTGGACACTAATCTCAGTCAATCTGGACATTTTATTTTTCACAACATCACACCCCTCCCCATGCCGATGGAGGTTGAACTTGCGAGTGTCACTATTCATCTCAGCGCCCCCAAAAACTATGGATTCGACACTAATACAGGTCGTTTTCAATTATTTGTACATGTCACCCCATCCCACCACCACCCGTAGGGCCCCCATACCGTTGGGGGCTGAACTTGGACTTAAACGGTATCGAGAGTGTTACTGTACATCTCAGCGACCCCGAAAACTATGGATTAGACGCTAATGTCGTTCATTTTCGATTATTTTTACCTGTCACCCCGAACCCTAAGGTCATAGGGGTATCCTAGAGATGATCTAACCCTCCCCCCTTGTGCACTGTCCAGATTGTAAGTCATATGTGTGCCAAATTTGGTTGAAAGTGCTCCAGGTGTTCCAGCGACACATACATACATACATACATACATACATACATACATACATACATACATACATACACACACACATACATACATACATACATACACACATACATACATACACACACATACACACATACATACATACACACACATACATACACACACACATACACACACACATACACACATACATACACACATACATTTTTATATACAGTAGTACATCGGTGTACGTCATTAATCCGTTCTCGATCCTTGGACTTATACCAAACTGGACTTATACCAAACTGGACTTATACCAAACTGGACGTATACCAAACTGGACTTATACCAAACTGGACGTATACCAAACTGGACTTATACCAAACTGGACTTATACCAAACTGGACTTATACCAAACGAACTTTTCCAATAGGAAATAAAGGGAAAATAATTCATCCGTTCTTATTTTTAAAAATCCTATTGTTATTATTATAACACTGTTTAATACTAAAATACAAATGCAGTGGGTGAAATATATCACAAAATCACGCGAGAATTCAGAGTTATAGCGTGGGTTGTTTACTGAATAGTAGCAGCAGGCGGGCTGATGCTCACGGGCAGCCGTAGCATTGTCTCGAAGGAGGTAAACGAGTGCCAGCAGTCGTGACTCATCCAGCTCCAGTCGTATTCCAAACAAATATCGTATACCAAACAACAATATTTCGTGTCCAAACAGGGACGTATATCAAGTTAGACTTATTTTAAAGCGGACGTGTACCAAGGTACCACTGTATACAGCTTAAACAACGCACATTTTTAACTTAATGATTACAGCATTATCAACATATGATCTGTAGTTCTCCATAATACACACGTACATATCCACATACATACACACACAACAAATTGAATAACATTAGTAGCGCAGGTACCCTTCAAATAGTGACATGCCTTAGCATGTGGCTGTTACTTTTTCACAACCAACCTTCTAGTAGAAAGAACAGTAAAAAAAAAAAAAGAGGCATGACAGAAAAATAAATGAAAACATGACATCAAACGCGTGAACGTATGTGCCACAGGTAAAAACGTTTTATGGATGTTTGCGCCACATGAATACTCTTCAGGTACAAGTATATCAAACTAAATATATCATATAGACAGGGCAACTTCAGTAGATAAGCCGTGATAATAAAATACTACACTATTTAAAACAAAATTTAAAATAGAGTTATTAATGAGAAGGCAGTCGTAACTTTCCATTTTAAATCTTAACTATACACAAACATACATTAGAAAGAAACAGGAAAATAAGATGAAATATAAATTCACATCAATGACATGTAACTCATAAGAATGTGGAAAAAAGAGCAAGAAGAGCACTTAGCTGTGACTTGTACGAAGCTGTGTCTGAGAGTGCGCGTGCCGAGATGCTGTGTCTGAGAGTGCGCGTGGCGAAGTATTGTGAATATTTAAATGAAAACTTCTGATGTGATATACCAAGCTGACTTGCTGGTAGTAAAGAGAGTGTGAGAAAAGCGGAAAGGAGAGAGAGGGGGGGGGGGGGTGGGGGAAATACAATGGTCGTAAAGCAGATTAAAAAAATGTGAGTGTGATAAATGTAGGAAGCCGGTGCTGAGAGTTTGTAATACAGTGCAGTGAAGGTTCTAGAATATCAGTTATGGGTGAGGAAGGAAGGAGAAGGTGAGAACTTGCTAGGGATGAACATTGTTATAAGTGACTTTCTTTAGAATCCTCTTCACACCTGGAATGATTGGCCGAGTTCGTTAGAATCAGTTCATAAACAACGTTTCTAGCGCCACGAACTAATACTTGAAAGCGATTTTGTAGAGGACCATTGTTTTAGAATTTGAGACACGTATAAATCAATACCATTCAGTAAGTTGGAATTTACGGTTACAAAAGTTACATTTAAGAGTGCACTATTTAAAGTGGCTGGATACTTGTAGAAGCATGTCTATCGCTCCTTACACTCTGGAGTTTAACGAAAGGCATATGAGGCGTGTGAGAGGACTTGTAAATCAGCACAGAACGGGCACTAAATGCCGCAGGACGCCGAAGGATATGTTGGAGGGGGGAATTTGGGCACCTGTGGATATGTCCGGAGTGCAATGATGATAATCCAGACCATAAACCATAAACTTAGGGTTTATACATAGAAACCCACTAGGATTTATACATAGAAACGCACTAGGGTTTATACATAGAAACCCTAGGCTTTATACACTTTTTCTTTGGGTGAGTGTGTGAGTGCGAGTGTTTGTTGAGGGTGAGGGGAAGTTACGTAGACGGACGAAGTAGTCATCAAATATGGATTTTATTATGAGATTTTGTCTACTCTTTTTACTGGCAAGTTTTTATCAAACAAAAGAAGACATTAAAACAGCCTTCAAAATCTTATTCTCGTCACTGTTTTGCTATACGCTCTTGTATGTCACTGTGTTACTATGGAAACCGTAAATTCCGATACATAAATTCGGAAAGAGAAGAAGAGAAATGGATAAGTTATTAAGATTATATATATATATATATATATATATATATATATACATATATAAAGTTTTATGGTACAACACCGAAAGAGTAGAACATAGTGTTGTGTATCTCCTGGAGCAAAGTAGCTGAGACTATTGAAGTGCAGACCCACATTGGTCAAGACTCTTTCTCAACTTGTTCTCCTATCAGTGCTTGGCTCTTCGTCTTTTAGCCTTACAATTCTTGACGCAAGTCTTGACTGACACCAAGTTTTGGGATCAGCATAATTGTTTGTATGGTACTAGTAGTCTTGCACATTAACTTAGTACCCTTTTAATAGCCTTACGGCAATGTGGAACATTTTTATTGTCGATCCAAACAAAAATATAGTGAAGACAATTCACGGATTAATTCCAATTAAGATACAGCTGGAAGTGTTTGATTTATGGCAACAACACCTGGAAGCGTTTGATTTATGACAACAACAGCTGGAAGTGTTTGATTTATGGTAACAACATCTGGAAGTGTTTGATTTATGGTAACAACAGCTGGAAGTGTTTGATTTATGGTAACAACAGCTGGAAGTTTGCAACAAAAGCGCCGAAGTATCGTATTTGAATTTTCGCTGAGACTGCCCATTAATATCAAACTAACGTGAAAAAAAAAGTTAATTGATAAATAAGACATAGAAGAAGCCTAACCTTGCCGTGCCATAGAGGCAGATAGGGATATGATGTTAGTGCCCACATTTTTCTTAGAGGCACATAGAGATATGATGTTAGTGCCCACATTTTCCTTAGAGGCACATAGAGATATGATGTTAGTGCCCACAATTTTCTTAGAGGCACATAGGGATATGATGTTAGTGCCCACATTTTCCTTAGAGGCGCATAGGGATATGATGTTAGTGCCTACATTTTTCTTAGAGGCACATAGGGATATGATGTTAGTGCCCACATTTTTCTTAGAGGCACATAGGGATATGATGTTAGTGCCCACATTTTCCTTAGAGGCGCATAGGGATATGATGTTAGTGCCCACATTTTCCTTAGAGGCGCATAGGGATATGATGTTAGTGCCCACATTTTCCTTAGAGGCGCATAGGAATATGATGTTAGTGCCCACATTTTCCTTAGAGGCACATAGGGATATGGTATTAGTGCCCACATTTTCCTTAGAGGCACATAGGGATATGGTATTAGTGCCCACATTTTCCTTACAGGCAAAAAGGGATATGGTGTTAGTGCCCACATTTTCCTTAGAGGCACATAGGGATATGATGCTAGTGCCCATATTTTCCTTAGAGGCACATAGGGATATGGTGTTAGTGTCCATATTCTCCTTCACCTGTCAGCACACTAAAGGGTGATATGGTCAGCATCACGCCTGGTAGCATTTCCTTCCCCAACTCCAGAAGAACGGGTAGCCATCTCTACAGCTGGGTAACTGGGGTGCCTCCAGCCGGATTCGAACTCCGACCTTCGCCATGAGAGACTACTGCACTAACCACTTCGCCACTCACACGCCTCACACACAGAGAAGTTGAATGTTAAATAAAAATATTCAATCATGTAATGGTCTTGAATGATCGACCTTGTTTTTTGTGTGTAACTGTTAGACTCACAAAACAATAACATCAGATTTTTAAAAAATAGATTAGTTATAAAATTAATATACGTTAATTAAAACTAGATTGTGTTTGAAGATTTTAAAACAATCCTCTCAACATTTTCCAATAGTGGCTGTTAACACTTTCTCTAAAACAAAAAAAAACTGACTTTGGTGGTAGATCTATCCCAATAAATGCTGAGAAAGATATTTAGAGAAAGTGAAATAAATCTATGCCAATAAATGCTGAGAAAGATATTTAGGGAAAGTGAAATAAATCTATGCCAATAAATGCTGAGAAAGATATTTAGGGAAAGTGAAATAAATCTATCCCAATAAATGCTGAGAGAGATATTTAGGGAAACTGAAATAAATCTATGCCAATAAATGCTGAGAAAGATATTTAGGGAAAGTGAAATAAATCTATCCCAATAAATGCTGAGAGAGATATTTAGGGAAACTGAAATAAATCTATGCCAATAAATGCTGAGAGAGATGTTTAGGGAAAGTGAAATAAATCTATACCAAGGGAAAGTGAAATAAATCTATACCAATAAATGATGACAGAGATGTTTAGGCAACGTGAAAGAAATCTATACCAATAAATGCTGAGAAAGATATTTAGGGAAAGTGAAATAAATCTATACCAATAAGTGCTGAGAGAAATGTTTAGGGAAAGTGAAATAAATCTATGCCAATAAATGCTGAGATAGATGTTTAGGGAAAGTGAAATAAGTCTATGCCAATAAATGCTGAGAAAGATATTTATTGAATGTGAAATAAATCTATACTAATAAACGCTGAGAGAGATATTTAGCCAAAGTGAGATAAATATATGCCAATAAATGCTGAGAGAGATATTTAGCCAAAGTGAGATAAATGTATGCCAATAAATGCTGAGGGAGATATTTAACCAAAATGAGATAAATATATGCCAATAAATGCTGAGAGAGATATTTAACCAAAATGAGATAAATGTATGCCAGTAAAGGCTGTGAGAGATATTTAGGGAACGTGAAATAAATCTATACTAATAAAAGCTGAGAGAGATATTTAGCCAAAGTGAGATAAATGTATGCCATTAAAGGCTGTGAGAGATATTTAGGGAAAGTGAGAATAAGTTCAGAGTCAATGACAAGACGAAAGTACTTTCACATCTGTTAAACAGAACTGGATAGCTGTGTTTACTGGGTTACCTGCAGCAAACAGGTGAGGAAGATGAAAGCCTAAGGTATTTATGTGAAGTATTCTTTCTATTACACTGGAGTCATTCTGTGGAGCAATGCAAATTCTGTGTTTTGCAATGCAAAACTGATGGGGCAACTAATAGTGCCACTCACCTACATACACTAATAGTGCCATTCACCTACATACACTAATAGTGCCATTCACCTACATACGCTAGTAGTGCCATTCACCTACATACACTAGTAGTGCCATTCACCTACATACACTAATAGTGCCATTCACCTACATACACTAATAGTGCCATTCACCTACATACACTAATAGTGCCATTCACCTACATATACTAATAGTGCCATTCACCTACATACACTAATAGTGCCATTCACCTACATACACTAGTAGTGCCATTCACCTACATACACTAATAGTGCCATTCACCTACATACACTAATAGTGCCATTCACCTACATACACTAATAGTGCCATTGATCCAAACAGTGTGAGATGGAGTAACTTGAAACACATTCTAGATTCTGTTGTACTTAAAACATCTTTCAAACTACCATAACACGAGAACTGATGTGATACTGAGTGAAAAACGACCCGTCTTATAACTCTAGCACAATAAAAGCGGAAGTAACGAGCAGGGGCGGTGTTAAGCCAGTTAAATCAATTTCTCCCAGTCGTGCCCCGCATCCGACGGAACCCCGTCCTTGGGCAGTCAAGTCTTATCAAGCAAAACTGCCTCCTAACAGAGCCAAGCTTGTAAAGATTTGCCATTAACCAACACAAGCTTTCAAGCTGATGTTTATGTCTGCTGAATTATTTATGATGGATATGACTCAGATATTACGTATAGTATGCTCTGTTTTATGTCAGTTCGATAATGGATGCCACATTTAATCTTTTGGCGTATGTCTCTTTATATAGTGAAAATGACGACAATGAAAGGAAGCCAGTCTGAAGAAGTTATGCAGGGCAATCAAAGGAGGAATTTATTCACTTTCAATTTCGAAAGTGTTGAATTTGTCAAACAAGAAAACGTGTCTGTAGACATCACGGCTGGTGCGTCTGAGACAAGAGACGACTGGATTCGAACTTCTACCTTACTTACATCTTAGATCTTTCCCGTGCCGTTAAACGTCACATAAGGCTCATATAGTTGTTTTCCATGCTGTCCTGTCTTCGGCGAGTTTTTCAGCTTCATCAAGGGATGTTATACCCACTAAACTGGCTTCTCTTAACAATGTCCTCTTTAGAGTTTCACGTGGTCGACCTCCTTTTCTTCGGCCTGTTGTGCTCCACTTGATAGCTTGTTTTGGGATTCTATGACTGCTTCTTCTCATCACATGGCCTACATACGTCCATCTTCTTTTTCTGATCACCCATGAGACAGGTTGTTGTTTGCATATCTGTCTTATCTCTGTGTAGTTCTTAAATTCATTCCACTTTATACCAAGTATTTTCCTGAGCCATTTGTTTTCAAAAGAGTCTAATTTCTTGTCCATTTTTTAAAAGTTGATTTCCAGCTTTCCCATGCATAAATGAGAGTGGATATCACATTTGAATTGAATAATCTTAACATGGTTTTTGTGTTTATAACTTTTGAATGCCATATGCTCTCAAGATTTTTGAAAGACAATGCTGTTTTTGCAATTCTAATTCTAGTTTCCTTCCTGGTGTCACCATCATGATCTATGTAGCTGCCAGAGTATGCAGATTGGTTTACTTCATCAACAGCTGTTCCTTCTACGTATATTTTTCCTTCTTGATTGATGGGAAATTTCATACTTTTTATTTTGTCTATATTAATTTCAAAACCTTTTTTGTTAGCCAAGGAACATCTGCCGGTCCTGTAGAATTAACTGATCACCTTACAACATGGACAGCCCCAGAATCTGTTTAGTGAAGAAAGGAACACGTTATTCTAGTAGATTTTCTCTACAGTGAGACTGCGTCATGAATGTTTCGAAATTTCACTGCTAAAGAAAATTGTTAGGTTAGCGGGGTAGGGGTATCCCCTATCAAAGGAGAAGTAAGACGGCTCCTTACCTCCATCAGTATACCGGACGCCCTTGGGCAAGGTGGAGTACCCGTATAGCCCACCGATCAGGGTGACGTGAAACCATGGGAGCAGGTGGTGGATGGAATGGGAGAGCAGCCGACAGATAATGTTGGTTATGGTCACCATTCTGTGATGGTAGGCAGATGATCTCAATGTAGGGACAATGGCTACAATCAATGACTAGTACAGTCACTGCCCGGAAGGAGAGCAATGGTAAACTACCTTCTGGAAATATACCGAGAAACCCAAACAGCAATCATGGAAAGTCAAATAAGAAAAAGATCTGGTGGTGAGTCCCCCAGCCCAGATAGATCTAATTTTAACACTGGGGAAGAGTGTGAGGCAGACGTCAGTGCTAGTAATTGTGATGACGGACAAAATCCTGACGGTGTTACCAAGAAAAACTCCTGCATCAAACTAAAAAGAAAAATAAGAGTAAGAACATGGAATGTAAGAAGTATGTATGAGGGAAAATATCAAATAATAAGTGACGAGATGAAAAGAACAGGGATACACATTTTGGGAATCTGCGAACATCGATGGAAAGGATCAGGACACTTTAAGAGTGAGAATGATAATATCTTTATATACTCTGGTGGAGAACTAGGAGGAAAGAATGGAGTGGCTGTTTATTTGGACAAATCAACATCAAAAGCATTACTAGGCTACAATCCAGTAAGTGATAGAATCCTCACAATCAGACTTAAGGGCATTCCTAGAAATGTAACAATCATCCAGATATATGCACCTGCATCAGCAGCAGAAGAAGAGGAAGTAGAAAACTTTTATAGCACACTGCAAACGACAATAGACCAGGTACGGAAAAATGATACTTTTTTAATAATGGGTGATTTTAATGCAAAGATTGGTACAGAAAGAGCAGAAGATGAAGGACATGTTGTAGGGAAATTTAGCATAGGACATAGAAATGAGGCAGGTGACAATCTAATGGCGTTTTGCATGGAAAATGAGCTAATGATCGCTAACACACTTTTTAAACAACATCCAAGAAGACTTTACACATGGACATCAATTGGTGGGAAAACCAGGAATCAAATAGATTACATTTTAATGCAAAGAAGGTGGAGGTCAAGTATAACATCAGCAAAAACTTTACTAGGTGCTGATTGTGACACGGACCATGAGTTATTAATAGCAGACATGAAGATAAAGATAAAAAAGACAGGGGATCAATACCACTCCGCTTTGATCTTACAAATATACCAGAACAATACGGTATAGAAGTGAAGAACCGTTTCGAAATCCTGATGGCTGTACAGGAGGAGATGACACCAGATGAATTGGCTACGCAGGCTAAAGACATGGTTCCAGTAAAGAAAACACAAAAGAATGGATGGATTACAGCAGGTACATTAGAACTGATAAAACAACGTAGAGAAATGAAAATGCAATGGAAGTGACAAACAACAACAAAGAGAAATATAAAACTTTAACAAAAGAAGTACGAAGAAACATAAGAAAAGACAAAAAACAATACATACAAGATTGTTGTGAAAGAATAGAAGAACATCAGAAGTGTGGAAGAGATTGTGAAATGTTTAAAGAAATGAAGACATTGACAAGAAATGTCACATCTAAGCTAAATGTAATTTGTGATGAGATGGGGAATATCTTGACAGAGACAGAGGACATTCTAGAAAGATGGAAGGAATATTGCAGAAGAATGTATGAAACAACCGACTATGAAAGCAGAAATCAACCGTGTGAATTATTATTGGAGGAGAAAGAACCCGAACCGACAATAGAAGAAGTGTTATGGGCAATAAAGAATCTGAAAAATGATAAATCACCAGGATGTGATGAGATAACAGCTGAATTTATTAAAGCAGGAGGAATGGAGTGTGCTTCTATCATGCACTATGTAAAAAGATATGGCATTCAGGTATTTTGCCAAAAGAATGGAAAAGAACTGTATTCATACCACTGTCACAAAAGATTAACATGAAATTATGCACAATCTACAGAACTGTTGCCCTGATTAGTCATGCCAGTAAAATTCTGTTAAAAATCATAATTGGTAGACTTCAAAAGAAAATAGAAGAAGAAGTTAATATGGTCCAAGATGGTTTCAGGCAAGGAAGAGGATCAAGAGATCATATAAGATTAATAATAGAGAAATGCAGAGAGTTTAATGTGAATCTATATTTAGCCTTTATAGACTACTCAAAGGCATTTGATTGTGTACAACACCAGAAACTTTGGGAAATAATGGGAAAAAATGTGATTTCCAACACATTTGACACAATTAACATCACTGCTGATCCTAGATCAACAAGCAGCAGTAAGAATAAATGGTGAAACAACAACTTGGTTTGACATAAAACAAGGGATCAGTCAGGGGTGCATATTGTCACCCTACTTATTTAACTTGTATACTGAAAATATAATGAAGAATGTTAGAGAAGATGTAGACAAAGAATATTACAATGCTATAAAAATTGGAAGTTATGAAATACCAGAGATTACATATGCTGATGACACAGTATTACTGTCCACAGCACAAAAAGGAATGGAAAAACTAATTATGTCAGTCCGTAAGAACAGCGAAGAGCAGAACCTCTATCTTAATGCGAAGAAAACTAAATTGATGACAACTGACAAAACACATATAGTTCAGGCAGCTGAAATATGTATCAATGAGGAAAAACTGGAAGAAGTTGAGAGTTTTGAATATCTTGGATCACTACTAACTAATAATGGAGATACAATGAGGGGAAGTAAAAGGAGGACATCTATTGCTCTTCAGAAAGTAAAACAAATAAAGAATCTGTGGAGAGGAGCAGACAGAACCACAAAAATAAGATTTTTAAGGGCATGCATCTTTCCCATAGCAACATATGCCTGTGAGACCTGGACACTTAACAAAACAGCTGAGAAACACATAAATGCCTTTGAATGTAAATGCTACAGAAGAGTTCTCCAAATATCGTGGACACAAAAAAGAACAAATATATCTATATTACAAGAGCTTAATATTGAAGAAGGCTGGCTAGTAAAGAGGATTAAAGAGAGAAAACTTAAATATTTTGGACACATTAAATGTCATGATAATTTAGAGAAGATCGTATTGGAAGGATACATAATGGGAAAAAGAATGAGAAGAAGACCAAAACGAAGATGACTGCAAGACATCGTTGATAATCTGCATATGGATGCATCTGCAGCAGGACATCTTGCTTACAACCGAAAGGCTACAGGAGTGCTGTCAGGGAGGCAAAGTTCCGCAGGGGCCACGCAAATGACTGACTGGTTATATGATATGACAAGACCGCCTGTGTTACATGACAATACCTACTTTATGACATGACAAAACTGCCTGTATGACATGACAAGACCGCCTGTATGGCATGATAAGACTGCCTGTATGACATGACAATACCTCCTTTATGATATGACAAGACCTCCTTTATGACATGACAAGACTGCCTGTATTACATGACAAGACCTCCTTTATGACATGACAAGACCTCCTTTATGTCATGACAATACCTCCTTTATGATATGACAAGACCTCCTTTATGACATGACAAGACCTCCTTTATGACATGACAAGACCTCCTTTATGACATGACAAAACTGCCTGTATGACATGACAAGACCTCCTTTATGTCATGACAATACCTCCTTTATGATATGACAAGACCTCCTTTATGACATGACAAGACTGCCTGTATTACATGACAAGACCTCCTTTATGACATGACAAGACCTCCTTTATGTCATGACAAGACCTCCTTTATGACAAGACTGCCTGTATGACATGACAAGACTGCATGTATGATATGATAAGACTGCATGTATGATATGTATTTTTCTACTGATAGCTTTAGTAGCTTCTATCCAACAATCTTCCAAACACATATAACAATAACAGAAAGAAAGAAGTACCATTACATTTCTTTCTTCCTTCATTTACCATGTCAGCGCATTTTTGACACTATTTTTTAAATTACGACTCTCAGTTCATTTTCTCAAACTGAAGCTTTTAGACTAAATTTAGAATCAAGGATTCGAAGGTTCCACATTCAGACTGCGGCTTCACTGCATTCGAGACAACCCCATATATGATCCCTCGCATGCCGCAGCGTCCATCCAAGAGATGTTTGCTAATAGTTCCTGTCTTCTTCTTCTTCTTCGTTTGCTTCTACCACCAAGACCGCATTGTGATCCTACTGAATTTACACCTGTGGTCCTCGTTAGGTCCTGTGGTCTCCTGTGTGGTCCTCGAAAAGACCACACGAGATCCCCGAGAGGACCACAAGAGGTTCAGAGTATCGCAGTGCTTTAGCCTGTATTCTTGGTGGGTCTCTGAAGCGGATTGCGTGACACCGTAGTTTTCGTTGCACCAGTTTAGTCTAGAGTTGGACTTTCTCACCGGAAGACCTCGACGTGTTTTGAGATACCCGTGTATCACCGCCGGGTGAGAGGTAGTTGCCCATCCAGTCCAGAGTTGGACTTTCTCACCGGAAAACCTCAGCGTGATTAGGATACGCAAACATCCCCGCCGGGTGAGAGGTGGTTGCCTATCTAGACTGCCCTGATCCAGTGTCTCCGACTTCAGCATTTTGTGGTTGTGGCCGCTACCCTTCCTAGTTGTGACCAGGATGGAGCTTTTGTCCAGGAGGACGAATCCTCGCCACTAGTGACTTCCACCCCTGGGTTGAGCCTGTTTAGGCATACTATCCCAGTATGGGCATGTTTGGGACGTGACTGACCTCTAGAGCAGAGGTACTGTGACATGTGTAGCCTTCAAGATTCACCCCTGGTGTGAGCCGGTTTAGGCATAATTCACCAGTATGGGTGTATATCAAGCGTGACCGACCTCTAGAGCGGAGGTGGCATGACTTGTCTAGCCATCAAGTTCCACCCCTGGTGTGTGCCGGTTTAGGCATATTTCACCAGTGTAGGTGTATTTCGGACGTGGCCGGCCTCTAGAACAGAGGCGCCGTGGTATGTGTAGCTCTCGTAGCGATACTACTGGACATACCAATTAAACTTCACTTTATCCTTTCCACCATCTTTTCACGTCGGCGCCGCACAGCAACCTTTATTTCTTTTCCGCATTTTCTTCCTTGACCGGTAGGAGCTTCACTCCACGCGTGGCATTCGAAAAGTCTCGCCAGCAGTGTCTTAACCTCTGGGACAAGCCGGTTCATGCATTTCACCCGATATGACTGCATGCAGGACGTGGCCGACCTCCAGACCAGAGGTGCCATGATATGACTGTTTGCTTCGCTTTATCCTTTCTACCACCTTTTCCGCAGTGGTGCTGCGCGGCAAACCCGTTTGCACCTTTCTTCATTGGCCGGGAGGAGCACCGCTCCACGCACGGCAGCTGAAGAAACTCGCCAACAGCGGTCAGGGCTGGCTGATTCGGCAGGTGAGTTGTTACACACTACTTAGCGGGTTCCGACTTCCATGGCCACCGTCCTGATAGTTCCTGTCAAATGTTGGTCGTTTACGATGAGTTTTCTGTCACACAGTTCAGATTTCCTGCCAGCACCTTTAATTTGTCTTAGCTCCAGCATTCTCTTCACAGCTACATTGTTATTGTTCGTGCACTCCCCTCTTCATTTTCCAGCAGTCTGTCCAGTACATCCTTAGCAATGACCCATTTGTCCATTGTCAGTCTGCCATTTATTTTAGCCTGTCCAGCAAGTCTGTCAGCCACATCATTGCCATGTAGTCCCATATGCCCTGGGTAGTGAAGCCACGTTAGGTTTGTCACAGCTGACTGGTTTGACAGTTGAACCCATTCATTTAGAAGCAACTTCTTCTCATTCTTATACTCTGTGAATCTGTTTAGTACTAGCTCAGAATATACAGCCCAGAGAACTCCTTAGTTTACAGATGAACATTTTAAGACATCAGTGTACCAGAGTAAATACTTGAGACACAGAACAGCTACATAGAACAGGCATCAGCCGAATCATGAACAGTTTGTACATAAATAGTTCATCGAGTGTGATATAGAAAATGTTTGTGTTTGTGTTGATAAATGTTGTGGCTGTAATGACATGAGAGGAAGGTTAGAACGATGTTCTCCAGAGACTTGACATGGCTGTTTACAAAGTGAATTACAATCTATACTGGACGACGATAAGGAAAGAAAAGGAGGTTTGGGGGAGGGGGAGGTTCTATAGTAGAGGTGCACTATCAACAGAAAGAGTGAAAACCAAAGAACAAGGAAGAGGGAAATTGTTATAAATATAAGATAAGAATATTCTATACACGTTTTTTTTCTTTCCTCCCATTACTTTTCAGTTACTTGAATGTGCCCTACAACTGTTGATGTTAGTGAAATGTTTCGGACTTGCTATTCTGGTCAACATTTGTTTAAGCTGATCAAAATAAAGTTACAAACCTGCATCACAACAACAAAAAACAAAACGTTTTTTTGTTGTTTGATGATCTGCTTCTCTTTCATGAAAACGACAAATGATCAGAGACAAGAAAGAGAGAATACGGCAGAAAGGTTTAGAAAGGAAGGAACATAATATTTATCACAAAAAACATTACAACATATCACATACACATACACACATATCCCCCAATAACACATTCACACACATATCCCCCAACCACACATGCACACACACATATATCCCTCCAAGCACACATGCACACACATATATACCCAACCACACACGCACGCACACATATATCACTCCAACCACGCATGCACACACATATATCCTAGTAACCACACATGCACACACATATATCCCCCAAACACACATGCATACACATATATCCCTCCAACCATACATGCACACACATATATCCTCCAACTACACATGCATACACATATATCCCTCAAACACACATGCATACACATATATCCCTCCAACCATACATGCACACACATATATCCTCCAACCACACATGCATACACATATATCCCTCCAACAACACATGCACACACATATATCAATCCAACCACACATGCACACACGTATCTTCCAACCAGACCACAAACACATATATCCCTCCAATCACACATGCACATACATATATCCCTCCAACCACACATGCACAAACATATATTCCTCCAACCACACATGCACACACATACATCCCTCCAACCACACATGCGCACACATATATCACTCCAAGCACACATGCACTCACATATATCACTCCAACCACACATGCACACACATATAACTGCAACAACAGTTACACATGCACACACATATATCCCTCCAACCACACATGCGCACACACATGTATCCCTCCAACCACACACGAACACACATACATCACTCAAACCACACATTAACACATACATTTCCACCAACTACACACGCACACACACATATCCTCCAAACACACACGCACATACAAATATCCTCCAACCACACACGCACAAACATACCCTCCAGTCATACACGCACACACATATATCCCTCCAGCCACACATGCGCACACACTTATATCCCTGTAACCACACATGCACACACATATATCTCTGTAACCACACACGCACATACATATCCCTCAACCACACATTCACACACACATATAGCCCAACCACACATGCACACACATATATCCCTCCAAACACACATGCACACGCATATATCACTCCAACCACACATGCACACACATATATCACTCCAACCACACATGCAGTCACATATATCCCTATAACCACACATGCACACACATATCCCTGAACCACAGTTAAACATGCACACACATATATCCCCCAACCACACATGCACACACATATATCCCTCCAACCACACATGCACACATACATTTCCTCCAACCACACACGTACACACACATATCCTCAAACCACACACGCACATACAAATATCCTCCAACCAAACACGCAAACACATATCCTCCAGCCATACACGCACACAGATATATCCCTCCAAACACACATGCACACACATATATACCTGTAACCACACATGCACACACATATATCCCCTAACCGGACATGCACACACATATATCCCTCCAATCACACACACACGCATGTATATATCCCTCCAACCACACATGTACACACATATATCCCTCCAACCACACACGCACACAAATATATATATATTTAACCACACATGCACACACATATATTCAGTAAGCACACACGCACACACATATATATCCCCCAACCACACATGCACACACATATATCCCTCCAACCATACACGCACACACACATATATCCCTCCAACCACACACGCAAACACACATATATCCATTTACCAAACATGCACATACATATATCCCTCCAACCGCACACGCACACACACATATATACCTCCAACGATACACGCAAACACATATATCCCTACAATCACACATGCACACACACATATCCCTACAACCACACATACACTCACATATATCCCTGTAACGACACATGCACACACGCATATATAGATATATATATATCCCAATTCCACACATGCACACATATATATCCTTCCAACCACACATGCACACACATATCCTCCAACCACACACCACACAAATATATCCTACCAACCACACATGCACACACATATATCCCTCCACCTACACGTGCACAAACATATATCCCTCCAACCGCACATGCATACACATATATCTCTCCAACCACACATGCACACACATATATATCCCTCAATCACACACGCACACACATATATATCCCTCCACCCACACATGCACACACATATCCTCCAACCACACAACACACACATATATCCCTCCAACCACACATGCAAACACATATATCCCTCCAAACACACATGCACACAAATATATCCCTCGAACCACACATGCACATACATATATCCCTCCAGCTACACATGCACTCCCATATATCACTCCAACCACACATGTACACACACATAACCTCCAACCAAACACGGACATAGAAATATCCTCCAACCACACACGCACACACATATCCTCCAGCCACACACGCACACACACATATATCCCTCCAACCACATATGCGCACACACTTATATCCCTGTAACGACACAGGAGCACACACATATCCCCCAACCACACATGCACACACACATATCACCAACCATACATGCACACACATATATCCCTCCAACCACACATGCACACACAAATATCCTCAAACGACACATGCACACACAAGTATCCCTGTAACCACACACGCACACACATATATCCCTCAAACACACATGCACACACACATATATTCCCCAACCACACATGAACACACATATATCCCTCCAGTCACACACGCACACATGTATATATCCCTAAAATCACACACGCACACACATACATATCCCTGAAACCACACACAAACACACACATATATTCTTTCAACGACGCATGCACACACATATATCCCTGTAAGCACACACGCACCCACATATATATCTCTCAACCACACATGCACACACATATATCCTATAAACATACACGCACACACATATATCCCTACAACTAAACATGCACACACACGTATCCCTACAACCACACATACACTCACATATATCCCTCTAACCACACATGCACACACGCACATATATATATATCCCTCAACCACACACGAACACACATATATATCCTTACAACAACACATGCACACACATATCCTCCAACCACACACCACACAAATATACCTTCCAACCACACATGCACACAGATATATCCCTCCAACAACAAGTGCACACACATATATCCCTCCAACCACACATGCACGCACATATTACTGCAACCACATTTGCACATGCACACACATATATCCCTCCAACCACACATGCGCACACACATATATCCCTCCAACCACACACGCACACACATATATACCTCCAATCACACACGCACAAACATATATATACCTCAACCAAACACGCACGCACATATATATATCCCTCCAACCACACATGAACACACATATCCTCCAAACACACACAACACACATATATCCCTCCAACGACACATTCACATTCATATATCCCTTTAACCACACATGCACACATATATAAATCCGTCCAGCCACACATGCACACACATATATCCCTCCAACCACATATGCACACACATATATCCCTCCAACCACAAATGCACGCACATATATCCCTCCAGCCACACATGCACACACATATATCCCTCCAACCACACATGCACACACATATATCCCTCCAACTACACATGCACTCACATATATCCATCCCACCAAACATGCGCACACACATGTATCGCTCCAACCACACACGAACACACATATATCCCTCAAAACACACATGCGAACATACATTTCCTCCAACTACACACGCACACACACACATCCTCCAAACAAACACGCACATACAAATATCCTCCAACCACACACGCACAAACATATCCTCCAGTCATACACGCACACACATATATCCCTCCAATCACACATCCGCACACACTTATATCCCTGTAACCACACACGCGCACACATATATACACCACCACACATGCACACACATATATCTCTGTAACCACACACGCACACACATATCCCTCAACCATACATGCACACACACACATATCCCCCAACCACACATGCACACACATATATCCCTCCAAACACACATGCACACGCATATATAACTCCAACCACACATGCACACACATATATCACTTCAACCACACATGCACACACATATATCGCTCCAACCACACATGCACACACATATCCCTGAACAACATTTACACATGCACATACATATATCCCTCCAACCACACATTCGCACACATATATATCCTCCAACCACACATGCACACACATATATCAATCCAACCACACATGCACACATACATTTCCTCCAACCACACACGCACACGCACATATCCTCCAACCACACACGCACATACAAATATCCTCCAACCACACACGCACACACATATCCTCCAGCCATATACGCACACACACACATATCCCTCCAAACACACATGCACACACATATATCTCTGTAATCACACACGCACACACATATATCCCCCAACCAAACATGCACACACATATATCCCTCCAATCACACACGCACGCATGTATATATCCCTCCAACCACACATGCACACACATATATCCCTCCAACCACACACGCACACAAATATATATTTTTAACCACACATGCACACACATACATTCCGTAAGCACACATGCACACACATATATATCCCTCAACCACACATGCACACACATATATCTCTCCAATCATACACGCACACACACATATATCGCTAAAACCACACACGCACACACACATATATCCATTTACCACACATGCACATACATATATCCCTCCAACTGCACACGCACACACACATATATCCCACCAACCACACATGCAAACACATATACCCTACAACCACACATGCACACACATATCCCTACAACCACACATACACTCACATATATACCTGTAACGACACATAAACACACGCATATATATATATATCCCTCATCCACACATGCACACATATATATCCTTCCAACCATACATGCACACACATATCCTCCAACCACACACCACACAAATATATCCTTCCAACCACACATGCACACACATATATCACTCCAACTACACGTGCACACACATATATCCTTCCAACCGCACATGCACACACATATATCTTTCCAACCACACACGCACACATATATATATATATACCTCCAACCACCCACGCACAAACTTATATATCACTCAACCACACACGCACACACATATATATCCCTCCAAACACATACATGCACAGACATATCCTCCAAACACACACCACACACATATATCCCTCCAACCACACATGCAAACACATATATCCCTCCAACCACACATGCACACAAATATATCCCTCGAACCACACATGCACATACATATATCCCTCCAACTACACATGCACTCCCATATATCACTCTAACCACATATGCACACACATATATATCCCTCCAACCACACATGCACACACATATATCCCTCCAACTACACATGCACATACATATATCCCTCAACCACACATGCACACACATATATATCCCTCCAACCACACATGCACACACATATATCCCTCCAACCACACATGCACACATACATTTCCTCCAACCACACACACACACATAACCTCCAACCACACACGCACATACAAATATCCTCCAACCACACACGCACACACATATCCTCTAGCCACACACGCACACACACGTATATCCCTCCAAACACACATGCACACACATATATACCTCTAACCACACATGCACACACATATATCCCTCCAACCACACATGCACACACACATATATCTCTAACCACACACGCACACACATATACCTCCAACCACACACGCACAAACATATATATCCCTCAACCACACACGCACGCACATATATATCCCTCCAACCACACATGCATACACATATCCTCCAACCACACACCACACACATAAATCCCTCCAACCACACATGCACATTCGTATATGACTCTAACAACACATCCACACACATATATATCCCTCAAACCACATATGCACACACATATATCCCTTCAACCACATATGCACACACATATATCGCTCCAACCACACATGCACACACATATCCCTGAACAACAGTTACACATGCACATACATATATCCCTCCAACCACACATTCGCACACACATATATCCCCCAAACACACATGCACACACATATATCAATCCAACCACACATGCACATATACATTTCCTCCAACCACACACGCACACACACATATCCTCCAGCCACACACACACATACAAATATCCTGCAACCACACACGCACACACATATCCTCCAACCATACACGCACACACACGCATATCCCTCCAAACACACATGCACACACATATATCTCTGTAATCACACACGTACACACATATATCCCCCCGCCACACATGCACACACATATATCCCTCCAATCACGCACGCACGCATGTATATATTCCTCCAACCACACATGCACACACATATATCCCTCCAACCACACATGCACACACATATATCCCTCCAACCACACATGCACACACATATATCCCTCCAACCACACATGCACACACATATATCCCTCCAACTACATATGCACTCACATATATCCCTCCAACCACACATGCACACACATATCCTTGCAACCACATTTACATATGCACACACATATATCCCTCCAACCACACATGCGCACACACATATATCCCTCCAACCACACAAGAACACACATATATCCATCCAATCGCACATGCACACATACATTTCCTCCAACCACACACGCACACACATATCCTCCAACCACACACGCACACACACATATCCTCCAACTACACATGCACACACACACATATCCAACCGCACATGCACACACATATCCTCCAACCACACACGCACACACATATCCTTTAACCACACACGCACACACACATATCCCCCAACTACCCACACAGTACCAACTCTTTTATTAAAGATTTTCTTTGTTTTCAAAATTTTTTGTTTTATCGATTTTAATTTTCGAGACATGTTTCTAAAATGTTCCACCAGTAGCAGTTCACTTTTAAACAATTGATTTAAATCTACTTCAAAGTAAAACTTGAACAGCGGAAAAATATTTTGTCATATATGCTTACAAACAGACGAGATAAACACTTGATAAATGAACCGCGGTCAGTGATAACAAACTTCAGATGTTTTGGCGCTAGTGAATTATTTAAAGAAAACAGAAGCTCTGAGGGGAACGTTGCGAGGTTATGAAAGAGCATACGAAACAATCAAGATTACCGTGTACAAGCGGTTTTATTTGTTAACTTATTCAGGACAAATGTCCTCAAGGTCTCTGTAACTTTGTAGAAGCATAATTCTGGGTAGGACTGGATGTGTTAAAGCTAGTGATGAAGCGATGAAGTCAGGTCTTATTCATCCTCTGTTTTTATTGTCACCTCCAATTCATTTACAAAACAATTCATTCATTCATTCATTTTCATGTCCCTTGTGGAACTCTGCCTCCCTAACAGCACTCCTGTAGGCCTCTCTGTTGTGAGCAAGATGGTCTGCTGCTGATGCATCCATTTGCAGATCATCAACGATGTCTTGCAGCCATCTTCGCCTTGGTCTTCCTCTCTTTCTTTTACCCATTAAGTACACTTCCAAGACAACTACAACTTTGAAATTAGAAATGACAGGCTTTTTTTTCAGTTTGAGAAATGTTCTCTTTTTTTTTTCCTTTCCAGGTTCCGACTGTTTCCAGCTCGTCCCGTGAATATTCCTTCTAGCGATCGGAGTCTTAAGTTCAGATAAAAGGGGTAGATAGAGGTGTATGGTGCAGTTTTACAAAGTGAGGGAGGGAGTGAGTAAGGTGAGAAAAACAAATAGAAAGTATGAGAATGTATAAATGAAAAACATACAACATCCGATATTTCGACGTGAGCCTTATTCGAGAATACATACAAAACAAGACAAAAACATGAAGAACTTATCTGAAATGTCTTCCTCCGAGTCAGGACAGAAAAGTGTGTAGTAGAAGAGAGAAGGAAAGACCACGCTGCCTCTGAACAAAAGACGCCCGATAGAGCCAATCGTGAAAAAGAGGTGGAGAGAGGGGAGGAGAACAAGTGGGAGAAAGGGGTGGGGGGAAGGCATTAGAAACATGATGGCCGCTAGAGGTGTCGGGGGGGGGGGGAAGGGAAAAGGGGTCGCGGGGAGATAGTGAATGAAGAATATAAACACCTGCAGGGAGAACATGTGAAATTGGTAAATAGGACAAGACCCTAAAGACACCAATATGTTGGCGGAGAAGAAAATAGGGTGGTGGTAGGGAGGGGTAGCATGGAGAAAGAAAATAGAGTTTAAAAAAAAGGCCAGTGGAAAAATAAAGAACTTACAGAAAGCTGAAGACATTGTTAATTCCAGCTGGGTGGAGACAGCCAGTCTGGAAAATAAGGCGCTGTTCTAGGACCCTCCGAGATCGTACATCAGCAGAACAAGAGCGGATCGCACTGACAGAAATGTCCTGTTTACCCCTGTGGTTGCTAAGGCAAAAATGTTTAGCCACAGGTGTCCAGGTCCTCTTAGAAATATCATTGAGATGCTTGCGAAATCGATCTCCTAACCGTAAGCCAGTCTCACCTATGTACTTCAAACCCCAACGTTTGCACATGATAGCATAAATAACATTCCGTGAAGTACAGGTGAAACCCTCCTGAACTGACAACGTGGACTTATGGAAGGAGATCTGGCTAGCCTCGACAACAAACGGACAAGTGTTACATCTACGGCGTCCGCAACGTCTGGTACCGTAAAACGTGTCATCTGTCTTAAGATGACTACGAATTAAAAGGTCCCTGAGGTTCTTGTCCCATCTGTAGGCCACCAGTGGGGGTTCCCCAAAAAGTTCACGTGTCTCAGGCTCGGTCTGGAGGAGATGGAGATAGCGAAACAGTATGTTTTTAACTGCCAAGCTATGAGGGTGGTACGTGAGTACTAGTTTCACCCTGTCCGAGCTACAGTGCGGTTTAGGGGTGAGGGCTTGTTGCCGCGATATATGGCTAATGCGGTTCCAAGATGACGAGAGAACGTGTTCTGGATAGCCGCGTTGACGGAAGAAATCTAGCATTTTATAGCCTTGATCTTGGAAATCCAAATCCTCATTACACAAACGTCGCAACCTAAGAAGCTGGGAAAAAGGAATAGAGTTCTTACACGATCTGGGATGGGAAGAAGAGTACAGGAGGTAGCTGTGAGAGTCTGTAGGTTTATAGTGGATAGAAGTAGTGAGCCCGGAAGGGCCGATAGAGACGGCAATGTCAAGAAAGTTAGCGGAAGTAGCAGAGACATGGGAGGTGAACGAAATGACAGGATTGTAATCCTTAACAAAACTGATAAAACTGTTAAGGTCTTCCTCTGGCATTGATGTGACCCCAATGCCGTCATCCATGTAGCGTCTATAGAAGGCGGGAAAAGGGCCTCTGCGTCTTTGGTTCAGAAAGAACTTGACGGCCTGAAGTCTCTGATCATGCGGGATGGATGTGTATAAGGACACTACATCAAGGGTGAAGATACGGTAGGTGTGACCAGGCAGGAGTGTAAGGGTCTCAAAAGCAGTGACAGCGTGATTGGTGTCCTTAAGATAAGTAGGCAGACTATTGACCAGAGGTTGAAAGATGCTGTCAAGAAAGTCAGAGATTTGTTCCGTGGGGCAGGAACAAGCAGACACTATGGGCCTTCCTGGGTTGCCTGGTTTGTGAATCTTGGGGAGTAGATAAAAGGATGGCTTCCCTAAGCAGCTGTCGTGAATGTGAAGATGTGTGGCCGAAGGAGAAAGACCAGACTTGGTCTTGTGGATGAGTTCGTTGATCGTGTCACGAACATGGTGGTTGTTGGCCAGAGTCGGATCTTGAGGGCGAGAGGCATAAAATTTAGTGTTGCTCAGCTGGCCCATGGCCTCCTGGATGTACAATTCTTTCTTCCAACAAACAATGGCCCCGCCCTTGTCTACACTCTTGATCACGATATCACGCCTGCTCTGGAGTTGAGAAAGTGCGCGCTGCTCCCCGGGGGTCAGGTTAGAGTGTCGTAAACGGGAAAGGCGAAGCTTACGGATTTCGTAGAAAGTGTGATCAATGTAGAGGTCCAAGGCACGAGACGCTCCTATCCAGGTGGATAGTTGTTTGGAGAAGCGAGAGAAAGGGTCATCATCGGAGGTGGATTGGGATGATGAAGGTTGGGGCGCGTCTTGGAAATGGAACTTTAAACGCAGTCTGCGATGGAAACGGTGGACGTCTTGAAGGAGTGAGAACTGGTCAGCAGAGGGACGGAGGGGAACAAACTGTAAACCTTTCCCTAGGACAGACAATTCATCAGCCGAAAGGGGAATGTCCGGAGGGATACAAACCACCTTAGTGGGGGCAGAAGCGGTGGTGGGTCTGGGAGAGGCTGTACAGGGACGGATAGCAGAAAGTTTCTGCTTTTTGAGAGAAGAAAGCTGCAGGTAGAATTGTCTGTTGGTGGAGTGAATAATCTCACGGATCAGGCAATAAATGAGGTAATTATCGTGTGTAACGTGGTGGAGACGGGCAGAGAGTAACGCGATCTGGCTATCGAGGTCCGAGAGGAGTTTAATGTGTCCCTCCACGACACAGCGCATACGTTGAAAAGCGCAATTGGTTTCGATAGCACAAAGACACTGACGGATCCTGGGGTGGAGAGTGCCCATGGCCGGTGAAAACTTACAAGTAAAACCTTTGGGAACAACCCTCAAGCGAAGACAGTTGTTGAGAAAATTAACGTGAGTCTTAAGTTCAACCCCTTCCAGTTTCTCTTTATTTTTTCCAAATTGTAAGATCATCCGAAGCAGGTTCTAGCAAGAAGCAGAGCTAAGGATGGTGAAAAACCATCAACTTCCGTGAACTGGAAAATAAAACACTTCTGGAGTTGGACGCGAAGTTGCTACAGTACAGCCTCAGACGGAGGGAAAATGTACTTGCTACATCCGACCTCTCTGACATAAACAACAACAATATATTTTCTCATCTCTGAATGTTTTGGTGTTTTTTTTTTCAGTGCCGTAAACAGAGGAGAAAGACCAGAATTAACACCAGATACTGAAAACTGTGAGGGACCACCAATACTTGAAGATGAAATCATAGATGCCATCAAACACATGAAGAAAAGAAAAGCGACTGGGCCTGATAATATAACAATAGAAGAAATAGAGGCACTAGAGGAGACAGGAATAAAAATAATAACCAAGTTACTGAATGACATTTACAACAGTGGTTATATTCCCAGTGACCTGATTAAATCCACGTTTATAGCACTACCAAAGAAACCAGGTGCAAAGGAATGTGACGACCACCGGACTATCAACCTCTCATGTCACATAACGAAGCTACTTCTGAGAATAATTATGAGAAGAACAAGGAAAAAGATAAAAATGGAAATAGCAGATGAACAGTTTGGATTTGTTGAAGGAAAGGGAACATACAATGCCATGTATGCTTTACGAACACTAACAGAAAGAGCTTTAGAAGTACAGAAAGATCTCTACTTATGCTTCATTGATTACACCAAGGCATTTGCCAAGGTGAAACATAATGAAATTATTAAAATGCTTGAAGACATCAATATAGACGGCAAAGACCTGAGGATTGTAAAACATCTATACTGGCAGCAAGAAGCAGCAGTTCGAGTTGAAAATAGAATTGGAAAATATCAACCTACAAAACAAGGGGTGCGGCAAGGATGTGTACTATCTCCAGACCTTTTTTCTCTGTATAGCGAGAATATTCTAAGAACAATCACAGAACCAGGCATAAAAATTGGAGGATACAATATTAACAACCTTCGGTATGCTGACGACACAGTACTGATAGCTGAGAACCAACAAGACCTGCAAAATCTCTTGGATAAAGTGGCCAAAGAAAGTGAACAGAAAGGCCTTACTTTGAACATCAAAAAGACAGAGACTATGGTTATATCTAAGAAACAGAATCCACCAGCATGCAGTATTAAATTAAACGGAACTATTCTAAAGCAGGTGCAGAAATTCAAATACCTTGGAGCAGTAATAACTTCAGATGGGAAATGCAGAACAGAAACTAGGAACAGAATAGGCCAAGCAAAGACTGCATTTCAGAGAATGAGAAACATATTAACCAACACATCCTTATCAATGAATGTTAGAAAACGAGTCCTAAAATGCTATATTGAACCTATCTTGTTATATGGAAGTGAATCATGGACAATAGGCAAGTCTGCACAAAAATCATTGGAAGCAGCAGAAATGTGGTTTATTAGATGAATGTTGCGAATCCCCTGGACAGCAAAAATAACTAATGAAGAATGTATGAGAAGAGCTGGAGAGACAAAAAACCTTGTCAAAAAGATAAGAGAGAGACAATGTACTTTCATAGGACATGCAATGAGAAGAGGGGGCATTGAAAATATTATAACAACAGGAAAAATAGAAGGAAGAAGATCAAGAGGAAGACCAAGAGAAATGATACTGGACAGTCTGACGGGATGGTGTGAGAGGAGATCACCAACTGAGCTGATGGCCTGCATGAAGGATCGGATACTCTGGAGAAGCATAATAGCCAACGCCAGTCGGCACGGCACATGATGATGATGATGATGCCGTAAAAAAGGGTTTGTTTATGCTACAGCAAATGAGAAAATAGAGCGTTGAATGAGCGATACGAATATAATCTACTCCCAGAAATACAAAATCTGGCACAAGAAGAAAAAAGTTAACCCCAAACAGCCAGAATAATGGGAAAACAAATCACAACATACGCGACAGATATAGAAACAAAGAACCTCATGCTTTTCATGAAGGCTATGCGGTTGTATTTGAATTCAACATTACTTCCTGCAGCTTCAGTTCTATGTCTTCTGGCTGCTGCCAACTTCTTGTGTTTGTATGCTAGCACGGCTATTCTCAGATAACAAACACTTATTACAAAAATAATGAGAAAGTTTTCTACTGTATACCCAGATATTATTAAGATGGAGTAAAATTAAAAGGCCATGGAAATGTGGTTTATAAGAAGGATGTTGAAAGTACCATGGACAGCTATGAAAACCAACGAAGAAGTCTTAAGAGAGAGTGGAGTTAAAAGAAAATTATAGCAACGATCAGGGGCAGACAAACGAGATTTGTAGGATATTTCAAGAGAAGTGGCAACTGGAAAAACTGAGGGAAGAAGAGACAGAGAAAGACAGACAGAGAGAGAAGTTACTGGATGGGCTGTCAGTGTAGCTAGGAGGAAAGTCACCGGCGGATCTCATGATCAAGTCTAAAGACAAGGAATTGTGGAGAGAAATGATCGCCTACGCCAAGCGGCATGGCACTTTATTGATTGATTGTGATACTGTAAAATTAAGATAGTTATAACCTGAGTACTTGCCACTCCTGTACACTAGAAGCAGGAAAATGTGACTTAGGACAATATTGTTCAAGCAGAAATAGTAATTCTGAAGAAAATATTTTGTTGAATATTCTGTGTAGTAGACAGGATAATAGATTTAAGTTAAAGATCACCGGCACTGAAAGCTCGATTAAATTTATACAGAGAGATTTAACATACAGAGAGATTTAACATACAGAGAGATTTAACTGTGAATTGCTCCGGACAAGAACGCAAATACAATGTTCCTAATTCCGCCGTTAAAGATATTGAAGATTATGATGAACCTTAAAACACTGGCAATGGTTAGTAGTATGTTCATGTATGCCATAGGTGCATAAAATGATTTAACCTGTCTCTTCCTTCTGTGAACACACAGTGCTTTATCTCCTCCTTCTGGGAACATAAAGTGCTTTATCTCTTCTTTCTGGGAACACAAATTGCTTTATCGCTTCCTTCTGGGAACACAAAGTATTCTAACCTGTCACTTTCCTTCTGAGAACACAGAATGCTTTATCTCTTCCTTCTGCGAACATAAACGTGCTCTAAATTATCTAAAAATTGATACATCATACTCAGCTGTCGTCTTCTAGAATAGAGGTTATCTCAAGCATGAGGCCTCTCTGAAACATAAAAACAGCAAGGTGTGTCAGGTTTCCTGGGTACCTACTGAAGATATCAACTACTGTTTAAAGTGGCTACTCACACCCAATGTTTTCATTAAAGATTAACATTGAACAACTATAGGGAATGCCTGCCAATTAGATGATTAGAAAATGCAGACACATATAAGTTCGAATCAGGAACATATATTGGAGACAGTCGTGAATAACCAGATTCAGTTAAAAATAACTATTTATTTTGTTGTATAAAATGATTCAAGTTTGGAAAAAACCTACATTGTAAATGCATACATTTTAATTTTCTGTTTTTAGAAGTGATTACAGAACTATATTAAGCAGCTGAGACAAGACATACATGCCTGGAAGAAGTAGCCAACAGACTTAATAGCAGCGAGTTCCTAGCACCAAGCTTATGTAACCAGACCATCAGACGTGTTACAGAACATAGAAAAGTTGTCAACTTGAGAAGATGAGGACAACAGTGACCGCTGTGGGAAGATGATGTCACAATCAGATGATCTAGTGAGGACAATGTTGTGTGAAGATAATGTCACAATCAGATGATCTAGTGGGGACAATGCTGTGGGCAGGTGATGTCACAATCAGATGATCTAATGGGGACAATGCTGTGGGCAGATGATGTCACAATCAGATGATCTAATGGGGACAATGCTGTGGGCAGATGATGTCACAATCAGATGATCTAGTGGGAACGAAGATGCAGTATTTAAGATGAACGAGACAGCGGTCAGCTGCCTATATTTTGTAAAACAATAACTAGCGAACTATAACTGACCAAGACCCTGTACTACCTCCCAGTGGTGCCCTTGGAGACAGCGGTCTGGTCATGTAAAGAGGGATCATAATGGGAAGGCGAACCCACTCCCAAAAAAATACGCGAAGTTGGATGTGTTGGGCTTTTCTTAGATTTCGAACAACAGAGGGTTCTTGACGACTAAACAATGGGAAACGTTAAACTGAACGGTCTAAATACAAACTTGGCCGATTTCCATTTCTCCCTCCATGTCGGTATTTGGGTGTCGCGGTCTGAAAGTAGTTCTTAATCAGCTGTTTGTACTGGCCCTCCTTTGTTTACTCTACAGCAGAACTTAAACATGTACAATGTACGTTCACAGATCCAGGTATAAATACGAACGATGGACTGAAATATGCAACAGATGCAGGTATAAATACCAAAGAAGGACTGAAATATGCAACAGATGCAGGTATAAATACGAACGAAGGTCTGAAATATGCAACAGATGTAGGTATAAATACGAACGAAGGTCTGAAATATGCAACATAGCCATGTATAAATACGAACGAAGGACTGAAACATGCAACAGACGTAGGTATATATATACAAACGAAGGACTGAAACATGCAACAGATGTAGGCATAAATACGAACGAAGGACTGAAATATGCAACAGATGTAGGTATAAATACCAAAGAAGGACTGAAATATGCAACAGATGCAGGTATAAATACGAACGAAGGACTGAAATATGCAACAGATGCAGGTATAAATACCAAAGAAGGACTGAAATATGCAACAGATGCAGGTATAAATACGAACGAAGGTCTGAAATATGCAACAGATGTAGGTATAAATACGAACGAAGGTCTGAAATATGCAACATAGCCATGTATAAATACGAACGAAGGACTGAAACATGCAACAGACGTAGGTATATATATACAAACGAAGGACTGAAATATGCAACAGATGTAGGCATAAATACGAACGAAGGACTGAAATATGCAACAGATGTAGGTATAAATACCAAAGAAGGACTGAAATATGCAATAGATGCAGGTATAAATACGAACGAAGGACTGAAATATGCAACAGATGCAGGTATAAATACGAACGAAGGACTGAAATATGCAACAAATGCTGGTATAAATACCAAAGAAGGACTGAAATATGCAACAGATGCAGGTATAAATACGAACGAAGGACTGAAATATGCAACAGATCCAGGTACAAATATGAATGAAGGACTGAAATATGCAACAGATCCAGGTACAAATATGAACGAAGGACTGAAATATGCAGAAGGGAGGGGGGAGAGGAAGCACAAAAACAGAGAACATCTAAAGATGCAAGACTTCGTGGGATAAACATCAGAGAACATCTAAACATGCAACAGATTGTTTTGCGGGAAGGGGGGTTGGTGGTGGTGTGTGTATGGAGAGAGGAGATACAGAGAATATTTAAGCATGCAAGAGATCGTTTAGGGGGAGAGGGGTTGAATCACACAACAGAAAATTGTAAATATGCGACAGATCGGAGAAAAAACAAAAAAGAACATTTAAACAAGCAGTTCGCCAGGTGACAACAACGGAGGAGCGAGGTATACAAGCGCAGTCGGTGATTTATGTTTCATACAAACATATCCGGTGATAAGAACAGCGGACCACTCAAATATAAACAGACACAGTGATAAGAACAGCGGACCTTTGAAACAGAAACAGACTCAGTGATAAGAACAGAGGACGACTGAAACAGAAACAGACTCAGTGATAAGAACAGCGGACCACAAAAAAATAAACAGACTCAGTGATAAGAACAGAGGACGACTGAAACAGAAACAGACTCAGTAATAAGAACAGCGGACCACAAAAACAGAAACAGACTCAGTGACAAGAACAGAGGACCACTGAAACAGAAACAGACTCAGTGATAAGAAAAGAGGACAGCTAAAACATAAACAGACTCAGTGACAAGAAAAGAGGATGACTAAAATATAAACAGACTCAGAGATAAGAACAGATAACGACTAAACCATAAACAGACTCAGTGATAAGAACAAAGGACGACTAAAACATAAACAGACTCAGTGATAAGAAAAGAGGACGACTAAAACATAAACAGACTCAATGAAAAGAAAAGAGGACGACTAAAACAGAACAGACTCAGTGATCAGAACAGCGGACCACTGAAATATAAACAGACTCAGTAATAACAACAGAGAACGACTGAAACATAAACAGACTCAGTGATAAGAACAGAGAACGACTGAAACATAAACAGACTCAATGATAAGAACAGAGAACGACTGAAACATAAACAGAAATCGGTGATTAGAACAGAGGACGACTGAAACAGAACAGACTCAGTGATAAGAACAGCGGACCACTGAAACATAAACAGACAGTGATAAGAACAGAGGACGACTGAAACATAAACAGACACAGTGATAAGAACAGAGGACGACTGAAACATAAACAGACAGTGATAAGAACAGAGGACGACTGAAACATAAACAGACTCAATGATAAGAACAGAGAACGACTGAAATATAAACAGACAGTGATAAGAACAGAGGACGACTGAAACATAAACAGAATCAGTGATAAGAACAGAGTACGACTGAAACATAAACAGACTCAGTGATAAGAACAGAGGACGACTGAAACATAAACAGACAGTGATAAGAACAGAGGACGACTGAAACATAAACAGACTCAATGATAAGAACAGAGAACGACTGAAATATAAACAGACAGTGATAAGAACAGAGGACGACTGAAACATAAACAGAATCAGTGATAAGAACAGAGTACGACTGAAACATAAACAGACTCAGTGATAAGAACAGAGGACGACTGAAACATAAACAGACAGTGATAAGAACAGAGGACGACTGAAACATAAACAGACTCAGTGATAAGAACAGAGGACGACTGAAACATAAACAGACTCAGTGATAAGAACAGAGGACGACTGAAACATAAACAGACAGTGATAAGAACAGAGGACGACTGAAACATAAACAGAGTTAGTGATAAGAACAGAGGACGACTGAAACAGAACAAAACTCGGTGATTAGAACAGCGGACGACTGACACAGAAACAGATTCAGTAATAACTTTTCTTTATGACGAAACCATACTGAACAGCTAAAACAAAAGTTCACACAAGCGCCTGCTCAGTTTTTCAGTTGTTCACTTGCTCGTTCATCTGCCCCGATCAGATACTGTCAGTGGCTCCATCAATCTAAGTACCTTGACAAAGATTCTGTTTGTATTCCCAGCCTAAGGCATAAGCCATAGTATTGTTGATAAACTCTCTGGCATCGACCAAGTCTTCATAGTCTCCAACTGTCTTGATTACAATGTTGTCTAATTTTTGTCCAACGTATTTTTCTGAAGAGCTTTAACAGTTTGTGCACGCTTTAAAAAATCAGTAAAGTAAGTTTTTTTTATTTCTTTCTGTTTTTGTTTCAGAATGTTCAGTTTGTGTCGTTCGTACAGAAAATCTGAACATTTTCATAAGCTTTCTACATTCAAATATTCGTGATGAAGACTGGGAGAGAGAGAGAGAGAGAGAGAGAGAGAGAGAGAGAGGAGAGAGAGAGAGAGAGAATGAATGAATGAATGATCTTTATTTTTCAAGGGTAAAGAATTGGGCACGCAGGCCCGTCTTACATTCTGCCCTTCATCACTCCATCTTTCATTCTTCCCACATACTTGATTTAGTACAAAAATACAAATTAAATTAGTAAAAACATATCAAAAGAGTGTAAGATTTAACTACTACATTCAAGGTAAAAGAGAAGAAGTAATTAACCTAATAAAATAGCACTCACGCACACATACACCCGCAGACATATACATAAATAAAAATACATTGTAAATACAGATCTTCTAAGACATTCAGGAGAGAGACATTCAGGCAGGCACATAGAACGAATGTCAGAACTGGGCATGCAGGCCCGTCTAACATTCTGCCCTTCATCATACAGTTTTCACTCAGTCACAGTCATTCAGCATTTGTTAATGGACATAATAAAAATGAAGAAACAATCAAATGAATACAGAAATAAATAATAAACTAAATAAATAATAAACTAAATAAATAATAAACTATCTCTTGTCCATACACTCCATACTCTGATTTATGGAGCTCCTTGAAACAAACTTAATTACATTCTCGTATTCATTGTAAACTAGCAAATTTATAGACAAACAGTATAAAAAATACAACAATCAAACCATACTTTAAATTAGTTTAGACTTTGACAGTATATATATATATATATATATATATATATATATATATATATATATCCTTCCCGTGCCGTTAAACGTCACACAGGGCTCGTAAGGTAGTTCGCCAATTTTTCCTGTTCTCGGAGAGTCTTTCAACATCATCAAGGGATTTTATGGCTAATAACCATTATTGATAGCTTTAACATTTCGGATGTTCTTTCACCTTCATCTGCAGCTTTGTTGTAAGCCATTAGATTCACTGCTGTTTCAATTTCAATGTAATTTCATCTTGGTTGACATTTAGTTGTGGGGCTGGTAAGTCAGTTTCAAGGTTTAACAATTCTGTTGGGTGTGGTCGATTAAGTATTTCTTGGAAGTGTTCAGCCCATCTTTGCTTATGGTCTTTATTTGATGTTAATAGGGTTCCAGTTTTGCTAAGGATTGGTCTTTCTTTAGATGTAATAGTACCTGTTAATAGTACCAGCAATGAGAAGAGGGGGCATTGAAAATATTATAACAACAGGAAAAATAGAAGGAAGAAGATCAAGAGGAAGACCAAGAGAAATGATACTGGACAGTCTGACAGGATGGTGTGAGAGGAGATCACCAACTGAACTGATGGCCTGCATGAAGGATCGGGTACTCAGAAGCATAATAGCCAACGCCAGTCGGCACGGCACCTGATGATGATGATGATGATGAGTACCTGTTAGCCTCTTTTGTATGTTATATAAAGTTTTGCTGTCTCATGTTTTTGCTGCTTTCTCTGCCTTTTTCGCCATATTGTCTATGTATTCTCTTTTATCCCATTCAGCTGAACATTTTACTTTCTTCTCCATTTCTTTATATGTTGATTTCGCCAGATCTTTTCCAAGATCTGTTTTTACATTCAACATGTGAGAGTTGGTAGCCCACCCAGGCCAGAGTTGGACCTTCTCACCGGAAAACCTCGACGTAATTAGGATACGCAAACATCCCCGCCAGGTGAGAGGTGGTTGCCTATCTAGACTGCCCTGGTCCAGTGTCTCCGACTTCAGCATTTTGCGGTCGTGGCCGCTACCCTTCCTAGTTGTGACCAGGATGGAGCTTTTGTCCAGGAGGACGAATCCTCACCACTAGTGACTTCCACCCCTGGGTTGAGCCAGTTCAGGCATATTATCCCAATATGGGCGTGATTGGGACGTGACCGACCTCTAGAGCAGAGGTACTGTGACATGCATAGCCTTCAAAATTCACCCCTGGTGTGAGCCGGTTTAGGCAAAATTCACCAGTATGGGTGTATATCAGGCGTGACCGACCTCTAGAGCGGAGGTGGCATGACATGTCTAGCCATCAAGTTCCACCCCTGGCGTGTGCCGGTTTAGGCATATTTCACCAGTGTAGGTGTATTTCGGACGTGGCTGGCCTCTATAACAGAGGTGCCGCGGTATGTACAGCTCTCATAGCGATACTACTGGAAATACCGATTTAACTTCACTTTATCTTTTCCACCATCTTTTCCCATCGGCACCGCACAGCAACCTTTATTTCTTTTCCGCATTTACTTCCTTGACCGGGAGGAGCTTCACTCCACGCGCGGCATTTGAAGAGTCTCGCCAGCAGTGTCTTAACCTCTGGGACAAGCCGGTTCATGCATTTCACCCGATATGACTGCACTCAGGACGTGGCCGACCTCCAGGCCAGAGGTGCCGTGATTTGACTGTTTGCTTCACTTTATCCTTTCTACCACCTTTTCCGTGGTGATGCTGCGCGGCAACCTCATTTGCACCTTTCTTCATTGGCCGGGAGGAGCACCGTTCCACGTACGGCAGCTGAAAAATCTCGCCAACAGCTGACAAATTCATGACCACAATGGGACTGTCCATGAATTTGCAGCTAGTGAAATGTTTCATGTCTACTGCTTACACCAAGTCTTTATACTCACTACAACATGACTGATATTTTATGATGGTTTTCACAATTCTGTAGTTGTTCACTGTAAGGATTTGTGAGAGAGTGACCAAAATGACAGCACTGGACTGAAGTGGAAATGGGTCCTATACTCGGTGCCTACCATTCCCCAGCCACCCAAGCTGTAAAACTGGGTACCTGGCACACTGTGATGAGGGTAAATGCCACTCAAACTTCAAAGAACACCTGCCTGCATGGTGAGGTACACTATTCTTCATTGCATACATGAATAAATGGATGAAGGGAATGATGGGTATTATGTACAACTTTGTTCTATAAATAAAGATGGGACCGAGTCCCAGCAGGTGAAAAGAGCATAAAAGATCTGAGTAGATGTCTGTAAACTTGATCATCTCAACAGTAAATTGACTTGATCATCTAAAAGATGCTAGACCTTACCTGCATCTGGTGACAGAAGGTAATAGGTGGACGATCAAAACTCCTGACAATGAATCCTTTATCCATGCAGCCTTTGCCTTTATACTTGTCCTTGAACCACTCAGGAAGTGCTGTGGGTTTTCTGGTTGCCATGTCAACAGCCACCAACTGAGTCACATTAGTCCACAGAGGGACTTTCTCCTCACCATGAGCAAAGAACTCAATAACATTAGCTACAGAAGAGTTTCCCACATTCCCAAGACAGAATTTTGCATCAAGTGGCCACTTAGGGATTCTAGTATCATACAGATCTTTAGAAATCTTGAATTCTGTTGATGACACAAATGTGTACCTGTCTTTTATCACTTCAGGCCAATCCAGGAATCCTTTTTCTGACATCTCATCAGGTTTGTTAAGGGCATAGCCTCTGGACATTACTGATGTAATCATTAAGCTGGTTATTTTGGGATTACCTGGAAGTATGACACGGTCAGAAAACAGAGATTTAGAACTGTATGAACCGAACAACTGTGCATCTTTACATTATACACAATTACAGTTTCAAGTGAAGAACTGCAGAAACTGTGCTACAGATATGGAACAATTATCTAAGCTAGGAAACCAGAACTGTACAAAATCTCATCATGTTCATGATCTCAGGAACAGGCTGTAGCATAATTTTAACCTGTTCAACATGGTGGGGTCACTGTGCTCCAGTGCTGGTGGAGCTACATGAGAAGTTTTAGCCTGCTCAACCTGGTGTGGGTCACTGTGCTCCAGTGTTGGTGGAGCTACAAGAGAAGTTTTAGCCTGCTCAACCTGGTGTGGGTCACTGTGCTCCAGTGTTGGTGGAGCTACATGAGAAGTTTTAGCCTGCTCAACCTGGTGTGGGTCACTGTGCTCCAGTGTTGGTGGAGCTACAAGAGAAGTTTTAGCCTGCTCAACCTGGTGTGGGTCACTGTGCTCCAGTGTTGGTGGAGCTACATGAGTTTTAGCCTGCTCAACCTGGTGTGGGTCACTGTGCTCCAGTGTTGGTGGAGCTACATGAGAAGTTTTAGCCTGCTCAACCTGGTGTGGGTCACTGTGTTCCAGTGTTGGTGGAGCTACATGAGAAGTTTTAGCCCGCTCAACCTGGTGTGGGTCACTGTGCTCCAGTGTTGGTGGAGCTACATGAGAAGTTTGATCTTAAGTCCATTCCTAGAAATTTAAAAAAAAACAAACTACATGACAGAGCATTCTCATGCTCACTTTGCACTGGAGCTATAAAATCTTTACCATACCATCTGGTTTCACTAGTTCAGATTTACAGGGCAACCATCAACTATCCAATCAACATTTAATGCATTGAGGAAAATAATTCCTGATCTTCATCAACAATGGGTTAAAACACTGATAGTAAAGTGTAACACATTTTTTCTCTCTTCATGATGTTTTAACTCTCATAGGTCAAATCATTCATTACTAAAGAGTAGCAGAGAAAGTAACAATATGCCTTCTCATGTCAAAGGGTATAAGTTCTAATCTGAAATTTGTACACTCTAGTCAACACAGATAGGTTCCTGCTAGTTAAACTATAGAAGTATCACTAAAAAATAGAGATTAATTAAGGTGGGGCAACAAGTACACACGTCTATTAGTACTTGGTATTTTAACAGAATACAAGTTATTCACAAAAAAACTCAATCCAATATATCTGGGGCTATCTTGATCCAACAGATTGTGTACAAAGCAAGACTCACACACATGTACACATAACCTATCATCATTGTCAAAACTTTCATGTGACAGTCCAGGTATGGTAAACCTGGCCATGTAGTGTGGGTTGTCTGTTACTCTGTAGTTGGTTACATTCCACAGAGATAAATTCTTCTTCATGAAAGGGCCTGCTACTCGAGATCTAAGACACAAACACACACACACAAAATTTATTCTTTATTTATCAGAGAAGAGCTTCTACATTTGTTTATGAGTCTGTATGTGTGTGATACAATAGTTTATGAGGCTGTATGTGTATGATACATTTCTATTATTTAATACAAATTATTTTAAGAAACTATATCTGGCACTAAGTAAGGACTGATTTAATTCATATGTACATTTTAAAAAGAAAGGTCTAAGATTGATATCACATCACTATTAATAGCATCGACATCATCACAATTCTATGTCTTTTGCACAGTGAATGTTGGCTGCAAAAGAAAGAAAAAGATGATGGCAAAAGAGCAAGAGGATGACAAAGATAAAGAGGTTTAAACTTAATGATGTGGACAAACAAGTAGTTTGCCAAGATGCATAGTCAGACAAATAAAGATATCAAAATTGGCATCCTTTACTGTTAAACTTTCTTTGGCACAGGTTGGTAATAGTGACCTATCTTTTAAAAAAATTTTATCAAAAAGGGGTCTCAAAACTGTAAATAGTCAGATGTCTCTTGGCTAGGTCTGTCTGGGAAGGAAAGAGTGACAGTAGGATGAGCTGAGGAGAGTTCTTAACTATTTCAGTTTACTGTTCGAAGTTCATAATCAAAGACTGTTTGACAGTAATCTAGATCTCATCTCCATATCATATCAGTTTAATGTGATGGACATATTTATTACAGTTACAGATGTGTTCTTCAAATATCATGGACACAAAAAAGAACAAATATATCAATACTACAAGAACTTAATATTGAAGAAGGCTGGCTAGTAAAGAGGATTAAACAGAGAAAACTTAAATATTTTGAACACATTAAAGTCATGATAATCTAGAGAAAACCATCTTGGAAGGGTACATAATGGGAAAAAGAAAGAGAGGAAGACCAAGGTGAAGATGGCTGCAAGACATCGTTGATGATCTGCAAATGGATGCATCAGCAGCAGGCCATCTTGCTCACAACCGAGAGGCCTACAGGAGTGCTGTTAGGAAGGCAAAGTTCCACAAGGGACATGCAAATGAATGAATGAATGTAACTAGTTTAATGTGGTGGACACATTTATTATATATGTAATTAGTTTAATGTGGTGGACACATTTATTATATATGTAACTAGTTTAATGTGATGGACACATTTATTAAACCTGTAACTAGTTTAATGTGATGGACACATTTATTAAACCTGTAACTAGTTTAATGTGATGGACACATTTATTACATCTGTAGCTAGTTTAATGTGATGGACACATTTATTATATCTGTAACTAGTTTAATGTGGTGGACATGTTTATTATATCTGTAACTAGTTTAATGTGGTGGACACGTTTATTATATCTGTAACTAGTTTAATGTGGTGGACACTTTTATTATATCTGTAACTAGTTTAATGTGGTGGACATATGGTAAAACTACCAAAGAAGGGTGACCTCAGAGATTGCGGGAACTGGAGAGGCATTACCCTACTGCCACTCATCAGTAAAGTATTTTGCAGAATAATCATCAACAGAATTGTGCCAACACTTGAGGAAAAACTTCGGAAAGAGCAGGCAGGACTTAGGAAAGGAAGATCATGCATAGACCACATATTTGTACTTAGACAAATATTAGAACAGACAAATGAGTGGCATAGCACAACATATGCATTATTCATAGATTCTGAGAAAGCCTTTGACAGTGTCAACAGAGATGCACTGTGGAAAATCCTAAGATGGCATGGCCTCCCCCATAAGACAGTAAATGTAATCAAAGCCCTATATGAAGGTTTTCAGTGCAAAGTGATCTGTGGAGAACATACCTCCAGCAGCTTTAGGGTACAAACAGGAGTGAAACAGGGATGTGTACTATCACCAACATTATTTATCTTTGCAGTAGACTGGCTAATGAAGGAGGCAACATCAGACAAACGCAGAGGATTACAATGGACCCTTGACACAGTGCTGGAGGACCTTGACTTTGCGGACAACATCTGTCTATTATCAAGCAGTCACAAAGATATGCAAGATAAAATAAACAAGCTAACTCAGAATGCAAACAACATAGGACTAAAGATCAACGTAGGAAAGACAAAGTTAATGAAGCAAAATGTGAACTATAGAAATGTACTCAGAGTAGATAGCAAGTTAGTGGAGGAGGTCAACGAATTTGTATACCTTGGCAGTAGAGTAGTAGAAAATGGAGACAGCATAGAGGACATCAACAGCAGACTTACTAGAGAAAACCAGGCTTTTGCAGTGCTTCAGACTATATGGAAATCTAAAAAACTAAGCATAAATATGAAAATCAGGATATTTAAGAGTAATGTTCTAAGTGTACTACTTTATGGAAGTGAATGCTGGAAAAACCATAGAAAACAAGTTGAATTCTTTCCAGACTAAATGTTTACGAAGAATCAGAAAAATATTTTGGCCAAACACCATAAGAAATAACAGCTTATTGGCAGAAATGCAGATGAAGCCACTGACAACAATTATTGAGGAAAGACAGCGGCGATGGTTGGGACATGTGCTCCGAATGACTGACAACTCACTACCAAAAATAGCACTAAGATGGACACCACAGGGGAACAGAAGTAAGGGTAGACCAAAAGAGACATGGAGAACAACAACAGAAAGGATGTTGAGACATAGAGGGCTCACCTGGGCAAGAGCAGAAAAAAAGGCGAAGGACAGGCATTTGTGGAAAACCCTTGCAGAAGCCTCATGCGCCCTGGGCAATTAAGGTTCAGAGGGAGAGAGAGAGAGAGAGTTTAATGTGGTGGACACGTTTATTATATCTGTAACTAGTTTAATGTGGTGGACACATTTATTATATCTGTACCTAGTTTAATGTGGTGGACACATTTATTATATCTGTAACTAGTTTAATGTGGTGGACACATTTATTATATCTGTAACTAGTTTAATGTGGTGGACACATTTATTATATCTGTAACTAGTTTAATGTGGTGGACACATTTATTGCACATGTAGCTAGTTTTATGTGGTCATCATCATCATCATCATCAGGGGTCGTGCCGACTGGTGTTGGCTATTATGCTTCTCAAGAGTACACAATCCTTCATGCAGGCCATCAGCTCAGTTGGTGATCTCCTCTCACCCCATCTTGTCAGACTGTCTAGTATCATATTTCTTGGTCTTCCTCTTAATCTTCTTCTTTCTATTTTTCCTGTTGTTATATTTTCAATGCCCCCTCTTCTCATTGCATGTCCTATGAAAGTACATTGTCTCTCTCTTATCTTTTTGACAAGATTTTTTATCTCTCTAGCTCTTCTCATACATTCTTCATTAGTTGTTTTTGCTGTCCAGGGGATTTGCAACACTCTTCTAATAAACCACATTTCTGCTGCTTCCAATGATTTTTGTGCAGACCTGCCCATTGTCCATGATTCACTTCCATATAACAAGATAGGTTCAATATAGCATTTTAGGACTTGTTTTCTAACATTCATTGATAAGGATGTGTTGGATAACATGTTTCCCATTCTCTGAAATGCAGTCTTTGCTTGGCCTATTCTGTTCCTAATTTCTGTTCTGCATTTCCCATCTGAAGTTATTACTGCTCCAAGGTATTTGAATTTCTGCACCTGCTTTAGAATAGTTCCGTTTAATTTTATACTGCATGTTGGTGGACACATTTATTATATCTGTAACTAGTGGTGTATATATTTATTAGAAATATCGGAACATAGGAGATCGTAGAAAGAATATAACTAGGTACTTGTAGGAATGCCTTAATAAATCGAACGCAGAGTTTCGTCGGTGACCTCCGCTGTTTTAGTATGTATATAATGATCAAATAATTATATAACTTTAAACCAGATGCTTTGAGCGGGACATGTAAAGCCATACAAAGTCCGTACATTGTCCTTTGAACCGACTAAAATAAAATGTAAATGTAATGCATTCCACACAAAACATTTAAGTGAGTTTCGTATACTGAACTTGAACGAAAGTAAACTATTCTATATCCTGCGTTACAAAGAATAAGTTAAAGGAAAATTAGCGTCTAGTTCCAGTTTATATCAAACCTTGCTGCACTCATCATGTCGTCCCAGTTTCACGTCTGCTGTCACAGCTAGATTTGTCTATCCTTGTCGGTGTTTTCAACTGCTAGGGAATCATACTTCAAATTTACGCTAATATTTAGAACTCTCTGGGGTTGAGAAACAACGTATTTACTAATATCCGTTGTTAAGGACGCTTATATCTTCCTTCTGTATTTTGACGTGGACAAGATGTTGTTTTGGAGAAAGATGCAATGTATAAAAATAGCCGTGGCAGTCAGAAAAAGAATGTCCTCAAAGAATTTTCAGAACAACGAAAACTTTTAACATCTTACATTATTCCCGTGCCGTTAAACGTCACATAGGGCTCGCATAGTTGATTGCCAAGTTTTCCTGTTTTCGGCAAGTTTTTCAACTTCATCAAGGGATGTTACGCCCACTAAACTGGCTTCTCTTAACAATGTTCTCTTTAGAGTTTCACGTGGTCGACCTCTTTGTAATGAAAAATATATGAATTTAAACAAATTTTCCTAAACATGTCATGAGAAAAACAGAGCACGGAGAACTTGGTAATGACTACAAAATTCTAGGCAAAATGGAAAGGCCGAGACATGAGGAGAGAAATAGCAGACTTACGAAGTGACATGTCGGAAACATCAAGGATAACACACAGGGCATCTGAGACAAATGTTGGAAGCCAGTGCAAAACTATCCCCCGCCCCTCTCCCACACTTGCTTGTCTGTAGAGCAAATATGATCTTAATTAATTAGCACATTTTTTCTGTGAAGAAGTGCTAGGCCATGCTTGTCGCCCGTCCTTTCCGATATACAGAGACATTCATGAAATAAACTGAAAACTGACTGCAGTTAGCAACAGATAACATTTTGAAAAATGTTTCCAGGAAAATGTGCCGTTGTACTATTCTTTTATCTCAGAAGACTATTGAAGGAAGCAGATATTAAATGTATGTGAAAGTTGCTATTTTTTTTAGCAACCTTTTTCATTGCTGATTCTATAGATATTTGATAACTCAAAACAATATTAACATTTCACAGGGCTATTGTCATTGTACTTTGGGCAAGTTTATAATGATCACAGCATGGTGCATCATCTTTGTAGAACTGGCAAGATTATTGAAGAATGTAGTGATGACTGTAGCCTCAAATGATGGATGAAATATCTTGCACAATCATTCCACTCTACTTATCTCAATCTTTTATGCTGTCTCCACAAATTTTCTAACATGTAAGTCTGACATCTATCGCTCTTCAAAAAGTAAAACAACTAAAGAAGCTGTGGAAAGGAAGAGACAGAACTACAAAAATAAGATTTTTAAGGGTATGCATCTTTCCAGTGCAGCATATGCATGTGAGACCTGGACAGTTAAACAGCTGAGAAACACATAAATGCCTTTGAATGTAAATGCTACAGAAGAGTTCTTCAAATATCATGGACACATAAGAGAACAAATATATCCATGCTACAAGAAATTAATACTGAAGAAGGTTGACTAGTAAAGAGGATTAAACAGAGAAAACTTAAATATTTTGGACACATTAAACATCATGATAATCTAGAGAAGACCATATTGGAAGAGTACATAACGGGGAAAAGAAAGAGAGGAAGACGAAGGCAAAGATGGCTGCAAGGTATCGTTGATAATCTGCAAATGGATGCATCAGCAGCAGGGCATCTTGCTTACAATCTAGAGGGCTACAGGAAAGCTGTTAGGAGGCAAAGTTCCACAAGGGACATGCAAATGACTGATTAACTGAAGTCTGACAGACTGTTCATAATATTCTCTCTGTTTCTCTCCCCTTGTAATCCCTCTCCTTTTATCATATTACACATCTTTCTCCACTGTCTTTTTCTGGTCAGTAAGTTCAAATTATAGTTGAACATTAATTAACAGACCAATTAATAGATCTATTTTGTGCATAAGATTAATGTTAGAATTTTTTTGCTTTTGCTGATTATGAAAAGAGAATCAAATTTCAGTCAGTATTTCATCATCATCATCTATTTTATCATAATCAAGAATCTACCATCTTCTTAGTCTGTGAAAGGGTCATTGTTAATAATCTCTGCCTGATTTAGTGTCTGTTAAACTGGTGATGTGGATACAGGTAACCACAACAATTAGTCCATTCCCTCAGTACTGAGATAGGTCATTCCCTCAGTACTGATATAGGCAATTCCCTCAGTACTGATATTGGCTGTTCCTTCATATAGGCCATTCCCTCAGTATTGATACAGGCCATTCCCTCAGTATTGATATAGGGTGTTCCTTCATATAGGCCATTCCCTCAGTATTGATATAGGCTGTTCCTTCATATAGATCATTCCCTCAGTATTGATATAGACCATTCCCTCAGTATTGATACAGACCATTCCCTCATTATTGATATAGGCCATTCCTTCAGTATTGATATAAGCTGTTCCTTCATATAGGCCATTCCTTCAGTATTGATATAGGCTGTTCCTTCATATAGGCCATTCCCTCAGTACTGATATAGGCTGTTCCTTCATATAGGCCATTCCCTCAGTATTGATAAAGGACATTCCCTCAGTATTGATATAGGCTGTTCCTTCATATAAGCCATTCCCCCAGTATTTATACAGGCCATTCCCTCAGTATTGATACAGGTCATTCCCTCAGTATTGATACAGGCCATTCCCTCAGTATTGATGCAGGCTATTCCCTCAGTACTGAAACAGGCCATTCCCTCAGTATTGATACAGGCCATTCCCTTAGTATTGATACAGGACATTCTCTCAGTATTGATATAGGCCATTCCCACAGTATTGATATAGGCCATTCCCTTGGTACTGAGTCTGTTTGGATATTTTTAATCAGTTAAAAAAAATCAAGCTTGAGAATGACTACCATTATTTCTCATTTGTGAAATGGTATAGGATGTAGGCTGATGATGATGATGACGATGATGATGATGGTGATGGTGATGATGATGATGATGGTGATGGTGATGATGATGATGATGATGATGATGATGATGATGATGATGATGATGATGATGATGATGATGATGATGATGGTGATGGTGATGGTGATGGTGATGATGATGATGTCTCATAAACTGAGGTCTTATATATGTGCATTTAACTGCAAGACACAGCAATTCAACTGTAATTTTACAATAATTTATATTGAATATTGAAAAGACACCACATTTAACCCTGCTGTTGAATCTCAGTTCTAATGAAATACAAACAAAATAAGGAACCAAATTATTGTGTATGTCTTGTGGTTACACAGTAGCAGCCCCTTGTCATGAGAAAGCAGTTCATCTCTGTGGAATATTGTCAAGCATGGAGTGACAGACGACCCTCACTTTACAGCCAAGTTTAAAATACCTGAACTGTTATATGAATATTTTAACAGTTACAGCAAATCACATATGTATGTTCATAGTCTTTGGTATATAAAATAGTTATTATTTACTACAAGAACTTAATATTGAAGAAGGCTGGCTAGTAAGAGGATTAAAGTGAGAAAACTTAAATATTTTGGACACATTAAACCTCATGATAATATAGCAGTATGCTCTTGGCTAGGGGTTATAACCAGGATTGGTATTTAGGAAATAATTAATAGAGTGAGTACCCTTGTTTGAAAGGTAGGTTGGTTGAGACCATTGAGCAGGGGTCTTGGGATAAGTGTGCAGCATGGAAAAAACTGATTGGGTAGGGATAGTATAAATACCACTCAGATTAGTCAAAGGGGAGCCTTACCTGTTTTGTTGTAGGAAGAACCTTACTAGTTTTAATTTAGATGGAGTCTCGTTTAGGAAGAGTTTCTAGCAGTGGCAATTTGTTGGTAGTTGGAAGATTTTGTTTTTCTTGTGATGGCTGAGGTTTTGGGTGGAACATTGTAAGTATGGTTTTATGTGTATAAGGACATTGTAAGGTTTTCGCCCATATGGCGTAGAATTCTCTCATGCCGGGCATTGTCATTGTAATTTCTGTTCAGCCTGATGGCTACGTTTCCATCCTCATAAATTCACTCCTCATTTGGTTCCCATCAATAAATTTGTGTGTCTGAATATATAAACTACATCACTGGCTTTGTTGGAACTCTCATTGTTTGACCAGTTTTGTTTTGTGGGAAGACAGCCAAGTTCAATTAAGTTGTTGTATCAGTATGACTTTTGTGGAGTTGGAAGCCTGGGAGTCTTGTTGTATTTTCTTAGTGTGTAACATAGAAAATTAGGTGGTTCTATAATACCAACAACAAGAAGAAATTTATAAGATGGAACTGGACCCCACAAGAAGATTTAATCAACCCAATAGAAAACCATTTTAGTTGGTGCTGAGAATATTAATTCAGTGGCGCCAATACTATTTCAGTGGTGCCTTAGAAAATAAATAGTCATTCTATTACAATAATCTAAAGAAGACCATCTTGGAAGGGTACATAATGGGAAAAAGAAAGAGAAGAAGACCAAGGCAAAGATGGCTGCAAGACATCGTTGATGATCTGCAAATGGATGCATCAGCAGCAGGCCATCTTGCTCACAACCAAGAGGCCAACAGGAATGCTGTTAGGGAGACAAAGTTCTGCAAGGACATGCAAATGAATGAATGATTTACTTTTCATGCAGATAAGTTTATTTCACAATGTTTTTAAGTGCTGTATGTGCAACAAGAGAGCCAAATTAGTGGACATAAAATCTGTTGATGAGGTTGAAAAGCTTGCTGAAAAGAAGAAAACTTTGCGAACTACCATGTGAGCCCTATGTGATCTTTAACATAACTCGAAGGATGTAAGATGTAATATGTGCAGCAGACTTCTGATTACAAACCAGTGTATTTCACTTTTTTGTTTTGAATGGACCCAAGGGAGGACCTATGTTCTTCAAACCAAACCACATATAATAAGATTATACTTCCCTTTACCTACTGATAGCTGTGTCTATACTTCATTTTACCTACTGATATCTGTGTCTATGCTTCCCTTTACCATCTGATAGCTATGTCGATACTTTCATTTACCCACTGATAGCTGTGTCTATTCTTCTATTTATCCACTGATAGCCATGTGTCTATGCTTGTACCCACTGATAGTTGTATGTCTATACTTTTACCTACTGATAGCTGTATGTCTATACTTTTACCTACTGATAGCTATATGTCTATACTTTTACCCACTGATAGCTGTATTCTATACTTTCTTCTAACCACTGATAGCTGTATGTCTATATTTTTACCCACTGATAGCTGTATGTCTATACTTTTACCCACTGATAGCAGTATGTCTATACTTTTACCCACTGATAGCTGTATGTCTATACTTTTACCCACTGATAGCTGTATTCTATACTTTTACCCACTGATAGCTGTATTCTATACTTTCTTCTAACCACTGATAGCTGTATATCTACACTTTTACACACTGATAGCTGTATATCTATACTTTTACACACTGATAGCTGTATGTCTATGCTTTTACCCACTGATAGCTGTATGTCTATACTTGTAATCACTGATAGTTGTATGTCTGAATATATAAACTACATCACTGGCTTTGTTGGAACTCTCATTGTTTTACCAGTTTTGTTTTGTGGGAAGACAGCCAAGTTCAATTAAGTTGTTGTATCAGTATGACTTTTGTGGAGTTGGAAGCCTGGGAGTCTTGTTGTATTTTCTTAGTGTGTAACATAGAAAATTAGGTGGTTCTATAATACCAACAACAAGAAGAAATTTATAAGATGGAACTGGACTCCACAAGAAGATTTAATCAACCCAATAGAAAACCATTTTAGTTGGTGCTGAGAATATTAATTCAGTGGCGGCAATACTATTTCAGTGGTGCCTTAGAATATAAATAGTCATTCTATTACAATAATCTAAAGAAGACCATCTTGGAAGGGTACATAATGGGAAAAAGAAAGAGAGGAAGACCAAGGCAAAGATGGCTGCAAGACATCGTTGATGATCTGCAAATGGATGCATCAGCAGCAGGCCATCTTGCTCACAACCAAGAGGCCAATAGGAATGCTGTTAGGGAGGCAAAGTTCTGCAAGGACATGCAAATGAATGAATGATTTACTTTTCATGCAGATAAGTTTATTTCACAATGTTTTTAAGTGCTGTATGTGCAACAAGAGAGCCAAATTAGTAGACATAAAATCTGTTGATGAGGTTGAAAAGCTCGCTGAAAAGAAGAAAACTTTGCAAACTACCCTACCATGTGAGCCCTATGTGATCTTTAACATAACGTGAAGGATGTAAGATGTAATATGTGCAGCAGACTTCTGATTACAAACCAGTGTATTTCACTTTTTTGTTTTGAATGGACCCAAGGGAGGACCTATGTTCTTCAAACCAAACCACATATGATAAGATTATACTTCCCTTTACCTACTGATAGCTGTGTCTATACTTTCCTTTACCCTCTGATATCTGTGTCTATGCTTCCCTTTACCCTCTGATAGCTATGTCGATACTTTCATTTACCCACTGATAGCTGTGTCTATGCTTCACTTTACCCACAGATAGCCATGTGTCTATACTTCCATTTACCCACTGATAGCCATGTGTCTATACTTCCATTTACCCACTGATAGCCATGTGTCTATGCTTGTACCCACTGATAGCTATATGTCTATACTTTTACCCACTGATACTGTATTCTATACTTTCTTCTAACCCACTGATAGCTGTATGTCTATACTTTTACCCACTGATAGCCATGTGTCTATGCTTGTACCCACTGATAGTTGTATGTCTATACTTTTACCCACTGATAGTTGTATGTCTATACTTTTACCCACTGATAGCTGTATGTCTATACTTTTACCCACTGATAGCTGTATGTCTATACTTTTACCCACTGATAGCTGTATGTCTATGCTTTTACCCACTGATAGCTGTATGTCTATACTTTTACCCACTGATAGCTGTATGTCTATACTTTTACCCACTGATAGCTGTATGTCTATACTTTTACCCACTGATAGTTGTATGTCTATACTTTTACCCACTGATAGCTGTATGTCTATACTTTTACCTACTGATAGTTGTATGTCTATACTTTTACCTACTGATAGTTGTATGTCTATACTTTTACCCACTGATAGTTGTATGTCTATACTTTTACCTACTGATAGTTGTATGTCTATACTTTTAAACTCTGATAGCTGTATGTCTATACTTTTATCTACTGATAGCTGTATGTCTATATTTTTACCTACTGGTAGTTGTATGTCTATACTTTTACCTACTGATAGCCATGTGTCTATACTTTTAACCACTGATAGCTATATGTCTATACTTTTACCAACTGATAGCTGTATGTCTATACTTTCCTCTGACCACTGATAACTGTGTAATGATTTTTGTACTGACTTACAAACAAGTATACTCAATATTAAGAGGTGACTTTTTATAGTAGTATATTGAATGTTAGGTTGTAAGATAGAGAATTGTAAAAATTAATATAGAATGAGTTATCTTCTAAAGTAATCAGATGTTTGTGAGTAGGGTCCATCTGCTTTGTCCCGGGTTGCACGAAGGTCACGGTTAAGGTATGACAGGAAAAAGGTCAGGTGATAGAGAAATCATATGACTGAGGGACAATGTGTTTGGTGTATCGTCTGGTGTATAGCCTGTTCCTTCATTTAGGTCATTCCCTCATTATTGATATAGCCCATTCCTTCAGTCCTTGCAGAGTCTGTTAGAAATGTTGTTGTTTAGTGAAATAGATGTAGAACAGAGTGTATTAGGATGTTCAGATTGCGACAGCAGTCTTTCGGAACATATATCGTGGAGATGTCCAGTCTTGTGTCCATGGATTTTGTTGATGCTTTTGTCGTTCTCGTCATATCGCTCATCAATTCATCGTCACCCCCTGCATTTCAACTGTAAAGTTGCTGCTTCTGTATTACTATTTCCACTGAGAGAGAATGAACCTGGGAGCAAGTAAGTCTGTGAACAAAACAGACGCAGAACAACGTAGAATAGTCGTAGATTGAATGAGATAAAATATTAACAGTAATTGATAAAGTCAACACTTATCGTTGTAAACAGAAAGAACATTATTCCAGTGGACAATAGTGGAAATTTACAGAGAGATGAGCAATAAGTTTACATTCTACACATAGAAGAGCAGAAGATTGAATCGCACAGAGGAATCATCCCGAGAATCCTGTCATATTTTTTCACTAGGGTCATTAGCATCTATTTTAATAACTAAATTGACTGAAATGTAGAGCTGAACAGAAACCAAATCAGGAACAAGTTTATATGGTTCTTTGGGTAAAAGCTGGTACCTTATTCTGATAATGAAAGATTTTGTGACATCAAAACAGCATAGGCAGAACGGATGTAGCAGCAAAGCATAAACATACTTCAGCAGCATTTAAATAACTCAAGGAATACTTACTAAGTACGTACCTGACAGATTCAGTTTCAAAAGAAAACTAAGTAATGCCCGAGTACTGGAAGGTAGTGGAAGTCAGAGTAATGCCCGAGTACTGGAAGGTAGTGGAAGTCAGAGTAATGCCCGACTACTGGAAGGTAATGGAAATCAGAGTAATGCCCGACTACTAGAAGGTAATGGAAGTCAGAGTAATGTCCGACTACTGGAAGGTAGTGGAAGTCAGAGTAATGCCTGAGTACTGGAAGGTAATGGAAGTCAGAGTAATGCCCGACTACTGGAAGGTAATGGAAGTCAGAGTAATGTCCGACTACTGGAAGGTAATGGAAGTCAGATTAGAACCAACCTCCTTCAGTTTAAGAAACTGTTATCATGAATGCAGTCTCTCCAACCTTAACATAGTCCCATGTAAGTGAGAACAATTTAACATGAGTATACTATTTTTAATCTGATACACTGACACTTCCATTTACATAGCACTCTGGTGTCTATTTCAGGAACAAGAACATATATTCTGAAGTCAAAAGGGCTTTTAGTATTAGTTTATTTCAGTAAACATTTCACAATAGTAATCGACCACTCAAAAACGGAAACAAAAAATAAAATTTTAACCAAGTAATATCTTACAGACAAATAACTTAGAAGATAACATTCTACACATAGAAGAGCAGAAGATTGAATCGCACAGAGGAATCATCCCGAGAATCCTGTCATATTTTTTCACTAGGGTCATTAGCATCTATTTTAATAACTAAATTGACTGAAATGTAGAGCTGAACAGAAACCAAATCAGGAACAAGTTTATATGGTTCTTTGGGTAAAAGCTGGTACCTTATTCTGATAATGAAAGATTTTGTGACATCAAAACAGCATAGGCAGAACGGATGTAGCAGCAAAGCATAAACATACTTCAGCAGCATTTAAATAACTCAAGGAATACTTACTAAGTACGTACCTGACAGATTCAGTTTCAAAAGAAAACTAAGTAATGCCCGAGTACTGGAAGGTAGTGGAAGTCAGAGTAATGCCCGAGTACTGGAAGGTAGTGGAAGTCAGAGTAATGCCCGACTACTGGAAGGTAATGGAAATCAGAGTAATGCCCGACTACTAGAAGGTAATGGAAGTCAGAGTAATGTCCGACTACTGGAAGGTAGTGGAAGTCAGAGTAATGCCTGAGTACTGGAAGGTAATGAAAGTCAGAGTAATGCCCGACTACTAGAAGGTAATGGAAGTCAGAGTAATGTCCGACTACTGGAAGGTAATGGAAGTCAGATTAGAACCAACCTCCTTCAGTTTAAGAAACTGTTATCATGAATGCAGTCTCTCCAACCTTAACATAGTCCCATGTAAGTTAGAACAATTTAACATGAGTATACTATTTTTAATCTGATACACTGACACTTCCATTTACATAGCACTCTGGTGTCTATTTCAGGAACAAGAACATATATTCTGAAGTCAAAAGGGCTTTTAGTATTAGTTTATTTCAGTAAACATTTCACAATAGTAATCGACCACTCAAAAACGGAAACAAAAACAAAAAAAATTTAACCAAGTAATATCTTACAGACAAATAACATAGAAGATAACATTCTGGAAGATAAACATAAGTTAAATTATTGGCATGGAATTATTGGGTAGGGAACACAGTACATAAGTACCTTGTGACAGAGGTCATGTAATTGGTAGTTGCTAGAAATTAAGCACAGGAAAGCACATGAAAAGAGAAACAAAAGAAGCCAGGGTACAAGGTGTGTCCGGGAAGTAATGGGACTGATTTTATATTCAGCCCCGGGGCGGATTCTCCTGGCCTGAAGGTTATTGGGGAATGTTAGGTAAAGGGTCGATATCTCGTCGTTTGCTCTGAGCTTTTACAGAGTGCGGATCACTTGTGAAGTGGACAGCTGTTTATTAAGCGTCACGTAATGGTCAAAATGCAGAGGAGCGTCGAGCAGTGATAAAGTATTGTGTTAAACTTGAAAAATCAGCGAACGAAACACTTGCTATGATACAGAAAGCCTACAGGAAGGATGCTGTATCGAAAGCACAAGTGTTTCGGTGACACAAGATGTTTAACGAAGGAAGAGAGAGCGTAGAAGATAAATAATGCACAAGGCGTCCATTTAATGTGCAAATCGAAGATGAAATCAATGCTCATTGTCTTTTTTTTTTACTCTAAAGGTGTTGTCCATAAGGAGTTCGTAGCACCCGTACAAATGGTCAACGCAGCATTTTACATGGAAGTTAAACGGCTGAAGAACAGCGTCGCGCGCGTCAGCCCAGAGATTGTCAATACCTGGGTTCTTCACCACGACAATGCGCCGAGCCAAGCATCGCTGCGAAACAAACAGTGGCAACGCTGCGCCAACCTTCCGTCTGACTTCTTTCTGTTTCCCCGGTTCAAATCAAGCTTGAAATGCCATTATTTTGGGACTGTTAATGACGTGCAAGCTGCAGTGATGAGTGCTTTGAAGGAGATCCCTGTTCAAGACTTCCAAGCGAGCTACGACGCGTGGCAGAACCGCTGGCAACAGTTTATTGATGCTCAATGATGTTATTTCGAGGAATTTTAAGTATATGTACAAATCGAATTTTATGGAATCAGTCTCATTACTTAACGGACACACCGTGTATGTCAAGGAAGATATAAACGAATAAATATTATACATTTTAGTTTAACTTCTTATCCTTTTGTTTGCTTTATTTGATGAAGACATAAGGTGAAATTTCTTCTTGTATATGGATACAAAATATGAGTGAAGCAGTTCCTGTTTTTTTATGTTAATCAAAATGTTCATATAAAATGTACAAACCAGGCAAGTTTTTAGAAGAAACTGTGCAATTTTTGTACATGAAAAGCCTGAGCAATTATGATTTGTGACAAATGTTCAGACAGCAAGTTTATCCTTGATGTACCGGCCTACTAGTTTGATAGAGTTGCCCTGGATGGTCTTGAGTTCATTGCTGGTTAGATGTGGCAGATCTGATTCTAATCTGTTCACTAAGACAGTGGAGACAACAGCGGCTGGAAAGAGAAACCATGACCTATACCACATCACACCAAACATCATCTTATTATTCTGTAATATACTGTACTACAGTAATGAACACTTCAAACATCATACTGTGCCCTTCTGTACTAGCCAACACAACTTTACACCCCACTGCACAATGATATACAGTACTATGATACGATATTGTATTATGTGCTATTCTTATATTCTTATATCCTTCCCGTGTCGTTAAATGTCACATAGGGCTCGCAAGGTAGATCGACAATTTATCCTGTTTTCTGCAAGCATTTCAATCTCATCAAGGGATTTTATGCCTGTTAATATGGCCTCTCTTAACAATGTCCTCTTTAGAGTTTCACATGGTCTACCTCTTTTTCTTTGGCCTGTTGTGTTCCACTTGATAGCTTGTTTTGGGATTCTCTGACTGTTTCTTCTCATCACGTGACCAACATATGTTCATCTCCTTTTTCTGTCCTATGAGACTGGTTGTTGTTCAGTCATCTGTCTTATCTCTGCATTGTTCTTGAATTCGTTCCACTTGATGCCGAGCATTTTCCTTAGGCATTTGTTTTCAAAAGAGTCTAATTTCTTGTCTATTTCTGTAGTTGTTTTCCAGATTTCGCACGCATAAATGAGGGTGGATATTACATTTGAATTGAATAGTCTTAACTTGGTTTCTGTGCTTATAATTGTTGAATGCTATATGTTCTCAAGATTCTTGAAGATCGATGCTCTTTTGCATTTCTAACTTCCTTTCTTGTGTCACCAACCTGGTCTATGTAGCTGCCAAGGTATACAAATTTACTGACTTCAACATCTGTCCCTTCTACGTGTATTTTTTCCATTTTGATTAATGGGAAGTTTCATTATTTTTGTTTTGTCCTTGTTAATTTCAAGTCCTATTTTGCTAGCCAGTGAAGACAGGATATCTGTTTTTTCTTGCATGGAATTCACGTTACTGATAAGAGTCATATCATCAGCAAATTCAATATCTTTTAGTTGGGTCCCATTTACCTAATCAATATCTGTGTTACCTGTGCAGCATTTTTTAAAATATGAAGTCTATTGTAATCCCAAAAAGTAAAGGAGACAGTATACATCCTTGTTTCACACCTGTTTCAATCTGGAACCATTCACTCATCCCTTCTTCTGTCTTGACTGCACAAACATATCCATTGTAGAGGTCCTTAATGATGTTGACAATTTTAGATGGTATTCCATATAGACTTAAAATTCTCCACAATAAATCTCTGTGTATGCTATCAAATGCCTTTTTAAAGTCTATGGAGTTCAGTATTAATGGTTTCTGCTTTTCAATATGTTCTTCTTAAAGTAAAGATCTGGTCGAGACAACTTCTCCCTTTTCGAAATCTTGCTTGTTCTTCTCTCATTGCGGTATCCACTATATTTTTAAGTCTATTCAAAATGACCTTGCAAAATACTTTTGACTCCTCTCCAATTGTTACAGTCACTAAGGTTGCCTTTTTTGGTATTTTAACAATGATTCCTTTTTTCCATTTAGAAGGGACCTTTTCTTCTTTCCAAATCTTATTAAACATTCTCTGTAGTTGTCTCATGTTGTCATTATTGATAGCTTTTAACATTTCGGGTGTTATTTTTTCACCTACAGCTTTGTTGTTAGCCATTAAATTCACTGCTGTTTCAATTTCACGCAATGTAATTTCATCTAGGTTGACATTTAGTTGTGGGGCTGGTAAGTCGGTTTCAAGGTTTAACAATTCTTTTGAGTGTGGTCGATTAAGTATTTCTTGGAAATGTTCAGTCCATCTTTGTTTTGGTCTTTACTTGATGTTAATAGGGTTCCAGTTTTGTTAAGGACTGGTCTTTCTTTAGATGTAATACTACCTGTTAATCTCTTTTGTATGTTATATAAAGTTTTGCTGTCTCATGTTTTTTCTGCTTTCCTGCCTCTTTCGCCATATTGTCTATGTATTCTTTTTATTCCTTCTAGCTGAACTTTTTACTTTCTTGTCTGTTTCTTTATATGTTGTTTTCTTCAGATCTTTTCCGATCTGTCTTTACATTCAACATGTTTAATTTGGCTGATCGTCTTTCATGTATGTACTTCCATGTGTTTTCTGATATCCATGATTTTCTATTTGGTTTTTTCAGTCCAGCGCTTGCTTTTGCTGCTGTGATTATGGCTGTACTGTAATAATTCCATAATTCATCTATACCTACCTCCTCTACTTCACTGAGTGTTGTGGAATGATTGGCAAGTTCCTGATTGAAATTACTGTTAGTATTCTCTTCTTGTTAGGCTGTAGCTGTTTATATTTTTGTGTACTGATTTCTTGTGTTGGCTTTTCAGTTTTAATTTTCCCTATACACAGATTGTGGTCACTGTTGACATCTCCCCCATATATGCCCTTGTATCTATCAGAGATGTTCTGTATTGCTTGCTAATACAAAAATGATCTATCTGGTTTCTAGTTCTATCATCTGGAGATATCCGCGTTGTTTTATGTATCTCTTTGTGTGGAAATACTGTGCCTCCAATGACCATGCCTTCTATTAGACATATTTCAATTAATCATTCTTCTTTCTGATTTACCATGTCAATTCCTTCTTTCCTCATTACTTTTTCGAGGTCGGTGTTATCTTTCCCTACCTTAGCGTTGAAGTCCCCCATAAAAATTAGGATGTCGTGTTTAGGGACTTTGTTAATGATTTGTTGTAATTGATGGTAGAAATCGTCTTTCGCCTCATCATCTGCATCATTCGTGGGTGTATAACACTGTATTATTGACATGCTTCCGTGTCTTAGGTTGTATCGTGCTCTTATTATACGACTGTTCACTGGTTCCAATTCCACAAGGCTCTTTGCTGCTACATTTGACATAATTATACATATCTCCTCTTGATGTTTCCCGTCGTCTCTGCCTGAATGTATTTTTAACTTACCGTTTTCTGCCGATCTTTTACCTGCTTCTGGCCATCGCATTTCACTGATGCCCAGTATGTCTAGGTGGTATCTCTCCATTTCTCTGATGGCCTGAGTAGTTTTTGTTGGTGCTGCCATCGTTCTTACATTCCAGAATTCATTCTTTGTCACGTGTTTGGGACCGACGAATAAGCTCCTCGGAGTTGGCATCCCTGATACTCTGTTGGTTTCTCTGGGAGTTTCCATAATGATTTCTTTTTTTTTTCCCATCTAGAGTCGCCTCTAGATAGGTCCCAGGATAATGTTGTTAGCCTTATGTCCAACTCCCGATACAGGATATGTGACAGATCAAGAGGAATTCAGCTGATTTATGCATGCCGGCGAAAGTGTTAAAAAACGTCTACCATCTTGCACGTCTCACCAGAATATTATATACTAAATATAGACATATATATATATATATATATGTATATATAGTATATGTATATGAATATGTATATATATATAATAGAGAGAGAGAGGGAGACATACATAAATAGACCGGAATATTGTATATAAACAACTTTCAGGTGAGAGTGAAAAGAATGCTTGGCTTGTGAAAAATAAATGTCCGACTAGGTTTTATTCTGATGGTCGCTTTGGAAAGTGAAACATGTTATAGCAAATTACACAGAACGACGTAATAGCTAATAGACAGGCATGTTTTAAAACATAAATAGAGTGTCCTTATAGTTTGTACACAGACTTTAACATAAGTAGTTGGATGCTGTACACATATTTTAACATAAGTAGTTTGACACTGTACATAGACTTTAACATAAGTAGTTTGATAATGTATATAGACTTTAACATAAGTAGTTTGATAATGTATATAGACTTTAACATAAGTAGTTTGATAATTTATATAGACTTTAACATAAGTAGTTTGATAATGTATATAGACTTTAACATAAGTAGTTTGATAATGTATATAGACTTTAACATAAGTAGTTTGATAATGTATATAGACTTTAACATAAGTAGTTTGATAATGTATATAAACTTTAACATAAGTAGTTTGATAATGTATATAAACTTTAACATAAGTAGTGTGACATTGTACACATACTTTAACATAAGTAGTTTGATAATGTATATAAACTTTAACATAAGTAGTTTGATAATGTATATAAACTTTAACATAAGTAGTTTGATAATGTATATAGACTTTAACATAAGTAGTTTGATAATGTATATAGACTTTAACATAAGTAGTTTGACATTAAGTAAGTACTGCATTCTCTTTCTCTTCTGTCTCCTTTGAACTGCGAGCTGGTGTTCTTTGAGTATGTAAAACTGTTGAGGTACAGCAATGTGTCGGCCTGGGAGTGGGTTATGGCGCTATCACATTAGCCACGCTTCGCCAACCCTGACGCTAGCATGTCAGCCACGGTTCGCCAACCCTGACGCTAGCATGTCATTTACGGTTCGCCAACCCTGACGCTAGCATTTCAGCCACGGTTCGCCAACCCTGACGCTAGCAAGTCAGCTGACTGCCAAATTAAAAGCGCCTTCACCTCTTACTGCATAATCAAAACTTTTTGTAAATTTATAATAAGAACTCCGACTATTTCAATGGGCCGATGATTGGAGAAACGAATCGTTGTAAAACAGGGTTTGTGTACATAATCGTCAGATGTACTGGGAAATATGTCTTAGTTATCCCATCTTGGCCATTGTATCTACCTTTAATTCCTACTTTATGCGCCATTGCTAAGACACACGCAGACTCCATTTCTAAGTTGCGAACTCCATTGTCATAAAGTCTTCTCAGAAAGTCGTCCTGGTCTGTTTTACTGTAGTCGCAAAATGACCCATCGAGTCGGCCTTGACCTGAAAGATGTGAAATAAAGAAGATTGCGTTTGTGAGTGCGCATCATAATCATCATCATCATCAACGTCAAAACTGTGACTGCACATATTTCAAACGTTGACGCTCCTCTTATATTCAGCTTCAAGTCTGTCGCTATCATTTTCATGCCAAGTATTGTCGGCTGTTTCCTCTACATAGTGACATAGCTTTAATCAGGTGATTCCCCCTCAACCTCTTTTTTTTTTTGCCTTGTCAGACATTCCGCATTCATCATCTTAGCTTCCATACAGATCTCTTGCCTTTCGTTATCTTTACTCCCACTTGTGTTTTGTTACACGAGTCTCATTTCCATAGAGCAGTTCTTCTTCTTGCTGTTGTTCTCTAGACTAAACATTATAGATATATAGAATATGAATGAGCACTCCTTACCATTTAAATACTCTCTACACTCCACTATGAGCATTTCTGACACACAGCGAAGGACAAGTCACAGCTTCTTACAAGTTACAGCTAAGTGCTCTATTCATTTTATTTGATTTTTTAAACACAACATTCATGTGAATTTATATTTTATCTCTTCTCCCTATTTCTTCGTCCTGTATGTTTTTGTATGATTAAGGCTCATGCAGAAACGTCACAACTGTGTACTTGTTAAGTAATAAAACTGTTCCTACATTTTTTCTTAGTTTATACATTTTGGTATCACAGCTTTACTGCAGTGGTTCCATGTATAGTTATATACTCATACACTAATTATTGTGTCTTACCTTGGTAGAAGTTATATACTCAAACACTAATTATTGTGTCTTACCTTGGTAGAAGTTATGTACTCAAACACTAATTATTGTGTCTTACCTTGGTAGAAGTTATGTACTTAAACACTAATTATTGTGTCTTACCTTGGTAGAAGTTATATACTCAAACACTAATTATTGTGTCTTACCTTGGTAGAAGTTATGTACTTAAACACTAATTATTGTGTCTTACCTTGGTAGAAGTTATATACTCAAACACTAATTATTGTGTCTTACCTTGGTAGAAGTTATATACTCAAACACTAATTATTGTGTCTTACCTTGGTAGAAGTTATATACTCAAACACTAATTATTGTCTCTTACCCTGGTAGAAGTCGTCAGCGCAGTAGGTCATTCCAGTTTTCACCTGAAAATCATCATCATCCCTTTTACAGCTGCAGATCTCGTTGACGAGGTCTAGATCTGCTGTTGTAGGTAGTTTTAATGGTTTCCCAAGGGACGACTGCAAGTAAAAAAAGGTACTTGGATGATTTTAAATGATGATATGTCTGCATCAAAGACCTCAACATCGTTGCCGAAACAGTCACGTGATGGACGTCTAAATGAAAGAGGAAGAAAGACGGACACTAAGAAGAGGAGGTATGGAAGTCGTGGCTGACAACACACAACGAAGTATCCCTGTCATACACGGTCTGGCTGTAGACAGTGAGAAGTGGAGGGAATCTTGTGTTGCCTTACAAGTACACCACAACTCGTGTTGGGAAGTTAGAGTTTTTCCATCTTTGTCCAAGAGTGTGGGTTGTCTGATCAGTGACAGCCCAGATAATTTTCGTTTACAAACTTTAAGAGAGAACCTCCTATGTTTGTTACTCTTGATGCCCCTTAAGGCGGTAAACTTTTCTTCAAGTACTGCTACGGATAAGAAGTGGGTTACAAGGCATTATTGACTTTCTGCAGCGTCCAGTACCATATAGAGCATTTCGGACCTTACCCTCTTATTCATGCTGAATGAATGGAACGGTCTCTTAAAGAGAAGTGAAATGGGGTCTTAATCAGTTATCATTTGGTGGTTCTGATAACTATGTCGGCCTTTTGTTGGACGCCTTATCTTGAGGAAGAACACGAGAACGTGAACGTCATCAAGAGAAAATTACAAGACTGTCCTTAACTTCTATCATAGATCAAGAGAAAGATACAAGACTATCCATAACTTCTATCATAGATCAAGACAAAGATACAAGACTGTCCATAACTTCTATCATAGATCAAGACAAAGATACAAGACTGTCCATAACTTCTATCATAGATCAAGACAAAGTTACAAGACTGTCCATAACTTCTATCACCGATGAAGAGAGAGAAAGAGAGAGAGAGAGAGAGAGAGAGAGAGAGAGGCAACCAGAAATTCAATTGTACCAATATAAACATAGAACATACGATAGAGCTGTTTTACATTTACACATTATTTATAGATATATATTTAAATAATCGATTTGCGTAGTAGAAGTATGTGAGCTATTTTATTTCAGCATGCAGTGACTGCTATAATAATTAGCATATGAGGAAAGCAGATGTCTTAAGGGGCATCATGCACTGAAAGTTAAGTAAGTACTGAACAAGCTTGAAGTTAAAAGAAAGAATACCGTTTGTGAGCTTTAGGTGGAATGGAGGGACATTCTCGAGTTGAAAGACAGAGTAAGCAAGGCTTTTCTTTTTCAAGCCAAGGCTAAGTTCTGGGAGAAAACTATTTAGAGAGTGTCTATGTTTTGGGTTAGATTTAAATAGCGGCCACAAGTAGGTCTCAGCATCGTCAGACAGAATTCTGTGAACTGACTTGGTTTTTGTTTAACGTGAACCTGTTTTTAAGGGACAGTTCTGAGATGTCTGTGCTGATCTAAAGTTCGTGCTGAATTCTTGTCACTAATAAGATGTACCGCTCGTTTTTTACATGCCACTAACAAGAAGAACCGCTCGTTTGTAACTTGTCACTAATAAGATGTACCGCTCGTTTGTGACATGCCACTAACAAGAAAAACCGCTCGTTTTTAACTTATCACTAATAAGATGTACCGCTCGTTTGTAACTTATCACTAATAAGATGTACCGCTCGTTTGTAACTTATCACTAATAAGATGTACCGCTCGTTTATGACATGCCACTAACAAGAAGAACCGCTCGTTTGTAACTTGTCACTAATAAGATGTACCGCTCGTTTGTGACTTATTACTAATAAGATGTACCGTTCATTTGGGACTTATCACTAATAAGATGTACCGCTCGTCTGTTACTTATCACTAATAAGATGTACCGCTCGTTTGTGACTTATCACTAATAAGATGTACCGCTCGTTTGTGACTTGTCACTAATAAGATGTACCCCTCGTTTGTGAAGTGGGTAAAGTCATTTTTGTGTTTGACAGAGGGAAGAGTGTAGAAGTTAGAACGTCCAGTATAGTAAAGTAAAGGTAACCCTGTCATGCCTTAGAGGCACATAGGGATATGGTGTTAGTGCCCATATTTTCCTTGACCTGTCAGCACACTAGAGGGTGATATGGTCAGTATCAAGAACATCCAGTATAATTGTAATAAAAACACAAAAAATGATGTCAATAAACAAGTCAAACCAACTGGTAGTCAAAGGAAAACTTTTGCATCCTTGAAAACCGAAGAACTTACCGTAACATAGCAAGGTTCAAGCCCAGCTGTCAGAGAGCCAGTAGACACTACCACGGTTCCTGGAGACACGCCTGAAAGAAAGGAAGAACAAGGTGAGACTTGTTCTCATTCTCATCTCGGAGCATCGACGCTGGGGTTAGTCTCTCTCTCTCTCTCTCTCTCTCTCTCTCTCTCTCTCTCTCTCTCTCTCTCTCAATTGCATCGTTTCTTTCAGACAGACAACAAGTAGTATTCTTCAACAATTGTCTATCAAATTCTGCTAAAGTTGACACTGGTGTTCCGCAAGGTTCTATTCTAGGCCCGTTGCTCTTTGCTATCTAAATCAATGATCTTCCACTTCATCTTAAACACTCTTCTTGTGACCTTTTTGCCGATGATTGCACAGTCTACACCAGTGACTACGATTGTGTTAATCTAGAATCAACTCTTCAGGTCGAGTTATACAATTTAATTGGATGGAGCAAAAATAATGGCATGATTATAAACACCGATAAAACAAAATCAATGCTCATAACAACAAGACAGAAACTACAAAACGCAACAAAAACAACACTTCGGCTCTGTACAGAAACATCACAGATAGAAAACGTTAGCGAGCACAAAACACTAGGTCTTATTATTGACCAACATCTGACCTGGAACTCTCATGTGCAATGTCTAGCAAAACTCATCGCACAAAAAGTATACCAATTAGCTAAAATTAAGCACTTCATAGATCAAGACACTAGGAAGACATACTACATAGCTCATATACAAACACATTTAGACTACTGCTCAACAGTTTGGGATGGTTGCTCAGTGTCAAATACAAAGAGGCTTTGCTCTCTCCAAAAGCGAGCAGTAAAGCTTATTAGTGACAAAGATCAAGCACAAACAACTAATCATCACAAACGTATCAAAATACTATCTCTTAAGAACAGGTTCCTCTTCAACAAAGCCAAGTTAGTACATCAAATTCTTTCACGGCATGCCCCGCCTTATCTATGGAACCTGTTTAAATTTAGCCCAAAGTGCAGCCAACGCTTGAACAACATATGTCTTCCAAAACCTAGGCTTGATCTTTACAAGAAAAGCGTTAGTTATTCTGCTGCTCATCTTTGGAATACCCTCCCATCCTATATAAAAAATATAAATTATACTCCTTCCTACAACTACAAGCTTTCCCAATATCTATTTGATGTCGACTACATGCCTCCATGAATTATAAAACTTAAAAGTTATCGTAAGCTGCTCTTACAGACACCGAATACAATTAATTGTTTTCTGAATAGTCCCGAAAATTTTGTTTAGTAGATAGTCATTTATAATGTATGTAGTTACTTCTGTACTGAGTGAATGTTTAAGAGCGAAACGTAAATGTTATATTTTATTTTATGTCTCTCAGCTTCAATGTTAGTTATGTTTATTATATGAACAGCATATTTGTAGAATGTCTGGAATAGAGTGAAAGATGTATGATAAAGGGCAGAATGTCAGACGGGCCTGCGTGCCCAATTCTTAACCCTTTTGAAATAAAGATCAATCAATCAATCTCTCTCTCTCTCTCTCTCTCTCTCTCTCTCTCTCTCTCTCTCTCTCTCTCGTCATTCGGAGCACATGTCCCAACCATCGCCAGCGTCTTTCCTCAATAATTGCTGTCAGTGGCTGAGATCTAGTATCTAGGTAATTAATTTGTTGACCTGCCTGTGTTTCTTAATGCTATTTAAAACAGGAGGGTACAGGAATTAAAGGAGTGGGAAAAGTGATGAAATGTTAACGTGTAACTTATTATTAAGACATTAGGGGCTTCTGAAGATCTGATGCTGAGCCGGGCACCTTCCTTCACATCTTCCTACGATTTATAGCAGTGAGGGGTGACAGTTTAAAGCTGGAAAGTGTTCTCAAAAGTGTTATTTTTCTAAAATTACTACCAGTGCTAAAAGTAAGTCACTGCACATTGCATCATCTACTGACCAGCCGCCACAAGTCGAACGTTAACTTACTTATACCAGTGCAAGCACTATGTTAACTTACCTACACCACCGTATGTGCTACGTTAACTTACCTACACCACCGTATGTACTACGTCACCTTATCTACACCCCCGCATGTACTACGTTAACTTACCTACACTCCCGCATGTACTACGTTAACTTACCTACACCCCCGCATGTACTACGTTAACTTACCTACACCCCCGCATGTACCGACCCTTAAAAGGATGACGTCACTAGTTTTGGCCTTCTGCAGTAATTTGAAAACTTCATGCAACACCACGGACGTGGAGGGCGTTCCAATCCCATGCTGTGAACAGACACATCTGCAGATATTAACCTTAGTAAACAGTAATACTTTAATTATGTTACTTCATGAACTGTAGCGACATGAAGCAGCATTTTGTGGTTCAAGAATTGTAACAATATTTACGTAAAAGGTGTACATACAAGAATACAAAATGCCACAAATCTGTGACTTTGAAATTCAGAGCCACAGAGTTTTTCAGAAAAGGTTCAAAAAAAAAATAGTTAAAACTGTAAGCAAGAAACAATTAAAATTTTCTTGAATATTGGACGAAAAGTTTGAAAACCTGATAATCACTGGATGAATAGTTAGAAAATCTAATAATCACTGGATGAATAGTTAGAAAATCTGATAATCACTGGATGAATAGTTAGAAAACCTGATAATCACTGGAAAACTCTAAGGATACAAAAATAAAAGGAGGTCACAAGAATGTGTTTCTTAGGCTGCCTAAGTGGCAGTAACGGCTTATCTGCCACCTGGATCCATAGGTTACACTTAGTATCTCCTTCTCTCTCTCTCTCTTTCCACCTTCCCCCGTCCCGCCCAACCTATACTGTGTATCTCCTGATATGTGGTCTGACTCCCCTCTAGCTGCGATCTCTGCTAGGACTAAGACACAGACCAAGCACATTCAGATAACATAAACTGGTAGAAATAACAGTTATAAATGAATGTCACATGAAGACAATAATCAGAGGGTTTTTTCCTCCCTTGATGCCAGACTCTTGTCTTGTAAGGTCCCTAGCCTTTTGTCCTGCCAGGTCCCCAGACTCTTGTCCTGCCAGGTCTTTAGACTTAGGTTTCTGGCAGACTCTTGTCCTACCAGGTTCCTAGACTTACGTTTCTGGCAGATTCTTGTCCTACCAGGTTCCTAGACTTACGTTTCTGGCAGATTCTTGTCCTACCAGGTCCATAGATTTACGTTTGTGACAGACCCTTGTCCTGCCAGGTCCCTAGACTTAAGTTTCTGGCTGATTCTTGTCCTGCCAGGTCCCTAGACTTAAGTTTCTGGCTGATTCTTGTCCTGCCAGATTCCTAGACTTAAGTTTCTGGCTGATTCTTGTCCTGCCAGGTCCCTAGACTTAAGTTTCTGGCTGATTCTTGTCCTGCCAGATTCCTAGACTTAAGTTTCTGGCTGATTCTTGTCCTGCCAGGTCCCTAGACTTAAGTTTCTGGCTGATTCTTGTCCTGCCAGATTCCTAGACTTAAGTTTCTGGCTGATTCTTGTCCTGCCAGATTCCTAGACTTAAGTTTCTGGCTGATTCTTGTCCTGCCAGATTCCTAGACTTAAGTTTCTGGCTGATTCTTGTCCTGCCAGGTCCCTAGACTTAAGTTTCTGGCTGATTCTTGTCCTGCCAGATTCCTAGACTTAAGTTTCTGGCTGATTCTTGTCCTGCCAGGTCCCTAGACTTAAGTTTCTGGCTGATTCTTGTCCTGCCAGATTCCTAGACTTAAGTTTCTGGCAGACATTTGTCATGTCAGGTTCCTAGACTCCTGTCCTGCCAGATCCCAAGTCTTAAGCTTCTGACAGACTCTTGTCCTGCCAGGTCCCTAGACTTACGTTTCGTTTCTAGCAGACTTTTGTCCTGCCAGATCCCTAGACTTAAGTTTCTGACAGACTCTTGTCCTGCCAGATCCCTAGACTTAAGTTGCTCGCAGATTCTTGTCCTGCCAGGTCCCTAAACTTACGTTTTTGGTAGACTCTTATCCTGCCAGGTCCCTATACTCTTGTCCTGCCAGGTCCATAGTCATAGTTTTCTGGCAGACTCTTGTCCTGTCAGGTCCCTAGACTTACGTTTCTGCCAGACACTCGTTCTGCCAGGTCCCTAGACATAAGTTTCTCGCAGACTCTTACCCTGCCAGGTCCCTAGACATAAGTTTCTCGCAGACTCTTACCCTGCCAGGTCCCTAGACATAAGTTTCTCGCAGACTCTTACCCTGCCAGGTCCCTAGACATAAGTTTCTCGCAGACTCTTACCCTGCCAGGTCCCTAGACATAAGTTTCTCGCAGACTCTTACCCTGCCAGGTCCCTAGACTTAAGTTTCTCGCAGACTCTTACCCTGCCAGGTCCCTAGACATAAGTTTCTCGCAGACTCTTGTCCTGCCAGGTTCCTAGATTCCTGTCCTGCAAGGTCCCTAGATTTAAGTTTCTTGCAGACTTTTGTCTTACCAGGTCCCTAGACTTAAGTTTGTTCCGCTAATGGCTAATCAACCAATAATAAATCACACAGTAAAAAGCAAGAATCGATCTTATTTGAAAGACCAGAGAGTACGCACATCATATTACATATACTCAAGCTGACACGTCATATTACATATATTCAAGCTGACACATCGTATTATACTCACACTGACACATCATATACACTCAAGCTGACACATCATATTATACTCACGCTGACACACAGAACAGGTCCAACTTTGAACCCGGAATATCGCTCGTTCGTAAAATAAAAGTCAAAGGGGCAGCCATATTTGTTTCTGTGATTGATCTCTTGAGCTATGTGCAGTGCCAACTGCTCCATCCTATTGGATGTTCCGCCAACACAAACAAACTGTAACAGAAAGACGGATTAAATAAATTTACGAGAGAAGGAGTTTGTTTAAGTGCTGTTTTGATCAAATATTAATCAGAAACAGGTCATTTTAAACGAAAAGAAAAAAAAAGGAAAAGGAATGAAGATGGATTATAGTCTGGCTATATCAAAGGGCGTAACACACAACACAAGTCCTGCTTGAAAGAGGTGAAAGGAGACAAGCAAGAGAAATACAACGTTAGAAATGGGCGAACAACATCAAGAGATGGGCAGGCACCAGTTTGGATGGTTACATATGAAAGAAAAGCACATTAGAAGTTGTAAATCCTTTGAAGCCAACCATCTTTTCGTAGATGGTGCATGAAAGAACGATTATAATCTTTAATAATTCTTAGAGAAAAATGTGAGCAAAGTCAGTGTTGATTTAGTATAACGTCAGAGAAAAATGTGAGCAAAGTCAGTGTTGATTTACTGTAATGTCAGAGAAAGATGTGAGCAAAGTCAGTGTTGATTTACTGCAATGTCAGAAAAAGATTAGAGCAAATCCAGTGTTGACTTACTATAATCTCAGAGAAAGATGTAAGGAAAGTTAATATTGACTTACTGTAATGTCGATAAAGGTGTCAACAAAGTTAATACTGACTTACTATAATGTCAGAGAAAGATGTGAGGAAAGTTTATATTGACTTACATTAATGTCAGAGAAAGATGTGAGGAAAGTTAATATTGACTTACATTAATGTCAGAGAAAGATGTGAGGAAAGTTAATATTGACTTACTGTAATGTCGATAAAGGTGTCAAGAAAGTTAATACTGACTTACTATAATGTCAGAGAAAGATGTGAGGAAAGTTTATATTAACTTACAATAATGTCAGAGAAAGATGTGAGGAAAGATAATATTGACTTACAATAATGTCAGAGAAAGATGTGAGCAAAGTCAGTGTTGATTTACTGCACTGTCAGAAAAAGTTGAGAGCAAAGTCAGTGTTGACTTACTATAATGTCAGAGAAAGATGTGAGGAAAGTAAATATTGATTTACTATAATGTCAGAGAAAGATGTGAACAAAGTCAGTAAGTACTTATTGTAAAGCAACAAAATATATAAGAACATAAATGTTCATAACATCAAAGCTTTGTAGATGATGCTACTGTTGCGTTTGGTTTGAGGGTGCGTACGGCCAAGACATGAATGTGATCATTGACATAATGATGAAGATTAGGAACTGGAAGTCAAGCTGTTTGTAATGCTGATGATGGAAATTGGAGTGAAGACTATGGTGGTAATAATCTTAATTCGGGACGATAATGATGATTATTATGATGGTATGATAATAGACATCTCGTTACTCTTCTGGGTTACCTGCTCTTCCTATGTTAGTGGTTTTGTTTTCTTCTCATGTTTACCTTCTCGTTTTATTTTATTGTTCCTTAAGTTACCTTCTAATGTTACGTTATTGCTCATATTTATTTGCCTTCACTATAATATAATTTTGGGTAACTGCTTCTGCTAGAAAGTTCATAAATGTTATCTGTTATTATTTTTCACAAGTATAAATACATATATTTGGTAATCATTCATTATGCAACCTTCCACAGAGAGTTGGTGATGGTACTTGTACACCTCTGTCGCATGTGGTCCTTGGTGTTTCATTCACTTCAGTTACCGTTGTTCTTTTGTGCCACTTGATCATCTTATTCAGACTTTTTTTTCTCTTAGTCTTTCATTCCTTCTCTCTCTCTCTCTCTCTCCCCCCCCCCCCCCCCCGTATCAATAAATGTTATTTATTATTGTTACTTATAAAACATTTCTAACTTCGTATTCCACTTCTTACAGTTAATCATTATCTGGAAGAATGACGATGGTAGCGGTGGTTTTGTTATTGTTGATGAAGATGTCGTTGATTGTTACCACTATCAAGAGATGTTATATTTGGTTAAGAAGTTGATAACTGCTATAAACATGTGTGTCATCTGCCATGATAAAATTAACATGAACATGATAATTATGAAGTGCTAGTACTTGCAGCTTTATAAGTACTATCGTCTTATCAGTTGAACGGAAAAAAGTGCAGAGGGACGGCAGTGATGTGGTAGGATAGACAACATAAAGAGATGAGCTGGATTAGGCTTGGCTGAGTGCACAGCGATAACAAGGGACATTCTCACAGTTGTAGCCAACTTCTCGAGGGAAGACGGCACAAGATGATCATGATGACGACGACAATGAATAAAGTGATTATGATAGTGCTCGAAGTTATAGCGATCGTGATTATGACGATGATGAAGTTGATGTTTGTAACAGTGGTAAAGATGTTAAGTACACTGATGATGATGATGATGATGATGATGATGATGATTCTACTAATGATAAAGAATATTCATTGTGATAACAGAATAAAAGCAGGGTATGACATGGATGCTGACCTTGACATTCTGAAACTGAGACACGACTTCCGGGTCATTGAGGGGTATGTCAAGGTGAAACAAATAGTCCGAGTCGAGGAGATGAAGATGTTGATTAGGGAGTCGAGTAAGCATGGGCGGGCTGGAGCTTCCTGAGCCAGACATCCTCGAGGTTCTGTAAGGAATGCCATTGTGTTACACATGTTTTATGGAGTCAGGTTGGAAATAAAAACAGAACAGGCCGAGCAAAGAAAATCATCATCATCATCATCATCGTTAGCTCGCCCTTCTTCTTTGCCCAAGTGCTAGTTCATGCTAAGTTTGAAGCCGGGCCGTCATCACGATGAGGTCTACTGTTAAGGAGATGCTCCACACAAATAAATGGGTTTATAGGCTCAGCGTACAGACTTAAGAACTTGTGTTACAGAAGTGTCCGGAAATTTGCAGTACAGCACAGGTCAGGCCTGGCCACGGTAGCTTGATTAGAGGGCGCTGTAGTTACCTAGGGAGACTGAGGCATTAGAGGGCGCTGCAGTTACCTAGGGAGACTGAGGCATTAGAGGGCGCTGCAGTTACCTAGGGAGACTGAGGCATTAGAGGGCGCTGCAGTTACCTAGGGAGACTGAGGCATTAGAGGGCGCTGCAGTTACCTAGGGAGACTGAGGCATTAGAGGGCGCTGCAGTTACCTAGGGAGACTGAGGCATTAGAGGGCGCTGCAGTTACCTAGGGAGACTTAGGCATTAGAGGGCGCTGCAGTTACCTAGGGAGACTGAGGCATTAGAGGGCGCTGCAGTTACCTAGGGAGACTGAAGCATTGCAGAGCAAAGTAAACCAGCAGTATGTGTTCTGGTATAGACATCTTTCATGTTTTCTGGTATAGACATCTCTCATGTGTTCTGGTATAGACATCTCTCATGTAGTCTGGCATAGACATCTCTCATGTGTTCTGGTATAGACATCTCTCATGTGTTCTGGTATAGACATCTCTCATGTGTTCTGGTATAGACATCTCTCATGTGTTCTGGTATAGACATCTCTCATGTGTTCTGGTATAGACATCTCTCATGTTTTCTGATATAGACATCTCTTATGTTTTCTGGTATAGACATCTCTCATGTGTTCTGGTATCTTATGTTATATATCTTATATCCTTCCCGTGTCGTTAAATGTCACATAGGGCACTCAAGGTAGCTCGCCAATTGTTCCTGTCTTCGGCGAGCCTTTCAACCTCACCAAGAGATTTTATGCCTATTAATGTGGCCTCTCTTAGCAATGTTCTCTTCAGAGTTTTGCGTGGTCTACCTCTTTTTCTTTGGCCTGTTGTGTTTCACTTGATAGTTTGTTTTGGGATTCTCTGACTGTTTCATCTCATCAAGTGATCAACATATGTCCGTCTCCTTTTCTGATCTCCCATGAGACTGGTTGTTGTTCAGTCATCTGTCTTATCTCTGCATTGTTCTTGAATTCGTTCCACTTGATGCCGAGTATTTTCCTTAGTCATTTGTTTTCAGAAGAGTCTAATTTCTTGTCTATTTCTTTAGTTGTTTTCCAGCTTTCACATGCATAAATGAGGGTAGATATTACATTTGAATTGAATAGTCCTAACTTGTTTTTTGTGCTTATAACTTTTGAATGCCATATGTTCTCAAGATTTTTGAAGATCAATGCTGCTTTTTGCAATTCTAATTCTAAATTCCTTTCTGGTGTCACCATCCTGGTATAGATATCTATTTTCTGAACAAGAATCTGTCTTCGTATTAAACATATAAAATAAAAGACACAGAAGTAAACTTCCCAGAAGACCCAAGAACAGTTCAGGAAGGTAATATTATACAAGCCAATATCAAACCAGCATTCAAATATCGAGAAAGCCATGAATATAGGGCGGGAGGTAAAACAGTATGAAGAGCTGTCTGGATTACATCTAATCCGTTGCCTAGATGATAATGTAGAACATTTTTGTAATAAAATTATCTAAATGATTGTGTAGAACATTTATGTATGTAAAATTATCTAAATGATAGTGTAGAACATTTCTGTAGTACAGTTGTATAGAAGATAGTACATAATAGTTTTAGCAGTAGATTTATATAGATGATGGTACATAATCATTTTAGCAGTAGATTTATATAGATGATGGTACATAATCATTTTAACAGATTTATGTAGATGATGGTACATAATCATTTTATCAGAAGATTTATATATCTTCTAATGCAAAAGCTTCCAGTGGTAGAGTTCTACCGAAGACTGTACTCGACTCGCTAAACCCAAGAATAATTTAAAGAAAAACAACCAGTTAAGTCAATGCCCTCCAAATCACAACAAACTCTGAGATGAACGAAACCTTACCGCCAGGTATGTAACTATCGATATCTCTCAAAGTCCATGTATTAGTTGTTGAAGCAAGCGTAACATAAAGCACAATGCCCACACTTTTGACAGCTTCTGATTTTCCTACTTAACAAAGTTGTTAAGTCCCGTGTTACGTGTCTAGCATTTAGATCAACGCAGCTGATAACTGCCGTAATATCGCTTACATTATTATGACAGTGTTACAGAGATTTTTTTTTAATCGGTTAAGTTGTTGTTTCAAATGTATCAAAAAAGCAACTGTGCAAAGTTATTTTGTGAGTGTATGACCAGTTCGTTCCATATGACATGGACTCAAATATTGCTGGAAAATGCTGTGCGTTATAGCTACTCTGTTCCTCATCCGCTGAAAATCGTATCTGACGTGTTATTCAGTGCACGCTGATATTCTCCTGTATCAGACGGAGTTGTTTACTCTCATCACAGTGTGTCGAGTAACATTTTATATAACTGGTCTGACTAAAGGGTTAAGGAGGGGAATAAGTTTCCGGATTCAGTCAGATTCTGACAGAAAACCACGTGGTTAACTTCCCCGTGAGCTCAGTGTAAGAAAATATGGTCTGTGTATGTGCGTTACTGAGTTGAGGTTGGTGTTTATAGTCTGTGTATGTGCGCTACGGAGTTGGGGTTGGTGTTTATAGTCTGTGTATGTGCGCTACGGAGTTGCGGTTGGTGCTCTGGACTTATATATGTGACTTTCATATGTTTACTTCCCATATTACGTACAATCGTGCATGGGATCCCAAAACTGCATCCCTCCAAATATATCAAGCCAGGTTCTAACCCTTACATGTGTGCCTAGCTTGCTAGCCTATGAATTTTACCTACAGGAAGACCAGACACATGAACATAGCACATCCCCACATACATAAGCAACACTTCGTAAGTAAGCAACAACTCGTAACTAAGCAACAGCTCGTAACTAAAATGGCGATCAAGGCAATAATAATCAATTTTAATCACAAAACAGGAAAATATATGACACACGACGAACTGAGGACCACGAAAACTGTAGAATCACGAGCAAGAACATACAACCACGAAGGATGAGACACTTCAAGAAATCAAACTACTCAACAAACTATCTGTCACCTTTAGTGACCCTCATATTAACCGTACATCAACTAGAACTGGCCCTTCTTCAACAGAAGTCATCACTAAGTCATCTTGTGAAATCGCACTAATGTTCAGTATATATCTTCACAAAACAATGCTACTTCAACAAAACTCACGAGTTACCAGTAACAAAAACTCAGCACCACATACAATACTCATACTAACTCATGAAACATCATACACCAATAGCACAGTCCTCGTGGCTGCACTTGACCACCAAAAAATAATGACACTCACATAAAAAGAGGAGCGCACCTCGTCAAAATATGACATGAAATGCAATAATATGAATGAAAGATTGTGACATTTGTATGTATGAAAGATGAACACTGACAAATGTATAAGTGCGCATGACTTCAATGAGAATGTCACGTGATTATTTCTGATTACATACATGACCAAAAATAGACGAGCTCGCTGAGAGTGAGAATTAGAGCAAGCTCAACACAAATAATGACAAAATGACAAATTTCAATGCTCACGTACAACATAACAAATAACAATGTCACTACCTGCAATTGCATTAAATCAAATATATCATATATGGTAATGAATAAAACAATGCTGGTTTCATGAAACACATTTAAACTACTTCTATATAACACTGAAACATTACACAGTTCACCACGAAAATACGACTTCTTTACATAAAACACGAGCAATACTTCTTGCACAAAAACCTATGTTTAAATTCACATAAACCTTAGACATATGACAACTTACACAACTTGAGGGAGGTGCAAGAGGAGACCATCGGAGAAGGCGGTACTACAAAATATACAGTAAATCCATAAGACAATAACAATAACACGCTCCCTCACTATTTCCTGCCCATACCTCGAGACAAACAGCAACCGACGAATGACTGGTCAACTACACATTCTAACTGGAAACGAGCCAGTCACGTGGTCCAAATGACAAGGTGCTACTTTGACCTTCCCTTTCGGCCGCACTGAAAACGCCAAAGTCAGCCACCTTCACATTAAGTTACCGTACACTTTCTAATAAAGAATGAAATAACCGAGTTTTTACATCAGAAATGAAAAAGAAAGTTAACTAATGTTACGAAAGAGAAACAATAAAAAGTCTCTGTGCTCGTCACGGAAATATGAGTAAGAAAACCTGGCATTCACGGAAAAATCAAGTCTCTGAGAAATGTAGTGTCATTTCCCATACTTTCTTATCGTTTACCCAAACTCTTTGCTCCAACCAAATCAATCAGTTTACCTCCTTTTGTCTACTCTTGTACTGAAGTTTTTTTACTTCAAAATTTTTATTGTGAAAAGAGACAGTATCGCGCACCATAAACACGAATATCTGAGCCAAGATTAGCGTAAGACTGTGTTCAGTACACGTTCTTTCTACAAAGATAGAATTACAGTTTGATAAAATAATAACGCGGTGACCCGTACTTACTTGAGACAGGACAAAGAGGCCCCTAAACTGGAGAAGTACATTTAATACTTAGATGCCTGGTGCCCCGAAAAGTGAGACAAAGAACCCGCAGTATCAGAGTTCCTAATGGAAAAAATGTGTAGAGGATTCACCTTTTATCTTAGCACCTTCTTGACCGTAATTTTTGCGTAAGATAAACTCAGCGAAGATTTTTGTTTTATTGTAAACATCTTTCTTCAAGTAGTGACTGTTTATTTAGTTTATTTATTGTGCAAGAGTTGAGAAAACGGAAGCTGCTGTTCATATATATATACATATCCGAACCTTAAGTGCCCAGGGCACATGGGGCTTCCGCAAGGGTTTTCCACAAATGCCTGTCCTTTGCCTTTTTTTCTGCTCTTGCCCAGGTGAGCCCTCTATTGCTCAACATCCTTTCTGTTGTTCTTCTCCATGTCTCTTTTGGTCTACGCTTACTTCTGTTCCCCTGTAGTGTCCATCTTAGTGCTATTTTTGGTAGTGAGTTGTCAGTCATTCGGAGCACATGTCCCAACCATCGCCAGCGTCTTTCCTCAATAATTGCTGTCATATATATATATATATATTCTTGATTGTTTCGTGAGCAAAGGTTGCTAATGTTTAAACACTTAAATATTTCCGAGGACTCATAACACATAACCAAGGCCAGTGTTTTGCTGCTGTGTTACATGGCAACATTGTGTTCTATACCCTGGCCAAGACTACGACCTGACCAGGGCACTGGTAAAGCTTAAACACAGACTGTCCATGCGTCAAGCACAAGGCTCCACGTTTAGACAATCATCAACTCATAACTGACATCCTAGCGTCAGAGTTGTAGAACAATAGCTGACATCCTAGCATCAGAGTTGTCGAATCATAGCTGACATCCTAGCATCAGAGTTGTCGAATCATAGCTGACATCCTAGCATCAGAGTTGTCGAACCATAGCTTATATCCTAGCGTCAGAGTTTTGAATCATAGCTGACATCCTAGCATCAGAGTTGTCGAATCATAGCTGACATCCTAACATCAGAGTTGTCGAATCATAGCTGACATCCTAGCGTCAGAGTTGTCGAATCATAGCTGACATCCTAGCATCAGAGTTGTCGAACCATAGCTTATATCCTAGCGTCAGAGTTTTGAATCATAGCTGACATCCTAGCATCAGAGTTGTCGAATCATAGCTGACATCCTAGCATCAGAGTTGTCGAACCATAGCTGATATCCTAGCGTCAGAGTTTTGAATCATAGCTGACATCCTAACATCAGAGTTGTCGAATCATAGCTGACACCCTGGCATCAGAGTTTTGAATCATAGCTGACCAAGACCCTGTCCACCTTTCGTTGTTACCCCCCTAACAGGCCTACTCTGGCTAACGTTGCAGAGATCCCCATAGTCCCATGGTGGTGTAGTATTTTAAATAAGTGTGGCACGCCCCACTGCTTTTTAGCTGCATTCAGGGACTGAAAAAATAGCTCACAATCCGATACGATAGTGTGCTTCAGCATCATCATCGCATCAGCTGCAAAGAACGTCAGCCCGCAGTTCCAGCGAGATTTAAGAAAGAAATATCAGCTGTAAGAAAGGACTGGGGGAGCCTGTTAACATTTTATTACGGTCATTAAGAACTAGAATGTAGGTCAGTTTAATACCAAGAACAACAAGAAGAACAACAAGAACGACGACAACGACAACAATAACAATAACAACAACAGTAACAACAACGATAACAAGAGGAACAACAGCGACAACAAGAAAAAGAACAAGAACAAAGACAACAACAACAAGAGCAACACGAAAAACACCAACGATAACTACAACAACAATAAGAACAGGAACAAGAAGAACAACAACGACATTAAGAACAACAAAAAGAATGACAACAAGAACAATAACAACAAGAGCAACAATGACGACAAAAACAACACAACAACAAGAATAACAAGAATAACAACGAAAACAAGAACAAGAACAACAACAACGACAACAACAACGACAACAACAACAACGACAACAACAACAACATCAACAGAAAGAACAACAATACCAGCAGCAGCAACGACAAGAAGAATAACAATAACAACAACAATAACAACATTCAGATAGAAAGTATGACATGGCGAAAACTAAATGGATATTCAGTTTCACTGAAGCAAAAATTCCACAGCGTAGACACAGTCAGGGAAACTTAGATCCCGTTATTCTTATACTTTCCATTATTACATGCAGTATTTGAAACAGAAGTTACGGTAACTAATATATGTGTACTTTAGAAAACCAAAATAAATTACCATTCTATTTGAACAATACAATGAGCAGTTTTCTTGATTGTCTGTTTCTGATAAACTCGTGGAGCACAAAGAAAATGTGTTTTGTAATTGTTGATGTTGATGGAGAAAAGCAACAACAGGGCAACAAGTTACGAGTGGTTAGTAAGGGAGGTTACTTATAAATCATTTAAAACCCCGCCCAAAGATGATAAATTACAGTGACTTTATGAAGTTTATCACATTCTAGACAGAAATGATCACATCATTTATGATGACTATCACATTCTAGACAGAAATGATCACATCATTTATGATGACTATCACATTCTAGACAGAAACGAATAGATCATTTATGATGACTATCATATTCTAGACAGAAATGAACATTTCATCATTTTCGCATTCACAGGTGGACACAACCAATTCCAGAATGGCGTGTATACAAAGTTTAAGGGTGGACAGTTCTTATCTTTGTGCCTATGTCAATCAGCTCAAACCGTGGCGCACGTCCCCCAAAGCTGTATCAGCTGTGAGACAAAACTGCATCTGCTGGCCCAGTGAAGCCACCCAAGAAACTGAGGCTGCACTGTTCTGTACAGGGACAAGAAGAACCGTCCCGTTTATGCAAGAGACAGAACAGCAGACGGATGAGGAGATTGTGAGCAAGCACCCAGTGGTTTCTGCCGCCTTTCATCATTTCGTCTTTTCAGTTGTCTCTGGCGCTTGCAAATGTCAGCTCTTTGTAGAATTTGTCGGACATCACTTAACTGAGCAGCTTCGTCTGAGGTGGAATTTAGGAATATTTGTCCGGTGTCATGGCAGTCCGTGGTAATTTTCTGCCATCATCTTAGTTTTCTTGTACGTCAATCAAAAAGTGATACTTAAACTAGAAGTGAATATTTATCGGCATACATGTCTTTCATCTGCACTGCTTACAGAAGTTGTCATGGAGGATTCTCTGTTGTTCTTCCAGCAATCATTGACTGTATATAACGCTTGGTTGCTTCACACTTTGCTAACTGTTACTAATCTTTGTTTAAGATTTTCTGCTCGAACAAGATTTACCTTTCCAGTTCTTTCACGGGTGTTTTTTTTTTTTTTGCAAGTGTCTCATTTAAACACAAAAATCTATTTCTTAAAAGCACGATTAGTTTACTCCAGTTATAATTTCACGTCTTCTTACATTTAACTCTGTCACCCCAGCTGTAGAAATGGGTACCGAAAGTTGGGTCATGGGGTGTGGGTCTGACGTAGGGTCACAAGAAAATATTAAGAAAGGAAGAAAGAAAAAAGGAAAGAAAGAAAGAAAGAATAGAAAAGAAAAGAAAGAAAGAATATAAAAAGAAAGCTAAGAAATAAAGAAAGAAAGAATAGAAAAGAAAAGAAAGATAAGAAAGAAAGAAAAGAAAAAAGAAAAGAAAGAAAAAAAAAAAAAGCTAAGAACGAAAGAAAGAAAAAAGAGAAAAGAAAAGAAAGCTAAGAAAAAAGAAAAGAAAAAAGAAAAGAAAAGACAAGAAAGCTAAGAAAGAAAAAAAGAAAAGAAAGAAAAGAAAATAAAGAAAAAGAAACTAAGAAAGAAAGAAAGAAAAATAAAGAAAAAATAGAACAGAAAAGTAAAAAAGAAAGAATAGAAAAAAAGCTAAGAAAGAAAGAAAGAAGGAATAGAAAAGAAAAGAAAGCTAAGAAAGAAAGAAAGAAAGAAAGAAAGAAAGAAAAAAGAAAGAAAGAATCGATAAGAAAAGAAAGAAAAATGGAATGAAAGAAAGAAAGAATAAAAAAGAAAAGAAAGTTAAGAAAGAAAGAAATGAAAAGAAAGAAAGCTAAGAATAGAAAAGAAAAGAAAAGAAAGCTAAGAAAGAAAAAAAGAAAGAAAGTAAGAAAGACAAAAAGAAACGAAAAGAAAGCTAAGAAAGAAAAAAACGGAAAGAAAACAAAAAAGAAAAAAGCTAAGAAAGAAAGAAAAAAGGAATAGAAAAGAACAGAAAACTAAGAAAGAAAGGATAGAAAAGAAAAAAAAGAAAGAAAGAGCAAAAAAGAAATCTAAGAAGAAAGGAATGAAAACGAAAGAAAGAAAGAAAATAAAACAAAAGAAAGAAAGAAAGAAAAAAGCTAAGAAAGAAGAAAGAAAAAAGAGAAAAGGAAAGAAAAGAAAAGAAAGAAAGAAATTAACTAAGAAAGAAAAGAAAGCTAAGAAAAAAAGAAATAGAGAGAAAAATAAAGAAAGGAAGAAAAGCTAAGACAGAAAGAAAAGAAAGCTAGGAAAGAAAGAAATAGAAAAAAAAAACGAAATTAAAGAAAGCCAAGTAAGAAAGAAAGAAAAGAAAGCTAAGAAAGAAAGAATAGAAAACTAAGAAAGAAAGAAAGAAGAAAGAAAGAAAGAAAGAAGAAAGAAAGAAGAAAGAAAGAAAGAAGGAAAAGAAAAGAAAAGAAAGAAAAATGAGGATTTTATTGAACTCCTACTCACATGCTTAAATATTAAAATAACAAACACTTCTAACCATTAAAATATATTTTAAAAAATTGTTTCCTTTACAGTTTTGAGCACTTCACGTGTTGACACATTTTGAGTTATTTACGAAGTCTGTTCATCATTTTTTAAAACTGGGTTGCAGGTCATAGGTCACGTGTCACTGGTGGTTTAGGGTCGCACTGGAATATAGATTGGGAACCCCTGGTTTAGAGATTATGAATCCGAGGCTTCTTGCACAGGGGCACATAACTCTGGCTTCATATTTGTGACTATTAATTCGGGTAATTCCCTTGCTTGGGAATAATATCAGTCATGTTATATTCTCTCTCTCTCTCTCTCTCTCTCTCTCTCTCTCTCCTGCCCTTCTCTCTCACCTTCACACACACACACACACACCAGTCATACACTAGAAACTACAGTCCTGTTATCAAATGTTTGCCCTTGTGATCAGCATAAATTCTCAAGAAGTAGATTTCTTTACATGTATTGCTCTCAAAGAGAATGAAGAAATAGCTCATTTATTTCTGAATTCATCAGCTTAATTCTTCTGTTTGTATACAGATTTAAGAATTCACAACAGTTTGTTCATATAGACACATGACAGCACAACAGTTTGTTCATATAGACACATGACAGCACAACAGTTTGTTCATATAGACACATGACAGCACAACAGTTTGTTTATATAGACACATGACAACACAACAGTTTGTTTATATAGACACATGACAGCACAATAGTTTGTTTATATAGACACATGACAACACAATAGTTTGTTCATATAGAGACATGACAGCACAATAGTTTGTTACGATAGTTTGGTACAATAGTTTATAGTTTACAATATTTATAATGCAAAGTCGAAAGTAGTGTACTTTTGTGTGTAGTAAAACTAATTTTCGAAATAAAATAAAAACAAAATTATTCAGTAACATTAAACTAGTGGCAGCACAACAGTTTGTTTATATAGACACATGACAGCACAATAGTTTGTTTATATAGACACATGACAGCACAATAGTTTGTTTATATAGACACATGACAGCACAATAATTTGTTCATAAACACATAACAACACAACAGTTTGTTCATATAGACACAAGACAGCACAATAGTTTGTTCATATAGACACATGACAGCACAATAGTTTGTTTATATAGACACATGACAACACAATAGTTTGTTTATATAGACACATGACAGCACAATAGTTTGTTCATATAGACACAAGATAGCACAATAGTTTGGTCGTATAGACACATGACAGCACAATAGTTTGTTCATATAGACACATGACAGCACAACAGTTTGTTCATATAGACACAAGATAGCACAATAGTTTGGTCGTATAGACACATGACAACACAATAGTTTGTTCATATAGACACATGACAGCACAATAGTTTGTTTATATAGACACATGACAGCACAATAGTTTGTTCATATAGAGACATGACAGCACAATAGTTTGTTACGATAGTTTGGTACAATAGTTTATAGTTTACAATATTTATAATGCAAAGACGAAAGTAGTGTACTTTTGTTTGTAGTAAAACTAATTTTCGAAATAAAATAAAAACAAAATTATTCAGTAACATTAAACTAGTGGCAGCACAACAGTTTCTAATAAACGTGAGTACAAACGTGGAACACACACATAGATAAATACTTAGACTTGTATTGTGTTTCAGCACATAAAAATAAAATAAGTAAATATTGTTATATATTATTGTTATATATTACAGTTAACAAGGCGATATTTATATTTAAAAAATGAAGAGAGTTTACAGAAGTTATTATATGTAGTAGTGAAAGAAGGCGAAAAGATAACCATTTTTCTTAAATAGCAAGAACACAGAAACCATGGTTACGTTCTGGAAGAAGGACTTACATAAATACAATATTGAAATAGAAGGAACAACCCTGAATCAAGAATATACGTGTCTGGACAGGCAAGTAACATCACGTGGGAAAGTCACCTCTGAAATCAAGAATAGAATAATTCGTGTCAACAGCTTCTAAACAAATGAGAAACATCTTGTGTAACGCATCTCTGTCGATGAACTTCAGAAAAAGAGTTCTAGAACGATACATTGAGCATATTATGCTCTATAGAAGTGAGTCATGGACAATGAACAGATCAATGCAAAGATCTCTAGGAGGCAACAAAGATGTGGTTTCTAAGGACAGCTAAGATGTCAAACTAGAAATGTTTAACAAAAGCTAATGTAGAATAGAACATATTCCATAAGAAAAAAACAGTCATCGTTCATTGGGTATATAATGAGGAGGAGAGAGATTTTGAATCATCAGAACAACAGAAAGATAAATAGGAAGAGAGGCAGGGAAATGTCAATAGAGAAAAAAGAAAGTCATGGACAGTCTAACGGATGGCAAAAAAGTCACCAACTGAGCTGATGGACAACGAGATAGAGATCTGTGGAGAAGAATGACGGCCAACGCCTGTCGCCATGGCACCTGATGATGATATTCACTTGAGCGTGTCTTTTTTCTTTTTGAAGTCACTAAGTTTTTCGGGTGTCTGTAGGTCACGTGCTGGTGTGACTGTCAGTGGTGCCATTAATCTAGTGACAAGTTATTGTCTATGACGGTATATTCTTTTATAAACAAAATGTCTGAAACGTGAATGTCAAAAACTATAACGTGTCACAGCCTTTCATTCGGCACGCAGTAGTGGAGCTATTAAAACAGTTCGGCTGTGATGTATAAAAGTAGGCCGCAGGATTCCCTGAGCCCCTCTCCTGTCATGCCACAATGTGGTGACCCTTTATCTTGACTGGCGTGCGTGACCTGACCCAAACTGTTTTAAGATATGGTTTCATGTGAATATAGTTATCTATGTGTTTGTCCATATGTTTGTCAACTGTTTGTGTTTTTGTCGTGTACTTGTCTTGTTGGGTTTGTCTTGCGGGTGTTTGTGTGTTTGATCAGTGTGTTTGGATTGTTTTTGTCTGTCCTATTTCTATGTGTTTGTCTGTGTCCATGTGTTTGTCATGTGTCCATCTATGTCTGTGTCATGTATCCGTCTGTGTCTGTGTCATGTTTTTAGACTGATTGTCAAATCAATAGTTCATCTCAGATAACTTAGACCTCCCAGTCAGTCAGTACATTTTGCTTTCTCTAGGAGTCATGAGTTCCCATCGTAACATATGCCTGTAAGACCTGGACACTTAACAAAACAGCTGAGAAACACATAAATGCCTTTGAATGTAAATGCTACAGAAGAGTTCTCCAAATATCGTGGACACAAAAAAGAACAAACATATCTATACTCTCTCTCTCTCTCTCTCTCTCTCTCTCTCTGAACCTTAAGTGCCCAAGGCACATGGGGCTTCCGCAAGGGTTTTCCACAAATGCCTGTCCTTCGCTTTTTTTTTCTGCTCTTGCCCAGGTGAGCCCTCTATTGCTCAACATCCTTTCTGTTGTTCTTCTCCATGTCTCTTTTGGTCTACCCTTACTTCTGTTCCCCTGTGGTGTCCATCTTAGTGCTATTTTTGGTAGTGAGTTGTCAGTCATTCTGAGCACATGTCCCAACCATCGCCAGCGTCTTTCCTCAATAATTGTTGTCAGTGGTTTCATCTGCATTTCTGCTAATAAGATGTTATTTCTTATGGTGTTTGGCCAAAATATTTTTCTAATTCTTATATCTATACTACAAGAGCTTAATATTGAAGAAGGCTGGCTAGTAAAGAGGATTAAAGAGAGAAAACTTAAATATTTTGGCCACATTAAACGTCATGATAATTTAGAGAAGACCGTATTGGAAGGATACATAATGGGAAAAAGAAAAAGAGGAAGACCGAAACGAAGATGGCTGCAAGACATTGACAGTCTAACGGATGGCAAAAAAGTCACCAACTGAGCTGACGGACAAAGAGATCGAGATCTGTGGAGAAGAATGACGGCCAACGCCTGTCGCCAGGGCACCTGATGATGATATTCACATGACCATGTCCTTTTTCTTTTTGAAGTCACTAAGTTTTTCGGGTGTCTGTAGGTCAAGTGCTGGTGTGACTGTCAGTGGTGCCATTAATCCAGTGACAAGTTATTGTCTATGACGGTATATTCTTTTATAAACAAAATGTCTGAAACGTGAATGTCAAAAACTATAACGTGTCACAGCCTTTCATTCGGCACGCAGTAGTGGAGCTATTAAAACAGTTCGGCTGTGATGTATAAAAGCAGACCGCAGGATTCCCTGAGCTCCTCTCCTGTCATGCCACAATGTGGTGACCCTTTATCTTGACTGGCGTGCGTGACCTGACCCCAAACTGTCTTAACATATGGTTTCATGTGAATATAGTTATCTATGTGTTTGTCCATATGTTTGTCAACTGTTTGTGTTTTTGTCGTGTACTTGTCTTATTGTGTTTGTCTTGCGGGTGTTTGTGTGTCTGATCAGTGTGTTTGGATTGTTTTTGTCTGTTCTATTTCTATGTGTTTGTCTATGTGTCCATGTGTTTGTCATGTGTCTGTCTATGACTGTGTCATGCGTCCGTCTATGTCTATTGTCTGTGTCATGTGTCCGTCTGTGTCTGTGTCACGTTTTTAGACTGATTGTCAAATCAATAGTTCATCTCAAATAACTCAGACCTCCCAATCAGTCAGTACATTTTGCTTTCTCTAGGAGTCATGAGTTCCCATCGCAACATATGCCTGTGAGACCTGGACACTTAACAGCTAGGAAACACATAAATGCCTTTGAATGTAAATGCTACAGAAGAGTTCTCCAAAATATCGTGGACGCAAAAAAGAACAAACATATCTATACTCTCTCTCTCTCTCTCTCTCTCTCTCTCTCTCTCTCTGAACCTTAAGTGCCCAAGGCACATGGGGCTTCCGCAAGGGTTTTCCACAAATGCCTGTCCTTCGCTTTTTTTTCTGCTCTTGCCCAGGTGAGCCCTCTATTGCTCAACATCCTTTCTGTTGTTCTTCTCCATGTCTCTTTTGGTCTACCCTTACTTCTGTTCCCCTGTGGTGTCCATCTTAGTGCTATTTTTGGTAGTGAGTTGTCAGTCATTCTGAGCACATGTCCCAACCATCGCCAGCGTCTTTCCTCAATAATTGTTGTCAGTGGTTTCATCTGCATTTCTGCTAATAAGATGTTATTTCTTATGGTGTTTGGCCAAAATATTTTTCTAATTCTTATATCTATACTACAAGAGCTTAATATTGAAGAAGGCTGGCTAGTAAAGAGGATTAAAGAGAGAAAACTTAAATATTTTAGACACATTAAACGTCATGATAATTTGGAGAAGACCGTATTGGAAGGATACATAATGGGAAAAAGAAAAAGAGGAAGACCAAAACGAAGATGGCTGCAAGACATCGTTGACTATCTGCAAATGGATGCAGCAGCAGCAGGCCATCTTGCTCACAACCGAGAGGCCTACAGGAGTGCTGTTTGGGAGGCAAAGTTCCGCAAGGGACATGCAAATGAATGAATGAATGAATGAATGAATGAGGAGTCATGAACTTCTAACACCACCTGTTAAGTTAATTTCGCTATTACGATATTGACCTCCTTTCTAAATATTGTATATGACCGCTTTCGATCATTATCACCTTTCACTCCCTTCTTAGCACAGGCCACGGACAAAGGCTCTCCAGTCATCCCTGTTCTTGGGATAATTCTCTGCTTCCTTCCATGTGTATCCTTTGTCTCTGAGCACTGTCATAATTTCTCTTTTCCAAGTAAGTCTAGGTCTTCCTCGTTTTCTATGTCCTTGAGGATTCCATGTCAGTGCCTGTCTTGCTATGCTGGTGTCGGGTTTCCTTAGAGTGTGGCCAACTACCTCCATTTCCTAGACGTGATTTGTTGCTTCACAGACTCTTGTCTTGCTCTTTCCTAGATCTCTTCATTCGTGATCGTGCCCTGCCATTTCATGTTTAAGATCTTCCTCAAGCAGTACTTCATGAATGTTTGTATCCTCTGTTGTATTGTCTGTGTCATGTGTCCATCTATGTCTGTGCCATGTGTCCGTCTGTGTCTGTGTCACGTTTTTAGACTGATTGTCAAATCAATAGTTCATCTCAAATAACTCAGACCTCCCAATCAGTCAGTACATTTTGCTTTCTCTAGGAGTTATGAACTTCTAACACCACCTGTTAAGTTAATTTCGCTATTACGATATTGACCTACTTTTTAAATATTGTATATGACCGCGTGAATTATGAATTCAAGAACAATGCAGAGATAAGACAGATGACTGAACAACAACCAGTCTCACGGGTGATCAGGAAAAGGAGATGGACATATGTTGGTCACTTGATGAGAAGAAATGATCAGAGAATCCCAAAACAAGCTATCAAGTGGAACACAACAGGCCGAAGAAAAAGGGGCAGACCGCGTGAAACTCTGAAGAGGACATTATTAAGAGAGGCCAAGTTAACAGGCATAAAATCCTTTGTTGAGGTTGAAAGACTAGCCGAAGACAGGAAAAATTGGCGAACTACTTTGCGAGCCCTATGTGACGTCTAACGGCACGGGAAGGATATAAGATATATAAGATATAAGATATGACCGCGTTCGATCACTATCACCTTTCACTCCCTTTTTAGCACAGGCCACGGACAAAGGCTCTCCAGTTATCCCCTGTTCTTGGGATAATTCTCTGCTTCCTTCCATGTGTATCCTTTGTCTCTGAGCACTGTCATAATTTCTCTTCTCCAGGTAAGTCTAGGTCTTCCTCGTTTTCTATGTACTTGAGAATTACATGTCAGTGCCTGTCTTGCTATGCTGGTGTCGGGTTTCCTTAGAGTGTGGCCAACTACCTCCATTTCCTAGACGTGATTTGCTGCTTCACAGACTCTTTTCTTGCTCTTTCCTTGATCTCTTCATTCGTGATCTTGCCCTGCCATTTAATGTTTAAAATCTTCCTCAAGCAGTACTTCATGAATGTTTGTATCCTCTGTTGTACTGTCTTGGTCATAACCGATGTCTTCGAACCATATAGTAGGACAGTCTTTACGTTTGTATTGAAAAGCATAAGTTTGGTTCTTCTTTTTGTTGTTCTTAGATGACCATATTTTGTTAAGTTGCATAAAAGCCTTTGGTTATTCCAGCTCTAACATCCTTTTCCGTTCCACCGTTTTTATCCACTATGCTGCCTAAATATGTGAAATTACCCCATTCGATGGTGGGAGTTATTTCTATATCATGTCCAACACATGTGACAGATGATCGTGTTAGACGGATGAGACCCAGTTTATCTGTAGTCCAACAACTGTGGCAGATGATCGTGTTAGACGGGTCAGACCCAGTTTATCTGTAGTCCAACAACTGTGGCAGATGATTGTGTTAGAGACCCAGTTTATCTGTAGTCCAACAAATGATCATGCTAGATAGGGAACACAGTCAGCAAGGCTAGAGAGACTAAGCTGTCAAGATGCTACCCACTCATGCCCAGAAACGCGCTGTTGTGCCATTGCAGGAGCCTAATCGACGCTGCAGATATTAACGTGGTACCTATGTATGCAGAGCTTCTTGAGAAAACTTTCTATTAAATTTCTTTTCCAGACAAGCAGAGATCGTTTCTGTTTGGACAACACGTCGGATCTCACGCGTGGTTCAGCTTACAGTATGTCAAGTTTAAGTCCGAAGAAAGTCATCAAACAGTGAGCAGATAAATGATTGACAACCAACAGACAAACTGAAATTGAGAAGAGAGCAGTAAACCAAATCGAGTCAAATGACACATGTACTGAAAAACAAATACATCACAACTTAAACAAAAAGAGCGCTGCACAACACAGTTTTCCTCCAAGCTCTATGCTGTCAATGGACACTAATAGTTGAAAATAAAAGGAAAATCATCATAACAGAAATTAGATGTTTAAGGAGAATACTAAACGTGACAAGAAGAGGCCAAATAAGAAATGGCATAATCAAAGCAAAGGTTGGAGTAACATCAGTATTACACTATATCCAGAAACAGCAAGTCAAATAGTTTGGCCATGTTACATGGATACCACCAGACAGTATATCACAGAAAACATTCACACTAAGATTTGTAGGTAACAGAGGAAGAGGCCGCCCACACAGGAAATGGAGAGAGGAAATTACAGAAGCATTAAATATCTCATTATATGAAGCAAATTGTCGAGCCGTATCAAGACGTCTATTTGTCCCATCGACACTGAAAGGTACATGAGGAAGGAGACAAGACAAGACAAACAAAGCAAGACAAGGGAAAACAAGACAGACGGTCTTGATAATCACAGATAAATTAGTGGCACCCAACAGATAAATTAGTGGCACCTAACAGATAAATTAGTGGCACCCAACAGATAAATTAGTGGCACCCAACAGATAAATTAGTGGCACCTGACAGATAAATTAGTGGCACCCAACAGATAAATTAATGGCAAACAACATAGTGGCACCCAACAGATAAATTAGTGGCACCTAACAGATAAATTAGTGGCACCCGACAGATAAATTAGTGGCACCGAACAGATAAATTAATGGCTCTTAACAGATAAATTAGTGTCGCCGAACAGATAAATTAGTGGCACTGAACAAAGAAATTATTGGCACCGAACAGATAAATTAGTGCCAACAAACAAAGAAATTATTGGCACCGAACAGATAAATTAGTGGCACCCAACAGATAAATTAGTGGCACAGAACAGATAAATTATTGGCAACGAACAGACACATTATTGGCACCCAAAAGATACATTATTAGCAATCAATAGACAGGTTATAGGACAACAGAGAGCACATTATAGAATAAATACTTTATATACATATACATATATATCTATATGAGTCAATACCGCAAGGTTACACTCGTGGCTCTCCTTTCCTCCCAAAACAGCACCAAGTACCCATTTTACCGCTTTTTTAGTATTTAGATCGTCTCCAGCCTCACACGACTTACTGACTGAAGCACAGAGTGCCTAGGAAAGATTTTCCTTGTCTTAAGATCGCTAGTCTAAATATGAAGATCATTGGTTAATTGAGAGAGAGAGAGAGAGAAGAAGAAGAAGAAGAAGAAGAAAATGTAAACCCCATAAAGAGCTAATATAAATAAATGAAATATAAAGACATAAAGAAATAAACAGACATCATACGAGCCTCTAATAAGACTCTTCACGTTGTATTCTTATGAAGCAGTCATATAGCCATGACTGCTAAGCCATCTCAAGGCGCTTCACAGTTAGAGACTGAACTCAAATTACCCATGGCTTCAAGCTCATCTTACCCGTGACTCTAAGCTCAAATTACCCATGGCTCCAAGCTCACCTTACCCATGACTCTAAGCTCAACTTACCCAGTTTATCTGTAGTCCAACAACTGTGGCAGATGATCGTGTTAGAGACCCAGTTTATCTGTAGTCCAACAACTGTGGCAAATGATCGTGTTAGAGACCCAGTTTATCTGTAGTCCAACAACTGTGGCAGATGATCATGCTAGATAGGGAACACAGTCAGCAAGGCTAGAGAGACTAAGCTGTCAGAATGCTACCCATTCATGCCAAGAAACAGGCTGTTGTGCCATTGCAGCAGCCTAATCAACACTGCAGATATGAACGTGGTACCTATGTATGCAGAGCTTCTTGAGAAAACTTTCTATTAAATTTCTTTTCCAGACAAGCAGAGATCGTTTCTGTTTGAACAACACGTCGGATCTCACGCGTGGTTCACCTTTCGGTATGTCAAGTTTAAGTCCGAAAAAAGTCATAAACAGAGCGCAGATAAATGATTGACAACCAACAGACAAACTGAAATTGAGAACAGAGCAGTAAAGTAAATCGAGTCAAATGACACATGTACTAAAAAACAAATACGTCACAACTTAAACAAAAAGAGCACTGCACAACACAGTTTTCCTCCCACCTCTATGCTATCAATGCCAAACATGGACACTAACAGTTGAAAACAAAAGGAAAATCATCATAACAGAAATGAGATGTTTAAGGAGAATACTAAACTTGACAAGAAGAGGCCAAATAAGAAATGGCATAATCAAGGCAAAAGTTGGAGTAACATCAGTATTACACTATATCCAGAAACAGCAAGTCAAATAGTTTGGCCATGTTACATGGATACCACCAGACAGTATATCACAGAAAACATTCACACTAAGATTTGTAGGTAACAGAGGAAGAGTTCACCCACGTAGGAGATGGGAAGAGGAAATTACAGAAGCATTAAATATCTCATTATATGAAGCAAATTGTCGAGCCCTATCAAGACGTCTATTTGTCCCATCGACACTGAGGAAGGAGACAAGACAAGACAAGGCAAAACAAGACTGACGGTCTTGATAATCACAGATAAATTAGTGGCACCCGACAGATAAATTATTGGCACCGAACAGATAAGTTAGTCAATACCGCAAGGTTACACCCGTGGCTCTCCTTTCCTCCCAAAACAGCACCAAGTACCCATTTTTACCGCTTTTGTAGTATTTAGATCGTCTCCAGCCTCACACGACTTACTGACTGAAGCACAGAGTGCCTAGGAAAGATTTTCCTTGTCTTAAGATCGCTAGTCTAAATATGAAGATCATTGGTTAATTGAGAGAGAGAGAGAGAGAGAGAGAGAGAGAGAGAGAGAGAAAAGAAGAAGAAGAAGAAGAAGAAGAAGAAGAAAATATAAATCCCATAAAGAACTAATATAAATAAATGAAATATAAATACATGAAGAAATAAACAGACATCATACGAGCCTCTAATAAGACTCTTCACGTTGTATTCTTATGATCAAGTCATATAGCCATGGCTGCTAAGCCATCTCAAGGCGCTTCACAGTTAGAGACTGAACTCAAATTACCCATGACTCTAAGCTCAACTTACCCATGACTCTAAGCTCAACTTACCCATGACTCTAAACTCAACTTACCCATGACTCTAAACTCAACTTACCCATGACTCTAAACTCAACTTACCCATGGCTCTAAACTCAACTTACCCATGTCTCTAAACTTACCCATGGCTCTAAACTTAGCCATGGCTCTAAACTCAACTTACCCATGACTTCTTCAGCCATGTTCTCCATGAACATGTGAAAGATTCTTTGTCAGATCTTTCTTTCCTGCTCCTGACCTCCTTGTCTGGGGGGGGGGGGGGGGGGGGCACAGTTTGCTGTTGGAGCAAGCGTCTGTTTCTTGTGGGAACTCACGAGCTAATTCATGTTTAAGACATGGCCCACATCTCCGCTTGTGCCCTCTGTACCAGGCCCAGTCTGGGTGATGTACTCGTGGTGGTGGAGTCTGCTGAAGAAGCATTCACTTTTCTCTGGTTTTCATCTCTAATCCTGGCCTGCAAAAATCGTCACCGTAACCCATTCCCCATCCGACACCATGCGTGTGATTCAACGCCTTCACCTTTCGGTATGTCAAGTTTAAGTCCGAAAAAAGTCATAAACAGAGCGCAGATAAATGATTGACAACCAACAGACAAACTGAAATTGAGAACAGAGCAGTAAAGTAAATCGAGTCAAATGACACATGTACTAAAAAACAAATACGTCACAACTTAAACAAAAAGAGCACTGCACAACACAGTTTTCCTCCCACCTCTATGCTATCAATGCCAAACATGGACACTAACAGTTGAAAACAAAAGGAAAATCATCATAACAGAAATGAGATGTTTAAGGAGAATACTAAACTTGACAAGAAGAGGCCAAATAAGAAATGGCATAATCAAGGCAAAAGTTGGAGTAACATCAGTATTACACTATATCCAGAAACAGCAAGTCAAATAGTTTGGCCATGTTACATGGATACCACCAGACAGTATATCACAGAAAACATTCACACTAAGATTTGTAGGTAACAGAGGAAGAGTTCACCCACGTAGGAGATGGGAAGAGGAAATTACAGAAGCATTAAATATCCCATTATATGAAGCAAATTGTCGAGCCCTATCAAGACGTCTATTTGTCCCATCGACACTGAGGAAGGAGACAAGACAAGACAAGGCAAAACAAGACTGACGGTCTTGATAATCACAGATAAATTAGTGGCACCCGACAGATAAATTATTGGCACCGAACAGATAAGTTAGTCAATACCGCAAGGTTACACCCGTGGCTCTCCTTTCCTCCCAAAACAGCACCAAGTACCCATTTTTACCGCTTTTGTAGTATTTAGATCGTCTCCAGCCTCACACGACTTACTGACTGAAGCACAGAGTGCCTAGGAAAGATTTTCCTTGTCTTAAGATCGCTAGTCTAAATATGAAGATCATTGGTTAATTGAGAGAGAGAGAGAAGAAGAAGAAGAAGAAGAAGAGAAGAAGAAGAAGAAGAGAAGAAGAAGAAGAAGAAGAAGAAGAAGAAGAAGAAGAAGAAGAGAAGAAGAAGAAGAAGAGAAGAAGAAGAAAAGAAGAAGAAGAAGAAGAAGAAGAAGAAGAAGAAGAAGAGAAGAAGAAGAAGAAAATATAAATCCCATAAAGAACTAATATAAATAAATGAAATATAAATACATGAAGAAATAAACAGACATCATACGAGCCTCTAATAAGACTCTTCACGTTGTATTCTTATGATCAAGTCATATAGCCATGGCTGCTAAGCCATCTCAAGGCGCTTCACAGTTAGAGACTGAACTCAATTACCCATGACTCCAAGCTCAACTTACTCATGACTCTAAGCTCAACTTACCCATGACTCTAAACTCAACTTACCCATGACTCTAAACTCAACTTACCCGTGACTCTAAACTCAACTTACCCATGGCTCTAAACTCAACTTACCCATGTCTCTAAACTTACCCATGACTCTAAACTTAGCCATGGCTCTAAACTCACCTTACCCATGACTTCTTCAGCCATGTTCTCCATGAACATGTGAAAGATTCTTTGTCAGATCTTTCTTCCCTGCTCCTGACCTCCTTGTCTGGGGGGCACAGTTTGCTGTTGGAGCAAGCGTCTGTTTCTTGTGGGAACTCACGAGCTAATTCATGTTTAAGACATGGCCCACATCTCCGCTTGTGCCCTCTGTACCAGGCCCAGTCTGGGTGATGTACTCGTGGTGGTGGAGTCTGCTGAAGAAGCATTCACTTTTCTCTGGTTTTCATCTCTAATCCTGGCCTGCAAAAATCGTCACCGTAACCCATTCCCCATCCGACACCATGCGTGTGATTCAACGCCTTCACCTCAAAAGCTACATAGAACATTCTGGGTGTTTGGAGAGGGGGGGGGTGCGGAACATGAACAAGAAGAAAAAGAAATATGGTAAATGGTAAACTACGGGCTGCCTAAGTTCACTACAAGCAAGAACAGTCTCCAGCTACAAGCAAGAACAGTCTCCAGCTACAAGCAAGAACAGTCTCCAACTACAAGCAAGAACAGTCTCCAACTACAAGCAAGAACAGTCTCCAACTACAAGCAAGAACAGTCTCCAACTACAAGCAAGAACAGTCTCCAACTACAAGCAAGAACAGTCTCCAACTACAAGCAAGAACAGTCTCTAACTACAAGCAAGAACAGTCTCCAGCTACAACCAAGAACAGTCTCCAGCTACAAGCAAGAACAGTCTCCAACTACAAGCAAGAAATGTTTCCAACTACAAGTAAGAACAGTCTCCAACTACAACAAGAACAGTCTCCAACTACAAGCAGGAACAGTCTCCAACTACAGCAAGAACAGTCTCCAGCTACAAGTAAGAACAGTCTCCAGCTACAAGCAAGAAATGTTTCCAACTACAACAAGAAATGTTTCCAACTACAAGCAAGAACAGTCTCCAACTACAAGCAAGAAATGTTTCCAACTACAAGCAAGAACAGTCTCCAACTACAAGCAAGAAATGTTTCCAACTACAAGCAAGAACAGTCTCCAACTACAAGCAAGAACAGTTTCCAACTACAACAAGAAATGTTTCCAACTACAAGCAAGAAATGTTTCCAACTACAAGCAAGAAATGTTTCCAACTACAAGCAAGAACAGTCTCCAGCTACAACCAAGAACAGTCTCCAGCTACAACCAAGAATAGTCTACACCTACAAGCAAGAAATGTTTCCAACTACAAGCAAGAACAGTCTCCAACTACAAGCAAGAAATGGTTCCAACTACAAGTAAGAAATGTTTCCAACTACAAGCAAGAACAGTCTCCAACTACAAGCAAGAACAGTCTCCAACTACAAGCAAAAAATGTTTCCAACTACAAGTAAGAAATGTTTCCAACTACAAGCAGAACAGTCTCCAACTACAACAAGAACAGTCTCAACTACAAGCAAGAACAGTCTCCAGCTACAAGCAAGAACAGTCTCCACCTACAAGCAAGAACGTCTCCAACTACAAGCAAGAACAGTCTCCAACTACAAGCAAGAACAGTCTCCAACTACAAGCAAGAACAGTCTCCAACTACAAGCAAGAACAGTCTCCAACTACAAGCAAGAACAGTCTCCAACTACAAGCAAGAACAGTCTCCAACTACAGCAAGAACAGTCTCCAACTACAGCAAGAACAGTCTCCAGCTACAAGCAAGAACAGTCTCCAACTACAGCAAGAACAGTCTCCAGAGCCCAGAACTCATCCAGCACACCTGCAAACAGAGACCAAGAATCCAAGCTAGTCACAGCGAAGCAGCATGGAGGGAAACAGCATGGAGGGAAGCAGAATGGAGGGAAAGCAGCATGGAGGGAAAGCAGCATAGAGGGAAACAGCATGGAGGGAAGCAGCATAGAGGGAAACAGCATAGAGGGAAAACAGCATAGAGGGAAGCAGCATGAGAGGAAGCAGCATGAGGGAAAGCAGCATGAGGGGAAGCAGCATAGAGGGAAGCAGCATGAGGGGAAGCAGCATAGAGGGAAGCAGCATGAGGGGAAGCAGCATAAAGGGAAGCAGCATGAGGGAAAGCATCATAGAGGGAAGCAGCATAGATGGAAGCAACATTGAGGGAAAGAGCAGAAAGGGAAGCGGCATAGATGAAAGCAGCATAGAGGGAAACAGCATAGAGGGAAGCAGTATAGAGTGAAACACCATAGATGAAAGCAGCATAGAGGGAAGCAGCATAGAAGGAAGCAGCATAAAGGGAAACAGCATAGAGGGAAGCAACATAAATGGAAACAGCATAGAGGGAAACAATATAGAAGGAAGCAGCATAGAGAGAAACAGCATGGAGGGAAACAGGATAGAGAGAAACAACATAGAGCGAAACAGCATAGAGGGAAACAGAATAGAGGGAAACAGCATAGAAGGAAGCAACAAAGAAGGAAACATCTTAGAAGGAAACAACATAGAGGGAAGCAGCATTGAGGGAAGCAACACAGAGGGAAACAGCATAGAAGGAAGCATCATAGAAGGAAACAACATAGAGGGAAGCAGCATAGAGGGAAACGACATAGAGGGAAACAGCATACAAGGAAGCAGCATAGAAGGAAACATCATAGAAGGAAACAACATAGAGGGAAGCATAATAGAGAGAAGCAGCATAGAGGGAAGCAACACAGAGGGAAACAGAATAGAAGGAAACATCTTAGAGGGAAGCAGCATAGAGGGAAATAGCATAGAGGGAAACAGCATGGAGTGAAACAGCATAGAGTGAAACATCACGGAGGGAAACAGCATAGAGGGAAGCAGCATAGAGGGAAACAGCATAGAGGGAAGCAGCATAGAGGGAAGCAGCATAGAGGGAAACATCATGGAAGGAAACAGCATAGAGGGAAACAGCATAGAAGGACACAGCATGGAGAGAAATAGCATGGAGGGAAACAGAATGGAGGGAAGCAGCATAGAGGGAAACAGCATAGAGGGAACATCACGGAAGGAAACAGCATAGATGGAAACAGCAGAGAGAGAAGCAGCATAGAAGGAAAAATCATGGAGGGAAACAGCATTGAGAGAAACAGCATAGAGGGAAACAGCATAGAGGGATACCGCATGGAGGGAAACAGCATGGAGAGAAATAGCATGGAGGGAAACAGCATGGAGGGAAGCAGCATAGAGGGAATCATCACCGAGGGAAACAACATAGGGGGAAATGACATAGAGGGAAACATCACGGAGGGAAACAACATGGAGGGAAACAACATAGAGGAAAGCAGCATAGAAGAAAACATCAAAGAAGGAAAAAGTATAGAGGGAAATAGCATAGAGGGAAACATCTTAGAGGGACGCAGAATAGAGGGAAATAGCATGGAGGGAAATAGCATAGAGGGAAACATCATGGAGGGAAACAGCATAGAGGGAAACATCACGGAGCGAAACAGCATAGAGGGAAGCAGCATAGAGGGAAACAGCATAGAGGTAAACAACACAGAAGGAAACAGCATAGGGGGAAGAAGCATAGAGGGAAGCAACATAGAGGGAAACGACACCGACGGAAACAGCATAGAGGGAAACATCTTAGAGGGAAACAACATAGAGGGAAACGGCATGGAGGGAAACAGAATGGAGGGAAACATAATGGCGATAAACATCATGGAGTGAAGCAGCATGGAAGGAAGCACCTTGGAGGGAAACATCATGGAGGGAAGCAGCATGGAGGGAAACATCATTGAGGGAAACATCATTTAGGGAAGCAGCACGGAGGGAAACAACATGGAAGGAAGCAGCATGAAATGAAACAGAACTGAGAGAAACAGAATGGAGGGAAACACCATGGAAGGAAGCAGCATGGAGGGAAACAGAATGGAGGGAAACACCATGGAAGGAAGCAGCATGGAGGGAAACATGGAACGAAATATGGAGAGAAAAGTATAGGAGAAACAAGAAAGGCGTCCAGCTTAAAACAGGCTTCGTATAAGAGACCCGTCTGAGGAAATGAAACTGAGTAAAGAAGAAGAAGAAGAAGAGATAAAATTATTAGTGGATTTAATATGAATTTCAGGAAAAGCAAATCATTTGTGTCCTTCGACATTACAACAACCTAAAACCAGCTCAGTTTAGTGCATCTACTGCAGGAGCATGAGGCTGACATGATGTTCTTTGTGCGCATCTGGTGCGGAAAATAAAATCAATTGTCATGTACACACCAGGGGCAGATAACGCGACCCACTTGAGCAGCGAAATTACACACAAGGTGAGTAATTTGTAGAAACAACAAAAGCAAAAATTTCATATCCTGGTGTAAAATCTATAAAATGCACTCATACATCCCGGCAGGGCAAGCTGAATGCTGGGAAATGAGCGAAAGGTTTTGTAAAGAATTAAAAAGATGTGCTATAAAATAAAATATGGCAGATATAAATGTAAACTTAATAAAAGCATATAAATTTAAGATAAGGTGGCGAATGGACATTCTATTTTTGTGTTCTAATAAAGGCAAGTAAAGGTGTGTGATACAAAAAGATAGAAAACTGTGTTGTAATACAGCCAAGCAAAGGTATGTGATACAAAAAGATAGAAAACTGTGTTCTAATAAAGCCAAGCAAAGGTGTGTGACGCACAAAGATAGAAAACCTGAGGAATGTGAGCAAGGTGGTATAAAGTAGAATGAAGAAATCTATTCTGTGTCCTATTTTCTTAAGAATGCTAAAGAATTAAGTTATATTGTTCGTTTCTTTCGTGTATGTAGTTGGTGTGTTGCTTATGTATGTGGTTCTTGACAAAGACATTTTGCGAAATGTTGAACTCTAGTTTATTCTTCAATGTTACTTGTTCATCTTACTTTCTGTCACTCTCGTTTCTGCCCAGTTTCCTTACCCTTTCTGTCTTTTTGTAAAACTGAACCCATACACTTCTGAGTGCTTTAATTACTAGTACCAGTTCTACCACAGTTTTCATTTCTCTTATGTTTTTAATGCAGTGCCCAGTATTTATAACTGTATACTGCAACAACAATGTGTGTTATCAGCCTATGTAAACATCTGAAAACTCTGTCTCTAATATTGGCAAGTCAAGGCAGGAGAATTTCTAGTAGATGTAATATTAACATAGGCAAGTCAAGGCAGGAGAATTTCTAGTAGATGTAATATTAACATAGGCAAGTCAAGGCAGGAGAATTTCTAGTAGATGTAATATTAACATAGGCAAGTCAAGGCAGGAGAATTTCTAGTAGATGTAATATTAACAAAGGCAAGTCAAGGCAGGAGAATTTCTAGTAGATGTAATATTAACAAAGGCAAGTCAAGGCAGGAGAATTTCTAGTAGATGTAATATTAACAAAGGCAAGTCAAGGCAGGAGAATTTCCAGTATATGTAAGCCAAGGCAAGAGAATTTCCAGTAGATGTAAGCTAAGGCATGAGAATTTCTAGTAGATGTAAGCCATCATGGTGGCTTGTCTGATGTTGATCTTCCTAGGATAATGCCATCATGGTGGCTTGTCTGATGTTGTTCTGTCTAGGACAACGTCATCATGGTGGGTTGTCTGATGTTGTTCTGTCTAGGACAACGCCATCATGGTGGCTTGTCTGGTGTTGTTCCGCTGTAGGAATGAACCAAGTCAGACTTGGAATTGCTCAGAAACTGATCCTGAGCTGGAGCAGTGCAACTGAAAGCGGTGCTTGTCTACAATGTCCTGCAACAACTGGGTCCTCGCCCTGAAGACCACATCTTGCTGACCCAGAATATCATGTTTACCTGGAGCATATCTTGCAGGTCTTGGTCAGGCAGTGACATCTGTCACAGATACTCGAGGATTAACTAGGACTGATGGCACCAGAAAGTTTGACAGAAAAGACAACCTTTGAGATGTGTGGAGTGGGGGGGGGGGGGGAACAATAAAACTTCACTTTGTGGCAGAATGAGTGAAACCTTGAGCACAAAGGGAATGTTACGGAATCAGAATGGAGAGCACATAAGAACGAATAGTCTTGAAGGAAAAAAGAAAATCTCTGAGGGAACGACTGGCACACTTATAGACGTCAAGAGATTGATTGATTGATTGACTGATCTTTATTTCAAAAGGGGTAAGAATTGGGTAAGCAGGCCGTCTGACATTCTGCTTTTTTCATACATCTTTCATTCTATTCCAGACATTCTACAAATACGCTGTTCATGTAACGAATATAATTAACATTGAAGCTGAGAGACATCAAATAAAATAAAACATTTACGTTTCACTCTTAAACAGATAAAGGGACTAGACGTGTAGTGTAGAGTTGAATGAGGGGAGGTGGGATAGCCAGTTGAGAATGTTACATCTTGAGTTGTCCTAGACAACTACAGCTTAAGAGTAGTGATCATTCCAAGACTGCAACAAAAAATTAAGAAATCTTGAAAGTTTATTGTTATTATTGTGTATTATGAGTTGTCAGCTATGGCGTGTCGGATGTGAATATCGCGCCACCAAAAATTTCAGAAAAAAACAAAACTTGGAAATCACAAGCTGTGTAGTGAACATAGACAGAAAGTTCCGGGTACGCAGGCAAGTTGCGAGAGCGTCACCTCAACCAGTCAGTCGATATACACAGCAGCGTAGCATGCATGTTCCCTTCGACACACACCAGGTCGTTGATGATCGTTTGTCTGGCCTTATTCAGTAAACCGTCTTCATTTCCTGTGATCGTTCGTTTTCACCCCGAGCAACATATTGTTGATGATCGTTTCTCTGACCTAATTCAGAAAACCGTCTGGATTAACTGAGATCGTTCGTTTTCAACTTAAGCGCCAGGTCTTTGATGATGGTTTGCCTGACCTTGATCCAGAAAACCGTCTTCATTTCCTGTGATCGTTCGTTTTCACCCCAAGCAACATATTGTTGATGGTCGTTTGATTGATCTGGAACCTGCACAGAGACATGGGTATGTTTACGGGAAGTCAGAGAATCTCCACTGTTAAGCTAAGGGCTGAGACAGGCTGTTACGTATGTAATAGTAAACATTTTGCTATGCTGTCTGTAAGCTCTTATAGTTGAGGCCAGTATAAGATTATCTAAGAAGAAGCAATTGTTATTGTGTTCGTCTATATGTGAGCATAGACAGAAAGTTGTGGGGTACGGGCGCAAGTTGCGAGAAAGTCACCTCAGTCAATCAATCAATCAGTTGATATAAACAATATTGTCGTGTCTGCGGTCCCCTTCGATACATTCATGAACAGTGAAATAAAAGGTAACAAAGTTAGTGCCCCCATCTAGACGTCCTCGGAGCACATCCCCACCTGCCTCAACCTACTTACGCCATTGACCCTAGTCAAGCCAGCGGCCACTGACCCTAGTCAAGCCAGCGGCCACTGACCCTAGTCAAGCCACCGGCCACTGACCCTAGTCAAGCCACCGGCCACTGACCCTAGTCAAGCCAGCGGCCACTGACCCTAGTCAAGCCAGCGGCCACTGACCCTAGTCAAGCCACCGGCCACTGACCCTAGCCAAGCCAGCGGCCACTGACCCTAGTCAAGCCAGCGGCCACTGACCCTAGTCAAGCCACCGGCCACTAACCCTAGCCAAGCCACCGGCCACTGACCCTAGTCAAGCCAGCGGCCATTGACCCTAGTCAAGCCACCGGCCACTGACCCTAGCCAAGCCACCGGCCACTGACCCTAGCCAAGCCAGCGGCCACTGCCACTATCATTATCGTGATAATTAAGTTATAATTTAACTGTACATAACACGTGGTCAATCTTGACGACCACAAACCTAAAGCCTCTGTCTGGTAAGATGACCAAACTTTCTGTGTGATGTAGGAACACCAATTTTTCATTAAGCTGTCTGTCTGTCCGTCTGTCTGTCTGTCCGTCCATCCAGCCATCCGTCTATCTGTCTGTGTCTCTGCCCCACCCCCCCCCACCCCCCACGCTAACAGCAGCAATATAAAGTACTTAAAACTATAACCTTTTCATCGAACGAGGTTAAATAAAGGTGTATGGTGTAGTTTTACAAAGTGGCAGAGTAAAGTGAGAAAAAACAAATAGAAAGAATGTGAATGTATAAATGAAAAACATACAACATCCGTTATTTCGGTGTGAGCCTTTTTCGAGGATTACATGCACAACGAGACAAAAACAAATAACTAAACGAAGAACTTATCTTAATATGACCTCCTCCAGAAGTAGGAAACAGAAATGCCTGTCTTAGAAGATGCATAGGGACCACGAGGGAAATACAAAGGATACGCTGATATAGCCAATCGTAAAGAAGATGTGGAGAGAGAGGAGGAAAACAAGTGGTAGAAAGGGGTGGGGGAAAGGCAATAGAAACATGAAAACCGCTGGAGGAGGTGTCGGGGAGGGAGGAGGGAAAAGGGGAAGCGGAGAGATAATGAATGAAGAACATAAACACCCGCAGGGAGAAAATGTGAAACTGGTGAATGGGACAAGACCCTATAAACACCAATATGTTGCCAGAGAAGAAAAGAGGGTGGTGGTAGGGAGGGGTAGCTAGGAGAGTTTTAAAAAAAGGGGGCGGGAGTGAACGAGGTTAAGTCGATTAAATAGGACTTTAAAAATGTGGGTTTCTCACTTAGGCACAGGCCGACAATCAGAAAATAGGCCACTGTTTGAACAGATCCCACACACTGCACGAATACGTGAGCTGGGATGGCTAGCGTTGTCATTTGATAGGGAGGCATGCTCAAGACGTCTGTGTGATAAGTTGTATGCTTTATCGCAAGTGAATGTTTGTGTGTGGAGATCTAGCAGTTTTATAGCGCGAGGCTTCCCGAGTTTTAGGAAAGGTAAGGTTAGTTGTTTGTCACAGCACTGAGAGTTTTGATTGTTTCTCACTTCATTTGCGTTTATTTTAATCATCGTCGTCATCTTCTTCTTCTTCTGTTGTCCGACTAGTTCCATCTTTCTTTCTTTTTCTGATGTCATCATAACCTCTGTGTTGTAAGCTTGATATACTCTGTTTCTGATGAGAGTTTTTCTGTTTCTTCTTCTTCTTCTCCTCCTAGTTATTCTTCTTCTCCTCCTCTTAGTTCGTCTTCTTCTCATACTCCTAGTTCTTCTTCTCTTCCTAGTTCTTCTTCTCCTTCTAGTCCTTCTTCTTCTCCTCCTCCTAGTTCTTCTTCTCCTCCTAGTTCTTCTTCTCCTTCTAGTTCTTCTTCTCCTCCTAGTTCTTCTGCTTCTCCTCCTCCTAGTTCTTCTTCTCCTCCTAGTTCTTTCTCCTCTTCCTAGTTCTTCTTCTTCTCCTCCTCCTACTAGTTCTTCTTCTCCTCCTAGTTCTTCTGCTTCTCCTCCTCCTAGTTCTTCTTCTCCTCCTAGTTCTTTCTCCTCTTCCTCGTTCTTCTTCTTCTTCTCCTTCGTCTCCTCCTCCTCCTTCTTCTTCTTCATCAAATTCTTCAAATTCTCCTTCAAACTATTCAAATTCTTCCCAATCACTTGTTCTTTATTTCCGTTCTCCTCCAGACATTATGTATTGCAAGATGAAATTGGATGGGAAAATCTTGCACAAAAATTATAACAGTAATAATAAAAACAACTGTTATTCTTATAAGACGGTTTTTTTTAGATGAAAAGTGCCATCTGTCAGAATAAGCAGAGGTCTGATGTTCCCGACAGTTTCTAGCCTGGCAGTTTCCACCAATACAATGTTCTCGACTAACGGGGGACCGACTTACAGCCGTTCATATTTACGGCCGAGGTCACGCATATATACTTTTATTCAGGTATCTCCTTGTAGATTGTCTACTTCCTATTTTCCATTCTCTTGCTACCCGGGAACTTTTCAACTTACGAAGTGATATTTCATTTTTCATTAAAACCTACACGGCCCCTAAAAGGCGTTCATTTGGTGAATAGGAAATGTATTCATGTGAGAGTCATAGATAGTTTCTATTCATTGTGAGAGTCACAGTTTGTATTCATGTGAGAGTCACAGACATTTTGTATTCATGTGAGAGTCATATATAGTTTGTATTCATGTGACGGTCATAGATAGTTTCTATTCATTATGAGAGTCACAGACAGTTTGTATTCATGTGAGAGTCATATATAGTTTGTATTCATGTGAGGGTCATAGACAGTTTGCATTCATGTGAGAGTCATAGACAGTTAATATTCCTGTGAAAGATATAAAAAAAGGTAGATAGAGGTGTATGGTGCAGTTTTACAAAGTGAGGAAGGGAGTGAATAAGGTGAGAAAAAACGAATAGAAAGTATGAGAATGTATAAATGAAAAACATACAACATCCGATATTTCGGCGTGAGCCTTTATCGAGGATTACATGCACAAACGAGACAAAAATAAAAATAAAAAAAACGAAGAACTTATCTGAATATGGCCTCCTCCTGAAGTAGAAAACAGAAATGTGTGTAGTAGAAGGAACGACCACGCTGACTACAACAAAGGATACCAGATAGAGCCAATCGTAAAGAAGAGGTGGAGAGAGAGGAGGAAAACAAGAGGTAGAAAGGTGGGGGGGGAGGCAATAGAAGCATAATAGCCGCTAGAGGAGGTTCGGGGGGGGGGGATGGGAACGCGGAGAGATAATGAATGAAGAACATAAACACCTGCAGGGAGAAAATGTGAAACTGGTTAATAGTACAAGACCCTATAGACACCAATATGTTGGCAAAGAAGAAAAGAGGGTGGTGGTAGGGAGGGGTAGCATAGAAAAAGAAAGTAGAGTTTAAAAAAAGGGGATTGGAAAATTAAAGAAGTTACAGAGAGCTGAAGACATTGTTAATTCCAACTGGGTGGAGACAGTTAGTCTGGAAAATAAGGCGCTGTTCTAGGACCCTCCGAGATCGTACATCAGCAGAACAAGAGCGGATCGCACTAACAGAAATGTCCTATTTTCCCCTGTGGTTGCTAAGGCATAAATGTTTAGCGACAGGTGTCCAGGCCCTTTTAGAAATATCATTGAGATGCTGGCGAAATCGATCTCATAAGCGTAAGCCAGTCTCCCCTATGTACTTCAAACCGCAATGTTTGCACATAATAGCATAAATAACATTGAGTGAAGTACAGGTGAAATCCCCCTGAACTGATAACATGGACTTATCTGTGAAAGATATAGATAGTTTGTATTCACGTGAGAGTCATAGATAGCGTGTATTCATGTGAGAGTCACAGATAGTTTGAATATGTACGTTTTTGTGTGTGTGTGTGTACGTCACTGAAAAGTTACAATACGAATGTTTTTTTCAAGATGATGTAGTTCACATTTTGTGATTACTTTACACACATTTACTGTACAGCGCTAGTTTGCATTTTGTTAGTATTTTAAAGTGATGGTAAATATGTCTATTCACTTTGTAACATGTTACAGTAGTGAGCTGTACTTAGTGCTGACCTTCCTGTACAGAGACTTACATTCGGTCAAATCGGCTTACGGCCGGAACTTAGGTCCCAAATACAGTTGAAAGTTGGGGCACGACTTATTACCCTGGCATAATGAGTAGTAATAAACAATGTCCGTGTTACATGATCCAGTTTGTGCGTGTTTATCTGTCTTGTTCTGTCTTCAAGTTTGGCCTTCATTTCCTCCTTATATACACGATTGAGACTCGCTGTATTTGATGGTATTCTATAGTTTTTCTCGTCTTTTGTGTCTGACACAGAGACCTGTCCTTGACGTCCACAAGAGATTCGTGTGTCTGAATTTTACATGAGTATGTTGCTTTCTCCTGTTCTTTAAGTCTGCCTTGTATGATTTTGTAGGTATCGTCTGTTCTTGCAATATGCCCCGGCCATCTTTGTCTTGTTCTGCTGTTATCACGAAAGATCCGAAAGACAACTTCCTGTGACAGAATGGATGATGAAATAAAAAAGAAAGGCAAGGAAATCTAGAACCAGAAATAAATAAATGAAACCATATAACTAACTAACAGTTATCATATCACATTGTGGAGACATAATAATCATGTCACTGTGGAGACATTTTAGCAGGATTCCTCTCTTCAGCTCGTCTGCTTATGTGTAGATGTAACTTGTTGCCCATAGTTATTCATCTCTCTGTATATTTCCACTACTGTCCATTGTACATATGACTCTTAAGATTTTATCTCATTTAATCTACGACTGTTCTACGATGTTTTGTGTCTGTTTTGTTACTCACTTCACAGACTTACTTGCTCCCAGGTTCATTCTCTCTCAGTGGAAATAGTAATACAGAAGCAGCAACTTTACAGTTGAAATGACTTTAATGATGCACGGGGTGACGATGACCCGATGAGCGATATGACGAGAACGACAAAGACATCAACAAAATCCATGGACACAAGACTGGACGTAATTTCCATCTCCATGACATAATATATGTTCCTGGCAGACTGTTGTCACCATCAGAACATCCTAATACACTCTATTCTACAACTATTTCACTAAACAACTACATTTCTAACAGACTAATCTACCTCAGACGATACACAAAGCACAACTCTTTCTTCTGTTTTTTTTAAACATCTCTCACTTCTGCCGGTCCTTGTCGTCTGCTAGTTCAAGTGCCGCACTGTACTTTTTTTTTATCCGAGCGACACCAGATGATCGGGTTTTTCCGATCACTTTGTGCTTATATACTGCTACAACATCATAATCATATAACACTGTGGAAATATTATAATCATATCACACTGCGGAGACATAATAATCATATCACACTGTGGAGACATCATAATCATATCACACTGTGGAGACATCATAATCATATCACACTGTGGAGACATCATAAATGAGACCGTATTCTAGCTGAACAATAACCCCCCCCCCCCACATTTTCCTTTTTTTACAGCTTCGTCTCCACCCCATATGACGTCAGAAGTCTCTATGGCAGTCTGTGTACTTATTTCACAAACACTTCTAAACTTCCTTGTACAGTTTCTGTATTTCTTCTATTAACTCGCCTTTTTGTTTGTTCGTGTTTTTTTATTCCGTCATCCATTCTGCCACAGTTCTCCCCTTTTTTGTCACACAGCACTAGGACAATGTTGTCCTGTGTCACTGAACCTTGACGAGTGACTTGGTTTAAAAATGAATCAGATTTAAGTTCACCTGGTCAGCTGATTAGTGGGGTAGGCGGGCTGGGGATAGGACTGACGGGTGTCCTTCACCTTTGATCTTGAGACAGTGGTTGTGTATTGACTCGTTCCTCTCTAGAAAGAATGTGATTTTGGAGAGGGGGAATGGGCTGATAGGAAGAGGAGAATACCCATCTATCGTCAAGAACACAGGAATATGACCGGACATTGTAGTGTACTCCACAGCAAAACAGGAAATTCTAATAATGTTTGAGGGTACAGTTCCTTATGAAACGAGAATACTTCTTCCTCTTCCTTCGCTTCTACCACCAAGATAGCCCCGTGATCCTGCTGAATTTACTCCTGTGGTCCTCGATGTGTCCCGTGGTCCCCCTGTGGTCCCGAGAGGCCCACAAGAGATCCCCGAGAGGATCAGAAGAGGTTCAGAGTATCGCAGGGCTTGAGTATGAATTCTTGGTAGGTCGCAGAAGCGGGATTGCGTGACCCTGTGGTTTTCGTTGCACCAGTTTAATCTAGAGTTGGACTTTCTCACCGGAAAACCTCGACGTGTTTTGGATATCAGTATATCCCCGCTGGGTGAGAGGTGGTTGCCCATCTAGTCCAGCGGTGGACTTTCTCACCGGAAAACCTCAGCGTGATTAGGATACGCATACATCTGCGCTGGGTGAGAGGTGGTTGCCTATCTAGACTGCACTGGTCCAGTGTCTCCGATTTCAGCAGTTTGTGGTCGTGGCCGCTACCCTTCCTAGTTGTGACCAGGACGGAGCTTTTGTCCAGGACGAATCCTTGCCACTAGTGACTTCCACCCCTGGGTTGAGCCTTTTTATGCTTATTATCCCAGTATAGGCGTGTTTAGGACGTGACCGAGCTCTAGAGCGAGGTACTGTAACATGAGTAGCCATCAAATTTCACCCCTGGTTTAAGCCGGTTTAGGCATATTTCACCAGTATGGGTGTATATCGGACGTGGCCGGCCTCTAGAGCAGAGGTGCCGTGGTATGAATAGCTCTCGCCGCGAGACTACTGGACACACCGATTAAGCTTTACTTTATCCTTTCCATCACCTTTTCACATCGGCGCCACACAGCAACCCTAATTACTTTTTCGCATTTTTTTTATTGGCCGGGAGGAGTTTCACTCGACGCGCGGCATCCGAAGAATCTCACCAGCAGTGTCTTAACCTCTAGGTTAAGCCGATTCAGGCCCGGTATGAGTGCACTTAGGACTTGGCCGACCTCCAGAGCAGAGGTGCCGTGATTTGAGCAGTCCTGACCTCGAGACTACTGGTTACTTCACTTAATCCTTTCTTTCACCTTTTCCACAGTAGCGTCGCACGGTAACCCCATTCGCACCTTTCTTCATTGGCCGAGAGGAGCCCCACTCCACGCACGGCAGCTGAAGAATCTCGCCAGAAGCTGGTTTTAAATCAGATGATTTCTCTCTGATGAGCTACCAAAAAAAGACTCATCTACCCAAAACGTCTGGCTTTTAGACGCCAGATATTCGCCTTCGGCCCTTCTCCTGTCAGTTTTAACAGTTCCGCCACGAGAAGGCCAGGAGCTGGACTTGACTGTCAGAGACTATTTGAGATGCACACCTTGGAGACATCATAATCATATCACACTGTGGAGACGTCATAATCATATCAAACTGTGGAAACATCATAATTATATCACACTGTGGAAACATCATAATCGTATCACACTGTGGAGACGTCTAAATCATAATACCCTGTGGAGACATGAGACCGTATTAGGAATGTCTACGATAGTTTCCTGCATATTCACCTGGTCAGCTGATTAGTGGGGTAGGCGGGCTGGGGGTAGGACTGACGGGTGTCCTTCACCTTTGATCTTGAGACAGTCGTTGTGTATTGACTCGTTCCTCTCTAGAAAGAATGTGATTGGATTGGAGAGGGGGAATGGGCTGATAGGAAGAGGAGAATAGCCATCTGTCGTCAAGAACACAGGAATATGACCGGACATTGTAGTGTACTCCACAGCAAAACAGGAAATTCTAATAATGTTTGAGGGTACAGTTCCTTATGAAACGAGAATACTTCTTCCTCTTCCTTCGCTTCTATCACCAAGATAGCCCCGTGATCCTGCTGAATTTACTCCTGTGGTCCTCGATGTGTCCCGTGGTCCCGAGAGGCCCACAAGAGATCCCCGAGAGGATCAGAAGAGGTTCAGAGTATCGCAGGGCTTGAGTATGAATTCTTGGTAGGTCGCAGAAGCGGGATTGCGTGACCCTGTGGTTTTCGTTGCACCAGTTTAATCTAGAGTTGGACTTTCTCACCGGAAAACCTCGACGTGTTTTGGATATCAGTATATCCCCGCTGGGTGAGAGGTGGTTGCCCGTCTAGTCCAGCGGTGGACTTTCTCACCGGAAAACCTCAGCGTGATTAGGATACGCATACATCTGCGCTGGGTGAGAGGTGGTTGCCTATCTAGACTGCACTGGTCCAGTGTCTCCGATTTCAGCAGTTTGTGGTCGTGGCCGCTACCCTTCCTAGTTGTGACCAGGACGGAGCTTTTGTCCAGGACGAATCCTTGCCACTAGTGACTTCCACCCCTGGGTTGGGCCTTTTTATGCTTATTATCCCAGTATAGGCGTGTTTAGGACGTGACCGAGCTCTAGAGCGAGGTACTGTAACATGAGTAGCCATCAAATTTCACCCCTGGTTTAAGCCGGTTTAGGCATATTTCACCAGTACGGGTGTATATCGGACGTGGCCGGCCTCTAGAGCAGAGGTGCCGTGGTATGAGTAGCTCTCGCCGCGAGACTACTGGACACACCGATTAAGCTTTACTTTATCCTTTCCATCACCTTTTCATATCGGCGCCACACAGCAACCCTAATTGCTTTTTCGCATTTTTTTTATTGGCCGGGAGGAGTTTCACTCGACTCGCGGCATCCGAAGAATCTCGCCAGCAGTGTCTTAACCTCTAGGTTAAGCCGATTCAGGCCCGGTATGAGTGCACTTAGGACGTGGCCGACCTCCAGAGCAGAGGTGCCGTGATTTGAGCAGTCCTGACATCGAGACTACTGGTTACTTCACTTAATCCTTTCTTTCACCTTTTCCACAGTAGCGTCGCACGGCAACCCCATTCGCACCTTTCTTCACTGGCCGAGAGGAGCCCCACTCCACGCACGGCAGCTGAAGAATCTCGCCAGAAGCTGGTTTTAAATCAGATGATTTCTCTCTGATGAGCTACCAAAAAAGACTCATCTACCCAAAACGTCTGGCTTTTAGACGCCAGATATTCGCCTTCGGCCCTTCTCCTGTCAGTTTTAACAGTTCCGCCACGAGAAGGCCAGGAGCTGGACTTGACTGTCAGAGACTATTTGAGATGCACACCTTGGAGACATTTAATTGGAGTGGAGAGCGTATCCCCCACCTCACCTCCGACTATGACAGTCCTTAAAACCAAACGAGAATAGAGGAATAACATATATTCAAGAGTGAGAAATACAATGATAAGGTCAAGTAACTAAAGCAGGGGACAGGAGTCAAAGCAAATGTGATAGCTGTAGAAATGGGAGCGAGAGGATTCGTAGCAACATCAGCACATGACCTCTCTCTCTCTCTCTCTCTCTCTCTCTCTGAACATTAAGTGCCCAGTGCACATGGGGCTTCCGCAAGGGTTTTCCACAAATGCCTGTCCTTCGCCTTTTTACTGCTCTTGCCAAGGTAGCCCCGTGATCCTGCTGAATTTACTCCTGTGGTCCTCGATGTGTCCCGTGGTCCCGAGAGGCCCACAAGAGATCCCCGAGAGGATCAGAAGAGGTTCAGAGTATCGCAGGGCTTGAGTATGAATTCTTGGTAGGTCGCAGAAGCGGGATTGCGTGACCCTGTGGTTTTCGTTGCACCAGTTTAATCTAGAGTTGGACTTTCTCACCGGAAAACCTCGACGTGTTTTGGATATCAGTATATCCCCGCTGGGTGAGAGGTGGTTGCCCGTCTAGTCCAGCGGTGGACTTTCTCACCGGAAAACCTCAGCGTGATTAGGATACGCATACATCTGCGCTGGGTGAGAGGTGGTTGCCTATCTAGACTGCACTGGTCCAGTGTCTCCGATTTCAGCAGTTTGTGGTCGTGGCCGCTACCCTTCCTAGTTGTGACCAGGACGGAGCTTTTGTCCAGGACGAATCCTTGCCACTAGTGACTTCCACCCCTGGGTTGGGCCTTTTTATGCTTATTATCCCAGTATAGGCGTGTTTAGGACGTGACCGAGCTCTAGAGCGAGGTACTGTAACATGAGTAGCCATCAAATTTCACCCCTGGTTTAAGCCGGTTTAGGCATATTTCACCAGTACGGGTGTATATCGGACGTGGCCGGCCTCTAGAGCAGAGGTGCCGTGGTATGAGTAGCTCTCGCCGCGAGACTACTGGACACACCGATTAAGCTTTACTTTATCCTTTCCATCACCTTTTCATATCGGCGCCACACAGCAACCCTAATTGCTTTTTCGCATTTTTTTTATTGGCCGGGAGGAGTTTCACTCGACTCGCGGCATCCGAAGAATCTCGCCAGCAGTGTCTTAACCTCTAGGTTAAGCCGATTCAGGCCCGGTATGAGTGCACTTAGGACGTGGCCGACCTCCAGAGCAGAGGTGCCGTGATTTGAGCAGTCCTGACCTCGAGACTACTGGTTACTTCACTTAATCCTTTCTTTCACCTTTTCCACAGTAGCGTCGCACGGCAACCCCATTCGCACCTTTCTTCACTGGCCGAGAGGAGCCCCACTCCACGCACGGCAGCTGAAGAATCTCGCCAGAAGCTGGTTTTAAATCAGATGATTTCTCTCTGATGAGCTACCAAAAAAGACTCATCTACCCAAAACGTCTGGCTTTTAGACGCCAGATATTCGCCTTCGGCCCTTCTCCTGTCAGTTTTAACAGTTCCGCCACGAGAAGGCCAGGAGCTGGACTTGACTGTCAGAGACTATTTGAGATGCACACCTTGGAGACATTTAATTGGAGTGGAGAGCGTATCCCCCACCTCACCTCCGACTATGACAGTCCTTAAAACCAAACGAGAATAGAGGAATAACATATATTCAAGAGTGAGAAATACAATGATAAGGTCAAGTAACTAAGGCAGGGGGCAGGAGTCAAAGCAAATGTGATAGCTGTAGAAATGGGAGCGAGAGGATTCGTAGCAACATCAGCACATGACCTCTCTCTCTCTCTCTCTCTCTGAACATTAAGTGCCCAGTGCACATGGGGCTTCCGCAAGGGTTTTCCACAAATGCCTGTCCTTCGCCTTTTTACTGCTCTTGCCAAGGTGAGCCCTCTATTGCTCAGCATCCTTTCTGTTGTTCTTCTCCAAGTCTCTTTTGGTCTACCCTTACTTCTGTTCCCCTGTGGTGTCCATCTTAGTGCTATTTTTGGTAGTGAGTTGTCAGTTATTCGCAGTACATGTCCCAATCATCGCTAGCGTCTTTCCTCAATAATTGCTGTCAGTGGCTTCATCTTCATTTCTGCCAATAAGATTTTATTTCTTATGGTGTTTAGCCAAAATATTTTTCTAATTCTTCGTAAACATTTAGTCTGGAAAGAATTCAACTTGTTTTCTATGGTTTTGGTGATTTTCCACATTCACTTCCATAGAGTAGTACACTTAGAACATTACTCTTAAATATCCTGATTTTCATATTTATGCTTAGTTTTTTTTTATTTCCATATAGTCTGCAGCACTGCAAAAGCCTGGTTTGCTCTAGTAAGTCTGCTGTTGATGCCCTCTGTGCTGTCTCCATTTTCTACTACTCTACTGCCAAGGTACACAAATTCATTGACCTCCTCCACTAACTTGTTATCTACTCTGAGTACATTTCTATTGTTCACATTTTGCTTCATTAACTTTGTCTTTCCTACGTTGATCTTTAGTCCTATGTTGTTTGGATTCTGAGTTAGCTTGTTTATTTTTATCTTGCATATCTCTGTGACTGCTTGATAATAGACAAATGTCGTCCGCAAAGTCAAGGTCCTCCAGCACTGTGTCAAGGGTCTATTGTAATCCTCTGCGTTTGTCTGATGTTGCCTCCTTCATTAACCAGTCTACTGCCATGATAAATAATGTTGGTGATTGTACACATCCCTGTTTCACTCCTGTTTGTACCCTAAAGCTGCTGGAGGTATGTTCTCCACAGATAACTTTGCACTGAAAACCCTCATATATGGCTTTGATTACATTTACTATCTTACGGGGGAGGCCATGGCATCTTTGGATTTTCCACAGTGCATCTCTGTTGACACTGTCAAAGGCTTTCTCAAAATCTATGAACAATGCATATGTTGTGTTATGCCACTCATTTGCCTGTTCGAATATTTGTCTAAGTACAAATATGTGGTCTATGCATGATCGTCATTTTCTAAATCCTGCCTGCTCTTTCCGAAGTTTTTCCTCAAGTGTTGGTACAATTCTGTTGATGATTATTCTGCAAAATACTTTACTGGTGAATGGCAGTAGGGTAATGCCTCTCCAGTTCCCGCAATCTCTGAGGTCACCCTTCTTTGGTAGTTTTACTATAAGTCCAGTTTTCCACTCCTCTGGAGCTTTTTCTAGATCCCAAATTTGTTGTAATATCCGGCAAAGTTGTTTTGGTGTTTCTGTTTCTTCTGCTTTCAACATCTCAGCAGTCACTTCATCTTCACCTGGTTCCCTGTCTGATTTTAGCTTCTTTATCGCCTCCTTTACTTCACTTATTGTTATTGGTCCTGTATTGATGTTTAGTTCCGTTTTTGCTTCAGGTATGTCTATTGTTTGTGCTGCTTGTGTTCTGTTTAGTAGGGTGTTAAAGTGTTCCATCCATCTTTTAATTTTTTCTCTTTCTCCACTGACCAGTTGTCCATTTTGTGTCCTTACTGCACTTTCACATCTTGTGTTGAAGTTACCTGTCATCTGTTTTGTGATTTTATATATGGTTTTCATATCATTTGTATGCGCTGCTTTCTCTGCTGTTTCTGCTAAGTTGTCATAGTATTGACGTTTATCTTGACGGCATGATTCCTTCACTTCTTTGTCTTTTTGTGCATAATTACTTAAAACTTGTTCTTTAAGCCGTTGTGATTTGGTGTTCAGTAATTTTTTCTTGATTTCTTTTCTTTGCTCTATCTTTTCCCATGTGGTCTTGCTTATCCATTCCTCTTTTCTCCGTTTCCGATATCCCAGCACCTCTTTTGCTGTTTCCTGTAGTGTTTTATTGAACTCTAATATGGACATTTCTGCTTCGTCTTGTAGGACACTGAAGCGGTTCTTAAGTACTATTGAGAATTCATTTCTTGTTTGCTGGTCTATCAGTTTTATTGTATCAAAATGTATCTTTCTGTGTTCTCCGATTTTGGCTTTCCTTAATTTTAGTTTTATTTTTGCTACCAGAAGGTTGTGATCACTTCCTACATCTGCTCCTTTCCTTGCTCGCACATCTTGTAGTGACCGTTTCCACTTGTTGTTTATTAGTATGTGATCGATTTGGTTTTCTAGGACATGACCTATGTAAGCATAAAGGGGCAAACAAGAGCAAGGGCACTGAAAAGCCTTTCAGAAGCGTCAGAAAAGGCCGCATGCTGGTCGTGGAACATCCTAAATAAAAGTACTGAGAACGTATTTATCTCTCTCTCTCTCTGAACCTTAAGTGCCCAGGGCACATGGGGCTTCCGCAAGGGTTTTCCACAAATGCCTGTCTTTCGCCTTTTTTTCTGCTCTTGCCCAGGTGAGCCCTCTATTGCTCAACATCCTTTCTGTTGTTCTTCTCCATGTCTCTTTTGGTCTACCCTTACTTCTGCTCCCCTGTGGTGTCCATCTTAGTGCTATTTTTGGTAGTGAGTTGTCTGTCATTCGGAGCACATGTCCCAACCATCGCCAGCGTCTTTCCTCAATAATTGTTGTCAGTGGTTTCATCTGCATTTCTGCCAATAAAATGTTATTTCTTGTACAGTTTCTGTGTTTCTTCTATTAACTCGCCTTTTTGTTTGTTTGTGTTTTTTTTATTCCGTCATCCATTCTGCCACAGCTCTTCTTTTTTATCACACAGCACTAGGACAATGTTGTCCGGTGTCACTGAACCTTGACGAGTGACTTGGTTTAAAAACAAATCAGATTTAAGTTCACCTGGTCAGCTGATTAGTGGGGTAGGCGGGCTGGGGGTAGGACTGACGGGTGTCCTTCACCTTTGATCTTGAGACAGTGGTTGTGTATTGACTCGTTCTTCTCTGGAGAGAATGTGATTTTGGAGAGGGGGAATGGGCTGATAGGAAGAGGAGAATAGCCATCTGTCGTCAAGAACACGGGAATATGACCGGACATTGTAGTGTACTCCACAGCAAAACAGGAAATTCTACTCATGTTTGAGGGTACAGTTCCTTATGAAACGAGAATACTTCTTCGTTCGCTTCTATCACCAAGATAGCCCCGTGATCCTACTGAATTTACTCCTGTGGTCCTCGATGTGTCCCGTGGTCCCCCTGTGGCCCCCACAAGAGATCCCCGAGAGGATCAGAAGAGGTTTAGAGTATCGCGGGGCTTGAGCCTGAATTTTTGGTGGGTCACACAAGCGGGATTGCGTGACACCGTGGTTTTCGTTGCACCAGTTTAATATAAAGTTGGACTTTCTCACCGGAAAACCTCGGCGTAGTTTGCATATCAGTATATCCCTGCCGGGTGAGAGGTGGTTGCCCATCCAGCCTAGAGTTTGACTTTCTCAACGGAAAACCTCGAAGTGGTTTGGATATCAGTATATCCCCGTCGGGTGAGAGGTGGTTCTTATCCAGTTCAGCGTTGGACTTTCTCACTGGAAAACCTCAGCGTGATTAGGATACGCATACATCCCCGCCGGGTGAGAGGCAGTTGCCTATATTGACTGCACTGGTCCAGTGTCTCCGACTTCAGCAGTTTGTGGTCGTGGCCGCTACCCTTCCTAGTTGTGACCAGGACGGAGCTTTTGTCCAGGAGGACGAATCCTCGCCACTAGTGACTTCCACCCCTGGGTTGAACCTGTTTAGGCGTATTATCCCAGTATGGGCGTGTTTAGGACGTTATCGACCTCTAGAGCGAGGTACCGTGACATGAGTACCCATCAAATTTCACCCCTGGTTTAAGCCGGTTTAGGCATATTTCACCAGTATGGGTGTATATCGGATGTGGCCGGCCTCTAGAGCAGAGGTGCCGTGGTATGAGTAGCTCTTGCCGCGAGACTACTGGACATACTGATTAAGCGTTACTTTATCCTTTCCGTCACCTTTTCACATCGGCTCCACACGGCAACCCTAATTGCTTTTTTGCATTTTCTTTATTGGCCGGGAGGAGTTTCACTCCACGCGCGGCATCCGAAGAATCTCGCCAGCAGTGTCTCAACCTCTGGGTTAAGCCGGTTCAGGCCCAATATGAGTGCACATAGGACGTGGCCGACCTCCAGAGCAGATGCGCCATGATTTGAGCAGTCCTGACCTCGAGACTATTGGTTACTTCACTTAATCTTTTCTTTCACCTTTTCCACACTGGTGCCGCGCGGCAACCCCATTCACACCTTTCCGGGAGGAGCCCCACTCCACGCACGGCAGCTGAAGAATCTCCCCAGAAGCGGGTTTTAAATCAGAGTTTTCCTTCTCTCAGATGAGCTACCAAAAAGACTCATCTACCCAAAACGTCTGGCTTTCAGGCGCCAGATATTCGCCTTCGGCCCTTCTGTCAGTTTGAACAATTCCGCCACGAGAAGACCAGGAGCTGGACTTGACTGTCAGAGGCTATTTGAGATGCACGCCTTGGAGACATTTAATTGGAGTGGAGAGCGTATCCTCCACCTCACCTCCGACTATGACAGTAATTAAAACCAAACGAGAATAGAGGAATAACATATATTCAAGAGTGAGAAATACAATGATCTGGTCAAGTAACTAAGGCAGGGAGTAGGAGTCAAGGCAAAAGTGGGAGCGAGAGGATTCGTAGCAACATCAGCCCGTGACCTATGTAAACATAAAGGGGCAAACAAGAGCAAGGGCATTGAGAAGTCTTTCAGAAACGTCAGAAAAGGCCGCATGCTGGTCGTGGAACATCCTAAATAAAAGTACTGAGAACGTATTTATAAATGTATAAATATAAATATTTTCAGTTGTCACATCTGATACCGGTCCGCCGTGGCAGAGCTCCCCGTGCTGCCACTTGCAAGACCGGAACCAGACCAAAATAAAAAAAAAATAAGAGAGAGAAAATAAAATAAAAAACCAACAACTCACAGACCCCCCCCCCCCGGGAGTCATGACCTAGGGGCCCTCACCTCCTTAAGGTTTAATAGGGCCGAAACAGTTGTCTGAAAAAAAGGGGGGGGGGGTACTTCCTCTTATGATCTAGGGAGTTGTGTTATTGTTCTGCTCTCTACAGTAGAGAGTTTCCTGCATATATAAATATGGCTGAGTGGTTAGGCGCTCGGTTTACTAATCCAGTGGTACTGGGTTCAGTCCCAGCAGTGGGATTTTTTTTACGGCACGCACGCACGCACGCACGCACGCACGCACGCACACACACACACACACAAAAGGACCCGGGGTTGACCCAGCGCATACAAATCTGGGAAGGTAAAGCTCCCAGGCGTGATACTGCCCACATCACACTCTCATGTGCCGAAGGTCATGGAAAATACAGGCCAAACACTGCCTTCTCCAATATGCCTTAATTGTATGGAGGCGGGAATTTTACCTTTTACCTTTATTTATAATATATATGTAAATCTAGTCTAAGGGCCATGCCGCGTGGCGCAGGTGATTGTTTCTCTCCACAGTTCCCTGTCTTCTGCGTTGATTGAAATTCGCCGCTGACTTTCTTCCTAGCCACACTGACAGCCCATCCAGTAATTTCTCTCTCTGTCTTCCTCTGTCTCTTCTTCTCTCAATTTTTCCAGTTGCTACAGTGTTTTTCAATTTTCCTCTTCTCAGAAAATGGCCTATAAATCTCTTTTGTCTGCCTCTGATCTTTGCTATAATAAATAAGTAAATATGTAAATATGTATGTATAAATCTATCTTTATATACATATATATGATGTTATAGTCTCAGTCGAGGAAGGTGGACAGTAGATATCTTTTTTTGTAAGCGTTGCCACGAGAAGCAATACAAAATCGTTCAATATAGGCGAGAAAACGCTGTCTGAGCTGCTTTGAAAACAAGAGATGGGCTTGCTCTTGCCATCTGCCAGTGTATACTTCTATAAAAAAAGATCCTTTAGTTCCAGGCCTCATCTTAGGTCAGATCATGAGCTTTCTTTGATTGGTTTAGTTTACTGAACTTTCACGACAGCGCTGTGTTAAAGATGTTTGAACATTCACTTGGCTCCTTCATGACAGCGCTGTGTTAAAGATGTTTGAACATTCACTTGGCCCCTTCATGACAGCGCTGTGTTAAAGATGTTTGAATATTCACTTGGCCCCTTCATGACAGCGCTGTGTTAAAGATGTTTGAACATTCACTTGGCTCCTTCATGACAGTAATTAGCGTCGCTTCCAGCCAGAGCTTCATGCTCTACATCTCCTTACAGAGGCCTTCCAGGCTGTGCCCTCCGTTTAAAAAAAAAAAGTTGGGTTATTTGAGACACCCTAATATAAAAGAAGCAACAGGAAACTTAAAGTGGTCCACCTTCTTTGCTTCTTCCGTCCATTCAGGGTGTGTCAAAGTAACGCTGTGTTCATTAATATCATAACAATCAGCTGCCATCTTTGATAGTCTTAATGAGCTTTTTTCTAGAAATTTCTGTTTTCATTTTCATGTTTGAGATGGGAGCTGATGGAAGGAATTTTTGCTGAGTAACGTGTGTGGACAGACAGATGTGACGTTTAACAGCACGGGAAGGATGTAAGATATAAGATAAGAAGAACGTGTGTGGACAGACAGATGTAGGTGGCGAGTACTATACCAAACAGTGTTTTCATGATGCTGTTGTGGGGCACATCTGTAACGTGTGGAGTCCTGTAGGAAATATATAAAATTATTAGCCCTCAGTTTCTGGGCGAAGCGGTGTAACTAGAGCATGATAAAGAAGTAAATGATGCATGACTGAACGATATATAACTTCCCGTCGTCCCACGCGGTTCAGGTCACCTGACCATCTGGATAAACTTCTGACCTGGAACAAACGCACGCTGAAAGTTGTCCCTTTCACAGCCTCCCTGAATTGTCAGCGGAAGCTTAGCCACAGGCCCTTTACCTTTAGGCGGACAACTGTATCTCCCATGAAAAGTAAGTTGGAAGTTTCCATACCATCGTTTCCTTCCAGTTCCTGGCATTTCTAATGCGGTCAATGCAAGTTGTGCTATTTTAATGCAAGATTAAGGTCTCTTTGTAAGAGTTACTTTCCTTTAGTTTATTTGACATTGAATGAAAAATCACTTGAGTCAGATTTTCCTAAGCTGTTATGAAGTTTTGATACTAATTTTCATATTTACTTCCCACAGTAATTTAGTCTCCAGTAATTTAAACCAGCTCCTTAACGCTATCAAAAATAGAAAGCTGAGATACTTCCGCCACATCAAGAGACACAACAGCTTGGAGAGGTTGGTAGTAGAAGGGATAGTGCCAGGAAAAAGAGAAAAGGGACGACCTCGCCATAGGTAGAATCAGGGCATCACGGAAAGTCTGAATGTGTCATTCCTAGGCGCTGGTCAACTTGCGCAAGACCATATTGCATTCAGGGAGGCTGTGAGAGAGACAACGTTCTGGAAACATGAATGAATGAAAGAATGAAATCAGAATATAGAAGCTAGTATCACGAAACTTTCATTTGTCAAAGACGACAACAGAGATTCCATCTATTGTAGTTCTTTACGCTGTTTGCAACCTTCACTAAGCTGGACTTGTCTGTCCTCGGTGCTTAGCCTTCAAGATCACGTGACTATTGAAGATTTATAAAAGGACCTGGGTTTACGGACTGTCATAGTTTAGGAGTATTTGTACTAAAAAAAGGAGCGATAGTTTATTTTATGTATTTTATGATTGATCTATTTCACATCAGAGTTTTTGGCTAAACTGGGGCTAAACTAGACTGTTATACAGACATTAAAACTTGTTGCCCGTTACAACGGTCCTTTATATTTCAAGTCTGTGTTATTCTTCCTCTTTGTGTGTGTGTGTGTGTGAGAGAGAGAGAGAGAGAGCGGAAAACACAAGAGAATCTGCTTTAGGCCTTAATACGTGTAGGTCAGATTAGGTCAAATTAGGTCAGATTAGGTCAGATTAGGTCAGATACCCGAGTTTCCCGAGGAAGACACTGGACACGACAAGATGACTGTACAGGGAAATAGGATACATGCCTCAACTTATGAAAGAAGTCAGATGTCGCCAGCCATCCTATTACCATTTAAATACACAGATTCCTTCAAGCACTCTGCAACAAGAAATATGTACTCTCCTAGTCGAAACTTGTCCCACCGCAGATTATTAAGTCATATTTTCATTTCTTTTCTCCTCATTTTTTACACGCTTCAGCAAGTGTAAATTTTAGTGCTGTAATATTTTGTACTCTGTAGAAATGACAACAAGCAACGAAACAACAACTAAAGTCTCACACGGTCCAGACACAGCAGAAGATGAGTACGGCTTCCCCTTGTATGTTAAAGACAGCGGCATCACCTGGAACGGTGCCCGGGTCATACCGTTTCTAGGCCGCGAGGACCCAGTAGAACACGCAAAGCTCATCCGGGCTTTTCCTGTACGGAGTGATGACGTGTACATATGTGCCTTCCCTAAATGTGGTGAGTTTGATCCAGAAGTTGTGTAGAAACTGATTGTAAGGAATATGTTGCTTCAGGTGTTGCAGCTTCGTTCAGTTCAATGTTGAACTCTCGCGTCCAAAGCCACAAGTAAACTTATAATAAAAACATCATCCATTTTTATCAGGAAATGATGCAGTACGTTTAGTTACTTTATATATACTTCAGAATGTTACTCTCCACACACAGGAATGAAACTTATAGAAGTAGTTATCTTATTTGTAACTTTTACAGAAAGCCACCCATGTTTCTTATGTAGGAAAAGAGAATATTAGTTACAAGAGGACTAGTTCTTAACAATCTCTCTAGTTTATAGCAATCTCTCTAGTTTATAGCACTCTCTCTTGTTCATAGCAATCTCTCTGGTTTATAGCAATCTCTCTAATTGATAGCAGTCTCTCTAGATGATAGCACTATCTCTAGTTGATAACTATCTCTACAGAGTAAAGTGTTAGCACAAAGTTGGACGTTATATTTTGCGCTAACATTTTTTGTACTTCCACTACAACTACGAGTATATAACAGCGCCAAGCATGGTGGACGTGGTGGCAACTATATAACAGCGCCAAGCACGGTGGACGTGGTGGCAACTATATAACAGCGCCAAGCACGGTGGACGTGGTGGCAACTATATAACAGCGCCAAGCATGGTGGACGTGGTGGCAACTATATAACAGCGCCAAGCATGGTGGACGTGGTGGCAACTATATAACAGCATCAAGAACGGTGGACGTGGTGGCAACTATATAACAGCGACAAGCATGGTGGACGTGGTGGCAACTATATAACAGAGACAAGCATGGTGGACGTGGTGGCAACTATATAACAGAGACAAGCATGGTGGACGTGGTGGCAACTATATAACAGCGCCAAGCACGATGTGTTATAATACTGACATTTAATATTTTCAGGTTGTGAACTCTTATCATACTATTGTTTGTCTGAAGTTCTTTGATCTTATTATATTGATGAAGTCGAAGTTCTTTGTTCTCTGATCATGACACCTCCATGTCTCACACGCATTACCACATTCAGTAGATCAGAGCAAGTCCGATGAAAAGTTCACTGCATTATTTCATTCTGACAGATGTGTTCAAGATGTATTGTTGATAACATCACTTAATCATTTATTCACAATCATCAAACTCTATCATATTCTACCTACAGCATTTCGCCAATGTTCTCAACTTCAAGATAATCTACACATGATACGAGGACGATTCTAAACTCTGTTTTTTAATAGATCTGTAACACGTGGTCAACTAGTTTCTCGTATGAAATCTCTTTACTCGAAGTTTCAAAAGTAACAAATCTTCTTAATCACTTGGATCACTTGAAACACATCTTCAGTCTAACACTACTTCTGATTCTATATCGTCTCGTTCTCTTTCTTCTTCTAATGTGTTTCGGTCCCCTCCGTGTCTCCTAGTGAGTGTTTTCGAATCCTGGCATGGACTTCTTCCACTGATGTCTGGGCCGGACTCTGCTTTCTGACCGTCCTGGTATTGACGGTACCCCTATCTTGTCCTCTTTGCTGTTCTTCTCTAATCGTTTGATTGCCCCTGATTGTCCGTCATTCAGACTGCCCGATGACTTATATGTCGTAAGCCATTAGCTAAATTGGCCACGCCTCTAAATATTTAATTGGTCAGCTGGCCAGGTTGGTCACTCATTTATTTTTAAAATGTGTGCAATAGCGTCCTAACGCTAATAGGTGTCAAACGTGTCAACTTCGTCTGTACAATTGTCATTTAATTGAGTCATTATATTGCTCTTTCGTGTCGGAAGTTTTATTGTGTCCTCGCTTTTCATTGTTTGACTTTTCTATTCGTATTTTATATACTGTTTACTTGTGTCAGCGTCCAGTCATACTAGTGTCAAGGAAGTTTGTTTTTCTACTTTGCTCTAATTTTCCTATTTACTTTTTCTGTTCTTATTAAAAGTTACTATAATGCCTACAATATATTGATAATCAGATTCATTAATAATAACAACAACTATAATCATTACTTACAAGGGCATGCTACAGTGCGTGGTGGCAGCTATATAACAGAGACAAGCATGGTGGGCATGGTGACAACTATATAACAGAGACAAGCATGGTGGGCATGGTGACAACTATATAACAGAGAGAAGCATGGTGGTAATGGTGACAACTATATAACAGACAAGCACGGTTGACGTAGTGGGAACTATATAACAGAGACAATCACAGGGACGTGGTGACAACTGTAAAACAGAGACAAGCAGTGTGGGTATAGGTAAAGGTAAAGGTGACCCTGTCATGCCTCGGAGGCACATAGGGATATGGTGTTAGTGCCCATATTTTCCTTGACCTGTCAGCACACTAGAGGGTGATATGGTCAGTATCACGACTGGCTGCCTTTCCTTCCCCAACTCCAGAAGAAGTCGGGTACCCATTTCTACAGCTGGGTGACGGGGGTGCCGTCGGCCGGATTCGAACCCCCGACCTTCGCCATGAGAGACCAGTGCACTAACCACTTCGCCACTCAGACACCCAGTGTGGGTATGCAAACAACTATATAACAGAGACAAGCACAGTGGACATGGTGGCAACTATATAACAGAGACAAGCACAGTGGACATGGTGGCAACTATATAACAGAGACAAGCACTGTGGACGTGGTTGTAACTATATAACAGAGACAAGCACGGTGGACGTGGTGGCAACTATATAACAGAGACAAGCACGGTGGACGTGGTGGCAACTATATAACAGCGCCAAGCACGGTGTGTTATAATATTGACATATAATATTTTCAAGTTGTGAACTCTTATCATAGTATTGTGTGTCTGAAGTTCTTTGATCTTATTATATTGATGAAGTCGAAGTTCTTTGTTCTCTGATCATGACACCTCCATGTCTCACACGCATTACCACATTCAGTAGATCATAGAAAGTCCGATGAAAAGTTCACTGCATTATTTCATTCTGACAAATATGTTCAAGATGTATTGTTGATAACATCACTTAATCATTTATTCACAATCATCAAACTCTATCATATTCTACGTACAGCATTTCGTCAATGTTTTCAACTTCAAGATATTCTACACGTGATACAAGGACTATTCTAAACTCTGTTTTCTAATAGATCTGTAACACGTGGTCAACTAGTTTCTCGACTGAAATCTCTTTACTCGAAGTTTCAAAAGTAAGAAATCTTCTTAATCACTTGGATCACTTGAAACACATCTTCAGTCTAACACTACTTCTGATTCTATATCGTCTCGTTCTCTTTCTTCTTCTAATGTGTTTCGGTCCCCTCCGTGTCTCCTAGTGAGTGTTTTCGAATCCTGGCATGGACTTCTTCCACTGATGTCTGGGCCGGACTCTGCTTTCTGACCGTCCTGGTATTGACGGTACCCCTATCTTGTCCTCTTTGCTGTTCTTCTCTAATCGTTTGATTGCCCCTGATTGTCCGTCATTCAGACTGCCCGATGACTTATATGTCGTAAGCCATTAGCTAAATTGGCCACGCCTCTAAATATTTAATTGGTCAGCTGGCCAGGTTGGTCACTCATTTATTTTTAAAATGTGTGCAATAGCGTCCTAACGCTAATAGGTGTCAAACGTGTCAACTTCGTCTGTACAATTGTCATTTAATTGAGTCATTATATTGCTCTTTCGTGTCGGAAGTTTTATTGTGTCCTCGCTTTTCATTGTTTGACTTTTCTATTCGTATTTTATATACTGTTTACTTGTGTCAGCGTCCAGTCATACTAGTGTCAAGGAAGTTTGTTTTTCTACTTTGCTCTAATTTTCCTATTTACTTTTTCTGTTCTTATTAAAAGTTACTATAATGCCTACAATATATTGATAATCAGATTCATTAATAATAACAACAACTATAATCATTACTTACAAGGGCATGCTACAGTGCGTGGTGGCAGCTATATAACAGAGACAAGCACTGTGGGAATGGTGACAACTATATAACAGAGACAAGCATGGTGGGCATGGTGACAACTATATAACAGAGAGAAGCATGGTGGTAATGGTGACAACTATATAACAGACAAGCACGGTTGACGTAGTGGGAACTATATAACAGAGACAATCACAGGGACGTGGTGACAACTGTAAAACAGAGACAAGCAGTGTGGGTATAGGTAAAGGTAAAGGTGACCCTATCATGCCTCGGAGGCACATAGGGATATGGTGTTAGTGCCCATATTTTCCTTGACCAGTCAGCACACTAGAGGGTGATATGGTCAGTATCACGACTGGCTGCCTTTCCTTCCCCAACTCCAGAAGAAGTCGGGTACCCATTTCTACAGCTGGGTGACGTGGGTGCCGTCGGCCGGATTCGAACCCCCGACCTTCGCCATGAGAGACCAGTGCACTAACCAATTCGCCACTCAGACACCCAGTGTGGGTATGGCAACAACTATATAACAGAGACAAGCACAGTGGACATGGTGGAAACTATATAACAGAGACAAGTACTGTGGACGTGGTGTAAATTATATAACATAGACAAGCACTGTGGACGTAGTGACAACTATATAACAGAGACAAGCACTGTGGACGTGGTGGAAACTATATAACAGAGACAAGCAAGGTGGACGTAGTGACAACTATATAACAGAGACAAGCACTGTGGACGTGGTTGTAACTATATAACAGAGACAAGCACGGTGGACGTGGTGGAAACTATATAACAGAGACAAGCACGGTGTGTTATAATATTGACATTTAATATTTTGAAGTTGTGAACTTTATCATAGTATTGTGTGTCTGAAGTTCTTTGATCTTATTATATTGATGAAGTCGAAGTTCTTTGTTCTCTGATCATGACACCTCCATGTCTCACACGCATTACCACATTCACTAGATCAGAGAAAGTCCGATGAAAAGTTCACTGCATTATTTCATTCTGACAAATATGTTCAAGATGTATTGTTGATAATATCACTTAATCATTTGTTCACAATCATCAAACTCTATCATATTCTACATACATCATTTCGTCAATGTTTTCAACTTCAAGATATTCTACACGTGATCCGAGGACGACTCTAAACTCTGTTTTCTAATAGATCTGTATCACGTGGTCAACTAGTTTCTCGTCTGAAATCTCTTTACTCGAAGTTTCAAAAGTAACAAATCTTCTTAATCACTTGAATCACTTGAAACACATCTTCAGTCTAACATTACTTCTGATTCTACATCGTCTCGTTCTCTTTCTTGTTCACCTGTGTTTTGGTCCCTTCCGTGTCTCCTAGTGAGTGTTTTCGGATCCTTGCATGGACTGTCTTCCACTTTTGTCTGGACTGTCTTCCACTGATGTCTGGACTGTCTTCCACTGATGCCTGAACTGTCTTCCACTGATGTCTGGACCAGCCTCTGCTTTCTGACAGTCCTTGTTCTGATGGTACCCCTCTCTTGTCCTCTTTGCTGTTCTTCTCTAATCGTCTGATTGTCCGTCATTAAAACTGCCCCGTGACTTATATGTCGTAATTCAATTGTTCAATAGGCCACGCCTCTAAATCTTATATCTTATATCTTATATCCTTCCCGTGCCGTTAAACGTCACATAGGGCTCGCAAAGTAGTTCGCCAATTTTTCCTGTCTTCAGCGAGTCTTTCAACCTCATCAAAGGATTCTATGCCTCTAAATAGTCACACTTTTATTTAAAAAAAACGTGTGCAATAGCGTCCTAATAGCGTTCTAACGCTAATAGGTGTCAAACGTGTCAACTCTGTCTATACAATTTGTCATTTACATGCGTCATTATCTTGCTCTTTCGTGTCGGAGGTTTTATTGTGTCCTCGCTTTTCATTGTGTCTGCCTTTTCTATTCGTCTTTTCTATTCTGTTTACTTGTGTCAGCGTCCAGTCATACTAGTGTCATGGAAGTTTGTTTTTCTACCTTGCTCTAATTTTCCTATTTACTGTTTCTGTTGCTATTAGATGTTACTATTATACCTACAGTATAATCATATTCATTAATAATAATATTCATTAATAACAATAACAACTGTAATCATTATTTACAATGCCATGCTACAGTGCATGGCGGCAGCTTTTTAACAGAGACAAGCACGGTGGGCGTGGTGGAAACTTATCAACAGCGCTAAGCAGGGTGGGAGATCATTATGGGGCTAAAACCAAGAGTTATTCTTGTGACAGAAGTGTCCGTAGAAGAGCGCGGGACTACGGAAGTGAAGCTTTCTCAATGAAAATTCTCCAATAGTTAGATCAGAACTCGCGGCCGAGAAACACTCGCTGTGTTCACTGTATGTGGATAACGTGGAACAAAACCCCAGTCAGTCAGTCAATCATTTGCTTCTCCCTTACTGAACTTTGCCTCCTAACAGCTCTTCTGTAGGCCTCTTGGTTGTAAGTAAGATGGCCTGCTGCTGATGCATCCATTCACAGATTATCAACAATGTCTTGCAGCCATCTTTGCCTTGGTCTTCCTCTCTTTCTTTTTCCTATTATGTACCCTTCCAAAACTGTCTTCTCTAAATAATAATGACGTTTAATGTGTTCAAAATGTTTAAGTTTTCTTTGTTTAATCTTCTTTACTAGCCAGCCTTCTTGAACAGTAAGTTCTTGTAGTATGGATATATTTGTTCTTTTTTGTGTCCACGATATTTGGAGAACTCCTCTGTAGCATTTACATTCAAAGGCATTTATGTGTTTCTCAGCTGTTTTGTTAAGTGTCCAGGTCTCACAGGCATACGTTGCGATGGGAAAGACGCATGCCCTTAAAAATAACATTTTTGCTGTTCCTCTCCACAGCTTCTTTAGTTGTTTTACTTTTTTGAAGAGCGAATATCCATCACTGTATCTCCATTATTAGTAGGTAATGAGAGACACATAAATGCCTTTGAATGTAAATGCTACAGAAGAGTTCTTCATATATCATGGACACAAAAAAGAACAAATATATCCATACTACAAGAACTTAATATTGAAGAAGGCTGGCTAGTAAAGAGGATAAAACAATGAAAACTTAAATATTTTGGACACATTAAACGGTATGATAATCTAGAGAAGACCGTCTTGGAGGGGTAAATATTGAGAAAAAGAAAGAGGAAGACCAAGGCGAAAATGGTTGCAAGACATCGTTGATGACCTGCAAATGCATGCATCAACAGCAGCCCATCTTGCTTACAACCGAGAGGCCTACAGGCGTGCTGTTAGGGAGGCAAAGTTCCACAAGGGACATGCATTATATATATAACATTTTAAAAATTCATCATTGCCTTGTGTTATATGGAAGACGAATGGATCATACCAAGAGGAGGCTGTAATATCTGGCATTTTTTAGTTTCACTGCGCAGGATGGTTGTACAAAAGACATCAAGCACTGGTAGGACTACAGGTAACTGTATCCCAACTTGCTAGGACTACAGGTAACTTTATGCCAACTTGCTAAGACTGCATGTAACTTTATCCCAACTTGCTAGGACTACAGGTAACTTTATGCCAACTTGCTAGGACTACAGGTAACTTTATACCACCTTGCTAGGACTATAGGTAACTTTATCCCAATTTGCTAGGACTACAGGTAACTTTATCCCAACTTGCTAGGACTGCAGGTAGCTGTATCCTAACTTGCTAGGACTACAGGTAACTGTATCCCAACTTGCTAGGACTACAGGTAACTGTATCCTAACTTGCTAGGTCTACAGGTAAATGTATCCTGACTGTGTTGTATGCTTCATCCTCCAGGGACACACTGGGTCTGGGAAGTGGTTCTCATGCTCTTCAGTCAGAACACCCAGTACTCCACAAACACCAAGGAGAGCGTGATGCTGGAGTACTGCTCCCTCTCTGACGTTACAGCAGAACCATCTCCACGAGTTCTCAACTCCCACCTGTTCATGGTTCACATGCCCGAAGAAATTGTTAGCAAGAGAGCAAAGGTGACAGTTCCATCCTTCCTTCCTTCCTACCTTCCTTCCTTCCTCACTTCCTTTCTTCCTTTTTCCCTTCCTTCCTCACTCCCTTCCTTCCTCCCTCCCTTCCTTCCTCACTCCCTCCCTTCCTCACTCCCTTCCTTCCTTCCTCACTCCCTTCCTTCTCCCTCCCTTCCTTCCTCACTCCCTTCCTTCCTTCTTCACTCCCTCCCTTCCTTCCTTCCTTCCTTCTTTCCTTTTTTCATTCCTTCCTTCCTTCCAATTTTTGGCATGGATAAATATGAAATCCACATAGAAGTCTCAAGCCAGCATCTTCTTGCTATCATAACTTTTGCTACAAACCCCCCCCCCCCCCCCCAGTATCTTTGGCTACGTTTGACGGGAGAGATTTATAATTCTCGTAATCATTACCAACATCACTGAGCCTTGCCAAGTCTTACAGACACGTTAGAAACAGCTGAACTGACCATCCGCAATAACCACAGACATGAGAAACCACGTGGCCGTACGCTCTAAACACAGCTGTCTCACTTGAGAGATAGAAAGTTCCAGTCACACCAAGACATGGGATCTTTTTCTGTCGGGGATAAAGTAAAATAACAAAAAAATTCACACTCCACAGCTCCTGGCAATTGCTCTAGATAAGCGGCCATTAATCCTTCAACTTCAAATTAATCTCTTTCTCCGCCTGTCTGTCTGTCTGTCTGTCTGTCTCTCCCCGGCATACTCTGAGAAGATGGAGATATACTTTGTAGCCGATATTTTAGAAAGATTACTGAAATAAATTACTCACATTACAGCTTCAGGCTGCCACTTTATTGTTATTGTTGTTAATGTTGTTGTTCACCATTATGTTTGTATTATTGCTGTGCTGTATTTGTTGTTGATATTTGCCTGGACAGATCATCCATTTGGTACGAAACCCGAAGGATACAGCTGTGTCTTACTTTTACCACGTCAAGCAGTACTCTAAAAGCAATCCAACCTTCGAGAACTTTCTCAAACTGTACATGGCCAATGAGAGTGAGTATGTCAGCTTTTTGTTTACAAAAATGACGGAGACAGAATACGGAAGCCTTTATACTGTGAAATATTGTTTCTTTCATTAAAACTTCACTGTTCACGTCAGTATTTCTTCTTTGTAGCGAAGTAAGAAAGGAGAATAGATAGATTACCTTCTAAAATTAAGAGATTCTTGAGAATGGATAGATTTCACATCATTCATTTGCAAGTCCATTGCGGAACTTTTGCCTACCTAACAGCACTCCTGTTGGCCTCTCGTTTGTGAGCAAGATGCCTTGCTGCTGATGCACTCATTTGCAGATCATCAACGATGTCTTGCAGCCATCTTCGTCTTGGTCTTCCTATCTTTCTTTTTCCCATTATGTACCCTTCCAAGACGGTCTTCTCTAGATTATCATGACGCTTAATGTATCCTTCTTCTTCTTCTTCTTCGTTCGCATTGTCTGTCTATATCTGCAGACCTGTCTCTTGGATAAATTTCACTGTTTTTTGTAATTCATGTATGGAACCGTAGAGCTTATCTTCTTTATTGGTTTCACTGGGCCAGTAATTATTTCTCAGTGTCTCATAGTTGATGCAGTTCTGGAGGATATGTTCCACAGTTTGGGGCACCTGGACATAGATTAGTAGTACCAACCTTAAACTTTGTATACATATGACTTCGGAGTCGGCTGTGTCCTGTTCGGAGACGGAAGATGGTGACTTGTTCCTTTCTATTTAGCATGTGATAGTCATCATGTGGTGGTGTTTGTGGCTTCCTGTAGGTTTTTATCATGCTTTTCTTCTGATTATAGGTGATTGTCTGGTTGCTCCATTTCAGTGCCCTCTTTGGCCAGATGGTCAGCTTTCTCATTGCCTGGTATCCCACAGTGGGAGGGAATCCATTGCAAAGTGACTCCATGTTGTAAGCCAGTTTTTGACAAGGCATCCTTAAGGTCTGGTAGTTTGTTGCACTGAAGAGCTTCCAGTACTGATCTTGCATCTGTGAGAATTACTACAGGACATGTATCAATTCTAGAGTCTGATAGTTTTTCAACTGCAGCAATAATTGCCCTAACTTCTGCATCAAAGTTGTTGCAGTATTTACCAGTGGGTATGGAAATCTTGTCAGTGGTGTTGTTTGGATATTCAATATATGCTCCTGCCCTCCATTCTTTATGGCATTATGTGCAGATCCATCTGTATACGCACGTATCCAGGTGTCACATGGATATTTGTCATCTAGCACACTAAGTGTGGCTGTTGATCTTACAAGACTGCTCTGCATCTCACCATTCTGCACACCTTTCACTTCAGTCTGAATAGTTATTTGTGTATAATCTGCTTCTTTCCATGGTGTATGCTCTGGTACAGATGATAATGGAGCGACTACAGTTGGAAGGTCAGGTATCAGCTTACGCATACGGTTGGCCTGATGAATGAAGCTGCTTCTTTTAAGCCGTCCTAATGCCAAGTTATTGAATCTCTCCTTCAGGGGATGGCTTACAAAGCTAAGGAATTTTTCTCCCATGGTCATGACCTTTGTGACTCTACGTTCCTTTAGCGGTTGAACACCAACTATTTTCTGCATTTCTACTATTGGTGTGGACCTCATGGCACCTGTGATAATCCGTAGTGACTGATTTTGAACCTTGTCTAGATTATGCAGCGTAGTGTTTGATGCTGTGCACCAAGATGTTGAGCCATATTCTAAATGTGGTAGAATACTTTGCTGATATACATTCTTGAGGATTCTTTCACTAGCTCCCCATGTGGTTCCACTCAATTTTCTTAATATGGCTAATTTTCTTCTGGCTTTTGCTTCTGCACTGTTAATGTGTTGCTTCCACATAAGTTTTGAGTCAAGAGTCACTCCTAAGTAATTGGGTTGGTTGTCCATCCTTAAGGGTATTTCATTTACAAAGATCTTACCTGCTTTCTGTTTAGATGAGAGGGTGAACAGAGTGGTACTTGATTTCTCTGTGTTGATACTTACACACCATTTGTTTGTCCATGATGTCAAGATGTCTGCTGCTCTTTGGAGTTTCTGTGTAGCAACTGTCGCATATTCATCTGTACACCACATGACCAGATCATCTGTATACAGTGCCGCTTTGAATCCATAGGGAAGTTCCTTGACCAGGTCATTAATGAATACAAGGAATAGTGTAGGCGAAAGGACTCCTCTTTGTGGTACACCGTGTCGCAGAAGTACTTTCTGGCTTTTGTGTCCATCCATTACTACTCTAGCTCTTCTATTGTGTAAATAGGACTTTATCCAGTTGTACAGTCTTCCATTCACATTGCAGTTTCTTAGTTTCTTAGTTTCCACAACAGACCTTTTTTCCATACTTTATCAAAGGCTTTCTTCAGAACTATCCACGCTGCTAGTACAAGGTTTTTCTCTTGGAATGCATCCTCAATCTCTTGAGAGAGATAGGTCACTTGATCTTCTGTACTGTAGTACTGCCTAAATCCTGCTTGTTGTGGAACGAGAAGGTTTTCACTTTCTAGGTACCATTTGTAGACCACAGTCTGCCCTAGCAAGGAAAGGTGCTGAAGTCGGAGTTACCCAGCCAAAAGGCGCATCGCAAAAATCAGGGTAACACGCATTATCGCTTAATGTGTCCAAAATATTTAAGTTTTTTTCTGTTTAATCTTCTTTACTATCGACCTTTCTTCAATATTAAGTTCTTGTAGTATGGACATATTTGTTCTTTTTGTGTCCATGATATTTGAAGAACTTTTCTGTGGCATTTACATAATTGATAGATTGCCTTCTAAAATTAAGAAATTCCTGAGAATGGATAGATTACCTTCTAAAATTAAGAGATTCTTGAGATATGAAAGAGAGAAAAATGGAAAGAAATTGGAAGAAACTTCTACTAGAAGAGGACAAGGAACTGACCGCTACCAGTGTCCCCACAGCCTCATTTTCCTGTTATTAGATTCTGGTGTATAGCGCAGACTCCACCATTCCTTCCCTTCTTTCCTTCCTTCCTTCCCATTTTTGGCATGGATAAATATGAAATCCTCATAGAAGTCACAAGCCAGCATCTTTTTTCATGTTCTTGCTATCATAACTTTTACTACAAACCCCCCTCCCCTCCCCCAGTATCTTTGGCTACGTTTGACGGGAGAGATTTATAATTCTCGTAATCATTACCAACATCACTGAGCCTTGGCAAGTCTTACAGACACGTCAGAAACAGCTGAACTGACCATCAGCAGTAACCACAGACATGAGAAACCACGTGGCCGTACGCTCTAAACACAGCTGTCTCACTTGAGAGATAGAAAGTTCCAGTCACACCAAGACCTGGGATCTTTTTCTGTCAGGGATAAAGTAAAATAACAAAAAAGTCACACTCCACAGCTCCTGGCAACTGCTCTATGTAAGCGGCCATTAATCCTTCAATTTCAAATTAATCTCTTTCTCTCCCTCTCTGTCTGTCTGTCTGTCCCTCTCTCTCTCTCTCTCTCTCTCTCTCTCTCTCTCTCTCTCTCTCTCTCTCTCTCTCCCAGGCATACACTGAGAAGACGGAGATATACTTTGTAACTGATATTTTAGAAAGATTACTGAAATAAATTACACTACAGCTTCAGGCTGCCACTTTATTGTTGTTGTTAATGTTGTTGTTCACCATTATGTTTGTATTATTGCTGTGCTGTATTTGTTGTTGATATTTGCCTGGACAGATCATCCATTTGGTACGAAACCCGAAGGATACAGTTGTGTCTTACTTTTACCACGTCAAGCAGCAGTCTAAAAGCAATCCAGCCTTCGAGAACTTTCTCAAACTGTACATGGCCAATGAGAGTGAGTATGTCAGCTTTTTGTTTACAAAAATGACGGAGACAGAATACGGAAGCCTTTATACTTTGAAATATTGTTTATTTCATTAAAACTTCACTGTTCACATTATTAGTTCTTCTTTGTAGCGAAGTAAGAAAGGAGAGATTACCTTCTAAAATTAAGAGATTCTTGAGAATGGATAGATTTCATTTCATTCATTTGCATGTCCCTTGCGGAACTTTGCCTACTTAACAGCACTCCTGTAGGCCTCTCGGTTGTGAGCAAGATGCTCTGTTGTTGATGCATTCATTTGCAGATCATCAACGATGTCTTGCAGCCATCTTCGTCTTGGTCTTCCTCTCTTTCTTCTTCCCATTATGTACCCTTCCAAGACGGTCTTCTCTAGATTATCATGATGTTTAGTGTGTCCAAAATATTTAAGTTTTCTCTGTTTAATCCTCTTTACTAACCAGCCTTCTTCAATATTAAGTTCTTGTAGTATGGATATATTTGTTCTTTTTTGTGTCCATGATATTTGAAGAATTCTTCTGTGGCATTTACATAATGGATAGATTGCCTTCTAAAATTAAGAAATTCCTGAGAATGGATAGATTACCAAAATAGTAAGAGATTCTTGAGATATGAAAGAGAGAAAAATGGTAAGAAATTGGAAGAAACTGTTCTACTAGAAGAGGACAAGGCATTGACCGCTACCAGTGTCCCCACAGCCTCTGTTATTAGATTCTGGTGTATAGCGCAGACTTCACCAGGTCTCACTACTGACCTTTGAGTGGCAGGGTTTAATACACTGAGTTAGTTTGTTAACCTAATCTGATGTAGGGGACTTAAGAATTTAGTACCGGTCTTTTGTTCGATATAACAGCCCATTCGTTTTAGTCTCTTTTTTGTAACACAGAGTTTGGTCGTTAGAAATGTAGCCTCTTTTGATTTTTGTCTCTTGGAGCAAACATGAGAAGAGCCTCATTTGATGTGTTGTCTCATGGAGCAAACATGAGAAGAGCCTCATTTGATGTTTTGTCTCTTGGAGCAAACATGAGAAGAGCCTCATTTGATGTGTTGTCTCTTGGAGCAAACATGAGAAGAGCCTCATAAAACACTGCAAGTGCTAGTCAAGTAAGAGGAACTGCCTCACATTAAATAGCAAGAAAGCAGAAACAATGGCTATATCAAGAAGAAAGAATTTTACATGCAATGTTTAAGCACATGGAGCAGTCTTGAGATAAGTACATGGAGCAGTCTTGAGATAAGTACATGGAGCAGTCTTGAGATAAGTACATGGAGCAGTCTTGAGATAAGTACATGGAGCAGTCTTGAGATAAGTACATGGAGCAGTCTTGAGATAAGCACATGGAGCAGTCTTGAGATAAGTACATGGAGCAGTCTTGAGATAAGCACATGGAGCAGTCTTGAGATAAGTACATGGAGCAGTCTTGAGATAAGTACATGGAGCAGTCTTGAGATAAGCACATGGAGCAGTCTTGAGATAAGTACATGGAGCAGTCTTGAGATAAGTACATGGAGCAGTCTTGAGATAAGTACATGGAGCAGTCTTGAGATAAGTACATACATTTAAATATCTGAACCAGCAAGTAACACTCTGAATACAACAATAGAATATGCAAGCCACACTGGCTTTCTGAACAAACATGTGAACATTTTTGGGTGATACATCTTTATCACTGAGCATCAGAAAAAGAGTTCTAAAATACTACATTGAGCCTACTCTAATCTGTAGAAGTGAATTAAGAACAATGAACAGATCAGTACAAAGATCACTAAGGGCATCAGAAATGTAGTTTCTTAGAAGAATGTTAAGAGCAGCATGGGCAGCTAAAATGATAAATGTCTTGTCTTGTCTTCTGTCTCCCTGGGCAGCTAAAATGATAAATGTCTTGTCCTCTGTCTCCCTGGGGAGCTAAAATGATAAATGTCTTGTCTTATCTTCTGTCTCCCTGGGCAGCTAAAATGATAAATGTCTTGTCTTGTCTTCTGTCTCCCTGGGCAGCTAAAATGATAAATGCCTTGTCTTGTCTTCTGTCTCCATGGGCAGCTAAAATGATAAATGTCTTGTCTTGTCTTCCATCTCCCTGGGCAGCTAAAATGATAAATGTCTTGTCTTGTCCTCTGTCTCCCTGGGCAGCTAACATGATAAATGTCTTGTCTTCTGTCTCCCTGGGCAGCTAAAATGATAAATGTCTTGTCCTCTGTCTCCCTGGGCAGCTAAAATGATAAATGTCTTGTCTTGTCCTCTGTCTCCCTGGGCAGCTAACATGATAAATGTCTTGTCTTGTCCTCTGTCTCCCTGGGCAGCTAAAATGATAAATGTCTTGTCTTGTCCTCTGTCTCCCTGGGCAGCTAACATGATAAATGTCTTGTCTTGTCTTCTGTCTCCCTGGGCAGCTAACATGATAAATGTCTTGTCTTGTCTTCTGTCTCCCTGGGCAGCTAACATGATAAATGTCTTGTCTTGTCTTCTGTCTCCCTGGGCAGCTAACATGATAAATGTCTTGTCTTGTCTTCTGTCTCCCTGGGCAGCTAACATGATAAATGCCTTGTCTTGTCTTCTGTCTCCCTGGGCAGCTAAAATGATAAATGTCTTGTCTTGTCTTCTGTCTCTCTGGGCAGCTAACATGATAAATGTCTTGTCTTGTCTTCTGTCTCCCTGGGCAGCTAACATGATAAATGTCTTGTCTTGTCTTCTGTCTCCCTGGGCAGCTAACATGATAAATGTCTTGTCCTCTGTCTCCCTGGGCAGCTAACATGATAAATGTCTTGTCTTCTGTCTCCCTGGGCAGCTAACATGATAAATGCCTTGTCTTGTCCTCTGTCTCCCTGTAACTGCCGTCTGGTGCTGTGAAGGTGTTTAAGCATAGCACTATGTGGGCTTGGGAGCGGGGTATGGCAGCCATTATTTTCAGGGAGTGGAGCTAAAAGACAGGGGTGTGTAATACTTCTTAAGCGGACTCCACCACCATAGAGACTTGGGGCATCAACGGAGGGGTTTGACAGGGTCTTGGTCAGCTATGGTTCGCCAATTATTACATTAGCATGTCAGTTATGGTTCGCCAACTGTGACACTAGCATGTCAGCCATGGTTCGCCAACCGTGACACCAGCATGTCGGATATGGTTTACCAACCGTGACACTAGCATGTCAGCCATGGTTCGCCAACCGTGACACTAACATGTCGGTTATGGTTCGCCAGCCGTGACACTAACATGTCGGTTATGGTTCGCCAGCCGTGACACAAGCATGTCAGCTATGGTTCGCCAGCCGTGACACTAACATGTCAGCTATGGTTCGCCAGCCGTGACACTAGCATGTCAGCTTTTGTTCGCTGATTGGCAGAGCAGTGTTTTCCCCTCCTCTCCATCCCTCTCCCTCCCCCGGGCATGAAAATCAAGATGATGAAAGGAAAATTTAATGAAAGCAAACAAAAAGAGGAATCTAATTAAATCCATAAGAAAATGACAACCACTAAGCATCCATACTACAAGAACTTAATATTGAAGAAGGCTGGCTAGTAAAGAGGATTAAACAATGAAAACTTAAATATTTTGGACACATTAAACGGCATGATAATCTACAGAAGACCGTCTTGGAAGGGTACATAATAGGAAAAAGAGGAAGACCAAGGCGAAGATGGCTGCAAGACATTGTTGATGATCTGCAAATGGATGCATCAGCAGCAGGCCCTCTTGCTCGCAACCGAGAAGTCTACAGGAGAGCTGTTAGGGAGCCAAAGTTTCGCAAGGCACATGCAAATCATTGACTGACATTAAGCACTGGATGTATAATGAGATCGAAGACTTGGAAGGATAATAAGAGGAAAGATAAATAGGAAGGGAGGCAGTGTAAGGCCAAGAAAGAAAATCATACAGAACACTATAATTATACTGACGGTAATGCTTGTTAAGATTATATTTAGAGGCAGGGTTTACACTTACTGTTTAGGGTTAAAGTTTAGACCTATGATGCGTAGAGCGAGTTTTGCGTTAAACTATTTTTTGCCAGTGCTCAGCCATATGGATTACTACACTTAAGAGATACAAAAAGTGTTTATTGCGTGTGATAGGACCTGGACTGTTTGTGATAGGACTTGAAATGTTTGTAATAGAACCTAGAATGTTTGTGATAGGCCAGGAATGTTTGTGATAGGACCTGAAATGTTTGTAATAGGACCTAGAATGTTTGTGATAGGCCAGGAATGTTTGTGATATGACTTGAAATGTTTGTAATAGGACCTAGAATGTTTATGATAGGCCAGGAATGTTTGTGATAGGACCTGAAATGTTTGTGAACACTGTACTTACACTTGATCCAGGAAATTTAGTTTATGTGACACGCGTATCTGATATTTAAAAAATCTCATATATTCTCCACATCATCATCATCATCATGTGCCGTGCCGACTGGCGTTGGCTATTATGCTTCTCCAGAGTACGCGATCCTTCATGCATGCAATCAGCTCAGTTGGTGATCTCCTCTCACACCATCCCGTCAGACTGTCCAGTATCATTTCTCTTGGTCTTCCTCTTGATCTTCTTCCTTCTATTTTTCCTGTTGTTATAATATTTTCAATGCCCCCTCTTCTCATTGCATGTCCTATGAAAGTACATTGTCTCTCTCTTATCTTTTTGACAAGGTTTTTTGTCTCTCCAGCTCTTCTCCTACATTCTTCATTAGTTATTTTTGCTGTCCAGGGGATTCGCAACATTCTTCTAATAAACCACATTTCTGCTGCTTCCAATGATTTTTGTGCAGACTTGCCTATTGTCCATGATTCACTTCCATATAACAAGATAGGTTCAATATAGCATTTTAGTACTCGTTTTCTAACATTCATTGATAAGGATGTGTTGGTCAATATGTTTCTCATTCTCTGAAATGCAGTCTTTGCTTGGCCTATTCTGTTCCTAATTTCTGTTCTGCATTTCCTATCTGAAGTTATTACTGCTCCAAGGTATTTCAATTTCTGCACCTGCTTTAGAACAGTTCCGTTTAATTTAATACTGCATGCTGGTGGATTCTGTTTCTTAGATATAACCATAGTCTCTGTCTTTTTGATGTTCAAAGTAAGGCCTTTCTGTTCACTTTCTTTGGCGACTTTATCCAAGAGATTTTGCAGGTCTTGTTAGTTCTCTGCTATCAGTACTGTGTCGTCAGCATACCGAAGGTTGTTAATATTGTATCCTCCAATTTTTATGCCTGGTTCTGTGATGATTGTTCTTAGAATATTCTCGCTATACAGAGAAAAAAGGTCTGGAGATAGTACACATCCTTGTCGCACCCCTTGTTTTATAGGTTGATATTTTCCAATTCTATTTTCAACTCGAACTGCTGCTTCTTGCTGCCAGTATAGATGTTTTACAATCCTCAGGTCTTTGCCGTCTATATTGATGTCTTCAAGCATTTTAATAATTTCATTATATTCTCCACACGTCTCATATATTCTCCACACGTCTCATATATTCTCCACACGTCTCGTATATCCTCCACACGTCTCATATATTCTCCACACGTCTTATATATCCTCCACACGTCTTATTTATCCTCCACACGTCTCATATATCCTCAACATGTCTCATATATTCTCCACACGTCTCATATATTCTCCACACATAACAGCAAAAAACGCAAAAGAAACTGACCTGAGATGACAATGTGGCAAAAGGGAAACAACCGAGATATTTTGATTCCTTGGTAGAGCTATACCAGCCAAAAGAATATTATCAAGAGAACATTGCCATCACAAACGAAACAAATCTTTCTGGTTGTTATTGTTGTTGTTTTTCTTTGCATACAGTGTCTTGGAGTCACCAGTTCGACTATCTGCAACAATTCGACGAGTTTCTGCGACAACATCCCGACCACCCGGTGAAACTTGTTTATTATGAGGATATGAAGCTGGTAAGGTATTCCCAACAGCAGTCAGCAACATGATGATGATTTACATGCATTAAAGTGGCTATATCAGCAACATGATGATGATTTACATATATTAAAGTGGTTATATCAGCAACATGATGATGATTTACATGCATTAAAGTGGTTATATCAGAAACATGATGATGATTCACATGTATTAAAGTGGCTGTCTCGACATTTAACATGAAGTTGGTGTAGAAATGTTCATAATTATTACGCCAAAGCCCCATTTGATTGTGGTCCCATATACAACAAGGCAGACAGCCTGTGAACTTCAGACTCTTGTCCAGCTTCTTGAGATCCTAAAGGTACCTCCATATAATGTGGCCTCGTGCACAGCGTGATCAAAGTTTATTTAGTACCCCTGGAGTACAGAATTACTGTGAAGTAGCAGTGTATTTCCTTACAGTAGCAGGTATAGAGAGAGGATTGTGAGACATGGACACTTAACAAAACAGCTTAGAAACACATAAATACCTTTGAATGTAATTGCTACAGAAGAGTTCTTCAAATATAGACACAAAAAGGAACAAATATATCTATACCACAAGAACTTAACATTGAAGACGGCTGGCTAGTAAAGAGTAATAAACAGATAAAACTTTAAATATTTTGGACACATTAAACGTCATGATTATTTAGAGAAGACAGTCTTGAAAGGGTACATAATAGGAAAAAGAAAGAGAGGAAGACCAAGGCGAAGATGGCTACAAGACATCATTGATAATCTATGAATGGATGCATCAGCAGCAGAGCATCTTGTTTACAACCGAGAGGCCTACAGGAGAGCTGTTAGGAGGCAAAGCTCGGCAGGGAACATGCAAATGACTGACTGACTGAACACGTGTAGTTGACAGTCCCCTCCTGTAATTTGTACACGTATTATTAAAATGTCTTTCTAGCTTTCCTCCCGTCCCTTGTGCCATATATTTGAGAGGAGTTCAGATATAGAGAAGATACAACAAATAAGTGAATCTCTTTCTTGGTGAGAAGGAAGAGCATTAGAGTATTGTACATTCATGAGAAATAAGGGAAATCAGAATTACCGTAAAAATGGTTGTAGTATACAGGTAGATTGTATGGTTCAGGTTTATAACAAAAAAAAAAAAAAGCATAGAAAGGGTGAGCGACAGAAAATAAGATGAGCATGTATAAATGAAGAACAAACACCAATCCAATATTTCGGCAAAATGCCTTTATCACTGACCAATATGCAGAAACAATACAACAGATAAAACATGCAAAATAAACATTCAACTGTTTGGTATCCCCCACGTAAGAAAAATTGGCATAAAATATGCGCCATTATTTCTCTTGTGTTATTCTATCTAGGACATTATTTCTCTTGTGTTATTCTATCTAGGACATTATTTCTCTTGTATTATTCTATCTAGGACATTATTTCTCCTGTATTATTCTATCTAGGACATTATTTTTCTTGTGTTATTCTATCTAGGATCCTGTGAAGATCATAAAAGAGCTGGCTCAGTTTCTGGAGATACCAGCCAGCGATTCTCTCTGCCAGGAAGTGGCAGACTCCTGTAGCTTTGACAAGATGAAGAAAATGGATGAAGCTCGTGAACTCCCGAAACATGTAACGATAGAAAAAGCACAGTTTTTTCGTAAAGGTAGTGTAGGCCACAAAGTGTTTGTTGCAAATGTTTTCCGTTAGACTTGGCTTTTTCTTGCAGTTTTACTTGTAACTGTGCTAGTAGAGTTGTCACATTCAGAAGGATGGGGAAAATCTAAGAAAAACTGGCCTCACAACAGACCGATGGTTGACTATGATGCTTTAGCTAGTTTTCCAGAGTAGAGCACTCTTATTGATTAGCTCCACCACCAAAAGTTGCTTGTAGGAAGCAGACACAGTAAACACACCAGGTTCTAAAACCAGTGACTAATTACAGGACAGGATCCTTGTCAGCTGCCACTCATAGCTCAGCCAATCTGACCAGATGTGATTTGCAGTCTGACAATCTATGATTCACAGTAAATCCAGATATGATTTGCAGTTTGACTGTCTGTGATTCACAGTACAACTAGATGTGATTTGCAGTCTGACTGTCTGTGATTCACAGTACAACAAGATGTGATTTGCAGTCTGACTGTCTGTGATTCACAGTACAACTAGATGTGATTAACAGTCTGACCAGCCATGATTCGCAGTGCAACCAGCAGTGATTCGCAGTGCAACCAGCAGTGATTCACAGTGCAACCAGCAGTGATTCGCAGTCCAGCTAGCTGTGATTCGCATTCTGACCAGCCATGATTCACAGTCCGCCCTGCTGTAATTCACCGTCTGCCCAGCATTTGCAGTCTGATCAGCTGTGGTTCACAGCTTGACCATCTGTAGTGCAGAATTATACCAGCTGAGTCCTCTGTCTACAACAGACATAGTCACTCTCAGTGGAAATGGTTATTAACAAATTGTTTACAGAGGTTGTGATTGCAGGAACTGAAAGTCGTTGCTTCTTTAATCATGTTCTCAAGTGTGATAGGTTCTCTTGGTCTTGGTTTATGTAGTCAGTTTGTTTGTATGTATGTGCTGCTCAAGATAACAGAATCCTAAATCCTAACAATCTTAACTTTCTTCACCTTCAATTTCCCAGGGATTATTGGTGACTGGAAGAACAACTTCACAGTGGCACAGAATGAAATATTTGATGAGTTCATCGCTAGAGAGACTGCAAAAGGTCTGAATTATGAGTTCACCTACGAATAGCAGGGAAAGTTTTGGAACCATAACAAAGCAAAAAAGAAAGGAGTTGTGTCTTGCTAGAATCCTTTGATTTTCAACTTTAACCTTCAACAGAATAAAGATACTGGCTAGATGTTGCTACTATTGTTGACAAAGTTTATTCAAATTCAGATCTGTGGTTAGACTTCTGAAAGATGAAGAGGAAGTTTGACCGAGAGAAGAAACTCTGGAATCAGATTAACAATTTAATCCATAACATTCCACCTGTCATGAACAAAGCTGGAGACATAAATGAAAGAGTAAAAACAATGATAAACTCCATATGTGTACCATCTTTGTGCTACAAGGAACAGACATTGTCCTCAACAGGGAAGAGATCAGTAGATTCTATACAGAAGGTAAAAGATGTCAGACAGGGGCAAACAATAAAACCAGGAGAGACTGGATGAGATGTGAAGAGATAAACGTAGTCAGGATAGCACTAGTCCAGACAACACAATCAGGATAGCAACAGTCAAGATGATACATCATAGTGCTGCAGGCACTCCACATTTAGGGCTGTCATCAATACAAGCAGAATAGTGCCAGTCAGGACAGCATTATTTGAGACAGCCATAGACAGGACAGCACCAACCAATACAGCATAAGTCAGGACACACATGAACGACAACAAATAAAGAAGTTATAATACAGAAAGTTCACACAACACCTCGTTTACACCATATTTTGTGCTGCATATCCAGATAAGAAACACACAATCAAGAGATGGCCTAGTGCAAGGAAGAAACAGCAAAGCTTTTGGCAAGAATTACATCTAATGCAACCACTTTTCAAATAGTAAATACCACAAGATAATGATATTGATTAAAAGACAAAAAAAGATGTTTAGCTTAAGACGAAAATATCAGAGTACGCATCGTTCTTTAAACTGAGTGTCTGATACTGAAGAGATAAATTCAACACATTTCGCTTCCAATTATTGATCTCTGGGATATAACGTCTTAAAACATTAAATCATTATTTTCACGATTACTTCCCTTAATTTTCCCCACTTGTTGCTTTTTTTTTCCTTTTCGAAACTGTCAGTATAATCAGGAAACTACTTTAAAAAGCTATATAATAATGTGATTGTTGTGAAAAAGTCAGTACACCAACAGTACTTAAATAACAGCTGAGAGCATTACAATCAAATACAAGCCATTGATAAATGATACACAGAATGAGCATTAGTCTTTTCCTGATTTCAAAACATGTGTTACAAATTCTATGCTGGCTACAGACATGTGGTTTTTTTTTTTTTGCACCTTTTGCCTCAGCTCAAGAAGTTTTATGCCTTTTAACTTTATTTCCACATTTCAACATATTTTCTGTTATCTGGAGAATGCCTAATAGTGCTCTGGAACAGATAGAGAAGCCTCGAAATTGGACGGATAAAAATGGAGTATGGCCTTGGAATATCAAAAATATTATGGGATTTGGAATATAAAAAGTTTATACAGACAAGGGTCAGCTAAAGAATTAGCAGATGAACTAAGTAGGCACAACATGGATTTTACAGCATTACAGGAAATCAGGTGGCTTGGAGAAGATATAACAGTCATAGGAGAAATGGCATGGGTATTCAAAGGAAGACATGAACTTGGGACAGGTTTTGTTGTCAAGACAAAAGTATGGGACTTAGTGATGGGCTTCAGTACAACCAATGAAAGAATCAGCAGCCTCCGCACAACAAACATACTTCAGATCAGAAGTTACAGAAGGGCTGAATGTAGCACCGACCACTATCTTGTGGGAGCTAAACTAAAGTTCAGACTGAAGAAAAATTGTTATAGTAAATTGAATAAAAGCTCAGTAATAAATACAGGCGCTTTGAAAAGAGAAGACACTAAAGAAAAATTCAGAAATGAACTAAAACATCAGATAAACACAAGAGGGAATGAAGAAAATAAAAGCATTGATGACAGATGGGAAGATATAAAAATCGTTATAAAGAACATAGCAGAAGAATGCCTGGGAGTCAAGACCATAACTAAAAAACAGAACTCGTTCGATGAAGTCTGCAGAGAGGCAGTCATAAAGAAAAGAACAGCAAGACAGATATGGTTGAATGACATGAACAACAAAACAAATGAGGAGAAGTACTACACACAATGTAAAGAAACTCAAAATGTTGTTCATCAACAAAAATGACAATATATGAAAGACATGGTAAGCAAGATGCAGACATGCCATCAGAATAAGAAAAGCAGGGAATTCTATAAAGAATTGTGAACAGTAAAGCAAGGGTATAAACAATCTCTCCAGAGCTTGAAGGATAGTAATGGAAACATGATAAATAATGAAGGCAAAATCTGTACCAGATGGAAAGAATATTTTGAAAAACTACTAAACTGTGAAAAGCCTATAAGCACATTACCACGCGAAGAAATACAGACTTGGGAACCTGAAATAGAGGAACCAAACTTAGAATAAGTCATCTACAGTATCATGTTTCTATGAAACAACAAAGCAACTGGTTCAGATGGAATTGCTGCAGAACTGATAAGGAAGGAGGTCTAAATCTACATGAACACATATGTGCACTAATACAACAAATATAGAGAGAAGAAAAACTCCCTAGTGAATGGAGAGAATCATTACTGATCCCAGTATTAAAAAGTGATAAGAGCAAGTGTGAAAACTACAGAGGAATATCCTTACTACAAACAAGCTACAAAATACTATCTATTATACTTTTAAACAGATTAAAACCATACAGCGAGAACATACTGGGAGACTATCAAGCAGGTTTTAGGAAGAATAGATCAACCGTAGACCAAATATTTTATCTACGTCAAAGAGCAGAAAAGTACTGGGAATATGGAAAAGAAGTACATAATATCTTCATTGACTTCAAGAAAGCATATGACAGCATAGATAGGACCAGCTTATGGAAAATTATGAAAGATTTTGAGATACCTAATAAATTAATCAGTCTGACCAGAATATGTATGAATGATACATAAAATATAGTAATATATAAAGGAAGAAATTCAGAACCCTTTTCTGTAAGAACTGGTTTAAAACAAGATGATATATTATCTCCATTACTATTTAACCAAGTACTAGAAAAGGCAATATAATCATCATCATCATGTGCCGTGCCGACTGGCGTTGGCTATTATGCTTCTCCAGAGTACGCGATCCTTCATGCAGGCCATCAGCTCAGTTGGTGATCTCCTCTCACACCATCCTGTCAGACTGTCCAGTATCATTTCTCTTGGTCTTCCTCTTGATCTTCTTCCTTCTATTTTTCCTGTTGTTATAATATTTTCAATGCCCCCTCTTCTCATTGCATGTCCTATGAAAGTACATTGTCTCTCTCTTATCTTTTTGACAAGGTTTTTTGTCTCTCCAGCTTTTCTCCTACATTCTTCATTAGTTATTTTTGCTGTCCAGGGGATTCGCAACATTCTTCTAATAAACCACATTTCTGCTGCTTCCAATGATTTTTGTGCAGACTTGCCTATTGTCCATGATTCACTTCCATATAACAAGATAGGTTCAATATAACATTTTAGGACTCGTTTTCTAACATTCATTGATAAGGATGTGTTGGTCAATATGTTTCTCATTCTCTGAAATGCAGTCTTTGCTTGGCCTGTTTAAGCATAATTATTCTTGGGAATTACAACAGTGGTTTCCCGTTGCCTTCTGTCGGTTTGTGTACGGACTCTCCGCTAGCCTTTGGACTCCCTGTCCTACCCGCAAGGCAGCGGGAGCGAGAGGTTTTAAGGCGCCTCTGACCCGCCTGGTATTCCCTTCACTGAGCACCTGAGGCACTTTATAGGAGTAGTAGAGCCACCTACTACCCCACCTCGCTCTCTGAGTCTACCGCCAGTTGGTCCGCGCCTGCTTATTTGGATAACTCCTTATTCACAGGGGTCCTCCATATCTGGAGGACTTTCACCATCCGCCACCTGTGACGCGCTGGGTTGGGGATGGTCGCCCCAGCTTTACCCATTACAGAAGAACAAGCTAAAATATTAGGACACGCTGATGACATCGACCTGGTGGGGGAAACTATGCATGAAGTTATCATACCTGCATACATCTGAGAGACGTGGCACTAAAAGTGGGCTTGACCATTAACCAAGATAAGACAGAGTATATGAAGATATCAAGACACCAGAGGCAGAATGATCCAGATTATAAAAATGTTGGAGATGTGAACATTAGGAAAGCAGAAACATACAAATATCTAGGCACAACCTTCAACAGAAGCAACATAGTAAACGAGGAAATTAAAATCAGAGTACAGATAGGGAATAAAATATACTTTGCCTTGCAACACCTGTTAAAATTCAAAATCCTGTCCCAAAACACCAAAATAACAATCTACAAAACTATAATAAGACCAACTGTCATGCATGGATCAGAAACATGGAGTACAACAAAGAAAGATGAACAACAATTTTGAGAACAAGATCCTAAGAAGAATCTTTGGGCCCATAAAGGATACCAACAGTGGAGAATAGAGAGCTAGAAAGAACACTGAACTGAGCAGCTTATTTAAATCCCAGCGAATTATAAATGTCTTGAAACTGAACAGACTACGCTGGCTGGGGCATGTAGAAAGAATGAAAGAGAACAGACAAATGAAAATGATGTATGCACAAGAGATGATGGAAACAAGACCAAGGAGTAGACAGAGATGGAAAGACAGTATAGAAGAGGATATAAAAGAAATTGATGTCACCAACTGGAGAGAGAAGATTAGGAACAGAGAGGACTGGAGGCAAACTTTATCTGTAGCAAGGAGTCTTAATGGCTCAGAAAGCTGAAGAATAAGAAGAGGAGAATATCTAAGCAATGCTCACTTTCTTTCTTGCCATGTGTTCTCCAACATTGCTATAGTCATCGCCGCTAAAGCATTAGTTATCTTTCCCTTCAGAGTTTCAGTATCAGAAACTGGTGAACTGAAGTTGTCCTTCCCTTCATAGTTTCAATATCAGCAATTGGTGAACTGAAGTTGTCCTTCCCTTCATAGTTTCAATATCAGCAACCGGTGAACTGAACACTTATACTCTATAAAAACGTTTGAAGCGTGAAGTCGTATCTGAACTGACCAATTTAACCACAGAATACACAGGCTGTCTCCTGGTTATTGCAGCACCAGTTGTACTGTAAAACATAAACCTCCAATAACAACCCTACACAGTATCACTGCCTACATAATGTCACTGCCTACATAATATCACATTCTACATAATGTTACTGCCTACATAATGTCACAGTCTACATAATGTCACAGTCTACATAATGTCACAGCCTACATAATGTCACAGTCTACACAATGTCAAAGTCTATATAATGTCAGTCTACACAATGTCTCTCCCTACATAATATCACAGTTTACACAATGTTATGCCTATATAATGTCACAGCCTACATAATGTCACAGCCTATATAATGTCACAATCTACACAATGTCACAACCTACACAATGTTACAGTCTACACAATGTCACAGCCTATATAATATTGCAGCCTGTATAATGTCACAGCATATATAATGTCACAGTCTACACAATATCAAGGTCTACATAATATCACATACTATATAATGTCACAGTCTACACAGTGTCACAGCTATATAATGTCATAGCTTACATAATGTCATAGTCTACATAATATCACATGCTGTATAATGTCACAGCCTACATAATGTCATAACCTACACAGTGTCACACCTATATAATGTCACAGCCTGATCACAGCCTACATAATGTCACAACCTACACAGTGTCACACCTATATAATGTCACAGCCTGGTCACAGCCTACATAATGTCATAACCTACACAGTGTCACAGCCTACATAATGTCATAACCTACACAGTGTCATACCTATGTAATGTCACACCCTGGTCACAGCCTACATAATGTCATAACCTACACAGTGTCACACCTATATAATGTCACAGCCTGGTCACAGCCTACATAATGTCATAACCTACACAGTGTCACAGCCTACATAATGTCATAACCTACACAGTGTCATACCTATATAATGTCACACCCTGGTCACAGCCTAAATAATGTCATAACCTACACAGTGTCACAGCCTAAATAATGTCACAGCCTAGTCACAGCCTAAATAATGTCACAGCCTAGTCACAGCCTAAATAATGTCACAGCCTAGTCACAGCCTAAATAATGTCACAGCCTCGTCACAGCCTTAATAATGTCACAGCCTAGTCACAGCCTAAATAATGTCACAGCCTAGTCACAGCCTAAATAATGTCACAGCCTAAATAATGTCACAGCCTACACAATGTCACAAAGTTAATGTCCCTGCCTAAAGTGTGATTGTTCACAATCAGGGAAGTACTTTTTGATCCATCATGTACAGTGTGGAAATTTTGTAAAAAATAAAAAATCGTTGACCTAAAATTTATCTGCACAAAGAAATGAAAAGAAAAGAAAAGAAAAGAAAATAACACTTTAGTATTTAAAAAGAAGCGTAACTGAAAGCGGGGGTAGGCAGGAAAGTGAAAGTATAAAATCAGATCAGATATACTCACATTAACTGTACATAATAACTTCATCTGATCACGAAAAATAATGACACTTATAATAATTTCATCCCTTCCTGTAATACGTCATGACATATTCTGTCAGTTATTTGGTTATTACAAAGAAAAGCCTCTTAATCCTGCTATAAATACGTACAGCATTAATCTTTTGTCTTTGGTAAAGGCATTTTTTCCCGAAATACTGGATTGTTCTTGCTTTTTATTATTCATAACAATTTTGCCCTTTGTAATCTACTGTTTATAATTTATCCACTTTTCCTCTTTTTTCTGTCCTTTTATCTGTAAATCTACAGAAAACTTTATCTGACTCTACTAAAACCAGTTTGCCTCAGTCATAACCACACTGGTCTGACCTGGCCACAGATTCGTTTACCGACGGGAAGGCATTTACACAAGTAGATGAACTCACTTAACTCACAGCAGCAATAACATCTGATGGCGTGTGTACATCTGAATTTAAGTCACGAATGGGAAAAGTACAAACAGCTTCTGTTACCACGAGGAAGACACTGTGAAATAAGACAATGTCCTTAAAGAAGACACTGTGAAATAAGACAATGTCCTTAAAGAAGACACTGAGAAATAAGACACTGTCCTCAAGGAAGACACTGAGAAATAAGACACTGTCCTCAAGGAAGACACTGAGAAATAAGACACTGTCCTCAAGGAAGACACTTAGAAATAAGACACTGTCCTTAAAACTGAGGAACGCTTTCAATTTATACTCTCTGAACACTGCCAAAATCTGCACATCTCAGGCTATTGATTATTGGGGTCTTCTGTTTTTATATCTCTTATGATTTCTTTCTGAATACCTTTTATGATTTCTTTCTGAATGCCTTTTATGATTTCTTTCTAAATGCCTTTTATGATTTCTTAAGTGTTCATTGAGAAGAGATGAGTTAAGACGCTGTCTGATATGAGGGGGGGGGGGTGTCATCGACCCGTAGATGACAAGCTAGCGTCAGGGTTGGCGAACCACAGCTGACCAAGACCCTGTCTCACCTCTCCTTTGATACCCCGATGACAGCCCTTGCCTGACTAACAGGGCAGGGATCGCCATAGTTCCCATGGTGGTGGAGTCTGATAAAGAAGTATCGCAAGTCCCGTTCTTTGTAGCTCCACTCAGGGATTGAAAAAAGTAACCACCGCAGCCCACTTTCTATCCGACACGATGTTGTGCCTCAACATCTTCACAGCATCCACCGCAGAGAACTTTGTTCTGGCAGTTGCTTGGAGACTCTACAGTAACAGCAACGATGAGAAGATGACAGGTGGCAGGACACACTCCCTTGTATTAGGTCTTGTTGTACTTCTTGATACTTACCTCTATATCATTGCTCATCTTTGATTCCACTTGATATTCTTAATAATTCTCATGTCTTTACCTTCGATCTGAAGTTCTTCAAGCATATCTTCATACCTGACTTTGCCAAAAGCTTTCATGTGGTCAATTATCTACAAGTATAAACAAAGATGTTCGTGTTCATGTCCGGTGTCGGCATCTCAGCAAACGAGAATATCCCATAATTTCTCCACCGTCGGTGACATCTTCTGGAATGTGCAAGAACCGCCCCACCTCAGTCCCGTGCACAACGACGAAAAGTAATCCGTGCACGATGAATGAGTACATCTTGGCAAATGTCCTCAGTAGGGAAGCACTCACGGCCAGCTCTAAACACCTCTCCGGCGCCGATCTTCCAAGAGCACAGCAGAATGCATCAGCCATGGACATCAATATCATTCACGATACCGGTCGCTGTCAGGGAAATCCATGCGCTACTGAAAGTCATTGTGTCGCCCCGAGCACTTACATCAGTAGGTAGGGTTCCAAACAGGACAATCAAACCACAACACAAACCGGACTCTCAAACCACAACACAAACTGGACTCTCAAACCACAACACAAACATGACTCTCAAACCACAACTGGACTTTCAAACCACAACACAAACCGGACTTTCAAACCACAACACAAACCGGACTCTCAAACCATAACACAAACCGGACTATCAAACCAAAACACAAACCAGACTCTCAAACCACAACACAAACCAGACTCTCAAACCAAAACACAAACCGGACTCTCAAACCACAACACAAACGAAATTGGCACAGGCAAAGCGTAGAGAAAGCCAAACAAAGACACAATCTGCAACTGTCACATTCGCCTTTCTGCCATGTTGAAAACGGAAGATCCAAAGATAGTTCTATCGTTCTTTTTTTGCCCTTAAAACTTGCATAACTTGCTCCTTCTTCTTTAAGAAAAGCACATTGTTCTTCTGTAGTTTCTGAGTCCATCTTACTTTATATTCTTAAGTAAATGATTGTCGAGAATATTATCCTTCATTAGGCTCACTGTACAATGTTCATCATTTTTTGTTCAGACTTTCTTTGGCAGTGCAAACGTAGGAAACTAAGCAAGCTTTTCTGATACTACCAGAGGACATAGCATTTCCTTCTGAATTAAAAATGAGAGAAGACAACTTGGGGCTACACTCAAGATTGTCCAGTAATTTATAAGACAAAACACAAGATAAGGTCAAGCTCTGGTGGAAGTTTTGTCTTCATACAAACGTTTGCTGCAGTATTAGACAGGAATCTTTATTTGCGACATCCAGTCTCTTTTGCATATTTAACAAAATATGTTGTCAGGTTTAATGAACGAATTCTTTGGTGGTTCGATATCATCAATGACAGGCTGGGAAGTCCAGGCAAGATTATGTTTTTAAAAACACAGTTCACATCAAGTTCAGCGCAGGTCACAGTTTGTATAGTTGGATGGTTGGTTTCTCAGTGTTGTGGTTGCTAGCACCCCAGGTGTTTATCCTCGCATAGTCTGGAAAGAGACACGAGCATCAGCGTATACTTTTATATTTGTCATTCCTTATATCTGGTGTGACGTTTTATAGATTGTTGATTTTTATTTTGTTTGTCCATAATTTATTATTGTATGTTGTTAGGCTCACAAACACTTGGAGTAGACAATATCAAATCTGTAAGGCATTCTTGAAAATCACTGTTTCACACGTACATGACTTTAAGATAGCAAACAAGTCCATGATGATCAGAAACAGTTCTCACAAAAAAAAACCCCAAAAAAACAGGAAGATAGTTAACAAATCTATAGAATGTACGAGTATACGGCTAGAAATCAAACTTCACAGACAAAATCTTATTCTAATAGTTTTTCTCTTTAGTAATCCAGATACAATATCAACATGGTGTGATCACCTTATGAGTATGATGGATTATGTTTTGTCTTTTAAATTCAAGGATATAATTGTTCTTGGTCATTTCAGTACTGATTACAGACAGTCTTCGTTTTCTTGATCCCCTGACATATCTCACCTGCACAGTGTGTTAAGTGCTGAGTTAATCCATACACATCAGCCCTTGGCTTCGTGAGCTTTTCTTATATCTTCAGCCTGCTCTCTGATGTTGGTAATAATAACGTAGGTATTGAAATTTATTATATACTATTTTAAAAAAAGAAACGCAACATAATGCAATTTAAACTGAAGGTTGCTGATCAGACAAGGCCAAATTTCCTGAAACGTTCACTTGGACATCAACTTCACGTGCTGACCTGAATTGTACTCAGCAAATGATTCATGAGCACAGAAAAGCGACACTAGTCAAAACAGCATTTTTGACAATAACTCGTGACAGGTTCACAAGAATCCCGTGAAACTTACTGAACACAAAACTCACTGACCATGTTATTGAATGCCTATAAAAGATTGACGCTCTTCGAATCAATTCATTTGAAAATTCAATGCACAAGCATGGCTCATCTCATTACCGAGCAACGACTCATCATCATCGGACATTTACAGACTGGACAATCACAAATTGTAGTGGCCAGATAATTTAATGTGGTTAGAAGCACTATTAGTCGCCTTTGGAGACGATTTCAAGAAACTGGCTCAGTCACAACTCTTGCCGAAGACCGCTTCATACGGCTGCGTCACCTCATGAATCGATTTGCTTATGCGTCAACAATCCAGGCAATGACAGCAGCTCGTCGAATTTCAGATCAAACAGTCAGGAACTGGCTGCAAGACGCTGGTCTTTGGTCTAGAAGACCCTACAGAGATCATGTTCTTATGGACCGGCATCGCTACCCAGTTTCTCGCTGACAACAATGTCCAGACTATTCCGTGGCCATCCATATCATCAAACATGCACCCAATAGAACACTTATGGGATGAACTCAACGAACAAGTCCCCCAGCGAGACAGGGCGCCAACCAATCTCCGACAGTTGTTTCTTGCACTGCGGGAAGAGTGGGTAGCCATCCCACAACAACAGATCCAACAGCTAATCGGATCCATGTCAAGGAGATGTCGTTCTCTGATACAGGCCAGAAGAGGCCATACACCTTACTGAAACGGAGCACAACAGCCCGAAGAAAAAGAGGTCGACCACTTGAAACTCTAAAGAGGACATTGTTAAGAGAAGCCAATTCAGTGGGCATAACATCCCTTGATGAGATTGAAAAACTCGCCGAAGACAGGACATCTTGGCGAACTACCATGCGGGCCCTACGTGACGTTTAACAGCACGGGAAGGATGTAAGATGTAAGACGTGAACAGTAGAGTTTTAGTCACGCTAGATCTGAATAGTAGAGTATTACTCGCGCTAGAAGTGAATAGTAGAGTTTTAGTCGTGGTAGATTCAAGAAAATAGAGTTTTACTAGCGCTAGACTCAAGAAAATAGAGTTTTACTAGCGCTAGACTCAAGAAAATAGAGTTTTACTAGCGCTAGACTCAAGAAAATAGAGTTTTACTAGTGCTAGACTCAAGAAAATAGAGTTTTACTAGCGCTAGACTCAAGACAATAGAGTTTTACAGCGCTAGACTCAAGAAAATAGAGTTTTACTAGCGCTAGACTCAAGACAATAGAGTTTTACAGCGCTAGACTCAAGACAATATAGTTTTACTAGCGCTAGACGTAAATAGTTGAATTTTACTCACGTTAGACGTCAATGATAGTAAAGTATTCGTCGCGCTAGACGTGTGGAAGTATTTCGGTCACCAAAGATTATATCTCCATTTTTTGAACAATCCCCCATTCTCCCAAAAAGCCACAATGGTTTTTCGTTTTGTTTTGTGGCCAGTGTCTTCTTGGTATAATTTCCAAGTTAAGAAATTTTTTTGTGTGTTTCTTCTCCTGTGTTTTCCGCTGCCAACAAAAGACATAAGGAACGGCAACTCATGCTCTAGCCAGCTCCTGTATCAGGTGGCAGAGAAGTCCTGTAAGAATTCATCGTTCGACACCTCAGCTCTTCCCGGCGCTACGTGAGGCAAGTTCTGGGACTTTGCTTGCCGAATTCTACACCGTGTGAACGTGCAGCTTAAAAGCGGGGAAGATTTCGTCGTTGACAGCCTGACTGTTCCAAGTGTCGTTATTTCAAACACAATAAGTTTCTTTTCTTTCTTCTACTCAGTCGGGGCTTGAAATACGTCCCATATTTATGAAACTAACCCTCGCCAGACATTAAACGTTTCCTTCATTCACTGGCAACAGGGTGTAAAGCGCAGTAGGGTGTGCCCAGCCATGCAGGTAGATGTTTCCCGTCTTCAGAAACTGCTCTTCCCACCGAAGATGCGCCGACCTGGTTTGAAGGATAGACAGGTAACTCTTCAGGTGAGAGGCCCAGTCACTATGTCCGCTATATCAGTAGTTCCCAGCCTGTGATCTGATGACCACCAGTGGTCCTTGAAGCATTATCATGTGACCGCCCGCTATGTTATCGATTTGTTATTAAAATGCCATCTACTGAATAAAAACAACGAACGCTGTTATATCAGACACAAGATGGTGGTACCCAGCTTGCACGTAATTGGAGAAGTAGTCACTGGATGTAGAAATGGTTGGGAATCACTGCCCACAGATCATTATTCTTGAATCTCAGTTCGTCTGTTTTATTTTATTCTAAGAAACCATTATTCGCTATTCAAGTGCCATGACGCGTGGCGTAGGCGATCATGTCTCTCCACAATTCCCTGTCTTTAGGCTTGGTTATGAGATCCGCCGGTGACTTTCTTCCTAGCCACACTGGCACCCCATCCAGTAACTTCTCTCTCTCTGTCTTCCTCTGTCTCTTCTTCCTTCAATGTATGCAGTTGCCACAGTGTGTTCCAGTTTTCTTCTGTTCAGGAAATGTCCTATAAATCTCGCTTGTCTGCCTCTGATCTCTGATCTTTGCTATAATTTGCTTTTTAACTCCAGCCTCTATTAAGACTTCTTCACTGGTTTTTTTTTTTTTTGCTGTCCATGGTACCTTCAACGTCCTTTTTATAAACCACATCTCCATGGCCTCCATTTCTCGCTGTACTCTCTTATTCATGGACCATGCTTCACATCCATAAAACAAAATTGGCTCGATGTAACATTTAAGTACTCAGAATCTTGCTTCCATTGATATGGATCTGTTGCACAAGATGTTTCTCATTGTCTGGAATGTTGACTTGGCCTGAGCACGTCTGCTTTTTATTTCGTTGTGACATTTCCCATCAGCTGTTATAATAGTTCCTCAAGTACTTGAATCTATCAACTTGTTTCAGATTTGTGTCATCGATGGTGATGCTACATTTTGGTGGTATTCTTTTCTTTTAAGAAACCATTAAAGGTACAGAAAATAATATTATAACATTAGCCTTCATTTCAAAACTTATGCAAAAACAAATAGAAAAAACAACTTAAATATTTTTCAAGAAAGTCTTGAAGTAGGCTATAAAATATGGTCCAGAGAATGGTAAACTTGAACTTAACCAAAGCTTAGAAACCAGCTTAGACGCTGCTGTTAGGCTGTTTATAAAACCAAACCCTGGACACCAGCCTAGACAATGTCTTCTTGGTATAATTTCCAAGTTAAGAAATTTTTTTGTGTGTTTCTTCTCCTGTGTTTTCCGCTGCCAACAAAAGACATAAGGACGGCAACTCATGCTCTAGCCAGCTCCTGTATCAGGTGGCAGAGAAGTCCTGTAAGAATTCATCGTTCGACACCTCAGCTCTTCCCGCGCTACGTGAGGCAAGTTCTGGGACTTTGCTTGCCGATTCTACACCGTGTGAACGTGCAGCTTAAAAGCGGGGAAGATTTCGTCGTTGACAGCCTAACTGTTCCAAGTGTCGTTATTTCAAACACAATAAGTTTCTTTTCTTTCTTCTACTCAGTCGGGGCTTGAAATACGTCCCATATTTATGAAACTAACCCTCGCCAGACATTAAACGTTTCCTTCATTCACTGGCAACAGGGTGTAAAGCGCAGTAGGGTGTGCCCAGCCATGCAGGTAGATGTTTCCCGTCTTCAGAAACTGCTCTTCCCACCGAAGATGCGCCGACCTGGTTTGAAGGATAGACAGGTAACTCTTCAGGTGAGAGGCCCAGTCACTATGTCCGCTATATCAGTAGTTCCCAGCCTGTGATCTGATGACCACCAGTGGTCCTTGAAGCATTATCATGTGACCGCCCGCTATGTTATCGATTTGTTATTAAAATGCCATCTACTGAATAAAAACAACGAACGCTGTTATATCAGACACAAGATGGTGGTACCCAGCTTGCACGTAATTGGAGAAGTAGTCACTGGATGTAGAAATGGTTGGGAATCACTGCCCACAGATCATTATTCTTGAATCTCAGTTCGTCTGTTTTATTTTATTCTAAGAAACCATTATTCGCTATTCAAGTGCCATGACGCGTGGCGTAGGCGATCATGTCTCTCCACAATTCCCTGTCTTTAGGCTTGGTTATGAGATCCGCCGGTGACTTTCTTCCTAGCCACACTGGCACCCCATCCAGTAACTTCTCTCTCTCTGTCTTCCTCTGTCTCTTCTTCCTTCAATGTATGCAGTTGCCACAGTGTGTTCCAGTTTTCTTCTGTTCAGGAAATGTCCTATAAATCTCGCTTGTCTGCCTCTGATCTCTGATCTTTGCTATAATTTGCTTTTTAACTCCAGCCTCTATTAAGACTTCTTCACTGGTTTTTTTTTTTTTTTGCTGTCCATGGTACCTTCAACGTCCTTTTTATAAACCACATCTCCATGGCCTCCATTTCTCGCTGTACTCTCTTATTCATGGACCATGCTTCACATCCATAAAACAAAATTGGCTCGATGTAACATTTAAGTACTCAGAATCTTGCTTCCATTGATATGGATCTGTTGCACAAGATGTTTCTCATTGTCTGGAATGTTGACTTGGCCTGAGCACGTCTGCTTTTTATTTCGTTGTGACATTTCCCATCAGCTGTTATAATAGTTCCTCAAGTACTTGAATCTATCAACTTGTTTCAGATTTGTGTCATCGATGGTGATGCTACATTTTGGTGGTATTCTTTTCTTTTAAGAAACCATTAAAGGTACAGAAAATAATATTATAACATTAGCCTTCATTTCAAAACTTATGCAAAAACAAATAGAAAAAACAACTTAAATATTTTTCAAGAAAGTCTTGAAGTAGGCTATAAAATATGGTCCAGAGAATGGTAAACTTGAACTTAACCAAAGCTTAGAAACCAGCTTAGACGCTGCTGTTAGGCTGTTTATAAAACCAAACCCTGGACACCAGCCTAGACAATGCTGTAAGGTTGTTTATAAAACCAAACATTAGACACCAGCTTAGACACTGCTGTAAGGCTGTTTATAAAACCAAAGCTTAGACACTGCTGTAAGGCTGTTTATAAAACTAAAGCTTAGACACTGCTGTAAGGCTGTTTATAAAACCAAAGCTTAGACACTGCTGCTAGGCTGTTTATAAAACTAAAGCTTAGACACCAACTTAGACACTGCTGCTAGGCTGTTTATAAAACTAAAGCTTAGACACTGCTGTAAGGCTGTTTATAAAACCAAAGCTTAGACACTGCTGTAAGGCTGTTTATAAAACTAAAGCTTAGACACTGCTGTAAGGCTGTTTATAAAACCAAAGCTTAGACATTGCTGTAAGGCTGTTTATAAAACCAAAGCTTAGACACTGCTGTAAGGCTGTTTATAAAACTAAAGCTTAGACACTTCTGTAAGGCTGTTTATAAAACTAAAGCTTAGACACTGCTGTAAGGCTGTTTATAAAACTAAAGCTTAGACACTGCTGTAAGGCTGTTTATAAAACCAAAGCTTAGACACTGCTGTAAGGCTGTTTATAAAACCAAAGCTTAGACACTGCTGTAAGGCTGTTTATAAAACCAAAGCTTAGACACTGCTGTAAGGCTGTTTATAAAACCAAAACTTAGACACTGCTGCTAGGCTGTTTATAAAACTAAAGCTTAGACACCAACTTAGACACTGCTGCTAGGCTGGTTATAGATAATTCAGTGTTAGTTACCTAGACATCAGACCTAAGAAACTTTCCAGATGAGAACTGCCATACGATGAAGAGAAGAACAAACTATTTAAAGAGAACTACTGAACTTTCCAAAGCACAACTATATTATTCAAAACAGAATCTAAAAAAAAAACACTAGTCGAAACAGAACTAGTAAACTAACCAGCAAAGGAACTAATAGACATGCCAGAACAGAACTACCAACTGGTCAAACAAGAACACGCATAACAGAACCCGCAGATTAGTCATGGCACAGGTCAAAGTAAACATATCATGCCTTAGACACAGATCCATAGCAAAACTTCTCAGTTAATCAGAAATGAAGAAAAGAGTTTCCTACATCAGAACAAACAATGTGATGTAACAGAACTATTAAACTTGGTATAACATAACTAACAAAGAGTAGCATAACTAACACGCTTGGCATAACGGAACTAACAAATTAGGTGCAACAGCACTAGCAAACTGGCAATAACAGAACTAACAAAGAACTAGCAAATTTGGTATAACAGAACTAACAAACTTTGTATAATATAAACTAATGAACCAACCATTAAAAATACTGCACAGCGTAAAAACAGTATTATAATAATAATAATAATACAGTAGTAGTAATGATAATAATGAACAGGTCTATATGTAATAAAACTATTTAATAAACAATTCTGAGGTGTTATAGTGAGGTTATGAGAGATATACACAGGTGATATACAGAGGTGATATACAGAGATGGTGAGAGATATACAGAGGTGATGAGAGACATACAGAGTGATATACAGAGGTGATGAAAGATATACAGAGCTGATATACAGAGGTGATGAGAGATATACAGAGGTGATATACAGAGGTTATGAGAGATATATAGAGGTGATATACATAGGTGTTACAGAGAGGCGATGAGAGATATACAGAGTTGTTATTGAGAGGCGATAAGAGATATACATAGGTGTTATAGAGAGGTGATGAGAGAGATGTTATAGATTGATTGATTGATTGATCTTTATTTCAAAAGGGTTAAGAATTGGGCACGCAGGCCCGTCTGACATTCTGCCCTTTATCATACATCTTTCACTCTATTCCAGACATTCTATAAATATGCTGTTCATATAACAAACATAACTAACATTGAAGCTGAGAGACATAAAATAAAATATAACATTTACGTTTCGCTCTTAACATTCACTCAGTACAGAAGTAACTACATACATTATAAATGACTATCTACTAAACAAAATTTTGGGGACTATTCAGAAAACAATTAATTGTATTCGGTGTCTGTAAGAGCAGCTTAAGATAACTTTGAAGTTTTATAATTCATGGAGGCATGTAGTCGACATCAAATAGATATTGGGAAAGCTTGTAGTTGTAGGAAGGAGTATAATTTATATTTTTTATATAGGATGGGTGATGAGAGATATACAGAGGTGCTATAGAGAGGTGATGAGAGATATACAGAGGTGATTGATGTAGAGAAGTGATGAGAGATATACAGAGGTGATATACAGAGATGTTATAGAGAGGTGATGAGAGATATACAGAAGTGTTATAGAGAGGTCATAAGAAATATACAAAGGAGTTATACAGAGGTGTTATAGAGAGGTGATGAGAGATATACACAGGTGATATACAGAGGTTGTTATAGAGAGGTGATGAGAGATATACACAGGTGATATACAGAGTGTTATAGAGAGGTGATGAGAGATATACGGAGGTGTTATACAGAGATGTTATAGACTTCTTCACTGGTTTTTTTTTTTTTTTTGCTGTCCATGGTACCTTCAACGTCCTTTTTATAAACCACATCTCCATGGCCTCCATTTCTCGCTGTACTCTCTTATTCATGGACCATGCTTCACATCCATAAAACAAATTGGCTCGATGTAACATTTAAGTACTCAGAATCTTGCTTCCATTGATATGGATCTGTTGCACAAGATGTTTCTCATTGTCTGGAATGTTGACTTGGCCTGAGCACGTCTGCTTTTTATTTCGTTGTGACATTTCCCATCAGCTGTTTAATAGTTCCTCAAGTACTTGAATCTATCAACTTGTTTCAGATTTGTGTCATCGATGGTGATGCTACATTTTGGTGGTATTCTTTTCTTTTAAGAAACCATTAAAGGTACGAAAATAATATTATAACATTAGCCTTCATTTCAAAACTTATGCAAAACAAATAGAAAAAACAACTTAAATATTTTTCAAGAAAGTCTTGAAGTAGGCTATAAAATGGTCCAGAGAATGGTAAACTTGAACTTAACCAAAGCTTAGAAACCAGCTTAGACGCTGCTGTTAGGCTGTTTATAAAACCAAACCCTGGACACCAGCCTAGACAATGCTGTAAGGTTGTTTATAAAACCAAACATTAGACACCAGCTTAGACACTGCTGTAAGGCTGTTTATAAAACCAAAGCTTAGACACTGCTGTAAGGCTGTTTATAAAACTAAAGCTTAGACACTGCTGTAAGGCTGTTTATAAAACCAAAGCTTAGACACTGCTGCTAGGCTGTTTATAAAACTAAAGCTTAGACACCAACTTAGACACTGCTGCTAGGCTGTTTATAAAACTAAGCTTAGACACTGCTGTAAGGCTGTTTATAAAACCAAAGCTTAGACACTGCTGTAAGGCTGTTTATAAAACTAAAGCTTAGACACTGCTGTAAGGCTGTTTATAAAACCAAAGCTTAGACACTGCTGTAAGGCTGTTTATAAAACCAAAGCTTAGACACTGCTGTAGGCTGTTTATAAAACTAAAGCTTAGACACTTCTGTAAGGCTGTTTATAAAACTAAAGCTTAGACACTGCTGTAAGGCTGTTTATAAAACTAAAGCTTAGACACTGCTGTAAGGCTGTTTATAAAACCAAAGCTTAGACACTGCTGTAAGGCTGTTTATAAAACCAAAGCTTAGACACTGCTGTAAGGCTGTTTATAAAACCAAAGCTTAGACACTGCTGTAAGGCTGTTTATAAAACCAAAACTTAGACACTGCTGCTAGGCTGTTTATAAAACTAAAGCTTAGACACCAACTTAGACACTGCTGCTAGGCTGGTTATAGATAATTCAGTGTTAGTTACCTAGACATCAGACCTAAGAAACTTTCCAGATGAGAACTGCCATACGATGAAGAGAAGAACAAACTATTTAAAGAGAACTACTGAACTTTCCAAAGCACAACTATATTATTCAAAACAGAATCTAAAAAAAAAACACTAGTCGAAACAGAACTAGTAAACTAACCAGCAAAGGAACTAATAAGACATGCCAGAACAGAACTACCAAACTGGTCAAACAAGAACACGCATAACAGAACCCGCAGATTAGTCATGGCACAGGTCAAAGTAAACATATCATGCCTTAGACACAGATCCATAGCAAAACTTCTCAGTTAATCAGAAATGAAGAAAAGAGAAGTTTCCTACATCAGAACAAACAAATGTGATGTAACAGAACTATTAAACTTGGTATAACATAACTAACAAAGAGTAGCATAACTAACACGCTTGGCATAACGGAACTAACAAATTAGGTGCAACAGCACTAGCAAACTGGCAATAACAGAACTAACAAAGAACTAGCAAATTTGGTATAACAGAACTAACAAACTTTGTATAATATAAACTAATGAACCAACCATTAAAAATACTGCACAGCGTAAAAACAGTATTATAATAATAATAATAATACAGTAGTAGTAATGATAATAATGAACAGGTCTATATGTAATAAAACTATTTAATAAACAATTCTGAGGTGTTATAGTGAGGTTATGAGAGATATACACAGGTGATATACAGAGTGATATACAGAGATGGTGAGAGATATACAGAGGTGATGAGAGACATACAGAGTGATATACAGAGGTGATGAAAGATATACAGAGCTGATATACAGAGGTGATGAGAGATATACAGAGGTGATATACAGAGGTTATGAGAGATATATAGAGGTGATATACATAGGTGTTACAGAGAGGCGATGAGAGATATACAGAGTTGTTATTGAGAGGCGATAAGAGATATACATAGTGTTATAGAGAGGTGATGAGAGAGATGTTATAGATTGATTGATTGATTGATCTTTATTTCAAAAGGGTTAAGAATTGGGCACGCAGGCCCGTCTGACATTCTGCCCTTTATCATACATCTTTCACTCTATTCCAGACATTCTATAAATATGCTGTTCATATAACAAACATAACTAACATTGAAGCTGAGAGACATAAAATAAAATATAACATTTACGTTTCGCTCTTAACATTCACTCAGTACAGAAGTAACTACATACATTATAAATGACTATCTACTAAACAAAATTTTGGGGACTATTCAGAAAACAATTAATTGTATTCGGTGTCTGTAAGAGCAGCTTAAGATAACTTTGAAGTTTTATAATTCATGGAGGCATGTAGTCGACATCAAATAGATATTGGGAAAGCTTGTAGTTGTAGGAAGGAGTATAATTTATATTTTTTATATAGGATGGGTGATGAGAGATATACAGAGGTGCTATAGAGAGGTGATGAGAGATATACAGAGGTGATTGATGTAGAGAAGTGATGAGAGATATACAGAGGTAATATATAGAGATGATATAGAGAGGTGATGAGAGATATACAGAAGTGTTATAGAGAGGTCATAAGAAATATACAAAGGAGTTATACAGAGGTGTTATAGAGAGGTGATGAGAGATATACACAGGTGATATACAGAGGTGTTATAGAGAGGTGATGAGAGATATACACAGGTGATATACAGAGGTGTTATAGAGAGGTGATGAGAGATATACGGAGGTGTTATACAGAGATGTTATAGAGAGGTGATGAGAGATATACATAGGTTTTATATAGAGGTGATGAAAGATACAAATGTGATAGGAGATTTACAGAGGTGATATACAGAGGTGTTATAGAGAGGTGATGAGAGATATACACAGGTGATATACAGAGGTGTTATAGAGAGGTGATGAGAGATATACACAGGTGATATACAGAGATGTTATAGAGAGGTGATGAGAGATATACATAGGTTTTATATAGAGGTGATGAAAGATACAAATGTGATAGGAGATTTACAGAGGTGATATACAGAGGTGTTATAGAGAGGTGATGAGAGATATGGAGAGGTTATGAAAGATATACAGAGGTGATTAGAGATATACAGAGGTGTTATATAGAGGTGATGAGAGATATAGACAGGTGATGAGTGATATAGAGAGGTGATTAGAGATATACAGAGGTGTTATATAGAGGTGATGAGAGATATACAGATATGATAAACATAGATGATAAGGGATATACATAAATGATAGACAAAAGCGATGAGAGATATACAGAACGAACAGACTTTAGTTTCGAAGAGTTAAGAATTGGGCACACAGGCCCGTCTACCATTCTGCCTTTCATCATACAGCTTTCATTCAGTCACAGATATTCAGCATTTGTTATTGAGCAATGAAAGGCAAAAGAAATGGATAAGTAAATAATTAATAAACCCTTTTTTCCATACACTCCACACTCTGCTTTATATAACTACATGAAATAAACTTTAACGTGAGATGATGAGAGACGTACAGAGATGATGAGAGATATACAGAGATGATGAGAGATATAACTATTCTTTGGGTCAGATTTGTGAGGGGAGCAAGTATAGAGAAGGCTGACAGCGACTGATAGATTAGTTAGCCCTGCTGAAAAAAAAAAACATTGAAAATGGACTACTTTATCTTAACACTTCCTTACCTTGGGAAGTAATAATTGTACAGCAGTGATTATATAGTAGTGTAAAATAAACTGCCAAAAGTCCTTAGAATAGAAGTTATAACGAGGGAGAAGTGATAAGAAAGAAAGGAAGAACGAAAGAAAGAGAAAAGAGGAAAAGAGAGAAGAGAAAAGAGAAGAGAAAAGAAAAGAAAAGAAAAGAGGAGAGAAAAGAAAAGGGAAGAGAGAAGGGAAAAGAAAAGAGAAAAGAAAATGAAATAGAAAAGAGAAGAAAAGAGAAGAAGAGAAAAGAAGAGAAAAAAGAAGAGAAGAGAAAAGAAAAGAAGAGAAGAGAAAAGAGAAGAGAGGAGAGAAGAGAAAAGAGAAGAGAGGAGAAAAAAGAAGACAAAAGAGAAGAAAAGAGAAAGAAAAGAGGAGAGAAAAGAAAAGGGAAGAGAGAAGGGAAAAGAAAGAGAAAAGAAAATGAAATAGAAAAGAGAAGAAAAGAGAAAAGAAGAGAAAAAAGAAGAGAAGAGAAAAGAAAAGAAGAGAAGAGAAAAGAGAAGAGAGGAGAGAAGAGAAAAGAGAAGAGAGGAGAAAAAAGAAGACAAAAGAGAAGAAAAGAGAAGAGAAAAGAGGAGACAAAAGAGAAGAAAAGAGAAGATTGATTAATTGATTGATCTTTATTTCAAAAGGGTTAAGAATTGGGCACGCAGGCCCGTCTGACATTCTGCCCTTTATCATACATCTTTCACTCTATTCCAGACATTCTATAAATATGCTGTTCATATAACAAACATAACTAACATTGAAGCTGAGAGACATAAAATAAAATATAACATTTACGTTTCGCTCTTAACATTCACTCAGTACAGAAGTAACTACATACATATATATAAATGACTATCTACTAAACAAAATTTTCGGGACTATTCAGAAAACAATTAATTGTATTCGGTGTCTGTAAGAGCAGTTTAAGATAACTTTGAAGTTTTATCATTCATGGAGGCATGTAGTCGACATCAAATAGATATTGGGAAAGCTTGTAGTTGTAGGAAGGAGTATAATTTATATTTTTTATATAGGATGGGAGGGTATTCCAAAGATGAGCAGCAGAACTAAAGCTTTTCTTGTAAAGATCAAGTCTAGGTTTTGGAAGACATATGTTGTTCAAGCGTTGGCTGCACTTTGGGCTAAGAGGAGAAGAGAAAAGAGAAGAGATTGATTGATTGATTGATTGATTGATTGATCTTTATTTCAAAAGGGTTAAGAATTGGGCACGCAGGCCCGTCTACCATTCTGCCTTTCATCATACAGCTTTCATTCAGTCACAGATATTCAGCATTTGTTATTGAGCAATGAAAGGCAAAAGAAATGGATAAGTAAATAATTAATAAACCCTTTTTTCCATACACTCCACACTCTGCTTTATATAACTACATGAAATAAACTTTAACGTGAGATGATGAGAGACGTACAGAGATGATGAGAGATATACAGAGATGATGAGAGATATAACTATTCTTTGGGTCAGATTTGTGAGGGGAGCAAGTATAGAGAAGGCTGACAGCGACTGATAGATTAGTTAGCCCTGCTGAAAAAAAAAAACATTGAAAATGGACTACTTTATCTTAACACTTCCTTACCTTGGGAAGTAATAATTGTACAGCAGTGATTATATAGTAGTGTAAAATAAACTGCCAAAAGTCCTTAGAATAGAAGTTATAACGAGGGAGAAGTGATAAGAAAGAAAGGAAGAACGAAAGAAAGAGAAAGAGAAAAGAAAAGAAGAGAAAAGAGAAGAGAAAAAAGAGAAAAGAAAAGAGGAGAGAAAAGAAAAGGGAAGAGAAGGGAAAAGAAAAGAGAAAAGAAAATGAAATAGAAAAGAGAAGAAGAGAAAGAAGAGAAAGAAGAGAAAAAAGAAGAGAAGAGAAAAGAAAAGAAAAGAAGAGAAAAGAGAAGAGAGGAGAGAAGAGAAAGAGAAAAGAGGAGAAAAAAGAAGACAAAAGAGAAGAAAAGAGAAAGAAAAGAGGAGACAAAGAGAAGAAAAGAGAAGAGAAAAGAGGAGACAAAAGAGAAGAAAAGAGAAGATTGATTAATTGATTGATCTTTATTTCAAAAGGGTTAAGAATTGGGCACGCAGGCCCGTCTGACATTCTGCCCTTTATCATACATCTTTCACTCTATTCCAGACATTCTATAAATATGCTGTTCATATAACAAACATAACTAACATTGAAGCTGAGAGACATAAAATAAAATATAACATTTACGTTTCGCTCTTAACATTCACTCAGTACAGAAGTAACTACATACATATATATAAATGACTATCTACTAAACAAAATTTTCGGGACTATTCAGAAAACAATTAATTGTATTCGGTGTCTGTAAGAGCAGTTTAAGATAACTTTGAAGTTTTATCATTCATGGAGGCATGTAGTCGACATCAAATAGATATTGGGAAAGCTTGTAGTTGTAGGAAGGAGTATAATTTATATTTTTTATATAGGATGGGAGGGTATTCCAAAGATGAGCAGCAGAATAACTAAAGCTTTTCTTGTAAAGATCAAGTCTAGGTTTTGGAAGACATATGTTGTTCAAGCGTTGGCTGCACTTTGGGCTAAGAGGAGAAGAGAAAAGAGAAGAGAGATTGATTGATTGATTGATTGATTGATTGATCTTTATTTCAAAAGGGTTAAGAATTGGGCACGCAGGCCCGTCTGACATTCTGCCCTTTATCATACATCTTTCACTCTATTCCAGACATTCTACAAATATGCTGTTCATATAACAAACATAGCTAACATTGACGCTGAGAGACATAAAATAAAATATAACATTTACGTTTCACTCTTAAACGTTCACTCATTATAGAAGTAACTACATATATTATAAATGACTATCTACTAAACAAAATTTTCTGGACTATACAGAAAACAATTAATTTTATTCGGTGTCTGTAAGAGCAGCTTAAGATAACTTCTAAGAAGAGAAAAGAAAAGAGAAGAGAAAAGAAAAGAAGAGAAGAGAGGAGAAAGAAAAGAGAAAAGAAAATAAAAGAAAAGACAAAAGAGAAGAAAAGAGAAAAGAGAAGAGAAAGGAGAAGAGAAGAGGAAGGAGAAGAGAAAAGAGAAGAGAAAAGAAAAGAGAAGAGATGAGAAAAGAGAAGGGAAAAGAGAAGAGAAGAGAAAAGAGAAAAGAGAAGAGAAAAAAGAGAAAAGAGAAGAGAAGAGAAAAGAAAGAAAAGAGGAGACCAAAAAGAAGAAAAGAGAAAAGAGAAGAGAAGAGAAAAGAGAAGATAAAAGAGAAGAGAAGAGAAGAAAGAAGAGAAGAGAAAAGAGAAGAGAAAAGAGAAGAGAAGACAAAAGAGAAGAAAAGAGAAAAGAGAAGAGAAGAGAAAAGAGAAGAGAAAAGAGAAGAGAAGAGAAAAGAGAAGAGAATAGAAAAGAGAAGAGAAAAGAAAAGAGAAAAGAAAAGAAAAGAAAAGAGAAGACAAAAGTGAAGAGAAAAGAGAAGAGAAGAGAAAAGAGAAGATTAAAGAAACGAGAAGAGAAGAGAAAAGAAAAGAAAAGAGAAGAGAAAAGAGAAGAGAAAAGAAAAGAGAAGAGAAGAGAAAAGAGAAGATTAAAGAAACGAGAAGAGAAGAGAAAAGAGAAGAGAAGAGAAAAAGAAAGAAATATAGAATAAGAGTCAGAAAGGAAAAGAAAAATAAAGCTGCTATACTTCCTCTCCAGAATTCTCTCTCACGTTGTGTGTGCACTCTACACAAGAAAAAAGGTGTGTATGTGTGTGTGTGTGTGTGTGTGGAGGGGGGGGGGGGGGTTTCTGACGAAAGTTTAACACAAGTACATGCTCATCAAAGTTTGAAAACGTCTCTCTCTGAGCCTTAAGTGCCCAGGGCACATGGGGCTTCCGCAAGGGTTTTTTCTCCTTCGCCTTTTTTTCTGCTCTTGCCAAACATCCTTTCTGTTGTTCTTTTCCATGTCTCTTTTGGTCTACCCTTACTTCTGTTCCCCTGTGGTGTCCATCTTAGTGCTATTTTTGGTAGTGAGTTGTCAGTCATTCGGAGCACATGTCCCAACCATCGCCAGCGTCTTTCCTCAATAATTGCTGTCAGTGGTTTTAGCCACAAAATGGCGGCAACTAAGGATGCTATAGCGATAGTTTTGGACGTAGGGCCTTCAATGAACCAGGCTCCACCTGGGGTAGAAACTGGCCTTAATACATCCATAGAAGGCATTAATATGATACTACAACGGAAGGTAAACATTTTATTTTGTTTAGTTTCTCATGGGCTGTAGAGCCAAATCTTCAAATCTGACAAAACACTATGTCCTCCACATGGTTCATAAGTATATTAGCGGGGCACCCAGTTGTGTCTCCAGTAGCAGTTTTTGTTTTTTCAGCTATAAGACCATTTTATATTTGTAGTACAAGTGGTCTCTGGCTCATGACTTATCTGAGTTACACGCCTGTTAGTTTCTTAGGCTTCTTTTGTATTAAAAGGAATTGGAAATACCTCATGGTATTTTATGCTAACATTGTAATTGCATGATAATTAATGTTTTTTTAACCTGAAACAAAGAAAGCATAGATTTGTTAAAACACAGATGATAAATAGGTATAGTAGTGAACATTAACTCCTCCCATGCCATTGTCACTATAGTGAGAACTTCCGGTTACTGAGTTGCGTGCCATAGTTGTTATAGCGACAACTCATTTGTTTCAATAAAACAACCGGTGTAATATTTAGATTATACATATTTTGTCTGCATTTCTGGTGGTACTTTTAAAAATGGTGAAAGAGTGCTTAGTTACAAGCGATGCCGAGCGAGAACAAGAAAGAGAAACATGGAAATTTTTCAAGTTTTGATGATGTAGATAGGGGTATGGACATGGCCTGTGACCACCTCACTGCTCTTGAATGTATCCAAAGTAAATCTAGACATATTAGATGACTGGAGAAGTAGTTAGGAGGTTATTTCAGATATTAATTTAGCAAGAATGCAACATAGAATCACAATACGAGATCGACAAGTAGATCTAGACATCTCAGATGGTAAGTAGCGTAGATCTAGATCTATCTGATGGTGAGCTGGGCATAATCATTGTCTAAAAACATCACATTACTTCTTTTTTTCCTAAAAAAAACTCTGCATTTATGAAATTTTCATACATTTAGTTATACTTTGAAACATAATAAGTACACGGAAGTACACGGAAATAATGTTTTCCATTCCATTTTACAACTATGCCCCTATATAGATCAAGACCCGTTCTTTTATTCCAGCACCAACTGAACGTCCGCGTTTATTCCTGTGGCACGGGAAGAGTTAATAGAATGCAGTGTTACTAGAGGAAGTATTCAACTTACATTGGATCTAATTTAACTGAGATTTTCAGAACAGATGGGGCCATCTGTATTATTAAAATTTATTTACATCAGTAGGATAGTGGGACCTTGATCTCAACTATTACTATAATATTAATAGAGGTCAGAGAAGGTTAATTTATTAGTGACGGACCGCTGTTGGCGAGATTCTTCAGCTGCCGTGCGTGGAGCGGTGCTCCTCCCGGCCAATGAAGAAAGGTGCAAATGGGGTTGGCGCGTAGCATCACTGCGGAAAAGGTGGTAGAAAGGATAAAGCGAAGCAAACAGTCAAATCACGGCACCTCTGGTCTGGAGGTCGGCCACGTCCTGAGTGCAGTCATACTGGGTGAAATACATGAACCGGCCTGTCCCAGAGGTTAAGACACTGCTGGCGAGACTCTTCGAATGCCGCGCGTGGAGTGAAGCTCCTCCCGGTCAAGGAAGAAAGTGCAGAAAAGAAAATAAAGGTTGCTGTGCGGTGCCGATGGGAAAAGGTGGTGGAAAGGATAAAGTGCCCAGGGCACATGGGGCTTCCGCAAGGGTTTTTTCTCCTTCGCCTTTTTTTCTGCTCTTGCCAAACATCCTTTCTGTTGTTCTTTTCCATGTCTCTTTTGGTCTACCCTTACTTCTGTTCCCCTGTGGTGTCCATCTTAGTGCTATTTTTGGTAGTGAGTTGTCAGTCATTCGGAGCACATGTCCCAACCATCGCCAGCGTCTTTCCTCAATAATTGCTGTCAGTGGTTTTAGCCACAAAATGGCGGCAACTAAGGATGCTATAGCGATAGTTTTGGACGTAGGGCCTTCAATGAACCAGGCTCCACCTGGGGTAGAAACTGGCCTTAATACATCCATAGAAGGCATTAATATGATACTACAACGGAAGGTAAACATTTTATTTTGTTAGTTTCTCATGGGCTGTAGAGCCAAATCTTCAAATCTGACAAAACACTATGTCCTCCACATGGTTCATAAGTATATTAGCGGGGCACCCAGTTGTGTCTCCAGTAGCAGTTTTTGTTTTTTCAGCTATAAGACCATTTTATATTTGTAGTACAAGTGGTCTCTGGCTCATGACTTATCTGAGTTACACGCCTGTTAGTTTCTTAGGCTTCTTTTGTATTAAAAGGAATTGGAAATACCTCATGGTATTTTATGCTAACATTGTAATTGCATGATAATTAATGTTTTTTTAACCTGAAACAAAGAAAGCATAGATTTGTTAAAACACAGATGATAAATAGGTATAGTAGTGAACATTAACTCCTCCCATGCCATTGTCACTATAGTGAGAACTTCCGGTTACTGAGTTGCGTGCCATAGTTGTTATAGCGACAACTCATTTGTTTCAATAAAACAACCGGTGTAATATTTAGATTACATATTTTGTCTGCATTTCTGGTGGTACTTTTAAAAATGGTGAAAGAGTGCTTAGTTACAAGCGATGCCGAGCGAGAACAAGAAAGAGAAACATGGAAATTTTTCAAGTTTTGATGATGTAGATAGGGGTATGGACATGGCCTGTGACCACCTCACTGCTCTTGAATGTATCCAAAGTAAATCTAGACATATTAGATGACTGGAGAAGTAGTTAGGAGGTTATTTCAGATATTAATTTAGCAAGAATGCAACATAGAATCACAATACGAGATCGACAAGTAGATCTAGACATCTCAGATGGTAAGTAGCGTAGATCTAGATCTATCTGATGGTGAGCTGGGCATAATCATTGTCTAAAAACATCACATTACTTCTTTTTTTCCTAAAAAAAACTCTGCATTTATGAAATTTTCATACATTTAGTTATACTTTGAAACATAATAAGTACACGGAAGTACACGGAAATAATGTTTTCCATTCCATTTTACAACTATGCCCCCTATATAGATCAAGACCCGTTCTTTTATTCCAGCACCAACTGAACGTCCGCGTTTATTCCTGTGGCACGGGAAGAGTTAATAGAATGCAGTGTTACTAGAGGAAGTATTCAACTTACATTGGATCTAATTTAACTGAGATTTTCAGAACAGATGGGGCCATCTGTATTATTAAAATTTATTTACATCAGTAGGATAGTGGGACCTTGATCTCAACTATTACTATAATATTAATAGAGGTCAGAGAAGGTTAATTTATTAGTGACGGACCGCTGTTGGCGAGATTCTTCAGCTGCCGTGCGTGGAGCGGTGCTCCTCCCGGCCAATGAAGAAAGGTGCAAATGGGGTTGGCGCGTAGCATCACTGCGGAAAAGGTGGTAGAAAGGATAAAGCGAAGCAAACAGTCAAATCACGGCACCTCTGGTCTGGAGGTCGGCCACGTCCTGAGTGCAGTCATACTGGGTGAAATACATGAACCGGCCTGTCCCAGAGGTTAAGACACTGCTGGCGAGACTCTTCGAATGCCGCGCGTGGAGTGAAGCTCCTCCCGGTCAAGGAAGAAAGTGCAGAAAAGAAATAAAGGTTGCTGTGCGGTGCCGATGGGAAAAGGTGGTGGAAAGGATAAAGTGAAGTTTAATTGGTATGTCCAGTAGTATCGCTGCGAGAGCTATACATACCACGGCACCTCTGCTCTAGAGGCCGGCCACGTCCGAAATACACCTACACTGGTGAAATATGCCTAAACCGGCACACACCAGGGGTGGAACTTGACGGCTAGACATGTCTTGCCACCTCCTCTCTAGAGGTCGGTCACGCTTGATATACACCCATACTGGTGAATTTTGCCTAAACCGGCTCACACCAGGGGTGAATCTTGAAGGCTATGCATGTCACAGTACCTCTGCTCTAGAGGTCGGTCACGACCCAAACACGCCCATACTGGGATAATATGCCTAAACCGGCTCAACCCAGGGGTGGAAGTCATTAGTGGCGAGGATTCGTCCTCCTGGACAAAAGCTCCATCCTGGTCACAACTAGGAAGGGTAGCGGCCACGACCACAAAATGCTGAAGTCGGAGACACTGGACCAGGGACGTCTAGATAGCCAACCACCTCTCACCCGGCGGGGATGTTTGCGTATCCTAATCACGCTGAGGTTTTCCGGTGAGAAAGTCCAACTCTGGACTGGATGGGCAACCACCTCTCACCCGGCGGTGATACACGGGTATCTCAAAACACGTCGAGGTTTTCCGGTGAGAAGGTCCAACTCTGGCCTGGGTGGGCTACCGCCTCTCACCCAGCGGGGATGCACTGATATCCTAAACACGTCGAGGTCTTCCGGTGAGAAAGTCCAACCCTAGACTAAACTGGTGCAACGAAAACCATGGTGTCACGCAATCCCGCTTCTGAGACCCACCAAGAATAAAAGCTAAAGCCCTGTGATACTCTGAAGCCCATGTGGTCCTCTCGTGGATCTCGTGTGGTCCTTTCGGGAACCACACAGGAGACTTTGGGACCTAACGAGGACCACAGGCGTAAATTCAGTAGGATCACAGTGTGGTTTTGGTGGTAGAAGCGAACGAAGAAGAAGAAGCTGTCAGTGGCTTCATCTGCATTTCTGCCAACAAGATGTTATTTTTTTACAGTCTTTGGCCAAAATATTTTTCTAATTCTTCGTAAACATTTGATCTGGAAAGAATTCAACTTGTTTTCTATGGTTTTGGTGATTTTCCAGCATTTACTTCCATAGAGTAGTACACTTAGAACATTACTCTTAAATATCCTTAGTTTCATATTTATGCTTAGTTTTTTTTTAGATTTCCATATAGTCTGCAGCACTGCAAAAGCCTGATTTGCTTTAGTAAGTCTGTTGTTGATGTCCTCTGTGCTGTCTCCATTTTCTACTACTCTACTGGCAAGATATACAAATGCGTTGACCTTCTCAATTAACTTCCTATCTACTCTGAGTACATTTCTGTTGTTCACATTTTGCTTCATTAACTTTGTCTTTCCTACGTTGATCTTTAGTCCTATGTTGTTTGCATTCCGAGTAATCTTGCATATCTTTGTGGCTGCTTGATAGTAGACAAATGTCCGCAAAGTCAAGGTCCTCCAGCACTGTGTCAAGGGTCCATTGTAATCCTCTGCGTTTGTCTGATGTTGTCTCCTTCATTAACCAGTCTACTGCCAAGATAAATAATGTTGGAGATAGTACACATCCCTGTTTCACTCCTGTTTGTATCATAAAGCTGCTGTAGGTATGTTCTCCACAGATCACTTTGCACTGAAAACTCTCGTATAGGGCTTTGATTACATTCACTATCTTATGGGAGAGGCCGTCCCATCTTAGAATTTTCCACAGTGCATCTCTGTTTTTTTTCTTTTTTCTAGTGTTTGAAAACCTAGCCATTTTAAAAAAAAAACACTGGAAGCCAAATATCAGTTGTGTCTCTTCTTGGGACAATAACTTACAGGCCATAAGTTCCATACCTTCCATTCCTCTGTTTAAAGCTCCTAAGATCCTTACCTGCAGTGTGTATAAATGGCAAGAACTTTGTTAAGCTCACTTTATTTGCATACTGAATCCACTAACAATGGTTTGAAAATCCCTGACGATGAGTATGCGACATATGATTTTAAAAAATACTCCCCATATACGAGCAGTTCTCCTCAGCGCAGATTTTTAGATTAAAGAAAAAGATTTCTGTGGATTTACTAACAAAAGATTTCATAATTTTGGCTTACAGTGTTTAGTGACAGGTTTAAAGCGTGTATTCAGTGTTTCAAAGAGCAGTCAGACATGTTTTCTGCCAACTAGCCAACCTGTAAAGTCTAGTAACACAGGTCTAGGCTGCTCCGTGTTTAAGTCCTTTTCTTGTATCTGTCATTATTATTAGCCTATGAAATGCTGGGCAAACTATAAATGTCTGTCGTAAGTTGAATCTTGTCATGTGCTTGCCAGATTTTATTGCCATGTAAGGCTGTTATTTTCCCCGTTATACTGTATACTTGATTTGGCTGTCAAATGATGAGGAAAAAAATGTGTTACAGATTTCAAGTTGAACAGATCAAAATTAATGTGAAATTAAATCAGCTGTTTAAAAAACTACACTAGTTCAAGATTATAAAATCATTTTACTGTCCACGCGTTGGTGTTCAGTGCGAACTGCATCATCAGCATGTGCAGTGAAGACATACTGAACTAGTCGACTCTGCAATGCTGATCTTTCCCAGTGAAGTGGATTATTTCAGTGGTACTTGAAACCTTTTCTTTTCAGAGCCAGGAAACAAATTTGTGTTGATCGCTCCGTGTCTCTGGGATTCGTTTGTTTGTACGATCATGGACTCTGCAACTAAAATGTCCTGCTGCTTGAAGCATCGCACATTTGTTCAATGGAAGACTGCCCAGGACTCTAGCTAAACTTAATTTTTTTTTTTAAACCCGACCCTCTCTGCTGAAGTGTGTACTTCTTTAAAATACGGCCCGAGTTCCCTTAAGATATAGTCTTCGCTATACGACTATCACCAGACCTAACGCGGCTGACACGTCAATGTCATTTTGTAATACATAGCGTGCTGCAGTAACAAAATAAAAACAGTAACAAAACATTATCATACAAGTGTTTTTTTTTCTTTTCTTGGCCCTGGTTCTTAGCTATAAGCTTCTTCAACCTAACGGCTAGTCAGCCAATGCTCTTCTTGTTTAACTAGTAGTAGTATTACAGGAAAAGTGAGGAGAAAACATAATTTTAAAAAACCACGATGGAGTAAAGTTTAAAGAATATCCCGTATGTGAGTTTCTTACCAGAAACTGAATGATTTTATTTACCTGTAATGATCCTCTTGTTGTAAACATTCTGTTATCTAGCTAAGATTCTCTTCTTGTAAACATTCTGTTACCTAAGATTCTCTTGTTGTAAACATTCTGTTATCTAGCTAAGATTCTCTTGTTGTAAACATTCTGTTATCTAGCTAAGATTCTCTTCTTGTAAACATTCTGTTACCTAAGATTCTCTTGTTGTAAACATTCTGTTATCTAGCTAAGATTCTCTTGTTGTAAACATTATGTTATCTAGCTAAGATTCTCTTCTTGTAAACATTCTGTTACCTAAGATTCTCTTGTTGTAAACATTCTGTTATCTAGCTAAGATTCTCTTCTTGTAAACATTCTGTTACCTAAGATTCTCTTGTTGTAAACATTCTGTTATCTAGCTAAGATTCTCTTCCTGTAAACATTCTGTTACCTAAGATTCTCTTCTTGTAAACATTCTGTTATCTAGCTAAGATTCTCTTCTTGTAAACATTCTGTTACTTATCTGTGTAAATTCTATTGTTGAATGCATTCTGTTACCTACTTGTATGGATTCTATTGTTGTATACATTTTTTGATTACATGTATAGATTCTATTTCTGTATATATTATGTTACTTACTTGTATAGATTCTATTGTTGTATAATTTTGTTACTTACCTGTATAGATTCTATTGTTGCATAATTCTGTTATCTACCTGTATAGACTCTATTGTTGCATAATTCTGTTACTTACCTGTATAGATTCTATTGTTGCATAATTCTGTTATCTACCTGTATAGACTCTATTGTTGCATAATTCTGTTACTTACCTGTATAGATTCTATTGTTGCATAATTCTGTTACTTTCCTGTATAGATTCTATTGTTACATAATTCTGTTACTTACCTGTATAGATTCTATTGTTACATAATTCTGTTACTTTCCTGTATAGATTCTATTGTTACATAATTCTGTTAATTTACCTGTATAAATTCTATTGTTACATAATTCTGTTACTTACCTCTATAGATTCTATTGTTGCAGAATTATATTACTTACCTGTATAGATTCTATTGTTGCATAATTCTGTTACTTACCTGTATAGATTCTATTGTTACATAATTATGTTACTTACCTGTATAGATTCTATTGTTACATAATTATGTTACTTACCTGTATAGATTCTATTGTTACATAATTCTGTTACTTACCCGTATAGATTCTATTGTTTTATAATTCTGTTACTTACCTGCACGGAGTCTATTGTTATATACACTCATATAGTGTTGTTTGTTATCACTACTGATGAATAAGGAATGCAGCAGATTTGGTTTACACGGGTGCGTTATGACACTGCCTACGGTCCTTGTGCCTTAAGCCTGTAGAGAAGTGGCTCCCACCCTCGGTTTGCGACTCAGATTAGGGTCCTTCGGGGTAGGGGGTGGAAAGGGTTCTGATATAGGGTAGGTGGCCAGAAGATATTTGTTAAATTTCAGTTTTGTTGTCTTCTTTTATACGTGGTGGGTCACATACCATTGTTTGTTTAGTGTCTTGGATCACGTACCATTTTTGTTTAGGGTCGTCACGTACTGTGGCTGGTTTAGGGTGGTGGGTCACTTAGTGCTGCAGGTCTAGAGTCTTGGGTCACGTTCCACTGCTTGTTTAGGGTCGTGGGTCACATACTGTTGCTGATTTAGGGTCATGAGTCACGCAGTGTTGCTTGCTAGGAATCAATGCTATGAAGATTTATTCTCAAGTCTTTAAAGATCCAGCTGAATAATAATAATAATAATAATAATCAATAAGAAATACTAGTGAGTAGGTTAAATTAGCGTTAATTGTTCTGTTATAGTTTTCTTAAGTATACATATATTTTATAACAAAACTAGAGGCTGATGTAACTAATCTACTCCATCATTAGCCTGTGTTGTGGCCGACGGTATATGAAGTTCCTCAAATATTAAGCGTGTTCTGGGAATTTCCAGAGAATTTAGGATGCTCCATGAGACATTTATTGCCTGGAGACAAGATTTCATTACTCTGAGATTCTAGAGTTGCTTCCCCTTTTCCACTTCCGGCTGTGGATTTTGTTGCAGAGGAGATGAATCATCCGGGACTTTTGGCCATTTTATTTTCTTCTGTCTGCTCCTGTTTCCTTTCTTTTACATTTCGCTCTTTCTTTATTCCGGGGATTGCGTAAGTGTTTGTCAAATTGTGCGAAGTCTGCACAAGCTGTGAGTTCTTCTCATTTTTCCCATATTTTTATTTAGTTTTTTTATGTTTGGAATGATTTTACTCACTATGTCATCTGCAATGAAAGTTCGATCCTTTTTCAATATTTAGTTCTTCTAGAGATTTTCTGGTTAATTCCACGTTAATGTTGCTGTAGGTCTCCAAATTAGTGCTGTTATACGTCTCCAAATTAATGTTGTTGCATATCTCCGAATTAATGTTGTTGTAAGACTCCAATTAATTTTGTTATAGGTCTACAAATTAATCTTGTTGCCGGTGTCTAAATTAATGTTGTTATAGGTCTCCAAATGAATGTTGTTGTAAGTCTCCAAATTAATGTTGTTATAGGACTCCACATCAGTTTTGTTACAGGTCTCCAAATTAATGTTGTTATAGGTCTACAAATTAATCTTGTTGCAGGTGTCTAACTTAATGTTGTTATAGGTCTCCAAATGAATGTTGTTGTAGGTCTCCAAATTAATGTTGTTGTAGGTCTCCAAATTAATGTTGTTATACGTCTCCAAATTAATTTTGTTATATGTCTCCAAATCAATGTTGTTGTAGGTCTCCAAATTAATGCTGTTGTAGGTCTCCAAATCAGTGTTGTTCAGGTCTCCAAATTAATGTTGTTGTAGGTCTCCAAATCAATGTTTTTGTAGGTCTCCGCATCAATGTTGTTATAGGTCTCCAAATCAATGCTGTTTCGTCTCTAAGAAATTTCCAACAGGATGTTATTTGCAGTCGCTGCGGAGAATATGTTGAGACACGCGCACACATTCACACTCGCATACACACACACACACGCACAGATGATGGAGAATAGGAAGCGGATTACAACGGCTATATTTTTTTACTGAACTGGAGTGTAAATAAAACGATACTGGAGATGAAATGCTTCTGTTTGCAGACTCTGCAGCCATGAGGGCTATAGTGCTCCCTGCCCTGCTAGCCAAACTGAACCTCTTATTAGGAGCAGCAAGGGAGATGTGGGACAAAGTCTTGGTCTGCTATGGTTCGCCAGCTCTGACGTAAACAGTCGCTGATCAAGACCCCTCCCTCCTAGTGTGTCTACATCTGTTCTCAATGAATACAATGATCTTAATGGTGAGAAGCAAGTATGAGCTTTTCCTGTGTAGAATGGGCACTGTTTTATGTTTGTTAAAAATAGACAATAAAATAACAAAAGAAACAGAAACTGGAAGCCTCAGAGATGTGGTCATGGAGGAAAATGTTACATGGACAGCCAGAGAATCACGTGCAAGAATTCCCAGAGAAGTTACAGAGTATCAGATATTAATAGATCAATACTGAGAAGGCATCATTTTCAAAGACCTCTTTGGAAAAGTCGTGAGAGGATAGAAGAGAACCTGAAAAAAAAAACAGTGGAAAACTCAAATGATGATGATACAGAAGGCGACCGAGAGACAAAATATCTGAACCCACTAAGTGTTATGTGGAAAAAAGGAAACCAGTCTAATTAGAATTATCATGGAAAAATATCATCGCCAATGCATACCGGCACGACACCTGATGATGATAATGCGTTTTCCAAATCTAGAATACTACTAGATATCTAAAGCTAGGGATCCATGCTTATAAATAACCAAGTTAGAAGCAACAAACGTTCCAGATCTTGCTCTCATCAAATGTCACGGAGTTTCCGGTCTAGACGCCTTTATTTTTGGTCAATGAACGCTCTAAAAAAAATATTTATATAAATAAAGGTCGGTCCGTCTGGGGCCCTGGACCCAATTTCCATAAAATCAACGTCACCTCGCCGGGTCGTCGGAACCCAGTAGCTCTTGTAGTTAAGACTGGGGTGCTGAAAGCGATCGATTTTTCTTACAGCTGTCTGAAAGAGAACCCAGGTCATGGCGCGCAGCCCATTTCTGAAGTCATGGGCAGGGAGTTGACTTGGACAAAAGGCGTCGGAACAATTAGGTTTTGATTTGTCTGTCGCATGCATGAAACTGTGAGCTTAATCGCCGAGCCACTTCCCACAACTTGACTGAAGTAGCGACACACAAACATTGCATGTGACGTGTTGTGACGCGAGTTTAGGAGTTTCTGGCGGTACCCTGGACAGAGGGCTAGATGGCGTCGTTTTATTGTGAGTATGACATTTTTTGGTGTCATTTTTTTGCTTTTCTTTTCGAGTTTAGTTCCCAGAAACTTCGATTTGCCCCTCCCCCCCCCCTTTTTTTCGTTAAAATGTTTTCTTTGTGTACTACCGTAGTTTTCTTTCTTTCTTCGTTTACATTTCTGTTTTTTTTTTCTTGCTTTGGTCTATGTCAGTGATTCTGAAGAAGGAGACAAATGGCCTCCGGTGGGGGGTAGGGAGGGAGGGGGGAATGAATTTCAAGTCCAAGGGGAAGACTTTTTTCCCTGGTGGAAGAAAGCGTGATCGGGAAAAATCTTTTTGGATGATGATTTAATATAAAAGGGGAACCACGGGGGGGGGGGGGGGGTTGAAAATACAGGACTGAGACCTGGGACGTTGACACGCCATTAATTTATATTCATATTTATTTACTTCTTTCTTTCTTTCTGTCTTTCTTTCTTTATTTCCCTCTCCCTCTGTCTCTATCTCGGTAATGTCAACTGATGTGGAACATTCATTTATAACTTTAAGATGTAAAAGTTAAAAAGATCCAAACTGAAGAAGAGAAAGCATCAGGCTTATGCATAAATCAAAGAACAACAATCTAATGTTTGACTGGAAGGACATCAATCTAATATTTCATATGAGGGACAACAATCTAATATTTCATAAGAAGGACAACAATCTAATAATTCATACGAGGAACAACAATCTAATAATTCATGCGAGGGACAACAATCTAATATTTCATACACGAGACAACAATATAATATTTCATATGACGGACAACAATCTAATATTTCATACAAGGGACAACAATCTAATGTTTCAATCGAGAGACAACAATCTAATGTTTCATGCGAGGGACAACAATCTAATATTTCATATGAAGAACAGCAGTGTAATATTCCACAAGAAGTGCAACAATCTAATCTTTGACTGGAAAGACATCAATCTAATATTTCATATGAGGGACAATAATCGAATATTTCATGCGAGGGACAACAGTCTAATATTTCATATGAAGAACAGCAGTGTAATACTCCACACGAAGTGCAACAATATAAAGTTTGACTCAGTTCCAAGCAATGTAATATTTCACTGGAAGGACACAGTCTAATATTTCATACAAAGGACGGCAGTCTAATATTTCATACAAGGGACAACAATCTAGTATTTCATACAAAATACAACACGCTAATATTTAATACAAAATATAACAGTCCATTATTTCATACAAAGAACACCAATCTAATATTTCATACAAAGACAACAATCTGATATTTCATACAAAATATAACAGACTAAAATTTCATACAAAGTATATAACTCGTATATTTCGTACAGAAATCTGATATATCATACAAAGTATAATAATCTATTATTTCATACAGAGGACAACAGTCTAATATTTCATACAAAAGACAGCAGTCTTATGTATAGATTTAGAACTTTTCATGTCTGGAAGATCTCACTGTGGCGGTCAACTCTGTGAGATACAGAACCTATCTTGGCTGGATGACCACACTGTAGAGGTCAACTCTGTGAGATACAGAACCTATCTTGGCTGGATGACCACACTGGATAGGTCAACTCTGTGAGATACAGAACCTATCTTGGCTGGATAACCACACTGTAGAGGTCAACTCTGTGAGATACAGAACCTATCTTGGCTGGATGACCACACTGTAGAGGTCAACTCTGTGAGATACAGAACCTATCTTGGCTGGATAACCACACTGTAGAGGTCAACTCTGCGAGATACAGAACCTATCTTGGCTGGATGACCACACTGTAGAGGTCAACTCTGCGAGATACAGAACCTATCTTGGCTGGATAACCACACTGTAGAGGTCAACTCTGCGAGATACAGAACCTATCTTGGCTGGATGACCACACTGTAGAGGTCAACTCTGTGAGATACAGAACCTATCTTGGCTGGATAACCACACTGTAGAGGTCAACTCTGCGAGATCCTGAAGCTGGTACCCGTCATTTAGATTGCCAAGAAAAAAAAAAAACTTGAAGTAGATGAAATGTAAGAAAAGAATGATGCCACCGAGGATGCCTGGCCTGGAAGGATCCTCCTATCCTTTCTCTTTGTGGTGTCCTAATTAACAGGATGTTATATTTGGTCTGTTTGGTTAACTGAGAAAGACTTGCCGTGAGTGCCATGGTATGAATTGCCTCCAGAAACATCTCTCTTTCTCTGTGTGTGTGTGTTTGTGTGAGAGAAAGAGAGAAGAGAAGAGAGAGAGGGAAGAGAAGAGAGAGAGAAGAGAGAGAGAAGAGAAGAGAGAGAAGAGAGAGAGAAGAGAAGAGACAGAGAAGAGAAGAGAAGAAAGAGAGAAGAGAATAGAGAGAGAAGAGAAGAGAGAGAAGAGAGAGAAGAGAAGAGAGAGAAGAGGAGAGAGAGAAGAGAAGAGAGAGAGAGAAAAGAGAGAGAGAAGAGAAGAGAGAGAGGGAGAGAAGAAGAGAGAAGAAGAGAAGAGAAGAGAGAGAGAAAAGAGAGGAGAGAAGAGAGAGAGAGGGAAGAGAAGAGAGAGAGAAGAGAAGAGAGAGAGAAGAGAAGAGAGAGAGAAGATGAGAGAGAGAAGAGGAGAGAGAGAAGAGAAGAGAGAGAGAAGAGAAGAGAGAGGGAGAAGAGAGAGAGAGAAGAGAGAGAGAGAGAGAAGAGAAGAGAGAGAGAAGAGAAGAGAGAGAGAGAAGAGAGAGAGAAGAGAGAGAGAGAAGAGAAGAGAGAGCCTGAGTTATTTAGTCAAATAGGCATACATCACTCTCAATAGGGCATGATACCCTTCTTTATGGTTACTGAGGAATGGAAAGAACAACTGTGAGGTTAGAACGATCGGTAGGAAGTAACTTCAGCATGGAAAAACTTTATCTCTTATCAAATATGCAATCTAATGCACAATCTAATACGCAATCTAATACACAATCAAATATACAATCTGATGAGTTGAAATTCTGCAGACTGCTAAGAGACATGGTGCAGAGCAAAACATTCATTCCATTCCTTGAAATTTTTCGATGAGTCCGCCGAATCGAAACGTTCACACAGCACCCAACCAGGTACAGTGAGAGATCTGTGCAGTATATTCGGGTCAGGTTATAGATTTCTCAAACTGGTGTGCCCAATAAGAATCTGAAACCATTGTCAAACTCGTGGACGGGTCGAGTGTTGTTTTTTTATACATGGGAGTAAATTAAGTGCATGTGACAGCATGTCTTGTTTTCAAGCTGTCACTCTGTGTGCTGTAATCATCATCATCATCATCTTCTTCTTCTTCTTCTTCGGACATTCGTGAAAGATTTCAGCTCACAGTATGACGTGGTCAAGGAAATCTCCGTTCAGACTGTGACCTTTCATTTCGGCTGGTCCACTTATTTTGTCGGCGTCTTTTCCTCTTTATTTTCCTAAGAGTTCGTCTATCTATCTATCTATCTATCTATCTATCTATCTATCTATCTATCTAATTATCTGCCTGTCTATACTCCAGCCGTCAGTCTGTCTATGTCTCCCTTTCTTGTTCATGTTGTTCTTGTTCTTGGCTGCCTGGGATAAAGTGATGAATTTATATCTATATGACAGAAAACCTATAAAAAGTCCCCCAGTACACGGCTCTTCTTGCCCGGGTCGTCAGTTTTATTGTCCGTCGACGCCAGCCTGTCTCAGGGGACGCAACTGCAGAACAAAAATATCCGAGTTCAAGTCAATCAAAGCACTCCGAAACAAATACAAGATGCCCATTTAGTATCTTATTTTCCTAATCAAAGAAAGTTTATGAATGCACTTAAAAATGTCCCCAGAGAAAGCAGTGATATATAAAAATGTGACGTGTGTGTATGTGTGGACAAGTGACCTGGAGTGAACTGAGCGATAAAAGTAATCAAATCACCTGAGATGAAGTTTGATTTCAGTGACTTCGTGATCGATACATTTGAATAAAAATAAATGTAAATATATACCCAGGACCCGGAACTTCTTTCACTTAAAAAGTGGCGAGTGTGTTTTGTTTCAAAATAGCCACAATTAAGGAAAGTTTTAAACTTTGACCTGTCTGACTTAAAAGCATGTCCGTGGCTGAAACTTTGACCTGTCTGACTTAGAAGCGTGTCCGTGGCTGAAACTTTGACCTGTCTGACTTAGAAGCGTGACCGTGGCTGAAACTTTGACCTGTCTGACTTAGAAGCGTGACCGTGGCTGAAACTTTGACCTGTCTGACTTAGAAGCGTGTCCGTGGCTGAAACTTTGACCTGTCTGACTTAGAAGCGTGTCCGTGGCTGAAAGTTGTCATGAGTCCCCATTGTTTTCTTTTATTCCCCCTAGTTTATTTCCCAGTTTCTGCTGCTGTGCCACGCGGGAAGAAAAGAGCGGAACAACTACACAAGAGAAAAGAAAAAAATACTGAAGGTACTTATTTATTTAAGGCTAGAAGTGGACGGAAAGTAATGTTCGGGCGTTAAGTTATTGTTTTACTAAAGTCTGTTTCAAGTAGCAGAAAGAAAGAAAGAAACAAACAAACAAATAAACAAAAAGAAAGAAAGAAAGAAAGAAAGAAAGAAAGAAAGAAAGAAAGAAAGAAAGACGACTAAAAAATGGCAATTGGCTGGTCTGATAGTTCGGCGTAGTGATACACAACCGACTCAGCTATTTAACCCGTCGCGGATCGCCGATTCTGAAGCACTCCATGTTTTTCTTTTTTCTAGTCTATGAAAACTTAAAACTTTTCAGCAACTGATCGATCCCTGGGTTCAAGAAGATGATTGCGCTACAGACATAATCCGCTTTATTGGCCCACAGATCCAGTAGATCCAGATTCGGTAACAAATATATGTCACATACACAGCGCGGGTCATTAAGTCCTTCCCTGATTAAGAAAGAGGATCATATTTCAAAACCTGTGCCAGATAGAAACATGGACGTTGTGACATTGTGTAAAGCGGAGTCTTGCAGTTTTGTCTGCTGCTGCGCGAGTGTCGCTGAAATCAGCAGTTTCATGGAGGACAACATACAGCAATAAACCGAGGACCACTTGAACATTTCCAGGCAACAGACGAAGAGAACGTTAAACATTTCCAGGCAACAAAGAGAGAGAACGTTAAATATTTCCAGGCAACAAACGGAGAGAACATTAAACATTTGCAGGCAACAAACGAAGAGAACGTTAAACATTTCCAGGCAACAAAGAGAGAGAACATGAAACATTTCCAGGCAACAAACGGAGAGAACATGAAACATTTCCAGGCAACAAACGGAGAGAACATGAAACATTTCCAGGCAACAAACGGAGAGAACATTAAACATTTCCAGGCAACAAAGAGAGAGAACATTAAACATTTCCAGGCAACGAACGAAGAGAACATTAAACATTTGCAGGCAACAAAGAGAGAGAACATGAAACATTTCCAGGCAACAAACGGAGAGAACATTAAACATTTCCAGGCAACAAAGAGAGAGAACATTAAACATTTGCAGGCAACAAAGGAAGAGAACGTTAAACATTTGCAGGCAACAAACGAAGAGAACGTTAAACATTTCCAGGCAACAAACGAAGAGAACGTTAAACATTTCCAGGCAACAAAGTGAGAAAACATGTTGAAGAGCATGAATAAAGTCACTCTAAAAAAAAAAAAAACTTCTTGAACTGAAGTAAAACTTGAACCAAAAAAAAAAAAACCATACGTCTGTACCCAGCAAAGTTTATGTGTTTCATATCCCCCTTTTATTTTGACTATCACATTCTGAAAACTGTCAGATCAGTTTAGCACAGTTATCACATTCTGAAAACTGTCAGATCATATTTAGCACAGTTATCACATTCTGAAAACTGTAAGATCATATTTAGCACAGTTATCAAATTCTGAAAACTGTCAGATCATATTTAGCACAGTTATCACATTCTGAAAACTATCAGATCAGTTTAGCACAGTTATCACATTCTAAAAATTATCAGATCATGTTTAGCACAGTTATCACATTCTGAAAATTATCAGATCATATTTAGCACAGTTATCTTCTGTCTCTGGCCAGTTTTTCTACACTAGAAGCACGGAAAATATTGTCACATCTGAGAAGAATATTAAAGATGAGGTTGACGACTGCATAATAAAACATAGGATTGATGGTCTCATGAACAAGGATGGATGGTCTCACGAACAAGGATTAATGGTCTCATGAACAAGGATGATGGTCTCATGAACAAGGATGATGGTCTCATGAACAAAGATGATGGCCTCATGAACAAGGATGATGGTCTCATGAACAAGGATGATGGTCTCACAAACAAGGATGATGGTCTCATGAACAAAGATGATGGTCTCACAAACAAGGATGATGGTCTCATGAACAAAGATGATGGTCTCACAAACAAGGATGATGGTCTCATGAACAAGGATGATGGTCTCACAAACAAGGATGATGGTCTCATGACAACGTTTTTCATTCTCACCGGAGTCGTTTACGCCAGCCTTCTCCTGGAGCTGATGACGACCAAGGATTAACACTGACCACATCTCCTTCTAGCGTGCTGACCACATCTCCGTCTAGTGTGCTGACCACATCTCCTTCTAGTGTGCTGACCACATCTCATTCTAGTGTCCTGATCACATCTCCTTCTAGTGTGCTGACCACATCTCATTCTAGTGTGCTGACCACATCTCATTCTAGTGTGCTGACCACATCTCCGTCTAGTGTGCTGACCACATCTCATTCTAGTGTGCTGACCACATCTCATTCTAGTGTGCTGACCACATCTCATTCTAGTGTGCTGACCACATCTCCGTCTAGTGTGCTGACCACATCTCATTCTAGTGTCCTGACCACATCTCCTTCTAGTGTGCTGACCACATCTCATTCTAGTGTGCTGACCACATCTCATTCTAGTGTGCTGACCACATCTCCTTCTAGTGTGCTGACCACATCTCATTCTAGTGTGCTGACCACATCTCCTTCTAGTGTGCTGACCACATCTCATTCTAGTGTGCTGACCACATCTCATTCTAGTGTGCTGACCACATCCTTCTAGTGTGCTGACCACATCTCATTCTAGTGTGCTGACCACATCTCCTTCTAGTGTGCTGACCACATCTCCTTCTAGTGTGCTGACCACATCTCATTCTAGTGTGCTGACCACATCTCATTCTAGTGTGCTGACCACATCTCCGTCTAGTGTGCTGACCACATCTCATTCTAGTGTGCTGACCACATCTCATTCTAGTGTCCTGACCACATCTCCTTCTAGTGTGCTGACCACATCTCATTCTAGTGTGCTGACCACATCTCCGTCTAGTGTGCTGACCACATCTCATTCTAGTGTGCTGACCACATCTCATTCTAGTGTGCTGATCACATCTCCTTCTAGTGTCCTGATCACATCTCCTTCTAGTGTGCTGACCACATCTCCTTCTAGTGTGCTGACCACATCTCCTTCTAGTGTGCTGACCACATCTCCTTCTAGTGTCCTGATCACATCTCCTTCTAGTGTGCTGACCACATCTCCTTCTAGTGTCCTGATCACATCTCCTTCTAGTGTGCTGACCACATCTCATTCTAGTATGCTGACCACATCTCCTTCTAGTGTGCTGACCACATCTCCTTTTAGTTTGCTGACCACATCTCCTTCTAGTGTGCTGACCACATCTCATTCTAGTGTGCTGACCACATCTCATTCTAGTATGCTGACCACATCTCCTTTTAGTTTGCTGACCACATCTCCTTCTAGTGTGCTGACCACATCTCCTTCTAGTGTGCTGACCACATCCCCTTCTAGTGTGCTGATCACATCTCATTCTAGCGTGCTGATCACATCTCCTTCTAGCGTGCTGATCACATCTCCTTCTAGTGTGCTGACGGTCAGCAAAATCTGGACACCAACATAAAGTTGTTTGTATGTCTCCATGGCATAGATTACGTAGAAGACAACCGAGCAATTCCCAGCCCACGGCCCATTGCCCACGGCCCACTGGCTGCGAACATCTAAAATCATGGGTACCGTACAAGCACAATGAAAATAAATTACAGTTTTCTTGACTCGGTTTGACACATGATGATGATTGTCCCTGGGGTACAACTTATTTCAAGTCGAACTCCTTTGATCTTTTGTTTCTATTACATTTGCTCTCTCTCTCTCTCTCTCTCTCTCTCTCTCTCTCTCTCTCTCTCTCTCTCTCTCTCTCACCCTGTGGTATGCCAGGTCTGATAAACATTCTTATGACATCAAATCATAGATGTCAGCCCTACATCGACACAGAAAACACATGCCTGTATGAACGCGTCCCTGTGAATTATCTCCACTTTATGCGTGACTGAACATAAAGGTCACGTGACGGCGATCAAACAAGAAGAAAATAGTCCGTTCAGATAACAAAGAAAATGTCGATGACAGCAAAAAGAAAGGAGAAGAAAAACTGATATTAAATATGGAACTTTGATTAACTAATCTTTTATATCAAAGAATCAGTTATCTTGCTTCCCTCTGTCAACGATCATTGTATAACAGGTATCTAACCATATCTAGCATAGATTTGTCTTCAAAGTATATAGCATAGACCAGTCATCAGAGAATATAGCATAGACCTGTTTTCAGATTATATAGCATAGGCCTGTTGTCAAAGTATATAGCATAGGCCTGTCTTTATGGTATATAGCTTAGGCCTTTCTTCAGAGTATATAGCATGGGCCTGTCTTAAGAGTATATAAAATAGACCTGTCTTCCAAGTATCTAATATAGACCCGTGTTCAAAGCATATAGCATAGACCTGTCTTCAGAGTATATAGCTATGTCTAGCATAGTCTTTAAAGTATATAGCTATGTCTAGTATAGACTTGCCTTCTAAGTATAGAGCTATGTCTAGCACAGACCTGTTTTCAAAGTATATAGCTATGTCTAGCATAAACCTGTTCTCAGAGTATATAGCCATGTCTAGCATAGACCTATCTTCAAAGTTTATAATTATGTCTAGCTTAGGCTTGTCTCCAAGGTATGTAGCTATGTCTAAGATAGATTTATCTTTAAAGTATATAGCTTTTTCTAAGATAGATTTGTTTTTTAAAGTATATAAGCCATACCAAGTGTACAGAAATTTAATCACGTGACATTTAATCTCCAATCATAACCAACCGGGGTAGGGTTTAGGGGTAGGGTTAAGGGACAGATCTGGGTTACTGTTAAGACTTGGGTTACTTCATGCTTTAAGTGTTCCAGTGGGTAAATGCCGATGATTAAGTATTGTTGATTAAGTGTTATTGATTAAGTGTCACCAAACCGTCATATCTAGCACAGATGTGTCATACAGGTATCTAAACAAATCTAGTAAGATAAGTCCTAAAACGTAAAAAAAACACATCAACATAGGTGTTTTGCAGATATCCAGAAATATCGCGTGTGACTGTCTTGCAGATATCCAGACATATCAGATTGATTGCCATAGATAGCCATCAGAATAGTGTGAGGTATATGTTGGTCAGGCATATAATGTGAGGTATATGTTGGTCAGTCATATAATGTGAGGTATATGTTGATCAGTCATATAGTGTGAGGTATATGTTGGTCAGGCATATAATGTGAGGTATATGTTGGTCAGTCATATAATGTGAGGTATATGTTGATCAGTCATATAGTGTGAGGTATAATTTGGTCAGGCATATAATGCGATGTATGTGTTTGTCGCGCACAGCGCATTATATATATATATATATATATATATACACTTGTATGTTGGTCAAGCATAGAGCATCATGTATATGTTGGTCAAGCATATAACACCATGTATATGTTGGCCAAACGTGTAACACCATGCATATGTTGGTCTGGTTTAGAGGATCATGTACATGACGGTCGATCAAATAATGATGTTAGTGACCATATTTTCTCACACCCGTCCGCACACAACATCGTGATGTGGTCAGTATCAGACGCGTCCGCACACTATATCGTGATGTGGTCAGTATCAGACGCGTCCGCACACTACATCGTGATGTGGTCAGTATCAGACGCGTCCGCACACTACATCGTGATGTGGTCAGTATCATGCCGGCCGGATTTTCACTCCCAGCAACTGAAGGTGCCATGTACTCATTTCTGCAGCTGTCTGTCTGTCCCCAGCAGCTGCATCATCGACAGTCTCTGTGACAAGCGTCATGACACAGACACAAGGTCCCCTCGCCACCATCATCATCCCTATTATTTCACCAATTCTCGACATATTTAATAAAATATGGCCCTAAAGCAGGTTATTTATATGTTTATTAACGCTTTTATCCGAGAACAGAAAGTGGACGTGGAAGATACAGACAATTATCACTTGCGACTTTCACTCTGTGAACAATGTCATCTCTCTAACACAGTCAACCTTCGCTTTACTGCGCTTCGCTTTATTGCATTTCGTGGATATTACGATTGTTTCAAATTATTCTTGTTTATATTTTTTCAGAATTTGCCTTTTTTCCGGTGGCTTTTGGCGGTAACACCTCATCGGTCGAGTCGATCTTCGCCATTTTGTTTGCTGCATTTTTCACGCATCGTGTGGTATTGTCACATTCTGGCAATTCTCGCAATATTTCACACTTTTTTTTTCATTGTTTCCTGGCTTAAACTGTTCTACTAATAACTGTGCACTGGCCCAAAAGTGTACAGATGAAAGAAAGAGTTGCATGTCTCTCATTTGAAATAAACGTTTAAAAAAAATTAAAATGATTATATTTAGAGAAAACGACATGTCGAAAGCCGAGATAGGTCGAAAACTGATTTGTGACAATGCTCTTAGTCACCAACTCAGTCAACAACATAGAAGCAAGACATTCCATCGACAACAAAGTTTACTATTGACTGAAGCCTCAAATAATGAATATTAGCATTTTTAAAACAGCAACAAAGTATTTTAATGTTACATTACACTGTTTCTTGTAGGTCTAGTATGTAGCATATTTAATGGACTATAGTGTAAACATCATCTTAGGCTTTTATCTGCACAAGGAACATGTGACCACATACACACATCAAAACTTGGTACCAGCATCCTAAAAAAAGTCTAAAGTTTCCAGAACGTACACCACAGAAAGACGCAGTACAGTTGGATGTCCACAAACAACACCCACATCCAACAAATCCCCAACTCCACCCCCCCCCCCCCCATAAAGCCAGCTCTGCTCTGAGCACAAAAACCATAGGGACCCCCAAATCTCCACCACCTGTTCCACAGCAAACCGTCGACTATGACACAATGTTTCCACCCCTACCCTCACGTCAGCCTCAGACGGTCAGACGAGCTGATACGAGCGTCAACAATGTCAGAATTCTTCCTCAGTCGCACAGCTCATTGGAAGAGCTCAACACACAAGCACGTTCCATGCAACATCCTCAAAGAAATCTGGAGCTGTTGTATTTGTTGCAGTTTAGCCCTGCAGCCATGAGTCATGCCTGTATGTTATCTCTGCATAATTCACATGGCACGGTACCTTACAGACACCACATGCCTTAAACTGATGGCAATATCATCGTGATCCATCACAAACTGAAACCTTCAACCCGCAATGTCATAAAACGAATTGTTAATCAGCAAGACATACTGACTGATATTTTTTTTTTATTATTAAGCTTATTTTAAGATTTTGTTGCGTTTTATTATTGCATTTTATTTCTTCCCCCCTTTTTTCTTTTTTTTTTACTTGTTTGTCTAATTATTGTTTTTTTTTTAGATCCGTGCAGTTTGTGAGTTGTGTCTGTCTGTGTGTGAGAACTATATACTTAATTACCCCACCTGTTAGTGAACTCTCATATTTGAGCGTTCAATTGTTCAGTAGTTGGGCGTGTCTCTCTTTCAGTCTCCAACTATTTCAGCTAGTGAGTTGTGTACCAGTTGAAAGTTTAATATACAGAGTGTGTAGTATTTAAAAGTTTAGTTACTTCAGTAGTAAGTGTAATAATAGGAATTACTTTCAAACCAATAGGTGACGTGCAAGATGGCGGACGTTTTTTTTTTTTTTTAACGCTCTCTCCGGCATGCAGAAATCAGCGGAATTCTGCTTGATCTGTTACATATCATGTACCGGGAGTTGGGCATAAGGCTAACAACCTTATCCTGGGACCTATCTAGAGGCGACTCCAGATGGGAAAAAAAAGATATCGTTATGAAAACTCGCAGAGAAACCAACCGAGCATCAGTGATGCCAACTCCGAAGAGAAGCTATCAAGTGGAATACAACAGGCCGAAGAAAAAGAGGCAGACTGCGTGAAACTCTGAAGAGGACATTATTAAGAGAGGCCAAATTAACAGGCATAAAATCCTTTGGTGAGGTTGAAAGACTCGCCGAAGACAGGAAAAATTGGCGAACTACTTTGCGAGCCCTATGTCACGTTTAACGGCACGGGAAGATATAAGATATAAGAATAATAGTAGACAAGAATATAAAATGACCCCACTTACCGAAAAATAGTTACATAAAGAAAGACTTCAAATAGGCCATCTGTTTGTATGTCACCTAATAGGTAAAACTCCTGAAGTAACACACATATTAAATCAAAATGTCCACATTTTCGGCTTCTCTGAAAGCCGTTTAAATAGGAACATAACCGATGAAGATATTAGAATTAACGGCTTTAACCTGATCCGGCGTGATCCAACCAGGAAACTAGAAACAGGTCTAGTAATGTATGTCTCCACAACTATCCAGTTTAGTCGTAGAGAAGACCTCGAATCATCTGAGGTAGAGTGTATATGAGCGGAAGTTAAATTGCTAAACAAGAGTCCATTAGTTACTGGACTTTTGTACCATAATCCAAATGCATCATCCCTGTGGTACGATCACTTCATGACTATGATGGATGAGGTTTCAATCTTTAAGTTCAAAGATATTATCATTCTTGGAGATTTCAACATAGATCTAACACAGTCAAATCCAACTTGAAACAATATTATATTATCCTACAATTTTTTGCCAAATTGTCACCAAACCTACTAGATTAACAGAAGTATCATCCACATTATTAGATAACATATATTTACCCCACCTAGAAAACATTATTGAATGTAACATCCCTCATACTTCGTTAAGCGATCATTACCCAGTCTGCTGTACGTGGACAAGAAAGGGGTACAAAGTTCCTAAACACAATCATAACAGTATGAAATTTAGAAGCTTCAGAAAATGTAACCTAGAATTATTCCTTAATGATTTGCAAGAATCTTCACTTACACACGTGTATCAACTAACTGACCCTGATGAGGCAATAGAATATTGGCTAAAGATCTTCAGAGATAGACAAACATGTCCATTGATAACACCTGAAATATTACATGCCATGAGAGAACGTGATCGTGCTCACAAAATCAAGGATTTTAGGACCTACCGTTCACTCAGAAACAAAGTTCAATACTTAATAAGACTAGAGAAAAAAATTACTTTATGAATCTAGTACATAATAAATCAGACAGTAAATTAATTTGAAAATTCATAAATACGCTATCAAATAAAAGAAAAGAATTTGATTTTCAAGCCAGCAATCATGCATACACTAGCGCACATATCAGTACACATTTCAGAGAAGAAATCAACGTTCTTAAATCTTCAGTACCAGATCCTGTATGCGAATTACATGAACTACAAACATTCCTGGATAGCAGATGTACAAACTTAAACAGTTACACATTCCATTCTTAACAGTCAGTGAAGTGTACAGTTATCTTTTATCCTTAAAAAAAAAACAATACAGCTGGGCTTGATGATATTAGTAATAAGATCTTACGCTATGCTGCACCTGTCATTTCACATACACTAACATACATTTACAATCAGTGCATTGCAAAATGTTATTTCCCCGACGCTTTTAAAACTGCTAAAGTGTATCCTCTCTTTAAATCTGGCTCATCCAGCAATCTTACAAATGATAGACCAATATCCATATTATCGTCGCTATCAAAACCACTCAAAAAACATATACACAAAATAACTCTATGACACATGCAAGAGAAGAATTTACTCATAGACAGTCAGTCAGGCTTTAGACCCAATCATTCCTGCCACACAGCTCTTACTAAAATGACAGAAAACTGGTTAGTAAACATAAATGACGACAGACTATGTGGTGCCATCTTTGTCGACTTCAAAAAGACACTTGATATGACTGACCATGATATTCTTGTAAAAAAATAAAGACTGAACCCTGATCTAATAAAATTAATTGGATCATTTCTTTCAGACAGACAACAGGTAGTATACTTCAACAATTCTCTATCAAATTCTGCTATAGTTGACACTGGTGTTCCGCAAGGTTCTATTCTAAGCCTGTTACTCTTTGCTATCTCATAATACCCATGATCTTCCACTTCATCTTAAACACTCTTCTTGTGACCTTTTTGCTGATGATTGCACAGTCTACACCAGTGACTATGACCGTATTAACGTTGAATCAACTCTTCAGGTGGAGTTAAACATTCTAATTAAATGGAGCAACGTCAATGGCATGGTTATAAATATTGATAAAACAAAATCAGTGCTCATAACAACAAGACAGAAACTACAAAACGTGACAAAAACAACACTTCGGCTCTGTACTTGACACATCACAGATAGAAAACGTTAGCGAGCACAAAACACTAGGTATTATTATTGACCAACATCTGACCTGGAAATCTTATGTGCAAGGTCTAACAAAACTCATCGCGCAAAAGGTATACCAGTTAGCCAAAATTAATCACTTCATCGATCAAGACACAAGGAAGACATACTACATATCACATATACAAACACATTTAGACTATTGCTCAACAATCTGTGATGGTTGCTCAGTGTCAAATACAAAGAGGCTATACGCACTTCAAAAGCGGGCAGTAAAGCTTATTAGTGACAAAGATCAAGCACAAACAACTAACCAGCAGAAACGTATTAAAATACTGCTCTTAAGAACAGGTTCTTCTTCAACAAAGCCAAGTTAGTACATCAAATTCTTTTACGGCATGCTCCATCTTATCTATTTAACCTATTTAAACTAAGCCAAAGTGCAGCCAACGCTTGAATAACATATGTCTTCCAAAACCTAGACTTGATCTTTACAAGAAAAGCTTTATTTATTCTGATGCTCATTTTTGGAATACCCTCTCATCCTGTATAAAAAATATAAATTAAACTCCCTCCTACAACTACAAACTTTTCCAATATCTATTTGATGTCGGCTACATACCTCCATGAATCGTAAAACTTAAAAAGTTATTTTAGACTGCTCTTACAAACACCGAACTCATTATTCTGAATAGTAATGAAATTTTTGTTTGGTAGATAGTCATTTATATGTGTATGTAGTTAGTCATTTATATGTGTATATAATCAGTCATTTATATGTGTATGTAGTTAGTCATTTTATGTGTATGTGGTTACTTTATTGTTAATTATGTTTGTTATATGAGCAGCATATTTGTCGAATGCCTGGAACAGAGTGAAAGTTGTTTGATAAAGGGCAGAATCTCAGACGGGCTTGCGTGCCCAATTTTTAACCCTTTTGAAATAAAGATCAATCAGTTAATCAAGCAAACAAGCAAGCAATCTATTTGTGACTTTCACTTTATTGCTGTGGTCTGGCAATATTCGCTTTATTGTGGTAGTCTGGCGATATGCGGATTATTATGGATGGTCTTGTGATATTCACTTTATTGTGGATGGCATATATATATATATATATATAGTGGTAGTCTGGTGATATTAGCTTTGTTCTAGTGATCTGGTGATATTCGCTTTATTGTGGTGATCTGGTGATATTCGCTTTATTGTGGTGACCTGGTGATATTAGCTTTATTCTGGTGGTCTGGTGATATTAACTTTGTTCTAGTGATCTGGTGATATTAGCTTTATTGTGGTGATCTGGTGATATTCGCTTTATTGTGGTGGTCTGGTGATATTCGCTTTATTGTGGTGGTCTGATGATATTCGCTTTATTGTGGTGGTCTGATGATATTCGCTTTATTGTGGTGGTCTGATGATATTCGCTCTATTGTGGTGGTCTGATGATATTCGCTTTATTGTGGTGGTCTGATGATATTCGCTTTATTGTGGTGGTCTGATGATATTCGCTCTATTGTGGTGGTCTGATGATATTCGCTTTATTGTGGTGGTCTGATGATATTCGCTCTATTGTGGTGGTCTGATGATATTCGCTTTATTGTGGTGGTCTGATGATATTCGCTTTATTGTGGTGGTTGGGTTATATTCACATTATTGAGGTGGTCTGTAACCTAACCCGCGATATCAGCGAGTTAAATCTGTACATCCACACTACTCTTCTCACTCTTTCTCTCTCTCTCTCTCTCTCTCTCCTCTCTCTCTCTCTCCTCTCTCTCTCTCTCTCACACACAACTAATTAAAACTGATCTTTTCGAAATCCCCTTTGGAGAGTTGAAAGATCACAAGGTTACTGTGCTCTGTGTGCTTGTTATTAAGCCGTGATTTTGATATTCTCTCACGGAACCTCGACAAGACTCTCCCGACAACTCTTAATCACGTGACGCAAGAGAAGTCTGCAAGATAATCCTCGTCTGAGAAGATTATTTTTAAGTTGTTAGCATCAGGCACTTGTAGAAGCTTTCATCATCTTTCTGACCAGACTTTCTCGTTGATGATTTCATTAATGTCTGATCAACTCACTGGTCAAATAGGCGCTCGAGTGGAGAAGTTGTTAGCGCAATAGCCTCTCGTGGTGTAGGTCGATGGTTTGAATCCCTGGAAGGCGCTCCAGTCACCCAACTGTAGAAACGCGTACTTAGTTTCTTCTTCGGCTGGAGAAGGAAAAGCGGCCATGCGTAACCATATCACCCGCCCTCTAGGTCGTCCACAGGTCAATGAAAATAGTCACTAACACTATATCCCATAGATGCCTCTAAGACATAATGGGACCACTTTCATCTTTACTTTTATCGATCAAACGTCATGTAAGCTCTTCTCTTTCCTGTTGCTTTTTGTCTGTTTTCAGTTGTTAGTCTTTGTTTCTTCTCAGATGGCACAAGATGTACGGATAATCACTAAATGTCACAGGGTCTTGACCAGCACTGGCTCTTAGAGAACTCTTTTGTGAATGAATTTTCTTTTTTAGAAGTGTCTTTGAAGTTTAGTTTAAGTCCCCCTCGTGTGGAAGATTGTATGCTGCTCTGTCTGCTAGGTCTGATAACGGATGACCTGCTACATCACAGATCGTAGCCGCTAGAGATAAGACAGATACGTAGAACGTCCTGACAGTACGCTTCCTGGGCTGCTGTCAATCAAGTGGAGCTCAGGTAAGGTAAAGTGTAGTGAAACAGGAGATACATCTTCTGAAGAGCGACGCCGCGAAAGAAAGATAATACCCATGAGACACCTGGGGAAAAAAACGGGCGAGGTCCAGTGAAGAAAAATATTCTCTAAATACAGGGTGCTTCAAAAATTCCCTGACACTTTCCATGAGCCAAAGCAGGACACAGTGGCTGTTACCATCTAGAGAAGTTCTCAAACTTTTACACATATTTTACAGGGACTCAATATGAGCACGTTTTCCTCAACCCCCCCCCCTTTTTTTTTTCTCTCCACCTCCCCTTCCCCACACCCTTACCCGACACGTCATTGTGATAATCGAGACGCCAGACATCAACTCCGTGAGGACTTTCAAAGCAACATAGAGGCAGATGACTCGTTTGCCGAGAGAGTAATTTTCGTCCTTGAATAACGTTCCTTGAAACTGGTCAGATGACAGACAATGTTCGTGTGTGTGTAGGGGGAGGGGGTGGCATAGAGACACTCGGCCAGGTCACTGAATGTCAGTTGGTTTGCCAAAAATTAATTTGTGCCATTTCGAGGGAAAACGTTTATGGGCCTTTCTTTTTCATGAAAGTGTCTTACCTGGTATGTCCTATCTCGTGGAAGTCTCTTGCCTGGTATGTCCTATCTCGTGGAAGTCTCTTGCCTGGTATGTCCTATCTCGTAGAAGTCTCTTACCTGGTATATCCTACATCGTGGAAATCTCTTACCTGGTATATCTTATCTCGTGGAAGTCTCTTGCCTGGTATGTCCTATCTCGTGGAAGTCTCTTGCCTGGTATGTCCTATCTCGTGGAAGTCTCTTGCCTGGTATATCCTACATCGTGGAAATCTCTTACCTGGTATATCTTATCTCGTGGAAGTCTCTTACCTGGTATGTCCTATCTGGGTGTGTTTATTGATTGCTTGATGCTTCAGCATCAGGAAGACTTAAATTTTTCAGCAAGACGGGGCACACCCTCACTGGAATTGCCTTTTTGAACGCAAACCTGCCAAACTGATGGATTGAAAAACTACTTACATTTATTGGGGTTGCCCTCTAGATGCCTTGAACTAACACCTTGTTACTTTTCCGCAGAATTTGAACATTCTGAACAGCCAATAGCTGACGACGTCGCATCTGTTATTCCAGATATGCTAAATAAAACAAGAGAGAAACTGGTTAATCGCGCTGACGTTGCCTCGCGTCACCAGGGACGCTCAATGAGTCTCTGTAAAGTGGGCCTAAAACTTAAACCATTTCTTCACAAAATAACACAGTGGCCTCTGAAAAGCGTAAAGAAGATTTTGGAACACCCTGTATTTAATATTTTCAAGACAGGACAAGTCCTCAATGGAGATCTGTGCCGTCATTTTGTAGATGCAAATGTTTGTATCCGAAATCGGTTATGAGATATAAAAAACGACAAACTATAGGACTGTTGACTGTGGCATGACACAACAAAGTGGTACTTGTGTCGGCGTTTTGACATACTATAAGAAACGATTTTCAAAAAAAAAACAACATGCTGAAATGAAAATATACAAAATTCAAAGCGTGTAATAAAGATTTGTTCTTGTTTTAAGATGAACTCTTCTATAGTCAACAAAAATTGAAATAAAAAAAAAGAATAAATCATGAATTCATTGATCTATGTTTTGGAAAAATTTTTTTAAATGAGAAGAGAAATAATCAGAGTGGCAAGAATATTTATGAAGGGACAGCTTTAAGAAGAGAGCTGGATACAGGCTGGCTGGGTGCATTGTGAAAACATGGGACAGAACAACTTAGTGAGCCATTAAAGACCAGCTTCTCCTGAGGGTTGAACGAGATAATGATGATGACGATGATGATGATGACGATGATGATAACGACGACGATGTCGATGACAATGGCGATGAAAATGTCGATGACGACGACGATGACGATGACGATGACGATGATGATGATGATGATGATGATATTTCTCGCAGGTTCTATAACTACGATCTTGAAATGTTAATAGCTAAATCATTGATGAATATTTCCAAACACTAGCATAGATTCGGATGGGAAGAGGGCTACTGCGGCCTTCTTTAACTTCCAGACACCGACTCCGAAGTGGGCCTCTCGCAAGACCCCATCATCTTTAAGAACCTCGCAGCCCGTTAGCTAGGCTCAGACACCAAAACAGGCTGTTGAAAAAGCTGCTGTGAGAGGACAGAGTGTTTGGCTTTCATTTCACAGGATAACAAGATCTCGGCGTCGTCATATCGCTTGCTAGTCGCCCTCTTTCTTGTTTGTTTCATCTCTCATCTTCATCTCGTCTCCACTTCATAAAAACCATCTGTACACTCATCGTATCACTTATTAGCCTTTCCTCTTTTCGTCTTTGTGCTTCTAAATGTGAACCCCACTCAAACTTCCATGTATTCTAATTTTACCCTACAAAAGCCTCAATATTTCCACCTTATTGTTGCCACAATGGGTTTTGGTGTATCGTTTTTTGGATATTTAAGCTCATCTGACACATGAATAAAGGTGTCTGTCAGCATCGAAAACAGGAGACGACATTGCCCATTTCTCTTGAATGTCTTTGTTATCCTGTAGCTGTCCCTTGCATGTGTACTCATGTATCAACTTTACATTACATTACAGCGACTGGGCGGAAAGCGATCCAAGAAGGTTATATAAGGAGTTTATAATTTGCTACGGTTGTGTGGAGAGAGATCTGTAGTTCTGATCGTAGTTTTCTCATGACTTCTGGTGGTTGTGAGGAAAAAGTAGTGTAACTATGGCCATAGTTTATTCACAGTTTGTGGCGACTGTAGAGCGAGATTCAAGTGGTTTTTTTTCTGTAGATTTTTTTCACAATTTGTGAGGATTGCAAGGTAAGGGTCATGTAGTTCTTTCGGTAGTTTTTTTTTCACAATATGTGTATTTGTAAGCGGTGAGTGAAGTAGTACTATTATGTGGATTTTTCACAATTTGTGATGATTGTAGAGCGAGAATCAAGTAGTGTTCTTCTATAGATTTTTCGTAATTTGTGATGACTGTACGAGAGACCCGTAATTCTGGCCCTAGGTTCCTGGAGATGTCATCTGCTGTAGGAATCTTAACATAAGTGAGAGCAGAATGCAGCTGACGTTAAGCTGAACTACACCAACATTCAAGTCCGGTTACTTTACCACCTTACCTTATATAAACTGGTTACTTTACCACCTTACCTTATATAAACTGGTTACTTTACCACCTTACCTTATATAAACTGGTTACTTTACCACCTTACCTTATATAAACTGGTTACTTTACCACCTTACCTTATATAAACTGGTTACTTTACCACCTTACCTTATATAAACTGGTTACTTTACCACCTTACCTTATATAAACTGGTTACTTTTCCACCTTACCTTATACAAACCGGCTACTTTGCCATCTTACCTTATATAAACTGGTTACTTTACCATCTTACCTTATATAAAAACTTCAAGGAAACTTCTACATGTACCCGTATGTCAAGAAAATGTTGAATTCATGTTAGTAAATGTTCTATATGAAGTTTTTGATGACGCTTTTAATGATTGGCGAAACAGGCTGCTCTGAAAGAGATGCATGCAGTGTTGTCCTGAAGGGGCTGTCATGGAATTTTGGAAAAAAAAAAAGTAAGCAAGAATGGCAGTGATACAAACAAGGAGATGAGTTTTTTTTTTTTTAATTACGGTTTTGAGCAACGTTCATTTCTGTAATCCCTGCCCAAAGTTTCCCTCCCCCTCCCCCTCCCCCAGGTCTTCGTTTTCTGTTTTGATTTTCAAGCACGAAATACTGTCCCTAGTTCTCCGAGAATTTGGTAGATGAAAAAGCTGAACATAACCAGTACAAGATATAGTCCAACATTTGCCAGATAACCAGCAGACCGTTTTGTTTCGTTTTGTTTTTTACTAACTATTGATCGATGAATATTACCGTTACCTAGACTGATTCAGTATATCATTCACAAATAGATATGCAGAAGAAGAGGAAGAAGAAGAAGACGACGAAGAAGATTTTGTTGCAAGATAAAGTCGCTCCCTCATCCAAATTTTCCTCCCTAAAGAGATCTTCCCGATGTGTTGTGAGATAATAAATTCTTCTTATGACTTTTCTTATGACAGTTCTTATGACTCTTCTTATGACTTTTCTAATGACTCCTCTACTCAGGCCAGATTCCTCTGGATTTATGTCTGTGTTCTCAACCTATAAATATAGGTCTTTCTAGTTCAAAGGTCTGCATTTTGCGTCTCGTGGGCTGTATCGTACTGATATATGTATAGTATTATACATAATCATTATTACATAATACCAGTATTACACAAGCAAAACAACTGTTATTCCGAACTGTATAATCTCTCTCTGTCTCTGTCTCTCTCTCTCTCTGAACCTTAAGTGCCCAGGGCACATGGGTCTTCCGCAAGGGTTTTCCACAAATGCCTGTCCTTCGCCTTTTTTTCTGCTCTTGCCCAGGTGAGCCCTCTATTGCTCAACATCCTCTCTGTTCTCCATGTCTCTTTTGGTTTACCCTTACTTCTGTTCCCCTGTGGTGTCCATCTTAGTGCTATTTTTGGCAGTGGGTTGTCAGTCATTCGGAGCACATGTCCCTACCATCACCGACGTCTTTCCTCAATAATTGCTGTCAGTGGATTATTATTATTGTTATTATTACATTCATTATTAGCTATATAATAGTTCCTCCCCCCCTCCACCTTTCGGGTACTCAGATAAGTGGTGACATCCAGGTTATTTGTACAAAAAGTTTACCGACCGAGTCAGTCTAACAGTCAATAGTTATGTCCCTTTTTTATTTCCATGTTTTTGTTAAGACGTTTGTTTGTGTACCTTGTGTACAGTCACACTGACCCCTGGTATGTTCCTGATCTTTTTCTCTGATGTTTGAAACGCACTTAGCATGGATACAGTGGATTCATATCATGGACTGGTGGATAAAAGCTGGTCAGGACCCTGTCCTTCCTCTTGTTGATAATCTTTCCAGGTAGATGTGTTCACTCATTGTAACTAGGGGGCTAGTGCTCAGATAAGTGGTGGAGCCAGCCTAGCAGCTTGTTTCATGGATCCATCCGAGATCTTCAGACATGACGAAGTAATCCCTCGCCACCAAGCGTGTTGTCTGTCCCTGGCCGGCATCACAAAGTCAAGGTCAGAAGTGAGGAACAGTTGCCAGGTCAAGGCATGTGGTGATCAATGTCAGGGCAACTTGTCCTGGTTCGGTGAGTCAGTTTGTTCAAATCTCTCCATGTTCTCATTGCTCTATGTACAGACTTGAGTTGTTGCTGTCTGCTGTGTTGGTCTCTGTTGTTTAGCCTGAAGCGAGTTAAACAGTCAAATTCTCTACAAGAACAAGTTAAACAGTCAAGTTCTACGAAAGAGGTAGTTATACATTCACGTTCTGTACAAGAACTACTAGTTAAATAGTCAAGTTTATTCAAGAAGCTAGGCTGAAGTTTTAGATTACGAATACAAATGTTGGCAGGAAATGTAATTTTTGGCGGGAAATGTAATTTTTTGGCGGGAAATGTAATTTTTGGCGGGAAATGTAACTGTTGGCGGGAAATGTAATTTTTGGCGTGAAATGTAACTGTTGGCGGGAAATGTAACTTTTGGCGGGAAATGACTGAGAAAATGCCTGTTTCACATCTACATTAGGAGTGACAAGTCAAATCAAGGTCATATTCCAGGTCTCTGCCATTTATAAAGAAACAGGATGCTGTGTTTCATCCTGACAGATTAGGTGATGTCGAATCTTGCGTAGGAGTTTCTTTACTGGCTCCACTACATGTCACCCACACAGCAGGTAATTTTGTGAGTGATTTTCAAGATCGACGAGGTGGCCAGATGCAAGGCGACCATCGTCCACTCAGACAACACGGCCAGTTCATTTTGTGTGTGATCCTGTAAAAGAAAGACAAAGAGCTAAGAGGTAAACAAGCTGTTTCCAACTTCAGCCGACAAATGTTTCAATTACCTGGCATCTGGACACAGCGCAGACATCTCAAGTCTGTCATCTGTCAACATGTCTGCTTCCCAGGTAATTTGTTTAAAAGGATGTTTGGAAATCTCACACCTCGCTTCATCAATTCCATTTATAAATCAATAAATATCCTGGAAATCTTGGGAAATTTTCGCTCACACAAAAAAAAGGAACCTATCTGGTCGTAAGTCGAGTTTGTTTGTTTGTTTGATTACCTTCAGTTGTTTTCTTGCCAGTTTCCTTTGTCTAGCTGAAAACATCAAACTCTGTGATCCGTATATTCGGTTCGCTTGAAAGGTATGGCAATAACTGCCAAACCGCTGACAGCGGCATGCATCCAAGCCAGTACTGCGGCTCGCGGGAGAACAAGCAAACAAACCCACGTCTCAGACGACAGACAGTAATAAAATCAACTTGATATTGTTGCCAACAAAACCTGCCCCGTTTTATAGAGACATAAACTAAATGGATTTTCAAGTGAAAGGAATGGCGCGCGTGTATCTACACAGCTTTAGCCACGTTCTGTCTCAATTTTCCGCTTTTTTTTTTTTTGTTTTCTTTCAGTACGTCCTAGTTCGCGTCTGTATTTATTTTAAGCCATCTTCATGCTTGCACATTTGGATTACAATACATTGCAAACACATAATATCTTATCTTTTATCTCCGTATTAAATCTTAATTATATTTATACGCATCTTGATATATTATATCCTTTTATATGTCAGTAATTTTTTTTTCCTTTCCTTTGTGTATTATTTAAAAAAAAATCTTTTAATGTCATTAAATCTATCTATCTATCTATCTATCTATCTATCTATCTATCTATCTATCTATCTATCTGTCTGTCTGTCTGTCTGTCTATCTATCTATCTGTCTATCTATCTGTCTGTCTGTCTATCTATCTATCTATCTATCTATCTATCTATCTATCTAATCTATCTATCTATCTGTCTGTCTGTCTGTCTATCTATCTATCTATCTATCTATCTAATCTATCTATCTATCTATCTATCTAATCTATCTATCTATCTGTCTGTCTGTCTGTCTGTCTATCTATCTATCTATCTGTCTATCTAATCTATCTATCTATCTATCTAATCTATCTATCTATCTGTCTGTCTGTCTGTCTGTCTATCTATCTATCTATCTATCTATCTATCTATCTATCTAATCTATCTATCTATCTATCTATCTGTCTGTCTGTCTGTCTATCTATCTATCTATCTATCTATCTATCTATCTAATCTATCTATCTATCTATCTATCTATCTATCTATCTACTTACCTGCCTGGCTGTCTAGTACGATAGAGAGACAGATAGACGGACAGAAAGTCAAACAAGAATACACACAGACAAACATGAAGTAAGGCATACTACCAAGTAAACTGCACACACCCCGCCCCCGCACCAGCAGACTTCAATTATTTCTTGATTCTAAGAAAAACTGATGAAAAAAAATGTTCATTACTTAAAGATACATTCTAGACAGACAATGGTGGAAGGACACATGACTCTTCATCAGATCAGCCCAGTGGATGTACTCCAAGTAAATATCATATCTTGATGGATGGATGTATTCCAAGTAAACATCATATCTTGGTGGATGGATGTGCTCCAAGTAAACATCATATCTTGATGGATGGATGTATTCCAAGTAAACATCATATCTTGGTGGATGGATGTATTCCAAGTAAACATCATATCTTGATGGATGGATGTGCTCCAAGTAAACATCATATCTTGGTGGATGGATGTGCTCCAAGTAAACATCACATCTTGATGGATGGATGTACTACTAATAAACATCATATCTTGGTGGATGGCTTTAGGTAGGATTGACCTACCACACAGAAGTTTAGGCTAAACATAGTACACTTCTACCCCTTTTCCTCCCCAGTCCATCTTCTAAAATATTACCTGTTTCTCTTCTGGTTGTGATCTCTGCTGTAAGATGTTGTGTTACACTGCCAGAACACAACAGATACGTCAATATCTTGTATATATTACAACGTTCTGAACAGTATTACTAGTTTTATATAACATAACATCCAGGTACAACATAAACAGTTTTATATAACATGCTGGTACAACATTAACAGTTTAAAATAACATGCTGGTACAACATTAACAGTTTAATATAACATGCTGGTACAACATTAACAGTTTAATATAACATGCTGCTACAACATTAACAGTTTAATATAACATGCTGGTACAACATTAACAGTTTAATATAACATGCTGGTACAACATTAACAGTTTAATATAACATGCTGGTACAACATTAACAGTTTAATATAACATGCTGGTACAACATTAACAGTTTAATATAACATGCTGGTACAACATTAACAGTTTAATATAACATGCTGGTACAACATTAACAGTTTAATATAACATGCTGGTACAACATTAACAGTTTAATATAACATGCTGCTACAACATTACTAGTTATAAATGACCGTCATGTAACAATTTGGGAACACCCTCCCCCTTCCTTACTTACGCTAGACCCCCCCTTTTTCATAAGCTTACACCTCTACCGGAAGAAGACTAATCCGCCAGTGCCTGGTTACTCTTGAATCCGGGGTAGTACAGGTAGCCAGGTGTGATTCTGACCACATCAGACTTCGCTTTCCCTAAGTCCCGTTCCGTTAGAGATCAGGGCAGGCATCAAGCAGAGTTTACCTGCAAGTTAGTCGGCGATTGCTCGTAGCAAGCAGCCGTGGGACATCTCAACAGAAGAGCATTGAAAGCGCTCAAACTGACAGTTGTTTCTTTTTGATTGCATCGTTTGTTTACCCCTTTTGTTTCCCTCATTTGTCTATTTCTTTTCATTGTTTATTAATTCGTTATATGCAATTTTATATGTTGTATTCCCTCTACGTTTGTTTAAAGGCTCGCTTTGATTTGGGAATGAACAGACTATGGTGACTTCCTTTTGCTTTCAGGGGTTCTTTCCCCTTTCGCTTTTGTCTAAGATGACTAACAGGCGAGGCACTGGGGTACCCGTTCTTTTGTCTAGGAAGACTAATAGGAGAGGCAGTGGGATACTCGTTCTTTTGTCTAGGAAGACTAATAGGAGAGGCAGTGGGGTACCCGTTCTTTTGTCTAGGAAGACTAATAGGAGAGGCAGTGGGGTACCTGTTCTTTTGTCTAGGAAGACTAATAGGAGAGGCATTAGGGTACCCGTTCTTTTGTCTAGGAAGACTAATAGGAGAGGCAGTGGGGTACCCGTTCTTTTGTCTAAGAAGACTAACATGCGAGGCAGTGGGGTACCCGTTCTTTTGTCTAAAAAAGACCAACAGGCGAAGCAGTGGGGGTACCTGTTCTTTTGTCTTGAAAGACTAAGAGTCGAGACAGTGGGTTACCCGATCTTTTGTCTGCTGTTTACTGGAATATTCACAGCCACCTTCCCTATCTATGGTCACTCAACGTCCCCCACCCCTTTCAGCCCCCACCAGCTGCGTTCACTTGGAATAAAAAGGATAGATTGTCTCTACCAGGTTATTGTCCCCACCTTTTATAAAACTAACCGCTCAGCTTCACCTATCATAGCTGCCAAGTTAAGTCTTTCTCTCTGATATACACACTTTATCACCTCTCTCAAAAACGCCCAAAGAACTGGGTAAACATTTTCTTACATTCTTTTCCTACTTCCTTTCCCTTTCACCTACAGTCTGTAAACAGCCAAATGTCTCTCTGTAAACAGCCAAATATCCCTACAAGAAATCAGAAAACCACAAAGGGGCCTCTAGTCAAATTGTACTTGAGTTTTAAGATTTAAAGACCTATATCGCCAGCAATTTCCTCAAAGTTTGATCGCTGTAGTCGAGTAGAGCAGTAAAGTAAGTTTATGGCCTACACGAATGTAATAAGATTGTTTACAATACCCTTGATCGCCTGGCGAGAACGTGGCTGTTTATGGCAGGTGTTCCGCGGGCTTTATTGTCTGTTACGTTCTGCCCTCCTCTACGGTGCTAGATCAGGCACCGCTTCCCTTGTTGCGTTGGCTCTTTGTGTTTGAGCTCCGTGCGTTGAGAACACACTCACTAAGGCAGCCCTCACTGCCTTGTCGTACTAGGCAGTTGCTGGCCATTATGGAGTAAGGGTTTGAATCTTACTTATGCTGGGAGACGAATTATATAACGGAGAAACTCTTACAATAAATGTTTCTTCGTGATGTCCTGAATTTTATCTTTATCTTCTGTGATTCACTAAAGATTTTCCCTAATCTTATCTTCGCGTTATATGAAACATATAAGTTTTCATTGATTCTTATCTTGGTGTTGTGTGATACACTACATTTTTGCCAGATTCTTACTTCAGTGTTCTGTGATACGTTGCAAGTTTTCCTTATTTTTACGTTCTGTGATCCACTAAAAGTTTTCCCTAATCTTAACTTCGAGTCCCGTGAAACATTAAGTTTTTCCCTGTTTCTTATCTCTGTATTCTGTGACACGCCACAGAGAAAAATAAATTCAAAGTAAGCTGGTGACTCATAGCAGGCCAAGATGGAAACTGACTTCCTCGTGGTGATCCCTGTAACCAGCCTGTCGTCCCTCGGCTTTGTTTAGGCAGACAGAGCCAGGCAAGGCCTCTGTGTTGGTTCTGGTGCAAAAACTACCTTCTTTTGTTTATAAACTCTTTAGGCAGCAAGGATTGTTAGCCGGGAACGATGTGTTGGCTGTGAGAGGGAACACTTGTAAGTTTTGGGTTTTTTTTTTTTGTTTTGTTTTTTTTTTTTTTGTTTTTGGATGAGAGCAATGACAAAGGTAAGCATCGAGAGACAGAACATGGAATAGAACAAAGCGTAGAACATGAAATAGAACAAGGATGTGTCCTGTTTTATCCGACTTCTTCTCTTTATATCCTGCTGCTCCTTATGTCATCTCTGGGAGGTCACGCAAGCCATATTAACCTACTCCCTATCCGATATGATATCCGTGTGTTTAACTGTATGAGACACAATTTCATAGTTTCAAGCTGAGAGTACAGAAGAAAAAGAAGATATGGTCTTTCTCATCTGTCATTCACTCTCTTTACCTACCATCTTTCATTCTATCACCCTCATCGTCGTCCTCATTCTCATTATCATAAACATGAACTCAAATCACCCTCCTCCTATACTCCTTTCTCCTGATCACACGTCCTCTGACCTCAGCGATTTGTCTCCATTTATTTGTTGTTGTTTCCCGTGATTAATGTCTTCTTAATGTCTGCTTCACCACAGCAAGACATGCTTGCTACGCCATGAGCACAACTAGTCTAACTCATTCACATGCAGTAAGTCTTAAGAACGTTTGGGCTCTTTGTCTCAGGTCAGTGTGTTATCTTCGCTTCTAGCTGTGCTGCCTAAGGCGCCTACACGTGGAGAGGTCTGAGATAACTGCTTTCAGGTATGGAATGGAAATATTCTGGGCACTTTCAAATGTGATACGTTAACTAATGAATTCTGTATATGGTTACTTCAAGTTAGAAACTAAATATTGTATTTGAAAAGAAAGATGAAGAGGTCTACATCTTACATATAGAAAGAAAAGAAGGAACGCGTTATTGTCAAACTAGGAGAAAATTTGCGAATGAACGATAACTATGTTAAGGAAACGGAATATTTTAAAAATCCAACAAATTCCAGCTAGTCACAGTGCCATAACATCTTAAGAAATCCAACAAATTTCTACATCCCAACATCTCATGAGAGCCAACAAATTTCGGCTGGTCTCAATGTTACATCATCTCAAGAAATCCAACAAATTTCACTTAGTCTCAGTGTCTCAGTTCAAGATATCCATCAAGTTGACAGCTTATATCCACCAGCCCTGGAATATTTCATTCCTTGCCTTATTTATCAGATGGTTACATTCAAATGAAGTGCCAACAACTGTTAGATTACCAAGCCACTTGTAACGATGAATTGACCTGGACTACAGAACAGATCTGGTTATTGTAGCATGTAGCATGTTAACATCTGTAATCTCCGAATAGAAAAGACAGTGCTGGTCGTAGTAATACCCACCATATTATCTGTTATATTTCCTAATTTAGTTGCTGAATTTATCGATTGTGTTTATAAACATGACAAACTGTGAAATCGCGCTAAATCAGAACAAATTATATTTGAAATCGTTATGAAAAAAAATCTGTCCTTCATTTTCCAGATTCCGCTTGTTCATATCATAAATTCTAATGTCTGATGGACTGTCATAAATTCTAATGTCTGATGGACTGTCGTAAATTCTTATGTCTGATGGACTGTCATAAATTCTTATGTCTGATGGACTGTCATAAATTCTAATGTCTGACGGACTGTCATAAATTCTAAATTGAGCATTTAGCTGACTGATCAGTGCAGTGTGGAGGATCCTAGATATGGGGAATACTGGATGTGGAGAATCCTAGATATGGGGAATACTGGATGTGGAGGATCTTGAATGTGGGGAATACTGGATGTGGAGGATCCTGGATGTGGAGGATCCTAGATATGGAGGATCCTAGATGTGGAGGATCCTGGATGTGGAGGATCCTGGATGCCTGGATGTGGAGGATCCTAGATGTGGAGGATCATATATGTGGAGGATCCTGGATGTGGAGGATCCTGGATGCCTGGATGTAGAGGATCCTGGATGTGGAGGATCATAGATATGGAGGATCCTAAGATGTGGAGGATCATAGATGTGGATTATCCTGGATGTGGAGGATCCTTGATGTGGAAGATCCTAGATATGGAGGATCCTAGATGTGGAGGATCCTAGATGTGGAGGATTCTGGATGTGGAGGATCCTAGATATGGAGGATCCTGGATGTGGAGGATCCTAGATATGGAGGATCCTGGATGTAGAGGATCCTGGATGTAGAGGATCCTGGATGTAGAGGATCCTGGATGTGGAGGATCCTAGATGTGGAGGATCCTGGATGTATTCCTCTAACGTCTAGCTATTCATTCGCTCTGAAACTGACACTTCTCTTCATTGAAAACCTCAGTCTTAGCAGAGATTGTTTGTGTCATGTACAATCATAGATCTTACAGGGATTCGAACTGCTGTCTCCTGAATGGAAAACCAATGTTCAAACTGCACAGCCACGTAGTTAATAACAGAGATTCATTTGGAGATATTTAAAAGAGAGAGAGAGAGAGAGAGAGAAAAAGAGAATATCTGGGACTATGAGTGACTGTTGATATCTCAGACAACTGTGTCGATAGCAGACATATCTCAGACAACTGTGTCGATAGCAGACATATCTCAGACAACTGTGTCGATAGCAGACATATCTCAGACAACTGTGTTCATAGCAGACATATCTCAGACAACTGTGTCGATAGCAGACATATCTCAGACAACTGTGTTCATAGCAGACATATCTCAGACAACTGTGTCGATAGCAGACATATCTCAGACAACTGTGTTCATAGCAGACATATCTCAGACAACTGTGTCGATAGCAGACATATCTCAGACAACTGTGTCGATAGCAGACATTTCTCAGACAACTGTGTCGATGGAAGACAGATTATCTGTCTGTGGGATATGTGGATATTTTTATCTTACACCTGATTTTGCAGGTAGATATACAGGTAGAAGTAAGCTCAGTAAAACAACAGATATTCCCGTTATAAGATCTGGTATTTTCTTGTCCTCTCATTGCTCTGTCCAGCAACTGTGATCCTCTTTCCTCTCTGTTCAGCAACTGTGATCCTCTTTCCTCTCTGTCCAGCAACTGTGATCCTCTTTCCTCTCTGTCCAGCACCGCTGATCCTCTTTCCTCTCTGTCCAGCACCGTTGATCCTCTTTCCTCTCTGTTCAGCAACTTTGATCCTCTTTCCTCTCTGTTCAGCAACTTTGATCCTCTTTCCTCTCTGTTCAGCAACTTTGATCCTCTTTCCTCTCTGTTCAGCAACTTTGATCCTCTTTCCTCTCTGTTCAGCAACTGTGATCCTCTTTCCTCTCTGTTCAGCAACTGTGATCCTCTTTCCTCTCTGTCCTGCAACTGTGATCCTCTTTCCTCTAAGCTCACCACAGGGAGTCCAGCTTTGTGCTTGATCGCGGGCCACACAGAGTCCAGCTTTGTGCTTGATCGCGGGCCACACAGAGTCCAGCTTTGTGCTTGATTGCGGGCCACACAGAGTCCAGCTTTGTGCTTGATCGCTGGCCACACAGAGTCCAGCTTTGTGCTTGATTGCGGGCCACACAGAGTCCAGCTTTGTGCTTGATCGCGGGCCATACACACAACACAATTCAACGTTTCTGGCAACTCATTCTTCTATAGTTGGGACAAATAGGTTATTTCGGTCAGAACAGATTATTTTATATATATATAATTACATATTATATTATATTATATTATATTACACGGCACTGTGCTGTATTGTATTGTCTTTCATTGTATCGTACCGTATCACACCACATTATTTAGTCTTCTGTATTTCTTGTTGAACTTTCTCATGGCTTATAAAGTGGCTGGGTGTAGACTCATATTTTCTCCCTTGGAATATGTTCCAGAAACTACAGAAACTCTCCTATTGTGTTCCATCTGTTACCACTAGTACTTACACACCCTGTTCTTGTTTCTTTCATTGGCCTCAAGTTAATTATATCTCACACAAATCTACAGACATTGGCCTCAAGTTAATTATATCTCACACAAATCTACAGACATTGGCCTCAAGTTAATTATATCTCACACAAATCTACAGACATTGGCCTCAAGTTAATTATATCTCACACAAATCTACAGACATTGGCCTCAAGTTATTATATCTCACACAAATCTACAGACATTGGCCTCAAGTTAATTATATCTCACACAAATCTACAGACATTGGCCTCAAGTTAATTATATCTCACACAAATCTACAGACATTGGCCTCAAGTTAATTATATCTCACACAAATCTACAGACATTGGCCTCAAGTTAATTATATCTCACACAAATCTACAGACATTGACCTCAAGTTAATTATATCTCACACAAATCTACAGACATTGACCTCAAGTTAATTATATCTCACACAAATCTGCAGACATTGACCTCAAGTTAATTATATCTCACACAAATCTACAGACATTGACCTCAAGTTAATTATATCTCACACAAATTTACAGACATTGGCCTCAAGTTAATTATATCTCACACAAATCTACAGACATTGGCCTCAAGTTATTATATCTCACACAAATCTACAGACATTGGCCTCAAGTTAATTATTCTCACACAAATCTACAGACATTGGCCTCAAGTTAATTATATCTCACACAAATCTACAGACATTGGCCTCAAGTTAATTATATCTCACACAAATCTACAGACATTGGCCTCAAGTTAATTATACTCACACAAATCTACAGACATTGGCCTCAAGTTAATTATATCTCACACAAATCTACAGACATTGGCCTCAAGTTAATTATATCTCACACAAATCTACAGACATTGGCCTCAAGTTAATTATATCTCACACAAATCTACAGACATTGGCCTCAAGTTAATTATATCACACAAATCTACAGACATTGACCTCAAGTTAATTATATCTCACACAAATCTGCAGACATCGACCTCAAGTTAATTATATCTCACACAAATCTACAGACATCGACCTCAAGTTAATTATATCTCACAGAAATCTACAGACATTGACCTCAAGTTAATTATATCTCACACAAATCTGCAGACATTGACCTCAAGTTAATTATATCTCACACAAATCTACAGACATTGACCTCAAGTTAATTATATCTCACACAAATCTGCAGACATCGACCTCAAGTTATTATATCTCACACAAATCTGCAGACATCGACCTCAAGTTAATTATCTCACACAATCTGCAGACATCGACCTCAAGTTAATTATATCTCACACAAATTTACAGACATTGACCTCAAGTTAATTATATCTCACACAAATTTACAGACATTGGCCTCAAGTTAATTATATCTCACACAAATCTACAGACATTGGCCTCAAGTTAATTATATCTCACACAAATCTACAGACATTGACCTCAAGTTAATTATATCTCACACAAATCTACAGACATTGACCTCAAGTTAATTATATCTCACACAAATTTACAGACATCGACCTCAAGTTAATTATATCTCACATAAATTTACAGACATCGACCTCAAGTTAATTATATCTCACACAAATCTACAGACATTGACCTCAAGTTAATTATATCTCACACAAATCTACAGACATTGACCTCAAGTTAATTATATCTCACACAAATCTGCAGACATCGACCTCAAGTTAATTATATCTCACACAAATCTACAGACATCGACCTCAAGTTAATTATATCTCACAGAAATCTACAGACATTGACCTCAAGTTAATTATATCTCACACAAATCTGCAGACATTGACCTCAAGTTAATTATATCTCACACAAATCTGCAGACATTGACCTCAAGTTAATTATATCTCACACAAATCTGCAGACATCGACCTCAAGTTAATTATATCTCACACAAATCTGCAGACATCGACCTCAAGTTAATTATATCTCACACAAATCTGCAGACATCGACCTCAAGTTAATTATATCTCACACAAATTTACAGACATTGACCTCAAGTTAATTATATCTCACACAAATTTACAGACATTGGCCTCAAGTTAATTATATCTCACACAAATTTACAGACATTGGCCTCAAGTTAATTATATCTCACACAAATCTACAGACATTGACCTCAAGTTAATTATATCTCACACAAATCTACAGACATTGACCTCAAGTTAATTATATCTCACACACATTTACAGACATCGACCTCAAGTTAATTATATCTCACATAAATTTACAGACATCGACCTCAAGTTAATTATATCTCACATAAATCTACAGACACTGACCTCAAGTTAATTACATCTCACACAAATTTACAGACATCGACCTCAAGTTAATTATATCTCACATAAATTTACAGACATCGACCTCAAGTTAATTATATCTCATACAAATCTACAGACATCGACCTCAAGTTAATTATATCTCACACAAATTTACAGACATTGACCTCAAGTTAATTATATCTCACACAAATCTGCAGACATTGGCCTCAGGTTAATTGCATTTCACACAAATGTACACATATTAGCTAATACTCCTTTGTAAAGTCCTTTTACTAGAGATATGCTTGTAACTCCAGTGTAAAAGAGGATAATTCGCCCTACAAACCCTTAGCAGGTGGAGATAATACCCCCATAAACCCTTAGCAGGTAAGGATAATTCGTCTTATAAACCCTTAGCAGGTGGAGATAATTGGCTCTATAAACCGTTAGTAGGTTGCAATAATTCGCTTTGTAAACCCAGTATAAAGCAGAGATAAATCAGCCTATAAATCTTCGTCAGTGGGTCACGTTGAAGATCCGTAAATGTTTACGATGTTGTCAGCTTTAGAGTAGTTGTAATATTAGAAGTAAGAACCACATCAACAGTGGTAACAAAAGTAGTAGTAGTAGTATAGTAGTAGTAGTAGTAGTAGTAGTAGTAGTAGTAGTAGTAGTCATCATCATCATCATCATCATCATCATCTCGGGCCGTCTCCCCACGGATGTTCGGCTGCAATGAATCTCCACTCTGCTCTATTTCTTGTCTTAGAACACTCGGCCAAGCTTGTCCCTGTCCATCTCTTGATGTTGTCCACCCATCTATGTCTCTGTCGTCCTCTTGTACTCTTCCCTTCGATCTTGCCCTCAAGAAGAGTCTTCAATATAATATTGTGTCTCTTGGCATGCCCAAATTGTCTTAGCTGTCTTGTGTTTATGATTTTAAATATTTCTCATTCATTTCTAGTTGGTTTAGCACTAGTTTAGTAGTAGTAGTACTAGCAGTAGTATTAGCAGTAGTAATAGTAGTAGTTGTTGTAGTATTATTAGTAGTAATAATATCAGTAGTAGTAGTAGTAGTAGTAGTAGTAGTAGTAGTAGTAGTAGTAGTAGTAGTAAATGTTGTTTTTGTTGTTGTTGTTGTTGTTGTTATTGCTGTGTTAGAAAAAGTAGTAAATTGAGAGTGTATTATTTGCCTTGGAAGGTCATAGACAACAGTTCACAGTCATTTTTTTTCTATTTCTCTTTCTTTCAAGTACACACGTTGTGCCCTTCATACATGTACAGGTTGTGCCCTTCATACATGTACAGGTTGTGCCCTTCATACATGTACAGGTTGTGCCCTTCATACATGTACAGGTTGTGCCCTTCATACATGTACAGGTTGTGCCCTTCATACATGTACAGGTTGTGCCCTTCATACATGTACACGATGTGCCCCTCATACATGTACAGGTTGTGCCCTTCATACATGTACAGGTTGTGCCCTTCATACATGTACAGGTTGTGCCCTTCATACATGTACAGGTTGTGCCCTTCATACATGTACAGGTTGTGCCCTTCATACATGTACACGTTGTGCCCTTCATACATGTACACGATGTGCCCCTCATACATGTACAGGTTGTGACCCTCATACATGTACACGTTGTGCCCTTCATACATGTACAGGTTGTGCCCTTCATACATGTACACGATGTGCCCCTCATAAGTGTATGCGTTGTGACCCTCATACATGTACACGTTGTGCCCTTCATACATGTACAGGTTGTGCCCTTCATACATGTACACGATGTGCCCCTCATAAGTGTATGCGTTGTGCTCCTCATACATGTACACATTGTGCCTCATACATATACACATTATGCCCCTCATAAGTGTACACGTCGTGCTCTCATAAGTGTACACGTTGTGCCCTTCATAAGTGTAAACGTTGTGCCCCTCATACATGTACACATTGTGCCCCTCATAAGTGTACACATTGTGCCCTTCATAAGTGTACACATTGTGCCCCTCATACATGTACAGCACCATTTAGCGGTGGGTGAGCGCATGTTGTAAGTACTGACAGCTCAACATACAACATCATCCAAACAATCAGTTCACGCTGACTTTGACCGAGACTCAGGGGGTACCTCTACATTAAAGAACAAGTCCAAGCATAAGTCCAGCTTTAAGATCTCTCATATACGATCTCACTTATATCTCTCTCTTTCTCTCTCTCTATCTTTCTCTCTCTTTATTCTGAATAGTCCCGAAATTTTTGTTTAGTAGATAGTCATTTATATATGTATCTATTTACTTCTGTACTGAGTGAATGGACAAGCGCGAAACGTAAATGTTATATTTTATTTTATGTCTCTCAGCTTCAATATTAATTATGTTTGTTATATGAACAGCATATTTGTAGAATGTCTGGAATAGAGTGAAAGATGTATGATAAAGGGCAGAATGTCAGACGGGTCTGCGTGCCCAATTCTTAACCCTTTTGAAATAAAGATCAATCAATCAATCATTCAATCAATCTCTCATCTCTATATATCTCTCTGTCACTCTCTATCTTTTTCTGTCTCTCTATCTTTCTCTGTCACTCTTTATATCTCTCTGTCTCTGCCTCCCTCCCTATCTCCCACTCTCTGTCTCTCTCTATGTCTCTGCCTCCCTCCCTATCTCCCTCTCCCTGTCTCTCTCTCTCTCTCTCTCTCTCTATCGCACAATGCTCCACCCTATTTGAGGTCGTTATTGAAATCCAACCCAAAACATAATCAACGCTTAACCAATTGTATTTTCCCAAAACCAAGGCTTGACATGTTTTAAAAAAGCTTCTCTTACTCAGCTGCCCACCTTTGGAATGCCCTACCAATTCACGTAAAACTTATAAATAACATTCGTTCTTATAACTTTAAACTTTGCCAACATCTGTTTTATATGGACTATTTGCCTCCGTAAGCATAGTTTAAAGTAGTTTAAAGTATGGCTTGAGTGTTGTAATTGTTTTTAATACTGTTTTTCTATAAATTTGTTAGTTTTGATTGAATGTAAGAATGAAAGTTTATTTCATGTTGTTGCATAAATCAGAGTGCAGAGTGTATGGACAGAGATACGTTTATTATTTATTTATGTAATCATTTAATTGTGTCTTCATGATTATTATGCTCATTAACAAATGCTGAATGACTGTGACTAAGTGAAAGCTGTATGATGAAGGGCAGAATGTTAGACGGGCCTGCGTGCCCAATTCTTAACCCTTTGAAAATAAAGTATGTTCGTTCTCTCTTTTTCTCTCTCTTTCTCTCTCTCTCTTTCTCTCTCTTTTTCTCTCTTTTTCTCTCTCTCTCCCTCCCTCTCTCTCTCTGAACCTTAAATGCCCAGGGCACATGAGGCTTCCGCAGGGGTTTTCCACAAACGTCTGTCCTTTGCTTTTTTTTCTGCTCTTGCCCAAGTGAACCCTCTATTGCTCAACATCCTTTCTGTTGTTCTTCTCCATGTCTCTTTTGGTCTACCCTTACTTCTGTTCCCCTGTGGTGTCCATCTTAGAGCTATTTTTGGTAGTGAGTTGTCAGTCACCCGGAGGACATGTCCCAACCATTGCCAGCGTCTTTCCTCAATAATTGTTGTCAGTGGCTTCATTTGCATTTCTGCAAACAAGATGTTATTTCTTACGGTGTTTGGCTAAAATATTCTTCTAATTCTTCGTAAACATTTAGTCTGGAAAGAATGTAGCTTGTTTTCTATAGCTTTTGGTGAGAAAGTGATTAAATATGGAGTATCTCACACATCTCACATATACTCCATGTGTAATCACTTTCTCAGCACTCATGTAGGCAGATAAAGGTCAGGTATGCCTCTATTCGTCCATCCTCTAGCCTCCACACAGCTGTTCTCCCAGCAACCAAGTTTAATAACAGCTAAGTCACATGACCAAATGTACCGAAGTTCACATCTTCACTTGCTGAACCGTGTGTTATTGTAAGGCCGGAGCAGTCAGGACAAAGTAACCTATCCACTGCTATATCCGTCTTAAGTATTTAGTTTATTGCTTTTCCAGGTTAATCTCATACGCTGTGCCAAGCCTTGTTGTTTCTGGTTTGCTAGAATAGTGGGCTCTATATTCGTTTGCTAAACACAACTGCCGGCCCCCTGTTTTCATCATGATCTGCCAGGCTGAGGTTAGATATAAAACCTGTGACTAAGTCATGTCATGTAGCCCTTGTCTCAGCTGTTAAGCAATCCATCACTGTTTTCCCCTTTTTTACTTATTAGAGAAATTAATCGTGAACTTGGATATAGGGACCACTTGTAACCACCTCCATCCCGAGGCCGAACCTGGCCCTCCATGAGGCCAGACGTGGCCCTCCATGAGGCTGGACCTGGCTCTCCATGAGGCCGGATTATTCAGCTGTTGAGCTGGTTGATCAGCTCAGTTTAATGTCAGACTGACCTTGGGCATACTTCAAAGCATGCGTCTAAAATAACGCCAGGATAGGTCGTGGTTCTCTCTTGATCAGCCACCTGAAGTTCCTGAAACTGAACGAAAATATCCATTTATGAAGACTGACGTTTTATTGTTATTCTCACTGAAGACTGATGTTTTATTATTATTCTCAATGAAGACTGACGTGTTGTTATTATTCTCCAAAGCTTCTAGTTCACCCACTTTCTGCTGTTGTTAAGAGTGACCCTCACTTCTTGAGCCTGTCGCAGCAGAGACAGGTAGATGTTGTGGCTCTGCTATTCAGGCCATGAAAGGAAGTCAGCAGAGACAGGTAGATGTTGTGGCTCTGCTATTCTTGCCATGAAAGGAAGTCCGCACTCTGACCATGGAGCGATGAGAGAAGGGAGAAAAAGAAGCATAAATTGTCTCTTGAAAACAAAAAGTCTGGCAAATCAAGAACGAAGAGGATAACACTTCAACAAATTTATCAGATACTATCCGTGAAACAAAATGTAAAGAAAAAAAATGTTTACCGTCTGCTCCCAACTCTGGCAGGCTACCCCACAGCAGTTCAGAAGAGATAACGATTCATGATGAAGTTCACTTGATCATTTGTGAATGTATAGTTTTGTTTGTGAATGTATAGTTTTGTTTCCCCTATTGTTTACCAACGCTTAAATTCCGTCTGGAAACGTTAGCGACGTGTATACATTCTTCAAGCTCCTTTGAGAAATACGGCACTGCCAAACCGAATTGACAGACGATGATGTCATTGTTTCTAAAACGTAAGTTTCACCACAATCTAAATGTGTGTTTGTGCGTATTTACTTTTACTGTATCACTTCATACTTACTTCTGACGCGCATGTGTACCACCTCAAGTTAAAAAAAAAACAACTTCATCCTCTTTTATGGAATTAAAGTTTATTTTCTAAAACTTTTAAATCTCAAGGCGTTTCTTGAGAATTTAAACTCTCTTTTGTTTTCTCTTCATTCGCTTCAGTTCAGACGTAGCGTCTGGTGAAGTGAACCTATGCTGGGTGAATATTTTGTGATGTGAACCTGTACTGGATGGATATCTCCTTATATCATTCTTACACAGATATCAATGTTTACAGTGTAATCTGGTGAGCTTCGCCTTGCAGATAGTTAGACATTTCAGGTGAAGTTCCTCAGAACGGCCAGATAGGCAGCCATTTTAACTACTGGATAGACTGTGTGGCCAAGGAATGGGTCCCACACAGACTTGGCATGAGTACCTGACTCTTTGTCGATTAGACTGCAGCCATGCTTGCTCTTGTTAAATCTTTTTTTCGTCTTCCAATCTCAGATTTTTTTTTTTTAGGTTTCAATTATCTCCTTCTTGCTGAATTATAGTTTTTACTTTTGCTGTTGTTGCTTCTTCTTTTTCATCTTCATCATCATCATCCTCTTCTTCTTCTTCTTCTTTTCTTCTTCTTCTTCTAATAGGCTTTCCCTCTAAAGAAACAGAATAGTAATTGATATTTATCTATTGCGAGAAACAGCTAATACATGTATGTGCTTACTTGGTGTTACTGAAAGCATGGAAAAGAAAGTGAACAGTAGAAGTTTTATTTGTGCTCAGTTGTGTTATTTCCATGTTTGTTACATGTGTAGTATATGTGTTTTATCTGATATAGAGCGTCTGGGACAGAGAGAAACTTCTATGATAAGGGCCAGAGTGTCAGATGGGCCTGCCTGCCCAATTCTTCAGGCTTTGCAAATAAAATGTAGCCAATAAATCTGTCAATCGTTCTTCTTCTTCTTCTTAGCTTTCATCATCGTTACTTTCTTCTCCCGCTTCTGCAGTCAACTTCGTAAACTAGACCATCTAGACAAGAAAGTGGGCTGCCTTCGTGAGTCTCACCGTCAGCAGGAGGCCTTCACGAATGCCCTACATACAGTTTTCCAATTATTCTATTTTCCTAGCGTGAGATTTGCTCCTTTAAGACCCTGTAGTCTCTACAGGTTGCTGGTTGTGTTCTGGAGTTCGGGATATGTTTTAGAGCGCGCAGGTTAGGTGGCGGCCTACGGTATTGTAGATGGAAAGGTGGTCAGCATTGCCTTGCTGAGAGTCTGTGAAGGTGTTCCTCGATTCACGATGGTTCTATTTACGATATTTCAACCTTACGATGGCCCGATAGCAATGCACGTTGAATATTGCACATTTATTGACAAGGCAAACTTGTATTCATTTTTTTTAATTGCTGATGTGTATTTAACTACATCAATTATGCGCTTATGCACATATTTAGTGACAATAGTAATTTATTTAATTATTTCTTTATCATATCACATGCATATTCGATTTACGATATTTTCAATTAACGATATGCAATCAAATCGTAAATCGGGAAAACATCAGTGGCTTCTTGTGTTTGGTTCAGGTTTATATTTTGATATTTCCGATATCTGATGTTTGTTTTATGTCTTTATTTATTGTTCTACTTTTATATTTTGATTTCTTGTATTTCATTATTTTAACTATTTTTGTTGTTTTGTTTTTTTTTTTAATGTTGATGACCTGAAAGTTTCTTAGAAGTGTCTTTAAAAGTGGTTTTCTTTGAGATGTCAGAAAACAATTACTTACCTCACTAACATTTCCAAATAATTACTTTCTTGCCTATCTCACTAACATTTCCAAATAATTACTTTCTTGCCTATCTCACTAACATTTCCAAATAATTACTTTCTTGCCTATCTCACTAACATTTCCAGATAGTTAATGTAGTCTTCTGCTTATCTCATTAACATTTCCAGATATTTAATGCAGTTTCCTGCCTATTATTTCTTGTTGTGAAAGAATGTTTTGTCCACGCCTATTATCAGGACATCCCAAAAGTGTATAAATTATAAATAACTATTTTATGTTTTCTTCCTGTATTTTGCTTCAATGTCTTTATGATTGACACTGATTCTTACAGTCCTTAGATCAGAAGGTAGAACTTCACCATGGCCTTAGCTGACTGGACATGCCATTTGTTGCTCATAACAATCAGGGTCACCGGGTGGGGTGGGGTGGGGGGGGGCTAACCGCTGCTTTTCTCCGGGGATCAGTGGGCTTTCTCTGTTTTAAGGTGGGCCTGGAGGGTCGGGGGAGGATAGCCGCTGCTACGGGGGGCAGGAGGTTTTTCTGTTTTAAGGTGGGCCCGGAGAGTCGGGCGGGGGGGGGGGGGTGGGAATTCTCTGTTAAGGCGGGGGGAGGGGCGGGGGGGGGGTTCTGCTTTAAGGTGGACCGGGGGGAAATAGTCGCTGCTCCGAGGCCAGAGGTTTTTCTCTGTTTTATGGTGGGCCTGGAGGGTTGAGCGGGGAGGGGGCCTAGTCGCTGCTCCGGGGACAGGAGGTTTTTCTGTTTTATGGTGGGCCCGGAGGGTTAGGGGTGGGGGGGGGGGGTAGCCGTTGCTCCAGGGGCCTAAGGTTGTTCTATGTTTTAAGGTGGGCCCGGACGATCGGGGGGCCGGAGGGTTTTCTCTGTTTTAAGGTGGGCCCTGAGGGTCAGGAGGGGGAGGGATATAAGATCATACTCAGAATCATGCTTCAGAGTTTTCATCAGTACAAAGAACTGATAACAGAGATCTGAGAACAAAGAACTGATAACAAAGAACTGATAACAGAGATCTGAGAACAAAGAACTGATAACAGAGAACTGATAACAGAGATCTGAGAACAAAGAACTGATAACAAAGAACTGATAATAGAGATCTGAGAACAAAGAACTGATAACAAAGAACTGATAACAAAGAACTGATAACAGAGATCTGAGAACAAAGAACTGATAACAGAGAACTGATAACAGAGAACTGATAACAAAGAACTGATAACAGATATCTAATAACAAAGAACTGATAACAAAGAACTGATAACAGAGATCTGAGAACAAAGAACTGATAACACCTGTCCTATGTCGACTGATAACTTTCTCATAGCTTTGACAAGCCGTGCATGTTTTGCGGCTCCGCACACAATGAAGCCCCCATTTTCATCATTCAAACAATGCTATCCATCCACCATTATAAGTGATGTGCTTTTTTTTTCCTCTTCTTTTATATCACTGGTATCTGCTGGATCCTTTGCCTGTCTTTCCTTTAATTTATAAATAAAAATGCACTAAAGTGTTTCGGTGTTGTTTTAATTATCAGTTATCTCAAGTTTTGAAAATGTCCTCCATTCTCATTAGTTGGAATTAGCTTCTGTTTCCAAGTCTGATCCCGCTGTTCCCTGACTTTCCGGCCGCGGCTTCTCAGCGATTTTCCGCTGTAGCAACTTCAGTCTGTTGCTATTTTTTTTTTCTGGTATCAATTTTTACGTGAAAGAGATCAGGTTTTACAAAGTTCTCAGCTAACGGACTGACGAATTTAAGATAAACAAGCAGACAAATAAACAGAATAAACAAGTAGACAAATAAACAGACAGACGGAGCGAAGAACCTACAAGCAGACAGATAAACAAACAAACAAACACAATAGAAGACAAGACAGACAAATAGACACACGGATATGAGACAAGACAAATAAACAGACACACGGATAAACAAGACAGATAAACAGACGGACAGCAAGCACGCGCTAAAACAGAACAATAGTAGAACAAACAGGCGCACATGAACAGAAGAATGGGAGGACAGACAGGCACACTTATAAACAGAATAATGGAACAGCCTACAAGCACATATATAAACAGAAAATTGAAGGCAGACATCCACACATATAAATAAACAGGCGAATGAGCGATTGCGGAGGACGACAGATAAATAGATAGATGGAAGGAAAACCGATAGGTAGGCATAAAAAAAGGCAAGCAGGCGGAAGTACCGATGCATAAATAGACAGAATGAAGACACAGTCGGTCGGCAGACAAACAAACAAACAAAACAAAACAAAAAGGAAAGATACCCAGTGTTAAGCTAAGAAACAAATTCTGTCTATTCTTTCCTCACAAACACTCATTCTGTCAACAGTCATCTCTGGATACATTCTCCAAGATTGCCTGACCCAGTTACAATAATACCTACACAAATTTCAACAGGTTGTAATTTTCCAGACGGTTTTAGCAACTCTTCTTGATCTGTACTCACAAAGAAAGCGAGGAAATTCACGTACGAAAAGTCGTGGAGAAAAACATTTACCGTTTTTATTTCACGTCCTAGGTACTTTTCTCAGGTCGGTACATCTTGTTCGGAGTTCTGAAGGATTCTGTGATTCGCGAAGCCGGCACAGTGAACATTATCATGTTTGTGAGCTGGGAATTTCTACAGCTGGGATGATTGTTGGTAAGAATTTGGCGTCTCATATGATAAAACATGGGAAAATTTAATATCATTGAGAAAATAAAGTATTGTAGAGTATGTTAGTGTTGATAAGAAGTTGAAAGTCTGGTGGTAGTGAAGGAACAACCACTTTCTTGGAGGGTGAAGGCCTTCTTTGACAGGACTTGTGATGCCGCTTTGTCGACTACACCAGGCGACAACTCAGGTGAATACTAGTTTCAGATTACTATTATTATTAACTATTATGATTATTATTATTTATTATTATTATCATTGTTATTATATGCCTTACATTGTACTTTGTATTCTGACAAAATAATTTATCACATGACCTGCTGGTAGATACTGGCGTGCTTCTCTCTTCTGGTCTCTTATGGTCACTCCTGGTCACTTCTGGTCACTTCTGGTCACTCCTGGCCGTTTCTGAGCAGCTCGGCTGCTGTTATTTTCTTACATCGTTTAATCAGTTCATTCGTGTATAGAAATCCTCCATTTCCATCCTTCTCTCATGGATGTTCAAAAGATGAACAGTTCTTTCAATTATATTCTCCCTTCTCTTCTCATATGTACACATGTGAACACGTTGTGGAGTATTACAATTGTAAATATCCCCTTACATGAATTCCGGTGGTACTGGGTTCAGTCCCAGTAGTGGGATTTTTTTTTCTGGTACACACCAAAAAGGCCTCGGAATTCACCCAGCTTCTAAAAATGGGTATCAGAGAAATCTGGGAAGGTAAAGCGGCCAGGCGTGATACTGACCACATCAGACTTTCATGTGCCGAAGGTCATGGAAAATACGGGCCTAACACCGTATTCCCCAATATGCCTTAATGGCGTGTAAACGGGAATTTTACCTTTTACCTTCACCTTACATGAAGAGACCCGCTTCAAGAAGTATGTTTTCCCCCTTAACACCAAAAGCTACAGCAAAAGAAGAAGAGAAGATAAGTATCATTTCATTCCTTTAACTTCACTTGATTTTGGTGCAGGATTTTTTTTTTCTGTAGTTAATGCAGATTTTTTCTGTAGTTAATGCAGATTTTTTTCTATATATAGTGCACATTTTTCTGTCTTGTTACAAAAAAAATTGTTACTAATGATCTTTTTCTTGTTCATTTTTTTTTTTATTCTGCTCTAACAATACGCGTTCTTTTCTCAATATTAGAATATCCCTCTCTAGTCCCAGGCGCTGCAGTCCTCCAGGGTGTAAAAACTGGGTAATTGATATCTGTGGGAGAGAGGGAGTAGCGGGCGAGTTGTTGGCCACGTCATGGCGTTATGTAACAAAGTATTATGTAACAAAGTGTTATGTAACAAAGTATTATGTAACAAAGTATTATGTAACAAAGTGTTATGTAACAAAGTGTTATGTAACAAAGTGTTATGTAACGAAACGTTATGTGATAAAGTGTTATGTACCTAAATTTTATGTAACAACGTATTATGTAATGAAGTATTATGTAACAAAGTGTTATGTAACGAAGTGTTGTGTAACAAAGTGTTATGTAACAAAGTGTTATGTAACAAAACCCAAAGAAAGTCACAGTCCAGAGTGCACGCGTCTCAACCCACGGAAAATGTACTCCACTTACCTCTACGATAAATGTTTTCATGTTGCTTCTACTGTTTTTTTTTTTAAATGCTCATTTACGCAATTTTCTTGGCATTATCAACAGTTTATTTATGCTGTTAACTTTGTTTACTTAAACATTCGTGCTAATTTTGTTACTTTTTTCATTTGAAACAAGTTTCTCCAGCCATAACGATGATTAACTTGAGAAAATGTATAACATGTATTTTTGTGTTAATGTGTCTGTTATCTTACATTTGAAATATTTCTGGAAGTTGTGAAAGTTGAGCACAATTCACGGAAAAAACTGACATTTTGGCGCATGCCGCTAAACAACAAAAAAAAAGTGCAGAACTAGAGAATTGTCTTAATACGCAGCTGCTAGGCGCAGCTATCCACACAATTAAATGTTACATATGTTTTTATACTTACAGCGCATTCCTGATCCGCATACAATGATTGTATAAACAGACACCACAGCTATCTGTGCGCGGGAGACGAAGAAGAAAAGACAAATCCTGAATCCTGAACTTGGAAAGTGAGTGCATTAACACTCAGAGCGGAGGAATAGTGTCTGTCTGGTGGCTATCTTGCCGGTTGCCGTATTAATGTATCAGCAATGCTAGAAATCCGACAATTTTGCTACCTCTGTTGGCTGCTTAGATTCTCGTGTCTTTTTCTGGGTTTTTTTTAAAATTCACGGTTAAGAAAGTAACACAAGACGATTCTGTAGGTAAGACTTGAAAACCGACAGGTGAGTAGACAACGAAGGCATTTTTAGGAGATTAAAATGTAGTTAAATGAGGATTTCTTTTGAAGAGAAGATTAACATAAAAATTTGCAATGAATTCTTACATTTGCTTATCTACGAAACAAAAATTTTGACCAGCATAATTTGAATTAATGTATTTGCAATATGTTATCCAGCAAGTTAATTAATGAGGTCGGCTTTATCCATCTCCAGTTCTGTTCCTGCAGATGTGGATTTGTAGATAAACTAAATTTTCTTCCTTTAATTCTGTCTTTCTGTATATGAGAATTAGAAAGAATTAGAAAATAAACTAAAATATATAAACTAGGAAGAAAGTAGGAACAGCTTTATTATTTAACGATAACAATATCGTTAAATAACAAAGATGTTCCTAGTTTCCTTTTGATATCACAGCTTTACTGCAGTGCTTTGTGTATAGTTGTACGACCATAAACTGATTATTAGAAAATAAGCTAAACTGTCTTGTTTTAATTCTGTATTTCTGTACTGAGAATTAGAAAAATAAACTAAATTTCCTTGTTTCAATTCTGTACTGAGAATTAGAAAAATAAACTAAATTTCCTTGTTTTAATTCTCTTTTTCTGTACTGAGAATTAGAAAATAAACTGAGGTTTTTATGTGTTATAATTCTTTATTGAGAATTAGAAAATAAAATAAATTTTATTGCTGTAACTTCTTCCTGTAAATGAAAAATAGAAATTGTTCTTCCTTTCTTTCAATTAAATGACATTCATATGATTTCAGTTTTTCCATGCAATATTCTGATGTATGTTGATCGTGAAGATCTTAACTTCGTGTTCTCATTAATACTTCCAAAAAAGTATTAATTGTGTCTCATTGCTTATGGTTCCGCTATAACAGCCATGATTCTCCCATCCAACATTGTAACAGCCATGGTTCTTTCATCCAACATTGTAGCAGCCATGATTCTCCCGTCTAAGGCTGTTAGAGCCCCTATTCTTTCTTCTAACGCTTTAAGAGTCTGATTCTCCCTTCTAACGCTGTAATAGTCTTAATTCTCCTTTCTAACGCTGTAATAGTCTTGATTCTCCTTTCTAATGCTGTAATAGTCTTGGTTCTTCTGTATAACGCTGTAATAGTCTTGGTTCTCCCGTATAAAGCTGTAATGGTTTTGATTCTCCCGTATAACGCTGTAACGATTTTGGTTCTCCCGTATAACGATGTAATAATCTTGGTTCTCCCGTATAACGCTGTAATAGTCTTTGTTCTCCCGTATAAAGGTGTAATAGTCTTGATTCTCCTTTCTAACGCTGTAATAGTCCTGGTTCTCCCGTAAAGCTGTAATAGTCTTGGTTCTCCCGTATAACGCTGTAATAGTTTTGGTTCTCCCATATAACGCTGTAATAGTCTTGATTTTCCCTTCTAAAGCTGTAAAATAGTTTTGGTTCTCCCGTATAACGCTGTAACGATTTTGGTTCTCCCGTATAAAGCTGTAATAGTCTTGGTTCTCCCGTATAAAGCTGTAATAGTCTTGATTCTCCTTTCTAACGCTGTAATAGCTCTGGTTCTCCTGTAAAGCTGTAATAGTCTTGGTTCTTCTGTATAACGCTGTAATAGTCTTGGTTCTCCCGTATAAAGCTGTAATGGTTTTGATTCTCCCGTATAACGCTGTAACGGTTTTGGTTCTCCCGTATAACGATGTAATAATCTTGGTTCTCCCGTATAACGCTGTAATAGTCTTTGTTCTCCCGTATAAAGGTGTAATAGTCTTGATTTTCCCTTCTAAAGCTGTAAAATAGTTTTGGTTCTCCCGTATTACGCTGTAGCAATCTTGGTTCTCCCGTATAAAGCTGTAATAGTCTTGGTTCTCCTGTATAATGCTGTAATAGTCTTGGTTCTCCTGTATAATGCTGTAATAGTCTTGGTTCTCCCGTATAAAGCTGTAATAGTCTTGGTTCTCCCGTATAAAGCTGTAATAGTCTTGGTTCTCCCATATAACGCTGTAATAGTTTTGGTTCTCCCATATAACGCTGTAATAGTCTTGATTTTCCCTTCTAAAGCTGTAATAGTTTTGGTTCTCCCGTATTACGCTGTAGCAATCTTGGTTCTCCCGTATAAAGCTGTAATAGTCTTGGTTCTCCCGTATAAAGCTGTAATAGTCTTGGTTCTCCCGTATAAAGCTGTAATAGTCTTGGTTCTCCTGTATAATGCTGTAATAGTCTTGGTTCTCCTGTATAATGCTGTAATAGTCTTGGTTCTCCCGTATAAAGCTGTAATAGTCTTGGTTCTCCCGTATAAAGCTGTAATAGTCTTGGTTCTCCTGTATAATGCTGTAATAGTCTTGGTTCTCCTGTATAATGCTGCTTTAATTTTGTCTAGTCTACAGTTTTTTCAGTGTGTAACTTTTAGACACATCTATCTGTAATGTACCAAGTACTTTTCAGTGTTCAATAGAATGTAATGGAAGTTTTGAATCTGAGAATGAATATATATAAAGGTGGTTTTTATATTCTCAAACAATCTCCGTATGAGATCAAATAAGAGATATAAGAGGGTTCTCGTACTTTTCAAGAATGAGACCAGATGGCAGATGATGGAAGTTCTCGTTGTGTTTATTTTTAAGAATGAGATCACGTAGAAAATGTACAAGGTCCTCGAGCTGTCTTAAAGGCTTTCAGACAAAATGGATTTTGGTTTCACATGTTTAGTTCTGTGCCGCTGCAGCAGTCGTAACAGGTAAAAAAAAGTACAAAGAAACGATTGTAATACGGGAATCGCCCACAAAGTGAACAGTTTTCGATCAAATCATTGACGTGAATTCTCAGTTTATGAATTTTAGAAACATGAAAGGCACATAAAAACGCTAATAATGATGATAATGATGATGGTGATGATGATGATGAATTTGCTAAGTAAAAGGCAGTAAAACAAACAAATTGATATTAGAAAAAAATACAGTAAGTATAGAATCTTTTGGTGGCGACAGCTGCAGATAAGTTGTAAAATGACAAAAAATGATATTATGATGTCATGTATTTCATGTTGATAGTGTTTCTTTCAAAAGTCACTCATTAACGTCAGACAGACAGACAGACAGACAGACAGACAGACAGGCAGGCAGGCAGACAGACAGACAGACAGACAGGCAGGTAGGCAGGCAGGGAGGGAGGCAGGCAGGCAGATAGATAGATAGATAGATAGATAGATAGATAGATAGATAGATAGATAGATAGATTTGTCCATCAAGTGAAAGTACCATTACTTCGTGAAAGTTTACCTGGTTGTAATCAAGGGAGTTTTTCTGTCAAGAAAGCAGGACTGTAGTCCAAATATCTCTCCCTCGGGCCAACATTGTGCCTGGCACGCGACCATCACATACGTCACACAGAACAAAGCAGCGCAGATACATATCTATCAGCTCTGCCCGGTGTGTTTTGATATTGTGTCTGGAAAGAGCAATTTGCGTGGAACCCAAACATTTTACCATCAACTCGAACGCTCCTCGTCTTTCCTGTGAGTCGGCGACTGTGCTAACAGAACTCTGCTTCTCACTCATCAATTGAGGCAGCCATCACTCACTCATCAAATAAGGCCATCACTCTCTCATCAATTGAGGCGGCCATCACTCACTCATCAAATAAGGCCATCACTCTCTCATCAATTGAGGCGGCCATCACTCACTCATCAAATAAGGCCATCACTCTCTCATCAATTGAGGCGGCCATCACTCACTCATCAAATAAGGCCATCACTCACTCATCAATTGAGGCGGCCATTACTCACTCATCAAATGAGTCGGCCATCACTCACTCATCAACTGTTGCATCCATCACTCACTCATCAACTGAGTCGGCCATCACTCAGTCATCAACTGATGCGGCCATCACTCACTCATCAACTGAGAAGGCCATCACTCACTCATCAACTGAGGCGACCATCACTCACTCATCAACTGAGAAGGCCATAACCCACTCATCAAATGAGGCCATCACTCACAACGGAGGCGGCCACCACTCACTCATCAAATAAGGCCATCAATCACTCATCAACTGAAAAGGCCATTGCTCACTCATCACTTTTATTTTTTCTGCCTTTTTTTATTTCTGATTGTGAAGTACTGTTAGATGTGCCTTTCAAAGTATATACAACAGATATGTTTTATTAACTTACATTTATTAAGCTTTCTTTCGCAACTTCCTCAATGTAGGAATCTTGTCACTGAAGTGTTTCATTAGATTAATGCTGTTTCTTAAATGTTTCTTTGATGATTAGATTAATACTGTTTTGTTTCTTTGATGATTAGATTAATACTGTTTTGTTTCTTTGATGATTAGATTAATACTGTTTCTTAAATGTTTCTTTGATGGTTAGATTAATATGGTTTCTTAAATGCTTCTTTGATGATTAGATTAATATTGTTTCTTAAATGTTTCTTTGATGATTATATTAATATTGTTTCTTAAATGTTTCTTTGATGATTAGATTAATATGGTTTCTTAAATCCTTCTGTGATGATTAGATTAATATTGTTTCTCAAATGTTTCTTTGATAATTAGATTAATATTGTTTCTCCTATGTTTCTTTGAACTAATATCATTTTCTATTTATGTCATTGGATAATGCTGTCACGCCAGTGTATTTCTGGGTGACTGGTGTTTCATCAGCTGTACATGTCTAAAATATTGTATTTATTAAGCTCTACACTAAACATACGTACGAGACATGAAAAGGTTCCGAAATAGGCGAATTTTTTTTTTTTTGGTTGCTTTCCCAGGTTATGAAGTGAGCAAAGATTTTATTTATGAAATTCCACAATGAGGAAATATTAAAATATTTTATTTTCCAGTTTCTGCATGTGCCAAATATTTTGTTTCTTAAGTGAGCTTATAAAGAGAGATAGTTCTTCTCCTCCGACAAAACGCATCGCCACAAAAACTGTCTTTGGTCAAAATGTCTGCGCAGACAATATGTTCTATGGAGAGGTGTTCTACTTCATTTACATAACAATATTTTTCTAATGTTAGGAAAGAAAAGCAAGAATAAAAAATAAATGAAAACTTACCGGGGATAGCATTGTTCAAGTCTGCCCACAAAGTTTTCCAGTGAATTTCTGTCTCGCTATCGTTCTGTTCGTCCATTATCTTCTTACACTGTTCTTCTGTCTCTCTCATATTATCTTCTTACATTGTTCTTCTGTCTCTCTCTTTCTCTCTCTCTCTCATATTATCTTCTTACACTGTTCTTCTGTCTCTCTCATATTATCTTCTTACACTGTTCTTCTGTTTCTCTCATATTATCTTCTTACACTGTTCTTCTGTCTCTCTCATATTATCTTCTTACACTGTTCTTCTGTCTCTCTCATACTATCTTCTTACACTATTCTTCTGTCTCTCTCATATTATCTTCTTACACTGTTCTTCTGTCTCTTTCTTATTATCTCCTTACATTGTTTTTCTGTCTCTTTTATGTGATCTTCTTACATTGTTCTTCTGTCTCTTTCATACTATCTTCCTCTTATATTGCTCTTCTGTCTCTCTCATATTTTCTTCTTACATTGTCCTTCTGTCTCTTTTACATTATCTTCTTACATTGTTCTTCTGTCTCTTCATATCATCTTTTCTTGCATTGTTCTTCTGTCTCTTTCATATTACCTTCTTATATTGTTCTTCTGCCTCTTTTATATTATCTTCTTACACTGTTTTTCTGTCTCTTTGATATTATCTTTTTCTTCCTTATTTATTCGACGGCCTGGTTGGCTGAGTGGTTGGGCGTTCGGTCTATTAATCTGGTGTTAATGGGCTCAAATCCCAGCAGTGGGGATTTTTTCCTGGATCACAGCACCAGAAAGGCCCCGTGGTCCACCCAGCCTCTAAAAATGGGTACCAGAGAAATCTGGGAAGGTAAATGCGGGTAGATGTGATACCGACCACATCAGACTTTCATGTGCCGAAGGTGCCCAACACTGCATCCCAGGCGTGCCTCTATGGCATGGAAATGTGGGTTTTTACCTGTATTTTTCTTTCTTATTTATTCATTCGTTACGTACGGTGCCGGTTGGCGTTTGCGAGCATGCTTCTCTTTCTTGTGTGATCGCTGGCGCTTCTGATCAGTTCATGCGCTTTGCTTTTCTCATGCCAGTTGTTATTTTTTTTTAATGACCTCCCACTTCTTCTCTGGCAATGAACTTTTCAGTCGCTACAAAGTTCTCTAACTTATGTCTTCTCATGACATGTCCAAATTCTCTAACTTCTGCCTTCTGTCTTCTCATGACATGTCCAAATTCTCTAACTTCTGCCTTCTGTCTTCTCATGACATGTTCAAGTTCTCTAACTGCTGCCTTTTCATGAAATGTCCAAATTCTCTAACTTCTGCCTTCTCATGACATGTCTAAATTTTCTAACTTCCGTCTTCTCAGTACATGTCTAAATTGTCTAACTTCTGTCTTCTCATGACATGTATACATTTTCGAACTTCTGTCTTCTCATGACATGTCTAAGTTCTCTACCTTCTGCCTTCTGTCTTCTCATGACATGTATAAATTCTTTAACTTCTGTCTTTTCATGACATGTGCAAATTTTCTAACTTCTGCGTTCTCATGACATGTCCAAATTCTCTAACTTCTGTCTTCTCATGACATGTCCAAGTTCTCTAACTGCTGTCTTTTCATGACATGTCCAAATTCTCTAACTTCTGTCTTCTCATGACATGTCGAATAAGTTTTTACTATTTTTTTATTAGAATTTTAATTAGCTTTCGCTGTTCTTAAACTTCTTTGAGGACCTCTTCGTTTGTTTTGTCTGTCTGTCCAAGATATCTGTTTCATCTTTCTCTAAAACACTTTTCTGTTGCTTCCAATCGCTTTTATGATTTGTTTGTTAATTGTCAAAATTGCCCATCCATATAACTGTATGCTGTTATTATTAAACCTAGAATCTGACCGTTCTGAAAAGTGAGATATATATTTCAAAATTTAACAAATTTTAGTTTTTGTGCCTGAAAATGGTAAATTCTAATTCTGTCGAAATAGATTAGTATCTGGGGTCATGGTGACCTGTACTGAATACTAAGAACTGGACTTCTCGTGTACACAGAACAATGTGTCACAATTCCGTGTTGCAGTGTGTACGTAAATGGGTTGATCTAATGTGGAGTTTGATCTCAGTTATTTCTCCCAAACGATGGATCGTTTAGATATGACTGTCTGTCTTGTGTCTGCCTGGGGCCTGCGTTAGAAGATGTCTTGTGTCTGCCTCAAGGCCTGGTCTAGAAGATGTCTTGTGTCTGCCTCAAGGCCTAGTCTAGAAGATGTCTTGTGTCTGCCTCAAGGCCTGGTCTAGAAGATGTCTTGTGTCTGCCTCAAGGCCTGGTCTAGAAAATGTCTTATGTCTGCCTTAAGGCTTGACCTGGAAGATGAATGGGTCGTGTATATCTGCCATTCTGGCTTCAGTTTTTCCCATCCTTGTTGAAAGTCATCTTCTGATATTTCTGCACCTGTATAGATTCTGTACTTAGTCTGTGTGTGCTAGTATAGTTCTGCACAGACTCTATACTTCAGTTTTCAATGTGTTTACTAATACAGCTTCAATATCTGCCACTATAGCTTTGGTCCTTACTGTGAGGTCCACGGAAGAATTTTTGGGGGTCCACGAATCAGCACATGAATTTTTTTTTAATCTTTGCATCGTCTGTGTTCCATTTATTTGTTGATTTTAGATGACAGGTACACAGATGTTCTAAGGCCGGAAAGGGAGTCCACAGCTGTTCTCGGGCCGGAAATGGGGTACACAGTTTTTCTCAGGAGGGAAAGACAGGCCCACAACTGTTCTCGGGGCGGAAAGGGGGTCCACAGCTGTTCTCGGGGCGGAAAGGGGGTCCACAGCTGTTCTCAGACCGGAAAGACAGGCCTACAGCTGTTTTCAGCCGGAAAGGGGTCCACAGCTGCTTTCAGGCCAGAAAGTTGGCCTACAGCTGTTCTCAGGCCGGAAAGGGGATCCACAGCTATTCTCAGACCGGAAAGATGGGACTAAAGCTGCTCTCAGGCCGGAAAAGGGGTCTACAGCTGCTCTCAGGCCGGAAAGTTGACCCGCAGCTCTTCTCAGGCCCGTAAGGAGGTCCACAGCTGTTCTCAGGCCGTAAAGAAAGCCTACAGTAGTTCTCAGGCTGTAAAGAAAGCCTACAGTAGTTCTCAGGCCGTAAAGAAAGCCTACAGTAGTTCTCAGGCCGTAAAGAAAGCCTACAGTAGTTCTCAGGCCGTAAAGAAAGCCTACAGCAGTTCTCAGGCAGTAAAGAAAGCCTACAGCAGTTCTCAGACCGTAAAGAAAGCCTCTCAATCAAAATGGAAAAATACACATAGAAGAGACAGATATTGAAGAAGTCAATCAATTTGCATACCTTGGCAGCTACATAGACCAGGATGGTGACACTAGAAAGGAAGTTAGGATCAGAATTGCAAAAGCAGCATCAATCTTCAAGAATCTTGAGAACATATGGAATTCAAAAGTTATAAGCACAAAAACTAAGTTAAGACTATTCAATTCAAATGTAATATCCATCCTCATTTATGCATGCGAAAGTTGGAAAACAACTAAAGAAATAGAAAAGAAATTAGACTCTTTTGAAAACAAATGCCTAAGGAAAATACTCGGCATCAAGTGGAACGAATTCAAGAACAATGCAGAGATAAGACAGATGACTGAACAACAACCAGTCTCATGGGTGATCAGGAAAAGGAGATGGACGTATGTTGGTCACTTGGTGAGAAGAAATGATCAGAGAATCCCAAAACAAGCTATCAAGTAGAACACAACAGGCCAAAGAAAAAGAGGCAGACCGCGTGAAACTCTGAAGAGGACATTATTAAGAGAGGCCAAATTAACAGGCATAAAATCCTTTGATGAGGTTGAAAGACTCGCCGAAGATAGGAAAAATTGGCGAACTACTTTGCGAGCCCTATGTGACGTTTAACGGAACGGGAAGGATATAAGATATAAGAAATAAAGCCTACAGCTGTTCTCAGGCCGGAAAGAGGGCCTACAGCTGTTCTCAGGCCGGAAAGAGGGCCTACAGCTGTTCTCAGGCCCGAAAGAGGTTTCACGATTATAAAAAAAGGTCATGAATTACCACACTTCTGGACCAGTCAGTCACACACAATGTGTACTAACATCTGTGTAGTTTAGTAACATCACGTCCGAAATGTAAAGAGTTCATTTAAACTTTCGTGTGTTGTTGTAAAGTGTAATAGTTTCTGTCTGAAATACTCATGTCACGTGCGTACTTCCAGAATTAGAATTTGCCTTTCTTTGCTCTGTCTGCCTTTCTCTGTCTGCCTTCTGTCTGTCAATGTGGCATCCTCTATCTTTGTATCCAGTGTTTTATTTCTTTCACTTCCTTTCCTTTTCAATGTCTGCCTCTTTATCTGTCTGCCCGTTTATCTCTCTGCCCTTTATCTGTAAGCTTCTTTATCTGTCTGCTCGTTTATTTGTCTGCCTTTTATCTGTCAGCTCGTTTATCTGTTTGCCTGTTTATCTGTCAGCCCGTTTATTTGTCTGTCCGTTTATTTGTCTGGCTACATTTTTATGACATTCCATCGAGCATTTTTTCTAACCCGTCTCTATCACTCTCTCTCTCTCTCTCTCTCTCTCTCTCTCTGTTTTAGCACTTTCTGGGGTCAAAGGTCATGTTTCGATCTAAACCGGCAAAAAGTGAGGTAGCAGAGCCAGTGTACACACAAAGATCTCTCACACCTTTCAGGCGACGGCCGAGCGCGGAAGGCGATAAACTGATGAACTCTTGTTCAAAGTTCATTTTTCATGTCATTCATTTATCAGAGGCCAGGCCAGGCCTAGTAATCATTTACTGCCTGGGATATTATATAATCTTCGTCATTCACTTTTACATCGACGCAACTCTTTCTCACAGATGCTGCATTCATATGAGTTGTAATCTGGATGTACCATCATACACACAGAAGTGAATTTGACGTAAATACATCATTTGTCCCTTTTCACAAAGACGACATTCAATATAGTACGCCTCACATTTCAGGCAGGTGTGCAGTCTTTTCAGGAGCAATTTCTCCAACACGTGCCCTCCAGAAAGCAAGTGTAGCTGGCTACTGGAAATGAGAGTCAACAACGCTATCACTGCAGGCTTCTGCGTTTTCCTGTACACAGCCTTGTACGCATCTCAGAAGCTGTCCTCACTGTCCTACACTCCCATCTCTTTATACTCCATCTCTCTCCTACCTTCGGCACCAAAACACTCCTGCCAGTTGCCTGGCGATCATCTCCTCGGCCTCCCACAATGCAAGTAAAACACGCATGGCCGCTCACAGTAAACAACATCCAGGCAAATCTCTTCCATGGCTCTCCCAGGTAGGAACGCCTCCCTCATACCAGCGCAGATAAATCTGAACTTAATACGAACGTTCCCGAAATCTACCAGCACCGTTTGTTGTTACTGCTAATGCTGTGAAAAGTTATGGCGCTTGGATGCTGGATTCCCCGCAGCGGCGTTTTGTCTATCAGGCGCGTCGGCCATCGCCGTCTACATTTGAGCAACAGATCGGTTTCGTTAAAAGTCTTGTCGCTTGTTTTATACAGGCTTAACTTTGTCTGCTTTCTCAAAAGGAAATCAGAAAATACATCAGAATCATTCCTATGATTAGCTAATTAGCTATGCTCTCGCCATTTCCTCGGATCTTGGCCCAAAGATCACAAGATCTAGTTAATTTTCTGCGAACCGTTAACTTTCTATATATTTATGTCTAGACCCGCTTCGTCAGATACAGTGATTCTCAAGCTACATTCCACTGATCCAAGGATGTATATTAGTGTGAGAAAAGAAGCTCTTTGTTCTGTTCTTTTCATTTATCTTCTTTTGTTTATTTACATTCATTGAACTGACAAGTTTTGTTATAAATGAGCCAGCTCCGTGAACTTCTTGAACTATGATGCACCTGGGTCAGGTGAGAACTGGGTCACAAAGCCTACTTGGGGTTTCAAAGTAGACTCGTGCTCTCGGTGCGGACATATAAGGCTATATTCTCTGTGTATATCTTGAAGTCTAGGCTTCTCCAAGCAGCCCTATAAGGTTAACTTTTCGATGTAGACTTAACAAGACTAGCTTCCCCGTGTAGGCCTACAAGACTAGCTTCTCGATATAGACATACAAGACTAGCTTCTTGGTGTGGACTTACAAGACTGGCTTCTCCGTGTAGGCCTACAAGACTAGCTTCTTGGTGTGGACTTACAAGACTAGCTTCTCGATATAAACCTACAAGACTAGCTTCTCGATATAAACCTACAAGACTAGCTTCTCGATATAAACCTACAAGACTAGCTTCTTGGTGTGGACTTACAAGACTAGCTTCTCGATATAAACCTACAAGACTAGCTTCTCGATATAGACCTATACGACTAGCTTCTCGGTGTTGACTTACAAGACTGGCTTCTCGGTGTGGACCTACAAGACTGGCTTCTCTGTGTGGACCTACAAGACTGGCTTCTCGTTGTAGACCTACAAGACTAGCTTCTTGGTGTGGACTTAGAAGACTGGCTTCTCGGTGTAGACCTACAAGACTAGCTTCTCTGTGTAAGACATACAAGACTGGCTTCTCGGTGTGGACCTACGCGGCTGTCTTTCGACACGGAGGAACATTATATGGATTTTCTTCTCCTTTAATCAAAGAGAAGGAGCAGGGCCCACATTTTACTGAGAGAAGACAAGCTACTACTTCCGGCGGTCTTCTCCACGTCTCCGAGCACCTGACAGCCCCTGTTTCCGTGGCCTTTGCTCCAGTTTTGTGGAACTTAATTCTTTTCCTGCAGTCTGTCAGCCCTGCTGTGGTCCTGGTTTAAAATAAATAAATAAATTTTAAAATTCCTGGACTAGCATGTTTCTACTGGGGTCTGAACTTTTCACATTTTAAGATGTTATGTCAGCCGAATATAGGCATCGCGTCATTTCCCGGGGGGGGGGGGGGGGGGGGAGGGGGGAGGGAAAGAAACATGGCTGATGTGTTTATTCGAGAGTTGATTGTGTAGACGTGAATGTTTTATCAGAGTGACTATCCTGAAGGTCACAGCGAAGGACAGCATTCTCTCCAAACTTGCCCATAATTTTGTTCCCCTTCTTCTTTTTAGTTTGTAAGTGCTCAGTGTGCAATTATGTGATGTTGCATTTCACAACCTTTTAAGTTCACAAGAAGCAGGAAATTGTGATTTTCCCAGCAGCGGAATTGACAAGTTGTGGGAAAAGTTCAAAAATATAACCGTAGAGGTAACGTTACTCTCTAAACAGCAAAAGCGATATTTTTCGGCGTGTGGCGTTCGTAGGACAAGCAACAGCAAAACAGGAATAGGGGACTGATAATAAATATTAGGACTAATGAAAGGAATAGAGGAACAGTTTAACATATAACAGCACTTCATCTATGTAATATTTGCTTAGTCATGGATTTATAACATCTGGTTTCTGTTTGATTTTAATCGGCAACTTCCACATATTCCCGTTGATAAGAATATAGTTTCCACATTTTTCCGTTGATAAGAATATAGTTTCCACATTTTTCCGTTGATAAGAATATAGTTTCCACATGTTTTTCGTTGATAAGAATATAGTTTCCTCATTTTTCCGTTGATAAGAATATAGTTTCCACATTTTTTTTTCGTTGACAAGAATATAGTTTCCACATTTTCCCGTTGATAAGAATATAGTTTCCACACTTTTCCTGTGAAGAATCTGATCTTTAGGGAATCATTGGTTTGCACAAATAAGCAAGGACTTGCTCTCATGGCAAAAGTTTTTTTAAGTGAGCAAAGCTACCGGTGACACAACTCACACAGACAAAGAACTAGGCCAGACCCCTGCCCCCAGCAAAATAGGCTCTGAGGAGGTGCTGAAAGCCTGGGACAAGATTGATGATGAGCGAACGATGAAGAGGATGTCGACGGTTGGTATGTCGATGAGCAGCTACTGGCCTTCTGTCTGGCTTCTTTCTTTCCTTTATCCCAAACCTGGAGATTTTATTTCATAAGCTGTTTTTTCCTAAGTATATGACAATTTATACTTTATGAATAAAATACGCGAGCTTTCGTGTCCCGTATTTTTTTACTGCACGCATCAACTTTTGAAACTTAAAAAAATGTCCTTCTATTTATAGGTCAGTAAATTCTCAGGCTTCTTTAGATCACTTGAAGTCAATTCCCATGGAAGGTTGCTGAATTTTGTAATGTTTGAGATATAACACAGTCCCTTGGACGGTTGCTGAATCTTGTAACGTGTGAGATATAACACAGTCCCTTGGAAGGTTGCTGAATCTTGTAATGTGTGAGATATAACACAGTCCCTTGGAAGGTTTGCCGAATCTTGTAATGTTTAAGATATAACACAGTCCCTTGGAAGGTTGCCGAATCTTGTAATGTTTAAGATATAACACAGTCCCTTGGAAGGTTGCAGAATCTTGTAATGTTTAAGATATAACACAGTCCCTTGGAAGGTTGCTGAGTCTTGTAATGTTTAAGATATAACACAGTCCCTTGGAAGATTGCTGAGTCTTGTAATGTTTAAGATATAACACAGTCCCTTGGAAGGTTGCAGAATCTTGTAATGTTTAAGATATAACACAGTCCCTTGGAAGGTTGCTGAGTCTTGTAATGTTTAAGATATAACACAGTCCCTTGGAAGGTTGCTGAGTCTTGTAATGTTTAAGATATAACACAGTCCCTTGGAAGGTTGCTGAATCTTGTAATGTTTGAGATATAACACAACTTATGGAGTGACTTGCTGATCTATGAGAGTGTCACTGATAAAATCTATAGATCTTTTGTTCATGGATGTCTCTCAGTCATAAAGTCAGATTTCTACGATGTCTGAAATAACTGTCGAGATGTTGCATGTTGGGCACGAAACTGAACAATTTCATCTTATATCTGTATCTGCTATATCTTTTAAAACCTATTGATGTTAAACTTTTCGGAAACTTTGGGTAGTGCAGTGTATAAAAGACTGACTTTTCGTGTGAATTGAATGGATTATGCACCCCCCCCCCCAACCCGTGGTTATAACAGTTATCCTATCTCATTTGAAATATCTGACTGTCCAGTCAGGCACACGAGTGTATGCTGGAGACAAGACTGATAGTACAGTAACGAAAACTGGATATTCACGTAAAAATCAGTAAATGTAGATCTCTGGCTGAGGTCATAGAAGAAAATCTTCTGCCAAGACTACTTCCATTAAACACGTTTTTTCTTGTCTTTAAATGTTCCAAACCCGCACCGTGGCGTAAACAATAGAAGTGTATCTGAACCCAAACACCGTGCAAACTTGCACCACTTAGCCCGAAAAACAGTTGTTTATTTTCTGTCTGTTACATTTCGCAGACAGAAACGTCTAAGAATTTATCACCGTGGCGGTATTGCTTGACGAAGATCGCCATTTGCGTTAGTTTAAAAGTGTCTGAAATAATGGCGTCTGCTCACGCGATTACTGCGACCTTAATTGTTCACAAAGTTCTGGAGTGCGCGCAAAAGTCCCATGCGTTCTCCTGTGTTTTCCTGGGTTTTCTCCCTTGGGGATTTCTCTTTCTTAGACTGAGTAAAAGTAGATAGTGAAGACCATGCTAGCATGAGTAAACAAACTATTTGATAAATGTCGATAACTGTTGCCACGGTTCACTTGAGAAAATAATGCATCTTTGACTGTAGACAGAGAGATAGCTTTCACATGTTGGACCATCCACAGCCGGGAAGTAAGACAACAGTTTTGTTACTTCAGTGTCTCTTTATGCCAAGCAAAAGCACCAGGACTTATCAAATATATCCTCCTCCCCCCCCCCCCCCCCCCGCCCCTACCCAACACCGAAAGGTACACGAGACAAGATAAGACAAGAGAAGACAGGACAAGACAGGACAAAACAAACCAAAATCTGCACGTGCCAAAATCCTATGATGACTCAGAAAGTTCATCTTGAAAACCTGACTTCTCAACAGACGGCCCCACAAAAAGAGCAAAGATGTGAAAACTATGGAGGACACACGAAGAAATCTTGCTGCTAATGGGACTCATGGAGGCGATCCGCTTCTTTGTTAGATGACTGAGGATATGAAAAATAAATTTAAGAGAAGAAGAAGAATTACTCCAGGAAGATAAAGATAAAGATAATAATCTCAGTGACAGCGGCACAGAATTCATCTAGTCGGAGGCAGATTTAAAGCCACGAGAAGACAATGCACTATCTACTTGGCTACCTTATATCGCTTACTTAGAAGATTACTGCACTGTCCTTGTCAGCAATTTCTCACTTTTTTTCCCTCACATTTATAAAGTTTTGTCTACTATTTTTCTTCTTCTCACACCTAAAAAGTTTTGTCTATTATTTTTCTTCTTCTCACACCTAAAAAGTTTTGTCTATTATTTTTCTTCTTCTCACACCTAAAAAGTTTTGTCTATTATTTTTCTTCTTCTCACACCTAAAAAGTTTTGTCTACTATTTTTCTTCTTCTCACACCTAAAAAGTTTTGTCTACTATTTTTCTTCTTCTCACACCTAAAATGTTTTGTCTACTATTTTTCTTCTTCTCACACCTAAAAAGTTTTGTCTACTATTTTTCTTCTTCTCACACCTAAAAAGTTTTGTCTACTATTTTTCTTCTTCTCACACCTAAAATGTTTTGTCTACTATTTTTCTTCTTCTCACACCTAAAAAGTTTTGTCTACTATTTTTCTTCTTCTCACACCTAAAAAGTTTTGTCTACTATTTTTCTTCTTCTCTCTTTCTCTCTCTCTGAACCTTAAGTGCCCAGGGCACATGGGGCTTCCGCAAGGGTTTTTTCTCCTTCGCCTTTTTTTCTGCTCTTGCCCAGGTGAGCCCTCTATTGCTCAACATCCTTTCTGTTGTTCTTCTCCATGTCTCTTTTGGTCTACCCTTACTTCTGCTCCCCTGTGGTGTCCATTTTAGTGCTATTTTTGGTAGTGAGTTGTCAGTCATTCGGAGCACATGTCCCAACCATCGCCAGCGTCTTTCCTCAATAATTGTTGTCAGTGGCTTCATCTGCATTTCTGCCAATAAGATGTTATTCCTTATAGTGTTTGGCCAAAATATTTTTCTAATTCTTCGTAAACATTTAGTCTAGAGAGAATTCAACTTGCTCTCTATGGTTTTGGTGATTTTCCAGCATTCACTTCCATAGAGTAGTACACTTAGAACATTACTCTTAAATATCCTGATTTTCATATTTATGCTTTGTTTTTTTTTTATTTCCATATAGTCTGCAGCACTGCAAAAGCCTGGTTTGCTCTAGTAAGTCTGCTGTTGATGTCCTCTGTGCTGTCTCCATTTTCTACTACTCTGCTGCCAAGGTATACAAATTCATTGACCTCCTCCATTAACTTGTTATCTACTCTGAGTACATTTCTGTTGTTCACATTTTGCTTCATTAACTTTGTCTTTCCTACGTTGATCTTTAGTCTTATGTTGTTTGCATTCTGAGTTAGCTTGTTTATTTTATCGTGCATATCTTTGTGACTGCTTGATAATAGACAAATGTCGTCCGCAAAGTCAAGGTCCTCCAGCACTGTGTCAAGGGTTCATTGTAATCCTCTGCGTTTGTCTGATGTTGCCTGCTTCATTAACCAGTCTACTGCCAAGATAAATAATGTTGATGATAGTACACATCCCTGCTTCACTCCTGTTTGTACCCTAAAGCTGCTGGAGGTATGTTCTCCACAGATAACTTTGCACTGAAAACCCTCGTATAGGGCTTTGATTACATTTACTATTTTATGGGGGAGGCCATGCCATCTTAGGATTTTCCACAGTGCATCTCTGTTGACACTGTCAAAGGCTTTCTCAAAATCTATGAACAATGCATATGTTGTGCTATGCCACTCATTTGCCTGTTCTAATATTTGTCTAAGTAGAAATATGTGGTCTATGCATGATCATCCTTTCCTAAATCCTGCCTGCTCTTTCCGAAGTTTTTCCTCACGTGTTGGTACAATTCTGTTGATGATTATTCTGCAAAATACTTTACTGGTTAATGGAAGTAGGGTAATGCCTCTCCAGTTCCCGCAGTCTCTGAGGTCACCCTTCTTTGGTAGTTTTACTATTAGCCCAGTTTTCCACTCCTCTGGGGCTTTTTCTAGATCCCAAATTTGTTGTAATATCTGGCACAGTTGTTTTGGTGTTTCTGTTTCTTCTGCTTTCAACATCTCAGCAGTCACTTCATCTTCACCTGGTGCCCTGTCTGATTTTAGCTTCTTTATCGCCTTCTTTACTTCACTTATTGTTATTGGTCCTGTGTTGATGTTTAGTTCCGTTTTGCTTCAGGTATGTCTATTGTTTGTGCTGCTTGTGTTCTGCTTAGTAGGGTGTTAAAGTGTTCCCTCCATCTTTCAATTTTTTCTCTTTCTCCACTGACCAGTTGTCCATTTTGTGTTCTTACTGCACTTTCACATCTTGTATTGAAGTTACCTGTCATCTGCTTTGTGATTTTATATATGGTTTTCATGTCATTTGAATATGCTGCTTTCTCTGCTGTTTCTGCTAAGTTGTCATAATATTGACGTTTATCTTGACGGCATGATTCCTTCACTTCTTTGTCTTTTTGTGCATAATTGCTTAAAACTTGTTCTTTAAGCCGTTGTGATTTGGTGTTCAGTAATTTTTTCTTGATTTCTTTTCTTTGCTCTATCTTTTCCCATGTGGTCTTGCTTATCCATTCCTCTTTTCTCCGTTTCCGATATCCCAGCACCTCTTTTGCTGTTTCCTGTAGTGTTTATTGAACTCTAGTATGGACATTTCTGCTTCGTCTTATAGGACACTGAAGTGGTTCTTAAGTACTATTGAGAATTCATTTCTTGTTTGCTGGTCTTTCAGTTTTCTTGTATCAAAACGTATCTTTCTGTGTTCTTCGATTTTGGCTCTCCTTAATTTTAGTTTTATTTTTGCTACCAGAAGGTTGTGATCACTTCCTACATCTGCTCCTTTCCTTGCTCGCACATCTTGTAGTGACCGTTTCCACTTGTTGTTTATTAGTATGTGATCGATTTGGTTTTCTGTGGTTTTATCTGGTGACATCCAAGTCACCTTATGGATGTTTTTGTGTTGGAAAATTGTCCCTCCGATGGTCATCATATTTTCTTCACAGAAACTGCACAGTCTTTCTCCATTTCCATTTATTTCTCCAATTCCTTCTCTTCCCATGATTCTTCTTCTATCTTCATTTCCTTCACCTACTTTTGCATTGAAGTCGCCCAAGATGAGTAGCATATCATGCTTGGGCATTGTTTCTACTGTGGCTTGGAGGCTGTTGTAAAAATCTTCTTTTAATTCCTCTTGAGCTGGTTCTGTTGGTGCATAACAAACTATAATGTTCTGTTGGTGCATAACAAACTATAATAGACAGCTTCGTGAATCTTGAGTTGAACCGTGCATATAATAATCGCTCATTTATTGGGGTCCATTTCAGCAATGCTCTTGATGCTTCTTTTGTTATAATCAATGCTACTCCTCCTTCATGAAGATCTTCTTTACCTGACCATATTATTGTATCTTCTGTGTTCTGTGTTGTTAATTTCCTTCTTCCTTGTCCTGTCCATCTTGCTTCTTGTATTCCTAGTATGTCTAGTTTGTATCTGTGCATTTCCTTGATGGTTTGTGCTAGTTTTCCAGTCTGGTTAAGTGTTCTTACATTCCAGCTGCCTATTTGCATCTTGTGTTTAGGTTCCAGGAGGTCTGCAGTCGGGCTGGGGACTTCCAGTGGCTGGCTTTCATCCACAACCTTCATGGCCTCAGTTTCCTGATACGCATTTCTCCTTCCACCTGCATTTGTTTTTTCCCTTGCTTCTGTTTCTGTAGCAGTCTGATAGTTTTTTTACCAGATAGGGTTGCTGGCCCTATGCTGAACCCTCCTTAGTCGCCTTTTACGATCATGCATGGTATTCTTCTTCTCACACCTAAAATACTTTGTCTACTATTTTTCTTCTTCTCACACCTAAAATATTTTGTCTACAATTTTTCTTCTTCTCACACTTAAAATATTTTGCCTACTATTTTTCTTCTTCTCACACCTAAAATATTTTGTCTACTATATTTCTTCTTCTCACAACTAAAATGTTTTGTCTACTATATTTCTTCTTCTCACACCTAAAATGTTTTGTCTACTATATTTCTTCTTCTCACACCTAAAATATTTTGTCTACTATATTTCTTCTTCTTACATCTAAAATGTTTCATCTACTATATTTCTTCTTCTCACAACTAAAATATTTCGTCTACTATATTTCTTCTTTTCACACCTAAATGTATTTTGTCTACTATATTTATTCTTCTCACGTCTAAAATAGTTTGTCCACTATTTTTCTTCTTATAATATCTACAATGTTTTGTCTACTATTTTTTCTTCCTCTCACAACTAAAATGTTTTGTCTACTATTTTTTGTTCTTATCACATCTAAATGTTTTGTCAACTATTTTTTTCTCTTCTCAAATCTAAAATATTTTGTCTACTATTTTTCCTCTTCTCACTTGTCTAAAATGTTTTGTCCACTATTTTTTTTTCTTACGACATCTAAAATGTTTTGTCTACTATTTTCTCTTCTTCTCACATCTAAAATGTTTTGTCTGTTATTTTTCTTCTTCTCACATCTAAAATGTTTTGTCTACTATTTTTCTTCTTCTGACATCTAAAATATTTTGTCTACTATTTTTCTTCTTCCCAAATCTAAAATGTTTTGTTTATAATTTTTGTTCTTTTCACATCTAAATGTTTTGTCTACTATTTTTATTCTTCTCACATCTAAAATGTTTTGTCTATTACTTTTCTTCCTCTCCCCCGTCTAAAATGTTTTGTCTACTATTTTTCTTCTTCTCACACCTAAAATATTTTGTCTACAATTTTTCTTCTTCTCACACTTAAAATATTTTGCCTACTATTTTTCTTCTTCTCACACCTAAAATATTTTGTCTACTATATTTCTTCTTCTCACACCTAAAATGTTTTGTCTACTATATTTCTTCTTCTCACACCTAAAATGTTTTGTCTACTATATTTCTTCTTCTCACACCTAAAATATTTTGTCTACTATATTTCTTCTTCTTACATCTAAAATGTTTCATCTACTATATTTCTTCTTCTCACAACTAAAATATTTCGTCTACTATATTTCTTCTTTTCACACCTAAATGTATTTTGTCTACTATATTTATTCTTCTCACGTCTAAAATAGTTTGTCCACTATTTTTCTTCTTATAATATCTACAATGTTTTGTCTACTATTTTTTCTTCCTCTCACAACTAAAATGTTTTGTCTACTATTTTTTGTTCTTATCACATCTAAATGTTTTGTCAACTATTTTTTTCTCTTCTCAAATCTAAAATATTTTGTCTACTATTTTTCCTCTTCTCACTTGTCTAAAATGTTTTGTCTACTATTTTTTGTTCTTACGACATCTAAAATGTTTTGTCTACTATTTTCTCTTCTTCTCACATCTAAAATGTTTTGTCTATTATTTTTTCTTCTTCTCACATCTAAAATGTTTTGTCTACTATTTTTCTTCTTCTCACATCTAAAATATTTTGTCTACTATTTTTCTTCTTCTCAAATCTAATATGTTTTGTCTATAATTGTTGTTCTTTTCACATCTAAATGTTTTGTCTACTATTTTTCTTCTTCTCACATCTAAAATGTTTTGTCTACTATTTTTCTTCCTCTCCCCCGTCTAAAATGTTTTGTCTACTATTTTTTGTTCTTATCACATCTAAAAACTGAAATATGTATCAATGAGGAAAAACTGGAAGAAGTGGAGAGTTTTGAATATCTTGGATCACTACTAACTAATAATGGATATACAATGAGGGAAATTAAAAGGAGGACATCTATTGCTCTTCAGAAAGTAAAACAAATAAAGAATCTGTGGAGAGGTGCAGACAGAACCACAAAAATAAGATTTTTAAGGACATGCATCTTTCCTATCGCAACATATGCCTGTGAGACCTGGACACTTAACAAAACAGCTGAGAAGCACATAAATGCCTTTGAATGTAAATGCTATAGAAGAGTTCTCCAAATATCGTGGACACAAAAAAGAACAAATATATCTATACTACAAGAGCTAAATATTGAAGAAGGCTGGCTAGTAAAGAGGATTAAAGAGAGAAAACTTAAATATTTTGGCCACATTAAACGTCATGATAATTTAGAGAAGACCGTATTGGAAGGATACATAATGGGAAAAAGAAAAAGAGGAAGACCGAAATGAAGATGGCTGCAAGACATCGTTGATGATCTGGAGATGGATGCAGCAGCTGCAGGCCATCTTGCTCACAACCGAGAGGCCTACAGGAGTGCTGTTTGGGAGGCAAAGTTCCGCAAGGGACATGCAAAGGAATGAATGAATCACATCTAAAATGTTTTGTCTACTAATTTTCTTCTTCTCGCATCTAAAATGTTTTGTCTATTATTTTTTGTTCTTCTCAGATCTAAAATGTTTTGTCTACTATTTTTTGTTCTTATCACGTCTAAAATCTTTTGTTTACTCATTTTCTTCCTCTCCTGTCTAAAATGTTTTGTCTACTATTTTTCTTCCTCTCTTGTCTAAAATGTTTTGTCTATTATTTTTCGAGACTATCCATGCATGCTTTAACATTTAACAAAATTAATTAGAACATTTTAGAAGTAAGCGGAGATTAATGTCTCAAGACTTCATCCTGATATTATTTATCATGTATTTAGTTTCACCTGTTAGTACCAAGTGTGTTTATGTATTATAATCTCAGCAAAAACTGATAGAAACATGTCAGTAATGGCTGCCATTTTCTGACCTTTCATTTCAGTTTTCTGTGCAAAGACCGCACTGGCAGACGGGATATATTTACAGCATCAAAATCCTGAAACTTTGTTTGTTTTAGACCTCGGCCTTGCTTGTGGAGATTGTTGCCCTGTATGTCCACCATGAGCCAAACTTGTCTAATTTGACGGATTTTATATAGTAATCAGCATTGTCAAAAAACAGTTCATCTCATGTCCGAGTCACATTATCAGTACAATGCACCTTATTTAAAAGCCAACATTATCCAGTATCACTGTCTTCATATATGAGCCAACATTGCCACATATGATGAACTTCATCTAGGAGCCAACAATGCCACATGTGATGAATTTCATCTAGGAGCCAACATTGCTAAATATGATGAACTTCACGTAGAAACCAACACTGTCATGTAAAACGGACTTCATCTAGGAGCCAACATTGTCAGATACAACCAACTTTTAATAAGAGCCAAAGTTATCAGTATGATGGATCTCATATAAGAGCCACCGTTGTCAAATATAACCAGACATCGTTTAGTAACACAGCATTCTTCTTGACCATACTTTATAGAGACAAAACATGACAGAACATGTATATTATGACCATGTTTCTGGACACAACGTGCCAATGACACACGCCAGAACAATGTATACTGGGAGAAGAGCTTCAGTTTTCTTAAGATATCTGCTGAGCTGAGAAAGTCCAGTGTCACCATGGAGTTAAACAATCTCCTTCTTGACTGAATAGACGTGACAAGATGGCTGGATGAAAATGGTAAGAAAATCACTTAATTCATAATTTATTCAAGTTAAAAGCCTTAGTTTCGTGCTTACATACAAGCTGAATTCTTACTAGTTTTATTCTTACATACAAGCTGAAGTCTTATTAGTTTCATGCTTACATACAAGCTGAAGTCTTACTATTTTCATGCTTACATACAAGCTGAAGTCTTACTAGTTTCATGCTTACATACAAGCTGAAGTCTTACTAATTTCATGCTTACATACAAGCTGAAGTCTTACTAGTTTCATGCTTTATACAGGGTGAAGTCTTACTAGTTCCATGCTTATGTACAGACTGACGTTTTACTAGTTTCATGCTTAAATACAATCTGAAGTCTTACTTTTGTTCAGTAATTTGTATTATTTTCTTGCTTATCCATTTCCACACTGACATGGGTGTGGCTCTTTAGGTGTATTTTGATTGATTGTTTTCTTTTGCTTTTGTGCGGAGGGTAAGGGCACTTGGTGACTATGATAGCAGGAACATCAGATTAGACCTGGCCATAGTCTTGACGTGCCTGGTAGTAGCCTTGCACGTAACAGGCTGTTGTAATAGGCTGTTGTAACATGAAGACTCCGTAGCAGGGGATAGAGATAAGTATTTACTTCTCGGTGAGAGAGTTCTCTCAACTTTCGTAAGCTCAACCATGAGACAGTAACACGGGCTACGCCCATGAATCCATCAGCAGGAGCTCTTTATGCGTGCCCTTAGGAAACGCTATAGGATTATCATGAGACTTTCTTTGAAGCTCCACGCCCCGGGATCAGCAACCTGAAGCTCCTGGCTGATGACAGCAAAGAGATCCAGCGACCACAGTGTGAAGATTATGGTCTCCAATGCGACATTATACACCAGCCATGTTTTGACAATGTGAAATATTACATATTAGGAGCGCAGTGGTTGATGCAGTTACCTCCCATTTATGTGATAAATGGTTTGCTCATAATATCGATACCTGGTGTAATATAGTCGTAAGAACTTATCACAGTGATAACAGTATTCGAGGGACGGATGTTGATAACGTCAGTCAGTCACTTGCATGTCCCTTGGGGAACTTTGCTTTCCTAACAGCTCTCCTGTAGGCCTCTCGGTTGTAGAGCAAGATGGCCTGCTGCTGATGCATCCATTTGCAGATCATCAACGGTGTCTTGCAACCATCTTCGCCTTGGTCTTCCTCTCTTGTTTTCCAATTATGTACCCTTCTAAGACGGTCTTCTTTAAATTCTCATGACATTTAATATGTCCAAAATATTTAAGTTTTCTCTGTTTAACCTTCTTTACTAGCCAGCTTTCTTCAATATTAATTTTATTGTAGCATGGATATATTTGTTCATATGCCTGTGAGACTTGGACACTTAACAAAACATCTGAGAAACACGTGAATGCCCTTAAATGCTACAGAACAGTCCGTCAAATATCATGGACACAAAAAAAAAACAAATATGTTGGTAATGATAGTGGTAAAAATGACAATGAAAATCGTGACAAGAGGTTGAAAACGAAAACCACAGATTTTTATGATGATGATGATGACGATGATGATGATGACGATGATGATGATGATGATGATAATGATGATGATGAAAATAAATGACTACGCTAGCGGTGCTATCAATGTTAAACTTCCTAATAAATACAGCGATAAATGTGACGATTGTGAGACCGTGCTAGGAACAAAGTGACATGATTCACGCCAGGGGCAATAAATCCTGCCTGCCTCACGTGCGGTCTTAAAAATGTATTTTTTGTCTCTGGCTTTGATTGCTTCTTCTTCTTCTTCTTCTTCTTCTTCTTCTTCTGCCGTCTTGAATTTATATCTGAAACTATATTGTGTGTGTGTGCGTGCGTGCGAGCGTGCGAGCGCACTACTCTGCCTTTGAGTGCAGTGTTTCCCAAACGTCGCACATGAGTCGCTCCCACTGTGGTATTCTGAACTGGTAAATAATAAAACGCAAGACATGCACCAGAATATTATATTCTAACCAAAACATTTTATGTAACTGTTTGTGTCACTTCACAATAGAGATGTTTGTAACTGTTTGTGTCACTTCACAACAGAAATGTTTGTAACTGTTTGTGCCACTTCACAAAAGAGATGTTTGTAACTGTTTGTGCCACTTCACAAAAGAGATGTTTGTAACTGTTTGTGTCAGTTCACAACAGAGATGTTTATAACTGTTTGTGTCACTTCACAACAGAGATGTTTGTAACTGTTTGTGTAGTTCATAATAGATATGTGTGTAACTGTTTGTATCAATTCCTAACAGATATGTGTGTAAATGTTTGTGTCAGTTCCTAACAGATATGTGTGTAAATGTTTGTGTCAGTTCCTAACAGATATGTGTGTAACTGTTTGTGTCAGTTCCTAACAGATATGTGTGTAACTGTTTGTGTCAGTTCCTAACAGATATGTGTGTAAATGTTTGTGTCAGTTCCTAACAGATATGTGTGTAACTGTTTGTGTCAGTTCCTAACAGATATGTGTGTAACTGTTTGTGTCAGTTCCTGAGAGATATATGTGTAAATGTTTGTGTCAGTTCCTAACACATTCTTTAAAGAGCTGCAGTTAATGGCTGCTGAGTTTTGTTGAGTGTGCGAGAAGAAGGAAAACTTTAACTGGTTTCCCGCGTTCTTGATTAGCTCATGGCCAGAAATTATTGGGGAATTTTGCTCTTCTGAACCAAACACAGAGACGTAGACAAATATGGTTCTTTTGTTCGTAAGGCAAACATAGTTATGTTGTTACTAAGACAAACATGGTTCTGTTGTTACTAAGATAAACATGGTTCTGTTGTTACTAAGACAAACATGGTTCTGTTGTTACTAAGACAAACATGGTTCTGTTGTTACTAAGACAAACATGGTTCTGTTGTTACTAAGACAAACATGGCTCTGTTGTTACTAAGACAAACATGGCTCTGTTGTTACTAAGACAAACATAGTTCTGTTGTTACTAAGACAAACATGGTTCTGTTGTTACTAAGACAAACATGGCTCTGTTGTTACTAAGACAAACATGGCTCTGTTGTTATTGTGGCCGGTTACGCTGGTGAAATATTTCAGAACAGAACTACAAGAGAAGCTTTGTAACAGAACAGAACTACAAGAGAAGCTTTGTAACAGAACAGAACTACAAGAGAAGCTTTGTAACAGAACAGAACTACAAGAGAAGCTTTGTAACAGAACAGAACTACAAGAGAAGCTTTGTAACAAAAATGTACTTGGCGGCTGATCTTTCCCTGCTTTAAAAATGTACCCTAAAATGTCATTATTATTATTGTTGTTATTGTTATTATTATTGTTGTTGTTATTATTATTGTTGTTGTTATTATTATTATTATTGTTATTATTATTGTTGTTATTATTATTATTGTTGTTATTATTATTGTTATTATTATTATTATTATTATGCTATGGATATCACTGTAGATCATGTTCATCCATCTTGTTCGGTTCTTGCTGTCCCTGATGAAGTCAAGTGCTCGCCTTTTCTTCATACCACTTGTGACAATCCGCTGAGACGTTTCTGTTGGCTTTCCTCTCTTCCTTTTCCCCCTGAATTTTCCAGTGATTACTAGTTTCTTCAACTTCTGTCTTCTCATGACCTGTCTAAGAAATTTTGACTGCTCTTTTCATGTCATTTTAACTAGCTTTCGTTGTTGTGGAACTTCTTTGAGGACCTCTTCATTTGTTCTTCTGTCTATCCAGGATATTTGTTGCATCTTTCTCCAAAAGCACATCTCCGTTATTTTTAATCTTTTGTCATATTTTTGTTAATATCCAAGTTCCATGTTTCGCAAGCATATAGTTATATTATTTCTATATACATATTACTCTTTTCTACACTTTTAGGGACATTTTCGTATGTGTTAACATCTTCTTCATGTCACATAAAGCTGCCATGGTCTTAACTGTTCGTGATTTTATTTAATTTGTGCAGCTGCCATCAGTTCATGTAGTTGTTCGGAGCTAACTGAATTTATTTACTTGCATTGGTATCTTCCCACTTGGGTAAATTTATCTTTTTTTATATCACCATTGTTTCTTACTTGTTTCTGTTTAACTCTCTATGCCTGTTTTATTGCTCTTTTCAGTAATCTTGTTCACATGTTCCTGCAAAATGTTTTCACTTTCTGCTTTTAGAACAGTGTCATTTGCATATCTGAGGTTACTGAGAGGCCTCCTGTTTTAATTCCGCTCAGTTTTTTAATGTCTGTCAAAATGTTTTCGCTGTGTAATGAGAATAAATCGGATGACAGTACATATTCTTCCCTTACATCACCTCATTTTAGGTCCTCATATTCATCTATGTCATTGTTCACTCTCGTTGCTGATCTTTGAATCCAGTACATAATGTCAATAATTCTCACATAGTGTCAATAATTCTCATATCTTTCCCATCAGTATTACGTTTCTCTGACATGTGTATCATACCTTCCCTTTGTGATCATTACCCAGTCTGCTGTGCGTGGACAAGAAAGGCGTATAAACTTCCTAAACACAATCACATCAGTATGAATTTTAGAAGCTTCAGAAAATGTAACCTAGAATTATTCCTTAATGATTTGCAAGCATCTTCACTTACACACGTGTACCAACTAACTGACCCTGATGAGGCAATAGAATATTTTCTGTCTAAAGATCTTCAGAGATATATTAGACAAACATGTCCCCATGAAAGAGGTGAGAGTAAAACACCAGACGAAGTCACCTTGGATAACACCTGAAGTATTACAACCCATGAGAGAACGTGACCGGGCGCACAAAATCAAGAACTTTAGGACCTACCGTTCACTCAGAAACAAAGTTCAATATTTAATAAGACAAGAGAACAAAATTACTTTATGAATCTAGTCCAGAATAAATCAGACAGTAAATCAATTTGAAAAGCCATAAATACTCTATCAAATAAAAGAAAAGAATTTGATTTTCAAGCCAGCAATCATGCATACACTAGCGCACATATCAGTACTCACTTCAGAGAAGAAATCAACGTTCTTAAATCATCAATATCAGCTCCTGTATGCGATTTACATGAAATACAATCATTCCTGGATTGCAGATGTACTGATTTTAAGCAGTTACACATTCCATTCTTAACAATCAGTGAAGTTCACAGTTGTCTCTTAACCTTAAAAAATAACAATACATCTGGGCTTGATGATATTAGTAATAAGATCTTACGTCATGCTGCACCTGTCATTTCACTTACACTACGTATATTTACAATCAGTGCATTGCAAAATGTTATTTCCCTGAGGTCGAAAAACACATTCACAAAATAACAACAGACTATATGATGCCATCTTTGTCGACTTTAAAAAGGCATTTGATATGATTGATCATGATATTCCTGTAAGAAAAATAAAGACTTATAAATTGCACCCTGATCTAATAAAATTAATTGCATCGTTTCTTTCAGACAGACAACAGGTGGTATTCTTCGACAATTCTTTATAAAATTCTGCTAAAGTTGACACTGGTGTTCCGCAAAGTTCTATTCTAGGCCCGTTGCTCTTTGCTATCTATATCAATGATCTTCCACTTCATCTTAAACACTCTTTTTGTGACCTTTTTGCAGATGATTGCACAGTCTACACAGGTGACTACGACTGTATTAATCTAGAATCAGCTTTTCAGGTCGAGTTATACAATTTAATTAAATGGAGCAAAAACAATGGCATGATTATAAACACCGATAAAACAAAATCAATGTTCGTAACAACAAGACAGGAACTACAAAACGCAACAAAAACAACACTTCGGCTTTGTACAGAAACATCACAGATAGAAAACGTTAGCGAGCACAAAACACTAGGTCTTATTACTGACCAACATCTGACCTGGAACTCTCATGTGCAAGGTCTAACAAAACTCATCGCACAAAAAGTATACCAGTTAGCCAAAATTAAACACTTCATCGATCAAGACACAAGGAAGACATACTACATATCACATATACAAACACATTTAGACTATTGCTCAACAGTTTGGGATGGTTGCTCAGTGTCAAATACAAAGAGGCTTTGCTCACTCCAAAAGCGAGCAGTAAAGCTTATTAGTGACAAAGATCAAGCACAAACAACTAACCAGCAGAAAAGTATCAAAATACTGCCTCTTAAGAACAGGTTCCTCTTCAACAAAGCCAAGTTAGTACATCAAATTCTTTCACGGCATGCCCCGCCTTATCTATGGAACCTGTTTAAATTTAGCCCAAAGTGCAGCCAACGCTTGAACAACATATTCACAAAATAACAACAGACTATATGATGCCATCTTTGTCGACTTTAAAAAGGCATTTGATATGATTGATCATGATATTCCTGTAAGAAAAATAAAGACTTATAAATTGCACCCTGATCTAATAAAATTAATTGCATCGTTTCTTTCAGACAGACAACAGGTGGTATTCTTCGACAATTCTTTATAAAATTCTGCTAAAGTTGACACTGGTGTTCCGCAAAGTTCTATTCTAGGCCCGTTGCTCTTTGCTATCTATATCAATGATCTTCCACTTCATCTTAAACACTCTTTTTGTGACCTTTTTGCCGATGATTGCACAGTCTACACAGGTGACTACGACTGTATTAATCTAGAATCAACTCTTCAGGTCGAGTTATACAATTTAATTAAATGGAGCAAAAACAATGGCATGATTATAAACACCGATAAAACAAAATCAATGTTCGTAACAACAAGACAGGAACTACAAAACGCAACAAAAACAACACTTCGGCTCTGTACAGAAACATCACAGATAGAAAACGTTAGCGAGCACAAAACACTAGGTCTTATTACTGACCAACATCTGACCTGGAACTCTCATGTGCAAGGTCTAACAAAACTCATCGCACAAAAAGTATACCAGTTAGCCAAAATTAAACACTTCATCGATCAAGACACAAGGAAGACATACTACATATCACATATACAAACACATTTAGACTATTGGTCAACAGTTTGGGATGGTTGCTCAGTGTCAAATACAAAGAGGCTTTGCTCACTCCAAAAGCGAGCAGTAAAGCTTATTAGTGACAAAGATCAAGCACAAACAACTAACCAGCAGAAACGTATCAAAATACTGCCTCTTAAGAACAGGTTCCTCTTCAACAAAGCCAAGTTAGTACATCAAATTCTTTCACGGCATGCCCCGGCTTATCTATGGAACCTGTTTAAATTTAGCCCAAAGTGCAGCCAACGCTTGAACAACATATGTCTTCCAAAACCTAGACTTGATCTTTACAAGAAAAGCTTTAGTTATTCTGTTGCTCATCTTTGGAATACCCTCCCATCCTGTATAAAAAAATATAAAATATACTCCTTCCTACAACTACAAACTTTCCCAGTATCTATTTGATGTCGACTACATGCCTCCATGAATCATAAAACTTAACAGTTATCTTAAACTGCTCTTACAGACTCTGAATACAGTTAACTGTTTATTCTGAATAGTCCCGAAAATTTTGTTTAGTAGATAGTCATTTATATATATGTATATAGTTACTTCTGTACTGAGTGAATGGATAAGAGCGAAACGTAAATGTTATATTTTATTTTATGTCTCTCAGCTTCAATGTTAATTATGTTTGTTATATGAACAGCATATTTGTAGAATGTCTGGAATAGAGTGAAAGATGTATGATAAAGGGCAGAATGTCAGACGGGCTTGCGTGCCCATTCTTAACCCTTTTGAAATAAAGATCAATCAATCTGTCAAAAGCTTTTAGTGTAAGCAATAATACAAAAGTATAAATCCTTGTTTACCTCTAGAGATCTTCTATTATATTTTTTTTATAAATCCTTGTTTACCTCTAGAGATAATCTATTATATAGTTTTTGTATAAATCTGTGTTTACCTCTAGAGATCTTCTATTATATTTTTTTAAAATAAATCCTTGTTTACCTCTCAATCAATCAAGTGCCGTGCCGCGTGGCGTAGGCGATCATTCCTCTCCACAATTCCCTGTCTTTAGACACGATTATGAGATCCGCCGGTGACTTTCTTCCTAGCCACACTGACAGCCCATCCAGTAGCTTCTCTCTCTGTCTTCCTCTGTCTTTTCTTCCCTCAATTTTTCTAGTTGCCACAGTGTGTTCCAATTTTCCTCTTCTCAGAAAATGTCCTATAAATCTCTCCTGTCTGCCTCTTAACGTTGCTGTAATTTGCCTTTTAACTCCAGCCAGTCTTAAGACTTCTTCGTTGCTTTTCTTAGCTATCCATAGTACCTTCAACATCCTTCTTATGAACCACATTTCCATGGCCTCCATTTCTCGTTGTACTCTCTTATTCATGTACCATGCTTCACATCCATAAAACAAAATTGGCTCGATGTAACATTTAAGTACTCAGAATCTTGTTTCCATTGATATGGATCAGTTGCACAAGATGTGTCTCATTGTCTGGAATGCTGGCTTGGCCTGAGTAGTTCTGCTTTTTGTTTCGTTGTGACATTTCCCATCAGCTGTTATAATCGTTCCTATGTACTTGAATCTATCAGCTTGTTTCAGTTCTGTGGCATCGATGGTTTAATGTTTACCTCTAGAGATCTTCTATTATAGTTTATGTATAAATCCTTGTTTACTTCTAGAGATCATCTATTATAGTTTTTTTTATAAATCCTTGTTTACCTATGGAGATTATCTATTATAGTTCTTGTATGAATCTTTGTTTACCTCTAGAGATCATCTATTATAGTTCTTGTATAAATCCTTTTTATCTCTAGAGATAATCTATTATAGTTATTATCTATTATATATATATATATATAATATATATATATATATATATATCACCTATTACAGTTCTTAATATAAAAATTACCTTGCTTCTACTTTTTGCTCCACAAAACCAGGGAATTTTTCTGTGGCTTTAGTTCTTTTAACTACTATCACGATTTTTTGAAAGGGCCGAAATATCTATCTATCTATCTATCTATCTATCTATCCATGTCTGTATGTCTTTCTATCACTCTATCTGTCTGTCTTTCTACCTCTGTCTGTCTGCCATTCTATCTCTCTGTCTGTCTCTCCCTCCCTCTGTCTATCTGACTTTCCATTTCTCTATCTGTCTGTCTCTCTATCTGTCTGTCTGTCTTTCTATCTGTCTGTCTGTCTTTTTCACAGGATATGTATTTCACTCACGCCCATTTCTGGCAGCAATTATGACCTCATTATTCCCGTGGTAATAATTTCTTCTGATTATTTTTGTCCAAGTACAAAATAATTTTCGTGATAAAGACTTTGAAGGAAAACATCAGGGTTTTCCTAATTATCTCTGAAGCCATGTTTTATGCTGTTAATATTCCGCACGGAATTGTAAATTTCTTGTTGTGATTCGCGGATTAGTTCCCCTTGCGCGGATGACTGGACGCATGTACCGCCAACAATCGAGGGACTGGACTAGAGTTTTACAGCTTATCGACTGGCATAGAGAAGCCTCGTAGAGGCTGGCGCAAGGGAAGGGGTTACTGCCTCTTGGATTCAGAATGATTAGCTAGAGTAGATGATGCTATCAGTTCTGAAGTTAGACTTGCTAATAAAACGGAAATAGCCACTAAAAAATAGCTGATAATTTCGGGGAAACCTTTCTCTTCAAGCTGATTCCTGGACACGATGTGGATTTATTACCAGAATTGTCAGAATCTAGGGTGATTCTGCTTCATGAGCCAGAGAGCCAGAGTGGTCAAGACTCAGCTACAGCTGTCAGTTTCGTTCTTTGCAAACGTGTTGTTCTGAATCAACCTTGTCGTTATAGTAATGTCGAGCAATCTTGGCACACAATGGGAGTCAGGAAAAAAAAACAAAACCAAAAAGAAAACAGTTTTGTACATCAAACTCAGTGCTCGGGTTTCAAAGCGCCATTCTGCCACAGAAATTAAGTTTTGTATCTACATCAACGTCATCAACCCGTCAATCAATCATCACCAGCTACATCCACTCGGGATAAAGTAAAATATGTATCTGGTTACATCACATTCTGAGAAATTAGGTTATGTCACAATCTGAGACCCCCTGGTTACATCACATAATAAGGAGCCAGCTTACATCACATTCTGGGGAGATTGGTTACATAGCAGTCTGAAGAAACTGGTTACATCATATTCTGAGGAAACAGGTTACATTCACATTGTGAGGAGACTGACTATTTTCTGCGATCTCAAACGTATCATGTAATCTGTTAAAGATAAATCACCCGTACTTAAAGTAGCAGACAATTGTGATTGAAAATCAATGGGAAATTGTCATACAAAATTATCAATAAGTTATAGAAAATCATTAGGAAATTAGTGAGAAAATGTTATAGAACGTATATTTCTACCAAATATTCATAAAAAATAACTGCGAAATTATTAAAAAATAACGAAGAAATTAACTGCCACGTTATAGAACATCACCAGGAAAGTATCGGTGACAACGAAGTATGAAAATGACAAGGTCGGTAGGGTTTTAGCTTGCTGGGCTGTAAGATGGCAGGTTTTAGCTTGCTGGGCTGTAAGATGGCAGGTTTTAGCTTGCTGGGCTGTAAGATGGCAGGTTTTAGATTCCTGGACTGTAAGATGGCAGGTTTTAAATTCCTGGACTGTAAGATGGCAGGTTTTAGATTCCTGGACTGTAAGATGGCAGGTTTTAGATTCCTGGACTGTAAGATGGCAGGTTTTAGATTCCTGGACTGTAAGATGGCAGGTTTTAGCTTCCTGGACTGTATGATGGCAGGTTTTAGATTCCTGGACTGTAAGATGGCAGGTTTTAGATTCCTGGACTGTAAGATGGCAGGTTTTAGATTCCTGGACTGTAAGATGGCAGGTTTTAGATTCCTGGACTGTAAGATGGCAGGTTTTAGATTCCTGGACTATAAGATGGCAGGATTTAAGCTTGCTGGACTGTAAAATGGCAGGATTTAACTTTTTTATTGCTTGACTGTAAGATGGCAGGATTTAAGCTTCCTGGACTGTAAAATGGCAGGATTTAACCTTTTTTTTGCTGGACTGTAAGATGGCAGGATTTAAGCTTCCTGGACTGTAAAATGGCAGGATTTAAGCTTCTTGAACTGTAAAATGGTAGGATTTAACTTTTTTGCTGGACTGTAAGATGGCAGGATTTAAGTTTCCTGGACTGTAAGATGGCAGGATTTAAGCTTGCTGAACTGTAAGATGGCAGGATTTAAGTTTCCTGGACTGTAAGATGGCAGGATTTAAGCTTGCTGAACTGTAAGATGGCAGGATTTAAGCTTCTTGGACTGTAAGATGGCAGGTTTTAAGCTTCCTGGACTGTAAAATGGCAGGATTTAAGCTTGCTGGACTGTAAGGTGGCAGGATTTAAGCGTACTTGACTGTAAGAAGGCAGGTTTTAGGCTTGCTAGACTGTAAGATGGCAGGATTTAAGCTTGCTAGACTGTAAGATGGCAGGATTTAAGCTTCCTGGACTGTAAGATGGCACTCTTTAAGCTTGCTAGACTGTAAGATGGCAGGATTTAAGCTTGCTAGACTGTAAGATGGCAGGATTTAAGCTTCCTGGACTGTAAGATGGCAGGATTTAAGCTTGCTAGACTGTAAGATGGCAGGATTTAAGCTTCCTGGACTGTAAGATGGCAGGATTTAAGCTTGCTAGACTGTAAGATTGCAGGTTTTAAGCTTGCTAGACTGTAAGATAGCAGGTTTTAAGCTTGCTAGACTCTAAGATAGCAGGTTTTAAGCTTGCTAGACTGTAAGATAGCAGGTTTTAAGCTTGCTAGACTGTAAGATAGCAGGTTTTAAGCTTGCTAGACTGTAAGATTGCAGGTTTTAAGCTTGCTAGACTGTAAGATAGCAGGTTTTAAGCTTGCTAGACTATAAGACAGCAGGTTTTAAGCTTGCTAGACTGTAAGATAGCAGGTTTTAAGCTTGCTAGACTGTAAGATAGCAGGTTTTAAGCTTGCTAGACTGTAAGATAGCAGGTTTTAAGCTTGCTAGACTGTAAGATAGCAGGTTTTAAGCTTGCTAGACTCTAAGATGGAAAGGTTTTAAGCTTGCTAGACTGTAAGATAGCAGGTTTTAAGCTTGCTAGACTGTAAGATTGCAGGTTTTAAGCTTGCTAGACTGTAAGATAGCAGGTTTTAAGCTTGCTAGACTGTAAGATAGCAGGTTTTAAGCTTGCTAGACTGTAAGATAGCAGGTTTTAAGCTTGCTAGACTGTAAGATAGCAGGTTTTAAGCTTGCTAGACTGTAAGATAGCAGGTTTTAAGCTTGCTAGACTGTAAGATAGCAGGTTTTAAGCTTGCTAGACTGTAAGATAGCAGGTTTTAAGCTTGCTAGACTGTAAGATTGCAGGTTTTAAGCTTGCTAGACTGTAAGATAGCAGGTTTTAAGCTTGCTAGACTGTAAGATTGCAGGTTTTAAGCGTGCTAGACTGTAAGATAGCAGGTTTTAAGCTTGCTAGACTGTAAGATAGCAGGTTTTAAGCTTGCTAGACTGTAAGATAGCAGGTTTTAAGCTTGCTAGACTGTAAGATAGCAGGTTTTAAGCTTGCTAGACTGTAAGATAGCAGGTTTTAAGCTTGCTAGACTGTAAGATAGCAGGTTTTAAGCTTGCTAGACTGTAAGATAGCAGGTTTTAAGCTTGCTAGACTGTAAGATAGCAGGTTTTAAGCTGCTAGACTGTAAGATAGCAGGTTTTAAGCTTGCTAGACTGTAAGATAGCAGGTTTTAAGCTTGCTAGACTGTAAGATGCAGGTTTTAAGCTTGCTAGACTGTAAGATAGCAGGTTTTAAGCTTGCTAGACTGTAAGATGGCACTTTAAGCTTGCTAGACTCTAAGATAGCAGGTTTTAAGCTTGCTAGACTGTAAGATAGCAGGTTTTAAGCTTGCTAGACTGTAAGATGCAGGTTTTAAGCTTGCTAGACTGTAAGATAGCAGGTTTTAAGCTTGCTAGACTGTAAGATAGCAGGTTTTAAGCTTGCTAGACTCTAAGATGGAAAGGTTTTAAGCTTGCTAGACTGTAAGATAGCAGGTTTTAAGCTTGCTAGACTGTAAGATTGCAGGTTTTAAGCTTGCTAGACTGTAAGATAGCAGGTTTTAAGCTTGCTAGACTGTAAGATAGCAGGTTTTAAGCTTGCTAGACTGTAAGATAGCAGGTTTTAAGCTTGCTAGACTGTAAGATAGCAGGTTTTAAGCTTGCTAGACTGTAAGATAGCAGGTTTTAAGCTTGCTAGACTGTAAGATAGCAGGTTTTAAGCTTGCTAGACTGTAAGATAGCAGGTTTTAAGCTTGCTAGACTGTAAGATTGCAGGTTTTAAGCTTGCTAGACTGTAAGATAGCAGGTTTTAAGCTTGCTAGACTGTAAGATTGCAGGTTTTAAGCGTGCTAGACTGTAAGATAGCAGGTTTTAAGCTTGCTAGACTGTAAGATAGCAGGTTTTAAGCTTGCTAGACTGTAAGATAGCAGGTTTTAAGCTTGCTAGACTGTAAGATAGCAGGTTTTAAGCTTGCTAGACTGTAAGATAGCAGGTTTTAAGCTTGCTAGACTGTAAGATAGCAGGTTTTAAGCTTGCTAGACTGTAAGATAGCAGGTTTTAAGCTTGCTAGACTGTAAGATGACAGGTTTTAAGCTTGCTAGACTGTAAGATGGCACTCTTTAAGCTTGCTAGACTGTAAGATGGCAAGATTTAAGCTTGCTGGACTGTAAGATGGCACTCTTTAAGCTTGCTAGACTGTAAGATGGCACACTTTAAGCTTGCTAGACTGTAAGATGGCACTCTTTAAGCTTGGGCAGGATTTAAGCTTGCTGGACTGTAAGATGGCACTCTTTAAGCTTGCTAGACTGTAAGATGGCACACTTTAAGCTTGCTAGACTGTAAGATGGCAGGATTTAAGCTTGCTAGACTGTAAGATGGCAGGATTTAAGCTTGCTAGACTGTAAGATGGCAGGATTTAAGCTTGCTAGACTGTAAGATGGCAGGATTTAAGCTTGCTAGACTGTAAGATGGCACTCTTTAAGCTTGCTAGACTGTAAGATGGCAGGATTTAAGCTTGCTAGACTGTAAGATGGCAGGGTTTAAGCTTGCTAGACTGTAAGATGGCAGGATTTAAGCTTGCTAGACTGTAAGATGGCAGGATTTAAGCTTGCTAGACTGTAAGATGGCAGGGTTTAAGCTTGCTAGACTGTAAGATGGCACTCTTTAAGCTTGCTAGACTGTAAGATGGCACACTTTAAGCTTGCTAGACTGTAAGATGGCAGGATTTAAGCTTGCTAGACTGTAAGATGGCACTCTTTAAGCTTGCTAGACTGTAAGATGGCACACTTTAAGCTTGCTAGACTGTAAGATGGCAGGATTTAAGCTTGCTAGACTGTAAGATGGCAGGATTTAAGCTTGCTAGACTGTAAGATGGCAGGATTTAAGCTTGCTAGACTGTAAGGTGGCAGGGTTGTAGCTTGCTGGACTGTAAGGTGGCAGGGTTGTAGCTTGCTGGACTGAAAGATGGCAGGGTTGTAGCTTGCTGGACTGTAAGGTTGCAGGGTTGTAGCTTGCTGGACTGTAAGGTTGCAGGGTTGTAGCTTGCTGGACTGTAAGGTGGCAGGGTTGTAGCTTGCTGGACTGTAAGGTGGCAGGGTTGTAGCTTGCTGGACTGAAAGATGGCAGATTTTAAGGTTGCTGGACTGTAAGGTGGCAGGGTTGTAGCTTGCTGGACTGTAAGGTGGCAGGGTTGTAGCTTGCTGGACTGTAAGGTTGCAGGGTTGTAGCTTGCTGGACTGTAAGGTTGCAGGGTTGTAGCTTGCTGGACTGTAAGGTGGCAGGGTTGTAGCTTGCTGGACAGAAAGATGGCAGATTTTAAGGTTGCTGGACTGTAAGGTGGCAGGGTTGTAGCTTGCTGGACTGTAAGGTTGCAGGGTTGTACCTTGCTGGACTGTAAGGTGGCAGGGTTGTAGCTTGCTGGACTGAAAGACGTCAGTGTTGTAGCTTGCTGGACTGAAAGACGTCAGGGTTGTAGCTTGCTGGACTGAAAGACGTCAGGGTTGTAGCTTGCTGGACTGAAAGACGTCAGAGTTGTAGCTTGCTAGACTGAAAGACGTCAAGGTTGTAGCTTGCTAGACTGAAAGACGTCAGGGTTGTAGCTTGCTGGACTGAAAGACGTCAGGGTTGTAGCTTGCTGGACTGTAAGGTGGCAGGGTTGTAGCTCGCTGGACTGAAAGACGTCAAGGTTGTAGCTTGCTAGACTGATAGACGTCAGGGTTGTAGCTTGCTAGACTATAAGACGTCAGGGTTGTAGCTTGCTAGACTGAAAGACGTCAGGGTTGTAGCTTGCTAGACTGAAAGACGTCAAGGTTGTAGCTTGCTGGACTGTAAGGTGGCAGGGTTGTAGCTCGCTGGACTGAAAGACGTCAGGGTTGTAGCTTGCTAGACTGAAAAACGTCAGGGTTGTAGCTTGCTAGACTGAAAGACGTCAGGGTTGTAGCTTGCTAGACTGAAAAGGCGGCAAAGAGAGAATTATTTTATCACAAAAAATAGGAGCTCTAGTCTGCTATAACGATCGTGCCCCTGCGCTGAAATCCTTTTTTGTAAGGTCCACAGTTCGGAGCACTAGCTGGAGGCTGGACAATGACAACTCTGAACCAGTTTGAGGTAGAAACAAACAAAAAGCAAATCCTCATCATCTACTTGTAGAAGACTGTGATGGCTGGCACATGTAACAAAAATGAATGGCAGCCCATTGTCTCAAGCAATTTTTTGTATGGGGACGCAGAAAGGAGGTCACATGGTAGACCTAAACTGAGGTATAGAGATATTTGTAAGGCATCACTGCAAGATTGTTCTGTCAAACATGAGGTCTGGAAAGAGCTTGCGAAGGGCCAAGTCAAGTGGAGAGCCAGTCTGTTCAAGGCCGCAGCTTCTCTTAAGGAAGAAATGAGGGCCAAACTTGAAGTTTAAAGATGAAAGTGCAAGAAAACAGGTCATTACACTACACATATTCCTTGCTGTTACTGTGGTCAGCTTACAGCACAAATATTCCTCGCTGTTAATATGGTCAGTGACGCAGACTTAACATTGTCAGAGTCAGTCATGGCAAAGAGTTCTTCATTAAGATGACGTTTGTCAAAATCCAGAATACTTGACACGTGCTTGCTTTAGAATAGTTGACAAGTACTTACTTTAGAATAGTTCACATGTACTTGCTTTAGAATAGCTGACATGTACCTGCTTCAGAATAGTTCACATGTACCTGCTTTAGAATAGTTGACATGTACTTACTTTAGAATAGTTGACATGTACTTGCTTTAGAATAGCTGACATGTACTTGCTTCAGAATAGTTGACATGTACTTGCTTTAGAATAGTTGACATGTACTTACTTTAGAATAGTTGACATGTACTTGCTTTAGAATAGCTGACATGTACTTGCTTTAGAATAGTTGACATGTACTTACTTTAGAATAGTTGACATGTACTTGCTTTAGAATAGTTGACATGTACTTATTTTAGAATAGTTGACATGTACTTGTTTTAGAATAGCTGACATGTACCTGCTTCAGAATAGTTGATATGTACCTGCTTTAGAATAATTGACTTGTACTTGCTTCAGAATAGTTGACATGTACTTGCTTTAGAATAGCTGACATGTACTTGCTTTAGAATAGTTGACATGTACTTACTTTAGAATAGTTGACATGTACTTACTTTAGAATAGTTGACATGTACTTGCTTTAGAATAGCTGACATGTACTTGCTTCAGAATAGTTGACATGTACTTGCTTTAGAATAGTTGACATGTACTTATTTTAGAATAGTTGACATGTACTTGTTTTAGAATAGCTGACATGTACCTGCTTCAGAATAGTTGATATGTACCTGCTTTAGAATAATTGACTTGTACTTGCTTCAGAATAGTCTCCTGTGATGAAAAGCGTCAGTATACTCATCTAGCAGAGAAATATATCATGAAATGATGACGACAAAGACAACACTAGAGGAGGGCAAATGTTGCAACAAGAAAAAATCTTGATAGATCAGCTTTTCCATCCATACAATAGTTCTACAAGGCTCAGATTTCTAGCTTCAGTATAACTATACGTGGCTCAGCTTTTCCAGGTACAATATAATTATATACAGCTCAGCTTGTTCAGCTACAATATGTATATATATATATATATATATATATATATACAGCTTATTCATCTACAGTATAAATATATATACATATATGTATATATAATTTAGCTTCTTCAGCTACAGTATATATATATATATAACTCCGCTTATGCCGCTACAGTATAATTATATATGTATATATCAATAACTCAGCTTATGCCGCTACAGTATAATATGTATGTATACATATATATATATATATATATATATAACTCGACTTATGCAGCTACAGTATAATTATATATGTATATATATATATATAAATAACTCAGCTTATGCAGCTACAGTATCATTATATATGTATATATATATATATATATATATATATATATAACTCGGCTTATGCAGCTACAGTATAATTATATATGTATATATATAAATAACTCGGCTTATGCAGCTACAGTATAATTATATATGTATGTATGTATATATATATATATAAATAACTCAGCTTATGCAGCTGCAGTATAATTATATATGTATATATATATAAATAACTCAGCTTATGCAGCTACAGTATAATTATATATGTATATATATATATAACTCAGCTTATGCCGCTACAGTATAATTATATATATTTAACTCACATTATGCAGCTGAACAGATAAGCCTGGTTTCTTTTGTTTTGTTTTGCTTTGTTTTGTTTTCCAAGCTTCAGTTATAGTGGTTTTTTGTGTGTTTTTTTGTTTTTGCTCAAAATTTCTAACAACCACTTTACTGCTGGTGTAAACTATATATTCTGCTTGCTAATATAATCTTTCATATATTATGCTTGTTAATATAATCTTTCATATATTATGCTTGCTAATATAATCTTTCATATATTCTGCTTGCTAATATAATCTTTCATATATTCTGCTTGCTAATATAATCTTTCATATATTATGCTTGCTAATATATAATCTTTCATATATTATGCTTGCTAATATAATCTTTCATATATTATGCTTGCTAATATAATCTTTCATACTTCAGCTTGTCTTATGTTATCATTTTAGAGGAAAAAAATCTAACTAGAAGTGAAAGACGATATATATTTTATCTAAAAGTTTTCATAATATTCACAAGTCAGAAATACGTGAATTTTCATTCTCATATTTATTGTTGTGTCTATCTGTTGTATTTTGAGTAAGGCGTAATTTGAGCTGAAATATTGATTGCTGTAACGGCTTTTCTTTTTCATTTCACGATTCTGTCCAATATTTGTAAATGTTCAGTATAAATGTATATATACGTTTTTTTTTTTTGGTTTTTTTTTTCCTGTAATGAAAACAATAAACGAAAGTAATAAACGAAGCAGTAATACTGATCTACTACGTTGCAGTTTGTAATTGCAGCAGTTGCTGTAGTTGTTGTAGTTGTAGTTGAATGTAACTGTGTGCTGGCGAAAGTCAAAGAGATTCCGATACCTGGATTTATTCCCCCCCCCCCCACCCCCCACCCCTTTTGGTTGTAGTCTTTAGACTTCGTATGTCAGATCTGTCGTCTAGAAACCTTTCCGTCACTACGGCGAACGGTCTGTATGGCTTAAGGTGGAGCACTTTTTCGATGTCTGCCCCCCCCACCCCACCCACCTACAACCTCTCCACACCCGTGCCACACCGATACCAGAGTACTGTACTTAAATCTGAATGCTTCCACCACCGGACACGCGACTAAAATGCCCCCCAGCGATAGAGCAGGAAAACGGCAGCAGGTTTCGGGTACTTGTGTCGGTTAACTCGAGCAGTGACAGTCACTGATAGTACCAGCCCCGGCTCTGTCTTACGGTACAGCTAAGACAACAACAACAACAACAACAACAACAAAAGTACCTTGTTGTGTGAATACGATATGTTCGTTAAATCGACTTATAGCCCGACCGTTCGTATTTCTGAGATTCAGAAGGCGATGAACAATCTGGGATATTTCAAGGAATATCGAGGTTTCTTTTCTCAAGAAATGTGCTTGTAATGACAGAATCAGATCTTTGTACGCTGTTTCTTGCTTGAGTAGCTGGCACGATGGAGGATCTGGCCAGATACTGAGGGTAAATAGACATTTCTATTGTTACGTTGTCTTGTTAAGTTTGACTTGGAAGAAACACAATGAGTGATTTTATCTTGTGAGAAAAAAAAAATGTTTACCTGCGAGAAATTTGGACTGTTTTGGTTGCAACTTTATCGGAATATTCAGGCAGACATGTTCTAGTTTCGTCTGTTGTTTTGTGGTGAGAATAATCTTGAAGGAATATCTTGATAGATGTAAACTGTTCAGATTACAGTTTTATGGTATTTCACACTGTTAAAAAATAAACGACTGTTCTTAATTCATTCATTTGTTGATCATTGTGAATATTACTCAGTAGATATAAGAGAATTTAAAGTACTTACGACTGTGAACAATAATGTTAGGTGTCGTTATTCATCATAGGGTCGATTATTTTAATTCAAAAATTAGCTTCTTCGGGAAAATAAATCAAATTCTAAGCTATTTATGATACAGAATAATTGTTGCTTTTTTTTACCGTTTCAGTTCGTTAAATGTAAATATTTTAAATATTGCATTTTTTTATGTGTAAAATCATGCTTAAATAAGTATAAACTGTGAATCTTATCAGAATATTGCAAGCATCGTTGGTAAAGTTCAAGTTCACTTTGTAAAGTATCTAATTTATTTCATAATGTAGTAATCCGCTAGGTTTTTACAGTTTTTTTACACCTATAGAGTGTTGATATATATATATATACAGGGTGTCTGAGTGGCGAAGTGGTTAGTGCACTAGTCTCTCATGGCGAAGATCAGGGGTTCGAATCCGTCCGGAGGCGCCCCAGTCACCCAGCTGTAGAAACGGGTACCCGACTTCTTCTGGAGTTGAGGAAGGAAAGGCGGCCAGGCGTGATACTGACCATATCACCCTCTAGTGTGCCGACAGGTCAAGGAAAATATGGGCACTAACACCATACCCCTATGTGCCTCTAAGGCGTGACAGGGTCACCTTTACATACATATATAACGTAACCGACAGGCTATAGATTTTATACATCAGTTTTTAAAGTTACAAATGACAAGTAATTTCTGTGGAAATATATCAACTAATTGTTGTTTGTTTTGGATAAAGCAAACATAAAAAGCTACATTACGCGTAGTTCTTCTTTTTTAAAAATGTTATTTCTTCAACTTATTTTACACACGAGGAACAACAAACTGGTTGTTAGAGTTGACAGTCTGAGAATTATTAGTTCTCATTAGTTACGTAGCTAACTGTTAAGGTTGTAGATAAGTATAAAGATGAACGAGTACAACATGAACAACATGGAGAGTTTCTTGTGACTGGTTTCTCGTTTACGTCCAATAGATGGCTCTTAGTAATCATTTTCACATCTTTCAGTTGTCAGTCAAGTCTTATCATGTTTGGGCTTTCAGTGCAGAATGTTTCATCTGAATAGACCACGAAGGTTTCTTCAAGTTTACACAAATTTCAAAATCATGCCACTTCACATGCAAGAAAAAAAAACAAAACAAACAAAACAAACAAACAAGATTGAAGAAGTCGCTGTATCGCACTGTGTGTTTCCTGTGTATATTCTGGTACAAAGATTTAAAATAATGGAGAAATTTCTGCTTTAGGTTTCAAAACTTGACAAGTTTCTTGCCAAGACATTATGACCAGCAGTAAAGACATTATGACCCAAAGTAAATCTGTAACTGATTAACTTAAGACAGACATCGCTTTGTAATGTCAATTATCATTTTCAATCAAGAATATTTCAACTTTATTTTCTTTTTTAAAAAAGTCTGCGGCGAACTATAAACAATTTAAACTAAAATGTAATGTTTATGTCCTTACATTCTTGTACATTTATCGGTTTAAAGGAAATTCTGATAAACGTTAGAATAAATCAGAATATTTTACAAATTTATAAAATTTAAAATTTTTTTTTGTTAAGACGACGAAAACAACAGGCCGTGACCCGGTGGTACTGCAAACCAGGTCCACCCGTAACGAGACGTGGACCATACCCCCGGCATTCAATGTACAGGGCGGCCTCAAGCATCTCACTTTGTTCAAAAATAACCACGCTTGTGTTTTGAAAAAAGGGCATGTTGGTCAGGGCACCTGATTTGACCTCAGCCACTTTGATCTTAGCCAAAAGGCAGGATACTACACTTCTTCACTTCTTACTAATACTTCATAAACTGTAGCAAACAATTTAAAAACAAATTTAAGAATTATTTTTAACAAAATAAAACATTTCTACTATTTAATTCCAGTAAATAAATTTTTTAATTTCACTAAATTTTAAATAAAATATATTTCACATCTCTGTTTGTAGTTTTCTATTTTAACACCTGACTAATGTGGTGATCAGAAAGACTGACTACTTAAATGAAAGATTGAAAGCGGTTATGTTGCACAATATAAAAACTACATTTGAGATTGTCTTGACATTCATAATCTTGCGGTTGCGTCCCTTGATGGGTGTGAGCACACAGACCACTCAACAAAAGTGAAGTATTTGTGAATATCTATTTTTCGGAGAAAAAAAAATATGCAAACTTCCTCTCCATATAACTGCGTTCACAACTTTTGTGTTTTAATCCATTGCTGTAAAGTTGTTTCAATAAGAAAATGATAGAAAAAGGAGGGTCTTTAAAGCAGACTTTCTATAATACAAAATAATTTTTACAGTTTTATGGACAAATTCTAGAAATTTCTGGACATGGTTTTATAAAATACTACATTCAGAAATAATTATTTATGAAAGTTTTTTTTTTAACTTGAAATAATGAGTTAGCTAATCATAGTCTACTTGTGTTGAAGACGAGTAACTTTTGTACCTTTTCAGCTTGTAACAAAACCTGAAATAACAGATTTGTGAGCGATAATTATTCTGTGGTGAGATAGGAGAAATACAACTTATTTCTTTTTTAATGAAAAGGAAGTAAGATTTATAAATAATTTTGTATTTGCTTTCTCTTATAAATTGTATATTTTGATTTGGACTGCAACAGACAAGCAAGGCACTTCATGGGGTCAAGTTTATAGAGGAAAAGTTTATGAAATGTTAACTTTTCTCGGTTGTTTTCTTTCACACGCTCTGGTTGCTCTATGGTTTGTGTGTTAGATATTGTCAAAAATTATCCGTTAGATTTTCTCCATGCTTGTATCTGTTGGATAATGTCTAAAATTATCTGCTAGGTTTTCTCTGTGATATTATCTGTTAGATATTGTCTAAAATCATGTAAAATTTCTCTATGATTTTATCTGTTAGTTACTGTCTGAAGCCATCTATTATATTTTTAAATGATTTTCTCTGTTAGCTATTGACTCAGAGTAGTTGCCTTCTGTTGCTTACGACCTCATCTGTAAAGTTCTGTTTACTTTCTCGCGTAGAAATAGGAAATTAAAAAGAGACTTCACTCAGAAAAGTACCCATACAAAGAAAGCTCTATCGTAGAACTCAAGCGACAACACTGAAGAAATGGAACAATGAGAAACGGAGTAATGAAAGATGGAACTCAAATTTTTTAAGTTAAAAAAAAAATTAAAACAACAGAAGTTTTTCAATTTTAAATACACGAGACAAAATGATTGCGGATAGAAAACTGAACTGAAACGAGTAAATGAAATTCATTATGAGAAGATGTACTCTGGAAGTAGGTTGTTGTACTCTGGAAGTAGGTTGTTGTACTCTGGAAGTAGGTTGTTGTACTCTGGAAGTAGGTTGTTGTACTCTGGAAGTAGGTTATTGTACTCTGGAAGTAGGTTGTTGTACTCTGGAAGTAGGTTGGAAGTAGTTTGTTGTACTCTGGAAGTAGGTTGTTGTACTCTGGAAGTAGGTTGGAAGTAGGTTGTTGTATTCTGGAAGTAGTTTGTTGTACTCTGGAAGTAGGTTGTTGTACTCTGGAAGTAGGTTGTCGAAGCACAGACTGACAGGTCACAGGATAATGACAACGGTTGTACTCTGCTGTAATCAGTTTGGCAACAGCTCTAGTACTGAATGCTTTTATTATGCACTCAATGTTATGGTCTTATGCTCTACTTAAGAGCAATGTTCTCGCTCATTGTTCTTGGGCTGACGTTGGGCTGATACTGTTCTGTGAGTTCTGGATTTCGGTTCTGTCTTCCTGAAACTTCGATCAGGTAGTTCTTTACGGCCGATGCAGTGAAGATGTTGAAGTATGTCTAAGGTGGAGTGGGTTGTGGCTGGCAGCTTGCAGGCTCCACTTAGTAGGCTCCACTACCCATGGAGACCGTATCAACCCTTGCCTTGGTGGTCAGTCTGAGCCTGTTATTGGGGGCACAGTTTAAGAAATGTCACAGTGACCTGACCATCAACATCTTCCTGTTCTTGACACCTGGGACATCAGTCAGTCTTGACCTCCATTGTATCTATCTATCTATCTGTCTATCTATCTATCTATCTATCTATCTATCTATCTATCTATCTATCTATCTGTCTGTCTGTCTGTCTGTCTGTCTATCTATCTGTCTGTCTATCTGTCTGTCTGTCTGTCTGTCTGTCTGTCTGTCTGTCTGTCTGTCTGTCTCAGTCTCTCTCTCTCTCATAATCTCTCAATTTCCCTCTCCCCTTTCTTCTTCTCCTTCTTTTGCTTCTTCTTCTTCTTCTTCTTGTTCGTCTTCTTCTATCTTCAACTCTCTCCTGTCGAAGTGAAAAACAAAATAATATTTTGCTGTCTACGTTTGTTATGTACTCACTTGTCTTGAGTCTTGAATCTTGGAGTTAGCATCATCGCACGTCTGGCACACCCATACATGTTCTGCTTTCCACTTGTCTATCTTGTCTAACGTCTTTTCTCACACAAAACTTTGGGCAACCGCCAAGAATCATCCTGACCAGTAAACTAATCTCAAAATTAGAATAACTAAATCGTTTCCTTTACGGAATTATAATAACATAAAAGCAAGCATTCAATTTTATTTTCAAAACTTATGTTTAATTGGTGGTCTGGTTGGCTGAGTGGTTAGGCGCTCGGTTTACTAATCCAGTGGGACTGGGTTCAGACCCAGCGGTGGGATTTTTTCTGGTACGCACTGAAAAAGGCCCCGGGGTCCACCCAGCTTGTAAAAACGGGTACCAGAGAAATCTGGGAAGGTAAAGCTGCCAGGCGTGATACTGACCACATCAGACTTTCATGTGCCGAAGGTCGTGGAAAATACGGGCCTAACACCGTATTCCCCAATATGCCTTAGTAGCACGGAAATAGGAATTTTACTTTTACCTTTTCCATTTTTGAATTATCATACTTAGAAGAGATTTTTAAACCTGTAGTAATTATTAATCATGGAATAATGACGGCAGATTTATTTAACACGTATAAAGTGTCACAAATGTAAATTACATCAGCCTACTGGATTGTTAACTTCAGAGTTTTAACAAGAAACACTCGCTCCCTTTTAACATTCAGTAACTTTGTGACATGTCACAAGAAGCAGAAATGGAGAATCACTGAAAAACTCAAGAGGGAAAAAGAGAAACGGGGAGACAAAAGTGTGTATGACGTGATTAGAAAAACTCCAGGGTGTAGGACCATCAGTGTTTATTTGCACGGCACATGAAGATGAATTATCAGTATTTATTTTTTTTTATTTTTTAAATATTTATTAATATTTATCAAAAAGTACTTTATACTGGTAGAGTTATATATTCTAACATTTAGAGAAGCCACTCATGTTTAGTCTTTGAACCACCTTTTCATATACAGAACCACTCGAAAAGAGATGTCCTCAGAGTTTATGCTCAAATCCAAGCTTTGTCTCGTGATGACGCTCTCCGTGCTTCTCGGCGCTTTTTATATGCCTTGTCAGACTTGACGCTTTCTGTCCTCCTTGTCATACTTGACGATTTCTGTGCTCCTTGTCAGACTTGACACCTTCTGTTCTCCTTGTCAGACTTGACGCTTTCTGTCCTCCTTGTCATACTTGACGATTTCTGTGCTCCTTGTCAGACTTGACACCTTCTGTTCTCCTTGTCAGACTTGACACTTTCTGTTCTCCTTGTCAGACTTGACACCTTCTGTTCTCCTTGTCAGACTTGACACTTTCTGTTCTCCTTGTCAGACTTGACACTTTCTGTTCTCCTTGTCAGACTTGACACCTTCTGTTCTCCTTGTCAGACTTGACACTTTCTGTTCTCCTTGTCAGACTTGACACCTTCTGTTCTCCTTGTCAGACTTGACACCTTCTGTCCTCTTTGTCAGACTTGACACTTTCTGTGCTCCTTCTGAGACTGGTTTCAACTTCGCCAATTTTTCTTTTTTTTTTTCTTATGACCGACTCTAATTTTTCTTCCTTCCAAATTCTGAGCTGAACGCTTTGTTCGTCCTGCACGCATATTTTCGCTATACAAATGTGGATATTACAGAAAAAGAAACAGGGAAAAAAATTGAATTCCTGGAAATGTGGATGCACAGAAGAACAGGCTTAACTCGGTGAACAGAAATGAGAGCAAACAAAATGTCCCAAATCAAATGAAACTGAAAAAAGAAAAATGAAAAATTGAACAAGGTAAAGGAAAAAGAGAAAGAGAACAACAAAAAGAGGTGGACTGGACTCAGAGTTAAGACGAGAGATGTAACACGCTCTATGACCATTGCTGCCAACTTTCCCTGGGAAGACGGCACAAGCTGATGATGACTCTTTGTTGCTACTGTCTGTCGCTGACCTGATAATAGAAGCGATGTGTGCCCCCAGCACTGATGATAACACGACAGAGCTGGTATTGATGATAACACGACAGAGCTGGTATTGATGATAACACGACAGAGCTGGTATTGATGATAACACGACAGAGCTGGTATTGATGATAACACGACAGAGCTGGTATTGATGATAACACGACAGAGCTGGTATTGATGATAACACGACAGAGCTGGTATTGATGATAACACGACAGAGCTGGTATTGATGATAACACGACAGAGCTGGTATTGATGATAACACGACAGAGCTGGTATTGATGATAACACGACAGAGCTGGTATTGATGATAACACGACAGAGCTGGTATTGATGATAACACGACAGAGCTGGTATTGATGATAACACGACAGAGCTGGTATTGATAACACGACAGAGCTGGTATTGATGATAACACGACAGAGCTGGTATTGATGATAACACGACAGAGCTGGTATTGATGATAACACGACAGAGCTGGTATTGATGATAACACGACAGAGCTGGTATTGATGATAACACGACAGAGCTGGTATTGATGATAACACGACAGAGCTGGTATTGATGATAACACGACAGAGCTGGTATTGATGATAACACGACAGAGCTGGTATTGATGATAACACGACAGAGCTGGTATTGATGATAACATGACAGAGCTGGTATTGATGATAACACGACAGAGCTGGTATTGATGATAACACGACAGAGCTGGTATTGATGATAACACGACAGAGCTGGTATTGATGATAACATGACAGAGCTGGTATTGATGATAATATGACAAATATGGTTCTGATAGTAGCATGACAGAGCTGGTATTGATGATAACATGACAGAGCTGGTATTGATGATAACATGACAGAGCTGGTATTGATGATAACATGACAGAGCTGGTATTGATGATAACATGACAGAGCTGGTATTGATGATAGCATGACAGAGCTGGTATTGATGATAACATGACAGAGCTGGTATTGATGATAACATGACAGAGCTGGTATTGATGATAACATGACAGAGCTGGTATTGATGATAACATGACAGAGCTGGTATTGATGATAACATGACAGAGCTGGTATTGATGATAGCATGGCAGATCTGGTACTGATGATAACATGGCAGATCTGGTACTGATGATAACATGGCAGATCTGGTATTGATGATAACATGGCAGATCTGGTACTGATGATAACATAACAGAGCTGGTACTGATGATAACATGGCAGATCTGGTACTGATGATAACATGACAGAGCTGGTATTGATGATAACATAACAGAGCTGGTACTGATGATAACATAACAGAGCTGGTATTGATGATAACATGGCAGAGCTGGTATTGATGATAACATGGCAAACCTGGTATTCACAACCGTATTTTCAGTTTACTATGACAACTTAAAGAAATCAGGTGCAAAGGAATGTGATGACCACCGGACTATCACTCTATCATGTCACATAACAAAGCTCATTCGTTCATTCATTTGCATGTCCCTTGTTGAACTTTGCCTCCCAAACAGCACTCCTGTAGGCCTCTCGGTTGTGAGCAAGATGGCCTGCTGCTGCTGCATCCATTTGCAGATCATCAACGATGTCTTGCAGCCATCTTCGCCTTGGTCTTCCTCTCTTTCTTTTTCCCATTATGTACCCTTCCAAGATGGTATTCTCTAGATTATCATAACGTTTAATGTGTCTACATTTTTCAAGTTTTCTCTCTTTAATCTTCTTTACTAGCCAGCCTTCTTCAATATTACGTTCTTGTAGTATAGATATATTTGTTCTTTTTTTGTGTCCATGATATTTGAAGAACTCTTCTGAGGCATTTACATTCAAAGGCATTTATGTGTTTCCTGGCTGTTTTGTTAAGTGTCCAGGTCTCACAGGCATGTGTTGCGATGAGAAAGATGCATGCCCTTAAAAATCTTATTTTTGTAGTTCTGTCAGTTCCTCTTCGCAGATCCTTTAGTTGTTTTACTTTCTGATGAGCGATAGATGTCCTCCTTTTAATTTCCCTCGTTGTATTTCCATTATTGGTCTAGATACAGCAGTGACGTTAATTGTATCAAATGTGTTGGAAATCCCAATTTTTACATTATTTCCCAAAGCTTCTGGTGTTGTACACAATCAAATGCCTTTGAGTAGTCTAATAACAAAGCTACTTCTGAGAATTATTATGAGAAGAACAAGGAACAAGATAAAAATGGAAATAGCAGATGAACAGTTTGGATTTGTTGAAGGAAAGGGAACACACAATGCCACTTATGCTTTACGAACACTAACAGAAAGAGCTTTAGAAGTACAGAAAGATCTCTACTTATGCTTCATTGATTACACCAAGGCATTTGATAAGGTGAAACATGATGAAATTATTAAAATGCTTGAAGACATCAATATAGATGGCAAAGACCTGAGGATTGTAAAACATCTATACTGGCAACAAGAAGCAGCAATTCGAGTTGAAAATAGAACTGGAAAATATCAACCAATAAAACAAGGGGTGCGACAAGGATGTGTACCTTTTTTCTCTGTACAGCGAGAATATTCTAAGAATAATCATTGGAGAACCAGGTATAAAAGTAGGAGGATACAATATTAACAACCTTTGGTATGCTGATGACACAGTACTGATAGCTGAGAACCAACAAGACCTGCAAAATTTCTTGGATAAAGTCGCCAGAGAAAGGCTTTACTTTGAACATCAAAAAGACAGAGATTATGGTTATATCTAAGAAACAGAATGCACCACATGCAGAATAAAATTAAACGGAACTATTCTAAGGCAGGTGTAGAAATTCAAATACCTTGGAGCAGTAATAACTTCAGGTGTGAAATGTAGAACAGAAAATAGGAACAGAATAGGCCAAGCAAAGACTGCATTTCAAAGAATGAGAAACATATTAGCTAACACATCCTTATCAATGAATGTTAGAAAATGAGTCCTAAAATGCTATATTGAACCTGTCTTGTTATATGTAAGTGAATCATGGACAATAGGCAAGTCTGCACAAAAATCATTGGAAGCAGCAGAATGTGGTTTATTAGAAGAATGTTGCGAATTCCCTGGACAACAAAAATAACTAATGCAGAATGTATGAGAAGAGCTGGAGAGACAAAAAATCTGGTAAAAAAAATAAAAGAGAGACCCGTGTACTTTCATATGACATGCAATGGGAAGAGAGGGCATTGAACATATTATAACAACAGGAAAAATAGAAGGAAGAAGATCAAGAGGAAGACCAAGAGAAATGATACTGGACAGTCTGACCGGATGGTGTGAGAGATCACCAACTGAACTGATGGCCTGCATGAAGGATCGTGAACTCTGGAGAAGCATAATAGCCAACACCAGTCAGCAAGGCACATGATGATGATGATGATGATGACGATGATTTGCAGCAACTTTACCGTTATGAAGGGCGTTACAGAAAGCTTTGCGTCAGGCTCTTCTTGGTGAGAGCATATCAACACATACCCGCCAGTATACACAGGAGAAGATCTAGGGTCTTGACCAGCTGATTTTGATGACATCATCTCTTTACTCCAAAGAGTAAGGCGCCTCTTTGACCACCTGGGCCGGAGTTTTGTTTCCATGTTGGTTTATTTCTTTTATGTTTCCGCCATAATCTGCTTCTTCTCTTCACCCCCCCCCCAACCCGCTGAATGTGTGGGTGAGTGTGTGTGGGTGTGTGAGAGGGAGCTGACTTCCACACCTTACTGTTTAAGATTTGTTTCAGTTCCTTTGATCAAGTCAGCCCCTTTTTCTCTTCCTCAGCCAATCCGTCAGCGTCATCGGGCGATAGGCTATTCGCGATTGGTGGATATTTTAGTTGGGCTGATCACAGCCACTCAGGTGGTGTTGGCGAGTATTATCTTGACAAACGCTGTCAATGTTTGAAGTATATTTCAAGGGTTGATGTCCATGTCTCCCTCATATTGTTTCCAGTTCGTACTGCGATGTCATTCAAGCATTGTTTTAATTTGCCTGCTTATATTTCCAGGTAGCTGTAACTTTAGGTGATTCTCCTGGTTAATAATACCTTGATTCTGGAATCCTTTTATCCAGGTTTGAGAGTCACGCTTCACTTTGTAATTTTAAAACAGCCTTCTACAAAATGGTTTGGTCAGTTTACCAACGTAGGACTTATATTAAAATAAGACTAATGTGTGGGCTTCCCTGAACTGCAGGAGATGAAGTGTCAAGATAAAGTTGACGAGGGAAAGTTATCTGTAATGGATTTATTTCCCTGATCTTAACATTGCAGTGGCTGGGTGTATATCTAGAACAGTTTATTAAGATTCTGGCAAGCTTGGAAATCACTGTGAACACAAAAAGTGGGGGTTTATTCATGAAAAGCCAGCTTTCAGTAGCTTTATTTGTTGTTTTCATTGTTCGGTTCTTTCTTGAACTGGGTAAAATATTAGTGCTAGGGCTTCATGTCTGTGTTACTTGCTTACTAGTGCTTCTAATATCAGAGAATATATTCAGAGTTTTTATTACTGCTCTCATGTCGATCGTAGTTTATGATTTGGTCCAGATATATTGCTGCTAGACTATGCCTTAACGTATCCGCTGTGGCCATAGATTGTATTTTTTATCTTCAAATTCGTCAAACGTATTTTTATCTCTGTTTATCATGGATTATATTTTTATCCGTTTATTTTTGGCCACAGACTGTATTGTAAATGATAAGGTTACATTAGGTTACTATATGTGGACTCAAAATATGTAAACTTGTACCCGAGTTTATTTTTATCTGAATACATCTGTTAGTGTCCAGCAACTGAAGACACTTGTTCTGCGTTGATTTCCTTTTCTACGTGTGTTCTCGACTTCATTGTGATCTTCCTATTTGAGACACTGAGGTAATCTCAGCTAGAAGTGAAGTAACAACTTCATTCTTCGCTTTGAGACACTGAGGTAATCTCAGCTAGAAGGGAAGTAATAGTTTCATTCTTATCTTTGAGAAGCTGAAGTAACCTCAGCTACAAGTGAAGTAATAGTTTCATTCTTATCTTTGAAACACTGAAGTAACCTCAGCTACAAGTGAAGTGATAGTTTCATTCTTATCTTTGAAACACTGAAGTAACCTCAGCTACAAGTGAAGTGATAGTTTCATTCTTATCTTTGAAACACTGAAGTAACCTCCGCTACAAGTGAAGTGATAGTTTCATTCTTATCTTTGAAACACTGAAGTAACCTTAGCTAGAAGGGAAGTAACAGCTTCATTCTTCGCTTTGAGACACTGTCATTTTTTGCCTGGAGACAGTTGTTCATTTCTATTTTTTTTTGGAGACATCTGTTCAGTTTTCTCTTTCTGACACGAAGTTTTCATACTGAGGTACCGGTCATTTTTCACTTTGATACACCGGTCATTTTTCGCTTTGATACACCGGTCATTTTTCGCTTTGATACACCAGTCATTTTTCGCTTTGATACACCAGTCACTTTTCGCTTTGATACACCAGTCACTTTTCGCTTTGACACACCAGTCACTTTTCGCTTTGATACACCGGTCACTTTTCGCTTTGATACACCGGTCATTTTTCGCTTTGATACACCGGTCATTTTTCGCTTTGATACACCAGTCACTTTTCGCTTTGAGACAGCTGTTCATTTTATGCCTACAGACAGCTGTCTTTCAATTTTCCTTGAAGATGTTCCAGTTTTGTTTCATTATTTCAAACACAGCAACTGTAGCACATTCAGTGCCATGACTGCCTACACACAAACCTGACTGATATCTCGCTATAAACTGTGTGTGTGTGTGTGTGTGTGTGTGTGCAGATTTTAGAGGCAAGTGTCTGTCAAAGTGAAGCAATGGCTGTTGCTAAGCAACTTCTTTAGTGTCTAATTCTGCCAATGTTAGAAGGAAAAATATGAGAAAAGCTAGCACATACTCAGAAAAAAAAACCATACGATTGTGTTCCAATGGCCATTTCTTGCTCATACGTGTCTTATTTTGTAAACTAACTCTCAGAATTATGTTGGAATTTAATCGCTGTTATGTGAACAAAAGTTCTGCAAAATTTCTTTGCTGTTTCGTATTGTATTACATGCACATAGACGCTTGCGTATTTGGAGAATGCGTTATGTGGCGCTTTGAGAATAAAGAAGGAGGAGAGAATGTCCTGGTTCTCGGTGTGCATCTCTTGGTCAGCTGTGCCTACTTCTGTGTTCATGTCTTCTCACTGCTGGTGAAGATTCGGCCTCTCCTTCTATGTTAGTTTCTAGCATTCTTTAACTTCATTAATTCTGTTATGACAGACATTCTTATAACTTCATTAATTCCATTAATCGCAGATATAACTTCATTAACTTCATTATCACTCTAGATTTGTCTAAATTTGAGTTTTATTTAAATGTGTGATTGTTGACTGATAATATGCCTACAATATCGACTTGGATTATCAGCGATCATGATACCGTCTTTGTGATTATCTTCGTACACGAGCATAAAGTTAAGTCAGGAATTTCTTGCAAACGCCTCCTCCAGTTCCTGAAAGTATTTCGAGGGTCATCTTGAATCAAGTCCCAGCCCAAGCTTTTCTAGGATGTCACGCGTTCTCTTCATCAGATCCACTCCTTCCTACCAGATCTGGCGTCGCGAACTCTTTTGGATGAACAGCATGAGCTATATAGACGGCACTGTTTAAAAAAAAAGGTTGCTAACGTTTTACCTCCAATTGTGTGGTTTTGTTTCGTATTCTTGGAGAATCAAATTTGAAACTACCGTATAGGCTAAATATAGCGATCTCGTCATTTCCTTGTAGTAGCAAGTTTATTACAGTTTTTTGTCCCGTATTAGTTAATCATTACAAGTTTTCGCAGTAAAAATATCATCATTATAATGCAGACAGTAGTAATAATGATAATAGTGATTGCAGCCAACGATTCCAATGTTGCATTTGAACTTTCCCATTCTTAATCAGCCTGTCATATATAATAAACTCGAAATGGCTGCAGACATGATTGTCTGTGCAGGTGAAAGTGGGAGTGGAAAACGAGAAAAGGAAAACATCAGAAACTACAAATATGAGAAATAAAACCCCATCATAGATCAATTATTAATTCATTCTACAGAAAGCAAAACAAAAAAAAAATGTAAATATTAAATAATTTATTGAGAATATTTCTACCAGCAAGAAGAATAGAGCTACTGGGGTGAAATACGTTTTGCTTTTGTTCTTCTTATTATTATTATTATTATTATTATTATTATTATTATTATTATTTACAGCACCCCATTTTCTAATTTATCTTTCCAATGCTAAATGTGGGGGGGGGGGGGGGGAACCGCGCACGGGATATGCCAGACAAGTTCCTATTGGCAGGACATGCATTGGATGTAGCAGATGAGTCCTGATTGGTTGGAGCAAGCGCTGGATGTAACAGATGAGCTCTGATTGGTTGGAGCAAGCGCTGGATGTAGCAGATGAGCTCTGATTGGTCAGTTGGTCAGAATTGAAATATAAGGCTTGAAATGTTTTTCACCATGTTTTGGTATGAATAAAATACAAATATTTGATTTCTGATTCCAACAACTTCGAAGTGCACATTTACAGAATATCTAACAGAAAGGGGGGGGGGGGGCTTTTTTCCGAGAAATACACATTTATTCCTGTTAACCCCAGAGGAGCAGATTTTAAAAAACTCCTCCATCTCACCTGGTCTTCAGCTTATCTATTTTGTTTTCATCTTCTCTTTCTCGTATTTAGTACAGTCTGAAAGTTTCTTTGTATGTCTTTATGTCTGCTTTTTCTCTCTTGTAGTTAATACTATCTGAAATACCCACACTTTTTCTGTTTTACTTTATACTATCTGAAATATCCACACTTTTTCTGTTTTACTTAATACTACCTGAAATATCCACACCTTTTCTGTTTTACTTAGTACTATCTGAAATATCCACACTTTCTCTATTTTACTTAATATTATCTGAAATATCCACACTTTCTCTGTTTTACTTAATACTATCTGAAATATCCACACTTTTTCTATTTTACTTAATACTATCTGAAATATCCACACTTTTTCTGTTTTACTTAATACTATCTGAAATATCCACACTTTTTCTGTGTTACTTTATACTATCTGAAATATCCACACTTTCTCTGTTTTACTTAATACTATCTGAAATATCCACACTTTCTCTGTTTTACTTTATACTATCTGAAATATTCACACTTTCTCTGTTTTACTTAATACTATCTGAAATATCCACACTTTCTCTGTTTTACTTAATACTATCTGAAAGATCCACACTTTTTCTGTTTTACTTTATACTATCTGAAAGATCCACCCTTTCTTCTTGTACTTAGTACTGTTTGAAAGATCTTTTTCTGTATAACTTTTTATCTGCCCTTTCTGCCGGTTGAGTCCAGTCTGTTGTTGAGTTAGATTGTCTCTTTCTCTTCATGTCTTGGTTTGTGGCCAGCTCATAGCAGACTTATCTTACTTTATTTCGCCGTTTATGTCATTTACACAGGTATATTACTGCAGTTCAGTGTTCCTAGCTCTATCTTCTCAAGTTATCCCTAGCTCTGTCTTCTCAATTTATCCTACCTCTATCTTCTCAAGTTATCCTTAGCTCTATCTTCTCAAGTTATCGCTACCTCTATCTTCTCAAATTATCCTTATGTCTATCTACTCAAGTTATCCCTACATCTATCTTCTCAAGTTATCCCTACATCTATCTCCTCAAGTTATCCCTACATCTATCTTCTCAAGTTATCCCTAGTATTTTTTTCCTTCTATGCTCACAACTGGGCTCATGAGTAGGAGTTGAGGGGATCTATTGTCCCGTGGGCCGAAGGGCTTCCCTTGTTTTAGAAGATGGCTTCCAGGGGGCCCGTAGTAGCTGAAAGCGGAGTGAAACCAGGCCCATTTCGTGCCCTTCTTTCTCACAAGGGGGGGGGGGGTGCTAAAAGAGCAAAGTGTTTCATTCTTCGTCTTTTTATCTGTCGTGTGTGTGTGTGTGTGTGTGTGTGTGTGTGTGTGTGTTTATGTGGTCCTTAAAGAAATCATGTGCCGAAATGTTGCATTGTTGTACGTTCTTCATTTGTACGCGCTCATCTTACTTTCTGCCATGCTCGCTCCTGCCCACTTTCCTCAATCTTTACATTTTTTTTTTTTTTTACCTGAACCATCCACCTCTGTCTACCTTGAAAACAGAATAGCCAATCACTTTTGTAGGGGGGGGGGAATGGGGAAAAGAGGTAGCTTGCACTGGCTTCCATCCTGTCAGATGATCGACTCAGAATCTCTCACCTCGCTTTACAACGTATCATCAATGATCAAGATAATTGAGCGTATACAAGAATATTCCTGACACATATTTTGTTACGTCTGAGTTTAATGTCGTTATTTTAACTTCAAGTTTCTTTTTGTTTTTAAATTTGAGCACAGTTATTTAATTCTTCAGCTGTCAATAAATCCCTTGCTAATTGTGCTTTTTTACCTGTAGTTTTCTTTTTCTTTTCTTCAAAATATGGTGCGCACGTGGCTGTCAGCTGCGTTTGTTTATAAAACAATACTCAAGATAACAAAACAACCCTTTGATATATACACCTGCATGCTGAGAATGCATTTATAGAATTGCTTTTATTAAAATTTGTAAAACTCAATTAACAGAAAGCTTTTCGCGCTGGAAGATTGAACAGTGGTTTGCAAAATATTCGAGGAATGAGTAACAAACTAAGATTATCCTCTTGTACAAACAACGGTACAGAAGACCTATCTAGCGAATGTTGTGTGTGTACGTCTACTGGGGCTTGGGTAGTGAGAATATTTGACTGAAAGGACGAGAGATTTTGTTTGAAGCGCTGTGAAGTAGTATCGACTGCATGGAGGAATCTAGCAAAGGGTGACTTTCTAACTTCAAGCATAGACTAGCAGAGCTGGACAGATACAAGAATACAGGTAAAATCTTCTTATCCTAACTTATTCATTGTCGTAAATAAACAATTTTTTTTTATAAACATGATAAATTACAAAGGTAGAAGTCTTGTCTTCTGTTTGTTGTTCTTTCTTTGGTTGTTTGTGTGTTGAAGTTGCGTCGGGAGATTTTCATTACATCATCATCATGATGATCATCATCATCATCATCATCGCCTTTCACTCCCGTGAGAGCTCAGGCCACGGATAAAGGCTCTTCAGTCATCCCTGTTCTTGGGATTATTCTCTGCTTCCTTCCATGTGTATCCCTTGTCTCTGAGCACTGTCATAATTTCTCTTCCCCAAGTAAGTCTAGGTCTTCCTTGTTTTCTTTTTCCTTGAGGATTCCATGTGGGTGCCTGTCTTGATAATCTGGTGTCATCACATTACCTGTTGCAACTTCCCGGCATCTGATACGTCGACTTCCAGATACAGGTAGTTCCTTGTTTTCAACGTCCCGTTTTACGATTATTCGTTTCTTTGGCCATCAGTCCTTTGAAACAGTAGGACGGCTTATTGTAAATTTACAAACATTTTTTTTTCAGAATACATAGTACTTACTTATATAAAGTGGCTTAGTTCAAAGTTTGCGTACAAATTATAAGATCACTCTGTCTTTATGTTCTAAAGTAAGGAATTCTGTTGACAGTGAAGTATAGTAAGCCAGTCTGTTGACAGTGAAGTATTGTAAGCCAGTCTGTTGACAGTGAAGTATTGTAATCCAGTCTGTTGACAGCGAAGTAGTGTAAGCCAGTCTGTTGACAGCGAAGTATTGTAAGCCAGTCTGTTAACAGTTAAGTATTGTAAGCCAGTCTGTTGACAGTTAAGTATTGTAAGCCAGTCTGTTGACAGTTAAGTATTGTAAGCCAGTCTGTTGACAGTTAAGTATTGTAAGCCAGTCTGTTGACAGTTAAGTATTGTGTACTCATTTCTCCTATCAAGTTACTTTATGTCTATTTCGTTTACCGACGCCGCCGTTGACAGAACCTGGTGGAAACACGAAGACTGTTTATATTTTACTTCTAAGATGTCTGCTGCTACCTGCAGTCCGTGTGTACGTGGTTCGCTGCTTTTGTGTCGTCTCTTTTCTCTTGGCTCTTTTGTCTTGGATCTTTTGTCTCGTTTTTCTTGGCTGGTTTTACTTGTCTCTTTTGCCTTATCTCTTTTGTCTTGCCTTTTTTTTTAGCCTGCTCTACTTTAGCCATTTAATAAAGCCCGTGCTGTTAATTTTTTTAACCTATTATTTATGTTTATTAACCATCACTAGATTGGGTGGTTCAGAGATAGAGTACAGGCCTCTTTAACAAAGGGTAACAAAATAAAATCTCAGCCGATATTAATGTGCCCCCCCCCCGTGATCTGTGGAACAATGAGACCAGACCCTATCATGGAACAATGAGACCAGAACCTATCATGGAACAATGAGACCAGAACCTATCATGGAACAATGAGACCAGAACCTATCATGGAACAATGAGACCAGAACCTATCATGGAACAATGAGACCAGAACCTATCATGGAACAATGAGACCAGAACCTATCATGGAACAATGAGACCAGAATCTATCATGGAACAATGAGACCAGAACCTATCATGGAGCAATGAGACCAGAACCTATCATGGAACAATGAGACCAGAATCTATCATGGAGCAATGAGATCAGAACCTATCTCCGGATAGAGAAAAGTAGCTTGGAGGACGACCCACGTCTCTCATACATTTGGACATTCTCCCTCCGCCCCTGCTGTAAAGGTGCATGGGATACTTCAGTAAAAATCGGTCCCAGGTGTACAAGAGTTAACAATTGGAGTTAACAGTGAGCGCAAGAAAATTTCATAGAAAACTTTCAAGATCTTGTTCATCCTTAAATTTACTATAGAATTTTGTTTGTTTTTTTATGGAAAGTGTCCGTGTTCATACAGCATAGCAGCGTGAAGCAAAGGTTGTGCAAATAGAGTTAGAACAAAACAGACGGCAGCGTGAAGAAAAAGTTGTGCAAATAGAGTCAGAACAAAACTGAATTCTAAAACAAAGTTTAACGATATTCTAGATTATTATTTTTTTTAAATTTTTATGAAACAACGAAGACGGGAAACTTAAATAAGTCATTGTAAAGCAAACTGGGGCACAATGTGAGAATGTCTCTGACGTTTTCATATAATGTATAGAGTACAACAGACTAAATGTTAAACAACATAAGAATTCTGACTTAGAAATGTTAAACAACATAAGAATTCTGACTTTAGAAATGTTAAACAACATAAGAATTCTGACTTTAGAAATGTTAAACAACATAAGAATTCTGACTTTAGAAATGTTAAACAACATAAGAATTCTGACTTTAGAAATGTTAAACAACATAAGAATTCTGACTTTAGAAATGTTAAACAACATAAGAATTATGACTTTAGAAATGTTAAACACCATAAGAATTCTGACTTTAGAAATGTTAAACAACATAAGAATTCCGACTTTCTATACATCACAACTTAAATTTACTTTTGAAGAACAAAAATTGTTCCCGTTCAAACACACGCATACATGGACACTGAACACATCTCATAGAAAACTTTCTTGACTGTACGCGCTAAAACGAAGACAACAGATTCAGCCCCAGCTTACTTTATTTCACTATGATTAAGTTCTGTAGTGAAGTTTCCGTTTACGGCCACCACAGGCACATCATCGTTTGGTGTTATTAACAAAGTAACATCTAAATACGGAGTCATTAGGTTAATACGGTGTGGGATCACGACATAGACGTCTACAGCCTGGATCCACTGACTTGTGCTACTAGACACTCCAGCGCCGACAAAAACATCGTGTGGAGATTATCTCAAGAACTCCAGGAAAAAAAGGCACTTGTCTGTTTTGTTATGGACTGGTCGACCACATGTAACAACACAGAGAAATGATCTTTTTCGTTTATTTTCTGGAAGAAAGAAAGATCTATACAACCCCAAAAGTTCTGCAACAATAACTCCAGTCAGCAATTAGGGTACAAATTTCCGCTCAAAATGTTAAAAACTTTCCTCGTGAGCCTGGCTTTTGTGTCCAAAGATGATCAGATCAGATCCCCATCAGTTATCGTTAGCATCAAGCCCACAAGACTCTGCCATGACAGTCAAGGGCACCAGGATGTGCCCAGAAATGACTCCAGATTTTCATCATTACAGTGGCTGAAGTCAGCGGGAGACATGTTTTCTAGCTGAGATGTTGTAGAGTTGGCGTTTGAGTGGCGAAGTGGTTAGAGCACTAGGTTGTCATGGCGAAGATAGGTGGATTAGATCCCGCCGGAAGAACCCCAGATGCCAGCTGTAAAATTTGGTACCTGGCATCTTCGGGAGCTGGGAAAGGTAGAACGGCCGCATCGCTCTCTAGAGTGTCGACAGGTCGAAGGAAAATATGGGCACTTATATCTCCTAGATGCCATCATGGCACAATAGGTCTACCTTGACCCTTTCTTCTTTATCTGTTGTTGAATATGACAAGTAGGAAGGAGGGAATCTCTTGGTGTGGTCCATTTTCTGGGCTGGCGACCGCACGAGGTTCCTTGTCTTCAGGGCGCTTACAACATCTTCACGGAGGTAGCCGGTAGACTTTGCTGACCCAGGCGTAATATGTCACGTGATCCAGCGTGATAACCCACAAAGTCAATGAATGAAGAAAGAAATGAACTCCAATAATATGGGGCAGGATTAGGACAGGATTGAGACATGTTAGTAACAACTGTTAGCAGCACTCTAATCCCAGGGCAGGATTGAGACATGTTAGTAACAACTGTTAGCGGCACTCTAATCCTAGGACAGGATTGAGACATGTTAGTAACAACTGTTAGCAGCACTCTAATCCTAGGGCAGGATTGAGACATGTTAGTAACAACTGTTAGCAGCACTCTAATCCTGCTTCAGACTTTAGAAACCATATAGATAGCGCTGGCTGTTTATTGCAGGGTCATCTTGCCTGTAATAGAAGCCTCAACTTCTTTAATATCTGTCCACTGGATTGTGGCGCCGCCTGAAGGTATGAAGATCAGCTGTGATTGTGTGAGTATACACCAGCACACCAAAACAGCTACAGCGCTGCCTGGCGTGGTAGCATCTTTCAACGAAATTCAGTAAAGAAAAGCTTTAATAGAAACAGAATAAAGTAAAATCACCCCCAGTACTTTCATTTTTGCTTCACAAATCTATGAATAAGAAATTGAGAGAAAGAAAATAAAGGAAAGGATCCATAGAGAAGTTTCAGCACAACTAAAACTATTTCAAATTATAAGAAAAACAATCGAAATTTCTCGGACATATCACGAGAAGACAGAGAACTTGTATATGTCATGAGAAGACAGAAGTTAGAGAACTTGTATATGTCACGAGAAGACAGAAGTTACAGAACTTGTACATGTCATGAGAAAACAAGTTAGAGAACTTGTATATGTCATGAGAAGACAGAAGTTAGAGAACTTGTATACTGTCATGAGAAGACAGAACTTGTATATGTAATGAGAAGACAGAAGTTAGAGAACTTGTATATGTCATGAGAAGACAGAAGTTAGATAACTTGTATATGTCACAAGAAGACAGAAGTTAGAGAACTTGGACATGTCATGAGAAGACAGAAGTTAGAGGACTTGGACATGTCATGAGAAGACAGAAGTTAGAGAACTAGTATATGTCACAAGAAGACAGAAGTTAGAGAACTTGTATATGTCATGAGAAGACAGAAGTTACAGAACTTGTAAATGACTGAATTATTAAGCAGCAAAAAAAGAAAAAGAACGAAAGCAAAGACATGAGAAAAATATCTGGGCGGACTGACCAAGTGGCATGGAAAATAAAGAAAAGCGTTTGGATTAATCAGGGCAACCAGTGATTATATACTCACGGGAAAAAATAAGTGTGCAATGCTTTAAAAAGCACAATGGACGTGCTCAGGTGATGACTGAAATAAAATTTGACGCACATTATGTTTGGTTATCCAATAACAGATAAAATGATAACTTTCAGGCCAGTCTCATGTCACAAACAAGTGAACAAAACTCACCCTAAGAAAAGAAAATCTTGGTTTCAACATCGTGTGTGTCCTCTAGGTTTCGTGGAACTCTAGGTCTCGTGGAACTCTAGGCTTCGTGGAACTCTAGGTCTCGTGGAACTCTAGGTCTCGTGGAACACTAGGTTTCGTGGAACTCTAGGCCTCGTGGAACTCTAGGGCTTCGGGAAAACCCGGCCTTAACACATATCACACATCGCAGGCCATACCTGATTAACATTTTATATTCTTCTGCTTCTTCTTAGTCTTCTTCTTTTCTTCTTCTTCTTCCTTCTTCTTCTTCCTCAGTTTTCCAAGCCATTAAGGCTCCTTGCTGTAGATAAAGTTTGCCTCCAGTCCTCTCTATGCCGAAACTTCTCTCTCTCTCTCTCTCCAGTTGGTGATACCAATTTCTTTTATATCCTCTTCTATGTTATCTTTCCATCTCTGTCTTCGTCTACCCCTTGGTCTTGTTTCCCTCATCTCTTGTGTGTACATCATTTTCATTTGTCTGTTCTCTTCCATTCTTTCTACATGCCCCAGACAGCGTAGTCTGCTCAGTTTCAAGACATTTATAATTCATTGGAGTTTAAATAAGCTGTTCAGTTCAGTGTTCTTTCTAGCTCTCCATTCTCCACTGTTGGTATACTTTATCAGCCCAAAGATTCTTCTTAGGATCTTGTTCTCAAAGATCTGCAATTGTTCTTCATCTTTCTTTGTCGTTCTCCATGTTTCTGATCCATACATGACAGCTGGTCTTATTAAAGTTTTGTGGATTGTTATTATGGTGTTTTGGGACAGGATTTTGCACTTTAACATGTGTTGCAGAACAAAGTTTATTTTATACCCTATCTGTACTCTTCATCGCTTACTATGTTGCTTCTGTTGAAGGTTGTGCCTAGATAGTTGTATGTTTCTGTTTTCCTGATGGTCATACCTCCAACATTTATATAACCTGGATCATTCTGCCCCTGATCACTTGATACTTCATATAGTCTAGCTTATCTTGGCTAACTTTATGTACTATACGTCTATTATTACTATTCTTTTTCGGCGGAGACGGCCTCTGCTGGGTAAACTAAATAGAAAAACATTTTTTTCCCTGTCTGTACTAGTGATTTTATTAGAACTAAAGGGAGGGGTGGGGGTGGGGGGAGATATGGGGCGAGAAATGAGGGACGGTAAATATGTTAAGTCAGAGGTTCCGGCGTAGGATAGAAAACTGCAAGGCCTCCATGAGGACAAAAAGGTTGAGAAAGCTTGTATTAGACCGTTTAGTTTTATAAGACTATATTAGACCATTTAGTTTTATAAGCCTATGTTAGACTGTTTGGTTTTATAAGCCTATATTAGACCATTTAGTTTTATACGCCTATATTAGACCATTTAGTTTTATAAGATTATATTAGACTGTTTAGTTTTATAAGCCTATATTAAACCATTTAGTTTTATAAGCCTATGTTAGACCATTTAGTTTTATAAGCCTATATTAGACCATTTAGTTTTATAAGACTATGTTAGACCATTTAGTTTTATAAGCCTATATTAGACCGTTTAGTTTTATAAGCCTATATTAGACCATTTAGTTTTATAAGCCTATATTAGACCATTTAGTTTTATAAGCCTATATTAGACCATTTAGTTTTATAAGCCTATATTAGACCATTTAGTTTTATAAGCCTATATTAGACCATTTAGTTTTATAAGCCTATATTAGACCGTTTTATCCCTATATTAGATTATCATGTGATGTAGAAGTGTAGAGCAAGTGAAGAATTAAGAAGAAAAGGCTGATATGGTAGAATGGAGAGAAAATAGAAATGATGCTACTCTGAACATACAAGCCAAAAAAAATTTTTTTTTCAAATCTTTCTTTTTTCCCACTTTCTTTGCAGATCAGCACAAACAACTCAGAATTCTACCCCTCAAATATAGAGTCATTTTTAACAAAGTTAAGTTTTTTCATAGAATTCTGTCGCACAATGCTCCGCCTTACTTGTGGTCACTGTTTACGTATAACACTAAACATAGCCAGCGTTTAAAAAACTGTCTTCTTCCTAAACCCAGGATTGATCTGTACAAGAAAACCCTTACACTCTCTGCAGTACAGCTCTGGAACACCCTACCCTACCATTTAAACTCCATTAGCAATACTTCATCCTTTAACTCAAACCTGTTTCATTATATACTTGCTTGTAATTATATGCCTTCATAGAATAACCAGTACTCTCTCAACACATGACTCACCAACCATCAAGTATTAAAATGACATAGTTCGAAAAGTAACTTGTTAGATATTGTTAGAAATTATTTTAATGTTTGTTTAAAAAAAACATATGTTAGAAGATCTGTACTGAAAATGTATTTTTGTTTATGTATATGTGTGTATGCGTATATGAGAGCTATTTTATTAGGTTAATTACTTCTTCTCTTTTACTTTGAATGTAATAGTTTAATCTTACACTCTTTTAATGTTTTTCTTCCTAATGTAATTTGTATACTTGTATTAAATCGAGTGTGTGGGAAGAATGAAAGATGGGGTGACGAAGTGCAGAATGTAAGACGGGCCTGCCTGCCCAGTTCTTTACCATTTAAAAATAAAGATCATTCATTCATTCATTCATTCCTCTGTCCTTCCCGGCTTTCCTAAGCAACTGTACAGTCAACCTCCATTCTTCAGACCGTCTTCTCTCAACTTAAAACAAAAAGTCACGTGGGTTTGTGTACATGTTGACCTGCACGCTGAAGCACGTTAGTTGAAAACGAGAAGAAAACGAGAAGAAAACGAGGGTCAAATCCCCCACTTCAAATTTTTGCACGTTCAGATGTGACCAAAGTGTTTTTTTCTGTGTTTACCTGGGGCTCGCCTACGTCCCCAGCAAACAGACACATGCAGACAGCAGCCCTGACTTTGACCAACCGTTTCGGTACAAAGTTCCATTGTTTTTACAGAATGGTCGGGTCCAAAGGGAAGACAAGAATATAAGTATAGCGGAGACAGATATCTGATATAATCTGTACACGTAGAACAATTGTCTAGTTCAGATAATATAAGCGAACATAATAGACGAAATGTTAAAGTGAATTACTGAAGGTATGAATTGAAGTGAATTAGGTGATTTAATGTCAAAATAGGCCCTCATTCCTCGTCATAATATTTTTGTGCACTAAAATATAGAAGGAGACATACAGATAACGTAAAGAATCGATCAGAGAGACTCACACGTTGGAAATTTAAAGACAGACTAATGAACACAGATGTGAAAGTAGACAGGTAGATAAGTAAGAAAGAAGGTAGGTATGAAAGTAGACAGGTAGATAAGTAAGAAAGAAGGTAGGTATGAAAGTAGACAGGTAGATAAGTAAGAAAGAAGGTAGGTATGAAAGTAGACAGGTAGATACGTAAGAAAGAAGGTAAGTATGAAAGTAACCAGGTAGATAAGTAAGAAAGAAGGTAGGTATGAAAGTAGACAGATAGATAAGTAAGAAAGAAGGCAGACATGAAAGTAGGCAGAGATATGTCCTCACTTCTCTCTTGAGTACACTTATGTTATTAAGCAAGCCACTGGAACCCGCTCACTGTCCGACACAACCGCCCATGTTTTAACACTACCACGAAGTTGAAGTATATTTTTAATGAGAAAAATAATCATATGTTTCTTTTCAATCTTTGATAATTTATCCTGTTTGATAGTTAGTTTATCCTGTTTGATAGTTAGTTTATCCTGTTTGATAGTTAGTTTATCCTCTTTGATAGTTAGTTTATCCTCTTTGATAGTTAGTTTATCCTCTTTGATAGTTAGTTTATCCTCTTTGATAGTTAGTTTGTCCTATTTGATAGTTAGTTTATCCTCAGCTCAAACTTACCATCCGCTATGACAGCTAACAGCGCGAGTTCAGATTCTTTTCTTTGTGAAGACCAGCCTGACATCACGAGCTTGCCTTCTTCAGTATTCCTATCATCACTCGTGGCATTGTCAGTTGCAGTAAATAAGGAACTCTGTCAGAGTTTCACCGCATAAATCATATAAATCACATAAATCACATAATGTGATACAAACACTCCTTACATCCAATGTTAGGTACTAACTAGAGAAAGCCACGTTATTGTATAAATCATGCTACCCAATATTATATATACTTTATAAAATCATATTTTTAAACACTCATACATCACATTTTTGGACATTAACACTCATTTATCAAATATTTAGAGTATAGTCTGTATGAATCTAATTTTTAACTAAATTTTTCTACCGAACAAGTTGGTATTTTTAATGTGCAAGTTTATATATTTAAACCTTTCACTTCAAATCTTCACAAAATGTTTATATGCACGTTTATCTCTCAACAGAATACATATAAACTGCCTTCTCCGATATATAAAACTTTTGTTTTCCTAACTCGTTTTTAGTATACCTGCTATCAGCTCGGTACAAGTCTGATTTATGAGTTGTGTAATCACTGTTCCCTCTAAGCTGCGCGGCCGTGCACAGAAAAAAATCACACCGCGCACAAAAGTTTTGAAGCCGCGCAAAAGAAACTACTACTTTTATTTTCCAGTTTTCAGACGTTACCTCGTGCTATATTGCAATCAAGAAAAATACAGTGATGGTACATGTTTTTCCTTTACTGTTTCTTTTTTGTTGAGAAATTACTTTCGGATCGGATGTTTTAACTTGTCTTTTATCTCGTAGTTTCGGTAGTACTGTAGAAGAATCGTGAAGAGGCAAGTGGGCACACAGAGAACAGAGGGTCATTAAACAGGCAGATGTATTTCAACTTCTGAAAAGTACAGCAGGTCTATCCAGTTATCAAATGTACAGGTCTACTTTACCTTTATAGTGTGTGTATATATATATATATATAGTTAGTATACGTTATTACTACGCACATTTGCACAGACAATATTTTTTTTGCACATGAACTGAACATTTTGCACACAGACCGCAACCCCTTAGAGGGAACATTGATTGTAAATGATTTTTGTGTGAACATATACTTTTTAATATTAAAACATTGACAAGCTTATGCAGAGCGCCATTTAGTTTGCCTCACTCTGCAGGTTGATGTCTTTCACTTTTACACACAGTTCTCTAACTCCGAACACTCATTTTGTTTTTTCATCCTGGTTGTCAGGAGCTTATTTGAGAAGGGTCCAAACCCAAATCCTTCAAATCTAGAAGTCTGTTCGCTTGCCACGCCTCTGTTTTTGTCTAGTCCTGTCCTTAATTTTGTTTACCAAACATCTTTTGCGGTGGTGGACCGCTTTTGGAAGCAGACGTCATTCCTCTTTCTCCTCTTATGTGTAATTGTTTCTTCTTTGTTTTTGCCTGTTATTAGTTTGCTGAGTGGCGCGCTGCGGGTGTGTAAAACCATTTTGTTTTATTTACATTCACTTACCTGCTTCTTCAGGTGATATTTACACAGATTTATGGTCCCTCTATCACAGGAAGGGATCTCTCTCTTAAAGTGTTTTCTTCGTTTCAGTTGAAAGCTTCGGACTCCAAAACTTTTACCCCTGTAAAATGATTCCCTCTGAGATGGAAAGTTGATCAGGCCATTACATCTTTGAAATGGTAAATGTAGTCTTACTGTCCTATAGAAGCACCTGGGGATGTGATCATCTTATTGTCCCATAGAACCACCTTGGGATGTGATCATCTTATTGTCCCATAGAACCACCTTGGAATGTGATCATCTTATTGTCCCATAGAACCACCTTGGGATGTGATCATCTTATTGTCTCATAGAACCACCTGGGGATGTGATCATCTTATTGTCTCATAGAACCACATTGAGATGTGATCATCTTATTGTCTCATAGAAGCATCTGGGGATGTGATCATCTTATTGCCCTATAGAAGCATCTGGGGATTTGATCATCTTATTGTCCCATAGAAACACCTGAGGATGTGATCATCTTATTGTCCCATAGAAACACCTGAGGATGTGATCATCTTATTGTCCCATAGAAACACCTGAGGATGTGATCATCTTATTGTCTCATAGAAACACCTGAGGATGTGATCATCTTATTGTCCCATAGAAACACCTGAGGATGTGATCATCTTATTGTCTCATAGAAGCACCTTGGGATGTGATCATGTTCAGGACGGTTTTCTGCATCACACCAAAAGAGAATACCCCATAATGTACCCACCGTCTGTGAAAGTGACACCTCCTGGAATGTGTGAGAACCGTCCCACTGATCAAATCGGTGGTGTCGCCATGGAAACGAAAGTGGGTCCCGGTTATGCATGTTTATTTATGGGCTTTCTGGAAGTCAAATTATGGGAAACCTACACTGGCAGACTTCCAGAATTCTATAAAAGGTACATCGATGATGGCATTGGAATCACAAGTATGCCACAGGATGAGCTAAAAAAAATTTACTGAATTCGCCAACTCGCTTAATAAAAACATTAAATTCACTTACGAAATTTCTGAGAAGTCTATCAGTTTTTAGATATCAAAATATCTACTGACACAAACAGACTGTAACTTACTTCTGTATTTTACAAGCCCACCGACAGCCACACTTATTTACTTAACACCTCCTCCCATCCTGAAGCTTGTAAGAACTCCATCCCATACTCCCAACTCCTCCATCTTCGCCGCCTATGTCAGGATAACTTGGACTTTATTCTCAGTCCAACAAGTTATTAGAAATTTTCCGTCATACCCTCTAGCCAGAAAATGTCCTTCGGAAAGCATTCAACCGTATCCAACTAGTGAGTCGTGAAAAGGCATTCAGGAAAAAATCTGTTACCTCAACTGACATAGTTATGTTAGTAACTTCCTTTTAACCCGCATGGTCAGATGGTTAAGAAAATTCTTTATCGTCATCTGCCGCTAATCCAACTCGACCCCGACACTCGCGACATTTTCTCTGATCCACCCCTGTTAGCATACAAGCGTGAGCCAAATCTTAAGGACATCCTCGTCCATAGCCGCCTGAAGTGGAACCTTAAATATGTTTGCACTAGAAAATGTAACCCCCCTCGATCTGTTACCTGCTTTGTAGTCTGGGAAACTAAAACAATCACCTTTCCCAAAATTATCCTCACTCTCCATGAGGGATTTACATGCGAGTCCCGCAATGTGATATATGCAGTTGTATGCAAAAGATGCAGAATAACTTATATTGGTGAAACTGGCCTCAGATTAGGGGACCGCATACAGAAACATCTGTACGATATCACCCAGCATGCCTCGAAGCCAGTCCCAAAGGGGAAAATCTGATTTTCTGGTAACAGCCATCAAATAATGTCACGCAGATGACAGAAGCCGCCTAGCGCTTGAGAACCGCTACATTCAGGAATATAGGACGTTATAACCACATGGTTTGAACTCGTTAGTCAGCTACACCTAGCATTCTCCTCTACCACAATCATAATCCCTCCCACTAAATTCCACTCCCTTCTCACTTGTTACACATAATTCAAAACCTCTTCACAGCATCACATCACAACCCCTCTACCCCAACTATAATCACTTATTTCACATTCTCCCGGCTAGGTTACCATTGTATCACTCTCTCTCCCCTCCACGGTTTCCCCACCTACCACCCTCAGTTACCTATCACACATAACAAGTCTCCAATTAAGTATTCTCTACACTCCACCATGTGCATTTCTGACACACACCGTCGGACAAGCCACAGCTTCTTACAAGTTACAGCTAAGTGCTCTATTTATTTTTTTAAACATAGCATTCATGTGATCTATACTTTATCTCCTCTGCAGTTCTTCGTCCTGTGTGTGTGTGTTTTTTTTATAATTAAAGCTCAAAGCCGAAACGTCACAACTGTGTACTTGTTAAGTATTAAAGCTGCTCTTACTTTTTCCTAGTTTATACATTTTATTATCACAGCTTTACTGCAGTGGCTCCGTGTATAGTTATATACTTAGTTTTATATACTTATACACTAATTATTGTACGTCGCACGCCATGTCCACGCACGGTGATGAAAAGTGATCCGTGCACGATGAATGAGTCTGTATGGAGGCACCCACAGCCAGCTGTCTCAGCGCCAGCTTTGATGATGATGATGATGATGATGATGATGATGATGATGATGATGATGATGATGATGATGATGAGATTTATTTGCAAACATTAGCCCCAGTATAGAGGGAACAGAGGCGTCATGATTCAGTAGAGTGCGTGAGAGTAGCGGAGTAGCTCGTCCATTAGTCTCTAGTGGCGAACTTCGGTGATTCGATTCAGCGAACCAGCTACAGATCTGTAGAAATGGGCACTTCATAGGAAAGAAAGAGGAGGCCATGAGTAATGTTGAGCATACTATCATCTAGTAGCATGACATCACCTAGTATCATGACATCATCTAGTATCCTGACATCAACTAGTATCATGACATCATCTAGTAGCATGACATCATCTAGTAGCATGACATCATCTAGTATCATGACATCATCTAGTATCATGACATCATCTAGTATCATGACATTGTCTGGGCAAGTCTGGGAAAAAATGTACACTAACATTATACCCCCTAGCTGTTTCTGTGACACCATAGCTTTACTTGTTATTCACAAGGAAACTAAGATCACGCTGCAACTCTTACAAGACTAAGATCACACTGCAACTCTTACAAGACTAAGATCACACTGCAATTCTTACAAGACTAAGATCACACTGCAACTCTTACAAGACTAAGATCACACTGCAATTCTTACAAGACTAAGATCACGCTGCAACTCTTACAAGACTAAGATCACACTGCAATTCTTACAAGACTAAGATCACACTGCAACTCTTACAAGACTAAGATCACACTGCAATTCTTACAAGACTAAGATCACGCTGCAACTCTTACAAGACTAAGATCACACTGCAATTCTTACATGACTAAGATCACGCTGCAACTTTTACAAAACTAAGATCACACTGCAATTCTTACATGACTAAGATCACGCTGCAATTCTTACAAGACTAAGATCACGCTACAACTCTTACAAGACTAAGATCACACTGCAATTCTTACAAGACTAAGATCACGCTACAACTCTTACAAGACTAAGATCACACTGCAATTCTTACAAGACTAAGATCACGCTGCAACTTTTACAAAACTAAGATCACACTGCAACTCTTACAAGACTAAGATCACGCTGCAACTTTTACAAGACTAAGATCACGCTGCAATTATTACAAGACTAAGATCACACTGCAACTCTTACAAGACTAAGATCACGCTGCAACTCTTACAAGACTAAGATCACGCTGTAACTCTTACAAGACTAAGATCACACTGCAATTCTTACAAGACTAAGATCACGCTGCAACTTTTACAAAACTAAAATCACGCTGCAACTCTTACAAGATGTACTCGGGGTGTAAGAAATCATCTCAATGATTTTCGTTCATTAAACTGAAAATATGCGATCTCTAAAGTTACCCCTATCACTCAGTCAGTCAGACTGTCAGTCAGTCAGTCATTTAGTCAGTCGGTCAGTCATTTGCATGCCCCTTGCGGAACTTTGCCTCCCTAAAAACTCTCCTGTATGTTTCTCGGTTCTAAGCAAGATGGCCTACTGCTGATGCATCCATTTGCAGATTATAAACGATATTTTGCAGCCATCTTCGCCTTGGTCTTCCCTTCTTTCTTTTTCCCATTATGTACCCTTCTAATACGGTCTTCTCTAGATGATTATGACGTTTAATGTGTCCAAAATATTTAAGTTTTCTCTGTTTAATCCTCTTTACTAGCCAGCCTTCTTCAGTATTAAGTTCTTGTAGTACGGATTTATTTACTTTTTTTTTGTGTCCATGATATTTGAAGAACTCTTCTGTAGCATTTACATTCAAAGGCATTTTTGCGTTTCTCAGCTGTTTTGTTAAGTGTCCAGGTCTCACATGCATATGTTGCGATGGGAAAATGCCCTTAAAAATCTTATTTTTATAGTTCTGTCTGTTCCTCATCCATATCGTTTAACATTACATATATATATATATATATTATATATATATATATATATATATATGATCATCATCAGGTGTCGTGCCGATCGGAGTTGGCTATTATGCTTCTCCAAAGTACACGATCCTTCATGCAGGCCATCAGCTCAGTTGGTGATCTCCTCTCACACCATCCCGTCAGACTGTCCAGTATCATTTCTCTTGGTCTTCTTCCTTCTATTTTTCCTGTTGTTATAATATTTTCAATGCCTCCTCTTCTCATTGCGTGTCCTATGAAAGTACATTGTTTCTCTCTTATCTTTTTGACAATATTTTTTTTTGTCTCTCCAGTTCTTCTCATACATTCTTCATTAGTTATTTTTGCTGTCCAGGGGATTCGCAACATTCTTCTAATAAACCACATTTCTGCTGCTTCCAATGATTTTTTGTGCAGACCTGCCTATTGTCCATGATTCACTTCCATATAACAAGATAGGTTCAATATAGCATTATAGGCATAACTTTTCTTGGGAGCTACAACAGTGGTTTCCCGTTGCCTTCTGCCGGTTTGTGTACGGACTCTCCGCTAGCCTTTGGACTCCCTGTCCTACCCGCAGGGCAGCGAGAGCGAGAGGTTTTAAGGCGTCTCTCACACTTCTAGTACTCTCTTCACTGAGCACAAGAGCAAAAGAAGAAAGGCATAACTACTGATGACCCAATTTTAGCCATAACTTTGATATTCTATAGCTTTTTAAATTGAATGAATGACATTTTCAAATTGCACACAATAATACCTTATGGTTTAAACACTCACTTGACAGTTTCTTGGATCTGTGTGACGAGAATTTGTTAGTCCCAGGGGTTCTCAAGTTAGTATGGTGTGTGGCCTCCGCTTGCATCGATCAGCGACTGACAACTCCTGGACATAGATGCGATCAGATTTCTGATGTGCGCCTGTGGGATGGCTGCCCACTCTTCCCGGAGTGCGTGCCACAGATCACGACGATTGGCTGGAGAAACATTACGGCGACAAACACGTCTTTGCAGCTCATCCCATGGGTGCTCGATCGGATTCATGTCTGGAGACAGGAATAGCCAGGGAAGGGTGAGAATGTTGTTGGCAGTCAGGAAGTGTGTGGTGGACCGTGCAGAATGGGGTCTGGCCTTGTCCTGTTAAGACATAGACCTTTGCGCAGCCAAAAATGGAAGGACATGGGGTCGAAGAATTTCATTGACGTAACGTTGCGCATTCAAGTCTCCTTCAATCTGCACCAATGAAAATTTGTTCCGTTGAAATTGATCATTCCCCATACAATTACCCCTCCACCGCCGTGCGGCGGAGCTTCATCAATCAATTTTGGGCAAAACGTTCATTTGGCCTACGGTAGACACTTCACCGCATATTATGGCGTTGAACAAAAAGGAAGATTCATCATTAAACCAGACACGTCTCCACTGATTGTCAGTTGTCCAGGGCCGATGCTGGTTGGCCCAAACAAGTCGATTTTGGCGATGGCGTCTCGTTAAGACAGGACCTCGGTGAGGTCGTCGTGCCACCAGTCCATCTTCATGCAGTCTGTTCCAGACAGTTTGATCAGACACACGACGTCCTGCAAGCAATGACTTGGCACTTGAGGAAGCTACTGTAAACCTGTTTCAGAATAAAGCGATCATCAGCTGCTTTGTCACCCTGGGTCGTCCACTGCGGTGCTGGTCTTCAGCTGAGCCAGTGGCTTGGAAACTGTGCCATAGTTAACTGATGGTACTCTGCTGCACGTTTAAATGCCTGGCAACCTGACTTTGACTTTCTCCTGCTTGCAGGCGACCAATAGCAATGTTTCGTAAATTTTGCGATAGACGCACCATAATTGTCTGCTTGAAAATTAACTGAATTTGTTTGTGTAACCTCATCCTTTTATAGGCTTTCACTTGCGTGAGACCACGACTTTTACATAAACGCAACTTGAGTTATGGTAAAAAAATTCGTGATTAGCAAGGGCAGCTACTGCATTCTGACTATACACGAGAATAGCAAAATTCACGCTAAATCATGGACCTGATATCTTGGTGAGAATTTTTGGTTTGGTTTGAGATACCTGGGAAAAGATTTTTGTCATAACATATTTAAAAAATGAAGATTATATTAGCTATGCGTTTCTTTCTTTTTTTTGTGGATAGTTTATATATATATATATATATATATATATATATATATATCTTATATCCTTCCAGTGCCGTTAAACGTCACATAGGGCTCGCAAAGTAGTTCGCCAATTTTTCCTGTCTTCGGCGAGTCTTTCAACCTCATCAAAGGATTTTATGCATGTTAATTTGGCCTCTCTTAACAATGTCCTCTTCAGAATTTCACGCGGTCTGCCTCTTTTTCTTTGGCCTGTTGTGTTCCACTTGATAGCTTGTGGGAAGCACTTGGTTTTTGTGCTTATAACTTTAAAAATTATAAGCACAAAAACCAAGTTAAGACTATTCAATTCAAATGTAATATCCACTCTCATTTATGCATGCGAAAGCTGGAAAAGAACTAAAGAAATAGACAAGAAATTAGACTCTTTTGAAAACAAATGCCTAAGGAAAATACTCGGCATCAAGTGGAACGAATTCAAGAGCAATGCAGATATAAGACAGATGACTGTACAACAACCAGTCTCATGGGTGATTAGGAAAAGGAGATGGACATATGTTGGTCACGTGATGAGAAGAAACGATCAGAGAATCCCAAAACAACCTATCAAGTGGAACACAACAGGCCAAAGAGAAAGAGGCAGACCGCGTGAAACTCTGAAGAGGACATTGTTAAGAGAGGCTAAATTAACAGGCATAAAATCCCTTGATGAGGTTGAAAAGTTCGCCGAAGACAGGAAAAATTGGCGAACTACCTTGCGGGCCCTATGTGGCGTTTAACAGCACGGGAAGGATGTAAGAAGTGGGAAGCATGAAAGACGAAGTGATAAAGGGCAGAATGTAAGACTGACCTTCGTGTCCAATTCTTTACCATTTTAAAATAAAGATCATTAATTCTCCACAGCTTCCTTAGTTGTTTTACATTTTAAAAAGCGATAGATGTCCTCCTTTTAATTTCCCTCGTTGTATCTCCATTATTAGTTAGTAATGATCCAAGATATTCAAAACTTTCTACCTCTTCCAATTTTTCCTCATTTATATACATTTCATCTACTTGTTTGTTTTGTCAGTTGTCATCTCAAATTAGTTTTCTTCGCATTAAGATAGAGGTTCTGCTCTTCGCTGTTCTTGTATACTGACATAATTAGTTTTTCTATTCCTTTTTGTATTGTGGACAATTTTATGGCATCGTAATATTCTTTGTCTTCATCTTCTCTAACATTCCTTATTATATTTTAGTATATCATCATCATCATCATCAACATCATCATCAGGTGTCGTGCCGACTGGCGTTGACTATTATGCTTCTCCAGAGTACACGATCCTTTACGCAGGTCATCAGCTCAGTTGGTGATCTCCTCTCACACCATCCCGTCAGACTATCCAGTATCATTTCTCTTGGTCTTCCTCTTGATCTTCTTCCTTCTATTTTTCCTGTTGTTATAATATTTTCAATGCCCCCTCTTCTCATTGCGTGTCCTATGAAAGTACATTGTTTCTCTCTTATCTTTTTGACAAAGTTTTTTGTCTCTCCAGCTCTTCTTGTACATTCTTCATTAGTTATTTTTGCTGTCCAGGGGATTCGCAACATTCTTCTAATAAACCACATTTCTGCTGCTTCCAATGATTTTTGTGCAGACTTGCCTATTGTCCATGATTCACCTCCACATAATAAGATAGGTTCAATACAGCATTTGAGGACTCGTTTTCTAACATTCACTGATAAGTATATGTTAGCTAATATGTTTCTCATTCTCTGAAAAGCAGTCTCTGCTTGGCCCATTCTGTTCCTAATTTCTGTTCTGCATTTCCTTTCTGAAGTTATTACTGCTCCAAGGTATTTGAATTTCTGCACCTGTTTTAAAATAGTTCCGTTTAATTTTATACTGCATGCTGGTGGATTCTGTTTCTTAGATATAACCATAGTCTCTGTCTTTTTGATGTTCAAAGTAAGGCCTTTCTGTTCACTTTCTGTGGCGACTTTATATTTTAGTGTACCAATTAAATAAGTAAGGCGACAATATGCATCCCTGACGGACCCCTTGTTTTATGTCAAACCAAGTTGTTGTTTCACCATTTATTCTCACTACTGCCTGTTGGGGTAGATACATCAGTGATATTAATTGTATCACATATGTTGGAAATCCATTGTTTTCCATTATTTTCCAAAATTTCTGGTGTTGTACACAATCACATGCCTTTGAATAGTCTATAAAAGATAAATATAGATTCACATTAAACTCTCTGCATTTCTCTATTATTAATCTTATATTGAATAAACGATCTCTTGTTCCTCTTCCTTATTTAAAACAAGCTTGGACCATACTGACTTCTTCTTCTATTTTCTTACGAACGAAAATTATTATGTTAAATAGAATCTTACTATAGTTACCCCTATATTGTTACTAGATAACAAACGGACGCAGAAATGCGTGAAAAATGTTCACGAAAGAAATATGAAAACATCAGCTTAGCGTACAGGACTACTATCCTGCTGGCTATCCCAAGTGTAGAAACTTTCTGACTTACGGACTCGGGATATAAGTAAAGCAATGTCTGAACCAGCAGACAAGAAAAAGATCCCATGAAACAAGCGTGAGGTTAAAGGCCCCCGACTGACTGACCTGGCTTCATTGCTGCTGGAACTCAAAATCAGATTAGACCGACGGGGGCAAGATAATCTCTGAATCTTATCCAGAATTTAACCATGCAGTAAATTCAAAGACTAAACGCATTTTTGTACAAACAAGTAGAAACGTATCCTAAGACACAACTTGACAGAGACAGTTCGTGACTGGTTGTGAGTTGCTTCCAAAGAGATGTTGTGGGGCTTCATATGCAAGATCATGGAAGAAGGCAAGAAAGGGTCTGATAGATCTTTGATGCAGGTGTCTTGTCATATAATCTTGTCATATAATCACATGCCGAGCTCTCGCTAACAAAGCGTTACAGTGTTTTATATAACTTTCTGTGACTCTTGTAAGCTGTTGATCCTGCTTTATCTTTTAAAGTACCACTTCTCATCGCTGGCGATGAGATAAGATAAAAAAATGACGTAAGAGGTTAAGATCAAGGACAAGATAAGAAATGGGGCAAGGTTTAGAACAGGACAAGAAAGCAATGAGAAAATATTCTCACACCTTAGCTAGATAACTTTAGTTTCAGTGACTGTGATATTGAAGGAGCCACAAACTTATCTCTAGTTTGCTTACAGAATAAGCGTAAAAAATGGTAAGGAGGAAGGGGGGGGGGGGGGAATCTGATTGGTTAATTCCGAGGACCGGAAGGTAGTTATCTCCCTTCCGTCATTCCTCATCGTGGAGTCATGCGCCCTTGAAGCAAGACGCAAGTTTTATCTTCCGTGCCGGACCGCACTGAGTGTCTGTACATCCTCCCAGAGTTCTATGTTTCTGTTCTGAGACAGTTGGCAGCAGAGTTCTCCAAGGTTGTTGCTTCTAATGCCCTGCGCCTCAATATCTCGTGTGTGAGCATCTTCTGAACCGCAATTGTCAGTACTTACTTCTTCTTTTGCTTACGGAAATGTGCTGCAGAGAGTGATGATACATTGTGACAGAAATGCCAAGCCCCGCTCAAGGCATTTGATGATGGCGCTAAAATATTCATTCTGTCTGTGAGGTACCAGATTATGACAATCCTTGAAGTAGAACTCCAAAGTGCACGAAAGACAAGATGAGAGAGGGAGAGAGAGGGGGAAAGAGAGAGAGACAGGATGGATAGCAAGGAAGTTTTCTTTGTAGACTGTTCATGATTGAACATAACAAATGCTAATTATTATTATTATTATTACTATTATTATTATTATTATTGCTCACTTCATTTTGTTTTTATTGTTCGTGCGCATGTGCGAGTGTGACTACTTTACCCATATCTAAGTCATCCATGTTGAATTATGACGATGAAAATTTCAACGAAGACGTAGAAGACGTAGATCTTCATCTGTAGTAAAGCAGCTTGAACTTGCCTGAAGAAGTTCTCATATCTTCTCATCAGGTCTGATTTGAGTGTTTTAATATTCTGCATTAAGTCCGACACATACATTTACATTCACACCCTCCGGTCTACCATGACATGATCTAACCACTGTCATCTACTCCCTGTCGTAACCAACGCACTGCCATCTACTTCCTGTCATAACCATCGCATTGTCATCTACTTCCTGTCATAATAAATGCACTAACTACTCCCTGTCATGACCAGAGCTCTATCATCTGCTCCCTGATATATCCAAGGCACTATCACCCATTCCCTGACACAGTCAAGGAACTGTTACCCACTCTCTGACATAGCCAGTGCAGGTCAAGGATTAGATATAAATCGTGTGGTGTGCTTCATATTGAAGAATGGTAGCGGCATGTAGCGGAGCAGAGCCACAAACCATCAACATGAGAAATGGAGAGACTTTGCTACTGCCTGCAAGATGCCATTAGACAAACTGGCCAGAACTAACCAAACTGACCAGAACTAGACAAACTGACCAGAACTAGACAAACTGACCAGAACTAGACAAACTGACCAGAACTAGACAAACTGACCAGAACTAGACAAACTAACCAGAACTAGACAAAAATGACCTAGACAAACTAACCAGAATTAGAAAAACTGGCCAGAACTAGACAAACTGACCAGAATTAGACAAATTGACCAGAACTAACCAAACTGACCAGAACTAGACAAACTGACCAGAATTAGACAAACTGACCAGAACTAACCAAACTGACCAGAACTAGACAAACTGACCAGAATTAGACAAACTGACCAGAACTAGACAAACTGACCAGAACTAGACAAACTGACCAGAACTAGACAAACTAACCAGAACTAGACAAAAATGACCTAGACAAACTAACCAGAATTAGAAAAACTGGCCAGAACTAGACAAACTGACCAGAATTAGACAAATTGACCAGAACTAACCAAACTGACCAGAACTAGACAAACTGACCAGAATTAGACAAACTGACCAGAACTAACCAAACTGACCAGAACTAGACAAACTGACCAGAATTAGACAAACTGACCAGAACTAACCAAACTGACCAGAACTAGACAAACTGACCAGAATTAGACAAAACTGACCAGAGAGACAGACAAGCACTAGACAAACCGATTAGAGAGACTGACCAGCCTAGACAAACTGACCAAGAGACTGACCAGGACTAGACAAACTGACCAGAACTAGACAAACTGACCAGTGAGACTGACCAGAACTAGACAGACTGACCAGAACTAGATAAACTGACCTAAAGAAAATTACCTGCACTTTCTTACACGATAGTTGTCCACTGGTATGGATGGATGCTGATAGTTGTCCACTGGTATGGATGGATGCTGATAGTTGTCCACTGATATGGATGGATGCTGATAGTTGTCCACTGATATGGATGGATGCTGATAGTTGTCCACTGGTATGGATGGATGCTGATAGTTGCCCACTGGTATGGATGGATGCTGTATACATTTTGAGTAATCCCTTGACATATGCCACCCCTATGTTTACACAGAGACAGATATGGGCACTGCTGGCCCCATGCAACTTGTTAGATCGCTTACCTCCACCAAACGCTGGCAGCTTCTGGAGCACACCTCATCATTCAGCCTCTTCAGATCAACAGAATTCCTCCTTACAAAAGGCCCCCAGATACAGCCTGGTCACATTTTGTTGGGCCCCACTGATGGGGTTATAATTTCAAATGCATTTCATGACCTGATTTTGTTCATTAATGTCGCTAAACCTTTCTTCTCCACAGAGACAATGCTTATCAGTGACGGAGGGCGGCCCCTAGCGACATCTTTGTTGCTACTGTTGCTACTCTGCTCCCCTGGGGAAGGCTGTGGGCCAGGGAGGGGCTCCGGAAGAAGACGACGACCGAAGAAGTTGACGCCCCTCGTTTTTAAGCAGCACGTGCCAAACGTGAGCGAGAACACTCTAGGGGCCAGCGGGTTACCGGACGGTCCAATCAAACGAGGAGAGGCCAAGTTCAAGGACCTCGTCCGCAACAATAACCCGGATATTATATTTAAAGATGAAGAAGGGACTGGCGCAGACCGGATTATGTCACAGGTGAGGTCAAAGTTGAGTATTAGAATTCTCCTCCTACTTGATTCACGCACGATTCATCATCAACAACAACAACATTATTTGTTATTTCAGCAGTAAATATTGGCTGCAATTGATATCTGGTATACTTCAAGTAATGGTATAATCTCTGGTATACTTCAAGTAATGGTATAATCTCTGGTATACTTCAAGTAATGGTATAATCTCTGGTAACTTCAGTAATGGTATAATCTCTGGTATACTTCAAGTAATGGTATAATCTCTGGTAACTTCAGTAATGGTATAATCTCTGGTATACTTCAGTAATGGTATAATCTCTGGTATACTTCAGTAATGGTATAATCTCTAGTATACTTCAGTAATGGTATAATCTCTGGTATACTTCAGTAATGGTATAATCTCTGGTATACTTCAGTAATGGTATAATCTCTGGTATACTTCAGTAATGGTATAATCTCTGGTATACTTCAGTAATGGTATAATCTCTAGTATACTTCAGTAATGGTATAATCTCTGGTATACTTCAGTAATGGTATAATCTCTGGTATACTTCAGTAATGGTATAATCTCTGGTATACTTCAGTAATGGTATAATCTCTGGTATACTTCAGTAATGGTATAATCTGGGTTACAAGTGTCCAGAGCACTTCTTGAAAACTTGAAAATGCCAGAACGTCCACTTTATAAAACAGAGATGGACATTTTCCACATTTAACTAAAAGAGTAAAACGTTCTCCTATAGATTTAGTACCGTCACTCATGCCCTGAGACGTCATGCCCTGAGACGTCATGCCTTGAGACGTCATGCCCTGAGACGTCATGCCTTGAGGCGTCATGCCCTGAGACGTCATGCCTTGAGGCGTCATGCCCTGAGACGTCATGCCCTGAGACGTCATGCCTTGAGGCGTCATGCCCTGAGCCGCCATGCCCTAAGGCGTCATGCCCTGAGGCGTCATGGCCCTTAGACATCATGCCCTGAGGCGTCATGGCCATGAGGCGTCATGACTCTGAGGTGTCATGGGACTTCATGCCCTGAGGTGTCATGGCTCTGGTGCGTCTTTCCCTGAGGCGTCATGGCCATGAGGCGTCATGACTCTGAGGCGTCTTGCTCTGAGGGGTCATGCCGGGCAGCAACAGTCTGTCCATGAGTACTCATAATGTGTGTATAACCAGCTTTTGTATAGAATCTGATACGGCTGTTGTATAGAGTCTGATATTATTGCTGTATAGAGTCTTATACTGCTGTTGCATATAGCGTGATACTGCTGTTGTATAGAATATATACTGCTGTTATATAGAGTCTGATACTGCTGCTATATGGATCCTGATACTGCTGTTATATAGAGTCTGATACTGCTGTTATATAGTCTGATACTGCTGTTATATAGTCTGATACTACTGTTATATAGTCTGATACTGCTGTTATATAGTCTTATACTGCTATTATATAGAATAGATACTGCTGTTATAGTCATGTACTTCTGTTATATAGAATCTGATACTTCTGTTATATAGAATCTGATACTGCTGTTATATAGAGTCTTATAGTGCTGTTATATAGAGTTTTGTACTTCTGTTATATATAGTCTTATAGTGCTGTTATATTTTGGAGCACAGGTTCTCAATCTCCTTACATCCCAGGACCACTCTTATATGTACTAGAACAATGCTATAAAACTATGGCACATAGTACCAAGAAGATGACACGATCACTTCAACAGACTATCTCTGGTCGGCCTCTCTTCCACTTTTAGACCTGGGCTGTGAAATAAGTGTACCCTGTCAGATGTGAGAGCCTGTTTCTTATTGCCTCCCCTTGGTGAAACGTGAAACAGTACGGAAATGGCAGGAACCTTAACTTCTTCACTGCACGAGGATTTCTTCCATGTTGTTGAGGTTTTGATCTTCCTTCTGGCACCGCTTTAAAGCAGGATAAATGGCTGAGGAACTTCCAGTTCCCTGTCAGCAATAACAGTGTTATATTTATAATCCAGTTATCGTGCCTTCAATCTCTCTCACGCTGCTGTTTTTCTTTCTTCAGTCTCTCTCATATTCCTATATTCCATAAATCTCTCTCACACTGCTATCTTTCTTTTTTCTGCCTTTTTCATATTACTATATTACATCAATCTCTCTCACACTGCCATCATTCTTTCTTCTATCTCTCTCATATTGCTATATTCCATCAATCTTTCTCATATTGCTTATCTTTCTTTCTTCAGCCTATCTCATATTGCTATGTTCCATCAATCTCTCTCAAACTGCTATATTCCATCAATCTCTCTCGTATTGCTATATTCAATCAGCCTTTCTCAAACTTATATATATATATATATATATATATAGTAAAAGTAAAAGTAAAGGTAACCCTCTCATGCCTTAGAGGCACATAGGGATATGGTGTTAGTGCCCATATTTTCCTTGACCTGTCAGCACACTAGAGGGTGATATGGTCAGTATCACGCCTGGCTGCCTTTTCCTTCCTCAACTCCAGAAGAAGTCGGATATCCATTTCTACAGCTGGGTGACTGGGGTGCAGCCGGCCGGATTCGAACCCCCGACCTTCGCCATGAGAGACTAGTGCACTAACCACTTCGCCACTCGGACAATATATATATATCATTCCTTCCCTTTACCACCGTTATCTTTCCTCCTTTTCACTTCTAAACTCCCTTTCCTTTTCTCAGATACTTTTATCCTCATTTCTGTTTTATTTCCACTCTTTCGTTCCATCTCTCTAGCGCAGTTACATCTCCTTCCCATCATCCTAATGATCTGTCTTCCTCTTTCGTATGTCCCCATTATTCTAATGACCCGTCTTCCTCTTTCGTCACTCCACTACTTTTAAATTTCTCTTCAGTTTCCCAACTTACTAGCCATCTCTCCCATACATCTGCCTTACTTTACAAAAGCCCATTCACGAGAGTGTAACTACGTAATGTTTTGTTTGTCCCACTCCCCATCCAGACTAATCAAGCATAAGTCTTGTAGAAAACAGCTTTGTATGCATCGCTGCAGTCACCATCGACGAAATATTTCCCCAGTTAAGAACAGTCTAAACTATTCAGCGCTCTCCTTGACAAAGTGTCCAAATCCTGAGAGATAGCTAACACTGAGACAAGTTTATCCCCGAGTATCCCTGACTGTAAAATGTGCTATAATCTGGGAAGATACAATCCTCCGTTGTCAAGTGATCTTACTACTGGCTTCCAGCGCTTATAGTATTATTTTAACAGTCCTCAGGACTTCATACTCAAAGTAGAAGTAATTTAGTTGTTGGGGAATATTCCTGGCAAGTACTGGAAAGATAGCATTTTGTAGGCTCTATATAGACGCAGTGTTTTCGTTGTTTACAAGAGGGAAATACACCAGCCATGACGGATTTCTGCTGAGGACAGCTATCATACAGAAAAATTCTTTTCGTCATAACTGATGAGATGTTTGCAAGTCCAAGGTTCTTTAGCGTTTAGAACAAAATTAAAAGATATTTAATATATAGCTATTCCTTCAAGGTTTCTGCATCAGGAGCTGGTGAATTGAACATTGTGTCCTTGGTACAGCACCATCAAAAACAAGGGGGATAATCCTGCGAACATGGTGGCCATGATGCTGGCCCATCCCTCCCGTTCCATCATTTTAGAAAGTTTGTATTCAAGAACTGACAAACAACTAAACCTCTTGCTGGAAAACTACACAGAGCTGAAATTTGAGAAAAACCACATGTCTATAACTAGCGTAGTTTTTGTGTCACATGTCTGTAACTAGTGTAGTTTTTGTGTCACATGTCTGTAACTAGTGTAGTTTTTGTGTCATTTGTCTGTAACTAGTGTAGTTTTTTGTGTCATTTGTCTGTAACTAGCATAGTTTTTGTGTCATGTATCTGTAACTAGTGTAGTTTTTGTGTCACATGTCTGTAACTAGTGTAGTTTTTGTGTCACATGTCTGTAACTAGTGTAGTTTTTGTGTCACATGTCTGTAACTAGTGTAGTTTTTTGTGCCATTTGTCTGTAACTAGCATAGTTTTTGTGTCACGTGTCTGTAACTAGGGTAGTTTTTGTGCAACAAATGTCTGAAATCAAGGAAAGACTTTATGCTTACCTTGTAATCTTGGAGCAGTTCATGTGCCACGTCAGTCAGGTTGATATGCTGGCATATGACGCCACATTATAAACCTGTATACTTACTAGTTCTACCACGAGCTGAGGGGATTTCTTGCTTCAGATTCTCCCAAGTTTCCTGCGCTAATGTTTCTGTTTTTCTGTCTTTTTGGCAAGTTGGAAGTAGCCAGAAAAGTGATGGAACACAATGTTGTATGGTTAGTCAAAGTGATGGAGCACAATGTTGTATGGTTAGTCAAAGTGATGGAACACAATGTTGTATGGTTAGTCAAAGTGATGGAACACAATGTTGTATGGTTAGTCAAAGTGATGGAGCACAATGTTGTATGGTTAATCAAAGTGATGGAGCACAATGTTGTATGGTTAGTCAAAGTGATGGAGCACAATGTTGTATGGTTAGTCAAAGTGATGGAGCACAATGTTGTATGGTTAATCAAAGTGATGGAGCACAATGTTGTATGGTTAGTCTTGAAAGATACAAATCACGGAAGACACGACAGAGAGAAATGACGGGGAATCAAACCACGGACTCTGGTAGGGCCAGCAACCGCCTACCTGAGAATGGACAATATAACAGAATGAGAGATTTCTTTTTTTTTTTCTATTTTCTCTTACGGGCAATATGAAGCCGACAGAATATTTAAATATAGCAAAATGAGAAATTGCAGGAAGATACGAGGAATATGAGGTGCACCATTCAACATTTTGCTCTGTTTTCTATAAAGAGTGATGTAGGAACTGTGATAACAAGAACAATAATAAAAAGCCCTGACTTAAAGTCGAGGTCAGATTTGTGGCGTGAGAGACAGGAAGAAAATAGAAGGAATGAAAGGAGCATTTGCCAAACACGAAACCGTGTAAGAAATGTACTCAAGAAGCATGAGAGTGTGCCAAGATTGAGACATAAATAATTCGTTTAAAATTGATGAGAAAAGACTGAAGGTTCAAAGAAACAATCGAATCATTATTTTCACAATGAAACAATCGAATCATTATTTTCACAATGAAACAATCGAATCATTATTTTCACAATGAAACAATCGAATCATTATTTTCACAATGAAACAATCGAATCATTATTTTCACAGTAACGTTATTCGAGGATAGCGAAATCAACAGAAAGACAGGAAAAAAAATGAACGGAACTTATCTGTGGAACTATGACTTATCTGAGGAAATATGACTTATCTGAGGAAATATGACTCATCTGTGGAACTATGACTTATCTGTGGAACTATGACTTATCTGTGGAACTATGACTTATCTGTGGAACTATGACTTATCTGTGGAACTATGACTCATCTGTGGAACTATGACTTATTTGTGGAACTATGACTTATTTGTGGAACTATGACTTATCTGTGGAAGCATGACTCATCTATGGAACTATGACTCATCTGTGGAACTATGACTTATCTGTCAGAAAGTTCTAACTTTTTTGATGAAGTTCATCTTAAACTAGAGACATGTGAAAAGTCTGATGTACTGAACACAAAAGGATGGAACAAGTACCCTGGCGTGCTAGCTAAAATGAGAGAAGACACATGTACAGACCACGTGTTTTAGAGGTGCAATGGTGTAGCATAGAACAATGCTTTAAAAATGTGATGCAAGCTACAGTGGCTAATTTGATGTAGTTTCTTTTTTTTGCACATCATTTCAAGTTTTTTTTTTAACATCATATGTCATTTTCCAGTCACTAAATAGAGCATTCTTCTTCTTCTTCTTCTTCTTCTGCCTCTTCTTCTTTTTTTTTTGTTCTTCTCTTTCTGCTTAGTTTTCTTCTTTGTTCTCTTTTGTAGTCTTCTTCTATTTTTTTTATTTTTATTTTCTCTTTCTTCCTTTTCTCCTTTTTTCTCCCCTTGTCCTTTCTTCATTTATTGTTTCTCCTTTTTCATTAAAAAAAATTTTTTTTCTCTTCATTCATTTATTTTTCTTTTTTTCTTTCTTCTTTCTCTTTCTTATTTTCTTTCTTTTTTTCTTTATTCTATTTTGTTTCCTTTTCTCTTTTTCTCTCTTCTTTTTTCTTTCTTCATTCTCTTCTTCTTCTCCTCCTCCTCTTCTTCTTTCTCTTTTTTTTTTTAAAAGATCCACGAAATCTCGACCCATGTCACCTCGACTAAGTTCACAGTTTTCTCTGGGCTTTAAAGACAGGCCCAGCTTCTTACATGAGCTCCCATCCCTGTAGCAGGATCATCTGATGCAGGTGTTGGCGGTCCGTGCGCCTTTGCAGCATATTCTCTGAAGATTTAAGTTCCAGTCCCACCGGAACATTTTATTATCTATGATATTCCCAGGCGGACTCGGGACATCACGGGAAGTCTGAGTGTGTCGCTGCGAGACGCCGGTCAACTTGTGCAAGACAGCACTGCATTCTGGGAGGCCGTGAGAGGGACAACGTCCTGGAAAGGACATGCCACCTGAATGAATGAATGAATGAATGAATGAATGAGTATTATTTCCTGTCGACAGTGGCCATCCACAGGCCATTTCACTTTGCTTTGTGTGACCTTCCTGTTTCCACTAGGGCCTCTAGAGATATTCTTTCATCATGCTAATGCCACCAGCGCTGAGTAAATGATACGCCAACCTTCCACTACCAATCATCTACTTTTCTCTCGTCAGACTCCTTTCTCTCGTCAGACTACTTTCTCTCGTCAGACTACTTTATCTCGTCAGACTATTTTCTCTCGTCAGACTACTTTCTCTCGTCAGACTACTTTCTCTCGTCAGACCTCTTTCTCTCGTCAGACTACTTTCTCTCGTTAAACTATTTTCTGTCGTACAACTTCTGTCGTCCGACTATTTCTCTCGTCCGACTACTTTCTCTCGTCCGACTACTTTCTCTCGTCCGACTACTTTCTGGACGATACATTTCACAAAAGTCCGACTCCGCTCCAAAAGATTGTTTCCCAGGCCGAGCTCATGCCCCAGGTATCAACTGATCATCACGTCACAACTGAAACAAGCTTTGTTACAGCACCGTAGCTGTAGAGGTAAAAGTGTTACAGGCTAGTCCAACACCGTGACTGTAGAGATAAAAGTGTTACAAGCGAGCCCGGCACCGTGACTGTAGAGATAAAAATGTTACAGGCTAGCCCGGCACCGTGACTGTAGAGATAAAAGTGTTACAGGCTAGTCCAACACCGTGACTGTAGAGATAAAAGTGTTACAAGCGAGCCCGGCACCGTGACTGTAGAGATAAAAATGTTACAGGCTAGCCCGGCACCGTGACTGTAGAGATAAAAGTGTTACAGGCTAGCCCGGCACCGTGACTGTAGAGATAAAAGTATTACAGGCTAGCCCGGCACCGTGACTGTAGAGATAAAAGTATTACAGGCTAGCCGAGCGCCGTGACTGTAGAGATAAAAGTGTTACAAGCTAGCCCGGCAACGTGACTGTAGAGATAAAAGTGTTACAGGCTAGCCCAGCGCCTTAGATGTAGACGCAAAAGTGTTACAGGCTAGCCATTAAATGTTGTCTTAGAAATAATATTTACAACAACATCCGCCCGGTTCATCCTTGCTAGATACTGCGTTAGTGTATCTTATTGTGTTCAAGGCCTTGGACAGCCAGGTCAGGCCCGGGGGTCAGTTACTCTCGGGCCCGCTATTCAAACAGAAGAGAACCCTCATAAACGTATTTATAAGTTATTTTTTATATCATTAATCTTTCATTGTTTCCTACAATGAAGAAGGAAAAAACAGGAGAGCCGGGTGAAAAAAAGGGGGAGGGCCCTCAATAGCCTGAACCCCAGCTCAACCCCCCCCCCCACCCCATCGTCGGGCCTGGTGGTGTTGTTTAACAGTGGTTGGGTCTGAGCATCCAGGGCTACACAGCTGAACAATCTTTAAGATCCAGACGGCGCTTCCTATGTCAACAAAGTAATCAATAAAATCTTGTCTTTATGTGGTCTGGTTCTTTATCGACTACTTCCTTGCGAATAAGCAAGATAAGGGTGGCCGCTGTTGTCATTTTTTTTTTTTTTTGGTCTCTTGTTTAATAAAAAATCGACTTTTTAATAACACGTTTCTTGTCCTCAGCTTTTACAATTGATGGATCTATCTATCTATCTATCTATCTGTCTGTCTGTCTGTCTGTCTGTCTGTCTGTCTATCTGCTCCTCTGTCTGTCCGTCAGTCTGTATGTTTCACCAGTCAGTCTGCCGGCTTGTCATTTTATCTTTCTGTGTGTAACTCTGTCCCTGACTGTCTGTGTGTGAGTGTGTCTGTCTGTGTGTGCGTGTGTCTGTCTGTGTGTGCGTGTGTCTGTCTGTGTGTGAATGTGTCTGTGTGTGAGTGTGTCTGTGTGTGTGCGTGTGTCTGTCTGTCTGTGCACGTGTCTGTCTGTGTGTGCACGTGTCTGTGAGTGTGTCTGTGTGTGCGTGTGTCTGTCTGTGTGTGAATGTGTCTGTGTGTGAGTGTGTCTGTGTGTGTGCGTGTGTCTGTCTGTATGTGCCTGTGTCTGTCTGTGTGTGTCTGTCTGAAATCTCCCACTGCACATTATTGAATAACCAGGACTAATATTTCTACACCTTCAGATGGTGTATGCACTCCCCCCCCCCTCAACCCCTGTCTCAGAAAGCCTCCACCTGCGAATGATAAGTCTATTCCTCACATCAAATTGTACCTCACGACAAGTTAATCCCGTCAAAATGACCATGTTCGGCGTCAAAATTGCTGTGAATAATAACAAAAATAACTGAAAGCGTCCGTCCATTATATGTTTGTTTTTATAGATATTCCGTACACACAATTTTGTAGATATCTTCATCAAAATCTGTGTAGACGTCTTCATCAAAATCTGTGCAGACATCTTCATCCAAATCTGTGTAGACATCTTCATCTATGTAGACATCTTCATCAAAATCTGTGTAGACATCTTCATCTATGTAGACATCTTCATCTAAATCTGTGTAGACATCTTCATCTATGTAGACATCTTCATCTAAATCTGTGTAGACATCTTCATCTAAATCTGTGTAGATATCTTCATCTAAATCTGTGTAGACATCTTCATCTATGTAGACATCTTCATCTAAATCTGTGTAGACATCTTCATCTAAATCTGTGTAGACATCTTCATCTATGTAGACATCTTCATCTAAATCTGTGTAGACATCTTCATCTATGTAGACATCTTCATCTAAATCTGTGTAGACATCTTCATCTAAATCTGTGTAGACATCTTCATCTATGTAGACATCTTCATCTAAATCTGTGTAGACATCTTCATCAAAATCTGTGCAGACATCTTCATCTAAATCTGCATGCTACTTCAAAAAGTAATGCTTGGATAATTTTGTCATAATTATTTCATGAATCTTTTATCTTTTTTTTTTTAATTGGTCACTGCTAATGTCCGTGTCCTTGACTTGCGCAAGATGTGGCCTTCAAGGTGCTCTGTGTATAGATTTTACCGGTTAGTTTGTTCACACTAAAATGTGTCACGTTCATAGAAACATCATCCTGTGGGGCGACAGATCTTCGGGGGCGGCAGACTTTCATTGCCGGAACATTTTCAATGGCGGTATTTTTTTTTGTTTTCAGAAGGTGAAATGTTTTCTCTGTAGCAGGTTTTCAGGTGTAGAACATCTACAAAGTTGCAGGTTTTTCAAGTGTAGAACATCTACAAAGTTGCAGGTTTTCAGGTGCAGTACATCTACAAAGTTGCAGGTTTTCAGGTGCAGTACATCTACAAAGTTGCAGGTTTTTCAAGTGTAGAACATCTACAAAGTTGCAGGTTTTTCAAGTGTAGAACATCTACAAAGTTGCAGGTCAGGCCCGGGGGTCAGTTACTCTCGGGCCCGCTATTCAAACAGAAGAGAACCCTCATAAACGTATTTATAAGTTATTTTTTATATCATTAATCTTTCATTGTTTCCTACAATGAAGAAGGAAAAAACAGGAGAGCCGGGTGAAAAAAAGGGGGAGGGCCCTCAATAGCCTGAACCCCAGCTCAAACCCCCCCCCCACCCCATCGTCGGGCCTGGTGGTGTTGTTTAACAGTGGTTGGGTCTGAGCATCCAGGGCTACACAGCTGAACAATCTTTAAGATCCAGACGGCGCTTCCTATGTCAACAAAGTAATCAATAAAATCTTGTCTTTATGTGGTCTGGTTCTTTATCGACTACTTCCTTGCGAATAAGCAAGATAAGGCTGGCCGCTGTTGTCATTTTTTTTTTTTTTGTGTTGGTCTCTTGTTTAATAAAAAATCGACTTTTTAATAACACGTTTCTTGTCCTCAGCTTTTACAATTGATGGATCTATCTATCTATCTATCTATCTATCTATCTATCTATCTGTCTGTCTGTCTGTCTATCTGCTCCTCTGTCTGTCCGTCAGTCTGTATGTTTCACCAGTCAGTCTGCCGGCTTGTCATTTTATCTTTCTGTGTGTAACTCTGTCCCTGACTGTCTGTGTGTGAGTGTGTCTGTCTGTGTGTGCGTGTGTCTGTCTGTGTGTGCGTGTGTCTGTCTGTGTGTGCGTGTGTCTGTCTGTGTGTGAATGTGTCTGTGTGTGAGTGTGTCTGTGTGTGCGTGTGTCTGTCTGTCTGTGCACGTGTCTGTCTGTGTGTGCACGTGTCTGTGAGTGTGTCTGTGTGTGCGTGTGTCTGTCTGTGTGTGAATGTGTCTGTGTGTGAGTGTGTCTGTGTGTGTGCGTGTGTCTGTCTGTATGTGCCTGTGTCTGTCTGTGTGTGTGTCTGTCTGAAATCTCCCACTGCACATTATTGAATAACCAGGACTAATATTTCTACACCTTCAGATGGTGTATGCACTCCCCCCCCCTCAACCCCTGTCTCAGAAAGCCTCCACCTGCGAATGATAAGTCTATTCCTCACATCAAGTTGTACCTCACGACAAGTTAATCCCGTCAAAATGACCATGTTCGGCGTCAAAATTGCTGTGAATAATAACAAAATTAACTGAAAGCGTCCGTCCATTATATGTTTGTTTTTATAGATATGCCGTACACACAATTTTGTAGATATCTTCATCAAAATCTGTGTAGACGTCTTCATCAAAATCTGTGCAGACATCTTCATCCAAATCTGTGTAGACATCTTCATCTATGTAGACATCTTCATCAAAATCTGTGTAGACATCTTCATCTATGTAGACATCTTCATCTAAATCTGTGTAGACATCTTCATCTATGTAGACATCTTCATCTAAATCTGTGTAGACATCTTCATCTAAATCTGTGTAGATATCTTCATCTAAATCTGTGTAGACATCTTCATCTATGTAGACATCTTCATCTAAATCTGTGTAGACATCTTCATCTAAATCTGTGTAGACATCTTCATCTATGTAGACATCTTCATCTAAATCTGTGTAGACATCTTCATCTATGTAGACATCTTCATCTAAATCTGTGTAGACATCTTCATCTAAATCTGTGTAGACATCTTCATCTATGTAGACATCTTCATCTAAATCTGTGTAGACATCTTCATCTAAATCTGTGTAGACATCTTCATCTAAATCTGCATGCTACTTCAAAAAGTAATGCTTGGATTAATGCTTGGATAATTTTGTCATAATTATTTCATGAATCTTTTATCTTTTTTTTTTAATTGGTCACTGCTAATGTCCGTGTCCTTGACTTGCGCAAGATGTGGCCTTCAAGGTGCTCTGGGTATAGATTTTACTGGTTAGTTTGTTCACACTAAAATGTGTCACGTTCATAGAAACATCATCCTGTGGGGCGACAGATCTTCGGGGGCGGCAGACTTTCATTGGCGGAACATTTTCAATGGCGGTATTTTTTTTGTTTTCAGAAGGTGAAATGTTTTCTCTGTAGCAGGTTTTCAGGTGCAGTACATCTACAAAGTTGCAGGTTTTTCAAATGTAGAACATCTACAAAGTTGCAGGTTTTTCAAGTGTAGAACATCTACAAAGTTGCAGGTTTTTCAAGTGTAGAACATCTACAAAGTTGCAGGTTTTCAAGTGTAGAACATCTACAAAGTTGCAGGTTTTTCAAGTGTAGAACATCTACAAAGTTGCAGGTTTTTCAAGTGTAGAACATCTACAAAGTTGCAGGTTTTTCAAGTGTAGAACATCTACAAAGTTGCAGGTTTTTCAAGTGTAGAACATCTACAAAGTTGCAGGTTTTCAAGTGTAGAACATCTACAAAGTTGCAGGATTTTCAAGGTGTTACATTGTAAATTACCATAAATTTTCTGCTTTTGTAGTTTTTAGTCCTGAAGTACGTTTTTCTAGCATGTTTTTCTAGCATGTTTTTCTAGCATGTTTTTCTAGCGTGTTTTTTTTCCCCTAGCGTGTAGCGGATGTTGTCAGGCGCGACAGCTCTTGTGTTTCTGCGCTGGGTGACAGCACAGCTATGCTGGCATTTGTACTAATCTCCCAACACGGTCCCAGTCCTTAGCTTCGTGTTTGTGTATGTAATCCCCGCTCTGCAACACTATAAACGGGACGCTGTGGCGACAGATAATCGTCTAGAACGTTCCAGAGGGCACGTGTGTATTTTCTCAAGCGTTTGCCTCCCTGGCTTTCCCCTCTCTTAGAGACACCAGATCAGAGAAGTCGCCCCCACAATATTGCAGATAACGCGGGATAATCGTACAGAACCGAATGGTTTATTGATAAGCAAGGGAGGGTGTGATAGACATACTGCACGTCGCCAAGATTTACTGTGGCAGAAAGTGAATATTCACTTCGACGGTTTTCAAATATTTCTAAATTCAGGTCACTGACAGTGATAAAAGCAGTAGAACTGCCTGTACTAGACTTGGATGCATGTGTTACCACGGTCTGGAAACTTTTAAACTATTTCCACGTCGCCATTTTATGATTGGATTTTGAGTAATCATAAAATCCTGTATGAAGGGCTCTCTCTCTCTCTCTCTCTCTCTCTCTCTCTCTCTCTGTGTGTGTATAGTTCCACTCGTTCATATTTCATGTGTTAGAAACAAAAAGAAAATCTAATAGTTTTTTTTTCAAAAGACGAAGAAGAAAGAAAAAGCATGCAACATTTCAGCTTCGACTTTCCTCATTCAACAACAGTCGAAAACCAAAGGGGGAAAGAAATGAAAATAAATAATACAAGTATGAATTAGAGATAATAACATGCCAGAAACGGGCTCTTCTTACCTGCTCTCTTATGAAGAAATAAACGGGGTGTTTTGGAAGGGGGGGGGGGGGGGGAGGAGATTTATGCCAGGAAAACACAAAAAACAAAGTTCGCCTCACAAACCGTTCATACACTTGAAGCACAAAAACCAAAGTTCGCCTCACAAACCGTTCATACACTTGAAGCACAAAAACCAAAGTTCGCCTCACAAACCGTTCATACACTTGAAGCACAAAACTTGTACTTTCTGCACAGAAGAGCCAGAGCTGGCCCCGAGACAACAAAAAATCTTGGATGGAAATCTGCGGGGGACGTCATGCTGACCCCAAGTCTCATGGAGGCGACCAGTGCCCTTGTTCACAAGGCTACTATACACGCTGGAGAGAAAAAAAGAAAGAACAAGAAGAACATAAGAAAAGAAGTTCAAGAAAAATAACTAAAACGCAGAGATTAGAAACACAGATATATAAAAGATATATAAAAGTTATATAAAAGATATAAAAGATATATAAAAGAGAAGGGCTCTGTCCACGAAGGATATCACCCGACCTTACTTTAGGAACGAGGGCTCAATGACAGCATGAAACGACCAGGTAACGGTCAACGCTCTCAACCCTCGTTGTTCTCGCCACTTTCCTTAATCTCTTCTTTCATCACAGAAGGCCTCGTATGCCGAAATGTTGGCCGTTCTTGTGATGATTTCCTGTTGTTGTCCTCAGAGAACATGGCTGAAATTCTGAAAACGTGTCACTCAAAGTGTAATACTGTAAGGCGACTGGCTTGGCCAATGTAGAAGTTTAAATTTAGAACTCTTACAACCCACTAACCCATAGAACGCTAATTGTTGAACGTGGAATGTTCTGTAGAGAATTCCTTTCACGGCGTACATCATTTCTATTAAACTCGCGTCACCAGACGTCGGTTCTGGGCGTCACACAAGGAAATCTTGGCAGGGATTTAACAATTGTGAGTGACGCAGATTAAGGAATCGTAAATCCTAATCTCCTATGAGTAGCTGTTGACAGAAGTAGGAAACAGGCTGTCGTAAAACTCGCACTCGATGCTGACGGCGTAAAGGGGTCACTGGGGTCTGTTCTTAGATCATGTCATATAGTTCATAACCTTTAACCTTTGTTACCTGGATTTCTTTTTCAACTTTCGTTTAGTTGGTTTTTTTTTACCCATCTATATCTCTCTGTCTATAAGTCTAACTTAGCTGTCAGTCTTTCTGTCTATCTGTCTCTCTCTCTGTGTGTGTATAGTTCCACTCGTTCATATTTCATGTGTTAGAAACAAAAAGAAAATCTAATAGTTTTTTTTTCAAAAGACGAAGAAGAAAGAAAAAGCATGCAACATTTCAGCTTCGACTTTCCTCATTCAACAACAGTCGAAAACCAAAGGGGGAAAGAAATGAAAATAAATAATACAAGTATGAATTAGAGATAATAACATGCCAGAAACGGGCTCTTCTTACCTGCTCTCTTATGAAGAAATAAACGGGGTGTTTTGGAAGGGGGGGGGGGGGGGGAGGAGATTTATGCCAGGAAAACACAAAAAACAAAGTTCGCCTCACAAACCGTTCATACACTTGAAGCACAAAAACCAAAGTTCGCCTCACAAACCGTTCATACACTTGAAGCACAAAAACCAAAGTTCGCCTCACAAACCGTTCATACACTTGAAGCACAAAACTTGTACTTTCTGCACAGAAGAGCCAGAGCTGGCCCCGAGACAACAAAAAATCTTGGATGGAAATCTGCGGGGGACGTCATGCTGACCCCAAGTCTCATGGAGGCGACCAGTGCCCTTGTTCACAAGGCTACTATACACGCTGGAGAGAAAAAAAGAAAGAACAAGAAGAACAATAAGAAAAAGAAGTTCAAGAAAAATAACTAAAACGCAGAGATTAGAAACACAGATATATAAAAGATATATAAAAGTTATATAAAAGATATATAAAAGATATATAAAAGAGAAGGGCTCTGTCCACGAAGGATATCGCCCGACCTTACTTTAGGAACGAGGGCTCAATGACAGCATGAAACGACCAGGTAACGGTCAACGCTCTCAACCCTCGTTGTTCTCGCCACTTTCCTTAATCTCTTCTTTCATCACAGAAGGCCTTGTATGCCGAAATGTTGGCCGTTCTTGTGATGATTTCCTGTTGTTGTCCTCAGAGAACATGGCTGAAATTCTGAAAACGTGTCACTCAAAGTGTAATACTGTAAGGCGACTGGCTTGGCCAATGTAGAAGTTTAAATTTAGAACTCTTACAACCCACTAACCCATAGAACGCTAATTGTTGAACGTGGAATGTTCTGTAGAGAATTCCTTTCACGGCGTACATCATTTCTATTAAACTCGCGTCACCAGACGTCGGTTCTGGGCGTCACACAAGGAAATCTTGGCAGGGATTTAACAATTGTGAGTGACGCAGATTAAGGAATCGTAAATCCTAATCTCCTATGAGTAGCTGTTGACAGAAGTAGGAAACAGGCTGTCGTAAAACTCGCACTCGATGCTGACGGCGTAAAGGGGTCACTGGGGTCTGTTCTTAGATCATGTCATATAGTTCATAACCTTTAACCTTTTGTTACCTGGATTTCTTTTTCAACTTTCGTTTAGTTGGTTTTTTTTTACCCATCTATATCTCTCTGTCTATAAGTCTAACTTAGCTGTCAGTCTTTCTGTCTATCTGTCTATAAGTCTAGCTGTCAGAATTTCTGTCTATCTGTCTATAAGTCTAACTGTCAGTCTGTCTGTCTATCTGTCTATAAGTCTAGCTGTCAGTCTGTCTGTCAATCTGTCTATAAGTCTAGCTGTCAGTCTGTCTATCTGTCTATACGTCTAGCTGTCAGTCTGTCTGTCTATCTGTCTATAAGTCTAGCTGTCAGTCTGTCTGTCTATCTGTCTATAAGTCTAGCTGTCAGTCTGTCTGTCTATAAGTCTAGCTGTCAGTCTTTCTGTCTATATGTCTATAAGTCTACCTGTCAGTCTTTCTAATATATGGTGCTGCTGTGGCGTAGTGGCTAGTGCACTCGTCTGCAGATAAAAAGGTCCCTGGTTCGATTACGCACTCGGGCGGAATTTTTTCGGACCGACCACCACCGGGGTCCACCTAGCCTCCATAAAAATGTGTACCTAGGCTGTGAGGACAGGTGTTGGTGAGGCTGTGAGGACAGGTGTTGGTGAGGCTGTGAGGACAGGTGTTGGTGAGGCTGTGAGGACAGGTGTTGGTGAGGCTGTGAGGACAGGTGTTGGTGAGGCTGTGAGGACAGGTGTTGGTGAGGCTGTGGGGACAGGTGTTGGTGAGGCTGTGAGGACAGGTGTTGGTGAGGCTGTGAGGGCAGGTTCTATTGAGGATGTGAGGACAGGTCCTAGTTAGGATGTGAGGACAGGTGTTGGTGAGGATGTGAAGACAGGTCCTATTGAGGATGTGAGGACAGGTGTTGGTAAGGATGTGAAGATAGGTCCTATTGAGGATGTGAGGACAGGTGTTGGTGAGGATGTGACGACAGGTCCTATTGAGGATGTGAGGACAGGTGTTGGTGAGGATGTGACGACAGGTCCTATTGAGGATATGAGGACAGGTGTTAGTGAGGATGTGAAGACAGGTCCTATTGAGGATGTGAGGCAGGTGTTGGTGAGGATGTGAGGACAGGTCCTATTGAGGATGTGAGGACAGGTGCTGGTAAAGATGTGAAGACAGGTCCTATTGAGGATGTGAGGACAGGTCTTAGTGAGGATGTGAGGACAGGTCTTAGTGAGGATGTGAGGACAGGTCTTAGTGAGGATGTGAGGATAAATCTTGATGAGGATGTGAGGACAGGTCTTAGTGAGGATGTGAGGACAGGTCTTGATGAGGATGTGAGGACAGGTCTTGATGAGGATGTGAGGACAGGTTTTGGCGATGGTCAAATAATGATATAGAAACTAACATCTCACGCGCCTGTAACATGTAACGGGGCATGGATACATGTGTGTGCTTGAGAGTGTGTGTGGCGAGAGTGTGTGTGTGTGTGCGCGCGTGTGTGTGTGCGCGCGCGTGTGTGTGTGGCGAGAGTGTGTGTGTGGCGAGAGTGTGTGTGTGCGTGCGCGTGTGTGTGCACCATCTTCTGAACCAGCGCAAGGCTGCCAGGTGGGCTGCTGACCACGTCACGCTTAAGTCTCACGAAGAAAGAAAGTGCTAGAAAGAAAATAGGTTGAAGAGTTCTGTGTACTGACAGATCAAGGCAAATATGGGCACTAGCACCACATCCCATGCGTGTTTCCCTGGCATAACAGAGCTAAGTGTATCTTTAACAATGTATGTAACTGGTTACACCCGGGTATGCGATGCTTCTTCTGGCTGAGAGTAATCAATCATTCTAGAGACCATCAATAACAACACATCGTAAGGAGAGGCTGCACTCAATGGGCCGTGTCAAGATAGTTAAGTATTTTCTTTTTATCTTTCTCAAACATCATCATGGACACATACTTGACGTAATCCAGACAAGAGATTAAGCGCAAAGACCTTGTAGGTCTTGTAGCTTTGGGTACGCGGACTGTTGTGTTAGAGACATGATAATGGCATACATACTAGGCTCCCCATGCTGGCTGACATCTTGTGGTACATCCAAACGCTACCCGATATGTTTTTAACTTGTGGCACCATACACTGACCGGTGCTTTTCTTTTACAGTAACTGATCTGCTGTACTGCACCCTCAGTTACAGTTACACTTACTGTATTCTGTCTCTTGGTACGGCCAAAATATCTAGATCGATGTTTTACTTTTAACTAAGTTGTGGTACTCCACACTGACAGATGTTTTACTTTTAACTAAGTTGTAGTACTCCACACTGACCGATGTTTTACTTTTAACTAAGTTGTAGTACTCCACACTGACAGATGTTTTCCTTTAACTAACTTGTAGTACTCCACACTGACAAAAGTTTTCCTTTAACTAAATTGTAGTACTCCACACTGGCAAATGTTTTCCTTTAACTAAGTTGTAGTACTCCACACTGACAAATGTTTTCCTTTAACTAAATTGTAGTACTCCACACTGACAAATGTTTTCCTTTAACTAAGTTGTAGTACTCCACACTGACAGATGTTTTCCTTTAACTAAGTTGTAGTACTCCACACTGACCGATGTTTTCCTTTAACTAAGTTGTAGTACTCCACACTGACCGATGTTTTCCCTGCCAGCTTCTTACATCTCCTGTTTCGTATTTTCTCTAATTCTTATGCTCCTCTGACTTATATCCTGGGCTTCTTGCGTCTCCTGTTTCTTATATCTCCTTAATTCATATCCACGCTAGCTGTTTCTTATATCTCCTTAATTCATATCCACGCTAGCTGTTTCTTATATCTCCTTAATTCATATCCACGCTAGCTGTTTCTTCTTATATCTTATATCCTTCCCGTGCCGTTAGACGTCACATAGGGCTCGCAAAGTAGTTCGCCAATTTTTCCTGTCTTCAGCGAGTCTTTCAACCTCATCAAAGGATTTTATGCCTGTTAACTTGGCCTCTCTTAATAATGTCCTCTTCAGAGTTTCACGCGGTCTGCCTCTTTTTCTTCGGCCTGTTGTGTTCCACTTGATAGCTTGTTTTGGGATTCTCTGATCATTTCTTCTCATCAAGTGACCAACATATGTCCATCTCCTTTTCCTGATCACCCATGAGACTGGTTGTTGTTCAGTCATCTGTCTTATCTCTGCATTGTTCTTGAATTCATTCCACTTGATGCCGAGTATTTTCCTTAGGCATTTGTTTTCAAAAGAGTCTAATTTCTTTTCTATTTCTTTAGTTGTTTTCCAGCTTTCACATGCATAAATGAGGGTGGATATTACATTTGAGTTGAATAGTCTTAACTTGGTTTTTGTGCTTATAACTTTTGAATTCCATATATTCTCAAGATTCTTGAAGATTGATGCTGCTTTTGCAATTCTTATCCTAACTTCCTTTCTAGTGTCACCATCCTGGTCTATGTAGCTGCCAAGGTATGCAAATTGATTGACTTCTTCAATATCTGTCCCTTCTATGTGTATTTTTCCATTTTGATTGATGGGAATTTTCATTATTTTTTTTTGTCCTTGTTAATTTCAAGTCCTATTTTGCTAGCCAGTGAAGATAGGCTATCTGTTTTTCCTTGCATGGAATTCACATTATTACTGATAAGAGTTATGTCATCAGCAAAATCAAGATCTTCTAGTTGGGTCCCATGTACCCAGTCAATACCTGTGTTACCTGAGCAGCATTTTGTCATTATGAAGTCTATTGTAATCCCAAAAAGTAAAGGAGACAGTATACATCCTTGTTTCACGCCTGTTTCAATCTGGAACCATTCACTCATCCCTTCTTCTGTCTTGACTGCACAAACATATCCATTGTATAAGTCCTTAATGATGTTGACAATTTTAGATGGTATTCCATATAGACATAAAATTCTCCATAATGAATCTCTGTGTATGCTATCAAATGCCTTCTTAAAATCTATGAAATTCAGTATTAATGGTTTTTGCTTTTCAATATGTTCTTCAAGTATTATTCTGAGAGTAAAGATCTGGTCGAGACAGCTTCTCCCTTTTCGAAATCCTGCTTGTTCTTCTCTCATTGCAGTATCCACTATATCTTTGAGTCTATTCAAAATGACCTTGCTGTTTCTTATATCTCCTTAATTCATATCCACGCTACCTGTTTCTTATATCTCCTTAATTCATATCCACGCCAGCTGTTTCTTATCTCTCCTTAATTCATATCCACGCTACCTGTTTCTTATATTCTCCTTAATTCATATCCACGCCAGCTGTTTCTTATCTCTCCTTAATTCATATCCACGCTAGCTGTTTCTTATTTCTCCTTAATTCATATCCACGCTACCTGTTTCTTATATCTCCTTAATTCATATCCACGCCAGCTGTTTCTTATCTCTCCTTAATTCATATCCACGCTACCTGTTTCTTATATTTCCTTAATTCATATCCACGCCAGCTGTTTCTTATATCTCCTTAATTCATATCCACGCCAGCTGTTTCTTATATCTCCTTAATTCATATCCACGCTACCTGTTTCTTATATCTCCTTAATTCATATCCACGCTACCTGTTTCTTATATCTCCTTAATTCATATCCACGCTACCTGTTTCTTATATCTCCTTAATTCATACCCACGCCAGCTGTTTCTTATATCTCCTTAATTCATACCCACGCCAGCTGTTTCTTATATCTCCTTAATTCATATCCACGCTACCTGTTTCTTATATCTCCTTAATTCATATCCACGCTACCTGTTTCTTATTTCCTATCTTTTATAATTACTGCCTTTTACTCTTAAAGATTTTAACTGTATTTTTTTTTATACCCAGTCTTTCTTACTCCTTTAACTTGTACGTTCCGTCTCTTATGTCTCGTCTTTCATATACTTTTTGTTTCTTATGTCATTAGTTTCTTATAACCCCCCGGCATTTATTATGTCCATCAGTTTGTTATGTGACCTCTTATCTTATGTCCCTTATTTCTTATATCCACCTGCTTCTTATGGCCTCTCTCTTTCTAATAATTATTGTCTTTTATATCCCCTTTTTCCTATGTTCCACTGTTTCTTATATACCCCTATTCCTTATGTCCCTCTGTTTCTAATGTTCAATCCCTTTTATTATGTCTCCTGTTTCCAATATCCCCTTGTTTTTTTAAATAACCCCTTTTCTTGTGTCCCGTTTCTTATGTTCTCCTGTTTCTTATATTCCCCTGTTTCTTATATCCCCCTGTTTCTTATGTCCCTCTGTTTCTAATATTCAATCCCCTTTCTTATGTCTCATTTTTCCAATATCCCCTTGTTTTTTAAATTACCCCTTGTTCTTATGTCCCCTGTTTCTTATGTCCTATTTCTTATGTCCCGTCCCTTTCTTCTGTCCCCCTATTTCTTATATTCCTTGTTTCTTACGTCCCCTGTTTCTTATTATGTTCCCTAATTCTTACGTCCCCCTGTTTCTTATTATGTTCCCTATTTATTACGTCCCGCTGTTTCTTATTATGTGTCCTATTTCTTATTTCCCCCTGTTTCTCATCATATTGTGAACAAACTCAACGTGATGTCTAGTTATTTCTTGTATGTCTCGTGGATATTTGTGAGAATAAATTACTTACGATTATCCTGGAGAATCAGTTCACATGTCATTTTAGTTTTGATGGGAAGGAAAAATAGAAAGAGAATGACTGGGTCTCCATCTCCAGACTTTCAGTACTAGGATGCTGGGTCTCCATCTCCAGACTTTCAGTAGTAGGATGCTGGGTCTCTATCTCCAGACTTTCAGTACTAGGATACTGGGTCTCCATCTCCAGACTTTCAGTAGTAGGATACTGGGACTCCATCTCCAGACTTTCAGTAGTAGGATACTGGGACTACATCTCCAGACTTTCAGTAGTAAGGTGCTGGGACTCCATCTCCAGACTTTCAGTAGTAGGATACTGGGACTACATCTCCAGACTTTCAGTAGTAGGATACTGGGACTAAATCTCCAGACTTTCAGTAGTAAGGTGCTGGGTCTCCATCTCCAGACTTTCAGTAGTAAGGTGCTGGGTCTCTATCTCCAGACTTTCAGTAGTAAGGTGCTGGGTCTCCATCTCCAGACTTTCAGTAGTAGTATACTGGTACTCCATCTCCAGACTTTCAGTAGTAGGATACTGGGACTCCATCTCCAGACTTTCAGTAGTAGGATACTGGGACTCCATCTCCAGACTTTCAGTAGTAGGATACTGGGACTCCATCTCCAGACTTTCAGTAGCAGGATACTGGGTCTCCATCTCCAGACTTTCAGTAGTAGTATACTGGGACTCCATCTCCAGACTTTCAGTAGCAGGATACTGGGACTCCATCTCCAGACTTTCAGTAGTAGTATACTGGGACTCCATCTCCAGACTTTCAGTAGTAGGATACGCCCTTTTCTTACATATTTTCTTCTAGGATACATTCCTTTCCTAAATATTTTCTTCTAGAATACATTCTTTTCCTAAATATTTTCTTCTAGAATACATTCTTTTCCTAAATATTTTCTTATAGCATACATTTTTTTCCTAAATATTTTCTTATAGAATACATTCTTTTCCTAAATATTTTCTTATAGAATACATTCTTTTCCTAAATATTTTCTTATAGAATACATTCCTTTCCTAAATATTTTCTTATAGAATACATTCCTTTCCTAAATATTTTCTTATAGAATACATTCCTTTCCTAAATATTTTCTTATAGAATACATTCCTTTCCTAAATATTTACTTCCAGGATACACTCGTCCCCTAAATATTTTCTTCTAGCATACACTCCTTTTCTAAATATTTTCTTCTATTATACACTCCTTTTCTAAATATTTTCTTCTAGCATACACTCCTTTTCTAAATATTTTCTTCTAGCATACACTCCTTTTCTAAATAATATCTTGTAGGAAACATTCCTTTCCTAAATATTTTCTTCCAGGAAACACTCCTTTCCTAAATATTTTCTTCTAGGATACATTCCTTTTCCAAATATTTTCTTCTAGGAAACATTCCGTTCCTAAATATTTTCTTCCAGGATTCACTCCTTTTCTAAATATTTTCTTCTAGGAAAAATTCCTTTCCTAAATATCTTCTTCCAGGATACACTCCTTTCCTAAATATTTTCTTCCAGGATACACTACTTTTCTAAATATATTCTTCTAGGAAACATTCCTTTCCTAAATATTTTCTTCCAGGATACACTCCTTTCCTAGATATTTTCTTCTTGGAAACATTCCTTTCCTAAATATTTTCTTCTAGGAAAAATTCCTTTCCTAAATATTTTCTTCTAGACTACTCACGGATACATAAATCCAACATTCCACTTTGCACAATTCTCTTTGTTTTTCTTCAGCTTCCAGCTCATCTGAACCTGCACTTCTCTCGTTCCTGGGAGCGTGGATCTTAAGTAAGAAAATGGAAAAGAAATCTTTGACCTTGAAATACAGAACACTAGGAAGAATTCCCTGGACAGAGGAAATGAAACACAGAATAGCAAAATAATTTGTATATGGGAACATGAACAATTAAAAATATAAAAACAAGACAAACACGATATCTTGGCCATATCTAGAAGCATAATGCAACAATGAAACTATGAATGGGGGGGGAGGGGAACTCAAGGAAATAGAAGTAAAAGTAGGACAGCGATATAGAAGAGTGATAACATTAAGAGATGCCATGGATTCGATTTAGCTTAGTTCACTGTGAACGCAAGAGATAGGTCAAGTTGGAGAGCTGTCATAGTCAGCTTTCTTTGGAACAGAAGCCACATGATGATGATGATGATGATGATGATGATGATGATGATGATGATGATGATGATGATGATGATGATGATTCTAAATGCCCGTTACATGAGTCTGACCCATATGCTATAGCGAAGATTCATCCATGTCTTACATGTATTCCTCTCTACAAAATAAAAGCTAAGTGGTAATGCTAGGTGGTAATGCTAGGTGGTAATGTATTGGCCCTGAGGCCACACTAAAATCGCATCTGAATCTCGATTAGTCACCACAGAAAAAGAAAAACGCATAGAAGGAGACTGCCAAGCGAAGTAACATCCCAGATCTAACGACAGAAGATGAAGAAAGCATGAAAGGAAGAAAGCAAGCTATAAGCCACTCACGGAATGAACCGATACGCCGTGCTATATGCCTTGCTATATGCCCATGCTATTAGCAAGGGAACTAACGCTACTGGGAGATTTCCGAACCCCTACAGAGGTGCTAGCAAATTTTCCCGTCTACCGCCATAAAAAAGGGACAATACGTTCCCGATTTAGTAACCTTCACCAGGGAATTTTTCCCTTGTAATTCCACTGGCAAGCTGTACTGAGAACAGGGCAAAAAGTAATGGAGGTCAAGAGGTGGCTTCGAGAGGTCAGACAGGTTAAGAGAGCGCAAATTATCGGTAATTCCGCGGTAAACGTCATCCAGTGTGTCCGTGCGTGTGTTTACACAGACTTCCAGCAGCACAGAACGCCGCACAGAAAGGCTTGGTTTCCATTTTACTTCGACAAATCCTTCTCATAAGTCATCGTTTTCCTCCAATCCTTCCTTTCCCTGTCTCTAGAAATATTAAAATGTCAGAAGTTTTATTTGTACTCATAAATCTCAGAGTCTTTCCTTCAGAGAAACATATTCTTCTGTTCTCTGACAGCTTTGAACCTTTTGGCCCGATTCCGTTCTAAGTCTGCAAGTTCTTCAGGATTCGGTTGTTAACGCTTTCAGAACTAAGATAGAACATGACTTGCAAAAAAAAGTAGGACTTGACTCAGACTTAAATTGGGACATGGCTCAGATCTCGGTTGGGACATGAATTGGGTCTAACATGGTACATGAGTCAGAACTATTTAGGAAAATGGCTCTGAAGAAGTTCTGACATGACAGAACTAAGGTGGGTCATGACCCAGGACTACGTTGTGGCACTACTTGTTGGGAATCGACTCAGAATTAGTTGGGACACGACTCAGAATTAGTTGGGAATCGACTCAGAACATTAAGAGATGCCATGGATTCGATTTAGCTTAGTTCACTGTGAACGCAAGAGATAGGTCAAGTTGGAGAGCTGTCATAGTCAGCTTTCTTTGGAACAGAAGCCACATGATGATGATGATGATGATGATGATGATGATGATGATGATGATGATGATGATGATGATGATGATTCTAAATGCCCGTTACATGAGTCTGACCCATATGCTATAGCGAAGATTCATCCATGTCTTACATGTATTCCTCTCTACAAAATAAAAGCTAAGTGGTAATGCTAGGTGGTAATGCTAGGTGGTAATGTATTGGCCCTGAGGCCACACTAAAATCGCATCTGAATCTCGATTAGTCACCACAGAAAAAGAAAAACGCATAGAAGGAGACTGCCAAGCGAAGTAACATCCCAGATCTAACGACAGAAGATGAAGAAAGCATGAAAGGAAGAAAGCAAGCTATAAGCCACTCACGGAATGAACCGATACGCCGTGCTATATGCCTTGCTATATGCCCATGCTATTAGCAAGGGAACTAACGCTACTGGGAGATTTCCGAACCCCTACAGAGGTGCTAGCAAATTTTCCCGTCTACCGCCATAAAAAAGGGACAATACGTTCCCGATTTAGTAACCTTCACCAGGGAATTTTTCCCTTGTAATTCCACTGGCAAGCTGTACTGAGAACAGGGCAAAAAGTAATGGAGGTCAAGAGGTGGCTTCGAGAGGTCAGACAGGTTAAGAGAGCGCAAATTATCGGTAATTCCGCGGTAAACGTCATCCAGTGTGTCCGTGCGTGTGTTTACACAGACTTCCAGCAGCACAGAACGCCGCACAGAAAGGCTTGGTTTCCATTTTACTTCGACAAATCCTTCTCATAAGTCATCGTTTTCCTCCAATCCTTCCTTTCCCTGTCTCTAGAAATATTAAAATGTCAGAAGTTTTATTTGTACTCATAAATCTCAGAGTCTTTCCTTCAGAGAAACATATTCTTCTGTTCTCTGACAGCTTTGAACCTTTTGGCCCGATTCCGTTCTAAGTCTGCAAGTTCTTCAGGATTCAGTTGTTAACGCTTTCAGAACTAAGATAGAACATGACTTGCAAAAAAAAGTAGGACTTGACTCAGACTTAAATTGGGACATGGCTCAGATCTCGGTTGGGACATGAATTGGGTCTAACATGGTACATGAGTCAGAACTATTTAGGAAAATGGCTCTGAAGAAGTTCTGACATGACAGAACTAAGGTGGGTCATGACCCAGGACTACGTTGTGGCACTACTTGTTGGGAATCGACTCAGAATTAGTTGGGACACGACTCAGAATTAGTTGGGAATCGACTCAGAACTAAACTGAGAGGCGACCGAGAACTAAGGTGGGACGCAACCAAGAACTAAACTGAGAAGTAACTCAAGAACTAAACTGAGAAATGACTCAAGAACTAAACTGAGAAGTGACTCAAGAACTAAACTGAGAAGCGACTCAAGAACTAAACTGAGAAGTGACTCAAGAGCTAAAGTGAGAAGTGACTCAAGAACTTCATCACTAAACGTTTTTTTCCTGTGCTGAGTTACCTTACTTCAACATCCAGCTTCTGTACGCGACTTACGGAGCATAACATACGAAACGCTCTGTAGAATCTCACAAAATATCTTCCATTCACAAGATAGCAGTTTCATGGAACGTATCATGCTTTTGTCAAGTTTACGCCTTCTTCTTTCTCTTGTACTTTCCCCTCTCAAATAATTCTTGTCAAATCTTTTTGTCCCAGGACATGGGACCGAAGTCATTGTCCGTCTTGGCAAGCAGCGACCCATAGTTGACATAGCCGAGCAAAACCCTGTCCTGCCTCTCTGCTGCTACCATTAGTAACAGGCCTAGTTTGGCTAATGGGGAAGGGATCGCCGTAGATTCCATGGGTGGAGTCTACTGAAGAAGTATTGCACAACCCTCCACTCACAGACTTGCTACTAATCACAAACAACACCAGCTCGCCATCCCAGGGAGGTAGAAGAAAGAAAGAAAGAAAGAAAGAAAGAAAGAAAGAAAACGATTCTGCATCTTAAGCCCCAAACGCTGAATGGCGCATTTCTAGAATAGCAGCGGAGGAGGGAGGCTGACTCTGAGATAGAGCAGCCCAAAATCTCACAATTTGTGAAGTGTTTCTAGGAACCAACTGTGAGAGATAAGAGAATTGACGACTGCAGTAAAACTTGTTCTAGTACTACAAGTAGACAGAGATTAAGAAGCAGTGTGGCCGACAATGAGTACGCATAAATGAAGAATATACAATAAGTGAATATTTTAACAAATCTCATTTTCAAGGATTACGTACTAAAATAGATATAACCACGAAAAACAGATGAAAAATTAAATATTTAAATCCTTTTATATCCCCCTTATAAGAAAGACGGGTACAAAATGCTCCCAGAAATATGTAGATAAGCACAAAGCAGAAGCAGGAGATTGGCTGAGAAATGAGATAAAGAGACAATGACAAAGAGTACCAGATGACAAACAACATGACAGCTTGCTCCCATCGGATAAATACGGCCTAAACGAAAGCGGCCCAGATGGCGCAGATGTTAAAGGATGGAAAAGACAGTAGGGGGAGGGATGAATGAAGGTTCAGAATGAATAGAGATCGTTGAAAAGACAAGACTGCTAACTTAGGATGCCTGGACAAGGAAGCTATCAAAGCCCTCTAGTGAGTAGAGAATAAGGATAGAAAGGACTGGAATATAAATCTTAAATCGCCAGCGGAGAGGATGAGAAAATGTAGCGAAGTGAGTGAGGTTAAGACAAGAAAGCTGAGCATCAATAGCAGAAATAGAAAAGTAACTCTAAGAAAGCTGAACTTATTGTTCATTCCAGCAAGTGGAGACAACCAGCCTGGAAAATCAAGAACTGTTCTGGAGCTTTCCGAGATCGTTCATGGGAAGAACAAGAGCAGACTGCAGTCACAGAAATGTCCAAATTTCCTTGGTGGTCTCCCTTGACAGAAATGCTTGGAGACCTGTGCCAGTGCCTTCTTGGACATGTCGTTGATGCCTTGAAGAAACCGACCTCCTAAGAGTAAGCCGTTCTCCCCTATATACTTCATATCTCATGGCTTGCACAAAATTACATAAATGACTATGCGAGACATGCGGATAAAGCCCTCATGAATTGATAGCCTGGACTCTGGTAAGGAAACCTGGCTTGTCTCAACAGCAAACAGACAAGTACTGCATCCACGGCGACCGCGACGTTTGATATCAGAAAGGATCGTGTCCGCTGACCTGAGGCGACTTCAGACTAACAGGTCCCTGGGGCTCCTGCCCCGTCTGTCCACCGCTAGAGGGGGCTCCACGGAGATCGCGTGGATCAGGTTCGGTGTGAAGAACCCCACAGTTTGGCAGCAAAGACATCTTGTTCCGTCATCTCCATCTCCTCCAGGCAGAGCCTGCTACTCGTGTGTGTGTGTGCGCGCGCGCGTGCGTGGGTGTGTGTATGTGCCTGTGTGTGAATTTTAAAATGGTGAAGAATTGAACGCGCATGTCTGTCTTACATTCTGTCCTTTATCACTCCATCCTTCATTCTTCCCACACACGCGATTTATAAGGTATACAAAATTACATGAACAAAGAGAGAGAGAGAGAGAGAGGAGAGGAGAGAGAGAGGAGAGAGAAGGGAGAATTAAACCTAATTACACTGTCGAGTAATATTCGAAAAAGAAAATCTAATTATTATAAATGTTAGCCGTAAAACTAGTGTTGTCACTGCCTACAAGAAACATTAACATCGTGAAGCCATTACAAAATGTAAATTTAACTTTTTATTATAAAAGTTAACATTCTGAAATTAAATCCATAAACACGTCACTGCTCATACCAACAACAAAAAATGTGGCGGATAGAATGGTTGTTTTCTTTGACTTGGCTCGTTAGTTGTTTTTTATTGATTGACTGACTGGGTGGTTAGATGGATGATTGACAGGTTGACTTTTAAAATTATTTGGTTATTTGGTTGGTTGGTTGGCAGATAGGTTTACTGTGTTGTTGGCAGAGTGGTTGACTGGCAGGTTGCTTGGCTGGCTCGTTTGTTGGTTGGGTTATTGCCTGGCACATTGATTGGTTGTCTGCTGGCTGGTTGATTAAGGATTGGCTGGTTGGCATGTTTTTTGGTTGTTGTTTTTTAAATTTATTTCGCTGGTTGTTTGGAAGATTGGTTGTTTTTTATATGGTTGACTGGTTGGCTGATTTGGTTGTTGGACGGCAGACTGGCTGAATGGTTGGTTGGTTGGTTGGTTAGCTGATTGGTTAGTTGGTCAGTTGGCATGCTGGTTGGTTGGCAGTCTGGCTGGCTGATTGCTTGCTTGACTGGTTGGCTAGGTGGTTGATTGGTTAGTTGAAATCCTCACTGCGACTCTGCAGTAAAGATTTAAACACAGAAGTCGGATGGGGTGTCGGCTCTGCTGTTCTTCTTATCCTTAGAGAAACCCAAAACAGTCAAACTTTGTCATGTCCACTGCTAAACCGTTGGCAGTGCCCATGTGTCACAACAGCCTACTTACAGAGCATCGCATGGACACCTCTTGTTCTCTGGTCTTGATAATATAACCGTTTCTCTCAGCTCAGATGCAAGGCGCGCCAAACTCCAAGAGACTATCTCAGTCAAAGATTCGTTCCAATTTGCACCAAAAAGCCCCCAGATAGGAAACCTGGGCAACAATCTCAGACCCGGTACCCAAAAGTAAACAAAGAGGCCCATAATTAAAGAGATGCGCGGCTGATGTAGCCAATGTTTATTGATACACCCAGCCCAGAGACCTCTTAAGAACATTGTATACTTTCTCTGACCTTTTCTCATGCCCCAATCATTTCTCTGTGAAATGAAGTCTTTAAATGTCAATTAGAACTTTCTGGATATTTTCGCCACTTCAAATCGTCTAATGGGAATACGAAGAAGAAAAATATCAATGAAACTGATAAATAATTGCAAAAATTCTTTTTCATCCTCAAGTGAAGAAGTTTACATTGTCGCATAGTTATTGCTGTTCTTATTGAACAATTTGTTATCATTTGCGTGGGTTCGCAGGCAAGCCTCGGGTGTCTAGTTCTCTCTGCATGTGGTTTTTGAACTGCCAAGAATTTGACAGAGGTAGAACCACGTGTGGCTGTTTCAAACCTTTGCTGTTTTCAAATACATTTGATGTGAAACAGACTGGGTTCATCCAAGTCCACTTGTCTTCTTGGTTGTGTTGTAGTCTTCCCGATGCTGCGACGTAGCAGACCTGGTTTCTGGCTGTTTATTTGCTGGGGTGGGGCAAGTGCTGGCCCTTGTTTTCTAATTAGTAGGAGGTTTGTAGGAGGTTTGTAGGTTGCTCAGTGTCAACTGCCAGGCATGATCTTTGTGATCAGCTTCTCTCCTGTTTGTTTCTGCCAAACATTTGATTGGCCTAATTGATACCACAGTAACCAATACGTAATTCATAACACAGTAACCAATACGTAATTGATAACATAGTAACCATTATGTAATTCATAGCATAGCAACCCATACGTAATTGATAACATAGCAACCAATACTAATTGATAACATAGCAAGCAACCTGTACGTAATTGATAACATAGCAACCATTACGTAATTGATATCATAGTAACAATCACATTTGTAAATAATATAATTTAAGCAAAACTAAACTTGTAAATAGTATATTCTAAGCAACGCTAAATCTGTTGTAAATAAAATTTTCAAGCAAAACTAAACATGTTAGAATAATCTGAAAGAAAGAACAATCACACGTAATAATATAACATATAAATATAAGATTTCATCTTCCCGCTGTGATTCTGTGAAAGTAACTAAACATCAAAGGTATATACACAGAGGCGTACATTTCAGATTTAACAAAAAATAAAGAGGCGAGATGGGAAATAGAAAGAGAGACTGAAGACCAGGTAAGATGGATATTTTCTTATGCAGGGTAAATGCCTCTGGGAGCAGGAAAATAGATGGCACATCTCAACGTCTTAAGATCCTGGGTGAGTCCAATACTTTCTGTCGGGGATGACATTAAAAAGGAAAGAAAAAAAACCTCTCCGTGCCTGGCCATGTTATAATGAAAGCATCGATCTTCGCAGACGCTGATTTAGCTGTCAGGTTTGTTCTCCGTCGCGTCGTCCTCAAAGTTTGGATAGAAGCAGACCACCACAAGACAAATTCTCTGTCCCGTCGTCCTCAAAGTTTGGATAGAAGCAGACCACCACAAGACAAATTCTCTGTCCCGTCGTCCTCAAAGTTTGGATAGAAGCAGACCACCACAAGACAAATTCTCTGTCCCGTCGTCCTCAAAGTTTGGATAGAAGCAGACCACTACAAGACAAATTCTCTGTCCTGTCGTCCTCAAAGTTTGGATAGAAGCAGACCACCACAAGACAAATTCTCTGTCCTGTCGTCCTCAAAGTTTCACTAGAAGCATACCACCATAAGACAAATTCTCTGTTACAGACAGTCCAAAGAAGCCAGTAAACTGGTGCCTTCTCGCTGTTTTATTAATGTATTTTTGTAATGAGATATTTCTCTATTCCTTACTTTTCATTTTTAATTTCTTTCACACCGAGCGCAGCAACAAAAATTATTATAAAAAAAGATGATTTTTCTTTTTTCACACCGAGCGCAGCAACAAAAATTATTATAAAAAAAGATGATTTTTATTTTTTCACACCGAGCGCAGCAACAAAAATTATTATATAAAGATGATTTTTCTTTTTTCACACCGAGCGCGGCAACAAAAATTATTATAAAAAAAGATGATTTTTCTTTTTTCACACCGAGCGCAGCAACAAAAATTATTATAAAAAAAGATGATTTTTCTTTTTTCACACCGAGCGCGGCAACAAAAATTATTATACAAAAAAAAAGATTTGTGCTTTCCTTTCTGTGTACACAGCCCAGCCGTGATACTGACCTCTTAATAGCCAGGCCGTGATACTGACCTCTTAACAGCCAGGCCGTGATACCGACCTCTTAACAGCCAGGCCGTGATACTGACCTCTTAACAGCCAGGCTGTGATACTGACCTCTTAACAGCCAGGCCGTGATACTGACCTCTTAACAGCCAGGCCGTGATACTGACCTCTTAACAGCCAGGGCATGATACTGACCTCTTAACAGGCAGGGCATGATACTGACCTCTTAACAGCCAGGGCATGATACTGACCTCTTAACAGGCAGGACATGATACTGACCTCTTAACAGCCAGGGCATGATACTGACCTCTTAACAGGCAGGGCATGATACTGACCTCTTAACAGGCAGGGCATGATAATGACCTCTTAACAGGCAGGGCATGATACCGACCTCTTAACAGCCAGGGCATGATACTGACCTCTTAACAGCCAGGGCATGATACTGACCTCTTAACAGGCAGGGCATGATACTGACCTCTTAACAGCCAGGGCATGATACTGACCTCTTAACAGCCAGGGCATGATACTGATCACATCACACTTTCATGTGTCCAAGTTCTTGGAAATGAGGACCGTACTAATATGCCTTAATGACATGGAAACAAGGATTTTTTTTTTAACCTTTAAAAGTTTAGTTCTGCTTAATAAAATAACTGACAATTTTATTTATAATTTAAGACATGTTTTCAAACATTTTTTTAATCTCCCTGCTAGTTAACTGTTCTAGCTTGTCAGTAAGTAAAAACACATTGTACAAAATCTTGAATCTTCAGAGAGAGCAGAAAGATCTTTTCTTTAATTTCAAGTTGAGTAAAGTAGCCTTCTTGTCTGTTTCATAAACTCTGGTCAGGATATAAGAGTTCGTGAAGTTTAACAAAGAAAATTAATCATAAAAATAACACCAACCCCCACCACCCCCCAACCACCACCCGAGATCTGAACAAGTTTTATACAGAAAGTAGAAGCCAAGTTTTAAAAACAAAACCAAGGTTCTTTTAATTACAAGAAAATGGATGTACTCTACACGACAGACGCAATAAGAATAATTTATAAAATAAAAAAAAGAGGTCAAGTTGTAAGTGTATGGCAGACAAGAATCCTTTCGAGTCAGGCTAACAGCTTGGATTATGTCCCCACAGAGGTTGTGTCAGAGCTTCGCCGCACGCAACGGTTGTCCACCAAATCCCGTTAATCCCTCTCTTGATGGCTAATCCCTTAAGACAGTCCGCTTAATAAATGTGGCTTAGCGGAGACAAGAGTGTACCTAGTTACCCCCATCGCATGTATGCACTCCATGATACCCGCGTGCCCCCTCCCCCCCCCCCATTTTTATGTGAGGTGTGCGTGTTTGTGTTTGTGGGGTCCTCTGTGTCACCACTTTTTTTAATCGTTATCTTTTTCTGTTTATAATATAAACATATTAGATACTCGGGTCAGCTGGAACTTTTATACTGTTCTCTTATGTCTGCGCTAGGTCTGGTGTCTCATGTCACTGCTAGGTCTGGTGCCTCATGTCACTGCTAGGTCTGGTGCCTCATGTCACTGCTAGGTCTGGTGTCTCATGTCACTGCTAGGTTTGGTGTCTCATGTCACTGCTAGGTCTGGTGCCTCACGTCACTGCTAGGTCTGGTGTCTCATGTCACTGCTAGGTCTGGTGTCTCATGTCACTGCTAGGTTTGGTGTCTCATGTCACTGCTAGGTCTGGTGTCTCATGTCACTGCTAGGTCTGGTGTCTCATGTCACTGCTAGGTCTGGTGTCTCATGTCACTGCTAGGTCTGGTGTCTCATGTCACTGCTAGGTCTGGTGTCTCATGTCACTGCTAGGTCTGGTGTCTCATGTCACTGCTAGGTCTGGTGTCTCATGTCACTGCTAGGTCTGGTGTCTCATGTCACTGCTAGGTTTGGTGTCTCATGTCACTGCTAGGTCTGGTGTCTCATGTCACTGCTAGGTCTGGTGTCTCATGTCACTGCTAGGTCTGGTGTCTCATGTCACTGCTAGGTTTGGTGTCTCATGTCACTGCTAGGTCTGGTGTTTCGTGTCGCTGCTAGGCCTGGTGTCTCATGTCACTGCTAGGCCTGGTGTCTCATGTCACTGCTAGGCCTGGTGTCTCATGTCACTGCTAGGCCTGGTGTCTCATGTCACTGCTAGGCCTGGTGTCTCATGCCAGGTTTAATTACTTTTTTATTATGTAACTCATCTATCAGTTCATTTATTTTCTTTCATTATGTAACGTATCTATCAGTTCATTTATTTTCTTTCATTATGTAACTTATCTATCAGTTCATTTATTTTCTTTCATTATGTAACTTATCTATCAGTTCGTTTATTTTCCTTCATTATGTAACTTATCTATCAGTTCGCTTATTTACTTTCATTATGTAACTCATCTATCAGTTCGTTTATTTTCTTTCATTATGAAACTTATCTATCTGTTCGCTTATTTTCTTTCATTGTGTAACTTATCTATCAGTTCGTTTATTTTCTTTCATTATGTAGCTCATCTATCAGTTCGTTTATTTTCTTTCATTATGTAACTCATCTATCAGTTCGTTTATTTTCTTTCATTATGTAACTCATCTATCTGTTCGTTTATTTTCTTTCATTATGTAACTTATCTATCAGTTCGTTTATTTTCTTTCATTATGTAACTCATCTATCAGTTCGTTTACTTTCTGTCATTATGTAACTTATCTATCAGTTCACTTATTTTCTTTCATTATGTACCTTATCTATCAGTTCACTTATTTTCCTTTATTATGTTATTTGTATATCAATTCGCTTATTTTCTTTCATTATGTAACGTATCTATCAGTTCGCATATTTTCTTTTATTATGTAACTTATCTACAAGTTCACTTATTTTCTATAACAATGTAACGTATCTGTCAGTTCGCATATTTTCTGTCATTATATAACTTATCATTTAGTTCGCTTATTTTCTGTCATTATATAACTTATCATTTAGTTCGCTTATTTTTTTTCATTATGTAACTGTCTAACTAACTCTTTTATTATGTAACTATAAGTTCACTTATTTTCTGTTATTATGTAACTTATCTATCAATTCGCTTATTTTCCGTCGCTATGTAACTTATCTATAAGTTCACTTATTCTCTTTCATTATGTAATTTATTTATCAGTTCGCTTATTTTCTTTAATTATGGTAACTTATCTATCAGTTCACTTATTTTCTTTAATTATGGTAACTTATCTATTAGTTCACTTATTTTCTTTCATTATGTACCTTATCTATCAGTTCACTTATTTTCTTTCATTATGTAACTTATCTATCAGTTCATTTATTTTCTGTCATTATATAACTTATCATTTAGTTCGCTTATTTTCTGTCATTATGTAACTTATCTATCAGTTCGCTTATTTTCTGTCATTATATAACTTATCATTTAGTTCGCTTATTTTCTTTTATTATGTAACTTATCTATAAGTTCACTTATTTTCTGTTATTATGTAACTTATCTATCAATTCGCTTATTTTCCGTCACTATGTAACTTATCTATCAGTTTGCTTATTTTCTTTCATCTGTAGCATGGCCTTATAAGTAATGATTATAGTTGTTATTTCTATTATTATTATTAACGAATATGGTTATGAATATATTGTAGGCATAATAGTAACATCTTGTAGCAACAGAAAAAGTAAATAGGAAAATTATACCAAGGAAGAAAAACTAACTTCCATGACATTAGTATGAATGGACGCAGACACAAGTAAACAGAACAGAGAAAGACGAATAGAAAAGGCAGACACAATGAAAAGCAAGGACACAATAAAACCTCCGACATGAAAGAGCAAGATAATGACTTAGGTAAATGACAGTTGTATAGACGGAGTTGACGCAGACTGACACATATTAGCTTGCTAATCTTAGGACGCTATTGCACACGGTTTTGAAATAAAGGAGTTACCGACTCGACCAGCTGACCAAATAAATATTTAAAGGCGTAGCCTATTGGACAATTGACTTACGACATATAAATCACGGGCCAGCAGGATAGAACGAAGAAGTACGAAAGTACAGGAGAGAGGAGGGAGCCCGAAGACGGAGGAACAAGGATGGTCAGTGAATAGAGACCAGTCCAGACGTCAAAGGACGGAGCACGAGAAGGAAGGAGCCCGCAAGAAGAGGAAGTCCAGAAGCTAGCGGGCAAGTGAGGGGGGGGGGGTAGTCAGAAGTAGACAGAGAAGAGAAGAACAGCGAACGGAAGAACAGATGATCAGGGGAGGACAGACGAGAGAAGAACAGAAGGACAGACAATCAGAGAAGAACACACTCCATAGAAGACACGAGAGAGAAAGAAGACGTAGGTAACGACAGATGGAATGGATGGACAATTAGAGCAATAGATACTCAGGAAAAACAGATTTGAAGAAGTATTTCTAGGACAAACTGAAGATGTGTTTCAAGTGATTCAAGGGATTATGAAGAACTGATACTTTTGAAACTTCGAGTACAGTGATTTAGTCGTGTAACTGATTGACCACGTGTTGCAGATCTGATATAATACTGAGTTAGGAAATGTTCACGTATCAAGTGTAGAATATTGTGAAGTTGGGAACATTGAGAAATGCTGCGAGTAGAATATCATCGAGATTGATATTGTGAACAAATCATTATGTGCTTCAACGACGAAACTAACGAAGATTATGTCGCTTATTTTCTGTCACTATGTAACTTATCTATCAATTCATCTATTTTCTTTCATTATGTAACTTATCTATCATTTCATCTATTTTCTTTCATTATTTAACTTATCTATCAATTCATCTATTTTCTTTCATTATTTAACTTATTTATCAGTTCACTTATTTTTTTTTCATTATGTAACTTATTCATCAATGCATCTATTTTCTTTCATTATGTAACTTATTCATCAATTCTTCTATTTTCTTTCATTATGTAACTTATCTATACTTTCATCTATTTTCTTTCATTATTTAACGTATCTATCAGTTCACTTATTTTCTGTCATTTTTTTATGTTCTTCGGCATTATTATCACCATCATGTGCCTTGTCCAGAACGAAGGTTAGGGGTAATGAATTTCCAGTTCCCTCGGTCTTTTGCCTTAATGGTGCACTCAGCCAGGCTGTATCCTGTCCTCTCTCGTATGTTACCTTCCCATCTATTTCTCTGTCTTCCTCTTGCTCTTTTTCCTTCCACCTTTCCTTCTAGTATGGTCTTCAGTATATTGTTATGTCTTCTGATATGGCCAAAGTATTTTGTTTTCTTCATCCCTATTACTTTGAGAAGTTCACATTGTACTTGGAGCTGTTCTAAAACTTGCGCATTTGTTCTTTTCATTCTCCTTGTTATATGGCTTAGCTTTCTGTAGAACCACATTTCTGCTGCATTAAACTTCCTCTTCATTTTTTTTTCGTTTAGAGTCCAGGTTTATGCTCCATGCAATAAAACAGAGTAGATATAACATTTTACAAATCTTAATTTTGTTTCTATAGGCAGATTTCTGGATAACGGCCTTGTCTTCTTGCTGTTTAATGTATGTTTCGCCATTGAGCGTTGTTACTTCTGTTATTTGTTATATATCCTTCATTTTTCTTTATTTTGATCAGTTCTGCTACTCTCTTGTTGTATATCCTTCATTTTTCTTTATTTTGATCAGTTCTGCTACTCTCTTGTTAAATATTCTTCATTTTTATTACTCTCTGTGATCCGATACATATTCTTGCGTTGTACTTCAACTTTCTTCACTTTTGTTACTTTCTGTCATTTGTTTATTATTCTTTTTCTCACGTGTTTTAGCTTTCTGAAATATTAAAAGTTATGTTAATTCCTCTACTTTCTTACATATTCTTCTATTTTGTTCCTCTTCCTCGTGCGATTTATATTTTTCAGTTTCGCTAATTTTGGTACGTTTTCTTGGCTCTCTTGTGTGTTACATTCCCATCTATTTCTCTGTCTTCCTCTTGCTCTTTTTCCTTCCACCTTTCCTTCTAGTATGGTCTTCAGTATATTGTTATGTCTTCTGATATGGCCAAAGTATTTTGTTTTCTTCATCCCTATTACTTTGAGAAGTTCACATTGTACTTGGAGCTGTTCTAAAACTTGCGCATTTGTTCTTTTCATTCTCCTTGTTATATGGCTTAGCTTTCTGTAGAACCACATTTCTGCTGCATTAAACTTCCTCTTCATTTTTTTTTCGTTTAGAGTCCAGGTTTATGCTCCATGCAATAAAACAGAGTAGATATAACATTTTACAAATCTTAATTTTGTTTCTATAGGCAGATTTCTGGATAACGGCCTTGTCTTCTTGCTGTTTAATGTATGTTTCGCCATTGAGCGTTGTTACTTCTGTTATTTGTTATATATCCTTCATTTTTCTTTATTTTGATCAGTTCTGCTACTCTCTTGTTGTATATCCTTCATTTTTCTTTATTTTGATCAGTTCTGCTACTCTCTTGTTAAATATTCTTCATTTTTATTACTCTCTGTGATCCGATACATATTCTTGCGTTGTACTTCAACTTTCTTCACTTTTGTTACTTTCTGTCATTTGTTTATTATTCTTTTTCTCACGTGTTTTAGCTTTCTGAAATATTAAAAGTTATGTTAATTCCTCTACTTTCTTACATATTCTTCTATTTTGTTCCTCTTCCTCGTGCGATTTATATTTTTCAGTTTCGCTAATTTTGGTACGTTTTCTTGGCTCTCTTGTGTGTTACATATCCTACAGGTGTGTTACTTATGTCAGTTTCACTATGCTTTGCCAAATCTTCTTCTTCTTCTTCTTCAGCTTTCCGACCCATTAAGGCTTCTTTCTGCAGATAAAATTCGCCTCCATTCATCTTTATTCCTAATCCTATCTCTCCAGTTGGTGACACCAATTTCTTTTATATCCGCTTCTATGTTGTCTTTCCATCTCTGTCTTGGTCTTGGTCTTGTTTCCCTCATCTCTTGTGCATAAATTTTCAATCGTCTATTCTCTTCCATTCTTTCTACATGCCCCAGCCAGCGTAGTCTGTTCAGTTTCAATGCATTTATAATTCATTGGAGTTTAAATAAGATGTTCAGTTCAGTGTTCTTTCTAGCTCTCCATTCTTCATTGCTGGTATCCTTTATGGGCCCAAAGATTCTTCTTAGGATCTTGTTCTCAAAGATGATGATGGTAATGATGATGATGATGATAATAATAATAACTATTATTATTATCCTATCTGTACTTTGCTTTTAACTTCCTCGCTTACTGTGTTTCTTCTGTTGAAGGTTGTGCCTAGATATATGTGTGTGTTTCTGCTTTCCTAATAATCATCTCGCCAACATTTATATAATCTGGATCATTCTGCCTTTGGTCTCTTGATATCTTCATTTACTCTGTCTTATCTTGGTTAATGGTCAAGCTCACTTTTAGTGCTACATCTCTCAGATGTTGATGACTTCTTGCATAGTTTCCTCCACTAGGTCAATGTCATCAGCGTATCCTAGTATTTTAGCTTTGTTCCTCTGTACTGCTTTCTTCTTTCACTATTCCTTTGTCTATGCTCTAGCAATAACTTATATTGATTTTCTTAGCTTTGTTAGCTACTTTATGTCAATTTCACTGTTGTGTCAGTTATTTTATGTCAAATTCATTATGTTTTGTCAGTTATTTTATGTCAATTACATTATGTTCTGTCAGTTATTATATGTCAATTTCATTATGTTGTATTAGTTACTTTATGTCAATTTCATTATGTTTTGTCAGTTACTTTATGTCAAATTCGTTATGTTGTATTAGTTACTTTATGTCAATTTCATTGTTTTGTCAGTTACTTTATGTCAAATTCGTTATGTTGTATTAGTTACTTTATGTCAATATCATTGTTTTGTCAGTTACTTTATGTCAAATTCGTTATGTTGTATTAGTTACTTTATGTCAATTTCATTGTTTTGTCAGTTACTTTATGTCAAATTCGTTATGTTGTATTAGTTACTTTATGTCAATTTCATTACGTTTTGTCAGTTACTTTATGTCAATTTCATTGTTTTGTCAGCTGTTCATATCCTTAGACTTTTCTCACTTTTCTTACGTTCTGTCAGCTTTTATATATCCTTTAGTTTTGTTTTTTTTAAACAGTTTTTAACAGTGTGCCAGTTGTTACACATTCATCAAGTTTGTTACTTTCTATCTCTGCGGTTATGCTCTCTTTGTTATTACATATTGTTCAGTTTCATTCTGCGCGCTACCATTTGTTACATATCCTTCAGTTCGGCTATTTTCTGTCATATTCATCAATTTTGTTACTTTCTCCCGCTGTGGTTAAGCTATCTCTGTCATATATCCTTCAGTACTGTTACTTTCTCCCGCTGTGGTTAAGCTATCTCTGTCATATATCCTTCAGTACTGTTACTTTCTCCCGCTGTGGTTAAACTATCTCTCTTATATTTTTAAAGTCTCACTACACTTTCTATGAAAAAAAAGGTTTTTTTTTTAATGAAGTAAATGACGTCATCACAAAATGTGCTAAAAAAGTCATTTAATTAGTTACAATAGTGACTGCAGTGATACAACGCTGTTTTGGGTTAGATGGAATGTACCACTGAAATATTCATTATAACAGCTGTTGGAAATGTCCACCACGGGTTTCAAGACATGACTGTACACGTCTCTTCATATTGTCAAATACTTTGTGCAATATGTTGTTATTTCTTGAATGGTAATTCTGATTGCTTCCTTTAGGTCTTCAATTTTTTGTACATTATTTTTGTAAACATTTCCTTTCAAGAAACCCCATAGATAATAATGTAATAGATTTAGATCTGGAGAACGAACAGGCCAAATTCCATGAGATATTATGCGATTTGCGAAAATTTCTTCCAAAAAAAAAACCGTGCGTTGCTCTAGCTGTGTGTGCAGTTGCACCATCTTGCTGGAACCACGCTTCTTCAATTTCACATTCATTCGGCTGTTCTAAAAAGGGTTCTAGAATGTCAGTACGGTACCGATCAGCATTTATAGTGTTGTTGAAGAAAATTGATCCAATTAAATGTTTTCTACTGGCGGCACACCATACCCTAACTTTCGCATTGTGTAGCAGTGCTTCATGAAATGCATTGGGATTAACGCTGCTCCAAATACGATTATTTTGGCTATTAACGTATCCAGATAGATGAAACCATGCCTCATCAGAGAAGAATGTTAAATCGAGAATTGACTCGTCTTCTTCAGCTAAAAATGCTTGAAACTACGTGGAGTAGTTGACTCTGAATTGATTGTCACACACTTTTAGTTCAGTCACAACAGAAATCTTGTATGGATGAAATTTTAACCGATGTTTAAGAATTTTGTGCACTGTGCTCAGTGATATGTCACTTTTTGCGACATTTTCCTTAAGGATTTGCATGGACTTTTTAAGATTCTGTCTTGGATATCTAGACATTTTTCTTCAGACACAGCAGGCCTACCAGATCATGGAGCATCTTCCACAGTTCCCGTATCACGAAACTTATTCAACAAATTTCTAACCGTAGTGCGATGAGGAGGTTGTTTATCAGGAAATTTTGCTATAAATCTTTGAACAACCATCCGTGTGTATCGACCGTCATTTCGAAACACTTGTTCAACCAAGAAAATTCTTTCTGTCGTTGATAACACCATTCTGTTTTGAGTGCAAAAAATTACTCCAGCAGATGGCAACCATTCGCTGCATTTTTCTTCACGACTGACTGTGCAGCACATTTTTATGACGTCATTTTCTTTATTTTTACATAGAAAGTGTAGTGAGACTTTAAAAATACCCTGTATATCCTTCAGTACAGTTACTTTCTCCCGCTGTGGTTAAACTAACTCTGTTATTACATATCCCTCAGTACTGTTATTTTATCCTGTTGTGGTTAAACTAACTCTGCTATTACATATCCTTCAGTACTGTTACTTTATCCCGGTATGGTTAAACTATTTATGTTATTATATACCCTTCAGTGCTGTTACTTTCTCCCGTTATGGTTAAGCTGTCTCTGTTGTTATATATCCTTCAGTACTGTTACTTTCTCCCGGTGTGGTTAAACTATGTTATTATATATCCTTCAGTGCTGTTATTTTCCATAAATGTAGTAATACAGCATGGAGAGGGCGGTGTGTTATACTTTCTATAAATGTAGTATTCAACATAGAGTAGATGGCGTATGTTACTTTCTATAAACGTAGTTTTCACAGTAGAATAGATGACATGTATTACTATCTATAAATGTAGTATTCAACATATAATAGATGGCGTTTGTTACTTTTCAAAATGTAGTTTTCAGCATATAATAGACGGCGTGTGATTTGAAGAAACCGACACTAAGTTGTGAAAGGTCATTCTCACACAATATTCTATTTCCGAATTCTACTTCTTAACGGCGTGTATTTTATACGAAGCATAAATGAAGTTATTATTATTATTATTATTAATCTTCTTATTGCCGCTCAGATGAAATTCTACTACTGTCGTGTAGCAGATAGTACTTTCACTACAAGATGTGCTGGTTTGTGTGTCCTGGACGCTTAAGCTGATGGGAAAAGACGGTTGTTGGCGAGGTTCTAATCCTGCCAATCTTCTGTCATCTTCTACGACTCCTCTAGACTTCCAGGCGTGTGAGAACCGCGTTTCCATTGAGGGCTGAGTGGCAGAGAGAGAGAGAGAGAGAGAGAGAGAGAGAGACGAGACGAAAGAGAGAGAGACGAGACGAGAGAGAGAGAGAGAGAGAGAGGTGTATTATATATTAGAGTAATAAATCAGTTCATGAAGATTTTTAAAAAAACGAAAAGAATAAACATAAATATTTTTATCTTTCGGAATGTTATTTTTACTGAAGCAGTTTTTTAGAGACGCTTCGTACCCAAGCTGTTAATGCGACGTCTGCACGGCATCAACAGCTGCTATTCTAACAGAAGTTCATGCAGTTAATCTCTTGTCAGTTTTCTGTTTTTCCAAGTCTTCTGTGTACATGTTTGCAACTTGTACCATCTTTATTTCCAGATTATTATCGCGTACAGGACTCGATCTTGCTAGCTGCTGATATCTGTATTTGTCTTTCTTTAGCTGTATAAAGACAAGAAATGTTGATGACTATATTTGTCTTATTCTTGAACCATAAGGACAAGATCTACTGTATTGTTGACTATATTTGACTTATTATTGCACCATAAGGACGAGATCTACTGTACTGTTGACTATATTTGTCTTATTCTTGCACCATAACGACAAGATCTACTGTACTGTTGACTATATTTGTCTTATTTTTGCACCATAAAGACAAGATCTACTATACTGTTGAGTATATTTGTCTTATTCTTGCACCATAAAGACGAGATCTCCTGTACTGTTGAGTATATTTGTCTTATTCTTGCACCATAAAGACGAAATCTACTGTACTGTTGACTATATTTGTCTTATTCTTGCACCATAAAGGCAAGATCTACTGTACTGTTGATTATATTTGTCTTATTCTTGCATCATAAAGAAAAGATCTACTGTACTGTTGACTATATTTGTCTTATTCTTGCACCATAAAGACAAGATCTACTGTACTGTTGACTATATTTGTCTTATTTTTGCACCATAAAGACGAGATCTCCTGTACTGTTGAGTATATTTGTCTTATTCTTGCACCATAAAGACGAAATCTACTGTACTGTTGACTATATTTGTCTTATTCTTGCACCATAAAGGCAAGATCTACTGTACTGTTGATTATATTTGTCTTATTCTTGCATCATAAAGAAAAGATCTACTGTACTGTTGACTATATTTGTCTTATTCTTGCACCATAAAGACAAGATCTACTGTACTGTTGACTATATTTGTCTTATTCTCGTACCATAAAGACGAGATCTACTGTACTGATGACTGCATTTGTTATTTCCTTCAGCGCTGTAAGGACAAGCTGAACATACTGGCCGTGTCTGTCTTAAACCAATGGCCTGGGGTGAAACTGCGTGTCACAGAAGCCTGGGATGAGGACGGCATGCATGCTGAAAACTCACTCCATTACGAAGGCCGGGCGGTGGACATTACCACGTCGGACAGGTGAGTGACCTACTTAATCTGCTTTGTTTCTGACTACGTCGAAGGCCATTCTGAAACTCCCGGTCCAGCACACACAGGGGAGTCTAGCGTGCTGTCATGTTGTATTTCTATAATGCCTAGTCTAGAAGTTAACTTTTATGATGAATTGTCCGTTTTGGCACAGCAGCTGGCGAAGGATATATCTCATCTCTCGACCTGGTCTTGTTTCCCGTGAGCTTACTTGGAAATCGAGTATTGATGCTGCTGGGTTAACATCGAACCATCTTCTTATTTGTGAATTACAGTCACCAAAATCGTGAACATCGTTATCAGCATCATGTGGCCTAGGAGTACACCACGTAAGTCCTCGCAGCATAAGCAGAACTGGTAGGACATTCCACGTGAGGGTAAGTAGGCTGGGAGATTGCTACAGAAAGGAAACTATTTTGTAGTCCGGAGATCTTTGACCTCTTTCATCACGACGTCATGGTTGATTTACCTATTGTTTGGAACATCAACCAGGTCGAATGTTAGTTTGTAAAACTGTATTAACAGACATTGGCTGACATATAAACAGACACTTTACGGATAAATAAACGGACACTGACAAATAAACATACACTCAGTGACAAATAAACAAATACTCCGTGACAAATAGCACAAATACCGAGCTACGCGTAGACAGAAATTACGATACTCACAGCAGCCCAAAAAATAAATGTCAGAGGCTCCTTGTACAAAGTTCAGGTTGCTGGTTTTCAGAGATCGATCCAAGTATGGAATGCTGGCCCGGCTGGCGGTGGAGGCTGGATTTGATTGGGTCTACTATGAAACCAGAGGTCACATCCACTGCTCTGTACAGTCAGGTATCTCTTGTTTGTCGGCCGTGCTTTTCGTGTGGGTGTGTATGATGTGTGGGTGTGTGTGACGTTTGGCCGTGTGTGATGTGTGTGATGCGTGGATGTGTGTGATATTTGGGCGTGTGTGGTGTGTGGGATGTTTGGGCGTGTGTGATGTGTGGATGTGTGTGATGTTTGGCCGTGTGTGATGTGTGTGATGCGTGGATGTGTGTGATGTGTGGATGTTAACAGTGTGTTTACATGGAGGAAGATTAAGGTTAGGTCGTTTGATCTGTTAATGAAGTCTTCGTGGATGAAGATTAATGTTGAACTCATCTCTCAGTAGCATCTTCGTGGATTATAATTAATGTTGACCTCATCTCTCAGTAGCATCTTCGTGGATTATAATTAATGTTGACCTCATCTCTCAGTAGCATCTTCGTGGATTATAATTAATGTTGAACTCATCTCTCAGTAGCATCTTCGTGGATTATAATTAATGTTGAACTCATCTCTCAGTAGCATCTTCGTGGATTATAATTAATGTTGACCTCATCTCTCAGTAGCATCTTCGTGGATTATAATTAATGTTGAACTCATCTCTCAGTAGCATCTTCGTGGATTATAATTAATGTTGAACTCATCTCTCAGTAGCATCTTCGTGGATTATAATTAATGTTGAACTCATCTCTCAGTAGCATCTTCGTGGATTATAATTAATGTTGACCTCATCTCTCAGTAGCATCTTCGTGGATTATAATTAATGAACTATTGGGTGAGCTATTAACATCCTCGGCGATTAAAATTAGTGTCAAACCGTTTGATCCGTCGGCAACATCTTAGCCGTTGAAGATTAAATGTCAAACCTTTTGATCCACTATTACTTATCTTCTGTGGCAATTATTATCTGCTGTTACTTGTCTTCTCTGATAATTATTAAATTTTCTCTCCTCTGTGCTCTGCAAAAGTAAATTTTGCTGAGAAAAAATGTGTAGAAAGAAACTGGAAAGTAGATGCTCTATAATTTTAAAATGTATAGGTAGGGTTAGAATTGTTTGAATTTTATTTAGATTTTTGCCTGAGCAATGACTCACTCGGGCGTACAAGGTTACCAATCCTGCCAGTGTTATTTCGGAGTTATAGAGTTCAATGTTCAACTGGGAGTTATAGAGTTCAATGTTCAACTGGGAGTTATAGAGTTCAATGTTCAACTGGGAGTTATAGAGTTCAATGTTCAACTGGGAGTTATAGAGTTCAATGTTCAACTGGGAGTTATAGAGTTCAATGTTCAACTGGGAGTTATAGAGTTCAATGTTCAACTGGGAGTTATAGAGTTCAATGTTCAACTGGGAGTTATAGAGTTCAATGTTCAACTGGGAGTTATAGAGTTCAATGTTCAACTGTTGAATCTGTCGTGAGAGAGTTGCTAAAACGTTAATTGTGTGTGAAAATTACTCTAAACTGTTATTTAGAGCCAGGCCATAGCAGTAAAAGACACTGTCTGTGGCTGTCTAATGTCTGTGGCTGTCTAACCCACTTTCATGTGGGTGGCTTGGGGCAGCCAGAGGCCAGGGGAGTAAACTTTGACAGAAAAAAAAAAATCTGAAGTACGGGACTGAACGAAGCTTTTGTCGTGTTTGTCCTGTTACATTCCTGGCTATTCTGCCAGATTTCTAGACCTGCAAGGATCTTGTTGTTCATTTGGAGGTGACTGGAGGAGACAAGAGAGGATTAGTTCTGCATGAGCTAGAAACTTGTATAAGTATGGAATGCTGGCCCGGCTGGCGGTGGAGGCTGGATTTGATTGGGTCTACTATGAAACCAGAGGTCACATCCACTGCTCTGTACAGTCAGGTATCTCTTGTTTGTCGGCCGTGCTTTTCGTGTGGGTGTGTATGATGTGTGGGTGTGTGTGACGTTTGGCCGTGTGTGATGTGTGTGATGCGTGGATGTGTGTGATGTTTGGGCGTGTGTGGTGTGTGGGATGTTTGGGCGTGTGTGATGCGTGGATGTGTGTGATGTTTGGGCGTGTGTGATGTGTGGATGTGTGTGATGTTTGGGCGTGTGTGATGTGTGTGATGCGTGGATGTGTGTGATGTGTGGATGTTAACAGTGTGTTTACATGGAGGAAGATTAAGGTTAGGTCGTTTGATCTGTTAATGAAGTCTTCGTGGATGAAGATTAATGTTGAACTCATCTCTCAGTAGCATCTTCGTGGATTATAATTAATGTTGACCTCATCTCTCAGTAGCATCTTCGTGGATTATAATTAATGTTGACCTCATCTCTCAGTAGCATCTTCGTGGATTATAATTAATGTTGAACTCATCTCTCAGTAGCATCTTCGTGGATTATAATTAATGTTGAACTCATCTCTCAGTAGCATCTTCGTGGATTATAATTAATGTTGACCTCATCTCTCAGTAGCATCTTCGTGGATTATAATTAATGTTGAACTCATCTCTCAGTAGCATCTTCGTGGATTATAATTAATGTTGAACTCATCTCTCAGTAGCATCTTCGTGGATTATAATTAATGTTGAACTCATCTCTCAGTAGCATCTTCGTGGATTATAATTAATGTTGAACTCATCTCTCAGTAGCATCTTCGTGGATTATAATTAATGAATTATTGGGTGAGCTATTAACATCCTCGGCGATTAAAATTAGCGTCAAACCGTTTGATCCGTCGGCAACATCTTAGCCGTTGAAGATTAAATGTCAAACCTTTTGATCCACTATTACTTATCTTCTGTGGCAATTATTATCTGCTGTTACTTGTCTTCTCTGATAATTATTATATGCTATTACATATCTTCTCTGATAATTATTAAATTTTCTCTCCTGAATCATTCTCTGTGCTCTGCCAAAGTAAATTTTGCTGAGAAAAAAATGTGTAGAAAGAAACTGGAAAGTAGATGCTCTATAATTTTAAAATGTATAGGTAGGGTTAGAATTGTTTGAATTTTATTTAGACTTTTGCCTGAGCAATGACTCACTCGGGCGTACAAGGTTACCAATCCTGCCAGTGTTATTTCGGAGTTATAGAGTTCAATGTTCAACTGGGAGTTATAGAGTTCAATGTTCAACTGGGAGTTATAGAGTTCAATGTTCAACTGGGAGTTATAGAGTTCAATGTTCAACTGGGAGTTATAGAGTTCAATGTTCAACTGGGAGTTATAGAGTTCAATGTTCAACTGGGAGTTATAGAGTTCAATGTTCAACTGGGAGTTATAGAGTTCAATGTTCAACTGGGAGTTATAGAGTTCAATGTTCAACTGGGAGTTATAGAGTTCAATGTTCAACTGTTGAATCTGTCGTGAGAGAGTTGCTAAAACGTTAATTGTGTGTGAAAATTACTCTAAACTGTTATTTAGAGCCAGGCCATAGCAGTAAAAGACACTGTCTGTGGCTGTCTAATGTCTGTGGCTGTCTAACCCACTTTCATGTGGGTGGCTTGGGGCAGCCAGAGGCCAGGGGAGTAAACTTTGACAGAAAAAAAAAAAATCTGAAGTACGGGACTGAACGAAGCTTTTGTCGTGTTTGTCCTGTTACATTCCTGGCTATTCTGCCAGATTTCTAGACCTGCAAGGATCTTGTTGTTCATTTGGAGGTGACTGGAGGAGACAAGAGAGGATTAGTTCTGCATGAGCTAGAAACTTGTATAAGTATTTCTTGTCTAAGCCAGTGATTCCCAGTCTGTGGTCCGCAGCCCACTGTCAGGTGGTCCGTTGCTGTGTTATCACGTGGTTCGCAGGTGTGTATTCATGTGACTGGCGGATGTGTTATCGGCTTTGTATTCAGTGCTCGCTATTGAATAGAAACAATCAGTGGTTTGTGGTACTGCCAATTTGTAACCCAAAACTTACAAGCAGTTGAAAAAGTTTTTACCTGGGATATGAAATGTTGCAAATCACAGATCTAGGTAATTCAGAGAAATCTACAACTCCATCCTTGTCCCGGATACGTGAAGTGGCGGTTATATGTTACATATCCTCGCACTTCTGTCAAATCCTGCAGCGGCTGAACGTAATGACCAGCTCTTGTGAGTGGAACTCTCTGCTGCCGTTTATAATCTTTCAGAGAAAAACAAAGACAAACTTGCTACAGAACGTCCTGGTTTCGTGCTGTAGACAAAGCCAGATAATCTACAGAGGGAGGAGATTTCAGACTTTGTACAGAAACAAAGGGAGAGATATCTGTCTGGCGCCAAGACCAAAAAAAAAGGGCGAAGGACCGCACCACATGGACAATGACTCTGCATAGAGCCACTGCCTGCCTTCGGTGATTATGAAATGAGGGCTAAACTTGAAGAGGGAAAACTCCACGGCACAAAAAAAATGTAGCAACACTGACATGATTTAGTGCTTCTTTACCCGATTATATTCAATGAAATTTTATTAGAATCAGTACAAAGAAAAAAGAAAACAACTAATCAACAAAATGATGACTGACAGTATCCACAAGCGTCAGACAACTTGAGAACCCTCGTACGTGTTGAAAATGACAATTATTGCCTGTTATTTAACTCTTTACACGCCAGCTAAATTTCCTTATTGTGATCTGCCCCTAGTCGCAAACTTCAAGTCCTCCGTGTTAGCCGCGCAAGCAGATTATGTTCTACGATGTCCTCTCAAGTGTTCACACAGAATTATCTCCCTTCACAAGTTCAAACCTCCTTTTATCACCGAGGTTCCTTGTTGACAATCTCCCGTGACGTTTGGCCGGACTGTCCAATTTATTCTCCATTTATCTGGCTCCACCTCCAGCTGCTGCTTGTCAGGAAGTATTCCTGGCTTCCGTGTCAAAATTTATGTTGGATAAATGCATATTCTACCTCTCTGACCTTGTAATAATATTTGTTCACATCGGGCTCATTATAAAATACCGCGAACTTTTACTTGCCAGTTAAGCTTTCTTCTACCATTTGACAATTCGTTATTTGGTTCATAATCATCCGCTAACCGAGGATAAGATTTGAGGACAACGTGACAGTAAAATTCTTGAGTCCAACTCTGTGTTTGTATGTGTGTGTGTGTGTGTGGGTGTGGGTGTGTGCGTGTGTGTGTGGGTGGGAGTGGTGTTTTAAATTCCCAAAATGTAACTAAACAGTGGACACTTCTCTGTGATCTCCACTACACTGCCACTTTCCGTCGGTTACACTGGAGCAAGAACCAAAGATAAGAAAATCCAGATTCATCTCAAATAGAAGCTTGTCTGGCAAGTTGAAAACATTTACATGGCTAACTTGGCGGTGGTTAGTGCACTTACCTGCCTGTCACAAGGTCCTGGATTTGATTCCCTTTTGGTGCGGAATTTTTCTGGAACTCAGCTGCACGAGGGTGGACTCTGCCTCAAGAACCTGGTACTGGAGATGTCTCTGAGAAGATAAAGACGGCGAAGACAGGAGCTGGCGTACCTCCCTTGCAGTGTTGTATACTGGAAAGCTGAAATACTCCACAATGCTGTTGTATGCAAATGCGATGAACCAATTTTCTTTTCTATTCAGAGACATTCTTCTCATAGCCATTCTTTGGCTTCTTGGACAAGTGATGAAGTCCTTAAAGTCACAGGTGCCTGACATATGTGATGGCAGTTAACAAAAGCCAAGTGTTATATCGATCAGAAGAGAGACGATCAACATAATACAAGTGCAGGCACCCTTACATCTTTGATCATCGATCTTTAGTGACTGATCGATGACCGGCATAATCAAGCCAGAAATAGTCTGCTCATCTTCTCAGTGACAAGCATCAAGGTGACAGATAGGAACAAACATCTCAGGAATCTATTTCTTCTTCTTCTTCTTATTTGTTCAGTTTCATATCCTGAGCTATCCAGACACGCAGACGGATCGCGTTCATAAATTACATCGTCAACAGGACTTCATCTGCGCCCTAGTTTTTCATCCATGTTTTTTTTTTCCCTGGAGCCGGGTTTGGGCTATTAGATCCCTCTAGATATTACAGGTTTGCAGTTGGGCCCTTAGATATCTCTAGATAGTACAGGTTTGCAGCTGGACCTTTAGATCTCTCTAGATAGCGCAGGTTTGCAGGATATGTTGTATGGTTCTTTTACAGAGTTTAGTTTATTTTCTCAGACTTCTTACACAGAATCATCTGCCCTGTCCGTGAATTGTACTTAAATGTAACTCAAAACACAACCAATGTCTGAAAAATTTACTTCTCCAAAACTCAGGTCTTGACATATAAAAGGGCGAAAAAAGGCTTTTCTTACTCTACAGGTCACTTTTGGAATACCATTCCTTACCATTTAAAACTTCCATATGTCTAACTTTAAAAACTTCATACTATTTGGATATCATATTGATCTCAACAATAGTCCTCTTTATATATCCTTTCTTATAAAGATTTTTATTTTTAGCGAGAAATGCGAAATAAGATAGAGATTTAAATGGTAGAAGAGCACTGTGGTTTTGTCGAAGGAAAAAAAGCACAAATAATGAAGCAGAAACCTGGACTCTAAGCACGAAGTCGGAAAGAAAGATAAATGCAGCAGAAATGTGCATCTACAGAAAAGTATGTGAAACTGAAAAATACATATTCATGAGTATTAGAGCAACTTCAATTTCAATGTGAACTTCTCAAAGAAGTAAGGATGAAGAAAACAAAATACTTTGGTCATATCAAAAGACATAACAATATAAAAACCATACAAGACGGAAAGGTGGAAGGAAAAACAGCAAGAGGAAGGCAGAGATGTAGATGGGAAGATAACACACGAGAGGAAGATAGAGATGTAGATGGGAAGATAACACACGAGAGAAAGGCAGAGATGTAGATGGGAAGATAACACACGAGAGAAAGGCAGAGATGTAGATGGGAAGATAACACACCAGAGGAAGACAGATATGTAGATGGGAAGATAACATACGAGAGGAAGACAGAGATGTAGATGGGAAGATAACATACGAGAGGAAGACAGAGATGCAGATGGGAAGATAACATATGAGAGGAAGACAGAGATGTAGATGGGAAGATAACACACGAGAGGAAGACAGAGATGTAGATGGGAAGATAACACACGAGAGGAAGAAAGATATGTAGATGGGAAGATAACATACGAGAGGAAGATAGATATGTAGATGGGAAGATAACATACGAGAGGATGACAGAGATGTAGATGGGAAGATAACATACGAGAGGAAGACAGAGAAGTAGATGGGAAGATAACACACGAGAGGGGACAGGACACAGCCCGGCAGAGTGCACCATCAAGGCGAGGGAGCGAGGAGACTGGAGATTTATTACGGTCAACTTTAGTTCTGTAGACGACACATGATGATGGTGAATGCACAGTGTTATATTTAAGTTATATCGACTACACCAAAGCTTTCGACAAACTTAGATGTCAAGATATGATACAAATACATGGGAAACTCCATATACCGTGTACAGTATATGTTACTGATATGAGAATTACTAAGAACATGTAGTGCAGGAGAAGGAATGGACAATGATTAAGGTGAGTATCAAGATATAGAACGAGACCGTAGACAATGCGTGATCTGTCATCTGATCTGCTCTCGTTGTACAACGAAAACGTCAAGAGAAGTGTTCAAGATTTGAAATAAATCAAACTAGCAGAGCATATTATCAACAGCCTGGTATACCTGGATGGAACCGTTCTAAAAGCAGAAAGCGAAAGCAGTTTACAGGAACTTGTGAATGAGATTATTGAAGAGAGCAATGAGAAATACCTGGAGCTAAAGGGCACCAACAGAGAAACAGCGGTACTGCCGGGATGAACAAACGTACTAGAGGGCATCATCCTTTCAAACAAGAAGCCATTGAGACAGGTAAATAACTTACCTCACAACAAGAAGCCATTGAGACAGGTAAATAACTTACCTCACAACAAGAAGCCATTGAGACAGGTAAATAACTTACCTCGCAACAAGAAGCCATTGAGACAGGTAAATAACTTACCTCACAACAAGAAGCCATTGAGACAGGTAAATAACTTACCTCACAACAAGAAGCCATTGAGACAGGTAAATAACTTACCTCGCAACAAGAAGCCATTGAGACAGGTAAATAACTTACCTCGCAACAAGAAGCCATTGAGACAGGTAAATAACTTACCTCACAACAAGAAGCCATTGAGACAGGTAAATAACTTACCTCGCAACAAGAAGCTATTGAGACAGGTAAAAACTTACCTCACAACAAGAAGCAATTGAGACAGGTAAATAACTTACCTCGCAACAAGAAGCCATTGAGACAGGTAAATAACTTACCTCGCAACAAGAAGCCATTGAGACAGGTAAATAACTTACCTCGCAACAAGAAGCCATTGAGACAGGTAAATAACTTACCTCGCAACAAGAAGCCATTGAGACAGGTAAATAACTTACCTCGCAACAAGAAGCCATTGAGACAGGTAAATAACTTACCTCGCAACAAGAAGCTATTGAGACAGGTAAATAACTTACCTCACAACAAGAAGCCATTGAGACAGGTAAATAACTTACCTCGCAACAAGAAGCCATTGAGACAGGTAAATAACTTACCTCACAACAAGAAGCCATTGAGACAGGTAAAACTTACCTCGCAACAAGAAGCCATTGAGACAGGTAAATAACTTACCTCGCAACAAGAAGCCATTGAGACAGGTAAATAACTTACCTCGCAACAAGAAGCCATTGAGACAGGTAAATAACTTACCTCGCAACAAGAAGCCATTGAGACAGGTAAATAACTTACCTCGCAACAAGAAGCCATTGAGACAGGTAAATAACTTACCTCGCAACAAGAAGCCATTGAGACAGGTAAATAACTTACCTCGCAACAAGAAGCTATTGAGACAGGTAAATAACTTACCTCACAACAAGAAGCCATTGAGACAGGTAAATAACTTACCTCGCAACAAGAAGCCATTGAGACAGGTAAATAACTTACCTCACAACAAGAAGCCATTGAGACAGGTAAATAACTTACCTCGCAACAAGAAGCCATTGAGACAGGTAAATAACTTACCTTGCAACAAGAAGCCATTGAGAAATAACTTACCTCGCAACAAGAAGCCATTGAGACAGGTAAATAACTTACCTCGCAACAAGAAGCCATTGAGACAGGTAAATAACTTACCTCACAACAAGAAGCCATTGAGACAGGTAAATAACTTACCCCGCAACAACAAGAACAGCAGCTGATGTGTGCACAAATGAAATAAAATCATGAATAGGTAAGGCAAAGGTAGCTTTTTATGACATTAATAACATATTAATATTAATAATAATAATAATAATAATATGTCCCTAAAAGTGAGGAAAAGGATACTGTAGTGCTATATAGAATCAGTAATGGTATGTGGCTGTGAAACGTGGACTACTGACAAAAAATGACATAGAAGTTGAAAGTAACATATATGTAGTTTTAAAGAAAGATGCAGCAAATACCTGGACAGCCACCCACACACACACACACACACACTCACACACAAAATGAAGAGGCCCACAGGGAAGTTTCAGAACAACAAAAACTGGTAAAATGATAAGAAAAAGACAATCAAAATTTCTTGGACATGTCTTGAGAAGACAGAAGTTAGAGAACACAGGAAAATTCAGTGGATAATAAAGGAGAGGAAGGCCAAGAGAAAAAAATATTTCAGTGGACTGACAAAGCGGTGTGGAAAAAGAAAAGCTCTTTAACTGATGGGAAACACCAAGGATCATATAAAAGAGGTAAACACCAAGGATCATACAAAAGAGGTAAACACCAAGGATCATACAAAAGAGGGAAACACCAAGGATCGCACAAAAGAGGGAAACACCAAGGATCGCACAAAAGAGGGAAACACCAAGGATCGCACAAAAGGGAGATACATAATCACTAACGTTGTCATGCACGGTAATTATTTATATAAGAGGGGTGATAATATGTAAGCCAGGTCTCCGACTGTACAAAATAAATTTCTGACAATGCAGAAAGATAAAACTGGTTTTAAACTTAAGCAAATTCATTTCTCTTACACATTGTGCACTTTCTTTTCAACATAGTCCCCATTTACAGCTACACATTTTCCAACTGCCACATTCCATTGTCTGAATCTGTCGATGAAGAAAGTTTCTGGTTGATGTCTGATCCGCGCGAGAACACCAGCTTCAGCTTCTTCATGCTGACCTTTCAATGTCTCCTTCAATGTAGGAAACACCTAGAATTTGGACGCTGTTATATCTGGGCTGTAAGGAGAGCTGAAATTGGACGGTGTCAAGTCTGAGCTGTAAGGAGAGTGGAAATTGGACAGTGTTACATCTAGGTTGTAGGGAGGGTGTGGAACAATTGTGAATTTCAGGCTTTTCACACTGTCCTTCGTTTGTGCACTGTAATGTGGCCTCGCGTTGCTGTGATGCAACACGTAATTTCTGGCTACAGGAACGACTGTAAATTCCTACAGTTATTGTGACACCTTACGATTATTCGGGCAGCGCATGCGCAGAATCAGGTCTGAAAGCAAAAATTCTTTTACATCAAGACAATTCAAGGCCACATTACAGTGCAACAAGCCTGAAATTCACAATTGTTCCACACTCTCCCTACAGTCCTGATATACGAGTGGTCATTGATAAGTTCTCGGCATAAGGTACAGATACTTGAAAGGCACAATTGATATTAGATACATTTGTAGATCAGGTTAATGTAAGATTAAACACAAAGTTTCAAGAAATTAACTGCAACCAGTTTTTTTACAGGCTACTAAAGTGGTAAAGGGTGGCAGAAATTGAGAAAATGGGTAAAATTTCTCATTGAGCAGTCATTCGCTACCTCTGCATCAAGGGTTTATCATCGAAGGAGATCAATGAGGATATGGTAGAGACTCTAGGAGAGAGTGCCCCTTCTTACATCACAGTGACGAAATGGGGAGCTCAGTTCAAACATGGAAAGGAGAGTCAGGAAGATGATCCCCGTCCAGGAAGACCAAAAACTGTAATCACCGATGAAACCACCGGCAGAATCCATGACATGATAATGGAGGATCGACGACTAACTGAGCGGTACATTGCTACTGAGTTGGGCATCTCCCAGGAATGTGTTCATCCCATTATTCACAATGACCTTTAAATGACAAAAGTCTCTGCTCGATGGGTCCCGAAACTTCTTGGAGCTTATCACAAACGGTAGATAGAGGTGTATGGTGCAGTTTTACAAAGTGAAGGAGGAAGTGAGCAAGGTGAGAAAAAAACGAATATAAAGTATGAGAATGTATAAATGAAAAACATACAACATCCAGTGAAGCAGAAATGTGTGTGGAAGACTGGGAGCAAGACTCTTCAGATAAGTTATATATGTTGTATTTCGTTTTGTATGTATCCTCGAATAAGGCTCACGCCGAAATATCGGATGTTGTATGTTTTTCATTTATACATTCTCACACTTTATATTCGTTTTTTTCTCACCTTGCTCACTTCCTCCCTCACTTTGTAAAACTGTACCATACACCTCTATCTACCTTATTTATATTAACCAGTTTTACTGCAGTCGCCATCCCTTTTATCTGTTATCACAAACGGCAGCATCTCAACATGTCAAGAGACAATCTTGGCCATTTTTCTGCAGATCTTGAAAAGTTTCTTCAGCAATTTGTGACTATGGATGAGACTTGGGTTCATCATTTTCAACCAGAAACCAAAGAACAGTCAAAGTAGTGGAAACATCATGGATCCCCACCTCCAAAGAAAGCAAGGGTGGTTCTGTCTGCAGGCAAAGTGACGGCTTCCATCTTTTGGTATTCAGAAGGTGTGCTATTGGTAGACTATCTTCAAAATGGCAGAACGGTCACCAGGGTCTATTAGGCTAATCTTGTGAAGCAACTGCGGGTCAAACTGAAAGAAAAGCGTCAAGGTAAATTGATGAGAGGAGTCATCTTTCAGCAAGACAACACTCCAGTTCACAAGTCGACGGTGGCAATGGCTGCCATTCATGAATGCGGCTTCCAGCTTCTTCTTCCTTATTCCCCAGATTTGTCCCCTTCGGACAAAAGACTTTACCAAACTCAAAAAGGAGCTCAGTGGTCGCAAATTTGCTTCAGATAATGACGTCATTCATGCTGTAAACCACTTTCTACTGGCACAAGATGCTGATTTTTACAAAGAAGGGATCCGTATGCTCCAGGATCGCTGGACTAAGTGCATAAACATGCAAGGGGTCTATGTTGAGAAATAACTTCAAAAAGTTGTCCACAAATAATTCGTTGTACCTTAGGCCGAGAACTTATCAATCACCCCTCGTAACACCGTCCAATTTCTGGCAGTTCCCTAAACTGAAGGAGACATTGAAAGGTCAGAATTTTTCCCCAGATGTGTAAGTTGAAGCTGCTGATTGCGCGTGGATTAAAACTGTTTGAAAGCTCCATTTTGATACCAGTTTTATCATTTTGTATTGTCAGAAATTTATGTTATGCAGCTGCAGACCTTGCTTATCACCCGTCTCTCGTATATTTACGTGCGTACGTCTGCAAGATCTCCATGAATTCAGACAAAATGTATACTCTATAAATAAATCTTTCAGGATCAGATGGTAGTTAAACTTGTTATTCTTCTGTCTTCCAGAATCTGCGAGCTAGTGTTATTTGAAGCCGATGCTGTGAAGATGTTGAGACACAATGTGTCGCTCTGAGAGCGGGTTACGGTGGAATGGTTTTTTTCCCAGTCCTTACGTAGAGCTAAAGAAGCGAGGGATGTGCAATGCTTCCTTAGCAGACTCCACCACCGTGTGGGAAGGGGGGGCTATGAGGATCCCTACCCCGTTAGCCAGGCTAGACCTGTTATAGGTGGGGAGGGGGGTACCAAGGGAGAGGTCGGACATGGTCTTAGCTTTGGTTCTTGTCAGTCCTGGCACTAGCATGTCAGCTGTGAGGCGCTGGCTGACACATCGGACAGTGTCTCCCCCCCCCCCCCCCCCGACACACGCACATCAGGTGTGTAGCTGTTTATATTGAGCAGTGTCATATTTGCTAGTGTGTAGACTGAATGATGGATGTTTTTGTTTTTTTAATGAGCTATTTTAAATGTGCTCACGATATCTGCAGTGTTCGAATGTAAATCTGATGTTGATGCGGCTACGTGAAAAGCTTAGAGGAAAGTGATGATTTATCAGGCAAACTTCCATTGTCTTTCTTGACATTCAGAAAATAAAGATGGTTCGTTCGTTCTCCTAGCCAGTCTAACACACTCTACCCTCTGCCCAACTGCCTGTATGTCTGTCGATACTTCATCTGCCTGTATGTCTGTCGATACTTCATCTGCCTGTATGTCTGTCGATACTTCATCTGCCTGTATGTCTGCCAATACTTCATCTGCCTGTATGTCTGCCAGTACTTCATCTGCCTGTATGTCTGTCGATACTTCATCTGCCTGTATGTCTGTCGATACTTCATCTGCCTGTATGTCTGCCAATACTTCATCTGACTGTATGTCTGCCAATACTTCATCTGCCTGTATGTCTGCCAATACTTCATCTGCCTGTATGTCTGCCAATACTTCATCTGCCTGTATGTCTGCCAATACTTCATCTGCCTGTATGTCTGCCAATACTTCATCTGCCTGTATGTCTGCCAATACTTCATCTGCCTGTATGTCTGCCGATACTTCAGCTCATGCCAGAAAATATATACAAATCACACTCGACAGAACGAGGGAGTGAAAGAATAATTTAAACTTCCGATTACCTTTGCCCTTTGCAGTTATTTCCGTTGTTTGCACCCCACAAGTAACTGTTGTCTGACAGCCATTCAGGTGTCTCTTGTTCTGTCCCGGCTAATGGGTTTTTCCAAGATGCTATTTTGTATCTGTCCCGGCTAACTTTCCAAGATGCTATCTTGTATCTGTCCCGGCTAACTTTCCAAGACGCTATCCTGTATCCGATACTTTTTCTTAGGTGGGGAAACTCCCGAATATTGGAGCAGCTCTGGTTTTGTTCGCTTATGTCAACAACTAAACGCTAAACTAAAAGCTAAACTAAACTAAACTAAACTAAACGTAGCTTTATGTTGTGTCCATTTTGTCCGATAGCCGTTATAAGTTTATTTCTCTTTTTTTCCTGTGCCTGTGTGCAGTCTGTGCTTGTGTGCAGTCTGTGCCTGTGTGCAGTCTGTGCCTGTGTGCAGTCTGTGTCTGTGTGCAGTCTGTGTCTGTGTGCAGTCTGTGCTTGTGTGCAGTCTGTGTCTGTGTGCAGTCTGTGTCTGTGTGCAGTCTGTGTTCGGTTGTCTGTCCTACCCCGTGCCACTTGGTTAGCATGGTCCAATATTTTTTCCTCCCAGTCTCTTTCTTTTTCCCTGGGATTTTCCGACGATTATTATCTTCATTTACTTCTGTCTTTTCATCAATCAATCAATCAAGTGCCGTGCCGCGTGGCGCAGGCGATCATTTCTCTCCACAATTCCCTGTCTTTAGACTTGATTATGAGATCCGCCGGTGACTTTCTTCCTAGCCACACTGACAGCCCATCCAGTAACTTCTCTCTCTCGCTCTCTCTCTCTCTATCTCTCTCCCTCCCCCCCCCCTCTCTCTCTCTCTTCCTCTGTTTCTTCTTCCTTCAATTTTTCCAGTTGCCACAATGTATTCCAATTTTCCTCTTCTCGGGAAATGTCCTACAAATCTCGCTTGTCTGCCTCTGATCTTTGCTATAATTTGCCTTTTATCTGCAGCCTCTCTTAAGACTTTTTCTTTGCTTTTCTTAGCTGTCCATGGTACCTTCAACATCCTTATTATGAACCAAATTTCCATGGCCTTCATTTCTCGTTGTACTCTCTTATTCATAGACCATGCTTCACACCCATAACACAGAATTGGCTCGATGTAACATTTAAGTACTCGGAATCTTGTTTCCATTGATACAGATCTGTTGCACAAGATGTGTCTCATTTTCTGGAATGCTGACTTGGCCTGAGCACCTCTGCTTTTTATCTCGTTATGACATTTCCCATCAGCTTCTATAATTGTTCCTAAGTGCTTGAATGTATCAACTTGTTTCAGTTCTGTGCCATCGATGGTAATGCTACATTTTGGTGGTATCCTTTTCTTTGAGATGACCATCACTTCAGCCTTCTTTTTATTCAGACTGAGACCTTTACTTTTACTTTCATTAACCACGACGTCCAGAAGAGCCTGTAGCTTCCCTTCACTTTTAGCAATCAGAACTGTGTTGTCTGCATATCTTAAGTTGTTAAGGTTGTACCCGCCAGTTGATATTCCTGGCAAGGTCTCTATATTTCTCATTATGTTTTCGCTGTACAAGGAGAAGAGGTCAGGAGATAAAACACATCCTTGTCTCACTCCAAATTTTATGTCTTGGAATGCTCCTATTTGGTTCTCAACCTTCATTGCTGCTGATTGCTGCCAGTATATGTTATATGTATAGTTCTTTCCCATCTATGTTGATGTCTTCCAGCATTCTTATAACTTATGTATATCTCACTTTATCAAATGCTTTACAGTAGTCTATGAAGCATAAGTATAGGTCTGTCTTTACTTCTGTTGATCTTTCCATCAATGTTCTCAACATATATATCGCTTTACTTGTACCTTTTCCTTCGACGAAGCCACACTGTTCTTCGGCGATTTCTGGTTTTATTTTGCCCCTGATTCTTCTCATGACAATATGAAGCAGGATTTTCATGGCATGTCCAAATAACGTTAGTCTGCCCTCTCGTATATGATTTCTTCTAGGCTTCTCATGATCAGCCAGTTCTCTGCGAACTTATTCATTAATTTTCTGTTGATGTCTCAAGCTGTAGGTCATCTCCACGGGTCACACTTCTCCCAGCTTCTGTTTGTTTATCGTCCAAGTCCCACCATTGTACAACATTATGCGGCTCATGTAAAGTGCATGGCTGGTGCTGGTGATGTTTCCTATTCGCAACAACATCATCAGAGATACGTCATCCAGCATGGCGGCGCCAGCGATGTCTTTAGCCACTTGTCCACCACATGTCGACGGCGGAGTTAAGGAAATGGAGGTCATAGGTCATCAAATCCTTGTGTAAACTGTGTAGGTGTTATTTGACATGAGGTTATGAAAACTCGGCAGGGGTGGTTGGGAGGTGGGAGAGAGATGGAGAGAGAGAGAGAGAGAGAGAGAGAGAGAGAGAGAGAGAGAGGCTCCCATATATTTAGGGGATTCTCGAAGCGGAACTTCTTCCACAACTTTTATCCATCTTCTTAAGGTACCAAAAGGCAGTTTCTATTTCCTGTATAATTACTGTATAATTTTTGTAGTATATGTATATAATTTATATTATATATGTTAATATTATATTATTATATTACAATATTATAATTATAGTATAATGTTATGTTATTATATTATAATGATATTATAATGTTATATTATTATATTATAATATTATAATGATACTATAATATTATATTATTATACTATATATTATTATAGTATAATATTATATTATATACGTATATTTGGTTTATGATTTTCCTCTTCGCTACATTATAGTTTCTCCCTTGACCGGCTGAGCCCCCCCCCCTAACCCCTCCTATGTCTTCAAGAGGTCCTGGTAATGAAGCAGGACAGTTTGTCCTACTTCTCTGCTGCAGGTCGCGCTCCGCCGTCATCAGATAAAGCCACTCTTAAGCCGCCTATTACAGCAGGAAAAGAGGGAAGGCAGTGAGCCTGATCTTCCTCCCAGAACCAAAGCGTAGATCCTGCCTAGTCAACACATAAAACTGCACCTGGTTGCTCCCAGAACCAAAGCGTAGATCCTGCCTAGTCAACACATAAAACTGTACCTGGCTGACCTTCTATCCTCAAGCTTGGTACACAAAAACGTTTTTTTTAAACTGTCTTGGCCAACTTTTCACCAGCTCGTGACATGCACAACACCGTGACAACATGGCGACGGCACACAGTAACGTTTTTAAAGAATTCATAACTAAAAAAACGCAGTAAAATCGTTTATTATGGGCTCTTCTTCAAACTTTCGCCTCACACCTGCAAACCCTTCGCGGCACACCAGTATGCCGCGGCAGACCTGTTTGGCATTTTAGAACTGATTTAGAACAATATTAGAGCACTCCCTGGATTGGAGTGAAAATTATCCAGGTTATATTTAGAAATAAAGGATACATTATCCTGGCATTCTTCCTGCGTTTCACTCATTATATACACATTTCATGTTTTTAAAAATGTATTCGGTCATCGATTTCCCTCACGATTTCTCTCTTATTTTTATTCCTCAGACTCGTCGATTGCCATCAACTTTGGTGGATGCTTTCCTCCTACAAGTGAAGTTATCACACCCTCGGGCCGGACAATATCCATGTCGGAACTTCAGATCGGCGATCAGGTCTTGTCCGTGAACCAGAAAGGCCGGTTTGAGTTTAGCGAGGTCATAGCTTTCCTTGACATCAACCGCGAAAGAGTAGTAAATTACTACACTCTGATCACTCAGTCGGGAAACAATATTACTCTCACAGCAAAGCATCTTATCCACGCCACGAACTTGCCTTTTCTAGCACACAAGGCCTCGGATGATATTTATTCAAACTCCAGGCTACCTCAGTTGTTTTTCGCCGAGAACATTCAAGTCGGCCAGTTCGTCTTATTCGCCAAAGACACAACATCAAATTTGCCAGAAAGATTACCTCAAACACTCGCCACATATGGCGAACTAGACTATATCAATTCTCCGCCGCCGGGAAATACCTCTGTTAATATAGACAATGCCCAAGCGTTTACTCTTTCGCTAGAGAAAGTTGTATCAATTCATACTCGTCCATTGAAGGGCACATATGCCCCTCTGACAGTGGCAGGGACGATTATTGTGAACAATTACGTCGCGTCTTGCTATGCCTTCCTGGAAGATGGGCACTTGGCTCATTCTGTTTTCGGACCTTTGAGAGCATACTATTGGACGAAAACGTTTCTCAGCGATTGGTTGGGACATTTGGCTCGCTATTTTGATTGGACGAGCATGGTTCCTTGTTTTGACCATCCTTCAAATAACGAAACAATTTTTCACGATCGAGATGGGACTCACTGGTACGCCAGATTTCTGTACAAGATGGCTGTTAATATTTTTGGAATGGACATATATATTTCGCTTTAATAAGGACAAGATTTGGACACAGTGTTACATATTATTTGTGATTTATAAAACTTTTTTTTTTCGCAAACGACGTTCAGAATCTTACACTACCTCTCTGATGAAAGCTGGGTACAATATTATACAGTCCATTCTGGCATTTCTTGATCTTATCTATTTCTAAGTTCACCGTTCTCGGCATTTTTTCTCTTGGAATTTTCACCGAAAGACTAGTTTAGGTGTATTATTATGCCACTTGTGTCTAAAATACCTAAACATTTAATATTTTCTTTTATTATTTTAAATTTCTATCGCAGTTTTCGCCATATTTTCTTCACTGACGGTCGATATGCTGTAAAAATCAGATGGAACTTTACGGAATCATTTGGTGGTGAATCACGGCACATGATGATGATATGTATTTTAACCCATGAAATTTATGTCTGAATTTTCGTGTATATATTATATACAATAGAGGAATGTGTACATTCTGGGAGGTAGACAAGGGTGTGGGACCTTACTTCTCGCTATTAAAGATTTGAAATTTGCTTTACTCTTCTCTGACGATTAACGAGGTCTAATCGAGTATGTTAGGACGGCTGTAATCATCTTCTTCTCCCTATGTTTCACGACTTCAGTGATGTGCTTGATAACTCTGGTTTCAGCCTTTCTTCACTGAAGACATTTTGGATCTGAAATATATATATATATATATAGTCTAAACTCTCTACATTTTATTCTTTACATTCGCTTTCTTCAAGCCAAGAAAATCAAGCCTTAGATTACCCAACAGCACAATAATTTGTTTTCCTTCATCTTAGTCGACATGTTTCAAGAGGAAATAACTCGACGCTCACCTGCGACAATTTGACCACTCATCAGCTCCAACTTTGAAAGCCTGCTTACAAGTCAAAATGTGCGGAAACTTGCTCCAAGAAAACTCGGTCAAGAGACGACTCTTTATTATTAGTTCATTCTGATGAAACAGCACGAAATGTTTAAACGTGATGAGCACGCGCAGATTTCAAATGAGATCACAAAGAGGGCAAGATCCGCCATGTAGCTGGCTCCACACGTCAGCGTATGTTCACTCTTTAATGCACTGACAGCTGTGCAGTTGGTACGTTCTGGTGTGCTACTCTTTTGCAAGCTAACATCTTTCCATTTCTGGGAGAGTTTTCCTAATAAAAGTGTGCCCGGTAGCATTTTTGCGGCTGGAATCACTGTAGAACCACGAAGTCTGTCTCATAACCTTCACAAGCTGTTAAAACATCTTTGGAGGCCAATATGTTAAAGCAGTACAATTTATTTGCTTAAAAAATGGCACAGAACTCTTATAATGTACATCGCCAGAGAGCAAGAATTCGATAATGTGACTTGCAAGGAAATCTCAAAAGAGAGTTAAATTGAAAGTTTCTTGTATGCCTTATGATCTTCAGATGATGATGATGAACTGGTAACTTTCATCTAAACATTCTCAAGACAGAGAAAAATGAGAAGGGGGAGGAGGATAACAGAGAGAGAAAGAGTGAGTGAGAGAGAGAGAGAGAGGGGAGATATTTCCCAAAATGCTTACCTCAGTAAAGTTTTCTTGTCACAAATCAAAGACTGCATGTCTGTAATGTGTTCAGACTGTATGCTGCCAATACTTTTTTAAAAATCTAACTGGTATTTACTAACATGATTGACGTGAATAATGTATCGCTCTTAATGAAATGTGTTTCCATGAAGAAAAGTGGTTATTTATTTCATTAACCGTGTTGCTTTGTTTTGTTTGGTGATACTTCATGTCCCAGCCCCCAATCCTGCCCTGTCAACCCAGAATCCTCTCCTATATATTAAATCATCACCCAGAAAGGATATGACTCATCACTGGGGAGCCGCCTACCTCCATGTTGAGAACCACCGACAGACACTGTCTTGAGAGCAGTGATGACTTCCACAGTTCTAGAAATTAATGACAGAAATCATCACTGCTCTTTCCCTGGTAAACTGACTACTTTTGTACACTTTTTGTCGACAACCAATATTGTGCATGAGGATCAACAATCAACATCTTGGATGTTTGAGACATTAAGTTCCTTGGTGCTAGGATAAGCATCAACCAACATCTTGGTAAGAAATTCAGTGTTTTGGTACTCTCTCTCTCTGAACCTTAAGTGCCCAGGGCACATGGGGCTTCCGCAAGGGTTTTCCACAAATGCCTGTCCTTTGCCTTTTTTTCTGCTCTTGCCCAGGTGAGCCCTCTATTGCTCAACATCCTTTCTGTTGTTCTTCTCCATGTCTCTTTTGGTCTACCGTTACTTCTGCTCCCCTGTGGTGTCCATCTTAGTGCTATTTTTGGTAGTGAGTTGTCAGTCATTCGGAGCACATGTCCCAACCATCGCCAGCGTCTTTCCTCAATAATTGTTGTCAGTGGTTTCATCTGCATTTCTGCTAATAAGATGTTATTTCTTATGGTGTTTGGCCAAAATATTTTTCTAATTCTTCGTGTTTTGGTACTACGATAAGCAAAAACCAACACCCTGGTTAGAAATTCAGTGTTTTGGTAATACGAGCAACAGCCAACACCCTGGTAAGAAACTCAGTGTTTTGGTACTACGATAAGCAAAAACCAACACCCTGGTAAGAAATTCAGTGTTTTGGTACTATGATAAGCAAAAACCAACACCCTGGTAAGAAATTCAGTGTTTTGGTACTACGATAAGCAAAAACCAACACCCTGGTAAGAAATTCAGTGTTTTGGTACTATGATAAGCAACAGCCAACATCCTGGTAAGAAATTCAGTGTTTTGGCACTATGAGCAACAGCCAACACCCTGGTAAGAAATTCAGCATTTTGGCACTATGATAAGCAACATTTCTCTCATATACATACATGCACCCTTCCAAGCTGGATAACTCTTGAAAAAAAAATGATGGGAGAAGAAGCTTTACATGGTAAACCAATGAACCTGTGCTGTCATTAATGACGTTGTTGTCTGTCTACATCTGCTACTAATGAACCTGTGCTGATATTAATGACATTGTCCATCTAAATCTGCTACTAATGAACCTGTGTTGACATTAATGTTGTCCATCTAAATCTGCTACTAATGAACCTGTGTTGACATTAATGATGTTGTCCATCTAAATCTGCTACTAATGAACCTGTGCTGATATTAATGACGTTGTCCATCTAAATCTGCTACTAATGAACCTGTGTTGACATTAATGTTGTTGTCCATCTAAATCTGCTACTAATGAACCTGTGCTGATATTAATGACGTTGTCCATCTAAATCTGCTACTAATGAACCTGTGTTAACATTAATGGCGCTGCTGCCCATCTACATCTGCTACTAATGTTCTTTGCTCATATCTTGCCATGATGGTCCACAGATGATAACTAATAAGGTCAGACTTTCCTATAAGCTTCACCGTAACAGTAAATCCCTTGCTTCATGGAAGCACCACAAGTGTTTCTTGGTCTAACTGTGCTATGTCCCTCACATGAAAAGAAAGAAGCACTCACACATGCACACAGATCAATCTGTCAACTCTTGACTCTTATGAAATATGACATTTAATCTTCATGTAATTATGACAGTAATCGCTGAAATAACTTTTTTGTTGTTTTGGAGAAAAGAGAAACATGACATAATCCATGCAGGATTGCTACCAAAAGCTAAGACATTATCTGTAGCAAGGAACCAGTCTATATCAAAGAGCTACAGCATACCATTACCTTGACACTTGTATTTAAAACTCTTTCAACATCAATACATCTGCAAGAAGATACTGCTACAACATCATACAAGTTTGCTACTCTGTATTATATAAAACAAATGTTTACATTAATAAAGTCACAACTTACATCCAGGTGAACAAATGAAAAGCCAGCCAGCCTCTCTCATAACCTGATGTTACACTTAACATACAAATCACTACCTACAAAAAGAAGCAATGACGACTATTTTGGGCAGGTATGTAGAGCATATACAAACACACACAAAAAAGGGACTGTTATATGAGGTACTTTACTATAGAACTAAATCTTCCTTGACAGCATCACTCTAAATCTGGAATCCTACTGCTAGAGTTTTCTAAAGCTGGAATCCTCTTGTTCATCTACAGAATTCTGAAACAGATTTAAGCTGGCATTCCTTCAGTGTAAAGTTCTACATTTTACACAAGATCAGCCAGAAGCTGAATTTTGAAGAGCTGCTGTGGGGTTACAATTCATACAACTTTAAAGTGCTGATCTGCCTCCTTTGAACACAGCATCTATAACACATGAATTGCTAGCTAGCCTCTTCATGTATGTCATCAACATCCACCAGAACTGAAACTACACTGCTTCTTTATCCACACAACCTCTGACAAGGGCAAGAATTATGAACACAAACCAAAGGTAGCAGCCACATTTTGTGCAAAAACTGGCTCTCATAGAAAGTTCACAAATGTAAAAACTTCAATTTGTTGAAAACAAACTTTGAAAAAAAAAGAAAGCCAAATGCATTAGATAAGATGCAAACAAAATGAATCAACTACAGCATCAATAATATATGAAATATCATCTCAGACAACAAACAAAGACAACTTCACAGTATGGCATGGGGACTACAATCAGACTAAGATCTAAAGTTCAATTTTGCTCAAATAGTGACAAAGAAAAGCACAGCTCACATTGGAGAGTTTTTTTCTTTAAACAAAAATGATGTAGTAGCAATACTGTCCACGACACATCCACAGTTATGTAAAACTGCTTGCCTGCACACTATACCACGTGATCATCCTTCTCCAAGCTTTGCTTCCCTATCTCCATAGCAACATAAATATCTCAAAGTGACCCCCCCCCCCAAACCCTCCTCAAGATCTGATGTCAGATCTTATGAAAATACCAAGAAAAATAAACTACACAAATCACACAACAAAAAATAAAAATTTGAGATTATGAGGACATAAAAAAAAGTATACCCAGTAGGATCAGGCAAACCAAAAATGAATACAAATGAGTCTGTGATGCCAACTCTCACAAAGGTAAATTGATACATATATGAATTGGTTGCACTATTTTCTGCCTGCCTCTTTTCATTACAATGCTCTGTACTGCACAGTGTGACAGAGGCTGTGTTATTTTCCAGCTTAGTGTATGGCATGAGGCATAACTCCACCGTGGTGCACATTTTTCTCAAGCCTTCATTTCCACAATCTTCTATTTAATACAAGCCATGCTGAGTTTTGCAAGCTTTCACTCTGCCATCTAGAGCTATCAGCTTGTTTATCAAACTCTGCACGACTCAGACTGTGTGTGTGTACTTGTGGCACATGCATGTTACTGTGTGAGTGAGACATTTTTTCAGTGAACAATTCTATCTTTCAAACAAACAAACAAAAAGGGAACAGTACAACAAAAATAATCTGGGGGGTGTTTAAATGCTGAGAATAAATACAATAACAAGTTAATTTTGATTACATTTTATGAGTAAATTTCTGAAAACTCATCTGGATTACTTCATTATTATTGTATCCCGAGTCAGGGGAAATAACTCAAGCCAAAGAGAAGACTGAAGGATTTGTTTAGAACTGACAATTGGTCAAAAAAAAAAAAATCATGAATCAAACATGAAATAGTACACAAACAATGAGAGAATATTAGACTGGAAACACCACCAAGCATATAAAAGCATCCTACATTTAATAATCTCATAAACAGATTACATATAAGGTGTGTCCAGTAGGTAATGAAACATTTTATTCAAGCAATCAGCAGTGACGGGAGCAGGTTCTCTGGACCTGAAGGTTAGCGAAGATGTTAGGTAAAGGCCGATATCTCGTCATCTGGCTCTGAGCTTTTACAGAGTGCAGATCATTTGTGAAGTGGACGGCTGTTTAAGCGTCGCATAACAATGGTCAAAATGCACAGGAGTGTCAAGTGGTGATAAGTGATAAAGATTTATATTAAACTTGAAAAATCTGCGACCAAGATGCTTGCTATGATACAGAAAGCCTACAAAATAGGATGCTTTATCGAAAGCACAAGTGTTTCTGTGGCACAAGATGCTCAATGAAGAGAGAGCATCGAGGACTAACAACGTGCAAATCGAGGATGAAATCGATGCTCATCGCCTTTTTTTTTTTTTTACTCTAAAGGCGTTGTCCATAAGGAGTTCATACCACATGGACAAATGGTCAACACAGCATTTAATGTGGATGTGCTCAACACTTTCCCTGCCATCCACGCTAAGCAAGATCTTCCAGTTAGTCTAGTGACTGCCATCTTTGTTTCTTTGCAACATAAAACCATTTAACTTTTTACTGTACACGATTTATATGCACGTCTGGTGACCTTTCATAGTTCAGTCCAAAGCGTGGCTAACAACCGAGTGAAATCAATGTTTTTAAACTGAGAAATTTCAATATTTGTTGTGATTTCAGGACATGTCCTATGACCAGACCACTGTAGATATTGACCTATTAAATGGACTGGAGAAGTACTTATTTCAGACATTATTTTAGTGAGAATGCCACCACACAACAAGATCAGATGAAAATTTAAGTAGATCTGGAAATCGTAGATGGTAAACACTGTACATCTAATTACTGCCGATGGTATGCACTACACAATTATCAGCTAAAACCATCACACTTTCTTTTTTCCTTAAAAAAATTCATCAATTATAATCATCTTACATTTACAACTATTTTCATGCATAATATGTATACTTTTAAAGTGGAAATACTTTGTACATCAACTTTTACAACTATACCCCCTATACATATCAAGACCTGCGTTTTTTTGTGTGGCACGGATGGGAACGTCCGCGTTTTTTTTTTCTGCGGCATGCGAATGGTTAAACAACTGAAGAACAGAATCGTGCCTTTACACCAGGAGATTGCAAATGCATGGGTTCTTCACAACAATGCGCTAAGCCAAACGTTACTGATAGAGTTTCTGGCAAAACAAACTTTGGCAATGCTGTGCCAACCTCCATACAGCCCAGCTGACTTCTTTTTGTTTCCCCAGCTCAAATCAAGCTTGAAAGGCCACCATTTTGGACCGTTAATGAAACGTAAGCTGCTGTGACAAGTGCTTTGAAGGAGATCCCTATTCAAGACTTTCAGGCGAGCTACAACGGTGTATTGATGCTCATGGATGTTATTTCGAAGAATTTTAAGTATATCTTGAACAAATTGAATTTTATGGAATCAGTCCGATTACTTACCGGACACACCTTGCATATAAACCAACACACCAAATTGTAACTTTGAAGATGAAACTACCTCCTTCAACTAAGACATCAGAGAAAACAAAGCAGACTGGAAGGTTTCTAGAGAATTGCAAATAAAATAAGGCAGATGGTTATTATCTACCTAAATTCATTCACAGACTTTCTTCTTCCAACTTATTTCTGGTCTGGTTTACCTTAATCTTTCTTCTTCCAACTTATTTCTGGTCTGGTTTACCTTAGTATCTCTGACTTCATGTGACACACTGGTAAGGCAACAAATGTTTCCATACACTGACAAACAGAAACTGTTTTGCAACCTCTCAGTGAATTGTTTCTGTTGGGTTTCTTTGGAACAGCTGACAAATGTCCGCAGTGAAATATTACTAGAAATAATGTGTCAAAAACTGTCAAAAGACATTCACAGCTTTAACACAAGTAATCTAAATGCGTACATTGTTATATACCACTACTCCTTTATGTTAGCTACATTTGTACATGAACAAAGAAGTAGTTCAAAAAAACACAAATTGCTCACAAACGCAAAAATATGGTTTACGTACACGATAATATAGTACATACATGTAAGGACTGAGAATACAAGGATGATAGTCTGAAAAAAAAAAAAAACACTGGACAGATATGCCAAGATCTCATTTGCTAAACTTACTAAAAGTAACACAAAACATGGTCATTGTTACTTTTGTAACTAGCTGAGGACATGTACACCCCCAAAAACTCATTTGTTACATTATGGAACAGACATATATACCATTACTACCTGTAACAAACTGAAAAAAAAAAAAAACTAATGCTATATTCAAACACGGTTTTTAAACCTGTCAAATCACTAAACAAACACAGCACACAAAATATGGTTATGGTTCCTGTACATCCAAAACTTGGCTGCTTCTCACACACAGCTTTACTCCTTCCTCAAGACTGTTAACATGTTAACAGTCTTTTTTTTATTTTTTCCCTAACATACAAACTAAACCTGATAGTTTTCATACTCAGAAAGCATGACTTCACCCACAAAGTAAAACCATCACAACAACATATTCATCAACTAATATCTATGACAATTTGTTAATCAGAAGATATGAATTATGCTGAACCTTACCAACTGACATGTCCGCAACCAATGAAACATGAAACTTACTATGTAATCATCAAAAATCAAGTTTTTTTTTGGATGTTTTTTTGTCCCCAATTCATTTTATACAGCACAATTTACAGAGCCATAAAACAAACTTGCATTTTAAAAAAAAAATGCCTAAAAAAAGTATTATCGGCACGAAAACGGGTATTTTCACGACAGCTTAAAAAGTAATAAAAACATTCCACAACTTTTCACCCAAAGACAAAAACTGAACATTGAAAATTTTCTCTGATCTCAATCTCCCTTCTTGTCATCATCGTCATTATCGTTGTGTGTGTGCCAAGTAAGCCGCTCTTCATAAAATGCTATGACAATTTGGGGACATTTGACATTGGCCTGTCTTGCAGGGACCAAATCAGCCTCATCGCTTTCTTTCCTGCAAAAAAAAAAACCAGGAAAATATATGTAATTAAGTGAGAATAAACATCTCACAAAGCCCTGTATATCCCCACCCTCCATCCTCCCATTTTTATCAGCCAAGGTTGAATTAGAAGACATTAGAGATGTTGACTCAATCAACTTGGACATAAGTGACTAAAGACTTGAACATATAGTAGTGACTCAATACACAACTTGAGATTTTGTAGTCAACCAACTGACCTTACCAAAGAGCTACCAGTAAGAGAATACAAGAAGATGAGATACTAGATACAGGAGAAAATTACAGAATACAGCACCACTTTACTTTCATTACAACCCATTACACATGCTGCTAATCTGATGAACAGAACCAACAGTCACTCTGTTATTTTTTTACTCATTTACTTGAGTCTATGCAATTCATAATATTCAAAATTCACCATACATACATAACATGCTTCTACATAGCCACACTGACTGGTAAAAACTGATATAATACAAATAAGCTTAACACTTCAAATTTTGCAAATCCACACCAGACAAATTTTGATATGAAAACAAAATTTAAAAAAAAAGGGGTAGGTAAAGGTAGTTAAAATTAAAACAGACATTTTAACTCATTCAAAACAAAAACTGCCACAATGGTACAGCAAAGCAACCTGCTAACCAATTCCTCTGTTTCACTCATCTCCCAGCACTAGTGTGAAGCCAGTCTCAAGAAACAGGCACACAGAGAAGATGTCTTCCTGGCCTTCTCATCTCACAATATTGCAGCTTAGAAACATCAAGACACTAACACTCCACACCCCTCTCCCAAGCAAATATCACTAAACTGATCACTACAAACACAGAACAAAATATCTAGATACAAAGATTAGAATGAAATCAAGGAAAATGGACCTCCTCTGACCCTCTTGAATGTTCAGTTTTATGTGGTACATGCTTAATCAAAATTAGTTTTTTGGTATAGGTATATATGAGATTCTGATTTGATGGACCCTTGACACAGTGCTGGAGAACCTTGACTTTGCAGACGACATTTGTCTACTATCAAGCAGCCACAAAGACATGCAAGATAAAATAAACAAGCTAACTCAGAATGCAAACAACATAGGACTAAAGATCAACGTAGGAAATACAAAGTTAATGAAGCAAAAATGTGAACAACAGAAATGTACTCAGAGTAGATAGCAAGTTAGTGGAGGAGGTCAGCAAATTTGTATACCTTGGCAGTAGAAAAATAGAAAAAGGAGACGGCACAGAAGACATCAACAGCAGACTTACTAGAGCAAACCAGGCTTTTGCAGTGATGCAGACTATATGAAAATCTAAAAAACTAAGCATAAATACGAAAATCAGGATATTTAAGAGCAATGTTCTAAGTGCACTACTCTATGGAAGTGAATGCTGGAAAATCACCATTTGAATTCTTTCCAGACTAAATGTTTACGAAGAATTAGAAAAATATTTTGGCTAAAAACCATAAGATGAAGCCACTGACAGCAATTACTGAGGAAAGACGCTGGCAATGGTTGGGACATGTACTCCGAATGACTGACAACTCACTACCAAATATAGCACTAAGATGGACACCACAGGGGAACAGAAGTAAGGGTAGACCAAAAGAGACATGGAGAAGAACAACAGAGAGGATGTTGAACAAAACGGGGCTCATCTGGGCAAGAGCAGCAAAAAAAGGCAAAGGACAGGCATTTGTGGAAAACCCTTGTGGAAGCCCCATGTGCCCTGGGCACTTAAGGTTCAGAGAGAGAGAGAGAGAGATATAAGATTAAATCTATAAACATACACAAAGCCACTGTAGTAAAGCTGTCATAACAAAAATGCTAAAATACCTTAAAAAAAAATCAACATAAAACAGGTGAAATGAGATTTTCCGACACAGCTTCTTGCAAGTCACAGCTAAGTGATCCCTTTTTTCCTTCTTATTTGTTGTATATCAATCATCCATGTGACTATATTTGATCTTCTTTGTCCTGCATGTATTCTTTTTTTTTTATGAACATTACAAATGTGTGCACATTACTTAATAAAGCTGCTCCTACATTTGTTTTAAATAGTTTTAACATTTATACCAGATGGAAACATCAAGGAGATCTGAAGATACCTGTAAGATATGAACCAAATATTTTTTTTTTGTATGTCACAAAAGTTAAGAAGGAATCACAAGACCAAGTCTAATGAAGACTGCATGAATCTCATCATTTCACACAAAACAAACTTGAGAAAAAAATGGAAAAGAAGAGCAGGCTAATAAAAAGATAAATATTCCCCACAAATCTCACCATTTCATAAGAAACATAAGTTCTCCACTGCTGTCAGTTGCACCAATAATCCTCTCTGGAGCGAGTCCTCTGTCAAACCCACGAGGTTTATTGTCAGATTCCTAAACAAACATTTTTAATGAACCCATGAAAGAAATCGACAAAATATTATGACAATGGTAGTTTTCTATTTGTGAAAGTCCTGAAGAAAGCATATATTAGCTTTGCTGAACTTGACAAGCATGACCTTTGCTCCCACCACTAGTTCTGCCAATGTTATGAACAAATTACTGAAACACAAATGGTAAAACAAATACACACAACCTCACTTCTCTACTTGAAATGTACATTTTCCTCATTAAAATTAAGTCAAGCACCTGTCTCAATATTTAAAAGACACACCTCACAAATAAAAAATGTCCTATAATCTCTGCTTAGTTTACCACCATCCATCTTAAAACTTTCCCACAAGTCTCTGCTTAACAGCCTCTATATCAAAACAGAATCTCTACTTAATGGCCTCTAAATCAAAACTTTCCTAGAATCTCTAAAGAGCACATATTGTGAAAGTTTTCATGAATTTGTTTACCAGCATCAACATCAAAACCAGACATTTAATTCACACACGTGACTGGTGTTCTTACATCTTTCTTTTTCTTTTTTGTTTCCTCCTTTGCTCCATTTGAAGTTGATTTTCTTTTTGCACCCTTTTCTGAGTCTTTCTTTTTCTTTTTCTCTTCAAAAGCTGCGATCAGATCTGGACAATCAAGGTTTTCCTCAGGTTCCCATGTGTTTTCAGAACTGTGAACAAGAAAACTTGCACATTCATAACATGAAAGGAAAAAAAAAGAGGTATTTCCAAAAAGTAGACAAACTTCACTGTTCCATATCCAGATGTCAGAAAGTAGACAAACTTCACTTTTTCATATCTAGATGTCAGAAAGTAGACAAACTTCACTGTTTCATGCCTAGATATCAGAAAGTGGGCAAACTTCACTGTTTCATGCCTAGATGTTAGAAAGTAGACAAACTTCACTGTTTCATGTCTAGATGTCAGAAAGTAGACAAACTTCATTGTTTCATGCCTAGATATCAGAAAGTGGGCAAACTTCACTGTTTCATGCCTAGATATCAGAAAGTGGGCAAACTACACTGTTTCATGCCTAGATATCAGAAAGTGGGCAAACTACACTGTTTCATGCCTAGATATCAGAAAGTGGGCAAACTACACTGTTTCATGCCTAGATATCAGAAAGTGGGCAAACTACACTGTTTCACGCCTAGATGTCAGTGGGATACTGTTCCTTTGGTTCAATGCCTTATAGCAAAACATAAATAAATGTTTTCAAACAGCTTACAGCTTTATATAAACGGCCAAATTGTAAGCATAATGGAGAACTGTGTGGCCAAATCATGACTGCTAAATGGTACATGTACAGTTTGCTGTCACAGAAGCTATAATCTGGTCATTCTGTTTTTTTGAGCCTTTGCCAGCCTGCACATCTGAAAACCTGACCTCGTGCTCATATCATTCTCTGCACTGTCTGTCTCAATGATTTGTCTGACCAATGATATAAGCTGTGTGTACATCATCTCTGTCTAGAGTCCTCTGAAAGCACATCTGTGTCATATTCCGGCGTGTTTGGGGTTATAGGATCCACAACATTAGCAGTTTGATATCAGAGCAGAGAAATTTATAAGTCAATGTATTGTGGTAATGATTCAAGTAAAATTATGATTGCTTGCATCCATGGGAATTTATATTGTGAGTGCTGAAAAGTTATCTGCCCCAGCCAATATGTCCCAAAATCTGAGTGTAATTTTGTCATTGTAGCTGGAAAGAGTGTTAAAGCTCTAATCTACATGGAGTACAACAAAGAAAGATGAACAACAATTGCAGATCTTTGAGAACAAGATCCTAAGAAAAATATCTGGGCCCATAAAGGATACCAGCAGTGGAGAATGGAGAGCTAGAAAGAAAACTGAACTGAACAGTTTATTTAAACACCAACGAATTATAAATGTCTAGAAACTGAACAGACTATGCTGGCTGGGGCATGTAGAAAGAATGGAAGAGAACAGACAAATGAAAATGATGTACACATAAGAGATGAGGGAAACAAGACCAAGACAGTGATGGAAAGACAACATAGAAGAGGATATATAAAAGAAACTGGTGTCACCAACTGGAGAGAGAAGATTAGGAATAGAGGAATGGAGGTGAACTTTATCTGCAGCAAGGAGCCTTAATGGCTTGGAAAGCTGAAGAAGAAGCAGGAGGTGTCAATTTGCAGGATCATAGCACTAGTTTTTGTTTTTACTTTTTTTTTCCTTCTTCCTCAAATGAAGGATGGATAGACCCATGTGGAATTTTCAGGCAGAAAACTTCAAAAAAGAAATCCGTTGAGTGTATGCTGCTGATGCCGACCGACAAGCGCCCCTCATATACAACTGTGAAGAACTGGTGTGCTAACTTTCAGCATGGAGATTTCTAGACCAAAGATGCAGCAGATCTGGAAGACCTTCACCAATGTCAACTCCTAATCATGTTTATGACCTGATTTTAGCAAATCAATAAATATCAGCTAAAACAACTGATTAGACACCAGAGATATCCAGAGAAAGAGTATCTGGGTATAGGAGTTCCTAAATGTTTGAATGCTGACAAGAAATGAAATCAAGCGGACAGCTCCAAGTTGACTGTATTCCGAGTCATCTAGTGGCAAACTTGTAGGAGGGTCTCATCACTGTGGGTGAAACATGGTTAAGAAATCAAACAACACTTTGCAGTAGTGGCACTCAGCTCCGCCACTGCTGAATAAATCCAAACCTACAGGTCAGCAGGAAAGGCTTTGGCCTGTGTAATAAGGAAGGTATTTTGATGACTGACTTGTGTCCCCTTTCTGCAGAACAATTTGTCCTATCATAAGACAGATGTAAAGAATTTTGGGCTTAAGTGTGTAAATCACACACTCTATTCACCAATCCTGTTACATATATTTCCTGTTTTCCAAACATAAAATGTGATCGAAAGGGAGAACAATTTTTGGATGATTCAGAGATCAATCAATCAAGTGCCATGCCGAGTGGCATAGACGATCACTTCTCTCCACAATTCCGTTTTTTAGACTTGATTATGAGATCCGCCGGTGACTTTCTTCCTAGCCACACTGACAGCCCATCCAGTAACTTCTCTGTCTTCCGCTGCCCCTTCTTCCCTCAATTTTTCCAGTTGCCACAGTGTGTTCCAATTATCCTCTTTTCAGAAAATGTCCTACAAATCCTGCCTGTCTGCCTCTGATCTTTGCTGTAATCTGCCTTTTAACTCCAGGCTCTCTTAAGACCTCTTCGTTGCTTTTCTTAGCTGTCCATGGTACTTTTAACATCTTACTTATGAACCACATTTCCATGACCTCCATTTCTTACTGTACTCTCTTATTCATGGACCATGCTTCACATCCATAAAACAAAACTGGCCCAGTTTAACATTTAAGTACTCAGAATCTTGTTTCCATTGATATAGATCTGTTGCACAAGATGTTTCTCATTTTCTGGAATGCTGACTTGGCCTGCTTTTTACTTTGTTGTGACATTTCCCATCAGCTATTATAATCATTCCTAAGCACTTGAATCTATCATCTTGTTTCAGTTCTGTGCCATCGATGGTAATGCTACATTTTGGTGGTATCCTTTTCTTTGAGATGACCATCACTTCAGCCTTCGTTTTATTCAGACTGAGACCGTTACTTTTACTTTCATGAACCACAATATCCAGAAGAGCTTTTAGCTTCCCTTCACTTTTAGCAAACAGAACTGTTTTGTCTGCATATCTTCAGAGATAACAGCAGTACTTCAGTGACCAGACACAAGATTTTATTTTTTTTTTTAGGTCTGGTTAAAGAAACTTGAGAGCTTGTCTCATGCACGCATTTCTGAATGGCACAATCTTTGGAAGGTAGATAAAGTGTGAAAGATGACGTATTTTTTTGTCGCACCTTGTAATGATGTTCTATCATTTTCTTTATTTATTATCAAGCAAGAATTTTTTTTTAATCTTAACAACTTGAAGGCAAAATGTGTTAAAAAAATTTTAAAGCAAGGGAACATATCAAGAATGATATGTATGCTGCCTTGTACCATAATATGTTCTGTGTAAAAGTGACCATAATAGAGATTCAAGAATAAAGATCTATTGGCAGATGTAAGCAAGAAAAATGTTATCTGCACAGATAAACATCAACCATTCTTCTAAAACATAAGAGACATTACACATAAATTATAATCAATGCATAAACTCTGTCCCATCAATTTAAAGAGAAGAAAAATGCATTTCATCTTTGACATTGTCTGTCACTCAAACATCACCCGCTGCTGCCTCCCTTGCATGTTTGTTGTGAAGTGGAATCCACAAAAGCTAACTGCCGAGTGTAAGCAAAATATTTATTTTAAATAAATAAGCCACCTGTCTGAATCAAATTGGTTTGATGGTAGCACCGCCTGTCATTTAGTTTGGTAATAACTTGCTGTTCATTCAATCATTCATTTGCATGTCCCCTGCAGAACTTTGCCTCCCTAACAGCACTCCTGTAGGCCTCTCAGTTGTGAGCAAAATGGCCTGTTGCTGATGCATCCATTTGCAGATCATTAACGATATCTTGCAGCCATCTTCGCTTTGGTCTTCCTCTCTTTCTTTTCCCCATTATGCACGCTTCCAAGACAGTTTTCTGTAGATTATCATGATGTTTAATGTGTCCAAAATATTTAAGTTTTCTCTCTTTAATCCCCTTTACTAGCCAGCGTTCTTCAATATTAAGTTCTTGTAGTATGGATATATTTATTCTTTTTCTGTGTCCATGGTATATGAAGAACTCTTCTGTAGCATTTACATTCAAAAGAATGTGTGTGTTTCTCAGATGTTTTGTTAAGTATCTTGCTGTAGCTGTTTTAAATGTGCAGCAAAATACTTCTCTGTTTTACTCAGGTCTACGTGCTGTCTGTTTAAGTCAACGCCATTTTCCCTACCAACATTTCTGCAAGGATCTAGTGTCAATTACAGCATGACCGAGACTCCATATTCTTAGTAGATATATCATCTACAAGATTATCTCTTCTTCTGCATCTGTTGTCAAGGTTGAAGGTTGTGAAGGATGACTGAGAATTATATACCACATCCCAAAATTGGAATGTCTAAGAAATTTTTTGTGTAAACTGCTGAAAGGAACATGCAAAACATACACAAACGTGCACTTACTCTGGATAACCTTTCCATTTTAGCAGATATTCTTTCTTTCCTCCCCTGACGCGAGAATCAACCACCTTCTCTACAGTGAACTCCTCCTCATCACCTTCCTCGGCCTCCTCCTCAACAACGGGATCATCTTTGGATTTTTCTGTGACAGAGTCAAGTGATGAGAAATGAAGGACAGAAAAATAAAAAAATCAAACAATTTCCAAACAAAAGTGGGAAAAAAAAAAGAAACCAAATGAGTTCCAAACAAAAATGGAACCAGTTGCATATGGTGATTTGTCTGTAAGATCGTGGCACCAGAACAGTAGGGTCATCATGCCATGTCACTTGCTGAGTTTAAGTAACTGCTCCTTTCTCCTACTCCCATCCCCTCTTTTTTTTTTTTTCTAAACAACCATCTTCTCCATCCCCCCCCCCATTAGTTAGTAACATATATTATTGGTGATCTAGTTGTATTTGAATATATTTACTGCTTTGCAATTTTTTAAAAACTGCACCAAGTAGCTTCTTGTATACCGACGTATGCAATCTTTACATTCTACACTGGTTTTTTTTTATTATATGAAATATCCACATATTAAATGAATATCAGAACAGATGCAGCAGCCAATCATGGGCATACTCTGTGATCACTTGAATAACCCAAGGAACTGGTCCATCCCATGAATACTTACTAAACAGGCATACAGGAGTTTCAATTCCTCAAGGGGAAAACAAAACAAAACAAAACAGAGTACTGGCTAGCTCTAATAAACACAGAAAACAGCATTTTGACATTTTATGGAAATAATGCCATCTTACACAGGATGGCAATCAAGACAAATATATACTGTACTGCTTAGACTATACAAGCAATGCTGTCTAGCTCATATTCATGAAATGGACAACAGACACATCTTTTGAAATATTCAGTGTATGGTACAAGGATGGCCTCTAAAATTATGCAAGGGCTATGCTGCCAAATGTCTCAAGTTTAAATGCACTCACTGTCACTGACTCAGTAAAATAAAATAAACGTGTGCACCAGCTGGAAGTTAATGGCATAAGGGGAAAAAAATAAATAAATAAAAAATCAAACGATGCACATGATAAATTCTGTTCCATGGCCTGACCCACTGACCTGAACAAGGTTACCTAAATCTATTGCTAAGGCCAGGTCAGCACTTTTTTCAAGTTCTTCTCTTATAATCTCATGCTTTCTGCCTTGTTTTCAGCCTCATTGGCCAGGTCTGGTTACAGATTCTACCAGCTGGGTACTTTTATATAAAAGCCAATATAATCTGAAGCCTGGATTCCAGTCATTCGTGTAGGATATACAATGTTTACAAAGGCGACCCAATGGTCTGTCAACAGTATGCACACCCTCTCTGGCAGTGATTTTGTTAGAATTTTATAAACTGGCACGATGTGTGCCTTGTCTTTCACCTTGCATGCAGCACTTTTTGAATTACTGGTTTTGTCACTGCAACATTCAGTACCGTATATTTGTTTTTTTCCTAATGTAAAATTGAACACATTTTACATATATTGCTGTGGATTATAATGTTCATGTGAATTTTGTTCCTACTTTGTCTGCAGGAAGATTTAATCTTTCCAAACCTTCATAAGGTGAACCAAATCAACACTGGTTGATTCTCCTCCATGTATACTGCACATCAAAAATCTGCCTACTGGCCCAATTACCCTCTAACCAATTTCTCTGGCAACAGCCTCTGCAAGTTTCTTTTTTTTTTTGTTGTCTAAATCGTCAATTTACTGGCAATTGCCAGTTAATATGATACAATTTTTTTTACAAAATGAAACAACAAGGATAGTTGCTTGTCAGCTATCATTCACTGGCTCTGAGACAGTAGATTTAGAAGATTGGATAGTTGCTTGTCAGCTATCATTCACTGGCTCTGAGACAGTGATTTCAGCTTCTGACGTACAAAGAACCATTAAATATGACAAGTTTGATCCCCAATTTAACCAAGTACAAAGTCTGGAAGAAGCCACAGCTTTCCTCCAATAGACATGTGAAAATCATCACTTCTTCAGTAAAGTACTAAGTAATTATAAATCTCCAGCCTTTTTTTGCAATTATCAAATTCAAAGTTTATTTCCAGTTCTGATGGCAACCTTCTAGTCTGGTTGGTTGACTGGTTGCATAGTTCTATATACATTAACATACATGCTCTGAAACCTAAACTCCTACTTGAGTGTTTACATGTATGAGATATAATCAGTTTGTTCAGACGAAACAAAATTTTATCAGATAAAATTACAATTTTTAATGAGGTAACTTACAAAACGAACAAAAATCATTTTAATCCTACAAAATGAGGCAGTGGTGCTATGACAGAGGAGGTATTCTCCCCTGATGAGACAAACATGTTAACCAGACTTCAAAGTATCACATCATCACTAAACTTTTATTTCATCCTGTAGCACACACCATTGGCTCCAGTGTCTCTAATTTCTGCATTAATTTTTTTGTTTTGCCGTTCTTTAGCTTTTGGTCATCTGAAACCTACCCACAAGCTAGAAGGACTATGCAGGCTGTGGCCATTTACCCACACCTAGCCTTCACAGTGAGCTCCTTCACCATCTTAGCAGGCATCTGCTGCAAGGACAAGATCCTCCTATGAGGCTAGGAAGGGAAGTGTGTGTGTGGATAATCTGACCTCAGAGTAAGATCATGAGGAGACATTCACCTCCTACCAAAAACTGAGGAAAAAAAAAAAAAAAAAGAGAAGTAGACAATAAAGGAGACACTGCCTCAACTTACCAGACATGAAGCTACGAGGCCCTAACTTACCCGACATTGTGTTATGCAAATGTCAAGTTTTCAATCCACAAGGCCCTCGGAAACCGTCTGCAATGAAAAGGAAAGGAAATGCTTTTAAAAAAAATCAACTTATAACACATTCAATGACGGGGGGGGGGGGGTCACACATAATTTTGTAGACGCATTTCTTTTTTAGGATTCCAAAAGACAAGTAGGATAACACAAGAATGAAATAGTCCACCAAAAAAGTTACAGAAGATTAGTGAGATAGTGAAAATGAACGATATGGTAGATATCAGAAGATGGCCAGGACAACACAAGAATAAAGGTTACAGCAGATTCCAGGAGAACATCTTGACTTTACTATTTTGTTTGAGTATAAGATCTGGGTTAATATATTAACTCATTTAACAGTCACAAAAACAGGCTCCTGATGTCATGGTAGCATGACAAAACATTAAGCAGTATATGCTGTAACAGAAAAGGAAATGTACATATATTCTGTTGTTTAAAGTGAGGAAATCTGTGGGTATTTATATGTATACTGTTAAAAAAAAAAAAAAAACAATACGATGTTGTAATTTAAACTGAAGTTTGCTGATCAGACAAGGGTAAATAGCTTGAAATGTTCACTTGGACACCAACTTCACGTGCTGACCTGAATTGTACTCAGCAGATGATCCAAGAGCACTGAAAAGTGACACTAGTCAAAACAGCATTTTTGACAATAACTCATTACAGATTGAGAATACTGTGAAACTTACTTAACATAAAAATCGCTAACCATGTTATTGAATACCTTAAAAGATCGATGCTCCTTGAATCAATTCATTTGAAAATTCAGTGCGCAAGTATGGCTAATTTCACTACAGAACAACAACTCAACATCATTGGATATTTACAGATTGGACAGTTACAAAGTGTAGTGGCCAGACAATTTAATGTGATTAGAAGCATTATTAGTAGCCTTTGGAGATGATTTCAAGAAACTGGCTCAGCTGCAGATTGACCATGCAGTGGAAGACCCATAGTCACAACTCCTGCCAAAGACCAATTAATACGGCTGCATCACCTCAGGAATCGATTTGCATCTGCATCCTCAACAGTCCGGTCAATGACAGCAGTTCGTCGAATTTCAGATCAAATGGTCAGGAACCAGCTTCACGACGCTGGTCTTTGGGCTAGACGACCCCTACAGAGGATCTGTTCTTACAGACCGGCATCGCCTGAACCAACTGCAGTGGGCGAACTAGCATCATCAATGGACAGGTGCGAATAATTGGAGAAGGGTTTGGTTTAGTGAGGAATCAGTCTTTCTGCTCCAGTGACTTGATGGACGGAGAATAGCTTACTACAGAGTCTATCAGCGCTAGGCCCAGAATTATGTGGGTGAGGCTTCTCCACATGGTGGTGGAGGTGTACTGGTGTGGGGGACGATCAACTTCATAGGAAGAAGTGACCTGGTGCAAATTGAAGGACGCCTGAATGCCCAGTGATACGTCACTGAAATTCTTCGTCCTCACGTCCTTCCACATCTGGCTGCACCAAGGTCAATGTTTCAGTAGGATAACATTCGACCTCATGTAGCACAACTCACCACCCAGTTCCTCACTGACATCGTCCAGACCTTTCCGTGGCCATCCATGTAATCAGACATGAACCCAATAACACTTATAGGGTGATCTCAACATACAAGTCCACCAGTGAGACTTGGCGCCAACCAATCTCCGACAGTTGTCTCTTGCACTGCGGGAAGAGTGGGCAGCCATCCTACAACAGATCCAACGGCTAATCGGATCCATGTCAAGGAGATGTCGTTCTCTGATACAGGGCAGAGGAGACCATACGCCTTACTCAAACGGAGGCCTCAGTCGTAAAGAATAAAAGTCCACACCAAATTTAATGAACATCATTTCATTGTTAAAGTCTTAAAGTTTCCTCATGCCAAGATTGAAACATTAATTCCGTAAAATAAAATTTTGATACAAGTTTGAAATTTGGTGTCCATTACGACAGTGTTGAGTTTTTTTAACACTATATATAACATATACAACACATATAAGGCAAACAATTTGCCCTTATACATAATCTGATATAACAATAACATATGCAAAACTGTCAATGTATCTTACTGTCATATTCTTCTGAGGGCTAAATTACATCAACCACGTGGATTTTAAAACGACTGAACTTCTTTTAATGTTTCTAAGAAAAAGAAAAGGCAGCCATAGATCAATACACCACAGCTTCGTTGTTTATCTCACTTACGAAGTCTCTTTTGTTTTTAAACCCCAAACAAGTTTTAAATCATATTATTTGGTGGAAAAAAATATGTTTCAGAAAACAGAATTACCCTTTAATACTGTCCATATAAAACACATTTACAAAATATCACTTGACGAGCCCGCCATTTTGATAAAGCTCCGATTTTCAACGCATGAAAATGGTCACCGGCGAAAATGCACTGATTTTGCTGGGCAAGTTAATTCAGTTCTAAATATCTATGGCCGCGGCAGATGCAGTGACGATGGTGTTCCTATGCAAAGTACAACACAGAAGCAAGAAATGATACAGTAATAAAAAAAACAAAAGATGTAAGTACCGTGGTAGGTCGTCAACAGCGTTGTCGTTTTTCCTCCTTTCAGATGTGGCGCATGCGCTGTAGAAACATCCGGGAAATTATAACGCGGGAAGTCACCGTTGTTCACATATCACTTGGCGGAAATTTTTTTTTTTCCCTACATGCTCACCTTTAATTTCTGGAGAACTTCTACAAGCTTTCCAATAACACTTTGCTGTAGTAATTATTTAGTTCTCTGACATATGCTGTCTTTTGTGATGTATTATGAATTCTGACATAATCTTGTAACAATGGGGCTGATTTTTACGCCAAATTCCCCCCCCCCAAAAAAAAACCCAGTTATCCAAGCTTATGTCATTAACTCATATCACCTAGGTCCCTGAGCAAAACTTAGTAAGGTTTCCACCACCATCCGACCTGCACCGTCTACTTGATATTGGGCCTGAATTTGCTCTAGCAGTGATCTTTATGACCATATTCCAAACACAACTGATACATCACTTGCTTTTGTCACCTTCCTTATATACCTTTCATTGTTCAGGGGACAAACACATCTTGACAGAGCTCGGCGATTTGCTTAATATAATGGGATATGGGGTAATGGTTTTCTGTAATTTCCTATCTCCACATCTTGCATGGGCGGCCGTTCTGCGTTTCCAACAATTCTTAGCGTGAATGTTTTCTGTGCTGTACAGTCTGGTGGTAGTCATGTAAAGTACCCAAAATATTTGTTTTTTGGGTATAGTGTAATACTCCACCTTTGTCCTGATGGTGTCATTTCTTGTTTGGAATCTTTTTTTTTTTTGTTACATTTAGTATTCTCCAACCATCTCATTTCTGTTGTGATGATTTTCCTTTTGTTTTTGGGTGTTAATATGCATGTTTGAAATTGACAACACAGGATGGGAGGAAGATTGTGTTGTACAGTGCTCTAGTTGTTTCAGCTGTGATGTGTTTGTTTTTTTTAGTAAAGGTGTCATTTGTCCAATGACCTGATTTGCTTTATTGCATCTGTTCTGTTGTGGCAATGATTTTCCCTAAGGACGATATTGTACCATCTGGGTAACTCTTCGCTCGTTTCAAAGGCTGATTGTCCAGGAAGATCTTTGTTGGGGTTTCTTCTCTGGCAGTGGTCATGACTTCCATTTTTTCAGCACTGATTTTCATGTTGTGGTTTTTACATAGCCTGTCTAAGTTATCCATATCCTACTGTACTCTGATGAGACTACTAGAAGTGCTTGGGTGCCTACATGCCAGCAAAAGGGATTTATGGCCCATCTGTTGGGTTTGTTTTCTAAAGGGTGTTGCGAGTTTAGTGGCACTGTTTCTGGAGCTAGGATAATTGGGCAATTTTGTGGCGGAACTTTTATTATGCGTGCTAGCTTTTTTTTTTTTTTTTGCTGATGTCAGCATATGTTAAGACTAGTCAGGGAGATAGTACACAGCCCTGCCTCATTCAAGATTTTATGGTGAAAGGTTTGAAGCATTTGTTCTAACTGTATACTGACTGTTTTCACATAGGTTTCTGCACAAGCTGATCAAAAGTGTACTAGCTCCTTAATGTTGTAAGATTTCCCATAGTTTATGAAACACTTTGTTTTTTTTATCTACATAGGCAAAATGTGAATATGCCATTGTCTTTTATACAGTATAACATCCTGGCGCAGCAGAAATAGTTATAAATGATGTTTCATACGAAATAATAATCTGCCTTCGTAAAGTGTGCTTCTTCCTTATGGTTGAGCTCCTAGGCTTAGCCTTTTCACCCTAAACCTCCACCGAATGTAATCCAGTGGTACAATATAGTGAGAAAAATCCAGAAACTGCATAGGAAAGTCTGGAAGGAAGGTAAATCAGGTGACATGACAAGTTTTTTATACTATATTGTACTGAGATAATGGCCTTTACTTTCATAATGTGCAGCTTTTCAGAGACTCATTTGACATTCTTCTTCTTTGAACAGTTTCAGACATCAACTCTTCATCTTTGAAGAATACTGCAGTTTCTCTCAGGCTGTCAAGATCACCGTACACAAATATAACAAAAGAGATACCAAACAAGAAACGGCACCATCAGGACAAAGGTGGAGTATTATCAGGTAAGTAGTACACTATATCCAAAAACAAGTCAAATATTTTGGCCACTTTACGTAACTCCCACCAGACAGTACAGCACAGAAAACATTCGCGCTAAGAACTGTCATGGATTGGTACAAGTGATGGCCAAAAGCACCATTTCAGTTCTTCAAATGAAAAGCAGTCCTGTAATAGGTGCTAGGGTATCATTTTGTCAGCACCACAGATGCATTCATCGGCTGTGCCTGTCTTGAGCCAGTTAAACATGCGATGTCTCGATCTGTTCCGAGTCTAAAAATCTTGACTTGTTCTCTGGTGAGCTGGTAGTAGAATCTGACATTTGCAATTGTTGCAATTTTTCTTTTATTTGTGGACTTTTTTTTTATTACTGTTCTGTTATCAGCATTTCATGAAGTCATTGGATGAATACTGACACATCACGTATTTAAAATATCTCATACTTTGTTTTTTTATCAATCATTATTTAAAATGTCATATTATATCTCTACATTTGTTTTACTGCCCTACAATTCTTATTGTGCATGTGAGTAGACCCGACAGGCTTTTGCCCTAGCAGAATTCTGGGAAATCTATCGAGGATATGGGTGCAGGCACTCAAGTGCCATGATTTTGATGAAGCCATTTTCTGAACAATGAACAAACGATTTTACTGCATGTTATAATGCTACTGACGCATGTGCCACTTGAAGTGATGCAAATTCATCTTGGAGGAAAATATATATAAGCCTATCAGGAAACAAAACGCACATTTCATCGTAGCCTCACAAGTCAATGAAGAGCATCTTCACTGTATTATGGCTTAGACATCCACAAAGTAAGTTCCAAGTTTCAATCCTAGCAGATAGCTCTAAGTCTTTCAAAGGGAAATGTATGTGAATGCAAGGGGAGGGAGGGGGGGTGTCATTGTCTCCTTACTTCTCTTAGCAAAACAAAAGCAAGAATAGTGGGGAAACAGATCCTTACTGTAACTGATTAAATATATGGATTTTTTTGTTTTTTGTCAATATGACTAAACGGATTCTTTCTATGCTATCATGACCAGAAATAAAGATCATTCTTTTTTCCCAGCATAACTCAGAAAACAGATCCTACCATGTCGGCATGACTCAATAACCAGATCTTCCCATGCTGGCATAACCTAATAAACAGATCCTCCCATGCCGGCATAACCTAATAAACAGATCCTCCCATGCCGGCATAACCTAATAAACAGATCCTCCCATGCTGGCATAATATAATAAACAGATCCTCCCATGCTGGCATGATTCAATAACCAGATCCTCCCATGCCGGCATAACCTAATAAACAGATCCTCCCATGCCGGCATAATATAATAAACAGATCCTCCCATGCCGGCATAACCTGATAAACAGATCCTCCCATGCCAACATAACCTAATAAACAGATCCTCCCATGCCGGCATAACTTAATAAACAGATCCTCCCATGCCGGCATAACCTAATAAACAGATCCTCCCATGCTGGCATAACCTAATAAACAGGTTTGTCCCTTGCTGGCTTGACCTAATAAACAGATCCTTCCCATGCCAACATGGCCCAATAAACAGTTTCTTCCCTTGCCAGAATGATCAGAAGAAAAAGATATTTTTCAGGTTCTGTCACAAAGTCTTATTGGACCAAAGAAAGCTATATAATTCTGATCAGAAAAAAAAAAACCATTACCAAACAATGGACGCTCAAAATTACTACAAAAAGTGTTTAATCTATTAACTATAAAACAATTAACAGCAAATAAATTCAGTGATATGATTGTCATCAAAGTTAAAGAGAGGGCAGACGGTCAGATGTGCAACGCACACAAACAAAAACAAACAAGTAACTAAATCTCTTTAATGTCAAATGTTGCCAGGACCATTTTTGTTTTAGACATCTTCACTTTTGACAACTGTCAAAGTATTAGCTACTGCCTTCACAATTCTCGGAGCCAGACACCATTTCCCAGGCAGCATCACTACTGCTGCTGCCTGAATCCACCACCACAGGCTCTGAGATGACACCCTGTTCTTCTTTGTCAGTTCCAGCACTGCCACTAGACCCATCAACTACAGCCATCACACCATGCTCCCCTCCAGCCAACCTGGTACACCCTGCAGTCATATCTGCATCAACAGCATCTAAATCATCAGAGGAGTCTTTAACAATCTTAAACTGTACAGATTCTGGAACAACACCACTCTCTGCTACTTTCCCCTTTGTTTCAAACTTCTTCATCTGACTTCCAAAATGGCCCTCTGTAAGCTCAGTTTCTGGGTTTTCAAATGACACATCAACACCACCATCTACACTGAGAGTGTTGTCCTCTGAATAGTCCTCCTTGCTGTGTGTTGATAGATTCTGCCGCAGAGTTGAGTCTTCCAAGGACTCTCCTAGTGGCAGCCCAATTCCCTCAGTACTGAATGACTGGAAATCTGCTGAAAATGAAAACCATGATTGACATTTTCATTTTTTCTATGACTCCCTGTTTTAAGGAAAACAATACTCGTCAATAAGCATCAAACAAGGAGAAGATAACAAAGAAAGCTTTATTTTATTATGAAAGGATTAAAGAAAACTAATATTACAGAACAGAATGATCACAGCTCCTCAGATCATCAGAGGGAACAACCCCTAACTCAGACGAACATTCCAGTCCTCTATAAAAGGTGCTTGCATCTGGTCGTTCTTCCAGTAGTCTATGAGTCTATATGTGACCCCTGTTTTATCTCTATACTCGCCAGAAGAAGTCAAAGCAGTCTCTTGCAAAACAGTGAGTCATGACAAATCTCGGCCGTACTGTACTGAGAGCTGTCAACAATCTTTTTCATGCCATTCATCATTACTTTTTACTTAACAATCAGAATTAGGTCATTAATACCAGGGTTTTCTTTTCAGCGACCTTACTTGAAAGATCGTGTACTCTGGAGAAGCATAATACCCAACGCCAGTCAGCACGGCACCTAATGATGATGATGCCCTTACTTGTCCTTCATTGATCTACATCTCAAGCTGATCTGCACTAAATTATTCTCCTAATTAGAAGCACAATGGGTATATGATTTAGAACAGAGGTTTTCAAACTGTGCTTCGTGGAGCCCTTGAGCTCCACTGCAGGTATTTCAGGCTCTGTGAGGCAAAAATAAATTTTTTTTTTGTTGTTTTCCACACAATAAAAGAGGATCAGTTATTTCAAATCTGAATAAAGAAAAATTTGTCATAAGCACAGCCAAAACATGTAAGGTTTTCCATTCTTTTCATACTCAATATCTGACATCACTGCACAGAAGCAGACATGACAAAAGCAAATGCATCATGTGACTGTGCCACATGGCAAGATCATGCACAAAGTTACTAGCAGCAGTTCACTGATGATAGTGGGTGCTGACTACAGTTTTCCAGAAAATTGCATTTTGTGTCAGCAAAAATACCTATGTACATAAAGTACAAAAATAATTACTACCCTTGTAGTGGACAGATGACTGAATATGAATAATATGTCATTTGATGTGACTGGATGGATTACTATAGCCTACTTCTAGCAGATTTACCTCTTTCTGAACCAAGCTGTCTTTCTGACGAAGTGTCTTCAGCTGGGTGTTCCTGTTCAGAAGTTAATAAATATAGGCTTCAATATAAGAAGTGGCTAAATTATAAATACAGGATTAAACATAAGAACTGGCTAAATTATAAATACAGGATTAAATACAGGAACTGGCTAAATTATAAATACAATCTTAAATATAAGGACTCGCTAAACTATTAACAAATTATGATAAAAGAAACAGATGATGTGTACGAGTTGAGACAACCATATCACTGCTAACACTGTTATCATGGGCTGCCAAGCAGTTCAACTCAAGACTTTTAGTATTTCTGGTAATAAAAAAAAAATCTGGCCAATGTGGTAAAAACTAATGTATTCCTTGTAAAATCACACACCACAGTTAATTCAATAATTCTGTTCTACACTTGCGGCCCAAGGAACCTTACAGTTCTTTCGAGTAACTTCTGTATTTCCTTCTCCTTACCCTACATCAATCTGAGCAGTTAAACAACCTTCAGTTCTCAAACTGAACACTGCCTGAAGTGTACAACTGTCATTTTCTTTTCAGACTGAATTAAAAAAAAAAGGTAAAATTCCCGTTTCCATGCCATTAAGGCATATTGGGGAATACGGTGTTAGTCCCGTATTTTCCATGACCTTCAGCACATGAAAGTGTGATATGGTCAGTATCACGTCTGGCCACTTTACCTTCCCAGATTTCTCTTGTACCCATTTTTAGAGGCTGGGTGAACCTTGGGGCCTTCTTCGGTGTGTACCAGAAAAAATCCCACTGCTGGGACTGAAACCGATACCACCAGATTAGTAAACCGAGTGCCTAACCACTCAGCTAACCAGGCCTTTTTTCAGATTGAATGCTAAATGAAATATACAACTTTCAGTTTTCAGACTGAGTGTGAATGAAATATACAACTTTCAGTTTTCAGACTGAGTGTGAATGAAATATACAACTTTCAGTTTTCAGACTGAGTGTGAATGAAATATACAACTTTCAGTTTTCAGACTGAGTGTGAATGAAATATACAACTTTCAGTTTTCAGACTGAGTGTGAATGAAATATACAACTTTCAGTTTTCAGACTGAGTGTGAATGAAATATACAACTTTCAGTTTTCAGAGTGAGTGTGAATGAAATATACAACTTTCAGTTTTCAGACTGAGTGTGAATGAAATATACAACTTTCAGTTTTCAGACTGTGTGTGAATGAAATATACAACTTTCAGTTTTCAGACTGTGTGTGAATGAAATATACAACTTTCAGTTTTCAGACTGAGTGTGAATGAAATATACAACTTTCAGTTTTCAGACTGTGTGTGAATGAAATATACAACTTTCAGTTTTCAGACTGTGTGTGAATGAAATATACAACTTTCAGTTTTCAGACTGTGTGTGAATGAAATATACAACTTTCAGTTTTCAGACTGAGTGTGAATGAAATATACAACTTTCAATATTTAGACTAAATGCTAAATGAAATATACAACTTTCAACTTTTTGCCAACTAAAGTGTCTTCAATATTCAGACTGAATCACAGCTGGCTGTATGTTCAGTTTAAGCAGCAGTTAAAGATCTGAATGAATGTGGTCACTTACCTCTGTGTCTGTGCTCAAGGTGAGAGGACGCATGCTCTCAGAGTCCTTGCTTGAATGGACGCTGCTCGACACGGATGACTCTGCACTCCTGTGGTCTATTGTAGGCTCTTTGTGAACAGGTGTATGGACTGTGTTAAGACTTAAAAACAAAAACATCATCTGTATACAGGGGGGGGGACTCTTTCTACATACACAGCTTTTTAAAAATTACAGATTTGTTATTTCTTTGAAACAGATCTATCTTTTTCCTTGAAATCCCTCTAATTTTGATTCTTATATCTGCATTATATCTTATATCTGATGATGATGATTATGATTCTAACATCTGCCAATCTAAAATCTTTTCAATATAATATCCATCATTTAAATCTTAACAATGTAGTCCTCTTATTCAATGTGTATACATCATTCACTAGAACCATCACTTCTATCTGGCATTACAGATCAGTCTCTCCATCCACCAAACAACCAGCGATTGCTTCGTCAGCTTATTTATTCTATGAGTTTCTACAACACACTGATAAGACCACATCATCAGTTTCTACAACACACTGATAAGACCACATCACCAGTTTCTACAACACACTGATAAGACCACATCACCAGTTTCTACAACACACTGATAAGACCACATCACCAGTTTCTACAACACACTGATAAGACCACATCACCAGTTTCTACAACACACTGATAAGGCCACATCACCAGTTTCTACACCACACTGATAAGGCCACATCATCAGTTTCTACAACACACTGATGAGACCACATCACCAGTTTCTACACCACGCTGATAAGGCCACATCACCAGTTTCTACAACACACTGATGAGACCACATCACCAGTTTCTACAACACACTGATGAGACCACATCATCAGTTTCTACAACACACTGATGAGACCACATCATCAGTTTCTACAACACACTGATGAGACCACATCACCAGTTTCTGCAACACACTGATAAGACCACATCATCAGTTTCTACAACACACTGATGAGACACATCACCAGTTTCTGCAACACACTGATGAGACACATCACCAGTTTCTACAACACATTGATGGGACCACATCACCAGATTTTTTGTTTGCTAGAGTGGATGGTTGAAGTTTCAGCTGTCTTAGAAATTTTGTTTCATGTGATATGTTAGATCTGAATGAACTAAAAGGCCTTGCTAACAAATGTCCTTTCATTTAAATAAGTTGTAGATTTTTGCCTATGCATGTGTCATCAAGTCACCTTAGTTGTAAAATTTGGTACCTGACATACCCAGAAAACAGGGAATACCAAGTATGTCTGCATTTCATGTGGGCAAATTAAAAAAAAAAAACATATTTCATTTCTCTCCTTAAAGAGGGCATCTTGCTTACAACTGAGAGGCCTACAGGAGAGCTGTTAGGGAGGCAAAGTTCCACAAGGGACATGCAAATGACTGAATGACTGACTTTAAAGAGGAAAGTAGCAAAACAAATCCAAAATTTACCCATCATCTGTTTGTTTCATTTCAAAAGGAGGTTTGGGTTCATCTAATTCTCTGTTCTCATACACATCCATATCGAACATTTCAACATTTTTCAACTGTTTGTTCCGTTTCAGTGCTGCCACCTGTGTCTTCAAGATGCCATTCTGCTTTCTCAGTCTGTTTCTGAAATTGAAAAAAAAAGTCTGAAGCATGTGTGGATTTGGTTCATGCATCTAAAACTTTGTGTTACCTACCTGTAGGATTCTTGAACATTTTTTTTTAAAATAATCAACACGATGTAATGAAACATACATTCTCATAATATATAAGTTTAGTTAATGTTCTTCTACAATATATAATAAGTTTGGTCAATGTTCTTCTACAATATATGATAAGTTTGTTCAATGTTTAGGAACACAATCTATAACATCATAGTGGCCCACATCACATTTAAATTGAAAAAAAAAACAAGTTGAGATCTCAGCACTGTGACTTAACTCTTTCCGTGCGTATGGTCGAATTTTCGACATTTCCGGTGGTCCCAAGCTACCGTATGGTCGAAAAATCGACAATTCTTTGTTTCATTAAAACAAACGGTGTAACATTTAGATTGTACATATTTCATCCACGATTCCGGTGACATTTTCAAAATGGAGAATGCATGCCTAGTTACGAGCGATGCCGAGCGAGAAAAAGGACGCGAAGCATGGAAATTTTTCACTTTTTGACGATGTAGATAGGGGTATGGACATAGCCTATGGCCAACCCGCTGCTCTTGAATGTTTTCTAAGTAGATCTAGACATATTTAGACGACTGGAGAAGTAGTTAGGAGGTTATTTCAGACATTCATTCAGCGAGAATGCAATACGGAGTCGCAATACAAGATCGACAAGTAGATCTACACATCTCAGATGGTAAGTAGTGGTAAGTAGCGTGAATCTAGACCTAGCCGATGGTGAGCTGGCCACAATCAGTGTCTAAAAACATCACATTATTTCTTTTTTCCTAAAAAACTCTGCATGTATGAAATTTTCATTCATTTAGCTATACTTTGACACATATTAAGTATACGGAAGTACATGGAACTACTGTTTTCCATTCCATTTTACAACTAGACCCCCTTACAGACAAGACCCGTGTTTTTACTCCCGCACCCCACGACACGCCCGTGTTTCTTCTAACGCATGGAAAGAGTTAAGCCAGTCAGTTACCAAAAATCTGGGACTGACCTTGCCTATAGCTAAACCAATCACGGCACAAACACCACAGTAATAAAAAAGAAGATGAAAGAGAACGGAGTCCTTTTAAAGAACTTCATTCTTTTTTCTCATCTTCTTTTTTTATTGGCTTAGACATTAATCCATTTTGAAAATTATAAAATGTGCACCATTTGGGTGAAATTTTGATAAAACTATCTTTCTGGTTGGTTTCTCTGCGAGTTTCCATAACAATATCTTTTTTTCCCATCTGGAGTCGCCTCTAGATAGGTCCCAAGATAAGGTTGTTAGCCTTATGCCCAACTCCCGGTACATGATATGTAACAGATCAAGAAGAATTCTGCTGATTTCTGCATGCCGGCGAGAGCGTTAAAAAAAAAAAATGTCCGCCATCTTGCACGTCACACCCTATGTGACGTTTAACGGCACGGGAAGGATATAAGATATAAGATATCTTTTTGGCCAAATTTTTATCCTGATTATAAAAATATATGGTAGGTAATACATCATGCATACGTGACTCATATCTCTGGTAGTAAAAGATTTTTCATAAACACTATGTATTTTTATAAGTACACTCTTATATGACATTAATAGACAAAATTTGCTTTCAAATGCAAAACTGTGACAATCTGTGGGCTAATGAATGATCAGTCAGGGAGTTAAGTTTTTTCAGTCAAGAAATTAAAATACCTTGACTTGTGAGTCACCAGTGAAGGGATGCAATGTGTGCTTGCTACACCAGTGAAGGGATGCAGTGTTTGCCTGCTACACCAGGGAAGGGATGCAGTGTTTGCCTGCTACACCAGGGAAGGGATGCAGTGTTTGCCTGCTACACCAGGGAAGGGATGCAGTGTTTGCCTGCTACACCAGGGAAGGGATGCAATGTGTGCTTGCTACACCAGGGAAGGGATGCAATGTGTGCTTGCTACACCAGTGAAGGGATGCAGTGTTTGCCTGCTACACCAGGGAAGGGATGCAGTGTTTGCCTGCTACACCAGGGAAGGGATGCAGTGTTTGCCTGCTACACCAGGGAAGGGATGCAGTGTTTGCCTGCTACACCAGGGAAGGGATGCAGTGTGTGCTTGCTACACCAGGGAAGGGATGCAGTGTGTGCCTGCTACACCAGGGAAGGGATGCAATGTGTGCCTGCTACACCAGGGAAGGGATGCAATGTGTGCCTGCTACACCAGGGAAGGGATGCAATGTGTGCCTGCTACACCAGGGAAGGGATGCAATGTGTGCTTGCTACACCAGGGAAGGGATGCAATGTGTGCTTCCTACACCAGGGAAGGGATGCAATGTGTGCTTCCTACACCAGGGAAGGGATGCAATGTGTGCCTGCTACACCAGGGAAGGGATGCAATGTGTGCCTGCTACACCAGGGAAGGGATGCAATGTGTGCTTCCTACACCAGGGAAGGGATGCAATGTGTGCTTCCTACACCAGGGAAGGGATGCAATGTGTGCCTGCTACACCAGGGAAGGGATGCAATGTGTGCCTGCTACACCAGGGAAGGGATGCAATGTGTGCCTGCTACACCAGGGAAGGGATGCAATGTGTGCCTGCTACACCAGGGAAGGGATGCAATGTGTGCTTGCTACACCAGGGAAGGGATGCAATGTGTGCCTGCTACACCAGTGAAGGGATGCAGTGTTTGCCTGCTACACCAGGGAAGGGATGCAATGTGTGCCTGCTACACCAGGGAAGGGATGCAGTGTTTGCCTGCTACACCAGGGAAGGGATGCAATGTGTGCTTGCTACACCAGGGAAGGGATGCAATGTGTGCCTGCTACACCAGGGAAGGGATGCAATGTGTGCTTGCCACACCAGGGAAGGGATGCAATGTGTGCTTGCCACACCAGTGATGCTGGTTCTACTTCCAATTCTTTTCTGTCTTTTCTTTATTCATTTCACCTTTCTTCCTACATAGCTTCCCAAGCCTCAAAAGCAAATTATAATTTTGGTTGGATGGATGGATGGATAGACGGGCGGACTTTTTTCTCCCATATTTTTTTTGATCAGTTGATACTGGATAGATGGACAGGTGGATGGATGGATGGACAGATGGATGGACGTTGGATGAATGGATGGATGGACAGATGGATGGACTTATAGATAGACAGGTAAACAAGTTGTAGAGTGGGTGTTATGGATAAACAGACTGACCTGAGGTCTATTCTCAGTAGATAAATTTTTATTTAAAAATTTCTTTATTTACTCCACCTGGCACTTGTCATCCTCAGTTATATCTCAACCTTTCAAAGTGTATTACATTGATTTATATTTTTAGCTTACATTTAACTGACCAATATTGGATAAATGAATACTAAACAGATGGACAGACAGATGGGCTGGATAATGGGTGGGTAGTTTGTATTACTGCATTAACCACCCAGGCAACGCCTGGTACCTGTGCTAGTACTACATATAAACAATTTCATGAACTCTAACCCTATGGAGTACAAAGATGTGACACAAACAAATATACAAATCTCACATTTCTGACTGCAACTCCAGCACACAAGACTCCATTGTCATCCGCTCTTTCTCCCAGTCTTTTTCAGCTAGCTGCCACTCAGCCTTCATTTTCTCCATCCTGGTGTTAGCTTCTGTCATCTGCCTGTCCTTCAGTCTCACAAGTTCTTCCAGGTAATCCTTAAGATGATACACAAGAAGAACACAACAATACCACACATACAGAGACCTGGAAAGAGTGTTTCTAATATGTCTGATACTTTCACTGGCCAAGTACATTCCCTTTTGTTCACCGTAAGACTAGTTTCAGAATACCCCCTTCTATCTTCTTATAATTCACTTGCTCTTTGGTGACCTTCTGGATGATTTTCAAGTCAAGGAATAGAGATTCTTAACTTTCTAAACTGAATGATGGAAATTCCAGTTAAACTATAAATCCTGAACATCCTGAGGCTTGGATGAAGGGTAAACTCCGAGATAAAAACAAAATTCATGACATTTACATACCCCCCCCCCTTCTTTCTCTATCACAAATACTTGACCCTATTCATATTTGTTCCTGGCTTTGTCTCTTAACTCTATATTTTAAATTCTCTGAGGTCTTAGGTCTTCTTCTACGTTATCTCTGAGGTCTTCATCTACATTATCTCTGATGTCTACTTCTACATTATCTCTGAGGTCTTCTTCTACACTGTTTGTGAGGTCCTCTTCTAGATTATCTCTGAGGTCCTCTTCTACATTATCTCTGATGTCTTCTTCCACATTATCTCTGATGTCTACTTCTACGTTATCTCTAAGGTCTACTTCTACAATATCTCTGAGGTCTTCTTATCTTATATCCTTCCCGTGCCATTGAACGTCACATAAGGCTCGCAAAGTAGTTCGCCAATTTTTCTTGTCTTCGACTAGTCTTTCAACCTCATCAAGGGATTTTATGCCTGTTAATTTGGCCTCTCTTAACAATGTCCTCTGCATAGTTTCACGCGGTCTGCCTTTTTTCTTTGGCCTGTTGTGTTCCACCTGATAGCTTGTTTTGGGATTCTCTGATCATTTCTTCTCATCAAGTGACCAACATATGTTGATCACCCATGAGACTGGTTGTTTTTCAGTCATCTGTCTTATCTCTGCATTAAAAAAAAAAAGATATTGTTATGGAAACTTGCAGAGAAACCAACCGAGCATCAGGGATGCCAACTCCAAGGAGCTCATTCGTCTCTGAGGTCTACTTCTACATTATCTCTGATGTCTTCTTCCACATTACCTCTGATGTCCACTTCTGCATTATCTCTGAAGCCTTCTTCTACACTGTTTGTGAGTTCTTCTTCTACATTGTCTCTGATGTCTTATTCTACATTGCCTCTGAGGTCTACTTCTACACTGTCTCTCCATTTCTGTTTTGGTTACTCCTTGTTCTTTTCCATTCAATCTCCTGCCTATGTGGGAGTTTGGTCTGATGATTCTCTCATTCTGTCTACATTATATGAAAATACAAGTACATAACCTATCCAGCACTATTTTTTAAAATCTCTAGTACAGTTGTAGAACTCTATCAAAGTTGACTGGCCTTCTGTTTCATCCATAATTTCCTGAGACACAGTATTTGCGCAGGGCCAGTCCAGTTCCTCTTATGTGAGAGGGCCTGGGGCTGACCACTGAATAAATACAGTCCAGTTCCTCTTATGTGAGAGGGCCCCCAGCTGACCACTGGATAAACACAGCCCAGTTCCTCTTATGTGAGAGGGCCTGGGGCTGACCACTGAATAAATACAGTCCAGTTCCTCTTATGTGAGAGGGCCCCCAGCTGACCACTGGATAAACACAGTCCAGTTCCTCTTATGTGAGAGGGCCTGGGGCTGACCACTGGATAAACACAGTCCAGTTCCTCTTATGTGAGAGGGCCTGGGGCTGACCACTGGATAAACACAGTCCAGTTCCTCTTATGTGAGAAAGCCGCCAGCTGACCACTGGATAAACACAGTCCAGTTCCTCTTATGTGAGAGGGCCCCCAGCTGACCACTGGATAAACACAGTCCAGTTCCTCTTATGTGAGAGGGCCCCCAGCTGACCACTGGATAAACACAGTCCAGTTCCTCTTATGTGAGAGGGCCCCCAGCTGACCACTGGATAAACACAGTCCAGTTCCTCTTATGTGAGAAGGCCCCCAGCTGACCACTGGATAAACACAGTCCAGTCAGAGTCTGACCAAATACTCCTCCCTACACTGTATAACTGTTAAGCAGAAGCAACTAATCATGTATTTGGGTGGCCTTAATGATGTTCATTAAAATATTCATACCTTCTGTTCTTTGATGTCTTCTTCCACATTATCTCTGATGTCTACTTCTACGTTATCTCTAAGGTCTACTTCTACAATATCTCTGAGGTCTTCTTATCTTATATCCTTCCCGTGCCATTAAACGTCACATAAGGCTCGCAAAGTAGTTCGCCAATTTTTCTTGTCTTCGACTAGTCTTTCAACCTCATCAAGGGATTTTATGCCTGTTAATTTGGCCTCTCTTAACAATGTCCTCTGCATAGTTTCACGCGGTCTGCCTTTTTTCTTTGGCCTGTTGTGTTCCACCTGATAGCTTGTTTTGGGATTCTCTGATCATTTCTTCTCATCAAGTGACCAACATATGTTGATCACCCATGAGACTGGTTGTTTTTCAGTCATCTGTCTTATCTCTGCATTAAAAAAAAAAAAGATACTGTTATGGAAACTTGCAGAGAAACCAACCGAGCATCAGGGATGCCAACTCCAAGGAGCTCATTCGTCTCTGAGGTCTACTTCTACATTATCTCTGATGTCTTCTTCCACATTACCTCTGATGTCCACTTCTGCATTATCTCTGAAGCCTTCTTCTACACTGTTTGTGAGTTCTTCTTCTACATTGTCTCTGATGTCTTATTCTACATTGCCTCTGAGGTCTACTTCTACACTGTCTCTCCATTTCTGTTTTGGTTACTCGTTCTTTTCCATTCAATCTCCTGCCTATGTGGGAGTTTGGTCTGATGATTCTCTCATTCTGTCTACATTATATGAAAATACAAGTACATAACCTATCCAGCACTATTTTTTAAAATCTCTAGTACAGTTGTAGAACTCTATCAAAGTTGACTGGCCTTCTGTTTCATCCATAATTTCCTGAGACACAGTATTTGCGCAGGGCCAGTCCAGTTCCTCTTATGTGAGAGGGCCTGGGACTGACCACTGAATAAATACAGTCCAGTTCCTCTTATGTGAGAGGGCCCCCAGCTGACCACTGGATAAACACAGCCCAGTTCCTCTTATGTGAGAGGGCCTGGGGCTGACCACTGAATAAATACAGTCCAGTTCCTCTTATGTGAGAGGGCCCCCAGCTGACCACTGGATAAATACAGTCCAGTTCCTCTTATGTGAGAGGGCCCCCAGCTGACCACTGAATAAATACAGTCCAGTTCCTCTTATGTGAGAGGGCCCCCAGCTGACCACTGAATAAATACAGTCCAGTTCCTCTTATGTGAGAGGGCCCCCAGCTGACCACTGAATAAATACAGTCCAGTTCCTCTTATGTGAGAGGGCCCCCAGCTGACCACTGGATAAACACAGCCCAGTTCCTCTTATGTGAGAGGGCCTGGGGCTGACCACTGGATAAACACAGCCCAGTTCCTCTTATGTGAGAGGGCCCCCAGCTGACCACTGGATAAACACAGCCCAGTTCCTCTTATGTGAGAGGGCCTGGGGCTGACCACTGGATAAACACAGCCCAGTTCCTCTTATGTGAGAGGGCCCCCAGCTGATCACTGGATAAACACAGCCCAGTTCCTCTTATGTGAGAGGGCCCCCAGCTGATCACTGGATAAACACAGCCCAGTTCCTCTTATGTGAGAGGGCCTGGGGCTGACCACTGGATAAACACAGCCCAGTTCCTCTTATGTGAGAGGGCCTGGGGCTGACCACTGGATAAACACAGTCCAGTTCCTCTTATGTGAGAGGGCCCCCAGCTGACCACTGGATAAACACAGTCCAGTCAGAGTCTGACCAAATACTCCTCCCTACACTGTATAATTGTTAAGCAGAAGCAACTAATCATGTATTTGGGTGGCCCTAATGATGTTCATTAAAATATTCATACCTTCTGTTCTTTGATCTGCTTCATATCTTCTTCAAGACTCTGCAGTTGAAAAGCATCAGTAATGTTACCCTGTGACAGGATGTTGTTAGCGTGGCCACCCTCCGAACCTCCCTTCCCGCTAAGACGTAACATCTCAATCTCATCGCTGCGTTGACTGGCTGAGCTATAGTTTTAAAAAAAAAAAAACAGAATCGGCCGGGTTAAAATGACAAAGATTTTTCAAATAAGTCTCTCTTGCCCATAACTTGTGATGTCTCAAATAACAAAACTCTCTTCTGATGAAAGAATGGGAGGTGAAGTAATTATGAAAAGTGATATGGAAGAAAGATGTAAGAGGTGAAGTAATTATGAAAAGTGATATGGGAGAAAGATGTGAGAGGTGAAGTAATTATGAAAAGTGATATGGAAGAAAGATGTAAGAGGTGAAGTAATTATGAAAAGTGATATGGGAGAAAGATGTGAGAGGTGAAGTAATAATGAAAAGTGATATGGAAGATGATGTGAGAGGTGAAGTAATTATGAAAAGTGATATGGAAGATGATGTGAGAGGTGAAGTAATTATGAAAAGTGATATGGAAGATGATGTGAGAGGTGAAGTAATTATGAAAAGTGATATGGAAGATGATGTGAGAGGTGAAGTGATTATGAAAAGTGATATGGAAGATGATGTGAGAGATGAAGTAATTATGAAAAGTGATATGGAAGATGATGTGAGAGGTGAAGTAATTATGAAAAGTGATATGGAAGAGCAGAAGAGATATGCAGGAGCAGCAGTTCCTGGCAGGGTTACCCAAGACAGATAGGTCTGAAGCTAGGGGCCAGACAAAGCAGAACTCAAACCCTGCTGCCTTGCAGTATGGTTGTGGACAGCAAAAGGCTATGGAAGCAAACCCCCTCCCTTCCAAAATTGTGTGCCTAATGCTGTGTCCAGGGCACAAAGTGATGCTGACATGACAAGAACTAGTCCAGTACAACTCTAGCTCAAATGAGGTTACACTTACTCTCATCCAGACACGAGGTTACACCCACTCTCATCCAGACATGAGGTTACACCCACTCTCATCCAGACACAAGGTTACACCCACTCTCATCCAGACATGAGGTTACACCCACTCTCATCCAGACATGAGGTTACACCCACTCTCATCCAGACACAAGGTTACACCCACTCTCATCCAGACACGAGGTTATACCCACTCTCATCCAGACACGAGGTTACACCCACTCTCATCCAAACACAAGGTTACACCCACTCTCATCCAGACACAAGGTTACACCCACTCTCATCGAGACATGAGGTTACACCCACTCTCATCCAGATGTGGCGTTCTACCTGTGGAGACCTGCTAGACATTGAAAACACTTGAATGGCAACAGAAAGCTTACTCTATTCTTGTGAGAGAGGAAAAAAAAATGTAACAAATAAGGGGATCAGAATTATAGACTGTTTGAAGGATGTTCTAGAAAAAAAATGTATGAAATAAAAGAACATGATTTCTCCACAGTAAATGTAAACTTACATCTGCTGGTACTTGAGGAAAGGGCTATAGCTGATCTCAAGAGGAGCAAGTAAATCTTTCTCATTCCCTTTAAGGCAGAAGCTGAAACAGTCAAAGGATTCAATGACAATTACTGCACTTGATTAATGGAAACCAGATAATAGTCTGATTGGAATGAATGAAAATTTGTGAAAAGTATATATCCCAGTAAACAGTGTATTTTTTTCTGCTTTGATCCTCAGGCACAAAGTTCTCACATTTAAACTTGTTTTAATCATCATGGAGGTAGGGCACAAAGTTCTCACATTTAAACTTGTTTTAATCATCACGGAGGTAGGGCACAAAGTTCTCACATTTAAACTTGTTTTAATCATTACGGAGGTAGGGCACAAAGTTCTCACATTTAAACTAGTTTTAATCATCATGGAGGTAGGACGCAAAGTTCTCACATTTAAACTTGTTTTAATCATCAAGGAGGTAGGGCACAAAGTTCTCATATTTAAACTTGCTTTAACCATCATAGAGATAAGGTACAAAATCTCACATTTAAACTTGCTTTAATCATCATAAAGAAAAGGTATAAAGTTCTCACACCCGGTTCAGTCTTCATGGAGATAAAGCACAAAGTTCATCTTGCTCTTTTCTTTTTCTTTTGTGTGCATCTTCAGGTATCAGTGTAGATTTTTTTCAACAAAAGCAACAAAGCCATCTTAAGATCTTCCATGACCTTCATGACACTTGCCATAGAAAAGCACATGTATAGAACATAGGAGTTTAATACTGCTAACTCCGGCAGTAGTTTTTCTGGAGATCTACCAGTTTTATAAGCACATTTTATTCAGCACCTGTAACAAGTTTCTTTAATCTGTCAATTATGAAACTTAATGACATACTTAAAATCTATGGCATTCAGGCCAATGAGGTCTCCACACAGAAGTGAGGCTTCTTCGGATGCAAGCAGGGCACCATCAAGGTAGCTCTCACTGTCAGTGATGAAAAATAATTAACATATTGACAAGTATTGATTAGATAATTCCACATCATAATAGTGCAGTTTCATCATCATCATCATCACAGGCTACAAAGAAGTGAGCAATGTTTCATGCCACTGTGGCACATAAAAGATAGCATATTCAAGCCCACCTTTTCTCAAAATTTGTTCACACACACACACTATTGAGAGATAAGATTACACCCACTCTCATCCAGACACAAGGTTACACCCACTCTCATCCAGACACAAGGTTACACCCACTCTCATCCAGACACGAGGTTACACCCACTCTCATCCAGACACAAGGTTACACCCACTCTCATCCAAACACAAGGTTACACCCACTCTCATCCAGATGTGGCGTTCTACCTGTGGAGACCTGCTAGACATTGAAAACACTTGAATGGCAACAGAAAGCTTACTCTATTCTTGTGAGAGAGGAAAAAAAAATGTAACAAATAAGGGGATCAGAATTATAGACTGTTTGAAGGATGTTCTAGAAAAAAAATGTATGAAATAAAAGAACATGATTTCTCCACAGTAAATGTGAACTTACATCTGCTGGTACTTGAGGAAAGGGCTATAGCTGATCTCAAGTGGAGCAAGTAAATCTTTCTCATTCCCTTTAAGGCAGAAGCTGAAACAGTCAAAGAATTCAATGACAATTACTGCACTTGATTAATGGAAACCAAATAATAGTCTGATTGGAATGAATGAAAATTTGTGAAAAGTATATATCCCAGTAAACAGTGTATTTTTTTCTGCTTTGATCCTCAGGCACAAAGTTCTCACATTTAAACTTGTTTTAATCATCATGGAGGTAGGGCACAAAGTTCTCACATTTAAACTTGTTTTAATCATCACGGAGGTAGGGCACAAAGTTCTCACATTTAAACTTGTTTTAATCATTACGGAGGTAGGGCACAAAGTTCTCACATTTAAACTAGTTTTAATCATCATGGAGGTAGGACGCAAAGTTCTCACATTTAAACTTGTTTTAATCATCAAGGAGGTAGGGCACAAAGTTCTCATATTTAAACTTGCTTTAACCATCATAGAGATAAGGTACAAAATCTCACATTTAAACTTGCTTTAATCATCATAAAGAAAAGGTATAAAGTTCTCACACCCGGTTCAGTCTTCATGGAGATAAAGCACAAAGTTCATCTTGCTCTTTTCTTTTTCTTTTGTGTGCATCTTCAGGTATCAGTGTAGATTTTTTTCAACAAAAGCAACAAAGCCATCTTAAGATCTTCCATGACCTTCATGACACTTGCCATAGAAAAGCACATGTATAGAACATAGGAGTTTAATACTGCTAACTCGGGCAGTAGTTTTTCTGGAGATCTACCAGTTTTATAAGCACATTTTATTCAGCATCTGTAACAAGTTTCTTTAATCTGTCAATTATGAAACTTAATGACATACTTAAAATCTATGGCATTCAGGCCAATGAGGTCTCCACACAGAAGTGAGGCTTCTTCGGATGCAAGCAGGGCACCATCAAGGTAGCTCTCACTGTCAGTGAGGAAAAATAATTAACATATTGACAAGTATTGATTAGATAATTCCACATCATAATAGTGCAGTTTCATCATCATCATCACAGGCTACAAAGAAGTGAGCAATGTTTCATGCCACTGTGGCACATAAAAGATAACATATTCAAGCCCACCTTTTCTCAAAATTTGTTCACACACACACACTATTGAGAGATAAGATTAATACCATGCCTTGCCTTGCCACTGCTCCTTCCTCAACTCCATGTGGAGGCAAGCACCCATTTTTACAGCTCTGCTGACTGGGACACCTCCATTTACACCTCTTCTTGCTCTTCCTCCTCCTCCTCTCCATGTCCTTGGCCAGTGATCGACTAAGCAATCACTGGCCAATATGCCTTGTGCCATTTTGCAGAGCAACAGTTTCTCTCCTCTCCTCACAGTCTGCTGCCACCATTTGTCTGGTGCCCCAACTGTGCTGCATTTCTTTGCCATGTTCTTTCTGGTCTAGCCTCATCTGAACCACTAAAATCAACCATAACCAGAAGAGTGCATTAATCACTTCCTTCTTATATGATCTAGATCCAAAGTGGACATCTTAACCAAATCTACCACTGCAAACAGAAAGCTATGTCCCAGCTTGTCTTTCCTGCACTAAAGGTTTCTGCTTCAATGAAAAAGATAACTTTGTGAGTACTGCTGGCAAATGAAACAAAAGCTGTTTTTTTTTCTTTAATGAAAAAAACATGAGAAAAATATCAAGGACACGGCTACCAGAGCCAGTGAACAACAGATTTCCAGAGTCAGTGAACAACAGATTTCCAGAGTCAGTGAACAACAGATTTCTGGAGTCGGTGAACAACAGTTTTCCAGAGCCAGTGAACAACAGATTTATGGAGATCTACCAGTTTTATAAGCACATTTTATTCAGCATCTGTAACAAGTTTCTTTAATCTGTCAATTATGAAACTTAATGACATACTTAAAATCTATGGCATTCAGGCCAATGAGGTCTCCACACAGAAGTGAGGCTTCTTCGGATGCAAGCAGGGCACCATCAAGGTAGCTCTCACTGTCAGTGAGGAAAAATAATTAACATATTGACAAGTATTGATTAGATAATTCCACATCATAATAGTGCAGTTTCATCATCATCATCACAGGCTACAAAGAAGTGAGCAATGTTTCATGCCACTGTGGCACATAAAAGATAACATATTCAAGCCCACCTTTTCTCAAAATTTGTTCACACACACACACTATTGAGAGATAAGATTAATACCATGCCTTGCCTTGCCACTGCTCCTTCCTCAACTCCATGTGGAGGCAAGCACCCATTTTTACAGCTCTGCTGACTGGGACACCTCCATTTACACCTCTTCTTGCTCTTCCTCCTCCTCCTCTCCATGTCCTTGGCCAGTGATCGACTAAGCAATCACTGGCCAATATGCCTTGTGCCATTTTGCAGAGCAACAGTTTCTCTCCTCTCCTCACAGTCTGCTGCCACCATTTGTCTGGTGCCCCAACTGTGCTGCATTTCTTTGCCATGTTCTTTCTGGTCTAGCCTCATCTGAACCACTAAAATCAACCATAACCAGAAGAGTGCATTAATCACTTCCTTCTTATATGATCTAGATCCAAAGTGGACATCTTAACCAAATCTACCACTGCAAACAGAAAGCTATGTCCCAGCTTGTCTTTCCTGCACTAAAGGTTTCTGCTTCAATGAAAAAGATAACTTTGTGAGTACTGCTGGCAAATGAAACAAAAGCTGTTTTTTTTTCTTTAATGAAAAAAACATGAGAAAAATATCAAGGACACGGCTACCAGAGCCAGTGAACAACAGATTTCCGGAGTCAGTGAACAACAGATTTCCAGAGTCAGTGAACAACAGATTTCTGGAGTCGGTGAACAACAGATTTCCAGAGCCAGTGAACAACAGATTTCTAGAGTCAGTGAACAACAGATTTCCAGAGCCAATGAACAACAGATTTCTGGAGTCAGTGAACAACAGATTTCCAGAGTCAGTGAACAACAGATTTCTGGAGTCGGTGAACAACAGATTTCCAGAGCCAGTGAACAACAGATTTCCAGAGTCAGTGAACAACAGATTTCCAGAGCCAGTGAACAACAGATTTCCAGAGCCAGTGAACAACAGATTTCCAGAGCCAGTGAATAACAGATTTCCAGAGCCAATGAACAACAGATTTCTGGAGTCAGTGAACAACCGATTTCCAGAGCCAATGAACAACAGATTTCTGGAGTCAGTGAACAATAGATTTCCAGAGTCAGTGAACAACAGATTTCCAGAGTCAGTGAACAACAGATTTCTGGAGTCAGTGAACAATAGATTTCCAGAGTCAGTGAACAACAGATTTCCAGAGTCAGTGAACAACAGATTTCTGGAGTCGGTGAACAACAGATTTCTGGAGTCGGTGAACAACAGATTTCTTGAGTCAGTGAACAACAGATTTCCAGAGTCAGTGAACAACAGATTTCCCTGACTCCAATTAGGGCCCTGGGTGATATTTTAATGTGATACAGCATAGCTGTCAGTGACTAAGGTCAATATGTCCTCCTGTGGTGGTGGACTCAATCGAGAAGTCTGCATCTTTGGTTCATTGTCAGAAGTAAACAAGACCACTAAAGATTAATCCGCATAAAATAAGTTTCAAGATCTTCATCACAGCACTGACTACCGATATCTTCATCACAGCACTGAGTATCAAGAACTTCACCACAGTATTAACTGTCAAAATCTTCACCTTAGCAGTAAATCAAGATCTCCATCACAGCACTGAGTACCAAGATCTTCACCACAGCACTGAGTACCAAAATCTTCATCACAGCACTGAGTACCAATATCTTCACCACAGCACTGAGTACCAAGATCTTCACCAAAGTATTAACTGTCAAAAATCTTCACCTTATCAGTAAGTCAAGATCTCCATCACAGCACTGAATGTCAAGATTGTTTGTCACAGCATCAAGTGTTAGATCTTCATCACATAACTGACTGTTGATACCTTCACAATGGCATTTACTGCCAAGATCTTCACAACAGCATTCAATGACTGTCAAGATCTTCACAACAGCATTCAATGACTGCCAAGATCTTCACAACAGCATTCAATGACTGCCAAGATCTTCACAACAGCATTCAATGACTGCCAAGATTTTCACAACAGCATTCAATGACTGCCAAGATCTTCAATAAAGCAGCCTCATCTTATCCTATAAAAACTGCAGCAACATCTTACCGTATAAGATCTTTGTTATCCAGCAACCAGAAGAGATAATCTGATAACCGTTTTTCCATCAAAGCTACCCTGACAAACGCCCTCAGCTGTCACGTCAACAAAACATAAAAAAAATGAACAATTAATCTGTAAGAATGAATTTAAAAAATGAAATTTTTCTCTAAAAATTCAAAATCGAGTAACTGAAAATCGTAAAAAAACCTAAAACAACACACTCAACTCAGCATTGGTTTCACTGCTGGAAGCATTTTTGGAAGGCATCTTCTGATATGGAGTACAGCTACCTCATTGCATTCTGCTATATCTGCTCAAAATCCTGAAATCCTTTTCAAGTTTTTGTTTTTGTTTTTTTTTTGGGGGGGGGGGGGGGGGTAAGAAAAATAAAAATATCTGCAATATTATCATCATAAGATTTATCTTCCCATCAGCCAGACCGGAGAATGATCACAAGTCACGGACTGAGTCTCTTTATCTTACATCTTAAATCTTTCCCATGCTGTTAAACATCACATAGGGCTCGCATGGTAGCTTGCCAAGATTTCCTGTTTTTTGGCTAGCTTTTCAACCTCATCAAGGGATGTTATTCCTACTAAATCGGCCTCTCTTAACAATGTCCTCTTTAGAGTTTCACATGGTCAACCTCTTTTTCTTTGGCCTGTTGTGCTCCACTTGACAGCTTGTTTTGGGATTCTCTGGTTGTTTCTTCTCCACACATGACTGACATATGTCTTCTTTTTCTGATCAGCCATGAAACAGGTTGTTGTTTGCTTATCTGTCTTATCTCTGTGTTGTTCTTGAATTCATTCCACTTTATACCGAGTATTTTCCTTAGGCATTTGTTTTCAAAAGAGTCTGATTTGTTGTATATTTCTTTAGTTGTTTTCCAGCTTTCACATGCATAAATGAGGGTGGATATTACATGTGAACTGAATAATCTTAACTTGGTTTTTGTGCCTACAAATTTTGAATGCCACATGTTCTCAAGATTCTTGAAGGTCAATAGTCTCTTTATGAAAGAATTAAATTACTGATTAGGAAACAGGGGCCAAATCTGAAGCCAGAAGACACATGCACAAGGAGTGGATCTTGCATGATGAAAGTAATTTGTTGCCAATATGCTGATTATGCCAGTCACATACTGGTAAATCTAGCTGCTGGTAAAAGCTGCTGCTACAAATGCTGATGGACAAGTATCACTTGTAGCTACCATCTGCCTCCTTCTAATCTCTCTTTTAAGTAAAAAATAAAGGTGGTCCTATTATGCCACAGAGGTAGCTAGGGGATATGACATTGGCATCCATTTTTTCCTTGACCTGTGGACACACTGAGGGTGATGTGGTCAGCACCATGCCTGGCCACCTTTCCTTCCCCCGGCTTCTGAAGCCGGGTACCAATTTCTACACCTCGGGGTAACTGGGGTGCCTCTGGCCAGATTCAAACCTCTGACCTTCAACAATGCACTAACCACTTCACCACTCAGCTGGCCCTCAAGACAGTGGACAACTTCATTCTTTAACTATTTATTTTATGCTTCCTACAGATCAAGTGTCCAACAAACAAGTTCTAAAATAACTGAAGCTGCAAAACTTCATTTCATTTCCTCAGCTTAATGTGAAAAATGTGCTAGTGAACAGAAGAAAGTACCAATAACATTAAATAAGTGTGGAGGATGTTCTGTCAGCTTGCAGTGAATGAAGTGCTACCAACTCAGTGTGGAGGATGTTCTGTCAGCTTGCAGTGACTGAAGTGCTACCAGCTCAGTGTGGAGGATGTTCTGTCAGCTTGCAGTGAATGAAGTGCTACCAACTCAGTGTGGAGGATGTTCTGTCAGCTTGCAGTGACTGAAGTGCTACCAGCTCAGTGGAGAAGCTGCTACCAACTCAGTACAGGGGAAGTTATTTCAGTCTACACTGATAGAAGTGCTACCAATACAGCAGGAAGGAAGCATTATCAACTCTGTGTGAATGAAGAGCATTCAAAACAGGGCGAAGGAATTAAGATCAACTTGAAAATCACTGACACAAAACCAAAAACATTTTCTAGGCTGCAGAAAGTTCATTTCAGTTTTTACCTTGGCATTTGGAGACCTGATTGTTTCAATGGCTTCAATGTTGGGGATGCAAGTCTGGAAGATAGGTTGCCTGTTTCTGTTGTGATTTTCCAGAAGAACATCCCAGAAATGTCTGGGAGAGCCTTCACCGAGCAGCCAGGCTTTCCTTTGGTGCGCTGACAGACATTAATGCAGACATTTTACTGAATGAAAGAGACAAATGGGGGATGAGTTGGCTGTGTCAGAGACAGAACTGCATTATGGGATACAAAGACAAAGTTGATTAAGATGCTATCCTCAGTCTATGGAATGTTTACAGCAAATAAGCTGCTGCAGTTTTTAAGTTAACAAAGGCAAACAAGTTGCTGTAGTTTTTAAACTAACACGGCAAACAAACCGCTGTAGTTTTTAAACTAACACAGCAAACACACTGTTGTGGCTTCAGCAAAAAAGTACTGATTTTTAAGCTGATACAACAAACAAGCTGTTGCAGTTTTTGAGTGCAGTATAAAGATTAGAGAGAAAGTGAAGAAAATAATGACAAATGAATGAAAAATCATTACTGTCATCTCCTAACTTTCACTTTAATGTGAACATTCAACATCAGTTTAGTAACATCTACACATGATAAACATGAAAACAATTTAACACAATGAAACTTACAATGAACCTCTTCTCCACACATTCAACAATAGACTAATGGCTACTTTTTTTTACATTCTCACGCACTAATAACAGTCCAAGTGTTACAGAAATTACTATGCATTAATTAACTGAACTGCTGCAAACATTCTGTGAGCATGCACTGATTACAGGCAGGTCTAAAAATAGGAAAGTGGATTAGCCACATGTCACATGTGAAAAAAGAACAAATGAAAATAAGCAATGAACATATCTTTAAGAGGAAAAAGTGGACAGTGCACAGAGGTAAGTGAACATAAATCTGGGGACAGAACTTCAAAGTATAGGAAAAACAAGAGCCTCAGAATCAGAGTCATGGAGTGATTCTAAGGATTGTTATAGCCGAAGGTGGGGTGGGGGAAAATGCTCTCCACTAAAATGAAATGTCTACAAGGTGTGCGTCTCAAATAGCCTCTGACAGCCAAGTCCAACTCCTGGCCTTCTCGTGGCAGAACTGTTCAAACTGACAGGAGAAGGGGCGAAGGCGAATATCTGGCGCCTGAAAACCAGATGCTTCGGGTAGATGAGAGTCATGTTTGGTAGCTCATCTATCGCTGCTGGCGAGATTCTTCACCTGCCGTGCGTGGAATGGGGCTCTTCCCGGCCAGTGAAGAAAGGTGTGAATGGGGCTGCCACGCGACGCCGCTGTGGAAAAGGTGAAAGAAAGGATTAGGTGAAGTAAACAGTAGTCTCAAGGTCAGGACTGTTCACATGACGGCACCTCTGGTCTGGAGGTCAGCCACATCCTATGTGCACTCATATCGGGCGAAATGCCTGAATTTTTTTGGCTTAACCCATAGGTGAAGACACTGCTGGCGAGATTCTTCGGATGCCATGCGTGGAGTGAAACTCCTCTCGGCCAATGAAGAAAATGCGAAAAAGAAATTAGGGTTGCAGTGTGATGCCGATGTGAAAAGGTGATGGAAAGGATAAAATGAAACTTAGTTGGTATGTCCAGTGGTCTCACGGCGAGAGCTACTCATACCGCAGCACCTCTGCTCTAGAGGCCAGCCATGTCCGACATACACCCATACTGGTAAAATATGCCTAAACCGGCTTAAACGAGGGGTGAAACTTGATGGCAACTCATGTCACGGTACCTCCGCATTAGAGGTTGGTCACGTCCTAAACATGCCCATACTGGGATAATATGCCTAAACCGGCTCAACCCAGGGGTGGAAGTCACTAGTGGCGAGGATTCGTCCTCCTAAACAAAAGTTCCATCCTGGTCACAACTAGGAAGGGGAGCAGCCACAACCACAAAATGCTGAAGTCGGAGACACTGGATCAGTGCAGTCTTGATAGGCAACCACCTCTCACCTGATGGGGATATATGCGCTAAGGTTTTCCAATGAGAAAGTCCAACGCTGGACTGAATGGGCAACCACCTCTCACTCGGCGGGGATACAAAGGTATCCCAAAACACGTCGAGGTTTTCCGGTGAGAAAGTCCAACTCTAGATTAAACTGCTGCAACGAAAACCACGGTGTCATGCACTCCCACTTCTGAGATCCACCAAGAATACAGGCTCAAGCCCTGTGATAATCTGAACCTCTTGTGGTCCTCTTGTGGATCTCGTGTGGTCCTTTCAGGGACCACAAAGGGACCACAGGACCTATTGAGGACCACAGGAATAAATTCAGGAGGATCACTGGACGGTCTTGATGGCAGAAGCGAACGAAGAAGAAGAGGAGTCATGGACCTCAGAATCAGAGTCAAGGAGTCAGAGTTGGACCTCAGAATCAGTCAAGGAGTCAGAGTTGGACCTCAGAATCAGAGTCAAGGAGTCAGAGTTGGACCTCAGAATCAGAGTCAAGGAGTCAGAGTTGTACCTCAGAATCAGAGTCAAGGAGTCAGAGTTGGACCTCAGAATCATAGTCAAGGAGTCAGAGTTGGACCTCAGAATCAGAGTCAAGGAGTCAGAGTTGGACCTCAGAATCAGAGTCAAGGAGTCAGAGTTGGACCTCAGAATCAGAGTCAAGGAGTCAGAGTTGGACCTCAGAACCAGAGTCAAGGAGTCAGAGTTGGACCTCAGAATCAGAGTCAAGGAGTCAGAGTTGGAAGCAAGTTTTGGATTAAGTGGCAACTACAGCTGACAGGAGTATGCCATTCAAGGCAATACCAGAGTCAGAGGACTCAGAGCTGAAACTCTTTTTCTTTGGTGATGTCAGAGTCTGAGCCGGTAGAAAAAGTACTATTTAAGAAGGGACTCAGAGTCGAATGTTTAATGCACTGACTTCACAGTTCACATACAAACAGAAAGGAAGACACGAAATGATTAACTTCTTCACTCCAGAACAACACCGGCAGAGTTGGCAGATCTTGCACACCGATGCGAATCAATGGAGCAATATCTAGGCAAAGTCTAAATAAAATGAAAAGAAGCACATTTCTAATCCAACCCGTATTTTTAAAATAAAGAGCAGCTTCCTTCCAGTTCCTTTCTATCAGAATTTCTCATCAAAATGTATTCTGGCAGACCACGGGAGTTAATTCAGGAATGAAAGAGTTTTGAAGATGAGCTTTCACATCTCTCTGTTTAACTGTTATTGTTGTTCAAGTATGCACCAGACATGGCAGGAGACCGTGTGTATGTTTGTCTAAAAGTTAGTACCTGCTACAGAGACTGAATCTAAGCTATGGAATTTCTTTCCTGGGTGTCATGATCCCTCATGTCTACTAAAGAGTTACTAACGACTATGCCAATAAACATTTTTTTTGGGGGGGAGGGTGTGAGAGTTGGCAAAGTTGGTTAGTACGCTGTTCTCTCATGGCTGGACAGCTGCTTGTCCTACTGGAGTCCGCGTTCGAATCCCAGGTAATTCTCTTGTGCTTTTTCTTTCTCTCACGTCTCACTAAAGTGCTTTGTCTACGATTTTTTCGAGGTCTAATCCTACAAAACTGTTCTCTTACTTTACCGTTCAAATGCCTCATTGTTTCCTATTTATAAAAAACTGTTTCTGTCTAACAAGGACTGGTGGTGAAAATGACGATAGCATAGATGCTAAAGATGAATAACAAAAAAAAGTAACAGCATTAGTAAATAAAAAAAAAAAAGTGATGGGGTGAAGACACATAAGAAGATGGGGAGGGCAAACACAAAGAACAAACTTACGACGAAGCCTGTGTGATAAAAGCTGCTCAAACACGGCGCTGAAGTTGATAAACTCTTCACTATCATCATTCACATGAGAGCACAAGCAAGCATAATCCAGCAGGGCCTTCACTGAAATCCTGATCCAAACAAGGAATCATGAAAAACAGGAATCATGAAAAAAAATATGAAAAAGTAAAATCTTCATCCTGTGTTATATCCAAATACAAAAACAAGCTTAACATCATCATCCTATGTTATATTCACATACAAAAACAATCTTAACATCATCATCCTGTGTTATATCCACATACAAAAATATTATCATCCTGTGTTATATCCACATACAAAAACATCATCATCCTGTGTTATATCCACATACAAAAACATCATCATCCTGTGTTATATCCACATACAAAAACAATCTTAACATCATCATCCTGTATTATATCCACTTACAAAAATATCATCATCATGTGTTATATCCACATACAAAAACATCATCATCCTGTCTTATATCCACATACAAAAACATCATCATCCTGTGTTATATCCACATACAAAAACATCATCATCCTGTGTTATATCCACATACAAAAACAATCTTAACATCATCATCCTGTGTTATATCCACTTACAAAAATATCATCATCATGTGTTATATCCACATACAAAAACATCATCATCCTGTCTTATATCCACATACAAAAACAATCTTGCTCAGAGGCACAATGAGGGTGTTGCAGGAGTGGACAGCTGCTCAAGGCACTAAAACAACAACAACAAATTTTTTTCTTAACCTACTACAACCTTACAAATGTTGACAAATGTATACTCTGCTTCATACATACTGTTAATTTACTACAACCTTACAAATTGTTGAAAAACACAATCTCTGTTTCAAACATACTGTTAACTTTGTTACAGCCTTACAAATGTTGACAAATGACAGACATACTGTTAACTTTGCTACAACCTTACAAATGTTGATAAATTCATGCTCTACTTCATACTCTACATTATTTTGTATGATTTCAGTTTTTTTTTTAGCACAATTTTAATTTGAAAGCTATATTTTTTACATAATGTCAATTTCATAGCTTTCTTTTGCATAATTTCAGTTCTGTAGCTTAATGTTTTAAATAAATCAATTTTATAGCTTTAATTTGCATGTTTTCAGTTTTGTAGCATTATTTTTTTTTGGCATCCTTTCATCATGAAACTTGTTAGCACACAACAAATTTGACAATATTCAGAAATAAACTCCACAGATAATGTGTTAGATCTGGAGTGTCTTGAATGAGACCTGAGCTAAACACTCAAGACAGCATTCATGGAGTAACAATTTTAAATACAAAGATCATTTGCTAAAAACTGACCATCAAAACTGAATGTCACTGTATGGACCTAATTTCACAGATGTTGCTGAAATAATAAACTGATTCTATGCCATCAACTGCTATGGAGTTATTTTCATTTGTGATGTCTTACCAAAATGAAATATTCACTAACTTCATACCACCACAACTTCTGCTGACATTTTCCACTTCAGTAGACAGATGCAAGAACTCCTGAAGTAAACTACAACAACCATAATGGTTTGATATTTACATGTATCCATGGCAGAAGGAAGTGTAATTTTGTTGCTTTCTATTACTAAGATAGAAATTCTTGAAAATTTTAATTTTGACCTGATAACTGATCAAACTCTCTCACTCTCTCTCTCTCTCACTCTTTCTCTCACCAGCAGTATGAGTTTCTAAGGCTCTTTGCTGCAGATACAAAATGTATATCCCTATTTATCTCAGTTCCTAGCATTCTGTCTTCAGTTGTTAATGCCAAGTTCTTTTAGATCTTTTTCCACATTGCATCTCCATCTTGGTTTTGGTTTCCCCTTTGGTCATGTAATTTCCACCTCCTGTATATACAAGGTCCAACAAATAAGTAATGAGACTGATTTTATTATGGCCAAGACAAAAACGTCAACTATGAAGCAAAGCATGGAATCCAAAGAGGCAACCTTTATCTATGATCTGGCAACTTTTCATTGCCACCTGATAAGCAGACGACAAACAAGCGGCCATTTTGTTGACTTAGTCAGGGGTGCATTGTTAAGTAATTAGCATGGAGCACAAAACTAACATTAAATTCTGTTCAAAACTCAGAAAAAGTGCCACTGAGGCAGTTGAATTGATGTAACAAGTTTATGGGGATAACTGTTTATCTCATGCTCAGATATTCAGGTGGCATTCATGATTCAAAAGTGGTGTGAAAAAGATTACAAATGCAACTTGACATGGACAACCAATTTCTGTTCACAATGAGGAACTCATTGCAAAAGTCAGAGAACGGATACAAGAAGATCATTGTTTGATTGTGAGGATGATGGCAGATGAATTTGATGTCAACCATGAGACCATTCATAAAATTTTAGTGGAAGATTTTGGGCACGAAAAAGTTTCTTGCCCGTTTGTACCACAGTCATTGTCTGAAGACCAAAAATATCAGCGTGTTGAGTAAGCAAAAGACATCATCAAAACATGTCACAGAAACAAACATTTCTTAAATTTGATTGTTGCAGAGGACGAAACATAGATTTTCCACTATGATCCCACAACTAAATGCCAAAGTGCTCAGTAGAAGTCATCATCATCACCAAAAGGCAAAAAAACTCATCTTCAAAATTCAACAGTGAAGACAACATTGGTGTGCTTCTACGACAGCAAAGGAGTTATTCACAAAGAATTTAATCCTGAGGGACAGAATGTCACTGCCAAAGTTTGCCAAAGTTTATTTCAGTATTTTGAAATGCCTGTTGAAAAGGATTCTCCGAGTCCGACCCGAGTATTCAACACCTGGCATTTTTTTTCCCTCTTCATGATAATGCACCGGCTCACCGGGCAGTAGTTGTACAGGAATTTTTGGCTCAAAAACAAGTGTGTGTTCTCAACCATCCACCCTATTCCCCAGATTTGTCTCCCTGCGATTATTTTCTAATTCTAAAATTAAAGTTACCATTGAAAGGATGCTTCTTTGACGATACTGATGACATCCAAAGGCCTGTAACATCGAGTTTAAATGCCATACCAACAGAAGAACTGCAGAGCTTGTTCCAGTGTTTGTTAGATCATGCCACTCACTGTATCAATGCACAAGGGGCTTACTTTGAATGAAATACAGGCTTTATCTTCAACTGTTGTTTATTTTACTTGTTATGTAATTAGTCTCATTACTTAATTGTCTTCCCTTGTATGCGAGTCTGGCCCAATGACTCTCATCTACTCTTTCTGCATGACCCTACTATTTTAATCTGTCAGCTTTCACAGTGGTGGTGATTTGTGGTTTTCTGTACAAACTATGGATTTCTTTGTTGTTTCTTACCCTCTAGTTATATTCTCTGTAAAAAGTTAAGATAAAGTTAATCTTGTCATGCCTTAGAGGCATGTATGGATTTGGTGTTAGTGCCCACATTTTCCTTGACACAACAGAGAGTGATGTGGTCAGCCGCACACCTGGCCACCTTTTCTTCCCCAGCTCCTGAAGTCAGAAACCCATTTCTACAGCCGGGTGACCCTGGCCTGATTCAAATCCCTGACCTTTGCCATGAGAAACTAGTGCACTAACCACTTCACCACCTGAAAGGACCAAAAATTCTTCCACAGACTGTGTCCTCAAAAGATGTAGTTGTTTTTCTTTGTTATTTTCCATGTTTCTGAGCCATCCGGTGGTTTTATGTATGGTTATCTCGACCTACCCAGTTTCAGTTTCCACTCACCAACATGGCGGTCAAACCGTGGCTCGGAAAAAAAAAAAAAAAGAAACTCCCGGGATTCACCCAACCTCAAGGAAAAAAATTGGCCCCAGGGTTAACTCTCTGTGATGGAGGAGGAATGACGCCGCTAGCTACGGAGTTCATGCTGATGGCGATACTAGCTGGCAGTTTCTGATCAACTGACCAGGCAACAGAGCACTTCTGGTTTGGCCGTGTGTAACGAAGCTGGTTCACAGCTCATAGCGGGATATTAATTCTGATTTTAATATGTGCCATAGAGAAAGTAGATGTTATTTCTGATCAAATTTTCACGATGTAGCCCACCCTCTTCTTATCTCTCTTGATTATGATCCCCGAACTTTATCCCTAGATCACCCTGCATCTACTGGTTTCAGTTTCTAGAGGACCCACCTGCACATAGTAGCAAGATTTTCTCTTTGAACACTGATTTGTCGCCTGTTCAGCATCCTACATCGAAGTGACTGACGTTACCAATTTAAATTATAACAACATTAAACTAAATCTACCAAGAAAATACAGAAATTCTTTGCTGTAGTAGTTAGAACACAGCTGCCGTGATCTGCCTTCCTGAAATGTAAACATTATCCTGAAATCAAATAACCAGCCAATCTTGTCAACATAATTTTGTAGCATTCTACGCTTCGACGCATTCCTTCATTTAGAGATCAGCAATATACTAGAGAGCAAGAGGAAGAATATTTGATGAGGAAAACACTCAGGTAAAAAAAGTAATATTTGGAAACAACAGATATTTGCAGACCTGAATGAACTTCTACAAAGAGCCGGTTCTGATCTATGGATGCGAAGCCTGGAAGGAGATTCAGCGAAGAATGGTTTCTTAGAAGCATGTTATGGATACCATGGACAGCAAGAAAAATCAAATGAAGATATTCTGAGAGAGGCCGATTCGAGAACACAGTTAGTTACAACAGTCAGAAATAGACAGTGTAGGACATGTAAGAAAAGCAAACTAGAACGCATCGTGACAAAAGGAATGTTAGAGGAGGAAAGATGCCAAGGAGACTAAATGCTGGATATGTTGGCAAGATGGCTGGACAGAAGACGCCAGAACAACTCAGAGAGGCAACACAAAACAGAGAGTTATGACCACCAGCGCCACTAGACACGACATTTGACAGACAGAATGATCTTCGTTATGAGGCATGCCTGCTTGTTGGAGTGGGTTACTGTAGCCTGCTTGTTGGAGTGGGTTACTGTAGCCTGTTTGTTGGAGTGGGTCACTGTAGCCTTCTTGTTGGAGTGGGTTACTGTAGCCTTCTTGTTGGAGTGGGTTACTGTGGCCTGCTTGTTGGAGTGGGTTACTGTAGCCTTCTTGTTGGAGTGGGTTACTGTAGCCTTCTTGTTGGAGTGAGTCACTGTAGCCTGCTTATTGGAGTGGGTTACTGTAGCCTGCTTGTTGGAGTAGATAACTTTAGCCCTGCTGTACCTCTGAAGCTCATGTTGTTTTTCCTATCTGAAAAAAAATTAAATCATATATATATATGAGATTTGCTTTCCGTGTTTAGATGGGGGCCCGGTAGTATTTGGCCTCGTGGTACGACCTTACCCCACCCCCATGCACACACGGCCCTAAGTCCTTGATCCCCATTGGATATTCTCACAACCCAAAGTATTTTCACTAAGAAGAGTAATGGACAGAAAACTTTTCCCACAGTACTAGATAAGGTTAAAATATCCTAGTCCTGTAAAGTTGACAGGATGCAGTGATAGAGTTCATCTTTTTCTGCAGTGGCCCTGAAAAAGCAATGATTGCGGCTTGATGGTCATCTCGAAGAACAGAATACCATCAAAATGTACCATTACCATCGATGACACAAATCTGAAACAAGCTGATAGATTCAAGTACTTAGGAACGATTATATCAACTGATGGGAAATGTCACAACGAAATAAAAAAGCAGACGTGCTCAGGCCAAGTCAGCATTTCAGAAAATGATACACATCTTGTGCAACAGATCCATATCAATGGAAACAAGATTCCAAGTACTTAAATATTACATCGAGCCAATTTTGTTTTATGGATATGAAGCATGGTCCATGAATAAGAGAGTACAACGAGAAATGGAGGCCACGGAGATGTGGTTTATAAAAAGGATGTTGAAGGTACCATGGACACCCAAGAAAACCAATGAAGAAGTCTTAAGAGACGCTGAGTTAGCAGGCAAATTATAGCAAAGATCAGAGGCAGACAATTGAGATTTATAGAACATTTCATGAGAAGAGGAAAATTGGAACACACTGTGGCAACTGGAAAAATTAAGAGAAGAAAAGACAGAGGAAGAACGAGAGAAGTTACTGGATGGGCTGTCAGTGTGGCTAGGAAGAAAGTCACTAGCGAAGCTTATAATCAACTCAAAATTGGCAAGGAATTATGGAGAGAAATGATCGCCTACGCCACGCGGCACGGCATTTGATTGATTGACTGATTGATTCCGGTTTGTCATGGTCTGCAGATACGCTATCACTGACAAGGGGGACATTGCTAAAGCTGTATTGGACAGACTGTGGAAATCTCGCTGTTCTTTTCTTTATGACTGCCTCTCTGCAGACTTCATCGAACAAGTTCTTTCTTTTATTTATCGTACTGACTCCCAGGCATTCTTCCCCTGTGTTCTTTATAATGATGTTTATATCTTCCCATCTGTCATCAATTCTTTTATTTTCTTCATTCCTTCTTGTGTTTAACTTATGGTTTAGATATTTTCTAAATTTTTCTTTAGTTTCTTCTCTTTTCGAAGCATCTCTATTTATTACCGAGCGTTTATTCAATTTACTATAAAATTTTTTCTTCAGTCTGAATTTTAATTTAGCTCCAACAAGTTAATGGTCGGTGCTGCATTCAGCCCTTCTGTAACTTCTGATCTGAAGTATGTTTGTTGTGTGCTTGGTATCAGTTAAAACATGGTCTGTCTGGTCGCATGTTAGATTATCGGGGGATTTCCATGTTTGTTTATGGATGTTCTTATTTTGAAAACGTGTACTACTTATTCTCATTCCATAAGCTTCTGCCACATTTATAAGTCTCCATCCATTATCATTAGATGTTTCATGCAGACTTTCTTTTCCTGTAATGTGTCTGTGTGACTCCTCCTTTCCTATCTTTGCATTGAAATCTCCTAGTATTATCAGTATATCATGTTTCGTTGTGTTCTCTATTACTCTCTGTAACATGTTGTAAAATTCTTGTTTGACTTCATCCTCTGTATCTTCTGTTGGTGCATGCACATTAATCATATTTTTCTTTGTTCTTTTGAAGAGGAGGCTGCGGATTCTTTCATTGGTGGCACTGAAGTCCATCACTATGTCCCACATTTTTCTCTTGACAGCAAAACCTGTCCCAAGTTCATGTCTTCTATTGGTAATACCTCCGTATATCAGTACTATTTCTCCTATCTTCTCCAAGCCACCTGATTTCATGTAATGCTGTAACGTCCATGTCATACCTACTTAGTTCATCTGCTAATTCTTTAACAGCTGTATAAACTTCTTATATTCAGTGTTCTAATTCTCGTAATATTTTTTACTTTCCAAGGTCGTAATCCATTTTTATTCGTCCAATTTCGAGGCTTCTCTATCTGTTCTGTAACACTAATCTTTTTTTTTTAATGGAGATAGGGTCGATGGCCCCATGCTCCAAACCCCACCCTGGAGGACCTGGGTGCAAGTTGAGAGAGAGAGAGAGAGAGAGAGAGAGAGAGAGAGAGAGAGAGAGAGAGAGAGAGAGAGAGAGGGAGAAGAGGGATGTGTTACAACAAAGGATGTTTCAATGGATTTGAATTACACAGACCTTTGGAAGTCACATGACCAGTGTCACATGATATTGATACTAAATTTACCTTTCACAGGGACAGGAAATTGGTAAATAAAATGTTTAGTTGAATTGGTGTTTGATGAACAATTTCATTGTTAACAACGATTCCTGGCGCAACTGTTGAATAACAAAGAACAGCAAACAGTTTAAAAAATTGTTGTGAAATATATTAATTTAACCAATAGACAGCTGAAAAATTTTACTAGAATATAAATGAAGAAAAGGTAATAAATAACTTCATCGTTAGTATAACAAATTGGCGAAGTAAACAAAGCACAACTGCGCCATCTGTTGCTCAATGGAAACTGGGATTATCTGTTCAGGTAAACAGATCATTAAGGACGTATGATTTTAATTAGTTGTAATATGCACTGCATTATATTTAGCATAAAGCTTGGCGTTATGGACGAAGGTCTTGGAAACTGAAGCATTTATTCTGACTTGACGAAAAAAGCAGCAAGTCCTTCCACGCCCATATATATTGTTAGAACAAATGTACACATAAACGAAAAGAAGAAAAATGAAAAACTTAACTTTGTGGCATCCTCCTGATACGCAGAAGGAAGATCATAAAGTCTGAAAAGGGACAGAGGAATAGACATCACATCACAAAACAACGAAAACGGACAAAAATCTACCTAACAGTGTCGCAGTCAAGTAGGGGTTTGTGACAGATAAGAGATAACGACTGCAGTAAAACTGGTTATGGTAATAAAAGTAGATAGAGGTGTATGGTTCAGTTTTACAAAACGACAGAGGGAATAATGACAGTGAGAAAAAATACAAATGGCAGAGAGTATGAAAGTAAGATGAGAATGTATAAATGGAAAACGTACAACATCTAATATTTCGGCATTAGTCTTTGTCAAGGATTACAAAGAAGAAGTACACAACACATAAATAAAAAGAAGAAAAGAAGGAAGATCACAGAGTCTATCTACCTTTATTACTAGAACTAGTTTTACTGCAGTCGTTATCTCTTTTATCTCTCACAAAACCCTACTTGACTTCGACATTGTTACATAGATTTTAGTCCGTTTTCATTGACTTGTGACGTGCCGTGTATTCCTCTATTCCATTTCTCTTGTCCTTTCAGTGCCCAATACACAGAGATGTTTGTAGCAAGAAATTTCTACTTTTATCGGTACTTTACTATCTTCTTGGCCATCTCTCCTGTTAGTTCTTTGTTTTTCCAGCATTTTCTCTGTACATCTCCATGCTTATTTTGCCCTGTGGAGTCCATCTTGGAAATTTTCATGATAACGGTTCATCTGTCATTGTCATAATGTGACCAGTCCACAGCCGCCTCTTCCTTTCAGTCACTGGTGTCATGTCTGTTTCTTTTAACAAGATGTCATTTCTTATGGTATTTAGCAAGAACATTCAGTTGATCTTACTGAGACATTTGTTCAAAGACATCAGGTAAATGTGCAGATGTTCTGCATTTGGTTTTCTGGCTTATCTTTTTGGACCTCCATATGTGAATAAGTGCATTCAAGTTTGGCTGGCATTTGTTGTCCTTCTTGTTCTGGTTTTTTTACTTCTGTCTCTATCTGTTGTTTCTGTACTACCAAAGTGTATATGACTTCATTGACTGGCAAATGTTTCACTGTGGTTGATCTGATGATTTCAGCATTTTGTATCACAGATTGGTCTTTATGTTCGCTTGTAGTCCAGTACTATTTGGCTTTTGTTGTCAGTTTATTTCTCTTTTCTTGCATGAAGTCCAAGGGCTTCTAGTATTGATGTTTATGACCACCGGATGCCCCTGTATCTGTCTGCTATTGCTTCTCATATCATCCAATCAGTGGCAAGGATGAACAATGCTAGTGATATAACACATCCCACTTTCACTCTACTTTTGACATCAAAAAGGTCTGAGAGATGATTTCTGCAGATTACTATGCAGTGTAATCCTTCATATATGACTTTAGTAGCATTGACACTTTTTTGTGTGAAATGGGTGAATAAACTATGTTATATCAAAATAACAAAAGATAAATAAATTTGTTTATCTCACAATAACAAAGAACACCTGGTGACATAGGTTTAGTGCAGTCACAGCAGTCAGTTTCTCGTGTGAAGACATTGGGTTATAGATTTCCTGCTACTATGTGCCAGTCAGCCAGGCTGAAGAGAAATGAGAACCTGGCATTGTTTTGATCAAATAAGCAGTCTTCTGAACAGGCTCCTCTGCCTTGAGAAAGCTTGTTGATCCTGAATCACAGTGACCTGACAGCGATGTGGTGTCACAAAAGCTTGCAACTAGGTTCAGGATATGGAGGGAGCACAGCCTTTCAGCCATGTTCACTTGTATGTTTACAGTTGCAGCTATTATATAATTGTGTCACCTTTCATTATTACATATTCAGGGTGTCCCCAGTATATATCACTCATATATATTCATACTAACTTTGTGCTACCAATGCCTGGCATGGACGCTGACAACAAAAGACAAGAGGAAAATTACAACAACTGAAATGATATTCTTGAGAAGAATTCTTGGAATATCAAGAATGGACAGAATCAGAAATGATGCCATTAGAAATAAAGTAGGAGTTGAACCCATTCAGAACTATATTCAAAAACAGCAAATAAAATGGTTGGGTCATGTATCACGACTACCAACAGAACGTGTACCACAGAGAGCAATGTTTTACAGACCACACAAAGGCAGAGGAAGGGGCCGCCCATGCAAACGATGGACCGATGGTATAGCAGAGTCCCTGAACATCTCAGTGTACGAAGCCAACAAGCAAGCCATTGGGAGACAATTGCACTTCACCTGTACACCTAGCAGTAAATGAGGAAGGACAAGACAAGACAAGACACATATATATCACTCATATATGTACACCATGTTGATTAATTAGGCACAGTAGATTCAGTATACAGTACATTGAAAAAAAAAATTCCTATTTACATGATTTCAGCAGGAACACAGTGAATATTTCTGTTGATCTTTACTTATTTGTGATTTCTTATTTGAATTCATGAGTATATTCTGTACATTTGCAGTAAAGTTCCACAAACTCTGCCTTCTTCATAATCATCTTCTGATATGAACAGTGCCATTATTACATAAAATATATACAGAATATATACGGCATGAATCAAAACATAAGTGCAATAATAAGTTAGTATTAATGTAGGTAATTGTACAAATAATTTTACAAAACTTTATAACCATGACTGTATACTGTACAGTAACTCATTAGTTTCTAGAGAATATGTAATGAGATGAAAATATGAATATTAAATAGATAGTAAACTTTAGAAATTCTATAAGGAGCTGGTGCTGAACAAGGTGAGTTTTTGATAATGTTGAGGTGGAGGATGTGATAAATCTACTTAAGTCACATTCACAGATCTTAACTAACAGAACTGACTGAACCAAAGAGGCAGACATTTGATTGCAGACAACATAGAAGATGAAGACGCAGGCCCAGTAGAGGACAGTGGCTTAACAACAAAGAATCTAAGGTGTGTTGTTAACCCTGCTGATGATTAGTAAGCATTCTGTAGAGTTGTCATCACCTCTTCCAAAGCAAGACAACCCATAAATGGTGGTTTTTGATCCCATGGTCATGAAAGGAGACAAAGGACCTGACAGTTGGCGTGTATCAGCAGCAGAAACTTCAGCTACGGCTGCAGCAACTTTAGGTGCTGCTGAGAATCTAGTGAAGCAGGAAGAATAATAACAAAGAGTTATTTTTATGTTTTATCAGTAATTTAATAGTGTTTTCTAAATATGTATTTGCTATAATTACAGTAAATTATACTGCATTACAGTTTAGTGCACAATGAAGTAAGTATTTTCTGCTTATTTTTATATGCACCTCAGCGTGAACTTGAATTTTTTTTTAGTTGGTCTAGAATGTAAATCCCTTGTCAAATATTCATTAATTCACTGGGAAATTGATGTCCAATGTACATCATTTCCTTATATGTAGTGATTTATAAATATAACTGTGACATGCATCGAGGACTGACTGTACATATACAAACATGCACACTCATCTCCCATTGGCATGTCACCTCAAATATACATACTCATTTCCCATTAATATGTATTCAGTCACACTCAAACATATGTGCTCATCTCCCATTAACATGTATTCAGTCACACTCAAACATATGTGCTCATCTTCCATTATTATGTATTCAGTCACACTCAGACATATGTGCTCATCTTCTATTATTATGTATTCAGTCACACTCAGACATATGTGCTCATCTTCCATTATTATGTATTCAGTCACACTGGAGCATATTAGGGATAATTGATAAGTAAGGTCTCCAACCACGTCAGATCTCTAATAATGGAAAACCAAAAAAAGTTTGCACATCTGTTATGTAGATGTAAACGGGCCAAGTTTCAGTGCGAGGTAGGAAGCCATTAAGCAGTAGTGTCGCTTAGTAATGATCGCCACATCTGTTATATATAAAGCCGCGATCAGTAAAAGAGTTTTTGACACTAGTAGGTTGCTCTCTGGTTGAAATTGATAGGTGTATGCAAGCAACTTATGTGGATGGTTGTGTGGGTGTGAAAGATGTCCACTAGTGGGTCCTACCTGCCAAAAGCTGTAAAAAAGGTGAAGTGAGCGTCTTAATGAGCAAAGAGTGGGGTGACCCATTTCAGTGCATCATGAGAACTGGTGCAAAGCGACTGTCATGATTAAAAAGAAAATCACCAAAATAATTAGAAAGAAACTGCACAACATTTAGGTTTAAGTCAGAGTACACCACATCACTGAGATACAGAAATTACAGAAAAATTTGAGCTAGATGGGTACAGTGACAATTGACACAGCCCATGAAGGAAAATATGGGCACTAACACCATATCCCTATGTGCCTCTAAAGGATGACAGGATTACCTTTATTTTTTTCTTTTACTTTATGAAGGACCACAGAAAAACTGTTTCCCAAGACCTTCCTGACTGATATTGTCTTGATGGGGATGATTTTCTCCTGAATATTGTCACTGTTAATTAATCCTGGCTTCATCATTATGATCCAAAAACAAAAGGCAGTCCATGGAAAATCATAATCCAGGTTCTCGGCCCATTAAGAAATTCACATGCTCCTTCAGCAAAAAAAGTCGTGCTCATCATTTTTTGAGATGCAAGGAGCGTGATTTACATGGAATTTCTGACTACAGGAATGACTAAATTCTCAAAGGTTTTGTGACACATTACGACTACTCAAGCAACACATCTGCAGAATCAGGTCTGAAACTAAACTTATTCTTTTGCATTATGACAATGAGGGGCCACATTGCAGTGCACAAATGAAAGAAACTGCAACAAGGGTGAAATTCACAATTGTTCCACACTCACCTTACAGCCCAGATTTGGCACCACCTAACATCTGGTTGTTCCATACATAGAAGAGGTCATTGAAAGGTCAGCATTTTTCATCAGATGATGAAGCTGAAGCTGCTGTTCTCACGTGGATCAGACACCAACCAGAAACTTTCTTCATCGACAGAATGGAACAGTGGATATCGTGGTTGGAAAAATATGTAACTTCTTTTCCTTCTGCGTTTAAGATTATTGGTCACTTCAGATCCTGATCCCTGTCGACATGGCAAAGCCCGCAGTCCTCTCCAGATCCCGATAGGAGCCCCAGAGCTTTTGCCCCAAGCTTGTGTCCTCTGGCCATGTCTCACGCCTCAGGTCTGCATGGTTTGGGCACTCTTGTAGTATATGTTCTGGAGTCTGGACTCCACTGCCACATGGACACTTGTCTGTGTGAGACATTTTGAGTCGATGTAGGTGACACAGTAATCTGCAGTGGCCTGTCCTTAGGTGGAAGAGGATGGTTTGCTGATGTTTCTGTTTACTGGATCTGGTCATTGTTGCATTTCAGTTTCTTTTTCCATTCAGATCTGCACTGGTTACAAATATGTAACTGTAAATGGGGACTTGGCCACACTCTGAGGAAACCTGACACCAACTTAGCAAGACAAACACTGACATGGAATCCTCAAGGAAATAGAAAACGAGGAAGACCTAGACTTGCTTGGAGAAGAGACATTATGACAGTGCTCAGAGACAAGGGATACACATGGAAGGAAGCAGAGAATAATCCCAAGAACAGAGGATAACTGGAGAGCTTTCATCCGTGGCCTGTGCTCTCAACGGGAGTGAAAGGCGATGATAATGATGATGAAATTGGGACTATGTTGAAAAATAAGTTTACAGTGTGAAAGAGAAATGAATTTGCTTCATTTTTATACCATTTTAATCATCATATATTGTCAGAAACTTTTTTAATACAAGTGGAGACCTTACTTATCAATCGCTCCTCATATATACTCACCTCCCAGTGCTATAAGTATTCAGCCACACTCACATATACTTACCTCCTATTAATAAGTATTCAGCCACACTCACATATACTTACCTCCTGTTAATAAGTATTCAGCCACACTCACATATACTCACCTCCTGTTAATAAGTATTCAGCCACACTCACATATACTTACCTCCTGTTAATAAGTATTCAGCCACACTCACATATACTCACCTCCTGTTAATAAGTATTCAGCCACACTCACATATACTCACCTCCTGTTAATAAGTATTCAGCCACACTCACATATACTCACCTCCTATTAATAAGTATTCAGCCACACTCACACATACTTACCTCCTATTAAGAAGTATTCAGCCACACTCACACATAATCACCTTCTATTGTTGAAATATTCAGTCATATACATAATTGCACACTTGTGTGTGTCTTTTAATACAGTTCTTCAGATCTGAATAAGTATCCCTCTGTCCAGAGCAACAAAGTCAGGCTGTTGTGTGATTGGGAAAGAGACTGGACAACAATGCATAGGGATCTGAATGATGACAAGCCATTTGTCTGCCCAGTAACTGATTGTGGCATGGTACGTAACTGTTGTCCTAATTCAGTTATTTCTGGGCATAGAGTGATCTGCCGTTTGAAAACGGACCAATCATTATTGTCTATTTTGCCTGGTTTAATTTTTCACACATTCCTCACACTGACACAGAAGATTCCCCTTCTCTGGAATGGTTTTGCCCAGTAGAAGTTCTCTTTTATTGATAACTGAGCAAACTAAATAAATAAATAAATAATATTTGTGAAGAATAAAATTGTTAAACTTTTGTAAAGTTCACATTCTCAGTAATCTGAAAGTGTGAAATGAAATTATCTAAGACATAGATTTTTAGCAAAAGACTAAGTTTCTAGAATTTAAAAAAAAATTAATTGTGAGACACTCTCCTTCTAAAGTTTTTTTTGCCAAGATGATGATGATTATGGTGATGATGATGATGGTGATGGTGATGATATTGATGATGATGGTGACGGTGGTGATGTTGATGATGGTGATGATGATGATGATGATGATGATAGGTTCATAGTTTACCTCATTTCCTAGGCCAGTAACTTCCTCATTTATTGAGCTGGTGGCCATGTGTCCTGCTTCCAGGGAACATTTCATGGAAGTAACATTGTGTCATTGACAACAGAGATCCAGTTGCTTAGGCATTTCATTGTACTCTTCAGTCATCAGTGTCATAATAACACTTAGGCATTTGATTGTACTCTTCAGTCATCAGTGTCATAATAACACTTAGGCATTTGATTGTACTCTTCAGTCATCAGTGTCATAATAACACTTAGGCATTTGATTGTACTCTTCAATCATCAGTGTTATAGTAACAGTTAGGCATTTGACTGTACTCTTAAACTAGAATGGCACGAATTGTATTAGGTATAGATATATATATATATATATATATACACTACTCTTCTTTTATAGATTTCTCTGTTGCTTGCATCATCACTGCAACACTTTATCTGTGTATCTGAATGTGAAGTTATGTTCACTTGATGTAATATTTACCACTCTTACAAATATTCACTGGTCTACAAATATTCACTGCTGTACTAACTGTACTAGAAGTTATTGTACTTACTACTTACAGTTTCCTTTTTTCACACACAGTTTCTGATTGTGAATATTCACAGTTAAATACTCTATAAACTATCATCAGTTTATTGAAATAACCAAAATAGCAACTTTTCTAAATCAACTACACACTAACCCTAAATATACTAAAAAAACTATTACTACCAAAACACCACAATTTAGTAATGTTCATATAACAATAAATGTTCATATAAAACTGTCAAGTCAAAGCACTGAAGGTGACGACATCTCTTCCCAAATAATTGTTCACATAAATGTTATCAGTGTCAAGCTAGAGAAGGTGACGACATCTCTTCTTGAATAATTGTTCATTATCATTATCAAGGCAGAAAAGGTGACGGCATCTGTTCTTGATTAATTGTTCAAATAAATGTTAGCAATGTCAAGACACAGAAGGTGATGACATCTCTTCTCGAGTAATTGTTCATATAAATGTTATCAGTGTCAAGGCAGAGAAGGTGACGACATCTCTTCTTGAATAATTGTTCATATAAATGTTATCAGTGTCAAGGCAGAGAAGGTGATGACATCTCTTCTTGAATAATTGTTCATATAAATGTTATCAGTGTCAAGGCAGAGAAGGTGACGACATCTCTTCCCGAATGATTGTTCATATAAATGTTTGCAGTGTCAAGGCAGAGAAGGTGATGACATCTCTTCCCGAATAATTGTTCATATAAATGTTATCAGTGTCAAGGCACAGAAGGTGACGACATCTCTTCTTGAATAATTGTTCATATAAGTGATAACAATGTCAAGGCAGAGAAGGTGATGACATCTCTTCTTGAATAATTGTTCATATAAATGTTATCAGTGTCAAGGCAGAGAAGGTGACGACATCTCTTCCCGAATGATTGTTCATATAAATGTTTGCAGTGTCAAGGCAGAGAAGGTGATGACATCTCTTCCCGAATAATTGTTCATATAAATGTTATCAGTGTCAAGGCACAGAAGGTGACGACATCTCTTCTTGAATAATTGTTCATATAAGTGATAACAATGTCAAGGCACTGAAAGATAATGACATCTCTTCTGGATAGTCCAACTCAGCTGAAACGAAGAATGGATTTGACAAGTTGGAAGCGTGATAAGCTTGCCATGGTAAACAAGCTAACTAGTGATAAATTGGCCTTAGCTGGACGGCCGTCGTTCTAGCGCAGGCAGCTGACTGAAGCAGGAACTTCAGAGCCCTAGTTCAAGCACAGGCAGGTGACTGAAGCAGGAACTTCAGAGCCCTAGTTCAAGCGCAGGCAGGTGACTGAAGCAGGAACTTCAGAGCCCTAGTTCAAGCGCAGGCAGGTGACTGAAGCAGGAACTTCAGAGCCCTAGTTCAAGCACAGGCAAATGGCTGAAGCAAGGAACTTCAGAGCCCTAGTTCAAGCACAGGCAAGTGGCTGAAGCAAGGAACTTCAGGGCCCTAGTTGAGGTGCAGAAATAACAAGAATATATGCTATATAGTGTAATATTCTGTTCTAGCACACGGCAACATCACTAACTTCTGCACTCCTAAACTAGCTCTGGTGCCACTCGAACTAGTTTCTGGACCAGATAAAGTAGTATTTTATACTGAAATGTATAAACTAGGAAAAAAAGTAGGAACAGCCTTATTACTTACCTTCTATATTATTATCTTTGTTTATGCTGTTCTTGGTGCTAGAACCCATTGCAATGAAGGCAGGGAGCTGTGTCACTATCAGTTCAGCAAGTCTCTTCTGGGATGGAGTCTTTCTGTAAGAAATGGATTGGGATCCACCCAGGTGTGTAGGGTGTCTTAGTATCTTCACAACCAGGATACTCAGAGGTGTGTAGGGTGTCTTAGTATCTTCACAACCAGGATACTCAGAGGTGTGTAGGGTGTCTTAGTATCTTCACAACCAGGATACTCAGAGGTGTGTAGGGTGTCTTAGTATCTTCACAGCCAGGATACTCAGAGGTGTGTAGGGTGTCTTAGTATCTTCACAGCCAGGATACTCAGAGGTGTGTAGGGTGTCTTAGTATCTTCACAACCAGGATACTCAGAGGTGTGTAGGGTGTCTTAGTATCTTCACAACCAGGATACTCAGAGGTGTATAGGGTGTCTTAGTATCTTCACAACCAGGATACTCAGAGGTGTGTAGGGTGTCTTAGTATCTTCACAGCCAGGATACTCAGAGGTGTATAGGGTGTCTTAGTATCTTCACAACCAGGATACTCAGAGGTGTGTAGGGTGTCTTAGTATCTTCACAACCAGGATACTCAGAGGTGTATAGGGTGTCTTAGTATCTTCACAACCAGGATACTCAGAGGTGTGTAGGGTGTCTTAGTATCTTCACAGCCAGGATACTCAGAGGTGTATAGGGTGTCTTAGTATCTTCACAACCAGGATACTCAGAGGTGTATAGGGTGTCTTAGTATCTTCACAACCAGGATACTCAGAGGTGTGTAGGGTGTCTTAGTATCTTCACAACCAGGATACTCAGAGGTGTATAGGGTGTCTTAGTATCTTCACAGCCAGGATACTCAGAGGTGTGTAGGGTGTCTTAGTATCTTCACAGCCAGGATACTCAGAGGTGTGTAGGGTGTCTTAGTATCTTCACAACCAGGATACTCAGAGGTGTGTAGGGTGTCTTAGTATCTTCACAGCCAGGATACTCAGAGGTGTGTGTGGAGTGTCTTAGTATCTTCACAGCCAGGATAGTCAGAGGTGTGTGTGGAGTGTCTTAGTATCTTCACAACCAGGATACTCAGAGATGTGTGTGGAGTGTCCTAGTATCTTCACAGCCAGGATAGTCAGAGGTGTGATGTGAGCTGAGAGAGTACTGGGTTGATGGTCATGAAGTTGGGGAAACGGGTTCTCAGAGTGTCATAAACAAAGATGCAGTGCTTGACAGAGGTGGCCTCCCGACCTCTACTAGCAGCTAAACAGAGAAGAACAAGTCACCATTCTAAGGCTACATACTGGGCACAACAGGCTAAGATGCCATCTATACAACAAATTCAAGACAGGATCAACTGATGAGTGTACATGTGGCACCAGGAAGATGACAGCAGACCACATATGCAGGAGTGCCAATATAGGAGCAACAGAGAAGACATACATGGCAAGCTGCCGCACCAGTCCAAAACAGACTGTATGGGGATGTCCACGGCCTCCAGATGACCACCAGCTATAAGTCAGTGCCTGAACCTGATAGAAGAAGAAAAAGAAGTGTTCCTGACCCACAGTAGAGACATTTCTGTGTGTGCTTACTGCCGTTATTTGAGAGCACTTAATGTTTTTTTTTGTTTTGTTTTGTTGCTTCTCCAGCGTTTTATTAATGAGGATCACCTAAATGTGCACTCTAAGAAACATGAGATGTCCTTGGCCTTGAATGCAGGTTCTCAGTCCAGTAACTCACCTGCACATCATTTTCTTGGTAAGACAGTGGCTCTTTTCTGTTTTTTTTTTTTCATTGGAATATTTAATCAGATGTCTTGATGTAGTAATATGTAGCATATTGTCATAGAAAAATGTCATCTTTTGTCTTGTCATAGAAATATGTAATATTTTGTATTGTCATAGAAATATGTAATCTTTTGTTTTGTCATAGAAATATGTAATCTTTTGTCTTGTCATAGAAATATGTAATATTTTGTTTTGTCATAGAAATATGTAATCTTTTGTTTTGTCATAGAAATATGTAATCTTTTGTTTTGTCATAGAAATATGTAATCTTTTGTTTTGTCATAGAAATATGTAATCTTTTGTTTTGTCATAGAAATATGTAATTTTTTGTTTTGTCACAGGAGTAGGTAACTTTTTTTTCTTTCTTATCATACATAACCATTTGTCCCTTCATATAAATATGCTGTTGAATGTCTTGTCATAGGAGTGAGTAAGCATTTGTCTTGTCATAGTTAATGTTTTGGTTTGTTATTTCTTTCCCTTTTGTTCTGTCGGTACTGAAGACACGCTGTTCTAGAGAACAGAATATGCAAGCTTCTCATTAGTTATAGAGAACAGAATATGCAAGGTTCTCATTAGTTCTAGAGAACAGAATATGCAAGGTTCTCATTAGTTCTAGAGAACAGAATATGCAAGCTTCTCATCAGTTCTAGAGAACAGAATATGCAAGCTTCTCATTAGTTCTAGAGATCAGAATATGCAAAAGTCTTCATTGCAGTCAGAAAACATGTCAGTCTGTACCCTGTTAATTTGGACTGTGAGCCCATAGCCTTGTCAGTTGGAAGTCAGACTAGTGCTCACTAGTTTTAGCATTATCTCATGTGTTAACAATGAAAATTAAAATGCTGGTAATTGTACTTGTGGCACCATGCTCACAAGACAGCAACAAGTTAAACAATTTTTTTGCACATTAATCCTCATAAACAGTCTAAAAGCTACTTGTGTAACCAGTTTGTCTGCTTAAGAACAGATTGTTGTATTTCCTCAGATCAGACACCAACACCAACAAAATTTCTGAAGAACTGTGAGGAGATTAGCCTGTTTCAGGAACTAACACAGAACCCATTTGACCATGCGTATAAAAAGGCACTTGATAATGATGTATGTGCAACAGAATAGCATAGATATCTTCACACATAGTTTATGTTTATTAATTTTGACCATATGCTGTCTGATTTGTTTAAGTAACTGACTACATATGACAAATATGTACCAAAATCTACCCAACAGAAACCATCAGCCCACATTGACAGCCTGTAGCACATATTTTCTTGTTACAACCATCATGTCAGCTTTTCTTGTTACAACCATCATGTCAAATTTTCTTGTTGCAACCATCATGTCAGATTTTCTTGTTACAACTAACACATCATATTTTCTTGTTACAACCATCATGTTATATTTTCTTGTTACAGCAATCATATCATATTTTCTTGTTGCAACCATCATGTCAGATTTTCTTGTTACAACTAACACATCATATTTTCTTGTTACAACCATCATGTCATATTTTCTTGTTACAACCATCATGTCAGATTTTCTTGTTACAACCTGTTACACCCATCATGTCAGATTTTCTCAATGTACATACAATTAGCCAGATTTTCTTGATAAAATACAGTGGAATGAATTTTAACTCTTTCCGTGTGTATGGTCGAATTTTTGACACTTCCGGTGGTCCCAAGCTACCGTATGGTCGAAAATTTGACATGTTTGTTTCATTAAAACAAGCGGTGTAACATTTAGATTGTACATATTTCGTCTGCGATTCCGGTGACACTTTCAAAATGGAGAATGCGTGCCTAGTTACGAGCGATGCCGAGCGAGAACAATGACGCAAAGCATGGAAATTTTTCAATTTTTGACGATGTAGATAGGGGTATGGACATAGCCTATGGCCACCCCGCTGCTCTTGAGTGCTTTCTAAGTAGATTTAGACATATTTAGACGACTGGAGAAGTAGTTAGGAGGTTATTTCAGACATTCATTCAGCAGAAATGCAATACGGAGTCACAATACGAGATCGACAAGTAGATCTACACATCTTAGATAGTAAGTAGGGGTAAGTAGCGCGAATCTAGACCTAGTCGATGGTGAGCTGGCCACATTCAGTGTCTAAAAACATCACATTATTTCTTTTTTTCCTAAAAAACTCTGCATTTATGAAACTTTCATTCATTTAGCTATTCTTTGACACATATTACGTATATGGAAGTACATGGAAATACTGTTTTCCATTCCATTTTACAACTAGACCCCCTTACAGACCAAGACCTGCGTTTTACTCCCGCACGCCATGACACGTCCGTGTTTCTTCTCCCGCACGGAAAGAGTTAAACACGAACCTTTTGTTGAATTTTCGCGTTTAAAACCACTATTTCACATTTTCACACTCATGGCCCAAAGGATCTGTTTTCTGTTTTTTAAATGAATCCCATCGGGATCAGAACAGGAGACCACAAACTGCAAGCCCATCCATGCAAACTGAAGACCACCAAAACCCCACTTTGATTATGACAGAATGATCTTCAGATTTCAGAACATGTCCTGTAAACCCGCGTGCTCTAGATTATGACAGAGTGATCTTCAGATTTCAGAACATGTCCTGTAAACCCGCATGCTCTAGATTATGACAGAGTGATCTTCAGATTTCAGAACATGTCCTGTAAACCCGCATGCTCTAGATTATGACAGAATGATCTTCAGATTTCAGAACATGTCCTGTAAACCCGCATGCTCTAGATTATGACAGAATGATCTTCAGATTTCAGAACATGTCCTGTAAACCCGCATGCTCTAGATTATGACAGAATGATCTTCAGATTTCAGAACATGTCCTGTAAACCCGCATGCTCTAGATATGACAGAATGATCTTCAGATTTCAGAACATGTCCTGTAAACCCGCATGCTCTAGATTATGACAGAATGATCTTCAGATTTCAGAACATGTCCTGTAAACCTGCATGCTCTAGATATGACAGAATGATCTTCAGATTTCAGAACATGTCCTGTAAACCTGCTTGCTCTAGATTATGACAGAATGATCTTCAGATTTCAGAACATGTCCTGTAAACCTGCATGCTCTAGATATGACAGAATGATCTTCAGATTTCAGAACATGTCCTGTAAACCTGCATGCTCTAGATATGACAGAATGATCTTCAGATTTCAGAACATGTCCTGTAAACCTGCATGCTCTAGATTATGACAGAATGATCTTCAGATTTCAGAACATGTCCTGTAAACCTGCATGCTCTAGATTATGACAGAATGATCTTCAGATTTCAGAACATGTCCTGTAAACCCGAATGCTCTAGATTATGACAGAATGATCTTCAGATTTCAGAACATGTCCTGTAAACCCGCATGCTCTAGATTATGACAGAATGATCTTCAGATTTCAGAACATGTCCTGTAAACCTGCATGCTCTAGATTATGACAGAATGATCTTCAGATTTCAGAACATGTCCTGTAAACCTGCTTGCTCTGTAGAGACATAAAAGTCCAGACCTGACCCATGCATGCAGAACTGTGGGACACCCAAGAACTCCCCCAGATAATGGGAGTCACAGAGCTGACCCATCACATTGTCTCAGTGGCTGAGCGTATCAAACTGAATGCAGAAGAGAAGAAGAAGTAGATTTCAGTATTCGTAATTACTACCCCAAATTTTTCACATATTTCCCCGTCTTCACGTACAGGCACCATTACCAGGACCACAGACAGGAGAGCTCAACACGCCAACTCTGATCCTGTCTGATTCCCTGAAGAGTTCGTCCAACTTGGCAGCTGCTTCCTTCCACTTGGCTGTTGAGAAAAGCAAAGGGAGCGAACCTCTGAAGCCAAGCCCGCTGGCCAAGATGTCCCCTGCCAATAAAATTGTATTGGATCTCTCAGGAAAAAGTGTCATGGTGTCTCAGTCTTCATCCTTAGTGAAAGATGCTGCTGTCAAGAATCTGAGTTTTCAGGTAGTGTAGGTTGTTACAGGTAGTGTAGGTTGTACAGGTAGTGTAGGTTGTTACAGGTACTGGTATGTTTACATATAATTTAATTCTGTACATGTAAGCACAGATGTATGCCTTAAAGCAAGTTGTTGGCCCCAGATGTAAGTGAAACAAATATTGTTCATAGTTTTATTGCTTTCATTATTATTATTACCCTTATGTGTTAGCTATACAGATAGGTATGGCCTACCAACTACTCACAGATATGGCATCTGGCCACTGAGAGGAAAATGTATAAACTAGGACAAAAGTAGGAGCAGCTTTATTACTTAACGATTACAAAGTTGTGACGTTTCGACATGAGCCTTAATCATACAGAAACATACAGGATGAAGAAATAGAGAGAGGAGATAAAGTATAGATTCACGTGAGTGCTGTTAAAAAAAAAATTAGCTGTAACTGTAAGATGTGGCTTGTTTGATGCTGTGTGTTTAAATGGAGATCTGCGATGTGCGGTCGGTGGGTTGTAACTTGGGGTGGCGGGTGGGGAAACCGTGGAGGGGAGAGAGAGTGGTACTGTGTTAACCTAGCCAGGAGGAGGTGAAATAGATGATTACAGTTAGGGTAGAGAGGTTGTGAGAAGGGAGTAGAGAGGGATTATAATTGTTGAAGAGGAGAATGTTAGGTGTAGCTGAATAGAGAGTTTAACCCATGTGGTTCCAGCATCCCATAATCTTGAATGTAGCGGTTCTCAAGGGCTAGGCAGCTTGTGTCATCTGCGTGTGGTTCGGGCCATTGAAATGATTTGGGACTGGTTTCGAAGCATGCTGGTGATATCATACAGATGTTTCTGCATGCGGTCCCATAATCTGAGGCTAGTCTCAACAATTGGACATGTTCTGCTTGTAACTGAGGACCTCCATCATCTCTGCCTGTAACTGAGGACATCCATCATCTCTGCCTGTAACTGAGGACATCCATCATGTCTGCCTGTAACTGATGACATCCATCATCTCTGCCTGTAACTGAGGACCTCTATCATTTCTGCCTGTAACTGAGGAGCTCTATCATGTCTGCCTGTAACTGAGGACCTCCATCATTTCTGCCTGTAATTGAGGACCTCCATCATCTCTGCCTGTAACTGATCTTAGCAGGAGACTGTGGATATTTTATTTGTTAGCTGTAGTAGGTGTAAGCCCAGGATAAAGGTGATTGTATACTACATAAGCAGAATATCATAAAGTGGACTGGATGGGTACAGAATATCATAAAGTGGACTGGATAGGTACAGAATATCATAAAATATCATAAAGTGGACTGGATGGGTACAGAATATCATAAGGTGGACTGGATGGGTGCAGAATATCATAAGGTGGACTGGATGGGTATAGAATATCATAAGGTGGACTGGATGGGTACAAAATATCTTAATATGGTCTGGAGGGGTCAACATATTAGGAATGAGTGAAGTTAGATGGACAGATGCAAGGAAGATAAACTCTGATAAATATACAATAATATATTCAGGAAGTGAGAAACATGAACGAGAAGTAGGAATAATATTTGATAAACAAACAGCAAGGACAATTTTAGGATATTTGAACATCTTGGACCGAGTCCTGCTAGCCCAACTGAAAGGATGACCAATAAACATAAATATTATATACAAGTGTATGCTTCAACATCTGAAAGTTCTGAAGAAGATGTACAGCTATTTTATAGTGACATAGAGACAGCCCTAAAGCACACAAAGTCACATGAAGTTACTATAGTCGTGGAAGATTTTAATGCCAAAGTTGGTAAAGGAAGAACTTCAGACATCGTTGGTGACTATGGACTGGGGGAGAGGAATAACATAGGTAGTAAATTAATTGAATAGGCAAGAATACACAGCATGGTTGTAGGAAACACCTGGTTTAAACAACATCCCCGAAGACTGGCAACGTAGTGCAGCCCAGACAAAAAGACTTTTAACCAGGTAGACTACAACAAATGATTCTGGAATGCATTACTGACAACAAAAACCATGCCAGGAACTGACTGCAATAGTGGCCTTGACCCACTCTGTGAAAAAATTAGAATAAAGCTAAAGAAAGCGTGCAGAAAAGTGAGAAACATCAAACTGAATACAGAACTCCTTAAAAATGACCAAGAACTGCGAGAACAATACAAAGTTATTATAAATAGATACAATGCAGTAGCAAAGATAAATAGTATAGATGAACAATGGGCAATGTTAAGAGATTCTATCCACCAAACTGTTAAGGAGATAACACTACCGAAAAAAGAAGCCCCTAAAAATAAATGGATGACAGATGACGTCTTAGGACTGATGGAGAAGAGGAGGAGGAGTAAAAATAACCAAGAAAAATATAGCAAAACAAATAAAGAAATAAGACACAGATGCAGAGAAGCAAAGGAAGTGTGGTTAAATGAACAGTGCAGACAAATAGAGGACTCTCATAATAAAGACAGCAAAAACGTGCACAAGCGAATTAGTGAACTCACAGGCAGGAAAACAGAATATACCACAGGATGCCTGAAATCAAAAGAAGGTCAAATGTTAATGGGAAAAGAAGACATTGTGAACAGGTGGACAGAGTACATCGGTGAGCCATATGGAGGAGAAAGACCAGAATTAACACCAGATACTGAAAACTGTGATGGACCACCAATACTTGAAGATGAAATCATAGATGCCATCAAACACATGAAGAAAGGAAAAGCGACAGGGCCTGATAATATAACAATAGAAGAAATAGAGGCGCTAGAGGAGACAGGAATAAAAATAATAACCAAACATTTACAACAGTGGTTATATGCCCAGTGACTTGCTTAAATCCACGTTTATAGCACTACCAAAGAAACCAGGTGCAAAGGAATGTGATGACCACCGGACTATCAACCTCTCATGTCACATAACAAAGCTACTTCTGAGAATCATTATGAGAAGAACAAGGAAAAAGATAAAAATGGAAATAGCAGATGAACAGTTTGGATTTGTTGAAGAAAAGGGAACACACAATGCCATTTATGCTTTACGAACACTAACAGAAAGAGCTTTAGAAGTACAGAAAGATCTCTACTTATGCTTCATTGATTACACCAAGGCATTCGACAAGGCACATAATGAAATTACTAAAATGCTTGAAGACATCAATATAGACGGCAAAGACCTGAGGATTGTAAAACATCTATACTGGCACCAAGAAGCAGCAATTCGAGTTGAAAATAGCAACCTATAAAACAAGGGGTGCGACACGGATGTGTACTATCTCCAGACCTTTTTTCTCTATACAGCGAGAATATTCTAAGAACGATCATCAAAGAACCAGGCATAAAAATTGAAGGATACAATATTAACAATCTTCGGTATGCTGACGACACAGTACTGATAGCTGAGAAGCAACAAGATCTGCAAAATCTCTTGGATAAAGTCGCCAAAGAGAGTGAACAGAAAGGCCTTACTTTGAACATCAGAAAGACAGAGACTATGGTTATATCTAAGAAACAGAATCCACCAACATGCAGAATAAAATTAAATGGAACTATTCTAAAGCAGGTGCAGAAATTCAAATACCTTGGAGCAGTAACAACTTCAGATGGGAAATGCAGAACAGAAATTAGGAACAGAATAGGTCAAGCAAAGACTGCATTTCAGAGAATGAGAAACATATTATGCAACACATCATTATCAATGAATGTTAGAAAACGAGTCCTAAAATGGTATATTGAACCTATCTTGTTATATGGAAGTGAATCATGGACAATAGGCAAGTCTGCACAAAAATCATTGGAAGCAGCAGAAATGTGGTTTATTAGAAGAATGTTGCGAATCCCCTGGACAGCAAAAATAGGTAAAGTAGATAAAGATAAACCTCTCATACCTTGGAGGCACATAGGGATATGGTGTTAGTGCCCATATTTTCCTTGACCTGTCAGCACACTAGAGGATGATATGGTCAGTATCACACACTGGCCGCCTTTCCTTCCCCAACTCCAGAAGAAGTCGGGTACCTATTTCTACAGCTGGGTGACTGGGGTGCCTCCGCCGGATTCAAACCCATGACCTTCGCCATGAAAGACCAGTGCACTAACCACTTCGCCACTCAGACACCCTGGACAGCAAAAATAACTAATGAAGAATGTATGAGAAGAACTGGAGAGACAGAAAATCTTGTCAAAAAAAATAAGAGAGACAATATACTTTCATAGGACATGCAATGAGAAGAGGGAGCATTGAAAATATTATAACAACAGGAAAAATAGAGGGAAGAGGATCAAGAAGAAGACCAAGAGAAATGATACTGGACAGTCTTACAGGATGGTGTGAGAGGAGATCACCAAATGAGCTGATGGCCTGCTAAGGATCGTGTACTTTGGAGAAGCATAATAGCCAATGCCAGTTGGCATGACACCTGATGATGATGATGATGGGGTAACTGTTTCAGTTTTTATTTCAAACAAAACTTTATATATTTTATAATTTAAAATTTGCTTACAGTCAACATAGAATTGGGTGCAGTAGATATTAAACTAAAAGTTTATTTTATTACAAGAGTCATTCTGCAAGTCGTGAGCAAAATTTTTTTAAAAATCAGAATTTATAGATAGAGAAAATATAAATATATCATCTTAATCTGCATCCTTTTTTTCACTTTTCAACATAATCTCCATTTCTCTACACACATGTTTTCCCATCGCTCTGTAAGTTTGAAAATACCCTCCCGGTAGAATTCCATTCCAGATGACCAAAGGCACAGACATACTGCTTTCTGGACGTTCTCTCCTGTGTCATAGTGATGACCTCATATTTGTTCTTCCACAAAACCGAAAAGATGGTAATCACTGGGTGCCAGATCAGGGCTGTAGATGAATTTCCCAATGTATTTTATGAATGTCCTCAGTTGTCCGGTGAGCAGAGTTTTTCTCACAGCTTTGTAATCTTCAGTCAACAAACGTGGGACCCAGCTGGCACAAACTTTTTTACAACCTAGGGTTTCAATCATTTCCTGTACTGCATTGTGTCCTATTCCAAGATTTACAACGATTTCAGATACTGTGACATGTCTGTCTTCTTTAATGATGTTGTCAACCCTTCCCATGTTGCATTCAGTGGAGGCAGTTCGAGGCCGACCACTGTGAGGCATATCTTGGATGCTTGTGTTTCCATCTTTGAAATGTTTCACCCACCTCCTAACACTGCTAGCACCCGTACACACATCTCCATAAGCAAGCTGAAGTCTTTGGTGAATTTCAGCACTGGGGATTTCCTCTTTAATGAGGAACTCAGTAACAGCACGTTGACGAAGTGAAACTTCAGCTCTCGCCATTTTGTTTCTGCTCTGCATAGTCATGCGACACATGATGGTGACATCATGTGACCTCTGAATGAAATGCAAAGGGTGCAGTTAAGGTGATACATTTATATTTTCTCATTCTATAAATTCTGATTTAAAAAAAATGTTGCGCACGACTTTCGGTATGACCCTCATATTTAAAGTTTGCTTACAATCAACATAGAATTAGGTGCAGTAGATGTTAAACTAACTCCTGAAGATGAAATGGGTGCAGGTTCAGATCTGCTGCGGTTTACATCAGACAGAGTAGTTGTGAATGTTAGTACCTGGCATTTGTGTTAGGAAAATGTCTCTTGCAAGGTCACACACACACACTGATACAGGATTCTAGGTAAGACCCAGTTTGGTTGCTGGTCCCTGGGAGCTGCTCCATTACACTCGGGACCTGGCCATAAGTGTTCCATGTTCGTCGTCAGGATGTCCTCTAGTGTTTTTGCCGATATAATTCCAGTAATGTGTTGGTTGTAAATGACTCTTGCTCTAGCACACAACTGGGATTTGGTTTCACTTTCTCTGACTGTGTGTAAGTCATTGAGGCATGTGTGGTATGTACTTTTTAGGAAGGTTTTCTGGGCTGTTGCTTCAGTTTTCTGCCCGAAGGATGCATGTCTTGTTTGTCCATTTTGATGTTTGCTAGTTGGCTAGCTTTTGCTGTAAGTTGATTTGATGTTTGCTAGTTGGCTAGCTTTTGCTGTAAGTTGATTTGATGTTTGCTAGTTGGCTAGCTTTTGCTGTAAGTTGATTTGATGTTTGCTAGTTGGTTAGATTTTGCTGTAAGTTGATTTGATGTTTGCTAATTGGTTAGCTTTTGCTATAAGTTGATTTGATGTTTGCTAGTTGGTTAGCTTTTGCTGTAAGTTGATCAGCTTTTTTATTGCCATCAACTTCAGGATGCCCCAAACAATATGCCCATGTGATGTGTCGGATTTGCAGTTTGGAGATTATGCATAAACTACAGTTTAACCCACTTAATATCACATTGCTTTATGTCACAACCTGGATATTGTCACAGAAATTTGCATCCCTGGCCAACTCCCATAAGTAATTAATGAGCTTTACTCCGGTTTATATCACCCCAGTTATTGGCACAAATTGGTTAATGTCACCATATATTTGTACCCGGAGGCGTTAAAGATTCTGCTTTTTATCACAAACTGAGCGAGTCCAAGCTATAAATATCTCACAAAAGCCATATCAGTTTAATGACTCATCAAAGAAGGGGTCAGCCATTTGATCACCAAGTATTTGCTGCATCAACCTTTTGAACATGTGGCCATCAACACTCAGGTGGTGGGAATGAAGATTTACCATGCCCGCCCTTTAAAAAAGAACATGATTAAAAACTGGCTTCTTTCAGTCATTATTTTCTTTATCAAGTTGTAGGCGGTGTTAAGTTAGCAAAGTGAGCTGATAGTTGGTCATTTTCAAGTAGCCTACTGTGACTTGTATATCCGGGGACTTCTCTCTGGTTCTTGTTGTGATAGATAATGGATACTAAACGCAAACGTGTTGATCTGGGTTTAAGCGCTAAAATGGATATTCTGAACCAAGTTGATGAAAAAGTTACAAGAAAGGACATAGCGGATAAATTTGGAATTGACTTTTCAACTGTATTGAAATTTGTTAAAACCTGAGACAAAATTGAATGAGACTTTCACTCATCTTTAGTTAGGTCAAACTGTTAGTGAAGGCATGTGAGTTCTTACATGGATATTGAGCGTGGTCTGCTGAAGTGGTTCAACCAGACGCATTCTGCACAGTTGCCTGTGTGCGGTCCTATGCTGGAGGAAATCATGGAACGTTTTGTGAAAGAAATGGATATACCTGACTGGAAGTATTCAGGCAGCTTTCTTTATCACTTAAAAAAAATGCCACAACATAACATTTAAGGTCGCTTCAGGTGAAGCAGCCTGAGTTAACACTTATGTTGTTAATGGCTGGATTTCTCGTTTGCCAAAAATTTTGGATGTATACAGCCCAGATGACATTTTTAACGTGGATGAAACAGTCGTGTTTTATAAACTGCTACTGAACATAACTTTGTGCTTTTGTGATGAGAAGTGCCACAGTGGCAAATGAGCTAAAGATCGCTTAACAGCTGTCATGTGCTGTAACATGACTAACATGTCCGATTAATAGACCAGTTATCACTACACAACGCAAAGTCACATGTTTTTTTTTACTACTACTGCTGATAAATGAGATGCTGCTTGATTTTAGTGTTATCTGTAGACTAAGAATTACTGTATTTTGTGGTTAATATATTTTGTGTCCGATGATGATAGTTTTGCGGTTTGTTTGGCTGATTACCTTGAACACTGGTAAAATATGGCCCTGATCCGCTGATTGTGATGCAAAGTGCCATTACTTAAACTGTAGTCTTGCTCCATTTCTTAAATATTTACCAGAAAATTTCCTTCAACAATTACATGGAGTAATATGTATCACAAGTGCTCATTTCTTCTGGATTTCATCTTGCACATTAAGTTATGTTTAATATACCAAATGTGGGATGGATTGACACACACACATGCACGCATGCACATACACACACACACGTGTGCTCATTTAAAGCCCGTGTAATAGACTCCACTTAATGTCACCATATTTTGATGGTCCCGATGAAGAGGCATTAAGCAGGTTCGAGTGTACTCACTTCTTATGATACAGTGTTCTATCTCTCACTTCTTGTGGTACAGTGTTCTATCTCTTACTTCTTATGGTACAGTGTTCTATCTCTCACTTCTTATGGTACAGTGTTCTATCTCTCACTTCTTATGGTACAGTGTTCTATCTCTCACTTCTTATGGTACAGTGTTCTATCTCTCACTTCTTATGGTACAGTGTTCTATCTCTCACTTCTTATGGTACAGTGTTCTATCTCTCACTTCTTATGGTACAGTGTTCTGTCTCTCACTTCTTATGGTACAGTGTTCTATCTCTCACTTCTTATGGTACAGTGTTCTATCTCTCACTTCTTATGGTACAGTGTTCTATCTCTCACTCCTTATGGTACAGTGTTCTATCTCTCACTTCTTATAGTACAATGTTCTGTCTCTCACTTCTTATGGTACAGTGTACTATCTCTCACTTCTTATGGTACAGTGTTCTATCTCTCACTTCTTATGGTACAGTGTTCTATCTCTCACTTCTTATGGTACAGTGTTCTATCTCTCACTTCTTATGGTACAGCGTTCTAGCTCTCACTTCTTATAGTACAGTGTTCTAGCTCTCATTTCTTATTGTGCAGTGTTCTATCTCTCACTTCTTATGGTACAGTATTTTATCTCTCACTTCTTATGGTACAGTGTTCTATCTCTCACTTCTTATGGTACAGTGTTCTATCTCTCACTTCTTATAGTATAGTGTTCTGTCTCTCACTTCTTATGGTACAGTGTTCTAGCTCTCACTTCTTATGGTACAGTGTTCTATCTCTCACTTCTTTTAGTACAGTGTTCTATCTCTCACTTCTTATGGTACAGTGTTCTGTCTCTCACTTCTTATAGTACAGTGTTCTGTCTCTCACTTCTTATAGTACAGTGTTCTATCTCTCACTTCTTATGGTACAGTGTTCTAGCTCTCACTTCTTATGGTACAGTGTTCTATCTCTCACTTCTTATAGTACAGTGTTCTATCTCTCACTTCTTATAGTACAGTGTTCTATCTCTCACTTCTTATAGTACAGTGTTCTATCTCTCACTTCTTATAGTACAGTGTTCTAGCTCTCACTTCTTATAGTACAGTGTTCTAGCTCTCACTTCTTATGGTACAGTGTTTTATCTTTCTTAATAGACCTTGAGAGTCTGTGATGATTGTAGTTTGTTGTACTTTTTGGGTCATCAGACCTTTCAAGGTTTGTGTGATTGCCTAAGTTTCTATCTGTGTGCTTGAGCATGTATTGTTGCTTGCTCTGGCCGTAAGCTTGATTATTCTTTTCTTTGAAGTATATTTCAATACTTCAAAGAGCCACGTTGGAGCACATTATATAAAGCTGCTGTCAGTTTATTAATTAAGTTAAAAATAAAGACTATTCAGTCAGTCCCCGTACAGATTGAATGGAAAATGCAAATTAAAAAGTTATTTTAAAATATTATTTGTCCACTTAGCCCAGCCCATCTGACAGGACAAACAGATGTTTGCCAACATTCCACATACTTTGCTAGCATGCAACACCAGCTTGCACCTGGCACATCTGTGGCTGACTGCCACCTTCAACCAGTTGAGTTGATAAAACAAGAAGCAATCAAGAAAGAGGAGACAACTGTGGCAGAGATTGGGGGTAGCTTCTCTGATCAGCAGCAGCAGTGTACAATGCAAGTGCTGTTGCAGTTGCCGACTGGAGAAACAGGTATGGAAAGAAAGTTTTATCCTTGTTCTTGTGAGGACAGAAATGGCTAGATGATGGTTAGACTGGAGAAACAGATATGTAAGGAAAGAAAGTTTTATCCTTGTTCTTGTGAGGACAGAGATGATTAGACTGGAGAAACAGATATGTAAGGAAAGAAAGTTTTATCCTTGTTCTTGTGAGGACAGAGATGATTAGACTGGAGAAACAGATATATAAGGAAAGAAAGTTTTATCCTTGTTCTTGTGAGGACAGAGATGATTAGACTGGAGAAACAGATATGTAAGGAAAGAAAGTTTTATCTTTGTTCTTGTGAGGACAGAAATGGCTAGATGATGGTTAGACTGGAGAAACAGATATATAAGGAAAGAAAGTTTTATCCTTGTTCTTGTGAGGACAGAGATGATTAGACTGGAGAAACAGATATGTAAGGAAAGAAAGTTTTATCCTTGTTCTTGTGAGGACAGAGATGATTAGACTGGAGAAACAGATATGTAAGGAAAGAAAGTTTTATCCTTGTTCTGTGAGGACAGAGATGATTAGACTGGAGAAACAGATATGTAAGGAAAGAAAGTTTTATCCTTGTTCTTGTGAGGACAGAAATGGCTAGATGATGGTTAGACTGGAGAAACAGATATATAAGGAAAGAAAGTTTTATCCTTGTTCTTGTGAGGACAGAGATGATTAGACTGGAGAAACAGATATGTAAGGAAAGAAAGTTTTATCCTTGTTCTTGTGAGGACAGAGATGATTAGACTGGAGAAACAGATATGTAAGGAAAGAAAGTTTTATCCTTGTTCTTGTGAGGACAGAGATGATTAGACTGGAGAAACAGATATATAAGGAAAGAAAGTTTTATCCTTGTTCTTGTGAGGACAGAGATGATTAGACTGGAGAAACAGATATGTAAGGAAAGAAAGTTTTATCCTTGTTCTTGTGAGGACAGAGATGAATTAGACTGGAGAAACAGATATGTAAGGAAAGAAAGTTTTATCCTTGTTCTTGTGAGGACAGAGATGATTAGACTGGAGAAACAGATATGTAAGGAAAGAAAGTTTTATCCTTGTTCTTGTGAGGACAGAGATGATTAGACTGGAGAAACAGATATGTAAGGAAAGAAAGTTTTATCCTTGTTCTTGTGAGGACAGAGATGATTAGACTGGAGAAACAGATATGTAAGGAAAGAAAGTTTTATCCTTGTTCTTGTGAGGACAGAAATGGCTAGATGATGATTAGACTGGAGAAACAGATATGTAAGGAAAGAAAGTTTTATCCTTGTTCTTGTGAGGACAGAAATGGCTAGATGATGATTAGACTGGAGAAACAGATATGTAAGGAAAGAAAGTTTTATCTTTGTTCTTGTGAGGACAGAGAGGGCTAGATGTTAGACTGTTTGAAAAGGTAGATACATCTTAAGTTATTAACTGAGCACACATTGTTGCTTCTTGCCTTATTCATCAAGAAAAAAAAATTCAGGATGAAGAAGTAGGAAAAGAAGAGAAAGTCATTATTCATAATGTAATACAAATAAGAAGAGAAGAAAATAAAAAGGGGGTAGCTATCTTGTGACATCTGTGATGGTGTGTCAGAAAGTATGTGTAGAAAAGATTGTAAATGCTTATTTCAAGACTTGAGGACAGTGAAACCCATTTGATTGGTTGGCACTTAAGAAGTGGTGGAGGAAGAGGGAGAGAGAAAGAGAAAGCAAAGGCTGTCAAGATGGCCATAGTTCTACAGGATATTCCAAAAGTTCATTTAAATTTTCAGGAAGCCATTGTAGGAAGACAAGTGCAGCTACATTCAGTCACACTTTGTGGCTTTTTCTCCTGGGGGTACATTAAAAACAATGTTTATGTACCCTCACTTCCACAGTATCTGAATATTCTGAAGCAGCAAGTTGCAGATGTTATCACAGATGTTATCAGAAGTGTTACTGCACATTTGCTACATTAAAAAATTTGAGAACTTAATTATCATATTGGTGTGTGTCCCCATGTCACCTGGCAGGCCAGGTTGCGTCCCTGTAAGGTATATCTAAAATTCGGAGAACTTCTCTACAACGTAACAGAGACTTTCTTTACGCAGCTGTTTTTGTCTTCCTGCAGTGGCCTTCTGAAGTTAAAGAGGAACTTTGGGACACCTTTTTATACTTTTTTCCACAAAGTAAACTTGAAAAGAGACTGTCACATCAGCCAGGCCTACAGTGACATAGTTAGGTGTTCCTTTAGAGAAGTGAAGTTTGTTGAGAGGTCAGCATCTTCAGTAGTTAGAAAAGCCATGCTAGTCGACTTAAAATCCAGTTCTGATGTTTGCTGTTAAGATCTTCACCACACCATCATCAACATGGAACCATATTTGTGGTCAAACAAGGATATCTTCAAGCAGTCAAGCAACAGTTTTTCATCTTCTTTTCTGTCAAGTTTCACATTCTCAGCCATCTAGACAAGGCAATGAGTTGCTTCATTGAATCCATCATCAGCATGTCTGATATTTTTCCATCCATGATCTTTTTTCAGAGGTTAGAGTGGAGACTTAGAGGCCTTCAAGTTTGGAGACTTAGAGGCCTTCAAGTTTGTTAGATGGGATCATTGTCCTCTTTAGAGCCTGACAAATTTCATGTGTATTGTCTAAAACTTGCTGCATGTCCCATGAACTTACTCACATGTGTGGTGTTTTGTTTCAGTTCCAATCAGCATACCAGCCACCATCAACAAATTTCAGTGCCTGGACAGTGTCCAGGGTATTCAGCATTCACAGATACTGCAGCAGCACCAGCCTCCAGCTCTGCAGCCAACGCCTTCAAAAACCGCAGCCTCCAGCGTCTCAACGACCTTGGCCCTGAAGCAGGTAGTAACTGCAAGTAGAGTGATGGCCCTTGAAGATATTTTAAAAGAGATCGCAACTTAATTTGTACAAAAGTTAACCCAAAGAGCAGTATCAAATTTTAAGATTGCTTTCTTCATGTCCACACATAAGATGTTCTCCCAACTTTAGAAATTGGGAAAACATCTTTAGAAATTGGGAAAACATCTTTAGGAATTGGGAAAACAACTTTAGAAATTGGGAAAACATCTTTAGGAATTGGGAAAACATCTTATGTGTGGAAATGAAAGCAATTTTAAAAATTTGATATTGCTCTTTGGGTTAATTTTTCTTGTGACTTGTAGCAGTATCTGTTAGCACTTATTGGAAGTTTACCCTCCTGCAGGAAAAAAACTCTTGACACAACTGTATTTTTTTTTAACAGAGATTAAAAGCTCAGTTGCAGAATCAGCTCAGCCCGACAGCCAAAGTTTCTGATGTCACAATGGTAGCATCGAACCCCACAATTATTGCTGCCAGTGCTGCTACCCCTGTCAGTGTTAGTGGTCCAGTCCTTGTTGGCAGCACATCCCCCATCATGATGGTGGATTCTCCTGGGTCAGAGATGAATCTTTCTGATTCCTCAGATTATTCTGTTGATGGGTAAGAGCATTTTTATCTAGGCTAGTACCATCTTTTTTTTTTCTTAGCCTAGAAATTGCTAATTTATTCACAAGGCTAAAGACATATGGACTACGGGCCTGGGGGCTGATATGCTAGTGTCAAGGTTGGCAAACAGTAGCTGACCAAGACCCTATCCCACTTCTCCGATGATACTCCCAGTTAAAGGCTTAGCCCGGCTAATGAGGCATGAGGCATCACAGTCCCACTGGTGGTGGAGTCTGCTTAAGAAGTATTGCACATCCCCTGCTTTTTAGCTACATTCAGGGGCTGAAAAACCAGCTGTCATGACCCACTTCCCAGCCAACACGATGCGGCGCCTCATCTTCACTGCATTGGATGCAAAGAGTGCCAGCTTGCAGTACCAGGGAGATTGAAGAAGAAGAACTGTAGGACCTGCAGCATGTTGGGAAGAGACTGTTGCACTATGTGAGTGTCATTTAGCCACCACACATATAGTGAAAACAAATCTTTGATGAGATCATTTTGAGAACTTGTTTTAAGTGAGTGAAACTTACTTATCCAGTAGTGAATCTTCAAGCATAGAGATAAACTTACTTATCCTGTAGTTTATCTTCAAGCATGGAGATAAACTTACTTATCCTGTAGTGAATCTTCAAGCATGGAGATAAATTTACTTATCCTGTAGTGAATCTTCAAACATAGAGATAAACTTACTTATCCTGTAGTGAATCTTCAAGCATAGAGATAAACTTAATTATCCTGAAGTGAATCTTCAAGCATAGAGATAAACTTACTTATCCTGAAGTGAATCTTCAAGCATGGAGATAAACTTACTTATCCTGAAGTGAATCTTCAAGCATAGAGATAAACTTACTTATCCTGAAGTGAATCTTCAAGCATAGAGATAAACTTACTTATCCTGAAGTGAATCTTCAAGCATAGAGATAAACTTACTTATCCTGAAGTGAATCTTCAAGCATGGAGATAAACTTACTTATCCTGAAGTGAATCTTCAAGCATAGAGATAAACTTACTTATCCTGAAGTGAATCTTCAAGCATAGAGATAACTTACTTATCCTGAAGTGAATCTTCAAGCATGGAGATAAACTTACTTATCCTGAAGTGAATCTTCAAGCATGGAGATAAACTTACTTATCCTGAAGTGAATCTTCAAGCATAGAGATAAACTTACTTATCCTGAAGTGAATCTTCAAGCATGGAGATAAACTTACTTATCCTGAAGTGAATCTTCAAGCATGGAGATAAACTTACTTATCCTGAAGTGAATCTTCAAGCATAGAGATAAACTTACTTATCCTGAAGTGAATCTTCAAGCATGGAGATAAACTGCTACACTTACCCTGACAGCTTTGATTGTATCTACATTTCCTTTCTTCTTCTTCTTCTGTTGATTTCTGCGACCATTTTGCCTTATATAGTGTGGCTCTCACTCGCCTGGTGTGCTCTGCAACTTTGCCTACCAGGAATTTTTTTTTAATAAAGTAGATGCAGATGTATGGGTCAGTCTTATAAAAAGATAAAAGTTAGTACTACTACTCTTTGTACATGTGCCCAGGCACCTGAATCTGTGGAATGTATCCTCCAAAACTGCACCAGCTATGAGACATTGAGAAGTAGTTACTGGCCCAGTGAAATCAAGAAGATAAGATCTACAGTTCCATACATGAACTACAAAAAAAACAGTGAAATTTATACAAGCGACAGGACTGCAGATAAAGACAGAAAATACATACGATGAAGAAGATAAACAAACAGGGAGGAAAGTTGGCAGAAACAAGAATGGCAGAAAGCAAGATGAGCAGGTAGAACAAGACCATACACCAATCCAATATTTTGGCAAAAGCCTTTCTCATGGATCACATACAGAAACAACGTAACAGATAAAAACATGAAAAATAGATGAAAAATTAAATACTTAGCTTTTCTTGGTATTCTGCTTTGTAAGAAAGATGAGCACAAACTGCTTCCAGGTAGACATAGGTAAGCATAAAGTGGAAGCAGGTATTTGAGTTAAAAATGAGGTAAAGGGAAGATGACAAGAGTACCATATGGTAAACAACAATTCTTTTATAACAGGCTCATTTTTATGTAAGCCCAGTATACACATTTGCTAATGCTGGAGGGCATCTTACATTTTACATCCTTCCCATGCCATTAAACATGACGTAGGGTTTGCATGGTAGTTTGCTGAGATTTCCTGTTTTCGGCGAGCTTTTCAACCTCATCAAGGGATGTTATTCTCACTAAAAGAGAGCATAGGCAGCTTTTAATTGACAGAAACCAGTGCAGATTCTGCAGGTACATGGCCACACATTACACTACATGCTTCACAACAGAGAAGAGGGAGGCAGCATGTGATATCATCTGCTGGAATCTCTCACACGGAAACATAGCCATCCGTAAGCACTAAACCCTAGCATCATGAACATACAGTGTAGAGACCCTGTGCCTACATTTCAGTACCAAGCACAGGTGAAAAGAGAGTGTAAACTCAGTTAAATACAGAAGGATCCTTCATTCCACTAGTTCAGCAGTATATCTTGTAGATTCCTGTTTGTAAGTTCATTATGTTTACCCTTCTTGCTCACTTTCCATATATATATTTTTTTAAATTGTGAAACCATACTGCTGTATGAGATTATCTGCATTTTTTTACCTATGAAACTATCCCACCAAATGAGATTGTGTTTTTGAACTGTGAAACTAATCTGCCACACAGGAATATCTTGTGTTTTTTTTTTTTGGACTGAAACTGACCCACCATATAAGAATAGCTGTATTTTTGTTTTGGGCTGTGAAACTAACCTGCCATATGAGAATGTTAAGCTTTCATTCCATTAAGTTTTTGAACTCCTGTGTTCTTGTAAATTATTGTTGTCTTAATATGAGATATGGTTGCAGCAAACATGAGATATGATTGCAGCAAACATGAAATATGATTGCAGCAAACATGAGATATGATTGCAGCAAACATGAGATATGATTGCAGCAAACATGAGATATGGTTTGCAGCAAACATGAGATATGGTTGCAGCAAACATGAGATATGATTGCAGCAAACATGAGATATGATTGCAGCAAACATGAGATATGATTGCAGCAAACATGAGATATGGTTGCAGCAAACATGAGATATGATTGCAGCAAACATGAGATATGATTGCAGCAAACATACACACTGACTTGTGAAGACTTTTGGTTATTTCATTCTACAGCAAACGCCAGAAAATGAGTCCAGAAACTGGGGATTCAGAAGAAAGGAGACGAAAATTTTTAGAAAGAAACAGGTAAATCTTCTCGTTTATGTAGGATATAAATTATGTGGACTTTTGTTTATTGATCACATGAAAATTTAATATATTAAGATCATATAATGTGTTACGATCATATGTAAATTTGATGTTTAAAGTTCGTATGAGAATTTAGTGTATTAGGAGTATATGAAAACTGACCCAAGAAAATTTGATGTGTTAATTTAAATAATTTCAAGATGATAAAAAGTATTTAATATCACCACAGTCACCAGAAGTGACTAAGACCCTGGGAAGTGATCGGAGGTCCATATATTAGTTTACATATATAGTTGACTTTTATAAAGTAGTTTACAGTGTGAATCCAGAAAACAAAGAACAGGGCAAGAAGACTGAGTTTATATTATTGTTATTATTATCACTTTGAAGTCCTTTAAATGGGTCATGTGGAGGTGAAAGAGTTCAAGTGTTAAAGATCATGGTAACTGCTCATGTTCGCTTGTTGTACTTACTCTTTGGCAGAGCTGCAGCCGCTCGATGCCGTCAGAAGAGAAAGCACTGGATCAGCAATTTGGAGAAGAAAGCAGATGAGCTTCAAAATACAAATCTAAGATTACAGGTATAATCAGAGTTTAAGGGTAGCTTTCTATGAAATGGGATATTACAGGTAACTTTCTATAAAATGGGACGTTACAGGTAACTTTCTATAAAATGGAATTATGGGTAATTTATGTAAATTAGATTACAGGTAACTTTATTTAAAATGGAAATACAGGTAACTTTATATAAAGTGGGATTGCAAGTAACTTTCTTTAAAATGGGATTACAGGTAGCTTTTTATAAAATTGGATTATGGGTAGTCTTGTATAATCTGAGGTTCCAGATAACTTTGTGTAAGATGGGATTATGGGTATCCTTGCATAATGTGAGATTATATGTAACTTTGTATAATGCGAGATTACATGTAAATTCATATAATCTGAGATTATATAATCATTCTCATGTAGTCTTAACCAGCTAAATTTTTAACAGTTGTACTATTAATGGACAAGAGGTTTCTTTTTGTTTGCAGTTGACCACATTTATATATGCCAGTTACTGCAGGTGATTGATTCAGAAGTTTGTTTTTTTTTTTGTTGAAAATGTTAGTTCTTTGTGGGAGCAGAGGTGATCTTGATAGAGAGGTAGTGCACTTACTAGGGCCAGTGAAGTGGAGAGGGGGATGTGCTGGTCGACATATTATTTTGCTTGTCTTCTGTGGTTTTGTGTAGTGAAGATACCACAAAGTGTCTTTGAACAGTCGCTGTTGTGTCATTCAGCGTCCCAGAATATGGGTTATCAGCCTGTAGGTCACTTCAACATAATGATTTGTATCAAAGTGTTTACAGCAACATCACCTACCATAAAGTTCAAACTCACAATTTCAGGGTTATAGCAACAATGCCAGCAACAGTAATAAAAACAGAGGCAACAGTATCAACAAATAACGGAACCAATTGCGACAACAGTAGCAATAGAAACAGAAGCAATAATAACAACAGTGACAGGAGCAACAATAATAACAGTAGCAATAGAAACAGAAGCAATAATAACAACAATGACAGGAGCAACAATAATAACAGTAGCAATAGAAACGAGCAACAATAACAGTAGTAACATAAACAGAAGCAACAATTATAACAGTAGCAGAAATAACAGAAACAAAAGCTAGAGTAACAACAACAACAACAACAGCACTAACAAATAAAAGCAGTGATAATGGCACTAAGAGAAAAGAACAATAGTTCTAGGAGCAACAATAACAATAATGGTAGCAGTGAGAGCAGTAATGGAAAGAAAAGCGATACTAGCAACAGAAATAACTTAGTTCGTTGTCATCATATTTAAGCTGATTTTATGTGAACAGTCCGAGGTCAAACTTCTGCGGGGGGAGGTGGCACAGCTCAAGACTCTACTACTGGCCCATAAAGACTGTCCTGTTACCCAGCAACAGAGGTCACAGGGTCAGCTGCAGCACAGTAAGTTTACAGTGTCCCAGAATCTAGTAAAGTCAGGATTTTTAAAAACAGAAATGTCAGTCATTGTCACTTTCTGAATTGGCATATGTTTTTGTTTTAAAAAAAAAATTGATGGGGGTGAGGGGCTGAAGTATCCACAACGTCATCTGCTGTGACCGTACTGGAGGTCAAAGGTTACCATGAGACAGGTCAAGAGCATGGTGCCACCCAAGGAGTTGTTTCAGATTGATAGGCCACTTGTGCTGAGTCAGCGTAAATGAATATCAGTGTTTGAGAAGGGGGGGGGGGGGAGGGGAAATCAGAGTCCCAGAAAAAATACCAGAAGATACATACAGGTCTACACTGTCAGATCTTAGTGGAGAGCAAAAGTCAGTGTAACCTTTTGAAAATTGCACCTTGATCTGCTTTCAGGACATCAGGAGCACAGGTAACCATGTTAGAGGAAAGATAAGGTTATCTAGACTGCCTAACCAGAGATGGTCAAGACATTTCTGTCTTTGATATTGTGTTCCCAGTAAGAGACTGATGCTGTCCATCAACTTGGCTAACAGGTGGAGCTTCCTGTGGTTGCCATGGTGATGGAGTTATCCAAGTACCCCCATTTCTGGGGTTCAGTCCGTATCTTCATGAGAAAGAAAAAAAAAAGAAACATTTGTAACCCATATCCCATTTGATTGAATGTCATGTTTCGAGATTTCACACCATTGATAGTAGGGAGGGTAGGTTTGCTGTCCCAGAGATACACTACCCTCCACATATGATGGGGTCTAGTAGGGAGGGTAGGTTTGCTGTCCCAGGGATACACTACCCTCTACGTATGATAGGGTCTAGTAGGGAGGGTAGGTTTGCTGTCCCAGAGATACACCACCCTCTACGTATGATAGGGTCTAGTAGGGAGGGTAGGTTTGCTGTCCCAGAGATACACTACCCTCTACGTATGATAGGGTCTAGTAGGGAGGGTAGGTTTGCTGTCCCAGAGATACACTACCCTCTACATATGATAGGGTCTAGTAGGGAGGGTAGGTTTGCTGTCCCAGAGATACACTACCCTCCACATATGATGGAGTCAAGTTCTGATAAATGAGAGAGAGTGAGATTGGGGTTGCCAAATCTTGGTGGTGTGAAACAGCTCTCATGATGACCATACAGTATTCATTTGTATGTTATAATCCTACCATTATAAGATAAAGATAAAAAAATCTTGGGTGTGATGATTGTAATAATCCTACCATTATAAGATAAAGATAAAACAATCTTGAGTGAGGTGATTGTAAGTCAAGGACCACCTGTGTAGAAGATAAGGTTTATGACCTAATACGTGAATACTGAGACGAGATAAATTGAAGAAGTACAACACTTTAAATACCTTGGAAGCCTCATTTCAGCAGACAGCAATATCGAGAAGGAAATATCCACAAGAGCTGGACAGGCACCTCAGGCCATTATCAAATGAGCAAACTTATGGAACTCTCACATTTTCCATACAAACCTCAAGCTCAGAATCTGTAAATCTAGTGTATGCTCCAGTTTTTTTATATGCAACCAAAACATGGAGAACCAGATCAGAGAACTGAAAACAGACTGAGAGAATTTGAAGGAAGATGCCTCAGGCAAATTTTAAGAATATACTGGGAAGGACGTATGACAAACAAGGAAATAACCAAACAAATGGGTATTGAGATAAAGAGATAAAAAAAAAAAACGAAGATTGAAATGCCTGGGCCACATACTACAAATGAAAAAAAACAGGACACACATTAACCACCTTGACTTGGACGCCTCAAAGGAAAAGAAAGAGGGACAGACCACTGGGGACATGAAGATATCCCCATTGAATTTACGGAAAGAAGTAAAGGAAATGGGAAATACATGGTTTGAGGTATCTTGACTTGCTTAAGACAGGATTGGCTGGAGAGCCTTTATTGATGTCTTATACTCTATTGGGATACAGAGGACTGATATGATGATGTATACATGAATAAAGAAAAAGAGGACTATTAATGGAATTGGGTTCAGTAACAAACAAAAAAACAAAGCATCTGTTGGGACTTGAATAAAGGATGCTTGGCTCACTAGGCAGACACTTTACCCACAGAGCAGTTTGAGACTTGTCTGTATTAGAGTAGGTAATAGGTAGCCATAGTATACCATGGAGGTTCCAAGGGATTTGGTGTCTGTATTTTTCTTGACCCACTGGCACACCTGAGAGTGATGTGGTCAGCATCATTTCCTTCCTCAGCTCCAAAAGAAGCCAGGTACCTATTTCTATAGCAGGGTAAATGGGTCACCTCCAGCTTGATTCAAACCCCTGACATTTACCATGGGAGACTAGTACATTAGAGTATGTATTGTTGTGTTTTCTTTGAAACTTTGCGTTATGACCTAACAAAGGACCCACTGAGTTAATGAGACCCACCACATTTGGAGTTTACGGCTGTATGTCTGTTGAATGTTTTCTTTTGAAATTCTGTGTCATAACGTAACACATAGCATCCTTCTCAACCTCTAGTAATCCTGACAGACCCCAGTCTTTCATCTCAGGAGCTTGCCCAAGTAGTCCCAACGGCGGAAGTGACCCCAGAATCCTTGCAGCTCGGCCCAGCCATTGTCACATTCTTACAGGAGTCAGTTGTCACTCACCCAGATGACATTGAGGCATGCACTGAATAATCTTCAGTCCGCTGTATATGTTTATGTATATGTATAAACACTGATGCCATTTATTATGGATAATCTTACGTTACTTAATTAGATTATTTATGTTATACAGATCTACACCATAGCTCCACTTTTATTTAAGTGCTTATTTTTATGGCAGACATAGCTTTTAAACATTTTTCTTTTTACTGCATCTCATGAGCATTCTATCCTTGTACTTGTTCTTGTCAAAATCATCTCTATGCTGGCCATGTTCTTGTCAAATTCGTCTCTGTGTTGGTCATGTTCTTGTCAAATTCATCTCTGTGCTGGCCTTGTTCTTATCAGATTTGTTTCTCTGCTGTCCTTGTTCTTGTCACGTTTGTTTCTGTGCTGACCTTGTTCTTGTCAGGTTTGTTTCTATGCCGACCTTTTTCTTGTCAAGTTTGTTTCTATGCTGATCTTGTTCTTGTCAAGTTTGTTTTTATGCTGACCTTGTTCTTGTCATGTTTGTTTCTATGCTGACCTTGTTCTTGTCAAGTTTATTTCTGTACTGACATAGTTTTTGTCAAGTTTGTTTCTGTGCTGACCTTGTCCTTCTCAAGTTTATTTCTGTACTGACATTGTTTTTATCAAGTTTGTTTCTGTGCTGGTCTTGTTCTTGTCATGTTTATTTCTGTGGCGACCTTGTTCTTGTCATGTTTATTTCTGTGGCGACCTTGTTCTTGTCATGTTTATTTCTGTGGCAACCTCGTTCTTGTCATGTTTTTTTCTGTGGCAACCTTGTTCTTGTCATGTTTGTTTCTGTGCTGATGTTGTTCTTTTCATGTTTATTTCTATGCTGACCTTGTTCTTGTCATGTTTATTTCTGTGCTGACCTTGTTCTTGTCATGTTTATTTCTGTGCTGACCTTGTTCTTGTCATGTTTATTTCTGTACTGTTCTTGTCATGTTTATTTCTGTACTGTTCTTGTTCTTGTCATGTTTATTTTTGTACTGTTCTTGTTCTTGTTAGATTCACTTTGTGTTGGCCTAGTTTTTTCCTAGCACCCACTATAGGGCTTTGGGACAAGTCCCACATTCATAGGACAGACTTTTATGTGATATATTTTGACTTTCTTGCACCGATAGAGATATGTATAATGAAATTCAGTATGACTCACCCTACAGGAAGACTTTCTTTGTTTTAAAAGACAGCTTTCTTCCAGCATCAGTGAGTTTGATACCACTTTATACAGCTTGGTCTTTTTATCTTGGTTGTTACCAGTACTCGGTGTCTTGGTTGCTGCCAGTGTTGAGTCTCTTGATGGGTACCAGCAGTGGGTGTCTTGATTTGTGCCAGTTGTGGGTCTCTTGATAGGTGTTGGAGGTTTATCTCTTAGTGAGAACCAGTAGTGGGGTCTCTTGCTAGGTGCTAGTAGTGGATCTCTTGATATATATCAAAGATGGGTCTCTTGGTGGGTGCCAGTTGTGATAAGACTTGATGGGCTGCAGTAGCAGATATCAAACTCAAAACTTTGAGCAAAACATCCCTCCCCCCCGTGCTACATATTCCCTCTCATAAATCAAGAATGTTCAGATGTCTTCATTATATCTTATGATTTTTGCTTGACATCATTTTCTTGTGGTGTTTGTTAACTCAGTATGCCCAGCCTTGTCTGTCTAAGTTTTTGTTACTCATGCATATTTGGTCAATATTATTTTACATTTTTGAGACTGGGGCAATAAACAGAGAAAGCAGAAACTGGAAATTGCAGAGATGGCCAGAAACAAGAAGAAGAAGCAAATGGCCAGAAACAAGAAGAAGAAGAAGAAGAAGAAGCAAATTTCTCAGTTCATCAGCAGCTGCAGTTATCTGGAAATATGAGGTAGTAGAAGTTAAGAGAACCTGACAACTGTAGGAAAACGCTGGAAAAAGGGGAGGTGACTATTGAGAAAAATATCTGAATGGGGTGTCTAAGCGATTCAAAGAAATAAACAGTGAAGAATGAATGTTTCTGTGCATACAGATACACTTTGTCACATACTTTTGTACACATTTTTTCTTGAGATCATTAATGCCAGATTGGATTAGGAATGTACATTTTCGTTTATGCTATTTTTAGGAGGCTGTGATTCTTGTCTGAGCAGACCCTCGGCATTGCAAGCAATACATGGGGCTCTCAAATGTTTAAAAGTCCAAAAGAGAAATGATAACTGGTAAAACTGGTTCTAGTAATAAAGGTAGACAGAGACAGTATGATACAATGCACACACTTGGGTCTATCAACTGCTTAAAAAGTCCTAAGTTAATTACAACCCCCACAAGGGTCTTTTAAGTATATACAAGGTCTGATGTTAGGATTGTGGCTGTCTTATTAACTGCAGTAGTGTTTCTTGTTTTCTGTTGTTACATTTCATGTATGACCTTTGGTGGTGTTTATAACACAGACCACGGTAAACTGACTCTTACTTGTAGCTTATTTTCCTGCTGCTGTCCTATTCTTCATTCTTATCACAACCATCTTCTCCTTTCTTATATCACTGCATCATCATTATTATTATTATTATAAGTTTATTTCATGTCAGTGACTTATGCTAAACTGAGCAGGCCAGAGACAATATGGGCACTAACATCTCTAGTATACCTCTAGTGTACTAGCAGGCCAGAGATAATATGGGCACTAACATCTCTAGTATACCTCTAGTGTGCTAGCAGGCCAGAGACATATGGGCATTAACATCTCTAGTATACCTCTAGTGTGCTAGCAGGCCAGAGACAATATGGGCACTAACATCTCTAGTATACCTCTAGTGTGCTAGCAGGCCAGAGATAATATGGGCACTAACATCTCTAGTATACCTCTAGTGTGCTAGCAGTGGATCTCTTGATATATATCAAAGATGGGTCTCTTGGTGGGTGCCAGTTGTGATAAGACTTGATGGGCTGCAGTAGCAGATATCAAACTCAAAACTTTGAGCAAAACATCCCTCCCCCCCGTGCTACATATTCCCTCTCATAAATCAAGAATGTTCAGATGTCTTCATTATATCTTATGATTTTTGCTTGACATCATTTTCTTGTGGTGTTTGTTAACTCAGTATGCCCAGCCTTGTCTGTCTAAGTTTTTGTTACTCATGCATATTTGGTCAATATTATTTTACATTTTTGAGACTGGGGCAATAAACAGAGAAAGCAGAAACTGGAAATTGCAGAGATGGCCAGAAACAAGAAGAAGAAGCAAATGGCCAGAAACAAGAAGAAGAAGAAGAAGAAGAAGCAAATTTCTCAGTTCATCAGCAGCTGCAGTTATCTGGAAATATGAGGTAGTAGAAGTTAAGAGAACCTGACAACTGTAGGAAAACGCTGGAAAAAGGGGAGGTGACTATTGAGAAAAATATCTGAATGGGGTGTCTAAGCGATTCAAAGAAATAAACAGTGAAGAATGAATGTTTCTGTGCATACAGATACACTTTGTCACATACTTTTGTACACATTTTTTCTTGAGATCATTAATGCCAGATTGGATTAGGAATGTACATTTTCGTTTATGCTATTTTTAGGAGGCTGTGATTCTTGTCTGAGTAGACCCTCGGCATTGCAAGCAATACATGGGGCTCTCAAATGTTTAAAAGTCCAAAAGAGAAATGATAACTGGTAAAACTGGTTCTAGTAATAAAGGTAGACAGAGACAGTATGATACAATGCACACACTTGGGTCTATCAACTGCTTAAAAAGTCCTAAGTTAATTACAACCCCCACAAGGGTCTTTTAAGTATATACAAGGTCTGATGTTAGGATTGTGGCTGTCTTATTAACTGCAGTAGTGTTTCTTGTTTTCTGTTGTTACATTTCATGTATGACCTTTGGTGGTGTTTATAACACAGACCACGGTAAACTGACTCTTACTTGTAGCTTATTTTCCTGCTGCTGTCCTATTCTTCATTCTTATCACAACCATCTTCTCCTTTCTTATATCACTGCATCATCATTATTATTATTATTATAAGTTTATTTCATGTCAGTGACTTATGCTAAACTGAGCAGGCCAGAGACAATATGGGCACTAACATCTCTAGTATACCTCTAGTGTACTAGCAGGCCAGAGATAATATGGGCACTAACATCTCTAGTATACCTCTAGTGTGCTAGCAGGCCAGAGACAATATGGGCATTAACATCTCTAGTATACCTCTAGTGTGCTAGCAGGCCAGAGACAATATGGGCACTAACATCTCTAGTATACCTCTAGTGTGCTAGCAGGCCAGAGATAATATGGGCACTAACATCTCTAGTATACCTCTAGTGTGCTAGCAGGCCAGAGATAATATGGGCACTAACATCTCTAGTATACCTCTAGTGTGCTAGCAGGCCAGAGACAATATGGGCACTAACATCTCTAGTATACCTCTAGTGTGCTAGCAGGCCAGAGACAATATGGGCACTAACATCTCTAGTATACCTCTAGTGTGCTAGCAGGCCAGAGATAATATGGGCATTAACATCTCTAGTATACCTCTAGTGTGCTAGCAGGCCAGAGATAATATGGGCACTAACATCTCTAGTATACCTCTAGTGTACTAGCAGGCCAGAGATAATATGGGCACTAACATCTCTAGTATACCTCTAGTGTACTAGCAGGCCAGAGATAATATGGGCACTAACATCTCTAGTATACCTCTAGTGTGCTAGCAGGCCAGAGATAATATGGGCACTAACATCTCTAGTATACCTCTAGTGTGCTAGCAGGCCAGAGATAATATGGGCACTAACATCTCTAGTATACCTCTAGTGTGCTAGCAGGCCAGAGATAATATGGGCACTAACATCTCTAGTATACCTCTAGTGTGCTAGCAGGCCAGAGACAATATGGGCACTAACATCTCTAGTATACCTCTAGTGTGCCAGCAGGCCAGAGACAATATGGGCACTAACATCTCTAGTATACCTCTAGTGTGCCAGCAGGCCAGAGATAATATGGGCACTAACATCTCTAGTATACCTCTAGTGTACTAGCAGGCCAGAGATAATATGGGCACTAACATCTCTAGTATACCTCTAATGTGCTAGCAGGCCAGAGATAATATGGGCATTAACATCTCTAGTATACCTCTAGTGTGCCAGCAGGCCAGAGATAATATGGGCATTAATATCTCTAGCATACCTCTAGTGTGCCAGCAGGCCAGAGATATTATGGGCACTAACATCTCTAGTATACTTCTAGTGGCTTTGATAAGAGCTCCTTGAACATGATTTTATGTTCTAAATTAAAGCGTGTTGTTGTCTTAAGTTTATATTAGTGCTACAGTAAGACATGAAAATATCAGGTTTTAATACTAGAACAAGACATGAAAATATCAGATTAATACTAGAACAAGACATGAAATATCAGACTTTAATACTACAGTAAGACAAGAAAAAATCAGATTTTAATACTACAGTAAAACATGAAAATATCAGATTTTAATACTACAGTTCATTCATTCATTCATTTGCATGTCCCTTGTGGAACTTTGCCTCCCAAACAGCACTCCTGTAGGCCTCTCAGTCGCGAGCAAGATGGCCTGCTGCTGCTGTGTCCATTTCCAGATCATCAACGATTTCTTGCAGCCAATTTCGTTTTGGTCTTCCTCTTTTTCTTTTTCCCATTATGTATCCTTCCAATACGGTCTTCTCTAAATTATCATGACATTTAATGTGTCCAAAATATTTAAGTTTTCTCTCTTGAATCCTCTTTACTAGCCAGCCTTCTTCAATATTAAGCTCTTGTAGTATAGATATATTTGGTCTTTTTTGTGTCCATGATATTTGGAGAACTCTTCTGTAGCATTTACATTCAAAGGCATTTATGTGTTTCTCAGCTATTTTGTTAAGTGTCCAGGTCTCACAGGCATATGTTGCGATAGGAAAGATGCATGCCCTTAAAAATCTTATTTTTGTAGTTCTGTCTGCTCCTCTCCACATATTCTTTATTTGTTTTACTTTCTGAAGAGCAATAGATGTCCTCCTTTTAATTTTCCTTATTGTATCTCCATTATTAGTTAGCAGTGATCCAAGATATTCAAAACTCTCCACTTCTTCCAGTTTTTCCTCATTGATATATATTTCAGCTGCCTTGTTTGTTTTGTCAGTTGTTGTCAATTTAGTTTTCTTTGCATTAAGATAGAGGTTCTGCTCTTCGCTGTTCTTACGGACTGACATAATTAGTTTTTCCATTCCTCTTTGTGTTGTGGACAGTAACACTGTGTCATCAGCATATCTAATCTCTGGTATTTCATAACCTCCAATTGTTATGGCATCGTAATATTCTTTGTCTACATCTTCTCTAAATTCCTCATTATATTTTCAGTATACAAGTTAAATAAGTAAGGTGACAATATGCACCCCTGACAATACTACAGTAAGACAAGAAAATATCAGATTTTAATACTACGGTAAGACAAGAAAATATCAGATTTTAATACTACAGTAAGACAAGAAAATATCAGATTTTAATACTACAGTAAGACAAGAAAATCAGATTTTAATACTACAGTAAGACAAGAAAATATCAGATTTTAATACTACAGTAAGACAAGAAAATATCAGATTTTAATACTACAGTAAGACAAGAAAATATCAGATTTTAATACTACAGTAAGACAAGAAAATATCAGATTTTAATACTACAGTAAGACAAGAAAATATCAGATTTTAATACTACAGTTCATTCATTCATTCATTCATTTGCATGTCCCTTGTGGAACTTTGCCTCCCAAACAGCACTCCTGTAGGCCTCTCAGTTGCGAGCAAGATGGCCTGCTGCTGCTGCGTCCATTTCCAGATCATCAACGATTTCTTGCAGCCATCTTCGTTTTGGTCTTCCTCTTTTTCTTTTTCCCATTATGTATCCTTCCAATACGGTCTTCTCTAAATTATCATGACATTTAATGTGTCCAAAATATTTCAGTTTTCTCTCTTTAATCCTCTTTACTAGCCAGCCTTCTTCAATATTAAGCTCTTGTAGTATAGATATATTTGTTCTTTTTTGTGTCCACGATATTTGGAGAACTCTTCTGTAGCATTTACATTCAAAGGCATTTATGTGTTTCTCAGCTATTTTGTTAAGTGTCCAGGTCTCACAGGCATATGTTGCGATGGGAAAGATGCATGCCCTTAAAAATCTTATTTTTGTAGTTCTGTCTGCTCCTCTCCACATATTCTTTATTTGTTTTACTTTCTGAAGAGCAATAGATGTCCTCCTTTTAATTTTCCTTATTGTATCTCCATTATTAGTTAGCAGTGATCCAAGATATTCAAAACTCTCCACTTCTTCCAATTTTTCCTCATTGATATATATTTCAGCTGCCTTGTTTGTTTTGTCAGTTGTTGTCAATTTAGTTTTCTTTGCATTAAGATAGAGGTTCTGCTCTTCGCTGTTCTTACGGACTGACATAATTAGTTTTTCCATTCCTTTTTGTGTTGTGGACAGTAACACTGTGTCATCAGCATATCTAATCTCTGGTATTTCATAACCTCCAGTTGTTATGGCATCGTAATATTCTTTGTCTACATCTTCTCTAAATTCCTCATTATATTTTCAGTATACAAGTTAAATAAGTAGGGTGACAATATGCACCCCTGACAATACTACAGTAAGACAAGAAAATATCAGATTTTAATACTACGGTAAGACAAGAAAATATCAGATTTTAATACTACAGTAAGACAAGAAAATATCAGATTTTAATACTACAGTAAGACAAGAAAATATCAGATTTTAATACTACAGTAAGACAAGAAAATATCAGATTTTAATACTACAGTAAGACAAGAACATATCAGATTTTAATACTACAGTAAGACAAGAAAATATCAGATTTTAATACTACAGTAAGACAAGAAAATATCAGATTTTAATACTACAGTAAGACAAGAAAATATCAGATTTTAATACTACAATAAGACAAGAAAATATCAGATTTTAATACTGCAGTAAGACAAGAAAATATCAGAAATGATGCTTGTGGCTCATCTGAGACAGTTCATGAGATATTTATTGATTTTTACTGAAAATGGAATTTTTGTTACAATATTGCTATATAATAATGAAATTATAACCAAAATTTTTAGTTCAGTACTGTGGTGGTACATAAAGTGACAAGGTGTTTCCTTGTGTTGAAGGGAGGGGGTTGTGGCCAGGTTCCACCAATACTTCACTCGGTTGATCAGTCAAAACAGGTGCCAGATAAATTTTGTTGGGAGTTTCCTACACAAGGGGAAGTAATCACATGTAATGCATAGCTCACCAGAGTACATGGGTGTCAGTGTATTAAGATAAAACAGGATATTCACGCGAAAAACCAGAATCGTGTATATGGAATGATGCCTGAGCTGGTAACCAGTAAAAAAACTAAGGAGCATCCAACATCTTGTAAAAACTAACTTTTTTTCTAGATAATATTCAAGGTTTGGTTTATTGTGATGTATTAGGACTCCCTAAGTCTTTCTCTTCTGAATTAGTTTACAAACTCTGTCAGAATAAATTTGTATGGCAAATTTTGGTAAAAAGAAACAGGAAGGGAGCTACTTTGTAATTTTAAAAATATAAGTTGGGTTAGAAATGTGCTATGTTTCAGTTTTGTTAGATTTTGCTAAGGACTGGTTCACACAGGTGTACAAGGTCTGTCAGCACTGGTACACACAAGTGTACAAGGTCTGTCAGCACTGGTACACACAAGTGTACAAGGTCTGTCAGCACTGGTACACACTTGTGTGCAAGGTCTGTCAGCACTGGTACACACAGGTGTACAGGCTCTGTCAGCACTGGTACACACAGGTGTACAGGCTCTGTCAGCACTGGTACACACAGGTGTGCAAGGTCTGTCAGCATTGGTACACACATGTGTACAGGCTCTGTCAGCACTGGTACACACAGGTGTGCAAGATCTGTCAGCACTGGTACACACATGTGTGCAAGGTCTGTCAGCATTGGTACACACAGGTGTACAAGGTCTGTCAGCACTGGTACACACATGTGTGCAAGGTCTGTCAGCACTGGTACACACAGGTGTGCAAGGTCTGTCAGCACTGGTACACACAGGTGTACAAGGTCTGTCAGCACTGTCAGTCTTGTTTTGAAGTGAAAGAGTTGTTGCTGTTACTAAATCCAGAAGTTTTCAGAGAGAGTAAAAACACAGAATGGTCAGTATTTGTTGCATTTGTGATAGGTTTGTGATAGGTTAGATTTGTGATAGGTTTGTGATAGATTTTTGAGATTAGATAAATAAAATATTATTGTTGTACTGAGGTAAAGAGTTGTCATGACAGATAAGTGGAAGGCTTTGAAGATTGAGAGATAAGATTGAGTATGGCATCTCTTTACCATAGTGATGTGCTGTACCATTTGCAAGAGCTATCATTCAAGGTAGAGCTGATCCCCCCCCCCTCCCCTCCGACAGGCAAATTTAAATACTGAGCATCGGTGGAAGTGGGTGGATGGAAAGAGAACAACAGCCTGCAGTTAGAGTATCTATTTGAAAGTTGTATTCTGGACAAAGAGTCTAGGTGTCCAGTCAAAAGTTGTGTTCTTCTGAACAAAAAGTCTCATTTTGTTTCTAATATCATTGAGCAGTTTATACTTCAGACAGTTGATAGTGTTGAGTTTATACTTCAGACAGTTGATAGTGCTGAGTTGATACTTCAGACAGTTGATAGTGTTGAGTTTATACTTCAGACAGTTGATAGTGTTGAGTTTATACTTCAGACAGTTGATAGTGCTGAGTTGATACTTCAGACAGTTGATAGTGTTGAGTTTATACTTCAGACAGTTGATAGTGTTGAGTTTATACTTCAGACAGTTGATAGTGCTGAGTTTATACTTCAGACAGTTGATAGTGTTGAGTTTATACTTCAGACAGTTGATAGAGCTGAGTTTATACTTCATACAATTGATGGTGCTGAGTTTATACTTCAGACAGTTGATAGTGTTGAGTTTATACTTCAGACAGTTGATAGTGTTGAGTTTATACTTCAGACAGTTGATAGTGTTGAGTTGATACTTCAGACAGTTGATAGTGTTGAGTTGATACTTCAGACAGTTGATAGTGTTGAGTTGATACTTCAGACAGTTGATAGTGCTGGGTTGATACTTCAGACAGTTGATAGTGCTGGTGACATTAGGTAGTTCTGGTAGCTGAACATCGTTTCCCCCTCCCTGAGTCTTTTCTCTCAGACAGTAAATAAGGAGATGGGATGATGCCCACCACTGAGCAAGTTGTAGCTCCTGCCTTCTGGGTGGTGGACTCTGTGAGACGGAGAACTACGTTAACATTTTCATCCACTGAGAGACAAGCTAGGGCTTAGCTGTGTGTTCTGAGCGCTGGTTTCTCACGCAGCAAACATGGGTTTAAATCATGGTAGGGTCTAGGGTCTTTCTGCTGTGGGGTGGGGTGGGGGGATGTGAGGTGGAAATAATAGATCAAACATCCAGCATTCTCCAAGACGGCTCTTCTGGTAGATGGCACTGACCCCCTGAACCTCTGAGTGTATCCCTCCAACCCCCAGATAGCAGACCCTGGGAAGCTTATCTTATATCCTTCCCGTGCTGTTAAACGTCACATAGGGCACGCAAAGTAGTTCGCCAGTTTTTCCTGTCTTCGGCGAGTCTTTCAACCTCATCAAAGGATTTTATGCCTGTTAATTTGACCTCTCTTAACAATGTCTTCTTCAGAATTTCACGTGGTCTGCCTCTTTTTCTTTGGTGTGTTGTGTTCCACTTGATAGCTTGTTTTGGGATTCTCTGATCATTTCTTCTCATCAAGTGACCAACATATGTCCATCTCCTTTTCCTGATCACCCATGAGACTGGCTGTTGTTCAGTCATCTGTCTTATCTCTACATTGTTCTTGAATTCATTCCACGTTATACCAAGTATTTTCCTTAGGCATTTGTTTACAGAAGAGTTCTCCAAATATCGTGGACGCAAAAAAGAACAAATATATGTATACTACAAGAGCTTAATATTGAAGAAGGCTGGCTAGTGAAGAGGATTCAAGAGAGAAAACTTAAATATTTTGGACATACTAAACGTCATGATAATTTAGAGAAGACCATATTGGAGGGATACATAATGGGAAAAAGAAAAAGAGGAAGACCAAAACGAAGATGGCTGCAAGAAATCGTTGACGATCTGCAAATGGATGCAGCAGCAGCAGGCCATCTTGCTCACAACTGAGAGGCCTACAGGAGTGCTGTTTGGGAGGCAAAGTTCCATGAGGGACATGAAAATGAATGAATGAATGAATTTGTTTTCAAAAGAGTCTAATTTCTTTTCTATTTCTTTAGTTGTTTTCCAGCTTTTGCATGCATAAATGAGGGTGGATATTACTTTTGAATTGAATAGTCTTAACTTGGTTTTTGTGCTTATAACTTTTGAATTCCATATGTTCTCAAGATTCTTGAAGATTGATGCTGCTTTTGCAATTCTAATTCTACCTTCCTTTCTGGTGTCACCATCCTGGTCTATGTAGCTGCCAAGGTATGCAAATTGTTTGACTTCTTCAATATCTGTCTCTTCTATGTGTATTTTTCCATTTTGATTAATGGGAAGTTTCATTATTTTTGTTTTGTCCTTGTTAATTTCAAGTGCTATTTTGCTAGCCAGTGAAGATAGGCTATCTGTTTTTTTCTTGCATGGTATTCACATTGTTACTAATAAGAGTTATGTCATCAGCAAAATCAAGATCTTCTAGTTGGGTCCCATGTACCTAGTCAATACCTGTGTTACCTGTGCAACATTTTTTCATTATGAAGTCTATGGCAATTTGAAAAAGCAAAGTAGACAGTATACATCCTTGTTTCACGCCTGTTTCAATCTGGAACCATTCACTCATCCCTTCTTCTGTCTCAACTGCACAAACATATCCATTGTATAAGTCCTTAATGATGTTGACAATTTTAGATGGTATTCCATACAGACTTAAAATTCTTCACAGTGAATCTCTGTGTATGCTATCAAATGCCTTTTTAAGGTCTAGTACTTACGCTATAATCATAAAGAGTTAACAAAACTGTGATAAGAGTCCTTGACTAAAATAGACATTTGGAAACACAGTCTTCACTGAAACAGTTTGTCAGTGAAAGAACATTATGTTGTAGCATTTTATCAGCGCAGTTTTTCTCTTTTATCTCATATAGTCAGACTTTTTTTTGTATTGAGGAAAAAAGTAAAAGTGGATTTTAAAAAGTTCAGTTCCACCTTGTCTGTCAGGCTGTTGTGACATGAACTGTTAAGAGGGAAAAAAAGTAGAGGTGTGGCCTGCTGTGGTTGAGTGCATCTGCTCATCTTTTTTTGTTGTGATTACCCAACAGAATAAAGACAGCCCAGGACAGTTTGAAGAGAAATGAATAAATTTGTCCCATTTTTGTGCTGAAGTGGGTCTTAGGGTTAATGTGGGTTTGTTCTCTGGCTTATTGACCAGTCTCAAAGAACAGAAAAAGAACTTCCTAGTTCCATACCTTGGTTTGCTGTAAATGTGTTGTATATTTTTTTATTGATTGAGTTTTTTTAATGTAGTTATACGTGATATTGTTTACAGTGACAAGGGGCCGTTAATCCAGTCAGGCTTGTCAATGTAAAGTGTATTTACATTTGTTAATGCATACTTTTGTGATGTAACTCTGTTGTTTTCTTGGCTGGAGATTGCTTGTGATAAAGTTATTGAACTTGCAGGTTTCTTTGTTTTCTAGTTTGTTTGTGTGTGTGTGTGTGTGTGTGTGTATGAGACAGAGAGAGAGAGGATAGGTATTTTCTGTGTGTGTGTGTGAGAGAGAAAAAGAGAGGATAGGCATACATATATCTGTATGTGTGTATGAGAGGAAGGATAGGTATATGTGTCTCTGTGTGTGTGCATGAGAGAGAGGATAGGTAAATGTATCTATGTATGAGTGAGAGAGAGAGGGAGAGAGAAAGAGAACATAGTATTGGGGTGAGGTTAAAATTCCTGGCAGTTTTCTGGTATTGAACCTGCAACTTTATTCACACTTTACCACTGCACCAAGTGCTTCACGTAGATATTTGTTCCTAGTTGAAATGAAAGCAAGAATTTTAAGAAGAAAAAAAACTCGATTATACAAAGAGCACAGAATAAAAGAATAATATGTGAATCTATAATCAGAAAAAGTTCCTCTTGTTTGATAAAAGTCGTTTAATGAAGTTCCAAACAAAAAAAATTAGTAGTCATTTTTGCAGTTATATCCCTTTGATAATGCAGCGGTCTATGTAAACCTACGGTGTGATGAAGAAAATTATGTGTACAGTTAGTCCTCGCTTTTCCGACAGGGTTCCATATCCGACGCTCGCGTGGGAAGGCGAACTGGACGTAAGAGGGAGTTTCATGGGGGTAAATATACAGTAGACTAGGATCAGGGGTCAGCTTGTTTTAGAAATACGTCAGAGTGGCCTTATAATTCGGATTTCAAAATAAGTAGTTTTACATTCAGTTAACACTGTATACTGTAAAAAAAAAATAGATAAGCAAATTTACACCAAGAAATGACAGGGGCGATGATCGAAAATCTGGGACTATCTGTACTGACAGACGAAGAGGCTGTGTAGAGGAATTTCCGCAGACACTGGGTCCACTGTTTTCATAGTTCCTACTTAAATGTGAAAATATAACCATTAAAATTGTGTACACAACTGCGATAGACTATATTTTAAAGGAACAAAAGAAATAAATTTATGATAGGCAAATAAACGACGTTAGAGCTACAGAAGACAACTGTTCGGAGATAAATTCAGTAACTGATAATCTACATGAAAACAAGAAAATTCTTCCAGTCCAGTTCTTGTGCAGGTTACAAGTTCTCATATCAGCGGGGCATGCAAGGGAGGTAAGCAATACAACGGCTAAAAAAGGAGATCATGAGGCCTTAGGCGCTGTCTCGCACAGGTAACGGAACTTCATCTGACAGATGTTGTCATTGACTGGCGGTATGTTGATGTCATAGCAACCACAGTCTTCGTTGTTTCCGCTGTTGTCGGGTTGACCTGCACATAGACACGTACATACAGAGAATCATAAAGAAAGAAATGATTTACGTGCTTGTCATAAAGAAAGAAATGATCTAAGTGCTTATCATTCTCGGCCTTTTGGCTAAGATCAAAGTGTCTGAGGCCTTTTGGCTAAGATCAAAGTGTTAGTGGCTAAGATCAAAGTGTAGTTCTGCGCTCTGTAGAATGTACACTTTGTTATTTTGGAACCAACGAGGTGTTTGAGGCCGCCCTGCACATTGACTGCCAGGGGTAAGGTCCGCATCTCGTTACAGGTGGACCCGGTTTGCAGTACCACCGGGTCACGGCCTGATGTTTTCGTTGTCTGAAAAAAAAAAAAGTGTCCTCTTGGCAGGTACCCTAATTTTGTTTAAACAAAAGCGTCGTTATTTGTGAACTCAAAGAGATGCCTACCCTGCACACTGAATGCCGGGGGTATGGTCCACATCTGGTTAAGGGTGGGCCCGGTTTCCAGTACCACTGGGTCACGGCCTGTTATTTTTGTCGTCTTAAAAAAAAAAAGAAATGATACTTACCTGGCACGGAAGGCACCGTGATCAACAAGGTGGTCCTTCCACCCGCCCAGGCGTGATCAGTTTTCCCGGAGGTTCATGTGCGCTATTTTCGTGTTTTTTCTTGGAAATGGAAACTCACATTCAGTGCCGAGAACTACCTGGAGGGCGGCCAAGAGGAGCGACCTGGAACCTTCGTCATAACTGTAAGTGGCCAGACCTCTACAAGAGCGTCCTACTCATTTATGCACATCATCCTTGCTGGACCAGTAGGTCTTGGAGCTAATGGAGTGGCGACTCTTAGCCGCTATGAGAGTCGGACAAAGTGGTTTGTCACCCTTATACAAGCCGCTCACATAATCCACTAGAACTCACTGCATGGGAAAACCCTCCACCTGGAGGAGTCCACACTAACAAAAGTCGTTGAACATTTGGACAAAGAGCGCGTGGAAGGGACGCTACACTGGATGTCCACGGCAAGGATGACGCAGATGGTCAAGCTCCTTGTCCTATTCCTGACCGGCGACGAGGAGGTCGAAGTGTCTCAAGTCGAGAAAGCAAATAACAAGTGGGGTTTATGGTGCAGACCGACACAAGACATCCCACACTACACGCTCTTAGCTATTTCCAGCGGCAGCGAAGAATACGAGATTGTCATCACGTTGGAGGGCAGAAACACACCATGTCCAACATGTGGCAGCGATGCCCATCGGGCAAGCAAATGCCCCAAAAAAGCAACATCAGCTCCCAGAGACACCACACGACAACAGCAGGTGTCTACAGACAAGAGACACCACAAGACAACAGCAGGTGTCTGCAGTCAAGAGGGTTGAACAACGACCCGCCACAATCTCCACGGATCCTCAAGGCCAAGCTTCGGACAACCAAGACCCACCCCCAGAGCCCACCGATGACGACGGCTTTAAGCTGGTGGAGAATAACAGAAAGAAGAGACGGTTCCAGAGCCCACCGATGACGACGGCTTTAAGCTGGTGGAGAATAACAGAAAGAAGAGACGGTTCCAGAGCCCACCGATGACGACGGCTTTAAGCTGGTGGAGAATAACAGAAAGAAGAGACGGTTCCAGAGCCCACCGATGACGACGGCTTTAAGCTGGTGGAGAATAACAGAAAGAAGACACAACACAAGTATGTTTTTTCTTGCTTGTCTAAAAAAGATGGGAAAACATCTAACTTGTATCTGTTGTCCCCTAAAATTCTCTTTATGTACCTTCCTTCCTCTTTAATCTCCCGCCAGACGCCGCCCGCCTCTGAAAGGAGTGACGATGGCCGTCGGGCAGACTGAGTCCAGAATATCAACTCAAACTTTGAAAAATTATTTGAAATATTGACCTCATTTGTTTGTTTGACAACGACATGAAATGTATGTAACTTCCCCCCCCCCCCCCCCCCCAACCAAATCGTGGTCAAATGTAAAATTCACATGTACCTATCATCTCATGTTTTGTTAAAGCCCACCATTTCATTATTTTGCTTCAAGGGCAATCATCCTCAACTCACGACATTTTCACACGATTTGTAATTGTTACCTTGAACGCAAATAAACTTAATTTAAAAAAAAAAGATCTAAGTGTTTATTATAAAGAAAGAAAGGATCTAAGGCCATCGTTATATCTTGTTTAAATTGTGAACATTTGGCATGCGCCATGTAGCAACAGAGTCCAGACTCCAGAACATGTCCTACAAGAGTGCCCAAACCATGCAGACCTGAGGCGTGAGACATGGCCAGAGGATACGAGCTTGGAGCTTCTATCAGGATCTGGAGGGGACTGCGGGCTTTGCCATGTCCACAGGGATCAGGATCTGATGTGATCAACAACATCGAATGCAGAAGAAGAAGATCCATGAAAGGCAGGAAGAGAGTGCTTCAGTGTTACATTGAACCAGTCCTGTTCTATGGATGCCAAGTCTGGAGGTCAGTAAAGAGATTTTTTTAAAAAAGGAGGGGGGGGGGAGGTGATGGGACCAGCTGAAATGTGGTATTGTAGAAGAATGCTGAAAGTGTCATGGACAGCGAGAAAATGGAACGAGGAAGTTTTGAAAGAGGCACGAGAAACAAGGAAAATTATAACAAAGATAAAAAAAACGACAATCCAGATTTGTGGGGCATGTTTGAGGGAGAGGAGGGCTAAAGCATCCGATGGCAACGGGCAATATGGAAGGTAGAAGAGACAGAGGGAGACAGAGAGAAAAGATGTTTGATGGTTTGACATCCTGGCATGAGAAACGTTCAGTGATAAGCCTGTTGCGGTGCACAAGAGATCGGGGGTTGTGGAAGGATGTCCCACCCCTGTCAGCAGAGAGAGAGAGAGGAGAGAGAGAGGGGGGAGAGAGAGGAGAGAGAGGAGAGAGAGAGAGGAGAGAGAGAGAGGAGAGAGAGAGGGAGAGAGAGGAGAGAGAGAGGAGAGAGAGAGAGGAGAGAGAGAGAGAGAGAGAGGAGAGAGAGAAGAGAGAGAGAGAGGAGAGAGACGAGAGAGAGAGAGAGGAGGAGAGAGAGAGGAGAGAGAGAGAATAGGTGAAAAGAAGGCCGATGTAGCAGGCAAGAAGCACCCACGGCAGAAGTGACAGCCATTCTTGCCTAAGGCACGTGTCACATTAGAGACCCCGACCGCTCATCTTGAACAGGAAACACTCCCTTAAAATTTATATTAAAAACACACACAGGAGCAGGAACGGAGGAAATATTTATATATTTTATATTTCAAAGTTCGTGCCTTTATTTTACTTGGACAGCTATGTTCAGACCTCTCCAGAATTAATAAAACAGATTAAAAATCCTCATGTTCACATGACTGCAACCCTTTACCAAGAGGAGGTTTAAATAAATGCCATTTTTTGTTTATGTCACACTTCTTCCCGCCAGAAGTAAAAACTCGGACATTCCCTTCTGTGCCAGACAAAAAGCGCGGGTCTTGATATGTACAGCGGATAAGTTTTAACTAATTATTTCCACGTTAAAAGTCTGCGTATTATGCCTCCAAATAACTATAAATGTAAGAAAATTTCATAAATGGAGAGTTTTTTTTTAGGAAAAAAGATGTAGTGTTGTGATTTTAGCTGATGAGTGTGTACTATTGTCCATTGGATAGATCTAGGACTGGCATAAATCGACCGGCAACGTGTAGATCAACTTTGTCATTTTATCTGATCTCGTCATGTGATTATGTTGCATGTTCACTTTAAAATAACACCTGAAATAACCTTCTGACTACTTCTCCAGTCCATCTAATAGTCTAAATCTACCTGGGGCACATTCATGAACAGTAGTCTAGCCATAGGGGGACATTTTTGCCTACGAAGTCACATAAAAATTGATTTTTTAAAAATCGAAACGCTGTATTTTGACCCCGTTGTTATGATGCTTTCAAAATGGCGACAAAGGTCACTAGACATGCGTACTAAACTGTTTACAATCAAAAGTTATACCAGGTTTTTAATGAAACGAAGCTAGGGTCCCCATCGGGACCTTGGCAAAAACTTGACAAAGCAGAAGGTCGGGTCCCACGGCACGGGAAGAGCTAGAATACAACATACAACAAGAGAAGCTTCAAACAATGTTGCTAAAGCCAACACACTAATGTGCTATATAGAGCCTGTATATGCTTGTGAAACTTTCGCAGTGAAGAAAGACAAGTAACAGAAATGAGGTTTTGAAGAAAGAAGTAACGACAGACACTGATACGAGAAAAACACGTGAGAAAGTTCTCAGAGAAGTTGTAGAACAACTAGAAAAAGCTGAGATAAAAAACTCGAGTATATACAGGACAGTATGTTCTAGCCAACTTTCATAAATCTTAGAAACGTCTGAAAATCCTCCCACTACAGTACTAAAACAGAAATAAAACTACCACAATTGTGTATTATCCATAATCCTCTAAGGAGTAGAATGCTGGAGAACAACTGAAACGGAAATGGGCAAATTATCCTCATTCCACAGCCTGCCTCAGAAAGATTTTAAATAAGTACTGGCCACAGACAATAAATAAGAGAGATCTACTTGCCCAGTGTGAACTAGACACAGACAATAAATAAGAGAGATCTACTTGCCCAATGTGAACTAGAGGATGTTCACGCTATAGGAGCAAAAACAAAGCCAACATTTTTTTGGAAATGGACTTGTCATGTGCTCCGAAAAGACCCATCGCTAAAACGGCCATGAGATGGACACCCGAGAGAAAAAGAAAGAGAGGATGTCCCAAGGCTACTACTAAAAGAGCCCTGAGATGGACACTTGAAGGAAAAAGAAAGAGAGGATGTCCCAAGGCTACTACTAAAACAGCCATGAGATGGACACCCGAGGACAACCCAAGGCTACTACTAAAACAGAATCTTTCTGTGTCTTATACGACACCAAATAAAGCAAGAACGGGCCTTGTTCAGCAAAGTCACAAACTAACTGTAGGTGATACAGCAACACAGGTAAGAATACTTGACAGCACAACGCTTCTTTGTTGTGCACTTAGAAACAGCATTCACCCAGGCAAGGAAAACAACAGCAAAAGGGAGGTAACACGAATGATTGAACAGTCACAGGGGTTCAGTAGTCTAATCAACCAATCAATCAGCAGGACTAACAGTAAAACATTGATGTACACAACATGCAAAATCAGCAGTTACCAAAGTCCTTCAGCAAATTTAATATGTGAAACAATGAGAACGAAATCCTGATGAATGTGGGAAGATGAATATCAATGCGCTACATAATAAATCAACAATACATTAATACGCAAAGCATTCCGATGAATTTGACTTCGCCACAGAATTGTACAAGTACCGAAACTGACATACTAACCTCACATCGGGAATTCATCCAAACCGAAAAACTCTACTCAACAACACATCTAACAATCTCTCATCTGTCCTAAAAAGGGCAAGCAGACAACTATTCTTACATTCCAACAACGCTACAAATGCAATCACCCCAAGCTGACACCAAAAACCTAGACGCACGGCTCTCGCAACTTCTGCTTTCAAATCCCAAAAACAAACAATCATCACTTTCTGTAAGTCCGAGATTAAACGAGCAGAGACATTCACTCTGTCTTGGAGAATGACATCGTTCAAAACCTTTTTATGTTCTTTATACTGGAACACTACCTGACGGAGAACTGTAGAAGGGGAAATAAGTAGCATGCACTAGAGCTGGGGCAAAATACAAAAGCTGGCCGCAGACCGTGAGAGGTGGAGAGAGTTTGTTGCTGCCCTGCAAGACGCCACAGGACGTACTGGACGGTGATTATTTAGCCGACTGTCCACCAAGGACATGGACGGATGTTCTTACCTGGTGCAAAGATCAACCTCATGAGCTGTAATGTCACCTTGGACCCATCGTCAGCCCATCTAAATACACCCTCTTTCTGTATGTCGTCTATTCCAATCCAGAAATACTGTCCCAGAGGTCTGATGAGGTCAGTAAATAATTCTATTTTGTTGACAGATTTCAAAGTCAAGGGTTTAGCTTCCTTTGCTTCCATGGAATTAAAGAAAAAGACATAATGTTAATTATATACAAAACCAGGTGATATCTTTTGTTCATGATAATTATACAAATAACAAAAGAAAGAAGCGAAAAGACGGGTAAGGAAAGTATGTAGAAGGAACTGCTAGGATTGTGCTGACTTCAACTCTGACCTCTTCTACAGAGAGTATCCTTTGACTTATCTTCAGAGTCCCCCCCCCCCCCCCCCCCAGAGTTGTCTCCCGTAAGCTAGCGGCCTCGCAGTGACGAAAGTGTTTGGATCAAAGTTATCTTCTCAGACTTGACCTACCATTGAAGGTTGCCAAGTCAGACCGGCAACAGTTTAACGAATATCTTAAATAAACATACCAAAGACTCCCCAAAAGACATTTCTTTCCCAACACACTTATATATCATGTGAAAGAGAATAACTTGCAGACACAGCAGTGACTTTCTCTCCCGGCTCTCGGGTATGGAATGGCATGGACAGCGTGGCACGAGAAAGTGACCAAAGAACACAAATAAAACAAAACGGGGAGTTTTATTATCTTGTTGTTAAATACAGAGGAAGGCAGTTCAAGCCTCCATGTTTCCATCTAGTCCTGTTTAAACCTCTTTTTTTGTTGTTTAAAACGCCGCACACTATTTAAACGTCACTCCCTTCCCCCACCACCACGTACTTCACAATATTCTACCGCCCACGCTCCTGGACTCACTTTCTTACAAGTCACAGTTAAGTGTTCCCTTTTTTTTCCTATTTTTTCCATTTCTATTTTTATAGTATGGGTGTGAATTTCTATTTTATCTTCTTTCTCCATTTCTTTTTCCCTTATGTTTTTGTATACATATGGCATTCAAAAGTTATAAGCACAAAAACCAAGTTAAGACTATTCAATTCAAATGTAATATTCACCCTCATTTATGCATATAAAAGATGGAAAACAACTAAAGAAATAGAAAAGAAATTAGACTCTTTTGAAAACAAATGCCTAAGGAAAATACTCGGCATCAAGTGGAATGAATTCAAGAACAATGCAGAGATAAGACAGATGACTGAACAACAACCAGTCTCATGGGTGATCAGGAAAAGGAGATGGACATATGTTGGTCACTTGATGAGAATAAATAGTCAGAGAATTCCAAAACAATCTATAAAGTGGAAAACAACAGGCCAAAGAGAAAGAAGCAGACCGCGTGAAACTCTGAAGAGGACATTGTTAAGAGAGACTAAATTAATAGGCATAAAATCCTTTGATGAGGTTGAAAGACTCGCCGAAGACAGGAAAGATTGGCGAACTACCTTGCGAGTCCTATGTGACGTTTAAAGGCGCAGGAAGGATATAAGATATAAGATATATGAAGATGTTTTTGTATGATGAAGGTGTAAAGCGAAACGTTACAACTGCGTGCTCGTTAACTAATAAAGCTGTTCCTACTTTAGTTTTCAAGTTTTAACACTCTCTACATCTAAGCTAATGAGATTAGAAAAAAAAACTTCCTTCCGTGAATGTCATCATCAGTACACAGCTGTCGGTATTACTTGCACAGGTCAAGAAATTTCCATTGACACTCTTCGCCTGTGATTAGCTTGGCGAAGAGCGATAATCTTCGCCTGCGATTAGCTTGGCGAAGAGCGATAATCTTCGCTTGTGATTAGATCGACGAAGAGCGATAACTCTTTTCTACACATTTAAAACAAAGAAAAAAAAAACGAGGACTCTGTTTTTAAATCCAGTTTATGAACAGCCTCTTTCGTGTTGATTAATGTTTTCGTTTTTCCTGCTTATTTTCATGTACTATTGTTGTGTGATTTTTGCTTTATTGAATAATTTTTGTAAAATAAATAAGTCCAAAAGCTCGTCCCTCTGGAAGGACGTCGGCTGGAGGCGTCCCAGTCACCTGTCCGTAGAAATGGGTCCTTGTCTCCTTCCATATCTGGGGAAGAAAGGGCGGCCATGTATGTCCTGGTCACATCGCCATCAAGTCAGGGCAAGAAACATAAGGACACAAAAGAGGTCATTTCATAAGCCATAACGTAAGTTCCCGTAAGATAAGACTATATTATAAATAAGTGAACATATTCTAAAATGCCTGTAAGTAATCTTCTACGGAGAGTATCTTTTGACTTCTTTTCAGAGTCCCTCCTCAAAGTTGTCTCCCGTAAGCGAGCGATCTCGCAGTGACGAAAGTGTTTGGATCAAAATTATCTTCTCAGACTTGGGCTACCACTGAAGGTTGCCAAGTCAGACTGGCAAGATTTTAACGAATATACATATAAATAAGTGAACATATTCTAAAGTTCCTGTGAGATAAGACTTTATTATAAATAAGTGAACATATTTAAAACTAACAAAATACGAGAGCGCTTAGTATAAGCACATTCGCTGCACATAGATTATCCATCATTAGTACTTTCACACTTTCTTCATCATGAAAAAGACTGCAATCTAACTTCACATGTAATCTCAGAAAGAAAATTACCATCTTGAAAAGTAGGAAAGAAAAGAATCGAAGAAGAAATACAAGATAAGAATTCTGAGGCGAAAAGTAGGAAAAAAATATATGAAAAAGAAACGAAACAAAAATTGTTAATAATGACTAACCTTTGCAAGCCGATAAAAAACTGGTGTAGTTAAGTAGGTCACGAGACATCATCGTGCACATTGTTACATCCTTTCTCATGTACAGCTCAAATTCTGGTGTGCTGCAAGCAGCACAAGAAAATATTTCCCTCTGGGCACTGCTAGGGCCGACTGGCCAAGACCCTAGAGATATATCAAAGTTGGAATGTATGTTGTGGTAGCTAAGAGGGTATGGATAAGATGATAATGATGCACTATTTGCACATCACAAAAGACAAAAGATACACTATCTGCACATCATAAGGGACAAAAGATGCATTATTTGCACATTATAAAAGACAAAAGTAGCGAGCGAAATCTCAGATATTTGAACTCGTATCTCCTAACTTGCTCTGTTTTCATATTTTCTGACTGCCACGTGCTAAAGTACATCTCATAACAAGAAGATGCTCTTCATCTGCACAGACAGATTTTTCTTCTAAACCGAACACAAATATAAAGTGTTACATTTTTAAAAATTGCTGAATTGTTATATCAAGCGCAATGGAGAAGATCAAGACCCACTGCTTTATTTCATCAGAAAGCACTCCGATAGTGACTGCGCTACTCCCTAGTTTGCTTGTGCTGTGAATGGAAAATGAATATAGCATCATTTGTAGAATTTGTCTTCTCGGCGCAAGTACTGAAACGTTGCTAGGAGATTTAAAAACTACCAACCAAACATATAAGCGACATTTATAAGGAAACCAAAGGAAAAAAATCAAAGATTCACACATATTTTTTTTTATTTGTAAGTGAATATTTAGCTGAAATTAAAAATACTTACCTGACATACAAAGATTTGTCTCTGTGCTGTACGTGAAACTGTAACACAGTGACCCCTTCATGATACAGGTCACGGCACACCCTATCCTTGACGGGGCTGACCAGCCGGCCATCTTGCCCTTTATGTTATCATTGCTTTCTCTTCGTCGAAAGTTGAACTGGCGAAACGACGCCAATGCTAAAGCTGGGGATGAAGAAAAATCAATTTTTTACAAAGCGTAAAACGAGAAACAAGATTTACCGGACAACAGTCTAAACATGATTTACCAGACAACAGTCTAAACATGATTTACCAGACAACAATCTAAACATGATTTACCAGACAACAATCTAAACAAGATTTACCAGACAATAATCTAAACATGATTTACCAGATAGTCTAAACATGATTTACCAGACAACAATCTAAACAAGATTTACCAGACAACAATCTAAACATGATTTACCAGACAACAATCTAAACATGATTTACCAGACAACAGTCTAAACATGATTTACCAGACAACAGTCTAAGCATGATTTACCAGACAACAATCTAAACATGATTTACCAGACAACAATCTAAACAAGATTTACCAGACAATAATCTAAACATGATTTACCAGATAGTCTAAACATGATTTACTAGACAACAATCTAAACAAGATTTACCAGACAACAATCTAAACATGATTTACCAGACAACAGTCTAAACATGATCTACCAGACAACAGTCTAAACATGATTTACCAGACAACAGTCTAAACATGATTTACCAGACAACAGTCTAAACATGATTTACCAGACAACAGTCTAAACATGATTTACCAAACAACAGTCTAAACATGATTTACCAGACAACAGTCTAAACATGATTTACCAGACAACAGTCTAAACATGATTTACCAGACAACAGTCTAAACGTGATTTACCAGACAACAGTCTAAACATGAAACCAGACAACAGGTGTGACGCTTCTAATTTGCCTTCTTTAGACAAGATAGCTCAAATTAAAGATATTAAGAACAGACTCTATATAAGAAAATAGATAACAACAAGTTAATATTTAGTTGAACCAGAATCTCACCAGAGATATCGTATAACATGCAGTATAAAATTAAACGGAACTATTCTAAAGCAGGTGCAGAAATTCATATACCTTGGAGCAGTAATAACTTCAGATGGGAAATGCACAACAGAAATTAGGAACAGAATAGGTCAAGCAAAGACTGAATTTCAGAGAATGAGAAACATATTAGCCAACACATCCTTATCAATGAATGTTAGAAAACAAGTCCTCAAATGTTATACTGAGCCTATGTTGTTGTATAGAAGTGAATTATGGACAATAGGCAGGTCTGCACAAAAATCACTGGAAGCTGCAGAAATGTGGTTTATTAGAAGAATATTGCGAATCCCCTGGACAGCAAAAATAACTAATGAAGAATGTATGAGAAGAGCTGGAGAGACAAAAAACCTTGTCAAAAAGATAAGAGAGAAGCAATGTACTTTCATAGGACATGCAATGAGAAGAGGGGGCATTGAAAATATTATAACAACAGGAAAAATAGAAGGAAGAAGATCAAGAGGAAGACCAAGAGAAATGATACTGGACAGTCTGACGGGATGGTGTGATAAGAGATCACCAACTGAACTGATGGCCTGCATGAAAGATCGTGTACTCTGAAGAAGCATAATAGCCAACTCCAGTCGGCACGGCACGTGATGATGATGATGATGATGACGACGATGATTACGACGATGATGGTGATGATGATTATGATGATGATGATGATTATGATGATGATGATCTCACCAGTTTTACTTCTTCTGTGATGGATAAATTTTGACTAAGTGATTAATTTGACAATCGCAGTAAAATTAAAAATACAACTTGAATAAAAGTTTCTTACCAGTACAGGCAAAGTACTGAACAAAAAGCACATGTGGTAAAAACTTCATCTTTCGCAGCAGTTAACAAGAAATGTGAACAGAGAGCCATGTGCCACTTCCCTTTATCTGCTGAACAGTAAATCTTATATCGCGTGATCAGAAACAAATTACAAATTTATTCTTTCCTTTCTTCTCCCTTCCTTTGAATTTTTCTTTCTATTTTTGCTTATATTAAGTGTTTTTGCTTTTGATGAACTTATAAATTCAAGACTAGCCCGACATACTGTCCAGATCGGCATAACGATATATTATAATCAATAAAACCTCCAATTTATTCCCGTATCGATCAGCAATTAAATTTAATCATATCGTTACTACATACTTCAGAAGTCTAGTAGATTCAACAGAAGAATATTAACAATGACATAATTATCGATTACCAGTTCCTTGCTTGTTTTCTGAACAGACTTACTGTCCCTAACTTGAACAGTATAGAGTTCCAGATTTCTAAATGCTAAGCTGTACAGGCTGTCTTGCTGCTCCTTTTAGTAAACAGTCGTGCATGTACAGGCTGTCGTGCTACTCCTTTTGGTAAACAGGCGTGCATGTGCTTTTTCGCATACAATTTCCAATTAGAAAACAAAATTTTCTCGTGAGGTCACCAAACTTATGATAAGAAAAAGTGTTCAGCACAGTTTGAACTCTCTCTCTCTCTCTCTCTCTCTCTCTCACACACACACACGCACACACAAACACTCACTCTCATTCTCTCTCTCACACGCACACATGATTAATTTGACAATCGCAGTAAAATTAAAAATACAACTTGAATAAAAGTTTCTTACCAGTACAGGCAAAGTGCTGAACAAAAAGTACATTTGGTAAAAACTTCATCTTAGCCATTTATAATGTATGTAGTTACTTCTGTACTGAGTGAATGTTTAAGAGCGAAACGTAAATGTTATATTTTATTTTATGTCTCTCAGCTTCAATGTTAATTATGTTTGTTACATGAACAGCATATTTGTAGAATGTCTGGAATAGAGTGAAAGATGTATGATAAAGGGCAGAATGTCAGACGAGCCTGCGTGCCCAATTCTTAACCCTTTTGAAATAAAGATCAATCAATCAATCAATCAATCAATCAATCAATCAATCAATCTCACTCTCCCTCCCTCTCCCTCCCTCTCTCTCCTTCTCTCCCTCTTTCACTCTCTCTCATTCTCTCTCACTTTCTCCCTCCCTCTCTCTCACTCTCTCTCCATCCCTCTCTCATTCTCTCTCACTCTTCTTTCACTTTCTCTCTCCCTCTCTCACTCTCTCTTACTTAACTTTATAAAAGCGAGGACGCACTGTTATTTATTTGCAACTTATGTTTATGGTCGTTTCGTTTCATTTTTTTCCCCATACTTATTTGCTATGGCAAGTGTTCATCTTCTTAAGCGCACCGTAGAACAAGTTATTAAAAAACCTAGCTATAATAATTTGTTTTATCATATTTTTTTTTTCATTCGGTCGGTCAGTCAGTCTGTACGGAATGAAAGGGAAATAACAAGTAAAACCACTGGTTAGAAATTTGCGAACTGTAGTAATTTTAAGTGTTTCTGTCGTTCTTGATTGAAAGTTACTGAAAGTGTAACCGCCTGCAGCCCTCATTTTTTTTTCTTGTTTTTATCAGACAAACTGGACATAAATTTCATGAGGTTCACGAAGGTACAGTGCACTGTTTTAGACTTTCTGGTTTCTCAAAGGGAAATGGTTCTGAACCATCAGTTGTGATAAGCCTGGAAATATCAAGGAATTGAAAACAAAGAGAATCCAGTATTTAGTTTTTTAAAGTTATAATAATGGCGAAAGGTAGGTTGACACACAAGTTTGTCAGAAGTCAGCGAAGAAAACCTTCGTGAATAATACACAGCCTTCGTGAAGTGTAGGTACAAATAAATGGGTATAGAGGTATATCTGCAAACACACACACTATACCACACACACACACCACACACACCATGCACACCAAACACCACACACACTTCACACACACCACACATACACCACACACAGCACACACCACACACAAGACACACCCCACACCCACACACCACACACACACCACACACACACCACACACACTTCACACACACCACACATACACCACACACAGCACACACCACACACAAGACACACACACTACACACACAACACAACACACGCAGAAAAAATAAAATGCAATGTGTGTGTGTGTATGTAAAACGGTCAAATGACTGCAGTCGTGTATTTCTCTGACTTGAAGTTTATAAGGAGCAGCGGAAAGAAAATAGTTTGGACATTTTCTCCTGTTGCACTGAACTAATCCGCACGTGGCCATTTGAAGACGTTTTCACTTTGTTGTTTAGACATTTCGGTGATATATTTGCACTAGAGAGAGAGAGAGAGAGAGAGAGAGAGAGAGAGAGAGAGAGAGAGAGAGAGAGAGAGAGAGAGAGAGAGAGAAACTGAAAGTTTCGGTTTGTCCTAGACACGCAAAAAACCTATTAATAGAAACTCCGACATAACGAAACTGTCCGGCTGGAATTTACGTAATCAAAACGGGTTTTCCCGAAATGATAAATTTGCTAACACGAGCTACAAATTATATGGATAATGTCACCTCATGCATGACAATTGAATCCACTAGGTGTGCAATTGATAACGTCATTTCATGCATGACAAGTCAATCCACTAGGTGGACAGCGGATAACATCACCTTATGCATGACAAGTCAATCCACTATGTGGACAATTGATAACATCACCTCATGCATGACAAGTCAATCCACTAGATGGACGACATGGCAAATGATGGATTCTAGATTAAGCTTAAGATAATTTTTAAAAGCACCAGTGCTTTCTAAGGCTCAAATTTAGATATGGATTTGTCTTAGGCTAGTAAATATTTGTTTCATGTTTTGTAGCAAACTACATTGCTATTTTGACAATGACAAAAATAAAAGTCTGAAAATAGAATTGTTTGTGTGTTCGACATAATACGTTTTTAAAGTTTCATAATATTACCAGATGTCTAGAGTCCTTTCATGAAATCGCTCCAGTCTGGTGTGATGAGGTCAAAGTGTTACGGGAATAGAAGTAAAGAGAATGTTCACTCTTGTTTAATGCCATCTGTTACGTTAGAGTATGTGTCAGTGTTTTGTTTGTTACAAGTTGTCTTAGAAGTTTCGGGGTCTTTTATATGTTGTTACAATTTGTCTTAGAAGTTTCGGTGTCTTTATATGTTGTTACGAGTTGTCTTAGAAGTTTCAGCGTCTTTTATATGTTGTTACAAGTCTTAGAAGCTTCAATGTATTTTACATGTTGTTACAAGTTGTCTTAGAAGTTTCAGTATTGTGTTACATAATATCACAAATTGTCTTAGAAGTTTCAGTGTCTTTTACATGTTGTTACAAGTTGTCTTAGAAATTTCGGTATCTTTTACATGTTGTTACAAGTTGTCTTAGAAGTTTCGGTGTCTTTTACATGTTGTTACAAGCTGTCTTAAAGATTTCTAGTCTCTTACTGGTTGATAAATACTACGTTGTTTTAGTGCGTCTTAGAGGTTGCTACAACCTGTTTCAGTATCTTGCAGGTTGTTTCGGGTTAATAGGTTTCAGCGTCTTGCAGGTTGTTTCGGGTTAATAGGTTTCAGCGTCTTGCAGGTTGTTTCGGGTTAATAGGTTTCAGCGTCTTGCAGGTTGTTTCGGGTTAATAGGTTTCAGTATCTTGCAGGTTGTTTCGGGTTAATAGGTTTCAGCGTCTTGCAGGCTGTTACAAGTTAAGAGGTTTCATTATCTTGCAGGTTGTTACAAGTTAAGAGGTTTCAGTATCTTGCAGGTTGTTACAAGTTAAGAGGTTTCAGTATCTTGCAGGTTGTTACAAGTTAAAGGGTTCGGTGTCTCTTATATTAAACCTGTTTAAGTGATGAATGGGTGCTTACTGTGAGATTTGAAAAAGACACATAAACTTAACAAACAAAATTTTAGCTTTTGATGTTACAAATTAAGACAGTAATTACACTTTGTCATCTTTATGTCTTTGTTTATGCATGGCTGAAGGTACTGTTAGAAGAAGTTTGGCACTCGGTCTCGAAACTTACAGAAATAAACGAATATTCATATTATATGAATAACATTTCACATATTTATCTGTCTCTTAGCATGAGATGGAAGAAATATCAGTGATTTTGGAAGGTGATGTGGTTTACAAGAGTTTGAGAACCTCTTTATTTATTTATTTGTCTATTTTAATTTTAAAAAATTGATTTATTTCTTTAACATTGCTCGTTTGCGCGTAGATGGAAACAAGTTCGTGTCACGTGACACAATTATGACCCGATTTCCAAGCTGCCAGTTTGGACAGCACTTAAAAGTTTCAGTTTCGGTTTGGACGGAGCATTATTTAAGGCTTCGCCGTTTGTGATGTTTTCACGTTTTAGTCCTGAAAGTGATAACTGTAACAAGCTTTACATTCACTTTACACCAGTGATCACAGTGATCAGACGTTAGTGGCTCAGTTAAGAAGCCGAGATGGTACGTATTTGTAAAATGTGTACACTTTGCATAACGTTACCTATTATCTCTCTGTAACTTCTCTGTCAGGTTCATAATGTGTATTATTGTTGTCGTTAGTCGATCTAGACTTAGCCTGGGAGGGCAGTGCTAGGAAGATAGACTACAACATAGAGCGGATACGGACGGATACGAGGAAGTGAACGTAGACACAGACGAAAAACTGGACTTGTTCCCGGGGCATACTCTGGTCAGAGACCCGACCCACCCGTCTACCCTACCCCCCCCCCCCCCCCCCCCAGAATAGATACTGCTAGAAATGCGAATAAACACATGCACTAATATATTTATTATGTGTGCACTGTTATATTTTATAATGTGTGCACTGTTATATTTTATAATGTGTGCACTGTTATATTTTATAATGTGTGCACTGTTATATTTTATAATGTGTGCACTGTTATATTTTATAATGTGTGCACCGTTATATTTTATTATGTGTGCACCGTTATATTTTATAACGTGTGCACTGTTATATTTTATAATGTGTGCACTGTTATATTTTATAATGTGTGCACTGTAATATTTTATAATGTGTGCACTTTTAAATTTTATAATGTGTGCACTGTTATATTTTATATTGTGTACACTGTTATATTTTATAATGTGTGCACTGTTAAATTTTATAATGTGTGCTCTGTTATATTTTATAATCTGCGCACTGTTATATTTTATAATGTGCACTGCATTCTGCTGCAGACACAGTGTATTATAAAGGTGGGTAAAGGTAACCCTGTTATTTTGTGGAGATATACAGGTGATATGCTGTTATTTTCATGAACCTAGTGACACGCTAGAAGGTGGTGTGGTCAGCATAAGGCCTGGCTGCCTTTCCTTCCTCATCTCAGTAAGAATCCAGACAACCATTTCTATAGATAGATGACTTGGGCATCTTCACTAGGATTCGAACTCCTGATCTTTACCCTGAAACACTAGTGCACTAACCGCTTCGCTTCTCAGGCACCAAAAGTGCATAGTACTGGAAGACAAAGACATATTTTTATTTCCGACTGTAGTTATTGTTTATTGCCTTAAGTCTTGGTAGATTCTTTTATTCTGGAGTCGGTTCCAGTATTTGTGTTACTTCAAACCTCAGGTTTTGTTGACCTGGGTCAGTAGGTCAGGTGAGGTGAGGTAAGAATTTACAGAACAAAAAATTCAAATATGCAAGAATTAAGGAAGTGCAAGCAGTGAGGAATTACACGCAAACAAACAAGGTGAAACTTCAGAAGAGACAACACTTCTACCAAGAAGTCCAGTTCTTTTTAGTTGATGATGTATTAGTTTACGGAATGTTCTGATGCTGATCAGTTTGTTCTACAGCTGTGCCATATTCTGGAGATACCGCCGCCCCCCCCCCCCCCCCCCACCCCCCCCCCCCACACACACACACACACAAGAGAAAACAAAATACTCGTAGTTTAGTTAAAACTTTGGTTCCGGAATTCCTGGTATTACATACACTTCAAAGAATATTCCCGACTATCAAGAATTAGGCTATTTTAAAATCCAAAAACGGAAATTCCCGATTCATTCATTCATTTGCGTGTCTCTTGTAGAACTTTGTCTTCCTGACAGCACTCCTGTAGGCCTCTCGGTTGTGAGAAAGATGGCCTTCTACTGATGCATCCATTTGCAGATCCTCAAAAACGTCTTACAGCCATCTTCGCTTTGGTCTTCCTCTCTTTTTTTTTCCCATTATGTACCCTTCCAAGAGGTCTTCTGTAGATTATCATGACGTTTAATGTGTCCAAAATATTTAAGTTTTCTCTGTTTAATCCTCTTTACTAGCCAGCCTTCTTAAATAATTAAGTTCTTGTAGTATAGATATATTTGTTCTTTTTTGTGTCCATGATATTTGAAGTACTCTTCTGTAGCATTTACATTCAAAGGCATTTATGTGTCTCTCAGCTGTTTTTTTTTCCGATTAGTTTTTGTAAATTTCAGTGCTGAAGATTTCTCTAAAATTCAGAGATGTGATACTTTTATCACGGTCAATATTTCCGCCATGGTAATATAGGAAAGAGGGGGAGGGGAGGGGTTGAGGAACTAGCTACCACAACGACAGAAGGTAATTTTGTTTAGTCAGATATCATTTGATACTGAAGTCATCCTGTATATCATATTCAGAGTTAGAAAATATCCGACATAAAAATAGAAAACGAATCTGGTATACATATACTCACATGTTTAACATACCGGTCCGCCGGTCCGCTGGACCACACTGCGGTGACGGAATGGCGGCCCACAAACGTATCGACCAGCATTTGAAGTTTCGGGGTACATGTCTCAGCTTTCAGACAAATAAGAGAAGTCTTGTCCTGTGCTTCTCCGTCACTGAACATCACAAAGAGAGGTCTGGAGCCTCTCCTACTCTATGGAAGCGAGTCATGGCCAAGCAACAGGTGGGTGTAGAGGTCACTAGGGGCAGCAGAGATGTGCTTTCTTAACATTCTTCTAAGAGTAGCATGTATAGTTGAGATGACAGACAAGGAACGTAGAAAGAAACGTAATAAATCCATAACAAAACGGCAGTCAGCATTCACTGGGGATGTAATGAGAGGGATTGAAAGCATAACAACAGTAAAGATAAAAAGGAAGAAAGGCAAGGGAAGACCTAGATTTAAAAAAAAACCGTGGACATTCTATCACGATGGCACAATAAAAAGTCAGCAACTGAGCTGATGGAGACAGGGGCCGAGATCTATGGAGAAGTATCATCGCTGCGTTGGTATTTTACAACATTCACGATAAAATTAACCCGCAAGGGAGAGAATCGTTAAAATTGTAGAGACATGGTAATTAAGTTAGATTGGTCTTCCCTTTCTCCGTAATCATTATTTCCTCCATACTGATCCCTCACCTGTAACTTATATTCCAGTACCTTCACCGCTCTATATTACAAACCCTCTACTCTAACCACATTCATTCATTCTTCTCATCCTATTCTCGGCTTCATTATCACTGTGTTCGTCTTCTCTCTCTCTCTCTCTCTCTCTCTCTCTCTCTCTCTCTCTCCATGCCCCCTCATTACTATCACACCTCAGAAGTCCTCATTTAAATATTCACAACACTCCACCACACTCACTGTCGGACCCAGCTTCTTGCAAGGCACAGCTCCGTTCTTTCTACTGTTTTTTCCCCATTCTTATTTGTTTCACAGAAATAACACATATGCATAAAAACTACTGTTGTTAGTTTAATTGTTATTGATGTTATTGTTGTTATTGTTATTCTTTCTTCTTCTTCTTGTGCACTTTCTTCCCCCAAACTATTTTTGATAGTAAAAAAAAAAACAAAACAAAACACGGGAAACAAACAATTAAATTAAGGGAGACAATTATGACTTTCGCTAGAACATTGAATGGCAACTGATATCTGAAACGAACTAAAAGAAACAGGTGGTCCGCCTCTGACAATGGTCAAGATTTTATCACTCTTACCTTTTATCTTATTTTGTTACAAGCTGGTCTGTCCCTCGTATATGCTTTTCTCATTTTATGTATTGAAAGAAGTTTACTATGCAAGAAACTGCTGTAGAGACCAGAACAACACATCTCTTTCAGCTCATCAGAGGACGTATCTTCCCCCTCCCCCTTGTTTTGGCCCTGTTATGTTAGAGAGAGAGAGAGAGAGAGAGAGATCGCTTCTCGGCCTTTTGGCTAAGATCAAAGTGGCTGAGATCACAGTGTCCTCTTGGCAGATACCCTGATAAAAAACCCTTTGATTAAAACAAAAGCATCGTTTTTTTTAACTAAACGAGATGCCCGAGGCCTGCCCTACACATCTGCCGCCGGGGGCGGGGGTATGGGCCACATCTTGTTACGTGTGGACCCGGTATTGCAGTCCAGCTGGGTTCATGGCATGTTGTTTTCGTCGAGAGAGAGAGGGAGAGAAGGAGAGAGGCAGAGGGAGAGAGAGAATGAATGAATCATCTTTATTTTTAAAGGGTAAAGAATTGGGCACGCAGGCCGTTACATTCTGCCCTTCATCACTCCATCTTTCGTTCTTCCCACACACTCGATTTAATACAAATATACTAATTAAATTAGGAAAAAAAACATATCAAAAGAGTGTAAGCTTTAACTATTACATTCAAAGCAAAAGAGAAGAAGTAATTAACCTAATAAAATAGCTCTCACGCACGTATACATACACAGACGTATACATAAACAAAAATACATTATAAATACAGATCTTCTAACATATGTTTTTTTAACAAACATTAAAATAATTTCTAACAATATCTAACAAGTTACTTTTCGAACTATGTCATTTTAGTACTTGATGGTTGGCGAGTCACGTGTTGATAGAGTGCTGCTTATTCTATGGAGGCATATAATTACAAGCAAGTAAATAATGAAACAGGTTTGAGTTAAAGGATGAAGTATTACCAATGGATTTTAAATGGTAGGGGAGGGTGTTCCAGAGCTGTACTGCGGAGTATGCAAGGCTTTTCTTGTACAGATCAATCCTGGGTTTAGGAAGAAGACAGTTTTTTAAACGCTGGATATGTTTAGTGTTCTACGTAAACAGTGACCACAAGTAAGGCGGAGCATTGTGCGACAGAATTATGTGAACAAACTTAACTTTGTTAAAAAATGATTCTATTTTTGAGGGGTAGAATTTTGAGTTGTTTGTGTTGATCTACAGTCTGTGGGTGTTTGTCACAAATCAAATGTAATGCTCGCTTGTGAAGTGAGTGGAGCCTTTTTGTGTTTGAGACTGAGCATCCATCCCAGATTGTGGAACAGTAATCTAAGTGTGTTTGTATGTGTGATATGTAGTATATCTTTCTTGTGTCTCTGTTGATAAAGTGTTTAACTTTGGCTAATTGGTAAACTTTCTGTGCAATCAAGTTTTTTAGGTTATGTATGTGAGAATTCCAAGTTAAATGCTGACCAATGATGAGTCCTAAGGTTTTATGTTCATGAACATTTTCTATTGCCTTAGTCCCAGCACAAAGCTGTAGTGAAGTTTTTGTTGCATTCTGCAAAGAGAGAGAAGGAGAGAAAGGGAGAGTGAGAGAGGGAGAGAGAGAGAGAGAGAGAGAGAGAGAAGGGTGGGGCTGGAGATAGTCATGAAATTTATGTAACCCCTTTTGTTGTCAAATCAGATGTACCTATATTACATTTGCATTACGAATGCAGATGAAGCCACTGACAATAATTATTGAGGAAAGACACTGGCGATGGTTGAGACATGTGCTCCGAATGACTGACAACTCACTACCAAAAATAGCTCTAAGATGGACACCACAGGGGAACAGAAGTAAGGGTAGACCAAAAGAGACATGGAGAAGAACAACAGAGAGGATGTTGCGCAATAGGGGGCTCATCTGGGCAAGAGCAGAAAAAAAGGCAAAGGACAGGCATTTGTGGAAAACCCTTGCGGAAGCCCCATGTGCCCTGGGCATTTAAGGTTCAGAGAGAGAGAGAGAGAGAAAGAGGGAGAGAGATTATATTTATTACACGAATCACTTTCATCTCATGATTTTTAAAAGCCCACCATTTCAGTATTTAATTTCACGAGCAACCATGCCCATTTCACGTCATTTCACTGGACTCTGTAACTGTTACTTTTTGAACGCAAATAAAATTTATTAGAAAAAGAAATTGGGCCCTGTTAAATACCTGACACTCTAAAGCCCCACCATGACTCCCAGTTTAGTCCCTGACACTCCTCTAAGGCCTCACTATGATTCCTAGTTTCGGCCCTGACACTCTAAGGCCCCACCATGACTCCCAGTTTAGTCCCTGACACTCCTCTAAGGCTTCACTATGATTCCTAGTTTCGGCCCTGACACTCTAAGGCCCCACCATGACTCCCAGTTTAGTCCCTGACATTCCTCTAAGGCCTCACTATGATTCCTAGTTTCGGCCCTGACACTCTAAGGCCCCACCATGACTCCCAGTTTAGTCCCTGACACTCCTCTAAGGCTTCACTATGATTCCTAGTTTCGGCCCTGACACCCAAGGCCCCACCATGATTCCCAGAAGTTTTGTGATATTCATTGTTTTGTCCCGTCCTGGAATTGAACCCATGATCTTCCAGTTGGCACTGTACTTAGAAAAGCATCTTAGCCACTCAACCACGAAGGACTGGTATTATAATTTAAGTTCTCAATACTTCTTTTTTTTTAAGACGAAAAGAACAGGCTCTGACCCAGTGGTACCGCAAACCGGTCCACCCGTAACGAGATGTGGACCTTACCCCCGGCATTCAATGTACAGGGCAGGCCTCGAACATCTCACTTTGTTCAAAAATAACCACGCTTTTGTTTTAAAAAAGGGCATGTTGATCAGGGTACCTGCCAAGAGGACACTTTGACCTCAGCCAAAAGGCCGAGAAGCTTGTTTCGCATACTCCACAACCAGCATGAGGCCTTTTCTGCTGTTTCTGAAAGGCTTTTCAGTGCCCTTGCTCTTGCTTGTCCTTTTATGCCCAGTTGCTAACATATGTCGTGTGCTGATGTTGCCGTGAATTCTCTCGCTCCCACTTCCACGGCTAGATTTATGTCCCTTGTGAAATTGTCTAGATTTATGTCCCTTGTGAAATTGTCTAGATTTATGTCCCTTGTGAAATTGTCTAGATTTATGTCCCTTGTGAAATTGTCTAGATTTATGTCCCTTGTGAAATTGTCTAGATTTATGTCCCTTGTGAAGTTGTCTAGGTTTATGTCCTTTGTGAAATTGTCTAGATTTATGTCCTTTATGAAGTTGTCTAGATTTATGTCCCTTGTGAAATTGTCTAGATTTATGTCCCTTGTGAAGTTGTCTAGGTTTATGTCCTTTGTGAAATTGTCTAGATTTATGTCCTTTATGAAGTTGTCTAGATTTATGTCCCTTCTGAAATTGTCTAGATTTCTGTCCCTTGTGAAATTGTCTAGATTTATGTCCTTTATGAAGTTGTCTAGATGTATGTCCTTTGTGAAATTGCTTGGATTTATGTCCCTTGTGAAGTTGTCTAGATTCATGCCCCTTGTGAAGTTGTCTAGATTTATGTCCCTTGTGAAGTTGTCTAGATTTATGTCCCTTGTGAAGTTGTCTAGATTTATGCCCCTTGTGAAGTTGTCTAGATTTATGTCCCTTGTGAAGTTGTCTAGATTTATGCCCCTTGTGAAGTTGTCTAGATTCATGCCCCTTGTGAAGTTGTCTAGATTTATGTCCCTTGTGAAGTTGTCTAGATTTATGTCCCTTGTGAAGTTGTCTAACTTGAAATGCAACTCTCTTCTGTTCGCAGTCTCCGAGAAGCAAAAGCCAGAGACAGGCCCTACAAGACTGGATCAGAGATAAGATCAACGCTGAACGTTTTCCCGGTGTTCGATGGGTCAACAAGGAACAAGGAGTTTTCCAGATTCCCTGGGTAAATCAGAAAACTCAGGAATGGACAGAGGAATACTCTGGAATTTTTCTGGAATATGCCCGACACACTGGGAAGCTCACAGCTGGAGGGAAGTTTGACTTTCCTAAATATAAACAAAACTTTAAGTCTGCGGTGAACAAAAACAGGTTCATAAAACGGCTGACAGGTTCTGAGAAAAAAGGATTTAGAGTGTACATGTTTAAATCAGACATTGTCTTAAAGAGAAAACGTACAGTCAAGATCGCTGAGCTTGATAAAGATGTCCTTCAACAAGATTTGGTCCCAGATCTGTCAGATCAAAGGGAGACGTGCGATATCTTGTCAACGGTTGTCAGGAATACTCTGGGGTTATCTCCCATGACAGGAACAAGTATCTGTCAAGTCTCTGGTGGGGAAAATTCGACATCTGTGTCAGATGGTAAAGGACAGTTACCAGTCTGGGACTTGCTGCAAGGAGACTCGACTGATCAGCTCCTGAGAAACCTCGTGACATCTGCCCCTGCTAGCCCCGCAGAAGTGTGTCAGGTTCCAGAAAGTTTCACACTTTTCGATGAACAAGTCAGTCAAAATATGAAGAAACTTTCATTCCAAGACCAGTCTCACGTAAACGGCGGCTTCCAGGGGCCGAGCTGCATCCAGAACACGACTGTGGATAGCACCACGGAACACCACAATCAGGAAACGGGTTACTTTTCTGACCTGAATGTCACAGAACTAAGTCTTGGATTGATCCAAACAGAAGAAAGTATGTCTATGGACCATATGTTGCCTAACAGCGATTTATTGTTAGATTTACCTTGTGATAACTTTGATTTTAGTCAAGGATCAGTACCCCTGGGCAGTTCAAGGGCTAACTCGGCCGTAACAAGTCAGACTAATCAAGCCGTTTTACTTGCTGTACCTGAAAGACAATCACCTGAATCTTTGTCCAGTATGGAGACAACTGATGGAGCCACAAGCCTGGAGTTCCAGGGAAATCCTCCCCAAAGCTCTGTTAAAGTCACAAACACGTCCTCGATTCAGATAAATCAACCAAGAGCGAGTACTTCTATTAGAAACACATCCAGCAGTGTCCCTAGCGTGGACACAGCAGGCAGGGGCAAAGGTTCGGTAGCAGAGCACCAGACACCCAGGACAGCGACGTCATCTCAACCTTCCCAGACAACCAGGACAGCCACGTCATCTCAACCTTCCCAGGCCGTCATGGGCCAAGCCGCCAACTCTGCCACCTCTAACGTGGGCAACGAGAGCAAAATGCACGTCCAAATCATCTACGGGACGGCAAAAACAGGGAAAAAAGTTGTCAAGCAAGAACACATCAAGGCGGATAGTTTCAGGCTGTACTTTGGTGACGTGGACTGCAGGCGCATCCAGGAACACATACAGCAGCGAGATAAGGCTTTCCAGGTGCAGCTCCCATCTGTCGACTCAGTCGGCGACTTTGACGAGGAAAGCAAGAGAAAAATCCGGGAGGTCTTAGAGAGGTTCCAGCTGGGTTTGGTGATCACGTACAGGGACGAGGACATCTTCGTCGTCCGCAGGTGCCAGCCGCACGTTTACCTGTTCGACGGCGCTTCCAAGAGCGACAGTCTGCCCAGAAGCAGCATTAAAAAAAAGGATATAGAAACGAAAGCGTTCGACTTCAGCGGTAAGTTTAAGGAGTCCATCGAGAAGCACAAAAAGAAAGAAGGGCCTGTAGAGAGAGATCATTTCCTTCTATCTTTAGGGTACGACGTCTTGCTCAACGACGACAGCCCGACCCGGCTTGTACCCATCTATGTGGTGGTGAAGCACATGAAAGCCGTGCACATGCGGGTCCAAGAACTGGGCCCCGAAGCTTTCAACCCATCTCCCATGAACTCTGACACGGGTTCCTTTGATAATGCGATCCAGTTTGCTGGTCACATTAAACCGTAACCTACCTGTAACCTGCCTGTAACCTGCTGTAGGCCAGGGGGAAAAAATAGCTAAAGAGAGAAAATGTGCAAGTTGTAGACAATATTATACATTAGAACAAAAACAGAGGCACTCCTCGACTTGGGTAATTCCTCTATACAGTGATCCATATTTTATTGCTCTATCTTTATTCCACACAAACTCTCCCCTGCGTGCCCAATTCTTTACCCTTGAAAAATAAAGATTATTCATTCATTCATTCATTCATTCCCCCGGGATGCGTATGTTTTGACTTACGTAGGTTTTAGTGTAACGATTTAGCTTCATAAATCAGGGACTGGTTGTATATTACCGTATACGGGCGCTTTACCTAAAGACTAAGAGATATTTCCAGGACAATGACACGTTTAACTGAAAGGACAATCCTCTTAAATGTACCAACATCAATCGCATACAGTTTCTTATAATCGACGCGCAGAATATCCTTTAGAAGCATTTGTTTTTACTGAGTAATTATTATGATGAATGTTTGAATGATATTATCAGGAGTGAGAGACGAAAACTGTGAGAAGATATATAAATGGTAAAGATATAAAGATGATGCGGAGATGGTAAAAGATACGTTTGTTTAGTTGTATACAAGCTTTTGTTGAGTTCACTTTAGTCGACAGTTTGGGAATTCCCTGAAGTATGCTATAAATAACGTAACGTATTTTAAGTGGAAGAATATTTTCAGTGTTTATGACCGCTGAAAACAGGCTTTGCTGGCGAATGTACAAAATCTTTTCACAAACTGAATAGGAAACTGGATAGAGAAATCACAGGATTAGACTTCCAGTAATGTTATGTTATGTTATTTGTTATTATTAATATGTATTTCGTGCTTACTTCTTTTTATTAATTCGTGCTTTTAAGTCAATAAAGAGCTGAAATGAATTTTTAGAATCTTTTCATATGTGTTTCACTTTATAGTTCGTGTCTCATTTATCTCATGTGCGTATAGTCACTTCATGTCTCATTTATTTCCTGTGCATATACTCGTAATTACGTCTGTATAGTTACTTCATATCTCGTTTGTGTAAAGTTACGTCTGTATAGTTGCTTAGTGCATCTTGTGTACATAATGTATATTTATGTCTGTTTAGTTGCGTAATGTCTCATTTATCTCATATGCGTTTAGTTACGTCTCTATAGTTACTTAATCCCTCATTTATTTCGCGTGAGCACACATTTACGAGTCAACGAGGTCAGAGAAATGTTTCCCCTCTCTTCAGTTTTCCCTTGAGTTTTTCAGTGATTGTCAGGTTATCTAGCTTATGTCTTTTCATAACAAGGTCAGTGAATTTTGCATTTCTTTTCTTAAACGTTAATTTAGTTTGAGACACTCGACGAAAGCATCATTTACATGGAGACACTCTTAAAAAACCAGAGTTTACTTGGAGGCTCTCTCTGCCGGTTTGAGGATCTGGCCAACTTTGCTTACCCATCCTTGGGAACATTATATTCCAGAGCCAATGTGTCGATGGGGGATAATAGTTTCTTTATTTCTCTCTCTCTCTCCGTCTATCTCTCTGTGTGTCTCCCTGTCTTTTCTCTCTTTCTCTGTGTCTATCTCTCTGTGTCTCCCTGTCTCTTCTCTCTCTTTCTCTCTCTCTCTCTGTGTCTTTCTCTAAATGTGTCTTACTGTCTCTTCTCTCTCTCTTTCTCTCTCATTGTCTTACAGAGAAAACGTACAGTCAAGATCGCTGTGTTTCTCCCTGTCTCTTCTCTCTCTTTCTCTCTCTCTCTCTGTCTCTCTATCTATCTGTGTGTCTCTGTCTATTCCCTCTTCTCTTTCTCTTTCTCTCTCTGTCTATCTCTCTGTGTCTCCCTGTTTCTTCTCTCTTCTTTCTCTCTGCTATCTCTCTTTCTCTCTCTCTCTCTCTCTGTGTGTCTCCCTGTTTCTTCTCTCTTTCTTTCTGTCTATCTCTCTGTGTGTCTCCCTGTCTCTTCTCTATCTCTCTCTTTCTCTCTCTCTGTCTATTTCTCTGTGTGTCTCCCTGTCTCTTCTCTCTCTTTCTCTCTGTCTCCTTGTCTCTTTCTTTCTCTCTGTCTATCTCTCTATGCGTCTTCCTGTCTCCCCTCTCTCTCTTTATTTCTGTTTCTGTCCATCTCTCTATGTGTCTCCCTGTCTCTTCTCTCTCGCTTTCTCTCTGTCTGTCTGTCTCTCTATGTGTCTCCCTGTCTCTTCTCTCTCTCGCTTTCTCTCTGTCTGTCTGTCTCTCTATGTGTCTCCCTGTCTCTTCTCTCTCTCGCTTTCTCTCTGTCTGTCTGTCTGTCTCTCTCTGTGGCTCTCTCTTACACCACACCTCACAAACTTAAGCTACTCGTTCACGGCTTGAGAAGGTTTCTCATTTTCAAACATAAAAGACTTCATTTAAAGAACGAGTGCACATCTGATTAGTGACAGGCATCCAGCACACGCAATAGATCAGCACGACCAGCTCAGAGTTCCACTTCTCAAGAATAGACTCATTTTCCATTAAGGCAAATTATTTCACAAAACTCTGTCCTAGAATTCTCCGCCATGTTGATAGTCACTGCTTAAATCTAATCCAAATCGTAGCCAGCCTCTAAATTGTAGCTTTCTCTCAAAACTTAACTCTTTACCTGGATAAGAAAAGCTTGACATGCTCTGCTGCTCGCCTTTGGAAACCTTTCCGCACACTATTTATAAACAATAATTCTTCTTTGACATTAAAAGAAAAAAATGTTTTCTGTCCTGTGCCATAATATTCCGCCTCTGTTCTCTGGATGATCAGTCTCGGAAAGTTCAGGAACAGCGCCTTATTCTCCAGGCTGGCTGCCTACACCCACCTGGAATTAACAATAAATTCAGCTTTCTTTAAACTACATTTCCACCTTGTTGCTGCTTCTTTCTTTTCTTCTTTTCGTGCCCAACTTTCGTGTCTTAGCCTCACTCACTTCGCTGCATTTTCTAGTTCTCGCTGCGGACAAGTTAAGGTTAATTTTTCCAGCTCTTTCCATCCTCGTCTACCTGCTAGAAGAGTTTGACAGCTTCCTTATCTGGGCATACTAAGCAGTCTTGTCCTCTCCGTGTTCTCTATTCATTCTGAACCTTCTTTCATCCAACCCCCCACCCCTTTCTCATATTGTTTTCTCAGTTTTATTATCTGCACCGTCTGGGCGGCTTTTGTTCAAGCCATAGGTATACGATGGGAGCAAGACTGGGCCATCTGGGGCATAACGCCATGCTGTTTACCATATGGTACCTTTTGTCATCCTTCCTTTACTTCATTTCTCGGCCAGTCGTCTGTTTCCACTTTGTGCTGCTCTTTCTTACAAGAAACATACCAAACAAGCCGAGTGGTTAATTTTTCATCTATTTTTCGTGGGATTTTTTTTTCTCTTGTGTTGTTTTTGTGATCACTGAAGAAGGCGTTTGCGAAAATATTGAATTTTTAAAATCTCATCTTACTTTCTGTCATTTTCTTTTCTGCCTACTTTCCTCACTCTTGCAATATATATATATATATATATATATATATATATATATATATATATATGTGTGTGTGTGTGTGTGTGTGTGTGTGTGTGTGTAAAACTGAACCATACGCCACCGGCTACTTTATTATTAAAATCAGTTTTACCGCAGTCGTCATGTCTCTTATCTAAAATAATATAGCCACCATAACCTACTCCCAATCGAACATGATGCTATGTCTCAAAATCTTCACTGCATCGACTGCAGAGAACATCAGCTTGCAGCTACAGGAAGTCAGAACAACAGACACTTCACCTTAGTCAAACAACTGTTCAAAATATTTGTGTACTTGCTTGTCAGCCTTGGCAACCTCGCTTGTAAGATCTGAGGTGACTGTGTCGGAGATGGTCATACCAGGGCTCCAGACTTGTCCAAGGCATCCCCGCCTTCCATGAGGTGGAAGCTGCTTGTGACACACGTCAGCTGACAATAGGGAGAGGTGTGTGCCTGCAGAGTAGTGGAACTAGCCAGGCCCCATGAGGTCGGGGCCTCCAGCCGATGTACTGGTCTGGGCCCATGAGGTCGGGGCCTCCAGCCGATGTAAAGGTCTGGAGCTGGAAGGTATTCTCTGTTTTAAAGCTGGCCCAGGTGGGCTACATAGGGGGAGGGGGGCTCGTAGTGGATGAGAACTGATAGGCGGGGGAGGTAGGAAAGGTTTGAATGTTTTACAAAAATTCTCTCGGGAAGAAGACTTGGGCCCTCTGTGAAAAATACACAAATTTGGAAGCTATGAAGACTTGGGCCCTCTGTGAAAAATACACAAATTTGGAAGCTATGAAGACTTGGGCCCTCTGTGAAAAATACACAAATTTGGAAGCTATGAAGACTTGGGCCCTCTGTGAAAAATACACAAATTTGGAAGCTATGAAGACTTGGGCCCTCTGTGAAAAATACACAAATTTAGAAGCTATGAAGACTTGGGCCCTCTGTGAAAAATGCACAAATTTGGAAGTTATGAAGACTTGGGCCCTCTGTGAAAAATAAGCAAATTTTGGAGCTATGAAGACTTGGGCCCTTTGTGAAAAATACACAAATTTGGGAGCTATGAAGACTATAGCCTTCTGTGAAAAATACACAAATGTGGGAGCTATGAAGACTTAGGCCTTCTATTAAAAATACACATATTTGTGAGCTATGAAGACTTGGGCCCTCTGTGAAAAATACACAAATGTGGGAGCTATGAAGACTTAGGCCTTCTATTAAAAATACACAAATTTGGGAGCTATGAAGACTATAGCCTTCTATTAAAAATACACAAATTTGGAAGCTATGAAGACTTGGGCCCTCTGTGAAAAATACACAAATGTGGGAGCTATGAAGACTTAGGCCTTCTATTAAAAATACACAAATTTGTGAGCTATGAAGACTTGGGCCCTCTGAAAAATACACAAATTTGGGAGCTATGAAAACTTAGGCCTTCTATTAAAAATACACAAATTTGTGAGCTGTGAAGACTTGGGCCCTCTGAAAAATACACAAATTTGGAAGCTATGAAGATTTAGACCTTCTATTAAAAATACACAAATTTGGGAGCTATGAAGACTTAGGCCTTCTATTTAAAATACACAAATTTGGGAGCTATGAAGACTTAGGCCTTCTATTTAAAATACACAAATGTGGGAGCTATGAAGACTATAGCCTTCTGTGACAAATACACAAATGTGGGAGCTATGAAGACTATAGCCTTCTGTGACAAATACACAAATGTGGGAGCTATGAAGATTTTGTCCCTCTGTGAAAAATACACAAATGTGGGAGCTATGAAGACTTTGACCTTCTGTTAAAATACACAAATTTGGGAGCTATGAAGACTTGGGCCTTGTGTTAAAATACACACAATTGGGAGCTATGAAGACTTTGGCCTTGTGTTAAAATACACAAAATTGGGAGTTATGAAGACTTTGGTCTTCTGTTAAAATAGACAAAATTGAGAGCTATAAAGACTTGAGCTCTCTGTGAAAAATAAACAGATTAGCAGAGACGTATTAATCACGTGTTTTGATGGTCGAATTCCAGGAATTTTACATTGACTTCACATTGAATTTACACTGACATTATATGGACTTCACAGTGACTTTACACTCACATTACATGGGCTTCACACTGACTTTACACTCACATTACATGGGCTTCACACTGACTTTACACTGACATTAATTTACTTCACAGTGACTTTACACTCACATTACATGGGCTTCATACTGACTTTACACTGACATTAATTGACTTCACCCTGACTTTACACTGACATTACATTGGTTTCACATTGACTTCGCATTGACACTGGTTTGCCCGGGCACGTTTCAACATCAACCAACAATAAGTCTATAATCTATCACCTTCCAAGGCGGTCCTCAAGCAGGTACATGCCAGCTGTTTGAGAATCTTATCCGATGTCATTTTGATGAGCATTTTCTATCTTGGTTGGTCCTTCTACTTTACAAGGCAACAACTACATTCCTGTGTGGTGCAAGTTCCAGTCTCTTCTTGTTTGCGTTATTTTCCAGGAGGAGACTATCTATCTATCTATCTATCTATCTATCTATCTATCTATCTATCCATCCATCCATCCATCCATCCATCCATCCATCCATCCATCCATCCATCCCTCTATCTATCTATCTATCTATCTATCTATCTATCTATCTATCTATCTATCTATCTATCTATCTATCTATCTATCTATCTATCTATCTATCTATCTATCTATCATGAAGTTATCTTAAACTGCTCTTACAGACACCGAATGCAATTAATTGTTTTCTGAATAGTCCCGAAAATTTTGTTTAGTAGATAGTCATTTATAATGTATGTAGTTACTTCTGTACTGAGTGAATGTTTAAGAGCGAAACGTAAATGTTATATTTTATTTTATGTCTCTCAGCTTCAATGTTAGTTATGTTTGTTATATGAACAGCATATTTGTAGAATGTCTGGAATAGAGTGAAAGATGTATGATAAAGGGCAGAATATCAGACGGGCCTGCGTGCCCGATTCTTAATCCTTTTGAAATATCTATCTATATCTATCTATCTATCTATCTATCTATCTATCTATCTATCTATCTATCTATCTATCTATCTATCTATCTATCTATCTATCTATCTGTCCGTATTTTTTGTCATGTCTTTTTGCTTGCCTGCCTGTCTGTCATATCTTGCTGCCTGCCTGCCTGCTTGTCTGTTTGTCATAACTTTCTGATTGCCTGACTGTCTATTTGTCGTGTCTTTCTGCTTGCCTGCCTGTCTCCTGTCATGTCTTTCTACTTACCTAACTGTCTACTTGTCATGTCTTTCTGCTTCCCTGCTAGACTGATCGTAATGTTTTTCTGATTGCTTGCCTGTCCGTCTGTCATATCTTTCTGTCTGCCTGTCCGTCTGTCATATCTTTCTGTCTGCCTGTCCGTCTGTCATATCTTTCTGTCTGCCTGTCCGTCTGTCATATCTTTCTGTCTGCCTGTCCGTCTGTCATATCTTTCTGTCTGCCTGTCCGTCTGTCATATCTTTCTGTCTGCCTGTCCGTCTGTCATATTTTTCTGACTGCCTGTCCGTCTGTCATATCTTTTTGTCTGCCTGTCCGTCTGTCATATCTTTCTGTCTGCCTGTCCGTCTGTTTGTTATATCTTTCTGCTTGCCTGTCTGTTATTTGTCATGTCTGTCTGCTTGCCTGATTGTCTGTGTGTCATATCTTTCTGCTTGCCTGTCTGTCTGTTTGTCATGTCTTTTTTCTTGCCTGTCTGTCTGTCATGTCTGTATAGTCGACTTTCCTGTCTATGAGCATCATCTTGGCTATGTCAGTAAGTGTAAAAATAGCTGCTAACCTGAAGACACATCATCAGCCCACAACGATGTGAGGAACGTTTCCTTTTGAACACCCTCCTCCATATTTAGGGAGTGAAGCGACATCCTAGAACGCATGAACCATGACCAGTCACGCCGTCACACAGGACACACAAGATAAAACTAAACTGACACAACAACCAGGCCTAACTGGAAGTAACGTGTCAGTTGTGTGTGGAACGCGTCACGTGGGTGATTTGTAAAGTAGCCTTCTTTCCACCTCCCCCCCCCCCCCCCCAACCCTCCCTTCGTCTTCGCGTTGGCCTGGCTTGTAAAGTCACTCGAGTTATCTTAAGAAAATCTAACATAATTCAACAGGAAGCCAGGTCAGACATTTGAGAGTGTTGGGTGCGTATGGCACAAGGAAAGTTCTAAGTTCTTGAAACTGATTGTCTCTTTTGGTAAGTTCTTTCGTTATTCACATGTTGTTTTTTTTTATTTACCTGGAGATTGTAGAAATATCTACCTGACTTATAACTGTGTGACACATGACACTGTAGGCAGTGTAGATTAGACTGCTGTTCTTGCGTGACATACGTCATTTCATGAAGTGTTTGGCACATTACTGACGCCATATAACATATGATATTTCAAGAAGTATATGTTAGATTACTGTCACTATGTAACATATTACATTTCTGGAAGTGTATGTTAAATGACTGTACCATAACGAGAAATTGACTGTACCATAACGAGAAATTTACTGTACAATAGAGAGAAATTTACTGTACCATAACGAGAAATGTAATGTACCATAGCGAGAAATTTACTACTCTACAATGACATATTGACTGTACCATAACGACAAATTAACTGTACCATAGCGAGAAATTTACTGTAATATAACGAGAAATTTACTGTATCATAGAGAGAAATTTACTGTATCATAACCAGAAATGTACTGTATCATAACGAGAAATGTACTGTACCATAACGAGAAATGTACTGTACCATAACGAGAAATTTACTGTACTATAAAGACACATTTACTGTACCATAAAGACGAATTATCAGGGTCAGCTAGCCGCGACTAGTCACTTGCCAGCCTTCCTTCTCGTAGATGTCCCCAGGGCAGACAATTTCATCTCATTTCTCCGATCCAGCTGCAATTTGATCTTGTGCTATTCGGCTTGAAGCGATGGTAGAGTATCTGCAGGTCTTCTCTAATCGTACTGAGATTATATATAATGTATTTTCAATGTCTGGATGTTCAGGTAGGTATTCCTGTCGTAAATCTATGAGTGCTGGACATTCTTGTGGATGGTGTGTGACTGTTTCTTGGTTATTATCACACAGTAGACTTTCTAGTAGATGGTGTGTGACTGTTTCTTGGTTATTATCAGACAATGGACATTCTAGTAGATGGCGTGTGACTGTTTCTTGGTTATTATCAGACAATTGACATTCTAGTAGATGGTGTGTGACTGTTTCTTGGTTATTATCAGACAATGGACATTCTAGTAGATGGTGTGTGACTGTTTCTTGGTTATTATCACACAACGGACTTTCTAGTAGATGGTGTGTGACTGTTTCTTGGTTATTATCACACAATGAACATTCTAGTAGATGGTGTGTGATGGTTTCTTGGTTATTATCACACAATGAACATTCTAGTAGATGGTGTGTGATGGTTTCTTGGTTATTATCACACAATGGACTTTCTAGTAGATGGTGTGTGACTGTTTCTTGGTTATTATCACACAATGGACAGTTGGGCTTTTCACCGGGCTTTTATCTGGTGTATGTGTGCGTTTAATGGGCATAACCTCCCTTGATGAAGTTGAAAGACTCACTGAGAACAGGAAAACTTGGCAAACAACTATACGAGCCCTATGTGACGTTTAACAGTATGGGAAGGATGTAAGACGTGTTCTTAATTTTTTTAAAAATGATCTTCTCTCGTCTAATTAGTACCACACGAATTCAGGAATGTGGGACTCTGAAGCCACATGATTTGAACTCGTTATTCATCTACAACTAGCATTCCCCTCTTCTACAATCATAATCCTTCTGCACTAAGTTCCACTCCCTTCTCACTTGTAACACATTTTTCAGCCATCATCACAGCATCACATCGCAACCCCTCCACCCTGACCTTAATCACCTACTCCACCTTCTCCCAACTAGATTATCGTTGTATTACTCTCTCCCCTTTCCACGGTTCCCCCCTCCTTATTTACGACCTATAGCAAGTCTCAGTTTAAACAGTCTCTGGACTTCACCATTCACACTTCTGAACACAGCCTCTTACAAGTCACAGCTAAGTGCTCCATTTATTTTATTTTATTCCATTCCTATTTTTTTTTATATAGCATTCACGTGAATGTATATTTTATCTTCTCTCTCTCTATTTCTTCGTCCTGTGTGTTTTTGTATGATTAAGGTTTATACAGAAACGTCACAGCTGTGTGCTCGTTAAGTAATAAAGTTGTTCCTACTTCTTTCCTTTTGATATGTTTCGTCTATTTACTGTGTTTATGGCATCAGCCCAGACAATAAATCTACTTACACTTGATAAACTTGTCGAGATCGACGTTTAGACGAGAGTGCTAGCAGAAACAAAGCGTATCCATATGGTGCATAATATTTACTTTCTGAAAAATTTCTAAAACTCTAAACACTTCGTGTCCAAATTAATTTTAATGTTGATCAACTCCACTTGTTGGTTTAATCTAGCTCCATTTGTTGGTTTAATTTAGCTCCATTTGTTGGTTTGATCTAGCTCCATTTGTTGGTTTAATCTAGCTCCATTTGTTGGTTTAATCTAGCTCCATTTGTTGGTTTAATCTTTGTCGTGATTTTTTGTGTTAGAAGATACTGAAGCTTTGGATCTGCTTGGTAGCTCAAGAAAGTTTCTGTAAAATTCTTGCTTCTTCTTCTTCTTCTGCTATAGTCTACACGACTGCGGCCGTGTATGTTCTCTTCTGCCAGCGCCATGGGATCTTGAATCCCAGAGATTACAACAGAGGACATAGTGGTGTCTGGACAGAGGACATAGTGGTGTCTGGACAGAGGACATAGTGGTGTCTGGACAGAGGACATAGTGGTGTCTGGACAGAGGACATAGTGAGGTCTGGACAGAGGACATAGTGGTGTCTGGACAGAGGACATAGTGGGGTCTGGACAGAGGACATAGTGGTGTCTGGACAGAGGACATAGTGGTGTCTGGACAGAGGACATAGTTAGGTCTGGACAGAGGACATAGTGGTGTCTGGACAGAGGACATAGTGAGGTCTGGACAGAGGACATAGTGGTGTCTGGACAGAGGACATAGTGGTGTCTGGACAGAGGACATAGTGAGGTCTGGACAGAGGACATAGTGGTGTCTGGACAGAGGACATAGTGAGGTCTGGACAGAGGACATAGTGGGGTCTGGACAGAGGACATAGTGGTGTCTGGACAGAGGACATAGTGAGGTCTGGACAGAGGACATAGTGAGGTCTGGACAGAGGACATAGTGGTGTCTGGACAGAGGACATAGTGAGGTCTGGACAGAGGACATAGTGGGGTCTGGACAGAGGACATAGTGGGGTCTGGACAGAGGACATAGTGGGGTCTGGACAGAGGACATAGTGGGGTCTGGACAGAGGACATAGTGGGGTCTGGACAGAGCCCAAAAAGTCGACTGCTCGATATACTCACCTGGGAGACCATGTCTAGTACCCAACTCCTCAGACAGAAGGAAGAATCACATCAGCTCAAGGGACCACAGGAAGAACTAAGATTGTGACACGGACCATGAGTTATTAATAGCAGACATGAAGATAAAGATAAAAAAGACAGTTACGGGATCAAGACCACTCCTCTTTGATCTTACAAATATACCAGAACAATACGGTATAGAAGTGAAGAACCGTTTCGAAATCCTGATGTGTATACAGGAGGAGATGACATCAGATGAATTAGCTATGCAGGCCAGAAATATCTTAATAATAACAACAGCTAAAGACATGGTTCCAGTAAAAAAAACACAATAGAATGGATGGATTACAGCAGGTACACTAGAACTGATAAAAGAACGCAGAGGAATGAAGACGCAATGGAAAGTGACAAACAACAACAAAGAGAAATATAAAACTTTAACAAAAGAAGTACGAATAAACATAAGAAAAGACAAAAAACAATACATACAAGATTGTTGTGAAAGAATAGAAGAACATCAGAAGTGTGGAAGAGATTGTGAAATGTTTAAAGAAATGAGGACATTGACGAGAAATATCACACCTAAGCTAAATGTAATTTGTGATGAGATGGGGAATACCCTGACAGAGACAGAGAAAATTCTAGAAAGATGGAAAGAATATTGCAGAGGAATGTATGAAACAACTGACTGTGGAAGCAGAAATCAACAGTGTGAATTATTATTGGAGGAGAAAGAACCCGAATCAACAATAGAAGAAATTTTATGGGCAATAAAGAATCTGAAAAATGGTAAATCACCAGGATGTGATGAGATAACAGCTGAATTTATCAAAGCAGGAGGAAAGGAATGTGCAGCAATCTGTCATGCATTATGTAAAAAGATACGGCATTCAGGTATTTGGTCAAAAGAATAGAAAAGAACTATATTTATACCACTGCCAAAAAAAGGGTAACCTGAAATTATGCACAAACTACAGAACTGTTGCCCTTATTAGTCATGCCAGTAAAATTCTGTTAAAAATCATAATGGATAGACTTCGAAAGAAAATAGAAAAAGAAGTCAATATGGTCCAAGGTGGTTTAGACAAGGAAGAGTATCAAGAGATCATATATTCAATATAAGATTAATAATAGAAAAATCTTATTTTATATCTTATATCCTTCCCGTGCCGTTAAACGTCACACGGGAATCGCAAGATAGTTCTCCAATTTTTCCTGGTTTCGGCGAGCTTTTCAACCACATCAAGGGATTTTATGCCTATTGAATTGGCTTCTCTTAACAATGTCCTCTTCAGAGTTTCACGCGGTCTGCCTCTTTTTCTTTGGCCTGTTGTGTTCCACTTGATAGCTTGTTTTGGGATTCTCTGATCATTTCTTTTTATCACATGACCAACATATGTCCATCTCCTTTTCCTGATCACCCATGAGACTGGTTGTTGTACGTTCATCTGTCTTATCTCTGCATTGTTCTTGAGTTCTTTCCACTTGATGTCGAATTCTTTCCTTAGACATTTGTTTTCAAAAGAGTCTAATTTATTGTCTATTTCTTTAGTTGTTTTCCAGCTTTCACATGCATAAATGAGGGTGGATATTACATTTGAATTGAATAGCTTTAACTTGGTTTTTATGCTTATAACTTTTGAATTCCATATGTTCTCAAGATTCTTGAAGATCGATGCTGCTTTTGCAATTCTAATTCTAACCTCTTTTCTGGTGTCACCATCCTGGTCTATGTAGCTGCCAAGGTATGCAAATTGATTGACTTCTCCAATATCTGTCCCTTCTATGTGTATTTTTCCATTTTGATTAAAGGGAATTTTCATTATTTTTGTTTTGTCCTTGTTAATTTCAAGTCCTATTTTGCTAGCCAGTGAAGACAGGCTGTCTGTTTTTTCTTGCATGGTATTCACATTGTTACTGATAAAAGTTATCAGCAAAATAAATATCTTATAGCCGGGTCCCATGTACCCAGTCAATACCTGTGTTACCTGTGCAGCATTTTTTCATTATGAAGTCTATTATAATTCCAAAAAGCAAAAGAGGCAGTATAAATCCTTGTTTCACACCTGTTTCAATCTGGAACCATTCACTACTCCCTTCTTCTGTTTTGACTCCACAAACATATCCATTGTAGAGGAAAAGACAAAAAACAATACATACAAGATTGTTGTGAAAGAATAGAAGAACATCAGAAGTGTGGAAGAGATAGTGAAATGTTTAAAGAAATGAAGACATTGACGAGAAATATCACACCTAAGCTAAATGTAATTTGTGATGAGACGGGGAATACCCTGACAGAGACAGAGAAAATTCTAGAAAGATGGAAAGAATATTGCAGAGGAATGTATGAAACAACCGACTATGAAAGCAGAAATCAACAATGTGAATTATTATTGGAGGAGAAAGAACCCGAATCAACAATAGAAGAAATTTTATGGGCAATAAAGAATCTGAAAAATGGTAAATCACCAGGATGTGATGAGATAACAGCTGAATTTATCAAAGCAGGAGGAAAGGAATGTGCAACAATCTATCATGCACTATGTAAAAAGATACGGCATTCAGGTATTTGGCCAAAAGAATGGAAAAGAACTGTATTCATACCACTGCCAAAAAAAGGGTAATCTGAAATTATGCACCAACTACAGAACTGTTGCCCTGATTAGTCATGCCAGTAAAATTCTGTTAAAAATCATAATGGGTAGGCTTTGTAAGAAAATAGAAGAAGAAGTCAATATGGTCCAAGGTGGTTTAGACAAGGAAGAGTATTAAGAGATCATATATTCAGTATAAGATTAATAACAGAAAAATCTTATTTTATATCTTATATTCTTCCCGTGCCGTTAAACGTCACACGGGAATCGCAAGATAGTTCTCCAATTTTTCCTGGTTTCGGCGAGCTTTTCAACCACATCAAGGGATTTTATGCCTATTGAATTGGCTTCTCTTAACAATGTCCACTTCAGAGTTTCACGCGGTCTGCCTCTTTTTCTTTGGCCTGTTGTGTTCCACTTGATAGCTTATTTTGGGATTCTCTGATCATTTCTTCTTATCACATGACCAACATATGTCCATCTCCTTTTCCTGATCACCCATGAGACTGGTTGTTGTACGTTCATCTGTCTTATCTCTGCATTGTTCTTGAGTTCTTTCCACTTGATGTCGAATTCTTTCCTTAGACATTTGTTTTCAAAAGAGTCTAATTTATTGTCTATTTCTTTAGTTGTTTTCCAGCTTTCACATGCATAAATGAGGGTGGATATTACATTTGAATTGAATAGCTTTAACTTGGTTTTTGTGCTTATAACTTTTGAATTCCATATGTTCTCAAGATTCTTGAAGATTGATGCTGCTTTTGCAATTCTAATTCTAACCTCTTTTTTAGTGTCACCATCCTGGTCTATGTAGCTGCCAAGGTATACAAATTGATTGACTTCTTCAATATCTGTCCCTTCTGTGTGTATTTTTTCATTTTGATTAATGGGAATTTTCATTATTTTTGTTTCGTCCTTGTTAATTTCAAGTCCTATTTTGCTAGCCAGTGAAGACAGGCTTTCTGTTTTTTTTTCTTGCATGGTATTCACATTGTTACTGATAAGAGTTATATTATCAGCAAAATAAATATCTTATAGCCGGGTCCCATGTACCCAGTCAATACCTGTGTTACCTGTGCAGCATTTTTTCATTATGAAGTCTATTATAATTCCAAAAAGCAAAAGAGGCAGTATAAATCCTTGTTTCACACCTGTTTCAATCTGGAACCATTCACTACTCCCTTCTTCTGTTTTGACTGCACAAACATATCAATTGTAGAGGTCCTTAATGATGTTGACAATTTTAGATGGTATTCCATATAGACTTAAAATTCTTCATAATGAATCTCTGTGTATGCTATCAAATGCCTTTTTAAAGTCTATGGAGTTCAGTATTAATGGTTTCTGCTTTTCAACATATTCTTTAAGTATTATACTGAGGAATGTTAGAGAAGATGTAGACAAAGAATATTACGATGCCATAACAGTTGGAGGTTATGAAATACCATAGATTAGATATGCTGATGACACAGTATTGCTGTCCACAACACAAAAAGGAATGGAAAAACTAATTATGTCAGTCAGCAAGAACAGCGAAGAGCAGAACCTCTATCTTAATGCAAAGAAAACTAAATTGATGACAACTGACAAAACAAACAAGGCAACTGAAATATGTATCAATGAGGAAAAACTGGAAGAAGTGGAGAGTTTTGAATATCTTGGATCGCTACTAACTAATAATGGAGATACAATGAGGGAAATTAAAAGGAGGACATCTATCGCTCTTCAGAAAGTAAAACAAATAAAGAATCTGTGGAGAGGAGTAGACAGAACTACAAAAATAAGATTTTTAAGGGCATGCATCTTTCCCATCGCAACATATGCCTGTGAGACCTGGACACTTAACAAAACAGCTGAGAAGCACATAAATGCCTTTGAATGTAAATGCTATAGAAGAGTTCTCCAAATATCGTGGACACAAAAAAGAACAAATATATCTATACTACAAGAGCTTAGTATTGAAGAAGGCTGGCTAGTGAAGAGGGTTAAAGAGAGAAAACTGAAATATTTTGGACACATTAAACGTCATGATAATTTAGAGAAGACCGTATTGGAAGGGTACATAATGGGAAAAAGAAAAATAGGAAGACCAAGACGAAGATGGCTGCAAGACATCGTTGACGATCTGGAAATGGATGCAACAGCAGCAGGCCATCTTGCTCACAACCGAGAGGCCTACAGGAGTGCTGTTTGGGAGGCAAAGTTCCGCAATGGACATGCAAATGAATGAATGATTATACTTAGAGTAAAGATCTGGTCGAAACAACTTCTACATTTTCGAAATCCTGCTTGTTCTTCCCTCATTGCAGTATCCACTATATCTTGAAGTCTATTCAAACTGACCTTGCAAAATACTTTTGACACAACTGATATTAATGTTACTCCTTTCCAATTGTTACAGTCGCTAAGGTTGCCTTTTTTGTTGGTATTGAATTAATAATGATTCATTTTTTCGGTTTAGAAGGGACGTTTTCTTCTTTCCAAATATTATTAAACCTTCTTTGTAGTTGTCTCATGTTGTCACTATTGATAGCTTTTATTATTTTGGGTGTTATTTCAAATTCACCTGCAGCTTTATTGTTAGTCTTTAATAGAAAAATGCAGAGAATTTAATATGAATCTACATTTATCTCTTATAGACTATTCAAAGCCATTTGATTGTGTACAACACCAGAAACTTTGAGAAATAATGGAAAAAATGGAATTTCCAACACATTTGATACAATTAACATCACTGCTGTATCTAGACCAACAAGCAGCAGTAAGAATAAATAGTGAAACAACAACTTAGCTTGACATAAAACAAGGGGTCTGTCAGGGGTGCATATTGTCGCCTTACTTATTTAACTTGTATGCTGAAAATATAGAGAGGACGGCCAAGGCGAAGATGGTTGCAAGTCATCATTGATTCATCAGCAGCAAGGTATCTTGCTTACAACCGAGGGGCCTTCAGGAGAGCTGTTAGGGAGGCAAAGTTCCGCAAGGGACATGCGAATGAATGAATGAATGAATGATAATATAATGAGGAATGTTACAGAAGATGCAGACAAAGACTATTACGATGCCATACCAATTGGAGGTTATGAAATACCAGAGAATGAGAAGAGGGGACATTGAAAATATTATAACAACAGGAAAAAAAGAAGGAAGAAGATCAAGAGGAAGACCAAGAGAAATGATACTGGACAATCTGACGGGATGGTGTGAGAAGAGATCACCAACTGAGCTGATGGCGTGCATGAAGGATCGAGTACTCTGGAAAAGCATAATAGCCAACGCCAGTCGGCACGGCACGTGATGATGATGATAGTGATGAAGGGCACGCATCTTTCCCATCGCAAAATATGCTTGTGAGACCTGGATATTTAACAAAACAGCTAAGAAATACATAAATGCCTTTGACTGTAAATGCTACAGAAGAGTTCTTCAAATATCATAGATACAAAAAAGAACAAATATATCCATACCACAAGAGCTTAGTATTGAAGAAGGCTGGCTAGTGAAGAGGATTAAAGAGAGAAAACTGAAATATTTTGGACACATTAAAGTCATGATAATCTAGAGAAAACCATCTTGGAAGAGTACATAATAGGAAAAAGAAAGAGAGGAAGATCAAGGCGAAGATGGATGCAAGACATCGTTGATCTGAAAATGGATGCATTAGCAGCGGGCATCTTGCTTACAACAGAGAGGCCTACAGGAATGCTGTTGGGGAGGCAAAGTATCGCAAGGGATATGCAAATGACTGACTGACTCCCGTAGACTTTCCCGAGCCATTGATGACAGAATGTTTGACAAGGACTGCTAGAACTGCTAGAATATCTTATTGTCTTTCTTTCAAATGTCATCACATTTTTTTTCAGTATCACACACACACACGAGCAGATTCTTGGAAAACAAGACCCTCAAAAATGCCAGGAAAAGCTCGGGTGGGATGTATGCTTGTCATGCTGACAGCTGGACTTACCCTGGCACAGAACGACGTCATGGTTAGAGTGAGCTACGAAGGCAGTATCAACTATCTGATCAACATTACCTTCTCATCAAGAATGTTCACTGAGTGAGTTACTCCCTTCTTTATGTCTTTCAGAAGATGAGTATCTTTATATCCTTTAAGGTTTTGTGTTCTTATTTTATCTCATTGGCGTCTTTCTTTCTTCTTTCTTTCTTTCTTTCTCTTTCTTTCTTTCTTTCTTTTTTCCTTTCTTTCTCTATCTCTTCTGTTATTATTATCATCATGTCCTCTCCTTCTCATCGTATATCTGAGTATTTCTTCATTAACTTCGCTGAATGCTTCTGTTTTCCTTCACTTCGTGAATGCTTATGCTCTTTGTTTAGTCTGAATATTATTATTCTCTCTGTCTCTCTCTGTCTCTCTCTTTCTTTCTTGATATCTCTCTTTTTCTCTTTTTTCTCACTCTTTCTCTCAAACTCCCTCTTTTTGTCTAATCTCTCTCTCTCTTTCATTCTCCTCTCTTTCACTAACTTTCTTTCCTTCTTGCTCTCTTTAAATTACGTCTTCAAGACGGCACCGGTTCTTCGCATAAAAATCACTTTCCTGAATATGAGAGCACGTAACATGATATTTATGCGAGCACGTCCTGTGTTACTGCAGGTAATATGATATTTTTCTGAAAACAGGAAGGAGTATGGTAATTATTGTGAATGTAAAGCTCAGTACGTGGTGCATAACACGAGGAAGGCAGGTAGTAGGTGATAGTAGAACCTTTTAGCATTATTTTACTGGACAGCTTTTTTTTTCATTGTCGATTTTTATCTATTTCTGTCCCCTGGGAACAGCTGTGTTAAGAGAACAATTAACATAGTGTTTGTGAGACAGGGAACATTGATCTGTGTGCTTAAAAGCTCTGACCTACTTCTGTAGCCCAGAAACTTGTAGCAATCAACACTAATTGTAATTGTTATTTTTGTAAAATGTAATGTCAGGTTGGTGGACGGATGGGGACATGGAGATCTCTGGCGGGGATGAGGGAAGTCTGGTGTGAGACCAATGAATCCAGGACATGACAAGCCTATGGGTCTTTACAACAATGGCTATCAGAATGATGTAAACAAAGCAAAGCCAGTAGACTATAGGTGGTGGGGAATGGATATCGTTGAAGGACTCATCGGATTTCTCATCCCAAAGTCTTTGTGGAACTGTCTCAAAACCGTCTGACATGGAGAAGGGACTTACATACAGCCACCAGAGGCTGGAAAACAAAGTTTTGGCCAGGCCAGCCACACTGTCTTCATGGCAGTCCGAGCAAGACCACAGTCTGCCCTAGCAAGGAAAGGTGCTGAAGTCGGAGTTACCCAGCCAAAAGGCGCATCGCAAAAATCAGGGTAAAACGCATTATCGCTAATGAAATGTCTCTATCTGCAGTATTCAAACATGGTGCTCGCCCTGTGAAGACTAACCAGGCAGGTGCAGTGCCGGGCCCCCTGCCTCGAAAGGGTCCACCCAATGCTACTGGAGGTCCTCTCAGTTCGTCTTGTGGAGCCAGGAGACATGAGAGTAGAGCTACTGGCCAAAAAATACAACAGAAGAAAACTGCCAAAAAGCAAGAACTGAAAATAATGCAGTGGAATGCTGAGAGTGTCAGCAGTGTTAGAGATGGCTATAGCAAAAAGGTGGAACTAGAGAACATACTCTTTGCAGAGCAGGTAAGTATATGCTGCATACAGGAGACACACCTAACCAAAGATGCCGCCTTTAAAGTCAGAGGCTACCAGTGTTTTAGAACAGACCGACAGGACAGAAGAAAAGGAGGAGTACTCACACTTGTTAAGAATAACATCAGCGCATGTCAGGTGGGAGTGTACATGGAAGGAGCCGAATACCAGATGATTCATCTAAAAACCAGTAGTACAGACTTCCACCTCCTTAACTATTACTATCCTAACGACCGTCAACTTGCTCTGGAAATAATCTCACACAAAGAGAGACTGATTGTCTGTGGAGATTTTAACAGCCATTCCCAGAGCTGGGGCTATGACCACATAGACAAGAGAGGAGAGGAAGTTGAGATCTGGCAGGATGATAATGGACTTCTCCTGATCAACCAGCCAATGGATCCCCCAACATTTTACTCAAGGGCTTGGTATACAACCTCAACACCAAATCTGGCATTCCACTCTCCAGATCTGAAGTGGAACATTACACGCGAAGTTGGAAAACAACTTGGAGGTAGCAACCATCGACCAGTCTTCCTGACAATAGAAAATGAACTCCTTAACACCAGTAGCCCTCTCCCCAGATGGAACTATAAAAAAGCAAACTGGACAATGTACAGACATCGTACAGGTATCCTGGTGGGACAGCTGTCCATAGAAGGTAAGGATATTAACAGCATAGTGAAGGAGTTCAATTCTTGTATCCTTCAGGCTGCCCGTGAAACCATTCCCAGAGGAGCTCGTAGGGACTATAAACCATACTGGTCTAGTGAGCTGGGAAAACTCCATGATGATGTGGAAGCAGCTCGAAAGTAAGCAGAAAATAGACCATGCCATGAACACCACAATAATTACCAACATGCTAAGGCCAATTTCAGAGAGCCAACCTGCAAGCCAGACGGGAAAGTTGGAGAGAGAAAACAGTCCTTAAACTTTGAAAAGGATGGAAGAAAACTGTGGAAACTAATCAAACAGTTAAATGATGAGAGTACTGGAAGAAGTACAAAGATTACACTAATAGAGGATAGGAAAACTCTTACAGGTAAGCAGGTAGCAGATCACTTTGCTCGCATGTTTGCACAGGACTGCAACATTGATATTCATCCAGAGAAATAGCGTGCAGTGCGCATCGAGCCACAGAAAGAGGAGGAAGAAGTCAGAAAAGTGGAGGTCATGGATGCACCAATCACACACAGTGAGTTAGACCTAGCAGTCAGTAAACTGAAACCAAGGAAATCACCAGGACCAGATGGAGTGTCCACTGAAATGATCAAGAACCTAGGAATGGCAGCAATGGGAAAGCTGTTGGATATTTTCAATATGTGCTGGAGCACAGGTAAGTTACCTCAAATCTGGAAGGAACTAAGCATGGTACAACTGCTAAAGCCAGGGGAAAAAATGATACAACCTCCAACTACAGGCCAATCAGTCTCACTAGCTGCCTATGCAAAACGATGGAACGCATCATTGACCTGAGGCTAAAATGGTACCTAGAAAGTGAAAACCTTCTCGTTCCACAACAAGCAGGATTTAGGCACTACAACAGTACAGAAGATCAAGTGACCTATCTCTCTCAAGAGATTGAGGATACATTCCAAGAGAAAAACCTTTTACTAGCAGCGCGGATAGACCCGAAGAAAGCCTTTGATAAAGTATGGAAAAAAAAGATCTGCTGTGGAAACTAAGAAACTGCAATGTGAATGGAAGACTGTACAACTGGATAAAGTCCTATTTACACAATAGAAGAGCTAGAGTAGTAATGGATGGACACAAAAGCCAGAAAGTACTTCTGCGACATGGAGTACCACAAGGAGGAGTCCTTTCACCTACACTATTCCTGGTATTCATTAATGACATGGTCAAGGAACTTCCCTATGCGATCCAAGTGGCACTGTATGCAAATGATATGGTCATGTGATGTACAGATGAATGCGCGACATTTGCTACACAGAGACTCCAAAGAGCAGCAGACATCTTGACATCATGGACAAACAAATGGTGTGTAAGTATCAACACAGAGAAATCAAGTACCACTCTGTTCACTCTCTCATCTAAAGAGAAAACAGGTAAGATCTTTGTAAATGAAATATCCTTAATAATGGACAACAACCCACTTACTTAGGAGTGACTAAACTGACCTGGAAAACAACACATCAACAGTGCAGAAGCAAAAGCCAGAAGAAAACTAGCCATATTAAGAAAATTAAGTGGAACCACATGGGGAGCTAGTGAAAGAATCCTCAAGAGTGTATATCAGCAAAGTATTCTACCACATTTAGAATATGGCTCAACATCTTGGTGCACAGCATCAAACACTACGCTGCATAATCTAGACAAGGTTCAAAATCAGTCACTACGGATTATTACAGGTGCCATGAGGTCCACACCAGTAGTAGAAATGCAGAAAATAGTTGGTGTTCAAGCGCTAAAGGAACGTAGAGTCACAAAGGTCATGACCATGGGAGAGAAATTCCTCAGCTCTGTAAGCCATCCCCTGAAGGAGAGATTCAATAACTTGGCACTGAGACAGCTTAAAAGAAGCAGCTTCATTCATCAGGCCAAGCATATGCGTGAGCTAATACCAGACCTTCCAACTGTAGTCGCTTCATTATCATCTGTACCAGAGCATACACTATAGAAAGAAGCAGATTGTACATATATAACTATTCAGACTGAAGTGAAAGGTGTGCAGAATGGTGAGATGCAAACCAGTATTGTAAGATCAACGGCCACACTTAGTGTGCTAGAAGATAAATATCTATGTGACACCTGGATACGTGTGTATACAGACGGATCTGCACACAATGCCATAAAGAATGGAGGGGCAGGAGCACATATTGAATATCCAAACAACACCACTGACAAGATTTCCATACCCACGGGAAAATACTGCAACAACTTTGATGCAGAAGTTAGGGCAATTATTGCTGCAGTTGAAAAACTATCAGACTCCAGAATTGATACATGCCCCATAGTAATTCTCACAGATGCAAGATCAGTACTGGAGGCTCTTCAGTGCAACAAACTACCAGACCTTAAGGATGCCTTGTCAAAAATGGCTTACAACATGGAGTCACTTTTCATTGGATTCCCTCCCACTGTGGGATACCAGGCAATGAGAAAGCTGACCGTTTGGCCAAAGAGGGCACTGAAATGGAGCAACCAGACATACCAATAACCTATAATCAGAAGAAAAGCATGATAAAAACCTACAGGAAGCCACAAACACCACCACATGATGACTATCACATGCTAAACAGAAAGGAACAAGTCACCATCTTCCGTCTCCGAACTGGACACAGCCGACTCCGAAGTCATATGTATGCAAAGTTTAAGGTTGGTACTACTAATCTATGTACATGTGCCCCAAACTGTGGAACATATCCTCCAGAACTGCACCAACTATGAGACACTGAGAAATAATTACTGGCCCAGTGAAACCACTAAAGAAGATAAGCTCTACGGTTCCATACATGAGTTACACAAAACAGTGAAATTTATCCAAGAGACAGGATTTCAGATATAGACAGACAATGCGAACGAAGAATGAGAAGAAGAAAAAGAAGAAGAAGAAGAGATCTATTTCTGATTAGCATACCTCCTCTCCCCCTCATGATAACAGGAGACCATAATTTTAGCTGCACAATCCAGTCTCTTTGCGCGTGATAATTCTGACCTCAAGTTTGCGCCCTAATATTTCCCCTCGAATTACGCAACATCCCTGTTGAGATTTGCCTTCCATTTGGCACGGTTTATCGCCGTACTTCATGGGGGATTCAAAAGTATTTGACAGGTGTCTGACAGATATGCTTATATCCCAGGTGCGGCCTACCTCTCAGACTGCACCCCAAACCTCCACTTATCTCCCCGGCTGTGATTGTCGCCCATGTCTGAAGTCAAAGTCATGAGTCAACTTGACCAGGTAGAATTTAACGACCGTGTACCTCCAGCACGCTCTCTTACACTACTTCGCCGGTGAAGATTATAATACTGAATTTGGCAAATACACGTAGTTTCCGACTTACGACGTACTCGACTTACGACGATGCGCAGTTAGGAACGTTGGTTTCTTTTGTACGAAAATAAGCTGGAGTTGAAAAGAGGGGAAAAAAGGAACATTATAACAAGGATCAGAAAACGACAATCCATATTTGTGGGGCATGTTTGGAGGAAAGGAGGGTTAGAGCACATAATGACAACAGGGAAGCTCGAAGGTAGAAGAGACAGAGGGAGACAGAGACAAAAGATGTTAGATGGTTTGACATCCTGGCATGAGAAACGTTCAGTGATAAGCCTGTTGAGGTGCACAAGAGATCGAGGGTTGTGGAAGGACATGATATTCTATGCCTGCGGTCAGGGACTCCAAGAGATATATATATATATATATATATATATATATATATATATATATATATATATATATATATGGAGGGAGAGAGAGAGAGAGAGAGAGAGGTTGTAAAATTTTAATTTAAAATTTATAACAGAAAACAGTGTCACTAGAAGTTTTCGATCTACGTAGGATCCGATTAATGATTTTTCTCAGCTGATCTTCAGATTGTTATTCTGTTTCTATAACGTAAATGTTGTATAATCATCTCTTGGAATTGTTATGCTGTTTCTATTATGTAAATGTTGTATAATCATCTCTTGGAATTGTTATGCTGTTTCTATAATGTAAATGTTGTATCATCATCTATTGAAGTTATTATTCTGTTTCTATAACGTAAATGTTGTATAATCATCTCTTGGAGTTGTTATGCTGTTTCTATAATGTAAATGTTGTATCATCATCTATTGAAGTTATTATTCTGTTTCTATAACGTAAATGTTGTATCATCATCTCTTGGAGTTGTTATGTTGTTTTTATAATGTAAATGTTGTATCATCATTTCTTGGAGTTGTTATTCTGTTTCTATAACGTAAATGTTGTATAATCATCTCTTGGAATTTTTATGCTGTTTGTATAATGTAAATATTGTATCATCATCTCTTGGAGTTGTTATTCTGTTTCTATATCGTAAATGTTGTATAATCATCTCTTGGAATTGTTATGCTATTTCTATAATGTAAATGTTGTATGACCATCTCTTGGAGTTTTTATATTGTTTCTATAATGTAAATGTTGTATCATAATGTCTTGGAGTTTTTATGCTGTTTCTATAACGTAAATGTTGTATAATCATCTCTTGGAGTTGTTATGCTGTTTCTATAGTGTTAATGTTGTATGATCATCTCTTGGATTTGTTATATTTTTCTATAATGTAAATGTTGTATGATTATCTCTTGAAATTGGTATGCTGTTTCTATAATGTAAATGTTGTATCATCATCTATTTTAGTTGTTATATTGTTTCTATAACGTAAATGTTGTATAATCATCTCTTGGAATTGTTATGCTGTTTCTATAATTTAAATGTTGTATCATCATCTCTTGAAGTTATTATTCTGTTTCTATAACGTAAATGTTGTATAATCATCTCTTGGAGTTGTTATATTATTTCTATAATGTAAATGTTGTATGATCGTCTCTTGGAATTGTTATGCTATTTCTATAATGTAATTGTTGTATCATCATCTCTTGGCACGCACGAATATCCTCTTGCTCTTTCGCTTTCAACATTTCTCTTAGTAATACTTTAATCTTATTAGTAACTGTAACCCTTAAAAAATGTTGGCAAAAGAAATGAAAGATTCTTTTTTTTACTTAAAGCTGTACAAATATAACAGACAAAAGAAATAAACAGCGGGAAGTGTGGAAAACACATACGGAGAATAAAGGATATGCACAGAAAGAAATGTAGAAAGCAGGTGCCATGAGCGGGAGAAAGAGATGAAGAAAGAGATGAAGAAAGAGATGAAGAAAGAGATGAAGAAAGAGATGAAGAAAGAGATGAAGAAAGAGATGAAGAAAGAGACGAAGAAAGAGACGAAGAAAGAGATGAAGAAAGAGATGAAGAAAGAGATGAAGAAGGAGACGATCAAGAAAAGATAACGCCTGAAGACAGACAAACTAAGAAATATATCAACGGCTAAGAACACGTAAGAAACACAGCTTAGAATAATGTCCGTCTTTGTGTGTGTCTTGACCCTTAGACATATCCTATCATACTGAAGATGTGATGGCGCGCATTGATTTCGTGAACTGGAACATGCTGTTATATCAAGATTTGTTCGCGAGTCCTCATTTATGTGTGAGTAGTGTGCGTGTTCTCCTGTACTCTTATTTATCAAAGTTTGTCGCTGATACATGTCTATTTGTGGCTTATATGGTTTTAGTAAACTTGTTAGGTAAGGAGAAGTGTGAAGGAAGGTATCATTATAATCTAATGTATAGAAATTTATATTGTTGCAGATTCTACAAATGCTTGTGTGGAGGAAGGGCAACTTGTAAAGCTCGCTACGGTAACAGTAATCTTGCAGTACAAGATATCAATTCACAGGGATCTTCTACAAATAATCAGTCACCCTGTTTGTTGTATGGCTGTAGCAATAATGGCCAAAGCTCTAGTTTGATCTGTACCAGCATGAACTACCAGCCCAGCAGCTGTACTCAGCCGGTACAGCCAAGATCTCTGTCTATGGACAACGTGGCCCAGTGTAGCACGACCTGTGTTGGTTTAGTCTTTACTTTGAAAGAAGAATATGTGAAGATTAACAGCTTGAACTCTGGTGTTAAAAACTGCAGCAAAGACTGCTGCTCCGATGTCTCAACTCTCCTGCCACCTATCTCAACATCTACCATCACAACATCTACCAGCAATGTGTCATCGACATCTGTCTCCATTTTAGAACACGAGGAGAACTATTTGGAAACTATTATCATTTCTGTAGTGACCGGCAGCGTCCTTTTTATCGTCGTCATTACTTTTATCATCATTATTCTCATCATAAAATGTCAGGCAAGGAGGGCTAAACCTGAACACCACGTGGGCACAAGACGGAGATCAGACAACTTAACAGATTTTAATCCCGCAGTAACGCACAATGCTTCTAAAAATAACTCTGAATTTAACAAAGAGATACTCTTTCGACAAGATCCGCTCAACCCTGGGAGAGATTATGCATATTCTGTAGCTCTGCCCATCTCAGGTCAAGAAAAAGGCAAAGATGAATGGCCTAATTCTGTTTCCAAAACCACAGGCAACTCCGGCAAGGCGTATGTCACTAGAAGCAGCTCCGATGTCGAGGGAGAATACGCAGTCATAGACGACTCCCACATCAGATCATCGAGTTCTGGACACGACGGTACTGACGGTTTCAGAGCACCAGACAACACGGACTACTGCAACATCAAAGGCTCCACTACCTCGTCCAAAAATGATGACGCAGAAGACGGACTCGGGGAAGTTGCAAGTCCAGAGAATCAACAACTGGCTCAGAGGGATGAAAAATCTGGACATCATCTTCAGTTGCCCAGCAACAGCGGCCAGTCGTCTGTATACACTGTTGCCAAACCTGTCACGCATGACAAAATGCAAGAAAATGCCAGCGCTGTCCAGAAAAATCTGCCAGCCGTGTCAAATATGGATGAGTCACGTGACAGTGCGGTAGAAAACCAAGAACACTCGTCGAAGATTTACTATGATTTAGAATCAGTTGACGAAGATTGGGAATGAGTTGTATATCTGTTGTTTTATCTTGTGTTCAGAGTTTTAATGTTTTTATTATCCGTTCATCCATTAATCCAACCACCCATCCGTCCATCCATTCATTAGTCCATCCACCCACGAATCCATCAATCAATCAGTTCCATCCATCAATCAATCTTTTCAATTTCATCCATCACTTCTGCTGTTCATCCATTTATCTATTCATGCAGTGAAAGTCCCAGGTGGTGGGGATGGCGGCCCAGCCAGTTCACTGCTTCAGGGCCCCGAGGTTTTCCCTGTTTTAAGGGAGGTTCAAGAGACCTTTTTGGGGCAGGGCGGGTCGGGGTGGGGGGGCCTGTCTCCAAATACTTCTTGTTATAAAAACAAAATCATGAATCTCTCAATCCATCCAGTAGTTAATTCTCAATGCAAACATCCAAATACAGTACATATACATTCTTCTATCCCTTCATCTATTTATCCACTCACTCATTCCGCCCATCCTTCATCCACTTACTCACCCCGCCTATCCTTCATCCACTTACTCACCCCGCCTATCCTTCATCCACTTACTCACCCCGCCTATCCTTCATCCACTTACTCACCCCGCCTATCCTTCATTCAATTACTCACCCCGCCTATCCTTCATCCAATCACTCACCCCGCCTATCATTCATCCACTCACTCACCCCGTCTATCCTTCATCCAATCACTCACCCCGCCCATCCTTCATCCAATCACTAACCCCGCCTATCCTTTATCCAATCACTCACCCGCCTATCCTTTATCCAATCACTCACCCCGCCTATCATTCATCCACTCACTCACCCCGTCTATCCTTCATCCAATCACTCACCCCGCCTATCCTTCATCCAATCACTAACCCCGTCTATCCTTCATCCACTCACTCACCCGCCTATCCTTTATCCACTTACTCACCCCGCCTATCCTTCATCCACTTACTCACCCCGCCTATCTTTTATCCACTTACCCCGCCTATCTTTCATCCACTTACTCACCCCACCCATCCTTCATCCAATCACTCACCCCACCCATCCTTCATCCACTCACTAACCCCGCCTATCCTTCATCCAATCACTAACCCCGCCTATCCTTCATCCAATCACTAACCCCGCCCATCCTTCATCCACTCACTCACCCCGCCTATCCTTCATCCACTCACTAACCCCGTCTATCCTTCATCAAATCACTAACCCCGTCTATCCTTCATCCACTCACTAACCCCGTCTATCCTTCATCCAATCACTAACCCCGCCTATCCTTCATCCAATCACTCACCCCGCCATCCTTCATCCACTCACTAACCCCGTCTATCTTTCATCCACTCACTAACCCCGCCTATCCTTCATCCACTCACTAACCCCGCCTATCCTTCATCCACTCACTCACCCCGCCTATCCTTCATCCACTCACTAACCCCGCCTATCCTTCATCCACTCACTAACCCCGCCTATCCTTCATCCACTCACTAACCCCGCCTATCCTTCATCCACTCACTAACCCCGCCTATCCTTCATCCAATCATTCACCCCGCCTATCCTTCATCCACTCACTAACCCCGCCTATCCTTCATCCAATCACTCACCCCGCCTATCCTTCATCCAATCACTCACCCCGCCTATCCTTCATCCAATCACTCACCCCGCCTATCCTTCATCCACTCACTAACCCCGCCTATCCTTCATCCACTCACTCACCCCGCCTATCCTTCATCCACTCACTAACCCCGCCTATCCTTCATCCACTCACTAACCCCGCCTATCCTTCATCCAATCACTGTTCATTTATTTATATTCTCCAAGGTTTGTCCGCCAACCTATTCATCCAGTAATTATTTCTTCATCCATCCCTCCATCCATCCATCCATCTATCCATTCATCCATGATAAACATGACTTCTATGTTCAAACAACAAACACAAGTTTATGCTACAGATGACACTTGTCCTAGTGCACGCCCCGACACGTAGTCCACAATCTGTCATTTACTAGGTCTCTGTGCTGACCTGGACTAAGTCACTGACAGGTTTGTAGGAGGCTTGTCCCGGATACTTTCTGGGTCCTGTTTTACCGCTTGACTAGTTTCTTACGAAATACCACAGTAGTTCTCAACCTGTGGTCTTCAGCGCATTACAAGGTGGTCCCTTTGTGTATTATCTGTGTGGTAGATAGTAAGTTCTGTCTACTGCGTAGTTAGTTCGTTAGGAAGGAAGGGCCATCATCCATGCTGTCCGGGCACATGCGCTCTGATCTCCCCTTCATTATCTCCTTCATCGTAGAGTTCCTGTTCCTTGTTGGTTGATCATCCGTTTGGAACTCTTAGTGAATTGTTCCTATTTCCCTACCACAAGTTTCACGCCCAGTTCCTTCGTTCTTGACAACTTCGCCGATCCACAGTTGTCATGAAATCTTTTATCAAACCAGTTCCCTTCCATCATGGATGATGTCTGTTTGATCCATTGCCTGCCTTTCCTCCATGAAACTGGGTCGGCCAGTTGATCTTTTTTTTTTTTCCATCGGACACCTGCGTGGCCTGGTACAAAAATGGTTAGCCTGTAGATCTGTGAAATCTGCAAGGTTTCGAACATATGTTGCCTTAGACAGCCAGCCTGTTATTTCTTTAGTATGTTCATCGAGTCACCCAAGATGCCGGCTTGTTTATCGAGTCACCCAAGATGCCGGCTTGTTTATCGAGTCACCAAAGATGCCGGCTTGTTTATCGAGTCACCCAAGATGCCGGCTTGCGTGTAGTTTTGTGATTGGAGCCAGCTCAAAGCTGCTGTCACTGCAGTGTATCTAATGCATAAAACAATGAGAGTTCATGGCAGTGCGGTATTACAATAGAAGATGGTTACCTGCAACTTATATGTAAGTGATACTCCGGTGTGAAGCTTGGGGACCGATCAGATAGTATTACCTTCACTGCAAGATCCATCATGTGGGATATTTATATTTTTATGTTGTATTATGTTATGTTACGTTATGTTATAACCTGTATGTATGTATGCCTGTATACATGTGTGCATGTATTATAAAATACTCTTTTATTATAACATTTTATAACATATAACATACTCTATGTTGTAACATATCCTGTGTTGTAACATACTGTAACATTATCCTGGATGGATGCTTCGGCTAAACCGACTGACGCTGAATTTAATCAGAACTGTGTCTTGAGTGACAGCTGTCACACTGGACCTTGAGACCTGTCCAGTGACATGATCATTGACCTAAAAACAAAGCTCGTGTACATAAAGTGCTGAATAATGTCCTTGGTGTCCACGTATCATTGTATCTTTATCCACTATTTTATATGTCATTGTATCTTTATCCACTATTTTATATGTCATAGTATCTTTATCCACTACTTTATATGTCATAGTATCTTTACCCACTACTTTATATGTCATAGTATCTTTACCCACTACTTCATATGTTACTCTGTATGCAAGTTTAAAAACGTATATATGTTTATATTTGAACTTTTGTAAATATATATGTGTGCATTTAATACTGTCAAACAAATATCACCTAGACATATCATCTAGACATATTTCTATGTCTTTGATTTTGCGATTATCATTTTTTAATTAATAAAACATGGCTAATTACACCGCTTTGTAAAAATGTTACAATGTATTTAGGCAGGCGATCTAATGTTGATATTATCTGTTTATCTGCAACTCACAGAAAAATGACAGGGGAAGAAATGAAAATAGAATATTTACTGCAAACTATGGAAAAGTTTTACAGCTTTAAAGTTTATGCTGTAGCGACATTAATGCAGCACTGGCATGGCATGTCACACGACTTTAGGCGGACGCGCATGCGCGAATTACACTTGATGTGGAATTCAGTAATTGCTTTGTGGTTTCATGGAGAAATAAAGGTAAAATAAAAATGTGTGAATGTGTCATTTGAAAACAATTTACTGTTGAATTTTTTACAGCTTTAAAGTTTATGCTGTAGCGACATTAATGCAGCACTGGCATGGCATGTCACACGACTTTAGGCGGACGCGCATGCGCGAATTACACTTGATGTGGAATTCAGTAATTGCTTTGTGGTTTCATGGAGAAATAAAGGTAAAATAAAAATGTGTGAATGTGTCATTTGAAAACAATTTACTGTTGAATTTACTGAAGTTAAAAAAAGTGTGAGTATAGGAATTTGATAGTTATTTCTGGAATACCACTAAGCATTTCGCATAAACTTACAGGCGTATGCGTGTATGTATGTAAGCCAAGGGAACAGAACAACGCAAACCTAGATTGATTGGCAACCCTAGCAAGAAATAATTGGTCAGCAACTGGGCAGCCCAGGAATGCGCAACTCTGAGTGATGCCAGTTCGTCGGATATATTTTATCATGCAAATGAATGAATAAATGAATGAATGAAATAACAATATATACATTGATGATCTTTTGTTTTATTTTGTTAAATATGTAAACTGATGATTAACAATAGTAAAAGTTTATGATTATTTGAAGAAGAAATCTTGATTGTGTAGTTTTTTTCCTTTCATTGGTGTAATATGTTGATATGTAATTGTGTAATCATTTTTCAATTGTACCATAAAAACAAAATAATAGCATATAAACTACAGAAAATTATTAATCTTTAAAATCATATAAGTCCTACATATGTATGTATGTATGTAGGTATGTATGTGTATATGTATGTATGTGTGTATTTATGTATGTATGTATATGTGTAATGTATGTATGTATGTATGTATGCATGTATGTATGTATGTATGTAAGCATGTTAGACCAAGAAATTTAAGCCGATGGACTCTATGACCATTGTAGACCTAATATAGTTTAATAACAGTTGCACTAGTTTGGCTTTAGTTCCTCGGCTTTAGTTCCTTAGGTTTGTTCTTTGCGTTTAGCTCCTTGGCTTTTGTTTCTTGGTTTTAGTTCATTTACTTTTGTTCCTTGGCTTTAGTTCCTCGGCTTTAGTTTGTCGGCTTTTGTTCTTTGACTTTAGTTCCTTAGTTTTAGTTCCTTGGTTTTATTTTCTCGGGTCTTTTCTTAAGTTCTTTGGCCTTTAATCATAGCAACTGATACGTAACTATTTACTGAGAGCTAATTGCGTGTGTACGTACAACTAAACCTTGCTCCATCTATCAATGAAGGGTAAGACCGAAGACAGTGACAGACTCCTGCTAGAGGATGTAAACCTCCCATGTCTCTTAGCCTCTTCCGTCACAGCCTTGCGACTTCCGTGTTTTCCTGTAATTAATGAAGTTTTCTTACCTTCTGCGTCTTCACTTTGTTTTCCGGTGTGAAGGTGATGTGAAGGTGAAAAGTTAAGTTAACATATACCTTTCACCTAGCCCATATGGTTATTAATTTGTAATTGTATTACTTTGTAACAACAGTGAGTAAATAAACTAGAGCAAATGTTGGTATTCAACACAATTTAGCAATTTTTTTTTTTTGGTAGACTCCTACCAATGGATGGATCGATGGATGGACGGACGGACGGAAGGATGGATGGATGGATGGATTGATGGATGGATGGATTCATGCACTTAATCAGCTTTACAGTGTTTATTCGTCAGCTCTCTTGAACAATCTCATAGACCCATTATTGATCCAAAAGATAAAAGGTAGATTTAGTGAATATTTACGGAGTAAAAATGGACAGAATATGAACGATATTTCCTAAGTTTCCAGACATGAACATGATTATTTTCAATACAAATAACTATCGTGTTAAATTCACCAATATACCCATAAAGCTTAATTTCGCCAATATCCCCATAAAGCTTAATTTCGCCACTATCCCCATAAAGCTTAATTTAGCACATATCCCCATCAATCATAATTTCGTTAATATCCCCATAAAGCTTAATTTCGCCACTATCCCCATAAAGCTTAATTTAGCACATATCCCCATCAATCATAATTTCGCTAATATCCCCATAAAGCTTAATTTCGCCAGTATCCCCATACACCGTTAAGTTGGTCAATGTCCCCATAAAGTGTAAGTTGGTCAATGCCCCTGTAAAGTGTAGGATGGTCAATGTCCCCATAAAGCGTAGGTTCATCAATGTCCCCATAAAGGGGCAAGTTTATCAATGTCCCCATAAAGCGTAGGTTCATCAATGTCCCCATAAAGCGTAGGTTCATCAATGTCCCCATAAAGGGCAAGTTTATCAATGTCCCCATAAAGGGCAAGTTGATAAATGTCCCCATAAAGGGCAAGTTGATAAATGTCCCCATAAAGGGCAAGTTTATCAATGTCCCCATAAAGCTATTCATGTGAAAATATTTATACAAGGTGTACGAGCTTTCTCTATTCTTAATAATTAGGATATTCATGTGTCAAGTGCTCTGCTGTCATTTTGCCAGTACAATAAGATCGATGGTTCCAAGTTTAATGTAGACATGGCTTCTTAGCCTGTTGTGCCATCTGTAGAGGCTGAGTACTGCGTGGGTTCAGCTGAGCTGATGCATCAGTTTTCTAGTGGCCCGCATTTTTTTTACTCTCTGAATTGTGTTCTCAAATACGTGCCCAGAAAAAAAGCAGGGATGGATGTAGATAGCTAGCAAAGGAAAGATCCAAATGGAGGAAATCAAAATATTGTAAAGTAAAAGAATGTGTTTTCATAGCTAAAGTTGTATAGTTTACTTGATCGTAAAGCAACAGCCCCTACTAAACATTTTAGACACATTAAACGTCATGATAATTTAGAGAAGACCGTATTGGAAGGATACATAATAGGAAAAAGAAAGAGAGGAAGACCAAAACGAAAGTGGCTGCAAGACATCTTTGATAATCTGCAAATGGATGCAGCAGCGGCAGGCCATCTTGCTCACAACCGAGAGGCCTACAGGAGTGCTATTTGGGAGGCAAAGTTCCGCAAGGACATGCAAATGAATGAATAAATGAATGAATGAAATAACAATATATAAATTGATGATCTTTTGTTTTATTTTGTTAAATATGTAAACTGATGATTAACAATAGTAAAAGTTTATGATTATTTGAAGAAGAAATCTTGATTGTGCAGTTTTTTTCCTTTCATTGGTGTAATATGTTGATATGTAATTGTGTAATCATTTTTCAATTGTACCATAAAAACAACATAATAGCATATAAACTACAGAAAATTATTAGTCTTTAAAATCATATAAGTCCTACATATGTATGTATGTATGTAGGTATGTATGTGTATATGTATGTATGTGTGTATTTATGTATGTATGTATATGTGTAATGTATGTATGTATGTATGTATGTATGTATGTATGTATGTATGTATGTATGTATGTATGTATGCATGTATCTAAACATGTATGTATGTATGTATGTATGCATGTTAGACCAAGAAATTTAAGCCGATGGACTCTATGACCATTGTAGACTTAATATAGTTTAATAACAGTTGCACTAGTTTGGCTTTAGTTCCTCGGCTTTAGTTCCTTAGGTTTTGTTCTTTGCGTTCAGCTCCTTGGCTTTTGTTTCTTGGTTTTAGTTCATTTACTTTTATTCCTTGGCTTTAGTTCCTCGGCTTTAGTTTGTCGGCTTTTGTTCTTTGAGTTTAGTTCCTTAGTTTTAGTTCCTTGGCTTTATTTTCTCGGGTCTTTTCTTAGTTCTTTGGCCTTTAATCACAGCAGCTGATACGTAACTGTCTACTGAGAGCTAACTGCGTGTGTACGTACAAACTGCGTGTGTACGTACAACTAAACCTTGCTCCATCTATCAGTGGAGGGTAAGGCCAAAGACACTGACAGACTCCTCCTAGAGGATGTAAACCTCCCATGTCTCTTAGCCTCTTCCGTCACAGCCTTGCGACTTCCGTGTTTTCGTATAATTAATGAAGTTTTCTTACCTTCTGTGTCTTCACTTTGTTTTCCGGTGTGAAGGTGATGTGAAGGTGAAAAGTTAAGTTATCATATACCTTGCACTTAGCCCATGTGGTTATTAATTTGTAATTGTATTACTTTGTAACAACAGTGAGTAAATAAACTAGAGCAAATGTTGGTACTCAACAAAATTTAGCAATTTTCTTTGGTAGACTCCTACCAATGGATGGATCGATGGATGGACGGACGGATGGACGGACGGATGGATGGATGGATGGATGGATGGATGGATGGATTGATGGATGGATGGATGGATGGATTCACGCACTTAATCAGCTTTACAGTGTTTATTCGTCAGCTCTCTTGAACAATCTCATAGACCCATTATTGATCCACAAGATAAAAGGTAGATTTAGAGAATATTTACGGAGTAAAAATGGACAGAATATGAACGATATTTCCTAAGTCTCCAGACATGAACATGATTATTTTCAATACAAATAACTATCGTGTTAAATTCGCCAATATCCCCATAAATCTTAGTTTCGCCAATATCCCAAAAACCTTAATTTCGCCACTATCCCCATAAAGCTTAATTTAGCACATATCCCCATCAATCATAATTTCGCTAATATCCCCATAAAGCTTAATTTAGCACATATCCCCATCAATCATAATTTCGCTAATATCCCCATAAAGCTTAATTTCGCCAATATTCCCATAAAGCATAATTTCGCAAGTATCCCCATACACCGTTAAGTTGGTCAATGTTCTCATAAAGTGTAAGTTGGTCAATGTCCCCATAAAGTTGGTTAATGTCCCCATAAAGTGTAAGTTGGTCAATGTCCCCGTAAAGCGTAGGTTGGTCAGTATCCCCATTTAGCATAGGTTGGTCAATGTCCCCATAAAGCGTAATTTTATCAATGTCCCCATAAAGCGTAAGTTCGTCAATGTCCCCATAAAGGGCAAATTGATCAATGTCCCCATAAAGCTATTCATGTGAAAATATTTATACAAGGTGTACGAGCTTTCTCCATTCTTAATAATTAGGATATTCATGTGTCAAGTGCCCTGCTGTCATTTTGCAGTACTATAAGATCGATGGTTCCAAGTTTAATGTAGACATGGCTTCTTAGCCTGTTGTGCCATCTTCAGAGGCTGAGGACTGCATGACTTCAGCTGAGCTGATGCATCAGTTTTCTAGTGGCCTGCATTTTTTTACTCTCTGAATTTTGTTCTCAAATACGTGTTCAGGAAAAAAGCAGGAATGAATGAATGAATGAATGATCTTTATTTTTCAAGGGTAAAGAATTGGGCACGCAGGCCCGTCTTACATTCTGCCATTCATCACTCCATCTTTCATTCTTCCCACACACTTGATTTAGTACAAAAATACAAATTAAATTAGGAAAAACATATCAAAAGAGTGTAAGATTTAACTATTACATTCAAAGTAAAAGAGAAGAAGTAATTAACCTAATAAAATAGCACTCACGCACACATACACACGCAGACATATACATCAACAAAAATACATTGTAAATACAGATCTTCTAACATATGTTTTTTAATAAACATTAAAATAATTTCTAACACTATCTAACAAGTTGCTTTTATAACTATGTCGTTTTAGTACTTGGTGGTTGGCGAGTCACGTGTTGAGAGAGTGCTGGGATGGATGTAGATAGCTGGCAACGGAAAGATCCAAATGGAGGAAATCAAAATATTGTAAAGTAAAAAAATGTGTTTTCATAGCTAAAGTTGTATAGTTTACTTGTTCGTAAAGCAACAGCCCCTACTAAATATATTTGATCATGAAGCAAAGCCACTATTAGTTATATATGGCCATAAAGCAAAGCCCCTATTAGTTATATCTGACCATGAAGCAAAGCCCCTACTAGTTATATCTGACGCTGAAGCAAAGCTTCTACTAGTTATATCTGACCATGAAGCAAAATCCCTACTAGTTATATCTGATCAAGAAACAAAGCCTCCACTAATTATACCTGACCATAAAGCAAAGCCCCCACTAATTATATCTAACCATGAAGCACAGCCCTTACTAGTTATATCTAACCATGAAGCAAAGCCCTTACTAGTTATATCTGACCATGAAGCAAAGCCTTCTAGCAGTTATAACTGACCATGAAGCAAAACCCCTACTAGTTATATCTGACCAAATAACAAAGCCTCCACTAATTATACCTGACCATAAAGCAAAGCCCCCACTAATTATATCTAACCATGAAGCAAAGCCCTTACTAGTTATATCTGACCATGAAGCAAAGTCCTCTAGCAGTTATAACTGACTATGAAGCAAAGACCCTACTAGTTATATCTGACCATGAAACAAAGCACTCACTAGTTATATCTGACCAAGAAGCTAATCTCTTATTAGTTATATCCAAAAATGAAGCAAAGCCTCTAATAGTTACATCTGACCATGGAGCAAAGCCCCCACTAGTTATATTTGACCATGGAACAAAGTCCCCATTAGTTATATTTGACCATGGAACAAAGCCCCCATTAGTTATATTTGACCATGGAGCAAAGCCCCCATTAGTTATATTTGACCATGGAGCAAAGCCCCCACTAGTTATATCTGACCATGGAGCAAAGCCCCCATTAGTTATATTTGACCATGGAGCAAAGCCCCCACTAGTTATATCTGACCACACTAAAGTCTCCAAGATATCAGATAACAAATCTTACCACACTAAAGTCTCCAAGATATCAGATAACAAATCTTATCACACTAAAGTCTCCAAGATATCAGATAACAAATCTTACCACACTAAAGTCTCCAAGATATCAGATAACAAATCTTATCACACTAAAGTCTCCAATATGTCAGATAACAAATCTTACCACACTAAAGTCTCCAAGATATCAGATAACAAATCTTACCACACTAAAGTCTCCAAGATATCAGATAACAAATCTTACCACACTAAAGTCTCCAAGATATCAGATAACAAATCTTACCACACTAAAGTCTCCAAGATATCAGATAACTTCTTCTTCTTCTTCTTCGTTCACTTCTACCACCAAAAACCGCACTGTGAACCTACTGAATTCACGCATGTGGTCCTCGTTAGGTCCCGTGGTCCCCTGTGTGGTCCAAAATAGACCACACGAGATCCACGAGAGGACCACAAGGGGTTCAGAGTATCACAGTGCTTTAGCCTGTATTCTTGGTGGGTCTCGGAAGAGGGATTGCGTGACACCGTGGTTTTCATTGCACCAGTTTAGTCTAGGGTTGGACTTTCTCACCGGAAGACCTCGACTTGTTTTGAGATACCCGTGTACCACCGCCGGGTGAGAGGTGGTTGCCCATCCAGTCCAAGGTTGGACTTTCTCACCGGAAAACCTCAGCGTGATTAGGATACGCAAACATCCCCGCCGGGTGAGAGGTGGTTACCTATCTAGACTTCCTTGGTCCAGTGTCTCCGACTTCAGCATTTTGTGGTCGTGGCCGCTACCCTTCCTAGTTGTGACCAGGATGGAGCTTTTGTCCAGGAGGACGAATCCTCGCCACTAGTGACTTCTACCCCTGGGTTGAGCCGGTTTAGGCATTATCCCAGTATGGGCGTGTTTGGGACGGGACCGACCTCTAGGGCAGAGGTACTGTGATATGCATAGCCTTCAAGATTCACCCCTGGTATGAGCCGGTTTAGGCAAAATTCACCAGTATGGGTGTATATCAGGCGTGACCGACCTCTAGAGCAGAGGTGGCATGACATGTCTAGCCATCAAGTTCTACCCCTGGTGTGTGCCGGTTTAGGCATATTTCACCAGTGTAGGTGTATTTCGGACGTGGCCGGCCTCTAGAGCAGAGGTGCCGTGGTATAGCTCTCGTAGCTATACTACTGGACATACCGGTTAAACTTCACTTTCCACCACCTTTTCCCATCGGCGCCGCACAGCAACCTTTATTTCTTTTCTTAACCAGGAGGAGCTTCACTCCACGCGCGGCATTTGAGGAGTCTCGCCAGCAGTGTCTTAACCTCTGGGACAAGTCGGTTCATGCATTTCACCCGATATGACTGCACTCAGGACGTGGCCGACCTCCAGACCAGAGGTGCCGTGATTTGACTGTTTGCTTCGCTTTATCCTTTCTACCACCTTTTCCGCAGTGATGCTGCGCGGCAACCTCATTTGCAAATTTCTTCATTGGCCGGGAGGAGCACCGCTCCACGCACGGCAGCTGAAGATCTCGCCAACAGCGGCAGATGAGCTACCAAACGTGCCACTCATCTACCCTAATTAACTGGTTTTCAGGCGCCAGATATTCGCCCTCGCCCCTTCTCCTGTCAGTTTAAACAGTTCTGCCACGGGAAGGCCAGGAGCTGGACTTGACTGCCAGAGGCTGTTTGTGGCGCGTTTGCAGTCCTTAGAACCATCAGATAACAAATCTTACCACACTTAAACCTCCAAGATTCCGATAACAAAACTTATCACAAAAACTTCCAAGATATCGGATAATAAATCTTACCACACTAAAGTCTACAAAGTATCAGATAACATTGCTGCCTGTTGTTAGACAACTTTCTTTTTATAGAAACGAAAAATCCCGAGATCAGCACAGCTAATCTATCAACATCCTGTTTTAGTTCCTAAAACTTGGCCTCATTAAGATTTTCAATATTTCACAATCCAAATCAGAATTTTTTTGTAGTTCCGCGGTCATAAACTCTAAAACGAAATGCTATTGTATTTCTGTGGCCTTAAACTCTAAAACACAACACAACTGTATTTCCGTGGTCATAAACTCTAAAATACTACACTATTGTAGTTCCGTAGTCACAGACTCTAAAATACTTTTCTAGTTCGGAGGTCATAAACTCTAAAAAACATCACTATTATAGTTCTCTGGTCATAAACTCTAAAACACTACACTACTGTAGTTCTGTGGTCATAAACTCTAAAACACAACACTATTGCAGTTCTATGGTCATAAACTCTAAAACACTACACTACTGTTGTTCTGTAGTCATAAATACTAAAACACTACACTACTGTAGTTCTGTAGTCATAAACTCTAAAACACAACACTACTGTAGTTCTGTAGTCATAAACACTAAAACACTACACTACTATTGTTCTGTAGTCATAAACTCTAAAACACTACACTACTATAGTTCTGTAGTCATAAACTCTAAAACACTACACTACTGTAGTTCTGTAGTCATAAATTCTAAAACACAATACTACTGTAGTTCTATGGTCATAAACTCTAAAACACAACACTACTGTAGTTCTGTAGTCATAAACTCTAAAACACAACACTACTGTAGTTTTGTGGTCATAAACTCTAAAACACTACACTACTGCAGTTCTGTAGTCATAAACTCTAAAACACAACACTACTGTAGTTCTGTGGTCATAAACTCTAAAACACAACACTACTGTAGTTCTGTAGTCATAAATTCTAAAACACAGTGCTACTAACTTTCTACTAAAACTGATCATGGCTTTACCTGCACTAATCTTACATGCTACAGAAACCTTTATTTCTTTTCTTAACCAGGAGGAGCTTCACTCCACGCGCGGCATTTGAGGAGTCTCGCCAGCAGTGTCTTAACCTCTGGGACAAGTCGGTTCATGCATTTCACCCGATATGACTGCACTCAGGACGTGGCCGACCTCCAGACCAGAGGTGCCGTGATTTGACTGTTTGCTTCGCTTTATCCTTTCTACCACCTTTTCCGCAGTGATGCTGCGCGGCAACCTCATTTGCAAATTTCTTCATTGGCCGGGAGGAGCACCGCTCCACGCACGGCAGCTGAAGATCTCGCCAACAGCGGCAGATGAGCTACCAAACGTGCCACTCATCTACCCTAATTAACTGGTTTTCAGGCGCCAGATATTCGCCCTCGCCCCTTCTCCTGTCAGTTTAAACAGTTCTGCCACGGGAAGGCCAGGAGCTGGACTTGACTGCCAGAGGCTGTTTGTGGCGCGTTTGCAGTCCTTAGAACCATCAGATAACAAATCTTACCACACTTAAACCTCCAAGATTCCGATAACAAAACTTATCACAAAAACTTCCAAGATATCGGATAATAAATCTTACCACACTAAAGTCTACAAAGTATCAGATAACATTGCTGCCTGTTGTTAGACAACTTTCTTTTTATAGAAACGAAAAATCCCGAGATCAGCACAGCTAATCTATCAACATCCTGTTTTAGTTCCTAAAACTTGGCCTCATTAAGATTTTCAATATTTCACAATCCAAATCAGAATTTTTTTGTAGTTCCGCGGTCATAAACTCTAAAACGAAATGCTATTGTATTTCTGTGGCCTTAAACTCTAAAACACAACACAACTGTATTTCCGTGGTCATAAACTCTAAAATACTACACTATTGTAGTTCCGTAGTCACAGACTCTAAAATACTTTTCTAGTTCGGAGGTCATAAACTCTAAAAAACATCACTATTATAGTTCTCTGGTCATAAACTCTAAAACACTACACTACTGTAGTTCTGTGGTCATAAACTCTAAAACACAACACTATTGCAGTTCTATGGTCATAAACTCTAAAACACTACACTACTGTTGTTCTGTAGTCATAAATACTAAAACACTACACTACTGTAGTTCTGTAGTCATAAACTCTAAAACACAACACTACTGTAGTTCTGTAGTCATAAACACTAAAACACTACACTACTATTGTTCTGTAGTCATAAACTCTAAAACACTACACTACTATAGTTCTGTAGTCATAAACTCTAAAACACTACACTACTGTAGTTCTGTAGTCATAAATTCTAAAACACAATACTACTGTAGTTCTATGGTCATAAACTCTAAAACACAACACTACTGTAGTTCTGTAGTCATAAACTCTAAAACACAACACTACTGTAGTTTTGTGGTCATAAACTCTAAAACACTACACTACTGCAGTTCTGTAGTCATAAACTCTAAAACACAACACTACTGTAGTTCTGTGGTCATAAACTCTAAAACACAACACTACTGTAGTTCTGTAGTCATAAATTCTAAAACACAGTGCTACTAACTTTCTACTAAAACTGATCATGGCTTTACCTGCACTAATCTTACATGCTACAGAAACCTTTCTCAAAATCTTGTTTATTCATCTTCAGAACTCTCATCAAACAGAAATGTCCAGATGTGACACGGGAGCCTAGATCATCTCTGCTCTGGTGCTAGAGTTGGTTGTAGTAGTGGGTCCCAACCTGTGGTCCATGGACAATAAGTGGGCCTAAGCTCATTATCAAGTGGTCTGCCGTCTATAAGTGGGCTCGAATTATCAGGTGATCCATGGATCATAAGTTGGCCCAGCGCATTATCAGGTGGTCCACGGACAATAAGTGGACCCTGGGGCATTATCAGGTGGACCGCAGAAAATAAGTGGGCCCTGACGCATTATCAGGTGGACCGCAGAAAATAAGTGGGCCTCAGCGCATTATCAAGTGATCCGCCATCCACAACTGTGCCCCGATGAATTATCAGATGATCCAAAAGTTGGGCCAAGCACATTATTAAGTGGTTCAGGGACCACAAACAGGTACCGATGCATTATCAGGTGGTTCCGAGACGACCACAAATATGTCCCGACGCATTATCAGGTGGACTGTGGCTATGTTATCTATTTAATACAGTACTGAATATCATCTTATATCTTATATCTTTCCCGTGTCGTTAAACGCCACACAAGGATGGCAAGGTAGTTCGCCAATTTTTCCTGTTTTCGGTGAGCTTTTCAACCTCATCAAGGGATTTTATGCCTGTTAATTTGGCCTCTTTTAACAATGTCCTCTTCAGAGTTTCACTCGGTCTGCCTCTTTTTCTTTGGCCTGTTGTGTTCCACTTGATAGCTTGTTTTGGGATTCTCTGATCATTTCTTCTCATCAAGTGACCAACATATGTCCATCTCCTTTTCCTGATCACCCATGAGACTGGTTGTTGTTCGTTCATTTGTCTTATGTCTGCATTGCTCTTGAATTCTTTCCACGTGATGCCGAGTATTTTCCTTAGGCATTTGTTTTCAAAAGAGTCTAATTTCTTTTCTATTTCTTTAGTTGTTTTCCAGCTTTCGCATGCATAAATGAGGGTGGATATTACATTTGAATTGAATAGTCTTAACTTGTTTTTGTTGAAGATTGATGCTGCTTTTGCAATTCTAATTCTAACTTCCTTTCTGGCTTTCTGGTGTCACCATCCTGGTCTATATAGCTTCCAAGATATGCAGATTGATTGACTTCTTCAACATTTGTCCTTTCTATGTGAATTTTTCCATTTTGATTAATGGGAAGTTTCATTATTTTTGTTTTGTCCTTGTTAATTTCGAGTCCTATTTTGCTAGCCAGTGAAGACAGGTTATCTGTTTTTTCTTGCATGGAATTCACATTGTTACTGATAAGAGTTATGTCATCAGCAAAATCAAGATCTTCTAGTTGGGTCCCATGTACCCAGTCAATACCTGTGTTACTTGTTCAGCATTTTTTCATTACGAAGTCTGTTGCAATTCCAAAAAGCAAAGGAGATAGTATAGATCCTTGTTTCACGCCTGTTTCATTCTGGAACCATTCGCTCATCCCTTCTTCTGTCTTGACTGCACAACCATATCCATTGTAAAAGTCCTTAATGATGTTGACAATTTTAAATGGTATTCCATATAGACATAAAATTCTCCATAATGAATCTCTGTGTATGCTATCAAATGGCTTTTAAAAGTCTATGAAGTTCAGTATTAATGGTTTCTGCTTTTCAATATGTTCTTCAAGTATTATTCTTAGAGTAAAGATCTGGTCGAGACAGCTTCTCACTTTTCGAAATCCTGCTTGTTATTCTCTCATTGTTGTATCCACTATATCTTTATGTCTGTTCAAAATGAAATGACCTTGCAAAATACTTTTGACACAACTGATATTAAGTTTACTCCTTTCCAATTGTTACAGTCGCTAAGGTTTCCTTTTTTAGGTATTTTAACAATGATTCCTTTTTTTCCATTTAAAAGGGACCTTTTCTTCTTTCCAAATCTTATTGAACATTCTCTGTAGTTGCCTCATGTTTGATAGCTTTTAGCATTTCGGGTGTTATTTCATCTTCACCTGATGCTTTTTTGTTAGTCATTAAATTCACTGCTGTTTCAATTTCATGCAATGTAATTTCATCTAGGTTGACATTTAGTTGTGGGGCTGGTAAGTCGGTTTCAAGGTTTATCAATTCTTTTGAGTGTGGTCGATTAAGTATTTCTTGGACGTGTTCAGCCCAACTGTGCTTTTGGTCTATACTCATCACTTGTAGAAAAGAACAATGAAAGAGTTCCTGGTATTACAATATTACATACAAGACGGCGGTCCACAACTTACATATAAGACGGCGGTTCTGTAGTCATAAACTCTAAAACACAACACTACTGTAGTTCTGTGGTCATAAACTCTAAAACACAACACTACTGTAGTTCTGTAGTCATAAATTCTAAAACACAGTGCTACTAACTTTCTACTAAAACTGATCATGGCTTTACCTGCACTAATCTTACATGCTACAGAAACCTTTCTCAAAATCTTGTTTATTCATCTTCAGAACTCTCATCAAACAGAAATGTCCAGATGTGACACGGGAGCCTAGATCATCTCTGCTCTGGTGCTAGAGTTGGTTGTAGTAGTGGGTCCCAACCTGTGGTCCATGGACAATAAGTGGGCCTAAGCTCATTATCAAGTGGTCTGCCGTCTATAAGTGGGCTCGAATTATCAGGTGATCCATGGATCATAAGTTGGCCCAGCGCATTATCAGGTGGTCCACGGACAATAAGTGGACCCTGGGGCATTATCAGGTGGACCGCAGAAAATAAGTGGGCCCTGACGCATTATCAGGTGGACCGCAGAAAATAAGTGGGCCTCAGCGCATTATCAAGTGATCCGCCATCCACAACTGTGCCCCGATGAATTATCAGATGATCCAAAAGTTGGGCCAAGCACATTATTAAGTGGTTCAGGGACCACAAACAGGTACCGATGCATTATCAGGTGGTTCCGAGACGACCACAAATATGTCCCGACGCATTATCAGGTGGACTGTGGCTATGTTATCTATTTAATACAGTACTGAATATCATCTTATATCTTATATCTTTCCCGTGTCGTTAAACGCCACACAAGGATGGCAAGGTAGTTCGCCAATTTTTCCTGTTTTCGGTGAGCTTTTCAACCTCATCAAGGGATTTTATGCCTGTTAATTTGGCCTCTTTTAACAATGTCCTCTTCAGAGTTTCACTCGGTCTGCCTCTTTTTCTTTGGCCTGTTGTGTTCCACTTGATAGCTTGTTTTGGGATTCTCTGATCATTTCTTCTCATCAAGTGACCAACATATGTCCATCTCCTTTTCCTGATCACCCATGAGACTGGTTGTTGTTCGTTCATTTGTCTTATGTCTGCATTGCTCTTGAATTCTTTCCACGTGATGCCGAGTATTTTCCTTAGGCATTTGTTTTCAAAAGAGTCTAATTTCTTTTCTATTTCTTTAGTTGTTTTCCAGCTTTCGCATGCATAAATGAGGGTGGATATTACATTTGAATTGAATAGTCTTAACTTGTTTTTGTTGAAGATTGATGCTGCTTTTGCAATTCTAATTCTAACTTCCTTTCTGGCTTTCTGGTGTCACCATCCTGGTCTATATAGCTTCCAAGATATGCAGATTGATTGACTTCTTCAACATTTGTCCTTTCTATGTGAATTTTTCCATTTTGATTAATGGGAAGTTTCATTATTTTTGTTTTGTCCTTGTTAATTTCGAGTCCTATTTTGCTAGCCAGTGAAGACAGGTTATCTGTTTTTTCTTGCATGGAATTCACATTGTTACTGATAAGAGTTATGTCATCAGCAAAATCAAGATCTTCTAGTTGGGTCCCATGTACCCAGTCAATACCTGTGTTACTTGTTCAGCATTTTTTCATTACGAAGTCTGTTGCAATTCCAAAAAGCAAAGGAGATAGTATAGATCCTTGTTTCACGCCTGTTTCATTCTGGAACCATTCGCTCATCCCTTCTTCTGTCTTGACTGCACAACCATATCCATTGTAAAAGTCCTTAATGATGTTGACAATTTTAAATGGTATTCCATATAGACATAAAATTCTCCATAATGACTCTGTGTATGCTATCAAATGGCTTTTAAAAGTCTATGAAGTTCAGTATTAATGGTTTCTGCTTTTCAATATGTTCTTCAAGTATTATTCTTAGAGTAAAGATCTGGTCGAGACAGCTTCTCACTTTTCGAAATCCTGCTTGTTATTCTCTCATTGTTGTATCCACTATATCTTTATGTCTGTTCAAAATGAAATGACCTTGCAAAATACTTTTGACACAACTGATATTAAGTTTACTCCTTTCCAATTGTTACAGTCGCTAAGGTTTCCTTTTTTAGGTATTTTAACAATGATTCCTTTTTTTCCATTTAAAAGGGACCTTTTCTTCTTTCCAAATCTTATTGAACATTCTCTGTAGTTGCCTCATGTTTGATAGCTTTTAGCATTTCGGGTGTTATTTCATCTTCACCTGATGCTTTTTTGTTAGTCATTAAATTCACTGCTGTTTCAATTTCATGCAATGTAATTTCATCTAGGTTGACATTTAGTTGTGGGGCTGGTAAGTCGGTTTCAAGGTTTATCAATTCTTTTGAGTGTGGTCGATTAAGTATTTCTTGAAAGTGTTCAGCCCAACTGTGCTTTTGGTCTATACTCATCACTTGTAGAAAAGAACAATGAAAGAGTTCCTGGTATTACAATATTACATACAAGACGGCAGTCCACAACTTACATATAGACGGCGGTCCGAACTTACATATAAGACAGCTGTCCACAACTTACATATAAGACGGCGGTCCACACTTACATATAAGACGGCGGTCCGAACTTACATATAAGACGCGGTTCACAACTTACATAAGACGGCGGTCCGCAACTTACATATAAGACGGCGGTCTGCAACTTACATATAAGACGGCGGTCCGCAACTTACATATAAGACGGCGGTCCGCAACTTACATATAAGACGGCAGTCCACAACTTACATAAGACGGCGGTCCGAACTTACATATAAGACGGCTGTCCACAACTTACATAAGACGGCGGTCCGCAACTTACATATAACGGCGGTTCACAACTTACATAAGACGGCGGTCCACAACTTACATAAGACGGCGGTCCGAACTTACATATAAGACGGCGGTCCGAACTTACATATAAGACGGCAGTCCACAACTTACATATAGACGGCGGTCCACACTTACATATAAGACGGCGGTCTGCAACTTACATATAAGACAGCGTTCACAACTTACATATAGACAGCTGTCCACAACTTACATATAGACAGCTGTCCACAACTTACATATAACGGCGGTTCACACTTACATATAAGACGGCGGTTCACAACTTACATAAGACGGCGGTCCACATTTTATGTACAAGACCGCGGTTCACAACTTACATAAGACGGCGGTCCGAACTTACATATAACGGCGGTTCACAACTTACATAAGACGGCGGTCCACATTTTATGTACAAGACCGCGGTTCACAACTTACATAAGACGGCGGTCCACATTTTATGTACAAGACCGCGGTTCACAACTTACTATAAGACGGCGGTCTGCAACTTACATATAGACGGCGGTTCACACTTACATATAAGACAGCTGTCCACAACTTACATAAGACGGCGGTTCACAACTTACATATAACGGCGGTTCACAACTTACATATAAGACAGCTGTCCACAACTTACATATAGACGGCGGTCCACATTTTATGTACAAGACCGCGGTTCACAACTTACATAAGACGGCGGTCTGCAACTTACATATAAGACAGCGTTCACAACTTACATATAAGACGGCGGTCTGCAACTTACATATAGACAGCTGTCCACAACTTACATATAAGACGGCAGTCCACAACTTACATATAGACAGCTGTCCACAACTTACATAAGACGGCGGTCTGCAACTTACATATAGTATTTCTTGTATATAATTGGAAACGTCGTTCAATTATGTAATTGGAAAAGTCGTTCTTGCCTGTAACAGGGAAAGTAATCCTTGTATGTAAAAATGTTGGAAACACGGCTCTGTTATAACCACAGTCAGCCGTGCTCTGGACCTGACCTCATTTCCGTTCTGTGAAAACAGTCAACCATGAATTAAACATGAAAACAGGATATAGTGAAAACAACTTCAGAACAAGAAAGTAAGATTTTTTTTTTTTCACGCTGTAGATCTTGGAGTTAGTTGTCTTAGTATTGTCTTGTCTTATCGTCTTCCTCTATGGCCTCTCAATGGCGAGGAACCACATAGACATTTTGACAGTTTAAAAAGTAGTTACTTGGAAACTCCCTAAAGCAGGGAGTGGGATTGGCGGGATAAATAGGAGCAAGGTCGAAGGTCATTCCTGGGCTTAGAGCTGCGTGTATACCTCTCCCTGGTGCTACGGAGTGTGCTCAGTGCTGAGAACCTTCTTCACTGGAGAGAAAGGAAAGGGAGAGAAAAAAGGAAGACGCTTATTATTATTAAGGAGAGATAGAAGAGAAAGAAGGAAGAAAAGGAAGGGGAGGAATGAGAGGGGAAGAAAGAGAAAGAGAAGGAGAGGAAGGGAGAAAAAGGAAAGCAAGAACTAAAGAGACGGGGAGAGAGAAAAAGAAGAGAGAGGTAAAGAAAGAAAAAAAATGGAGATAGAGAAGGAAAAGGAGAGAGCGAATGAAGGAAAAAGAGAGACTGAAAAGGAAGGGGATGAGGGAGGAAGGAGAAAGAGAAGGAGAGGAAAGAAGTAGAGAAAGGCAGAGAAGAAAAGAGAGAAAGTGGGAGAGAGAGAAAGAAGAAAAGAGAAGAAGGGAGAACGAAGGAAGGGGAGATGGAGAGAGAATGAGTGATGAAAGGAGAGCGAGAGAGAGAACTGAGGAGAGAGTCAGAGAGAAGGATTGATAGATAGAATGAAGGAGAACAAAGAAGGATGGATAGACAGGAGGAAGGAGAAGGCAAGAGAGAAGAATGGATAGACAGAAGGAAGCAGAGAATGAGAGAGAAGGATGGATAGATAGAAGGAAGGAGAAGGCGAGATAGATAGATAGATAGATAGATAGATAGATAGATAGATAGATAGATAGATAGATAGATAGATAGATAGAAGGAAGGAAAAGCCGAGTGAGTAGACGAGAAAGAAGAAGGAAAGCAAAATAACGGAAAGAAAAAAAATAGAATAAGAAAGAGACCGCGAGTATGCTGAACCACAGAAGTTAGAGAGAAGAGACAGGAAGAAGATGATATACAATAGAAGTTAGAGAGAAAAGACAGAAAGAAGATGATATACAATAGAAGTTAGAGAGTAGAGAGATGAAGAAGATGATATACAATAGAAGTTAGAGAGCAGAGAGATGAAGAAGATGATATACAATAGAAGTTAGAGAGCAGAGAGATGAAGAAGATGATATACAATAGAAGTTAGAGAGCAGAGAGGGAGAGATGAAGAAGATGATATGCAATAGAAGTTAGAGAGTAGAGACAGGAAGAAGATGATATACAATAGAAGTTAGAGAGCAGAGAGGGAGATGAAGAAGATGATATACAACAGAAGCTTGAGAGAGAGGAAGAAGATCATATACAACAGAACAAAAGGGACAGAGTGATACATAACAGAACAATAGGGGCAGAGTGATTTATAACAGAACAACAGGGACAGAGTGACATACAACAGAACAATAGGGACAAAGTGATATAAAACAGAACATTAGGAACAGAGTGACATACAGGAGAACAATAGGGACATATTGATATACAACAGAACAATAGGGACAGAGTGATATACAACATAAGAACAGGGACAGAAGGATATACAACAGAACAACAGGGACAGAGTGACATAAAACAGAGAAATAGGGACAGAAGGATATACAACAGAACAACAGGGACAGAGTGACATGTAACAGAAAAACAGGAACAGAGTGACTATAGCCGAACAACAGGGGTAGAGTGACATACAACAGACAAAAGGAACAGAATGACATACACCAGAACAGCAGGGACAGATTGCTATACAACAGAAAAACAGGAACAGAGTGACTATAGCCGAACAACAGGGACAGGGTGACATACAACAAAACAACAGGGACAGAGTGTTATACAACAAAACAACAGGGACAGAGTGACATACAACAAAACAACAGGGACAGAGTGTTATAAGACGGCGGTCCGAACTTACATATAAGACGGCGGTTCACAACTTACATATAGACGGCGGTCCACATTTTATGTACAAGACCGCGGTTCACAACTTACATATAAGACGGCGGTCCACAACTTACATATAAGACGGCTGTCCGCAACTTACATATAAGACGGCGGTCCGCAACTTACATATAAGACAGCGGTCCACAACTTACATATAAGACAGCGGTCCACAACTTACATATAAGACAGCGGTCCACAACTTACATATAGTATTTCTTGTATATAATTGGAAACGTCGTTCAATTATGTAATTGGAAAAGTCGTTCTTGCCTGTAACAGGGAAAGTAATCCTTGTATGTAAAAATGTTGGAAACACGGCTCTGTTATAACCACAGTCAGCCGTGCTCTGGACCTGACCTCATTTCCGTTCTGTGAAAACAGTCAACCATGAATTAAACATGAAAACAGGATATAGTGAAAACAACTTCAGAACAAGAAAGTAAGATTTTTTTTTTTTCACGCTGTAGATCTTGGAGTTAGTTGTCTTAGTATTGTCTTGTCTTATCGTCTTCCTCTATGGCCTCTCAATGGCGAGGAACCACATAGACATTTTGACAGTTTAAAAAGTAGTTACTTGGAAACTCCCTAAAGCAGGGAGTGGGATTGGCGGGATAAATAGGAGCAAGGTCGAAGGTCATTCCTGGGCTTAGAGCTGCGTGTATACCTCTCCCTGGTGCTACGGAGTGTGCTCAGTGCTGAGAACCTTCTTCACTGGAGAGAAAGGAAAGGGAGAGAAAAAAGGAAGACGCTTATTATTATTAAGGAGATATAGAAGAGAAAGAAGGAAGAACAGGAAGGGGAGGAATGAGTGGGGAAGAAAGAGAAAGAGAAGGAGAGGAAGGGAGAAAAAGGAAAGCAAGAACTAAAGAGACGGGGAGAGAGAAAAAGAAGAGAGAGGTAAAGAAAGAAAAAAAATGGAGATAGATAAGGAAAAGGAGAGAGCGAATGAAGGAAAAAGAGAGACTGAAAAGGAAGGGGATGAGGGAGGAAGGAGAAAGAGAAGGAGAGGAAAGAAGTAGAGAAAGGCAGAGAAGAAAAGAGAGAAAGTGGGAGAGAGAGAAAGAAGAAAAGAGAAGAAGGGAGAACGAAGGAAGGGGAGATGGAGAGAGAATGAGTGATGAAAGGAGAGCGAGAGAGAGAACTGAGGAGAGAGTCAGAGAGAAGGATTGATAGATAGAATGAAGGAGAAACAAAGAAGGATGGATAGACAGGAGGAAGGAGAAGGCAAGAGAGAAGAATGGATAGACAGAAGGAAGCAGAGAATGAGAGAGAAGGATGGATAGATAGAAGGAAGGAGAAGGCGAGATAGATAGATAGATAGATAGATAGATAGATAGATAGATAGATAGATAGATAGATAGATAGATAGATAGATAGAAGGAAGGAAAAGCCGAGTGAGTAGACGAGAAAGAAGAAGGAAAGCAAAATAACGGAAAGAAAAAAAATAGAATAAGAAAGAGACCGCGAGTATGCTGAACCACAGAAGTTAGAGAGAAGAGACAGGAAGAAGATGATATACAATAGAAGTTAGAGAGAAAAGACAGAAAGAAGATGATATACAATAGAAGTTAGAGAGTAGAGAGATGAAGAAGATGATATACAATAGAAGTTAGAGAGCAGAGAGATGAAGAAGATGATATACAATAGAAGTTAGAGAGCAGAGAGATGAAGAAGATGATATACAATAGAAGTTAGAGAGCAGAGAGGGAGAGATGAAGAAGATGATATGCAATAGAAGTTAGAGAGTAGAGACAGGAAGAAGATGATATACAATAGAAGTTAGAGAGCAGAGAGGGAGAGATGAAGAAGATGATATACAACAGAAGCTTGAGAGAGAGGAAGAAGATCATATACAACAGAACAAAAGGGACAGAGTGATACATAACAGAACAATAGGGGCAGAGTGATTTATAACAGAACAACAGGGACAGAGTGACATACAACAGAACAATAGGGACAAAGTGATATAAAACAGAACATTAGGAACAGAGTGACATACAGGAGAACAATAGGGACATATTGATATACAACAGAACAATAGGGACAGAGTGATATACAACATAAGAACAGGGACAGAAGGATATACAACAGAACAACAGGGACAGAGTGACATAAAACAGAGAAATAGGGACAGAAGGACATACAACAGAACAACAGGGACAGAGTGACATGTAACAGAAAAACAGGAACAGAGTGACTATAGCCGAACAACAGGGGTAGAGTGACATACAACAGACAAAAGGAACAGAATGACATACACCAGAACAGCAGGGACAGATTGCTATACAACAGAAAAACAGGAACAGGGTGACTAAAGCCGAACAACAGGGACAGGGTGACATACAACAAAACAACAGGGACAGAGTGTTATACAACAAAACAACAGGGACAGAGTGACATACAACAAAACAACAGGGACAGAGTGTTATACAACAAAACAACAGGGACAGAGTGACATACAACAAAACAACAGGGACAGAGTGTTATACAACATAACAACAGGGACAGAGTTACATGCAACAGAACAACAAGGATAGAGTGACATACAACAGAACAACAGAGACAGAGATACATACAACAGAACACCGAGGACATAGTGGTATACAACAGAACACAGGGAACACAGTTCTATACAACATAACAACAGGTACAGTGTAACAAACATCAGAAGAACAAGGACACAGCGATATACAACGGAACAATAGGGACAGTGCTATACAACAGAACAACGGGGACGGTGTAACATACATAAAAAGAACAGGGATATAGTGCTATACAACGGAACAATAGGGACACAGTGCTATATAACAGAACAACGGGGACAGTGTAACATACATAAGAAGAACAGGGACATAGTGCTATACAACAGAACACCGGGGACATAGTGCTATACAACAGAACACAGGGAACATTGTGCTATACAACAGAACAACAGGGACATAGTGCTATACAACAGGAACATAGTGCTGTACAACAGAACACAGGGGACATAATGCGATACAACAGAACACAGGGGACATAATGCGATACAACAGAACAACAGTGACATAGTGCTATACAACAGAACAACAGGGACATAGTGTTATACAACAGAACAGGAACAGAGTACATATCAACATATAATTTATGGAAGAATAATCTATTATACTCCGTCCCATGTGCACAACTTTGGTTTTTCGTAGAGGTCAAAATGTTGTTTGTGAAATATGAAACCAGTAAAGAGATTTCAACAAGAAAGCACCGAACTTTGGAGGTTCCTATAATCCATTAACCAGGGTGTTTATAAGTAAGACTGTTTGTATAAAGGACATATGTCATACGAATGCCAACGCCGTGTTTGTACAAAGAACATATGTCATTGAAATGTCAATGTCTTTTTTGAGCGATTATTTGTGTAACCGTACACCCATTTTTAGGATTCTGAATCAAAGGTTCTCAACTATTTTTTCCGACCGGGGCCAAGCCATGCCTAGCGTCGTTTCAGTTTACGTTGGAGAATTGTGTTGTTTTAGATGCTCAAACTGACCCATTGTGTATTCGATAGCAGGGATCAATGGCGATGTGACCAGGTTTTCTTCATTTTATGCCAAAGCTTATTTTATTGAAATAGTGCAATTTAAAAGGTATACAACAGTGCATCTCATCCTGGCCTGTTCTTACTTTGACCAGAGATTTGTGTAACCAGAAAGACAATAATGACACATTTAATATAACCAGAACGACAATAATGACACATTTAATATAACCAGAACGACAATAATGACACATTTAATATAACCAGAACGACAATAATGGCACATTTAATATAACCAGAAAGACAATAATGGCACATTTAATATAACCAGAAAGACAATAATGACACATTTAATTTAACAAGAAAGACAATAATGTCACATGTAATTTAACTAGAAATACAATTCTGACACATTTAATTTAACCAGAAAGACAGTAATTGCACATTTAATTGACTTGAATTTATCACTGACATAATTGAAATTGTTCGTAAATCTTGTAGAAATATTGAGAAAATGTCTCTTGCTAATTTCCTCCCTTTTGTACTTTTCTCTAAAAGGCAGAAGCTTCTGGCCAAGTTGGAGCAAAATTGTCAAAAGTGTAGAACATTTGAGAGTCCTTCCTGGCAAAAATGTATTACCTTATCTTTGGGTGCAAGAAGGTTTTTCTAACAAGAACACTGGAGGGGAAAGTAAAACCAGATATCATTGATATTAATGTAAATGATAGCTTCAGTTGGCGTGTTTATTTGCTTGTCTTTATTTGTAATATTTCCAGTCTCTTGTTTTCTTTACTTTCACTACTTCTTGCACTACTTCTTGTCAGGTGTGTCTGTGATCCTCATTCTTGTCCTTTATTTATCCTTCCTTTCTCTTCTTATTTAAGTCGTTAGCTCCCTTCTTCCCTCTCCTTCTCTCTCTCTTTCTATCTCTCTCTTTCTCTCTCTCTCTCGATTGCTCTCTGTCTCTCTCTTCCTATCTCTCTCTCTCTCTTTCTCACTCTTACTCCCTCTCTATCTATCTCTCTCTTTCTATCTCTCTCTCTCGCTTTCTCTCCTTTCCTCTTCTTCTCGGAGAATAATTTTGACGAGAGATCTGTGTTGTTATGCCAGCAAGTTATTCTATAACTTCAAGAATGCAGCTGGTTAGGTTACAAAATGTTCATCCAGATATCCTCTGAGCACTGGCTGGCTTATGTGTATAAGATCTAACAGCTCTGCCAGGAGAAAGAGAAGAGTTTCTTCCATTTTCTTTACTTCAGACATTTCCTCACCTTTCGGTAAATTTTTTTCCTTTCGTTTTCTTATATTCCTCTTACAGTTAAAAAAAAAGGTAAAATTCCTGTTTACTTGCCACTACGACATAATAGAGAATACGGATTTAGGCCCGTATTTTCCACGGCCTTCGGCACATGAAAGTCTGATGTTGTCAGTATCACGCCTGGCCGCTTTACCTTCCCAGATTTCTCTGCTACCTATTTTTAGAGGCTGGGTCAAGGCCGGGGCCTTTCTCGGTGTTTACCACAAAAAATCCCGCTACTGGGACTGAACCCGGGACCACCAGAAGAGTAAACCTAGCGCCTCTTACAGTACTTCAACTTTATTCATTTGCTTTTCTTTTTTCGTCAACCCTTGTCATTATATGAAAAAGTACATCATCATCATTATCATTGTCATTGTCAGTCAAATTTATCAGGTTCACACAATACATGACAGCTCATCTCTTGATACAGTCCTCTCTCTCTCTCTCTCACTCTCTCTCTCTCGCTCTCTTTCTCTCTCTCTCTCTCTCTAGTACAGCTCTGGAACACCCTCCCCTACCATTTAAAATCCATTGGTAATACTTCATCCTTTAACTCAAACCTGTTTCATTATTTACTTGCTTGTAATTATATGCCTCCATAGAATAACCAGCACTCTATCAACACATGGCTCGTAAACCATCAAGTACTTCAATGACATAGTTAGAAAAGCAACTTGTTAGATATTGTTAGAAATTATTTTAATGTTTGTTAAAAACACATATGTTAGAAGATCTGTATTTACAATGTATTTTTGTTTATGTATATGTCTGCGTGTGTATGTGTGCGTGAGTGCTATTTTATTAGGTTAATTACTTCTTCTCTTTTACTTTGAATGTAGTAGTTAAATCTTACACTCTTTTGACATGTTTTTTCCTAATTTAATTTGTATATTTGTACTAAATCAAGTGTGTGGGAAGAATGAAAGATGGAGTGATGAAGGGCAGAATGTAAGACGGGCCTGCGTGCCCAATTCTTTACCCTTTAAAAATAAAGATTATTCATTCATTCATTCATTCTCTCTCGCTCTCTTTCTTTCTCTCTTTCCCTCCCTCTCACTCTCTTTCACTCTCTTTCTCTCGCTTTCTCTCTCTTACTCTCTCTCGTTCTCTCTCTCTTTCTCTCTCTCTTTCTCTCTCTCTCTCTCTCTCTCTCTCTCTTTCTGTCTCTCTCTCTCTTTCTCTCTCTCTCTCTCTAGTTACTTCTGTACTGAGTGAATGGATAAGAACGAAACGTAAATGTGATATTTTATTTTATGTCTCTCAGCTTCAATATTAATTATGTTTGTTATATGAGCAGCATATTTGTAGAATGTCTGGAATAGAGTGAAAGATGTATGATAAAGGGCAGAATGTCAGACGGGCCTGCGTGCCCAATTCTTAACCCTTTTGAAATAAAGATCAATCAAAGATCAATTAGTCAATCTCTCTCTCTCTCTCTCTCTCTCTCTCTCACTCACTCTCTCTCATTGGTGTTCTTGGCTGTCCATGGTACCTTCAACATCCTTCTAATAAACCACATTTCCATGGCCTCCATTTCTAGTTGTACTCTCTTATTCATGGACCATGCTTCACATCCATAAAACAAAATTGGCACGATGTAACATTTAAGTACTCAGAATCTTGTTTCCTTTGACATGGATCTGTTGCACAAGATGTGTCTCATTGTCTGGAATGCCGACTTGGCCTGAGCATGTCTGCTTTTTATTTCATTGGGACATTTCCCATCAGTTGTTATAATCGTTCCTGAGTACTTGAGTCTATCAACTTGTTTCAGTTCTGTGCCATCGATGGTCATGCTACATTTTGACGGTATTATTTTCTTTGAGATGACCATCACTTCAGTCTTCTTTTTGTACCATGGGCAGCCAAGAAAACCAATGAAGAAGTCTCAGGAGAGGCGGGAGTTAAAAAGCAAATTATAGCAAAGATCAGAGGCAGACAAGCGAGATTTGTAGGACATTTCCTGAGAAGAGGAAAACTGGAACATACTGTGGCAAGTGGAAAAATTGAAGGAAGAAGAGACAGAGGAAGACAGCGAGAGAAGTTAATGGATGGGGTGTCTGTGTGGCTAGGAAAAAAGTCACTGGCGAATCTCATAATCAACAAAAAAGACAGAATTGTGGAGAGAAACAATCGCCTGCGCCACGGGGCATGACACTTAGATTAGATCAGATCTTTCTCTCTCTCTCTTTTACTCTCTCTCTCTCTCGCTTTCTTCTTTTCTCTCTCCTTCTCTTTCTTTCACTCTTTCTCGCTCTCTCCTTTTCTCTCTCTCTCTTTTCACTCTCCTTTTGCTCTTTCTCCTTTTCTCTCTCTCTCTCTCTCTTTCTCTCTCTCTCTCTCTCTCGCTTTCTCCTTTTCTCTCCCTCTCTCTCTCTCTCTGTCTGTCTCTTTCTGTAATAATATTTTTGTATACTATGACGTGAAGACAGGCTTGTCCTCACTGGCTAGCAAAATAGGACTTGAAATTAACAAGGACAAAACAAAAATAATGACTTCCCATTAATCAAAATGGAAAAAAATACACTTAAAAGGGACAGATATTGAAGAAATAAATCAATTTGCATATCTAGTCAGCTACGTAGACCAGGATGGTGACATCAGAAAGAAAGTTAGAATTAGAATTGCAAAAGCAGCATCAATCCTCAAGAATCTTGAGAACATATGGCATTCAAAAGTTATAAGCACAAAAAACAAGTTAAGATTATTCAATTCAAATGTAATATCCACCCTCATTTATGCATGTGAAAGCTGGAAAACAACTAAAGAAATAGAAAAGAAATTAGACTCTTTTGAAAACAAATGCCTAAGGAAAATACTCGGCATCAAGTGGAAAGAATTCAAGAACAATGCAGAGATAAGACAGGTGACTGAACAACAACCAGTCTCATGGGTGATCAGGAGAAGGAGATGGACATATGTTGGTCACGTGATGAGAAGAGACAGTCAGAGAATCTCAAAACAAGCTATCAAGTGGAACACAACAGGCCAAAGAAAAAGAGGCAGACCGCGTGAAACTCTGAAGAGGACATTGTTAAGAGAGGCCAAATTAACAGGCATACAATCCCTTGATGAGGTTGAAAGACTCACCGAAGACAGGAAAAATTGATGAACTACTTTGCGAGCCTTATGTTAGGTTTAACGGCACGGGAAGGATATAAGATATAAATATATGATATACTATGAAGATCTAATTGACAGGCTGTGAGCTTCACGAGTCCTTAAGTCTTCTATTTTGTCCTCACTCACTCACTGATCGACGTCCACGTGATAAACTAACGAATGAGCAAAGATTCTTGTCCACATTGCGTTGTAATTTCTATATTTCCTTATAACTTGATACTTTGACCTATAGTCTGTTATTTGCGGGATGTATTCTACGGTACCAATGTTAACTTGGTACTTTCATATTAACCATTACCTTTACATACTTGTACAAACGTGAATATTTAAGTATCAGAAAACAAAAGAAGAAACAAACACAGCTACAGTACAAAAAAAGACACTAAAACAGCTACAGTATCAGAAAACAAAAGAAAAAACAAACATAGCAACACTATTCAAACAAAAAGAAGAAACTAACAGAGCTACAGAATGAGAAACCAAATGAAGAAACTAACACAGCTACAGTATGAGAAAACAAATGAAGAAACTAACACAGCTACAGTATGAGAAAATAAAAGAAGAAACTAACAGAGCTACAGTATGAGAAAATAAAAGAAGAAACTAACACAGCTACAGTATAAGAAACAAAAAGGAAGAAACTAACACAGCTACAGTATAAGAAACAAAAAAGAAGAAACTAATACATCTTTAGTTTCAAAAACAAACATGAAAAATTAAAAATTAAATCACAAACAAAGAGAAAAGGCTATCACCACGGCAGTATCAGAACAAAGAGAAAAGGCTATCACCACGGCAGTATCAGAACAAAGAGGAAAGAAGCACAGATAATGTTTATATATATATATATTAGTCAGAGCAACAGAAACAAAAACATTTATTCCAAAACTCCAGAAGTAATTTTTAAACTTTTATTATTCCTGCACGTATTTAAAAAAAATTGCACCCAGATATTTACATAAAGTCAAAGCTACAAAAATTTCGACTGAAAATGAAAAGTTCGTTCATAAAACTTTAATTAGAAAATTAGAAAACAAATTCTAGCTGCGCAAACAGTATGCGCAGGTGTCATCAATATTAAAAGTTTCTGAGGTTTTTTTTTTCGGGACTATTTCACTTCTTTTAGAATAACTTTCACAAAAACAGGTTCATATTTGCCTTAGTCCTTCAGCATTCCTTTCTTGGAGACCTTGTTTTCAAACCAGAGATGACTTTTTATGAAGTTAGAATTCTTTTTTTTTTCCTGCGCGTTTCTCTAATGGAACTGAAATTTACTTTCCAATTGTTCCATAGATATATTGTACATTTTCTTTCCTTAGAGAAATATTTATTTGGCCTTCCAGCTCTGGAATAAACTTTTTCTTTGGTGAAATTCTGTATTAAAACTACTTTAGGTAAAGCTTTGAGTGACTTTCAGATCATGTTGTCCGTCTACTTTATCCTAGAGCTTTGATTGGTGTTCAGATCATGTTGTCCATCTACTTTATCCTAGAGCTTTGAGTGGTGTTCAGATCATGTTGTCCATCTACTTTATCCTAGAGCTTTGAGTGGTGTTCAGATCATGTTGTCCATCTACTTTATCTTAGAGCTTTGAGTGACATTCAGATCATGTTGTCCATCTACTTTATCTTAGAGCTTTGAGTGACATTCAGGTTATGTTGTCTATCTACGAGTACTTTATCCTAGAACTTCGAGTGATGTTCATTCTATCCTCTTCCTAAAATCCATAAACATGGTCATCCTGGACGACCCACTGTACCAGCGTGTTCACGTCCCACTGTATCAGCGTGTTCACGTCCCACTGTACCAGCGTGTTCACGTCCCACTGAGCAAATTTATGACTTTTGGACAGCATATTCCAGCCGCTAGTACACAAACTGCCCTCTTATTTGAAAGATACCAAAGACAGCTTTCAATGCGATCGAACTCTCCCAGCACCACGCCTATCACATCTTTCTCCTTGATGTCTGCTCCCTTTACTCCTCTATCCCCCAACGAGGATGGACTCTTAGCACTCCGCTATTTTCTTGATAAAGATCCTCACCCCACCACTAACACTGACGCCATAATAAGACTCACAGAGCTGGTACTCAACCTAAATCCTTTGAATTGAGTAGTGAATACTTTGATCAAATCAGTGGTGTGGTCATGGGAACGAAAATAGATCCCAGATATGCATGCGTATGTATGGGTTTCCTGGAAGTCAAATTATGGGAAACCTACACTGGCAGATTCCCATAATTCTATAAAAGGTACATCGATGACGGCATTGGAATCACCAGTATGCCAAAGGACGAGCTAGAAAATTTTTAATGAATTCGCCAGCTCGCTTAATGAGAACACCAAATTCACATATGACATTTATCACAAGTCTGTCAACTTGTTAGACATCAAAATATCAGTTAGCACAGACAGGCTTGTCAACTCCGTATTTTACAAGCCCACCGACAGCCACGCCATCTCCTCCCATCCTGAAGCTTGTAAGAACTCCATCCCATACTCCCAACTCCTCCGTCTTCGTCGCCTATGTCAGGATAACTTGGACTTTATTCTCAGTCCAACAAGTTATTAGAATTTTTCTGTCATCCCCTCTATTCAGAAAATGTCCCTCGGAAAGCATTCAACCGTATCCAACCAGTGAGTCGTGAAGAGGCATTCAAGAAAAAAAAACTGTTACCCCAAATGACAGAGTTATGTTAGTGCTTCTTTTTAACCCGCATAGTCAGATGGTTAAGAAAATTCTTTATCGTCATCTGCCACTAATCCAACTCGGCCCCGACACTCGCGACATCTTCTCTGATCTATCTCTATTAGCATACAGATGGGGACCAAATCTTAGTGACATCCTCGTCCACAGCCACTTGAAGCGAAACCTTGCATATACTGGCACTAAAAAAAACCGCTCTCGCTGTGTTTCCTGCCCTGTGGTCTGGGAAACGAAAACGATCAACTTTCTCAAAACTATCCTCACTCTCCATGAGGGAATCACATGCAAGTCTCGCAATGTGGTGTGTGCCATTGTATGCAAAAGATGCAGAATAACTTACATTGGTGAAAATGGCCTCAGATTAGGTGACCACATGCAGAAACATCTGTATGATATCACCCAGCATGGTTCGAAACCAGTCCATAATCGTTTCATTGCCACAACCACAGAGGTAAATATGATTTTCTGGTAACAACCGCAAAACAACGTCACGCCGATGACAGAAGCCGCCTAGTGCCTGAGAACCGCTATATTCAGGAATGTGGGACGCTGGAACCACATGGTGTGAACTAGCAATTCAGTTCATTCATTCATTCCTTTGCATGTCCCTTGCGGAACTTTGCCTCCCAAACAGCACTCCTGTAGGCCTCTCGGTTGTGAGCAAGATGGCCTGCTGCTGCTGCATCCATTTCCAGATCATCAACGATGTCTTGCAGCCATCTTCGTTTCGGTCTTCCTCTTTTTCTTTTTCCCATTATGTATCCTTCCAATACGGTCTTCTCTAAATTATCATGACGTTTAATGTGTCCAAAATATTTAAGTTTTCTCTCTTTAATCCTCTTTACTAGCCAGCCTTCTTCAATATTAAGCTCTTGTAGTATAGATATATTTGTTCTTTTTTGTGTCCACGATATTTGGAGAACTCTTCTATAGCATTTACATTCAAAGGCATTTATGTGCTTCTCAGCTGTTTTGTTAAGTGTCCAGGTCTCACAGGCATATGTTGCGATGGGAAAGATGCATGCCCTTAAAAATCTTATTTTTGTGGTTCTGTCTGCTCCTCTCCACAGATTCTTCATTTGTTTTACTTTCTGAAGAGCAATAGATGTCCTCCTTTTAATTTCCCTCATTGTATCTCCATTATTAGTTAGTAGTGATCCAAGATATTCAAAACTCTCCACTTCTTCCAGTTTTTCCTCATTGATACATATTTCAGTTGCCTTGTTTGTTTTGTCAGTTGTCATCACTTTAGTTTTCTTTGCATTAAGATAGAGGTTCTGCTCTTCGCTGTTCTTGCGGACTGACATAATTAGTTTTTCCATTCCTTCTTGTGTTGTGGACAGCAATACTGTGTCATCAGCATATCTAATCTCTGGTATTTCATAACCTCCAACTGTTATGGCATCGTAATATTCTTTGTCTACATCTTCTCTAACATTCCTCATTATATTTTCAGTATACAAGTTAAATAAGTAGGGTGACAATATGCACCCCTGACGGACCCCTTGTTTTATGTCAAACCAACTTGTTGTTTCACCATTTATTCTTACTGCTGCTTGTTGGTCTGAATACAGCAGTGATGTTAATTGTATCAAATGTGTTGGAAATCCCATTTTTTCCATTATTTCCCATCCTGAAGCTTGTAAGAACTCCATCCCATACTCCCAACTCCTCCGTCTTCGCCGCCTATGTCAGGATAACTTGGACTTTATAGATCAGTCCAACAAGTTATTAGAATTTTTCCGTCATCCCCTCTATTCAGAAAATGTCCTTCGGAAAGCATTCAACCGTATCCAACCAGTGAGTCGTGAAGAGGCATTCAAGAAAAAAAAACTGTTACCCCAACTGACAGAGTTATGTTAGTAACTTCCTTTTAACCCGCATGGTCAGATGGTTAAGAAAATTCTTTATCGTCATCTGCCACTAATCTAACTCGGCCCCGACACTCGCGACATCTTCTCTGATCTATCTCTATTAGCATACAGATGGGGACCAAATCTTAGTGACATCCTCGTCCACAGCCACTTGAAACCTTGCATATACTGGCACTAAAAAATATAACCGCTCTCGCTGTGTTTCCTGCCCTGTGGTCTGGGAAACGAAAACGATCAACTTTCTCAAAACTATCCTCACTCTCCATGAGGGAATCACATGCAAGTCTCGCAATGTGATATCTGCCATTGTATGCAAAAGATGCAGAATAACTTACATTGGTGAAAATGGCCTCAGATTAGGTGACCACATGCAGAAACATCTGTATGATATCACCCAGCATGGTTCGAAACCAGTCCATAATCATTTCATTGCCACAACCACAGAGGTAAATATGATTTTCTGGTAACAACCGCAAAACAACGTCACGCCGATGACAGAAGCCGCCTAGTGCCTGAGAACCGCTATATTCAGGAATGTGGGACGCTGGAACCACATGGTTTGAACTAGCAATTCAGTTACACCTAACATTTCCCTCTCCCACAAGCATATTTCCTCTGCATCAAGTTCCACTCCTTTCTCGACTGCTACACATATTTCAAAACCTCCTCACGGCATCAGATTACAACTCCTCTACCCCAACTATAATCACCTCTTCTACCTTCTCCCGGCTAGATTACGATACTATCACTCCCTCCTGTTTCTGCTGTCCTCCCTCCCCCACCCACCCCCCTTACGACCCACCTATCGCACATCACAAGTCTCCATTTAAACATCTTCAACACTCCACCATGTGCATTTCTGGACACAGCTTCAGAGGACACAGCTAAGTGGTCTATTTATTTTATTTATTCTTTTTTTTCATTCCTACTTTTTACATAGCATTCATGTGAATTCATATTTTATCTTCTTTCACTATTTCTTCGTCCTGTGTGTTCTTGTATGATTATGGTTAACACCGAAACTTCACAACTGTGTGCTCGTTAATTAATAAACCTGTTCCTATTTTATTCCTAGATTATACATTTCAAACCATGCTGTCCGTTTACATTATCCTAAAGCTTTGAGTGATGTTCAAACCATGCTGTCCATTTACTTTATCCTAAAGCTTTGAAGGATATTCAGACCATGTTGTCCATCTACTTTATCCCAACCTTTAATGTTTACCTTCCTCACATTTGAAGGGAGCTCATTTGATGAAACTTAATGTACACTGTTTTAGCACGCGCATGTCACATGTTTCTTACACTGTTTTAACGTGTCACATGTTTCTTACAGTGTTTTAGCGTGTCACAGGTTTCTTATACTTTTTGAGCTTGTCACAGGTGTCTTATAGTGTTTTAACGTGTCACGTGTTTCTTACAGTGTTTTAACGTGTCACAGGTTTCTTATACTGCTTTAGCGTGTCACAGGTGTCTTACACTGTTTTAGCGTGTCACAGGTTTCTTACACTGTTTTAGCGTGTCACAGGTTTCTTACACTGTTTTAGCGTGTCACAGGTTTCTTATACTGTTCAGCACATACTAGTCCACTGGGCATGCGCACGTTTCCTAGGAACTCCCCACAGTTGTGACCTCACATGTCCGAAGTATCGTTTTCTGAAGATGATGAGAAATCCTTTCGGTAAAATCTGGCGAGGTCTTTGTCACCTTCTCCACGAGAGTAATGAGTGGGTCAGCAATTTTATCCACCCAATATCTCTGTAGCTGAAGAAGGAGAGACTGTGTAATCATTAAAAAATTTCCAGTTTTTGTATACATTACTCTTGTTCTCCAGTTTTCCAGTAGTATCACTGACTTCACTGACTTTCTCTATGAGACTTTTGTGATGTTTGTACTGATCTTAGTTTCTCTGAATCTTTGGACCTTCGCAAGCGTTGGATCATTATTTTCATGTTACTGAGATCTATTGCATCATTAAGGTGATAATTTGCAGTACGGTAGTACATGACAAGTGTCAGAATCTGTACTGTTCTAAGATATGATCAGTGACACAATCTGCACTGTTATAAGATATGACAAGTGTCAGAATCTGTACTGTTCTAAGATATGATCAGTGACACAATCTGCACTGTTATAAGACATGACAAGTGACATAATCTGCACTATGGTATTACAAGACGACTTTTGCAGTCTGCACTGTGATAATCTCAAATAACTCTTATGTATCTTCACTTCATTGTGAGAAGAGACCATTATATGCCATTCTCATAATCAGTGGCGCGTAAACAACATTTTTTTCACACATGAAAGACACTTCAAACATCACTCCAATTCAGCAGCGGACAGCAGTAACTTGGACTGTGTACAGAAAATATTTATCAATTTATTTCGCAAACTATGACACAGGTCATGTACCCATGACAATGCAAACTGGGACACCGGTCATGTACTCATGACAGTGTAGATTATGACATCGATCGTGTGCTCATGACAGTGCAGACTATGACACTGGTCATGTACTCATGACAATGCAGACTATGACACTGGTCATGTACTCATGACAATGCAGACTATAACACTGGTCATGTACTCATGACAATGCAGACTATAACACTGGTCATGTATTCATGACAATGCAGACTATGACAATGCACACATTAAAATTACTCGGGACAGCTGAATGAAAAAAGAACGAGATGACCGCGACCAATAAAAGCACCAGGAGTGAGCCTGAGAAACCCAGACCTCGTTTGGAGGATGTCATTTTAGGGTCTTCAGAAAACACGTGGAATAAAGGCAGGAGACAAAGCGGTCACGTGACCTGTTGCAGTCGAGGATGTACACGTAGAGGAATGTAAGTAGATAACTGCATTATTAACATGGTCGAAAACACAACATCATAATCATAGCTGAGATTGTACTAACCAGTGTCTTCAATTATAAACGGGTCAAGCTGTATTTGCAACTTAGATCGAAGACTGATTTTTGTTGTTTGGTGATTGATTTTTGCTGTTTAGTGATGTGAAACTAAACCATCTTTTAGGCGAGGAAGGTTTCTGGTTTCTCTGTGATGCTGGAGGAAGTTTGGCGCTATCTTCTTCGGGCTCTTTGTGGCGGGCTCGAAGTCGGAGCAGCATTCTCCGGAACAGCCCAGCACCGATAATGAGCACAGCTGTAACGACTATTCCGACGACGACGGCGATGATGATGTGAGATTTCCTGTCATTGTAATCTTCCCACGATCTTCGGGGGGGCCCCCAGTGTTGAAAATTGTCACAGGTTTCTTACACTGTTTTAGCGTGTCACAGGTTTCTTACACTGTTTTAGCGTGTCACAGGTTTCTTATACTGTTCAGCACATACTAGTCCACTGGGCATGCGCACGTTTCCTAGGAACTCCCCACAGTTGTGACCTCACATGTCCGAAGTATCGTTTTCTGAAGATGATGAGAAATCCTTTCGGTAAAATCTGGCGAGGTCTTTGTCACCTTCTCCACGAGAGTAATGAGTGGGTCAGCAATTTTATCCACCCAATATCTCTGTAGCTGAAGAAGGAGAGACTGTGTAATCATTAAAAAATTTCCAGTTTTTGTATACATTACTCTTGTTCTCCAGTTTTCCAGTAGTATCACTGACTTCACTGACTTTCTCTATGAGACTTTTATGATGTTTGTACTGATCTTAGTTTCTCTGAATCTTTGGACCTTCGCAAGCGTTGGATCATTATTTTCATGTTACTGAGATCTATTGCATCATTAAGGTGATAATTTGCAGTACGGTAGTACATGACAAGTGTCAGAATCTGTACTGTTCTAAGATATGATCAGTGACACAATCTGCACTGTTATAAGATATGACAAGTGTCAGAATCTGTACTGTTCTAAGATATGATCAGTGACACAATCTGCACTGTTATAAGACATGACAAGTGACATAATCTGCACTATGGTATTACAAGACGACTTTTGCAGTCTGCACTGTGATAATCTCAAATAACTCTTATGTATCTTCACTTCATTGTGAGAAGAGACCATTATATGCCATTCTCATAATCAGTGGCGCGTAAACAACATTTTTTTCACACATGAAAGACACTTCAAACATCACTCCAATTCAGCAGCGGACAGCAGTAACTTGGACTGTGTACAGAAAATATTTATCAATTTATTTCGCAAACTATGACACAGGTCATGTACCCATGACAATGCAAACTGGGACACCGGTCATGTACTCATGACAGTGTAGATTATGACATCGATCGTGTGCTCATGACAGTGCAGACTATGACACTGGTCATGTACTCATGACAATGCAGACTATGACACTGGTCATGTACTCATGACAATGCAGACTATAACACTGGTCATGTACTCATGACAATGCAGACTATAACACTGGTCATGTATTCATGACAATGCAGACTATGACAATGCACACATTAAAATTACTCGGGACAGCTGAATGAAAAAAGAACGAGATGACCGCGACCAATAAAAGCACCAGGAGTGAGCCTGAGAAACCCAGACCTCGTTTGGAGGATGTCATTTTAGGGTCTTCAGAAAACACGTGGAATAAAGGCAGGAGACAAAGCGGTCACGTGACCTGTTGCAGTCGAGGATGTACACGTAGAGGAATGTAAGTAGATAACTGCATTATTAACATGGTCGAAAACACAACATCATAATCATAGCTGAGATTGTACTAACCAGTGTCTTCAATTATAAACGGGTCAAGCTGTATTTGCAACTTAGATCGAAGACTGATTTTTGTTGTTTGGTGATTGATTTTTGCTGTTTAGTGATGTGAAACTAAACCATCTTTTAGGCGAGGAAGGTTTCTGGTTTCTCTGTGATGCTGAAGGAAGTTTGGCGCTATCTTCTTCGGGCTCTTTGTGGCGGGCTCGAAGTCGGAGCAGCATTCTCCGGAACAGCCCAGCACCGATAATGAGCACAGCTGTAACGACTATTCCGACGACGACGGCGATGATGATGTGAGATTTCCTGTCATTGTAATCTTCCCACGATCTTCGGGGGGGCCCCCAGTGTTGAAAATTGTCGTCGTCGTCGTCATCTTCTTTGTGCTCAGGAAAATGCGCCCCTGGGATGTTATGATGTTCTCTGTCACTATCTGACACGTTTCTTGTTGTCACATTACATTTGTCATCACATTCCTCAATTTTGTGGGCGCTTGCGTCGTACCACAAACCTTCACCAAAGACGCTCCATCTAAGCCCAACGCAGTCGGAGTTCAAGGACGAGCTGTCGGTCAACCGGAAGTACGTGCTCATGTTTTGGGAGTCACATTGTTGCTCAATATCCAGTAGCCGCATGCAGGAGAGATCATCGCCCGGTAAAGTGTATCCGCAACTGAAATAGTCCGAGTAGACTTCCGGGTGGATCAGCAATTTCGGTTTATCGAAGCCTTTGACTCGCCTGTCATTTGACCGGAACGGGTCTTTCAGGTCCCTGGCGAGGTCAGCTGTGCAGGTCAAGGATCTTCTGTGAGACAAGCACGAGAGGAACCTGGAGATGTAGGACAGATTCTTACAACATGAAGCTTTGCATTCACATTTGTTAACATTGTTAGAACATGAAACTTCGCATTCACATTTGTTAACGTGTGTTAAAATAACGTAAATGAAAGGCTTCACAATGACATGGGTTTGAGGCCTACAAGTGTTACTTTATGTTGGTGGTCATATTTGCTTTGATCTCTCCACATACTAGAGGCTGAAACGACAGCTCTAAACACTGCGCCACTTTTCTTTCGGCACTGATTGATCCGTTGAAAAAAAATCAGACTAAAATATTTTTAATAATTACAGGAGCAAATGATAAATAGGACAACAACAAAGTTCAAAGTTCAGACTCTGGCTTCACTGCATTCGGGACAACCCCATATATGCTCCCCCGCATGCCGCAGCTTCCATCCAAGAGTTGTTTGCTGATAGTTCCTGTCATATGTTGGTTGTTTTCTGCCACACAGTTCGGATTTCCTGCAAGCACCTCTAATTTGCTTAGCTCATGCGGGCTCTACAGATCTACATTGTTCTTCTGTTCCTGCTCCTCGTTTTCCTGCAGCCTGTCCAATACAGCCTTAGCAATGTCCCTCTTGTCCATTGTCAGTCTGCCATTTATTTTAGCCTGTCCAGCAAGTGTATCTGCCACATCACTGCCATGTACTCCCGCATGCCAAGGGCAGTATAGCCACGTTAGGCTTGTCACAGTTGACTGGCTTAACAGAAGAACCCATTTTTTTCGAAACAAATTCATCTCAGTCTCACGAAGCATGCTCTGTGAGTCCGTCACAGTGACCACATCGTGAGCAAGTAGCCATTCCACTGTCCCCGACACAGCCTCAAGTCCCTTTCTCACGATTGATGTGCTCACTTCAGAGGCTCCCAAACCCTGTGTCACTACTCTTCTATTTTGATAGGCAACAAAACCCCAACCACTTCTGCTGTCCGGAGACAATGAACCATCTGTATATATTACAGTGTCGGAAGAGCCACAGTGATGCTGGAAGAACCACAGTGATGCTGGAAGAGCCACAGTGATGCCGGATGAGACCTTGAACCCAAAGTTCATCTGCTTCTTGTGCCCAGTCTCTACATTCACGGCCCTTCTGTATACTAACCTTTGTTAGCTGAGGTCAGTCCTGTACCCGTAAAAAGTCATCACCTTCAGGCGCCTCATCTTTAGGCACCTCATCTTTAGGCACCTCATCTAGATTGCAAAATGACTTTATTGTATCCTCGGCCTCAGCCATCCAAGATCTGCCTCGTTTGATGTGTCTTCCCTTTATCAACCCTGATGTATGCCAGCAATCCCTGATGTATGCCAGCAACCCTGATGTATGCCAGCAACCCTGATGTATGCCATTAATCCCTGATGTATGCCAGCAACCCTGATGTATGCCAGCAACCCTGATGTACGCCAGCAACCACGATGATTGCCTTTACCTGAGCATACCTGTATTTAGACCTCACACTCAGCATATCAAGCAGAAAGCTCACTATCGCCACCGGGGTATCCCTGGTGCAACCCAAGACCACTCTCACTGCCATGTCCTGTTTACCATCTACATCAATGATCTTCCACTTCTTCTAAAAAAATCATCTTGTGACATCTTTGCTGATGACTGCACAGTTTACACTAGCGGCAATGATTGTACTAACCTTGAGTCAACTCTTCAAATTGAAATAAACGAAAGCAACAACAGAATGCTCAGAAACACCAGGAAAACAAAATCCATGCTCATTACAACAATACAGAAATTAACAAATTCACCAACAACAACACTACAGCTCCACGCCGGAACTTAAAAGATAGAGAATGTTAGTGAACATAAAACTCTAGGTCTCATGATTGACCACCACCTCAGCTGGAATCATCATGTAGACAATCTAACCAAACTCAATGCACAAAAAGTTTACCAATTTACTAAAACTAAACGTTTTACTGACATAGACACCAGAAAAATATACTACATGTCACAGATACAAACACACTTGGACTACCGTTCCACAGTCTGGGATGGTTGTTCCATGTCAAACAAGAAAAGACTTTATTCACTTAAAAAAAACAAGCAGTAAAGCTTATAGATGACAGACATGCAGCATGTATTACAAATAAGGACAAACACCTTTATATTCTACCCCTCAAGAAGAAATTTCTTTTCAACAAGGCCAAGTTAATTCATGAAATTCCATCGCACAATGCTCCACCCTATCTGTGGTCATTGTTCAAATCCAACCCAAAACATAGTCAGCGCTTAAACAATTGTATTCTCCCAAAACCAAGGCTTGACATGTTTTAAAAAAAGCTTCTCTTCCTCAGCTGCCCACCTTTGGAATGCCCTACCAATTCATGTAAAACTTATAAGTAATATTCGTTCTTATAATTTCAAACTTTATCAACATCTGTTTGACATGACTGTATGCCTATCTAAGCATAGTCTAAAGTAGTTTAAAGTATGGCTTAATTGTTGTAATTTTTTCACTGCTTTTCTATAAATTTGTTAGTTTTGAAGGAATGTAAGAATGCAAGTTTATTTCATGTTGTTGCATAAATCAGAGTGCAGAGTGTATGGACATGAGATAAGTTTATTATTTATTTATGTAATCATTTAATTGTGTATTCATGATTATTATGCTCATTAACAAACGCTGAATGACTGTGACTGTGTGAAAGCTGTATGATGAAGGGCAGAATGTCAGACGGGCCTGCGTGCCCAATTCTTAACCCTTTGAAAATAAAGTATGTTCTTTTGTTAGTTCTGTACACGCTCTAGTTTGTTCAGCTGGGCATTGGAAAGGGTGAGCAGACCTAGAGCATACTCCAGTACCAGAATAATATGTTAGTGATGTGATGACTACACGCTGTAACTGGGACTTACAGTTCAAAGTAGCTGTCATAGAAGTTGATATGAACCCACTCTTTAACGGCTCCATTACTCTGTATTCTCAGTGACACCAGGGCTGTTGTGCCATGAACCAGGAAGAGTATGATACCTAGAAGCTGCATGCTTATCGTTGACATCTTTCTCTTGGCCGCTGGCGTCGCACAGAATATTACAAAAGTTTAACTTAAGCAAAGACACAATTTTGAAACAGAAACGAAGCAGAGAAATGACGAGTAGAAAAGAAAGGTGGACAAGAAGTAACTCGGAGAAGTATCTCAGAGAAGAGGAGAAGTAATTCAGAGAAAAGCATCTCAGAAAAGAGGAGACGTATCTCAGAGAAGAGGAGAAGTATCTCAGAGAAGAGAAGAAGTATCTCAGAGAAGAGGAGAAGTATCTCAGGGAAGAAGAGAAGTATCTCAGAGAAGAGGAGAAGTATCTCAGAGAAGAAGAGAAGTATCTCAGAGAAGAGGAGAAGTATCTCAGAGAAGAAGAGAAGTATCTCAGAGAAGAAGAGAAGTATCTCAGAGAATAGGAGGAGTATAGAAAGCACAAGAAATGAAAGAGAGGTGTAAACGAAGGCAAAAAATATTTACTTGGCAATTTCGTGAGATGACGTTGACACGATGATAATTTTGATGAAGTTGATAGAATGATAATTTTGATGAAGTTGATAGAATGATAATTTTGATGAAGTTGATAGAATGATAATTTTGGTGAAGTTGATACAATGATAATTTTGATGAAACTGATAGAATGATAATTTTGATGAAGTTAATACAATAATAATTTTGATGAAGTTGATAGAATGATAATTTTGATGAAGTGGAAAGTAAAGAATAAATCAGGGCAGAAACTAATAAACCACGATTTATTTTCATGACAGGATGTAGAAAGTAAGACTTTTTTCTTACTGAGAAAATAATACTTTATAGAAACTGCACAAATAATTTACCGTTTCACGTAAGGGAACCGATTAGGAAATTATGTCCTCCTACTCTGACAAATAGTACATTACTCACTTTGCTATGACACCACGTACTATGACAAGACAAGTAGTACATTACACCACGTACTATGACGAGACAAGTAGTACATTACATCACTTACTGTGACAAGATTTTAATGCTACATTTACTCTTACTGTTTCTAGAAATAGAAAATCTGCACTATCTTATAAAAAACATGGCAGAATTCCGAGGAAAAGAAACAAATAAAATTGTTAACTTTTTAAAATTGTAAATTTGATTAATTTATAGAACTCTAAACTAGAGATTATATTTTGTTTTCTCGTAATCCTTTCATTGTGTAGGAATTATTAGTCAAAATGTTTATGTTGACCAAGAACGTAAACCTACAACATCGAGAATTTCGTAGAAATGTTTTGTGAATTGTGAAATCTAGTTAATTATTCTAGTTGATAAATTAGAAAATGACACTGTCACATTCATGTAAAACATTACACTTTTGTAATAATCTGTTGTAATACCTGTATTTCTACATTCCTGTAAGGTTTGAAGGAAAAATTGATTGAAATACCTTGGTCATGTCCTTATATAGAGATGCACCGCTTTGCCCGCTGCGACCACCAGAAGGAAGCAAGATAACAGAAATACTTTCTACACAAATGATTTCTTTCCTGACCCCCACAGAATGTTGCAGAAATTCATACGACCCGCGCTATCTCGACGTAGATTTGGGAAGAGCTTTGCCTCGCTTTCGCCCTCGCAGCACACCTGGTGAAATTTAGATCAGTGTGAAGGTCCACAGCTCCAGGTAAAGGTTAGAAGAAAGTGGTCGGCTGCCTGGATACTGCGGGTGCCCTGGACCGCGGCTGAAAGTATGTTCACTTTCCAGATAAGTTTCTACCCAGACGCCACTCTCCATAGTAAATGCACGGCTCTTATAGGCGCAGCTGTGTTTGGGTCTCAGAGTAAGCCGCTAAATATGTTGACTGTGTTTGGGCACAGCTGTAGCGTATGTACGGCTTACTCTAAGGCGCTGGCGCAAGTTGGGAAAAAGTGAAGATTTTTTTTTTTTTTCGGTTAGAAGAAACAGAAAGTTTTCTTTCTCTTCTCCTTGAAATTTTTTCGAAAGAAATGATTTCATGTGAATATTTATATATTTTCATAAGTAATTTTTTTAAAAAGTGGGAAATTATTTCACTGGTGTGGAGTTATGCTAAAGCTGTCGTGGCTTTGAAGAAAATGTTGGCAAATCTGCCTTATTTCAGTCGGAAAAAAAGACAGGCTGAGAGAGTTCTGGTGTTGTCTGAACATTTATGTTAAATTTACGTCTCCTTCAGGCCAACCAGACCTAAAGCTGTCACTCTCTTTCCTCAACCGCCCACTGTCCCAGCCGTTCTAACTGTGGTCCAGTGTGATTGTTCAAAGTGTCCGACTAACCAATCAGATTTCTTCTGTAGGTCATGCTGTCTAGCCAGGCGTAATAAGACTTGTAGGTTAGTCTGCGATCAGACGACATCTAGAAGTCTTCGGTTACATCGATCTGCTGTGTCTACCCTGGGCAGTGTTACATCTCAACAGGGCCATCTTGGGGGGGGGGGGGGGGAATTGTGCTTATAGATTACATTGATTACATTGATAACTTTGATTACATTGATTACATTGATAAACAAGGAGTTTATTGTTACAATTTGGACTGACTGAAACTAGACGGATCAACAATTCACTAGAAAAGCCAAACTGTGCAGACATTGTGGTCAGTTCATCCAAAGCAGCGAGAAGGCCCTGGCACTGTCCAATCTTACGGTTTGATTGACCTCATTGTCTGTGAGCGCAACAGAAGGTCTGTGATGACACACGGCGAAAGTTTGGGCTAGACAGATCATGTCAGTTTACACAGTCAGAGCAAAGACCAGAAACAAAATGTTGAATCTTATCAACAGCACTTGTAGCAGACTTGCCACTTTTGTTGGTGCTGTTGGTGTTGTTGGTGCTGTTGGTGTTGTTGGTGCTGTTGGTGTTGTTGGTGTTGTTGGTGCTGTTGTTGGTACTGGCGTTGTTGTTCTTGTATTTCTTGATAACCATGAAAGGATACTCTTTTTTTTATTTGTAACTGACAGAATTGCCAAAATCTTTTAACGTGAGCTTGAAACTGAGTGTGAGATAAGCCATTGCGTTATGCATTCACTTCATACATTTACTTCATGCATTCACTTCATGCATTCACTTCATGCATTTACTTCATGCATTCACTTCATACATTTACTTCATGCATTCACTTCATGCATTTACTTCATGTATTCACTTCATGCTGTACCGAGAAAACAAATTTCCACGATCCGTGGAATTTTTTATCAGATCTGTTGTTTTTCCTTTTTCTTGTGCCAGGCAATTAGTCTCTCCTCCTCCTCCTTCGTCGTCGTCTTCTTCTTCTTCTTCTTCTTCTCTCATTCCTTGTGTTTGCCTGTGATGATTATCTTTCATTCCTAGACTTGTCCAAGTCTTCTTAACTCGTTCCATAACAAAGACATTGGATTCTTATCATTAAGGAAAGTCTTCTCCGCCAGGTTACTGTCACAATTCTTATTGGTATTTCTTTCCATTCGGAACATCATATAAAACTAACGGATCATCTTTTACTTAGTTTGTGGCTGATGTCCTCGGGTGTCTGTCTGGCCAACTGATAAATAAACTTTGATCAGTTCGGCTGAAAGAGTGAAAGATATACAGCGGGTATTTTTAATAACTGCAAGGTTTTTGTCAAGAGCGATAATTCATGTTAGAAGGCAAAGCTGCGCTGGCAACATAACCCGCATTAGTTCTCAAACAGTCCAGGCAATCTTTTAGTCCGGCCTGAGATGAGCGCTGAATCCGCGAGCAAGTTTCAAGTATCTGAGGAGATTCTAGTTCTTTGAATCTTCCTTGCCGATCCATTTCTAGAAATCCTCACACATCGTCCTTGTGCTAGGAGAATATATTTTACGGTCCCGTGAAGTACTTACATGTGATTAAAAAACTGTCAGTAAAAGCAGAAAATATCCACCTCCAAGACCCTGCTTACTATGTATTGTGTACACGGATGTACGTTTAGTGAAGAAAAAGAAAAAAAATATTACTTCACGTAAAAACAATATTCGACATAAAAAGAAGTACTTCACATAAAAACAATATTCCACATAAAAAAGAAGTACTTCACATAAAAACAATATTCCACATAAAAAGAAGTACTTCACATAAAAACAATATTCCACATAAAAAAGAAGTACTTCACATAAAAACAATATTCCACATAAACAGAAGTACTTCACATAAAAACAATATTCCACATAAAAAAGAAGTACTTCACATAAAAACAATATTCCACATAAAAAGAAGTACTTCACACAAAATACCAGTATTTCATATTAAAAACAAAAAACGGTCTCGAAGGCGCAGGACAAGCTAAAGCGGAGGTGGTGAGAAACAAAACGGACGGGCCTCTCAGTACAATAGTTTCTTCGGGTACACACATCATTTGATATTCCGACCTCGAACATGTTTTGTTCTGTACGTAGGCCGTACAAGATTTTGTTTCCCCCAAACTCCAGAAAATGTAAGCAAGAGGTCATATTCCACTTGTAGTGTGTGTTCTGGGGCTCAGTTCACGTGTACTCGTTGAATTTCAGTCCATTTTTTACCCACTCAAATTTGGGCCAAAAAGTTTAAGACAGCTTGGACAAAACGAGGTCGGAGAGACCTTACGTTAGAACGTTTATCCTACTATCATGCTATCATGAATATCTCCTGATATTTATCCGGAAACCACCCATAAGCTTATCATGAGGACTCGTGGAGATGAACTTGCAAATTTCTGTGTACAAAGGAGAAAGATTGGAAGTCTGTTTCCTGAGGGACACGTGGAGGGTGGCACCCGGGCTCGTGAACAGCTGTTGTGGCGGCACTGGGGTCCATGGTTGTATCAAGTGAATACCAGGGTCATGTCAACGTTTGGAGGCGGTTGCGAGAGAGAGAGAGAGAGAGAGAGAGAGAGAGAGAGAGTGGTGCCAGTCAGAAGAGTTTTCATGTAGAGGTAGAGTCTGATAATGGAAAGTTTCTTTAAGTGTTCAAAAACTGTTTACGGATCTATAGCTACTTAGTCAGTAAATCAATCAATCACTCAATCAGTCTGTCAATTACTCAGTCAATCTGCAGTCTGTCAATCAATCAATCACTCAATCAGTCTGTCAATTACTCAGTCAATCTGCAGTCTGTCAATCAATCAATCACTCAATCAGTCTGTCAATTACTCAGTCAATCTGCAGTCTGTCATTCACTCACTCAAGCAATTAATCAGTCTTTAGCCAGACTACCACTCAATCAGGCAATCAGTCCATCTGTCAGCCAGTTTCCCCGTCACTTAGTTAATCAGTCCATCAGTCACTCAGTCTGTCAGAAAATTACAGTCATTCTGTCAATGAGCCAGTCACTCAGCTATCTGTCATGCATCCACTAAGCCAATCATTCTGTCAGTCAGTCAGTCACTCAGCCAGTCAATCACACAATCAGGGAATCAGTTAGTCAGTCAGTCAATCAATCATTTTGTCAGTCTATCACTCAGTCAGTCACCAAGTCAGTCCGCCAGTTACTCAGTCAATCACTCACTCAGTCACTCATTTTGTCATCCATTCCTTTACTTACTTAGCAAGTATAGTCACCCTGGTACCTTCAGCAAGCCTTTTATTGCACTAACAACAAAATCGATGTACTGTGAATGATTTCACCAATTCTGTGATGGTTTACAATGTCCTTCTACTCTTAACATGACATTTAACATGACACGTAACACAAAACTGAACATGGCGTTTAACATGACACTTAACATGAGACGTATCACTAAGTTTAACATGAACTTAACATGAGACGTATCACTAAGTTTAACATGAACTTAACATGAGACGTATCACTAAGTTTAACATGAACTTAACTTGACACGTATCACTAAGTTTAACATGAACTTAACATGAGACGTATCACTAAGTTTGACATGACACTTAACTTGACACGTATCACTAAGTTAACATGACACTTAACATGAGACGTATCACTAAGTTTAACATGACACTTAACATGAGACGTATCACTAAGTTTAACATGACACTTAACATGAGACGTATCACTAAGTTTAACATGACACTTAACATGAGACGTATCACTAAGTTTAACATGACACTTAACATGAGACGTATCACTAAGTTTAACATGACACTTAACATGAGACGTATCACTAAGTTTAACATGACACTTAAGTTGACACGTATCACTAAGTTTAACATGACACTTAAGTTGACACGTATCACTAAGTTTAACATGACACTTGCGTCTCCAGACTCTTTCACCCTAAGCAGAGATGACATGTTAAAATCTTTACCTCCTACATTTCAGGAAGATATTAATGTTTGCTGGACTCAGAAAGTGTCCAAACTGAAACAGCAAACGTAACTAGCCCAATAAAAGTGATAGATCACCGAACAGAACACATAACTAGAGCTAAAAAAAACACAGTAGAGAAAACACTTGAGACGTCAGAGTTCTATCTCAAGTGTTTTGTTGCCTGCTTGTCAGGTCTAGCAGCACTTACTGTGTTCTATCGTATTACACTGGGCTAGCCTTTTTTTCAGTTTGAAAAATGTGTACCTTCATCTCACGAAGGGCTTTGTTCGTTCAGTTTCTAGGACAGTGACCTGGTGTGATATGTGTACACTGTGTACACATACTAGTGATGTCTAGGAGTTTAGTCTGTCTGTTGTGTGTGGCTGGTACTATTGATGTCTGGGAGTTTAGTCTGTCTGCGGTGTGTGACTGGTACTATTGATGTCTGGGAGTTTAGTTTGTCTGTTGTGTATGGTTGGTACTGGTGATGTCTAGGAGTTTAGTGTGTCTGTTATGTGTGAGTGGTGCTAGTGATGTCTGGGAGTTTAGTTTGTCTGTTGTGTATGGTTGGTACTGGTGATGTCTGGGAGTTTAGTTTGTCTGTTGTGTGTGGCTGGTACTGGTGATGTCTGGGAGTTTAGTTTGTCTGTTGTGTGTGGCTGGTACTAGTGATGTCTGGGAGTTTAGTTTGTCTGTTGTGTGTGGCTGGTACTGGTGATGTCTGGGAGTTTAGTTTGTCTGTTGTGTGTGGCTGGTACTAGTGATGTCTGGGAGTTTAGTTTGTCTGTTGTGTATGGTTGGTACTGGTGATGTCTAGGAGTTTAGTGTGTCTGTTATGTGTGAGTGGTGCTAGTGATGTCTGGGAGTTTAGTTTGTCTGTTGTGTGTGGTTGGTACTGGTGATGTCTGAGAGTTTAGTTTGTCTGTTGTGTATGGTTGGTACTGGTGATGTCTGGGAGTTTAGTTTGTCTGTTGTGTATGGTTAGTACTAGTGATGTCTAGGAGTTTAGTCCGTCTTTGGTATCTGTTTGGCTACACACAAACATACAAACACAACAAATATAGCCAGCAGAAACAACGGTAGACAAGATAACAGAAAATTGACAAGACAAATTTTATAGCTTCTTATTTCTCGTCCAGTGTTGATATTTAGTTCACAAAAGTACCGAATATTTATATTGTTTACTTTCTGGCAGAGATAGTGTTTAACTTTTGTTGCTTTTGTGAAGGATTCAAACTTTATGTGACAGACATGAGATTACGGGTCGCAGAGGATAAGGGAAATAACTATCTTCGCGCTAGCGCTGCGGTATTTGGTATATGTGAGTTCAGAGTTTTGGTTCTTGTGGAACTTGGTTCTATAGGTCAGTGGTTTCCAGACTGGGTATGTGGGTTGTTGGGGTAGCAAGTATAGATGTAAGTGTACCATACTAGAGACGTTTAAATGATGATGGGGGAGTGTAAGAGGATGACGTGGGAAGGGGGGGGAGGGAGTATGGGAAAAACTGTCACTGATTTACGGGTCGGCTAGCTGAACAAAATTTGGTTATCACTGATACAGCCCACAATAATGTTTACAGCGCTTTTGTTCAAGTGGCTACAGAGGTTGGACGGTTGCCTGGGGCTTCGCACCAACCTTAGCTTGTGTATTATCGAACTAAAGCTAATGGGCCAACAAACTAAAACCAGTGGACCAGTGAGATAAAGCCAGTGGACCATCAAGCTAAAGCTGTTTTTAGCAGCGAAATAAAGTTAGCGGGCATGTGGAATAAAGCTAGTGTACCAGAGAACTAAAGTCAGTGGGCCAGTGATTCTAAGGACTGTAATAGCCGGAGGTTGGATGGGGGATACGCTCTCCACTCCAATTAAATGTCTCCATGACCTGTCTCAAATAGCCTCTGACAGTCCAAGTCCAGCTCCTGACCTTCTCGTGGCGGAACTGTTTAAACTGGCAGGAGAAGGGACGAAAGGCGAATACCTGGTGCCTGAAACCCAGACGCTTTGGGTAGACGAGCCTTGTATCAATATTTCCCCCAGTCTTGTATCAATATTTCCCCCAGCCTTGTATCAATATTTCCCCTAGCCTTGTATCAATATTTCCCCCAGCCTTGTATCAATATTTCCCCCAGTCTTGTATCAATATTTCCCCTAGCCTTGTATCAATATTTCCCCCAGCCTTGTATCAATATTTCCCCTAGTCTTGTATCAATATTTCCCCCAGCCTTGTATCAATATTTCCCCCAGCCTTGTATCAATATTTCCCCCAGCCTTGTATCAATATTTCCCCTAGCCTTGTATCAATATTTCCCCCAGCCTTGTATCAATATTTCCCCCAGCCTTGTATCAATATTTCCCCTAGCCTTGTATCAATATTTCCCCTAGCCTTGTATCAATATTTTTCTCCCAAGTCGTAAACTGCATGGAAAACTTTCTGCCACCGGCCCGTGATTTACGAGTGGAGGTCAAACACAAACGCAAGAAAGCCAATCTGGCAATAAATAATCGGCTCCGAATATTCAAATAGAAAATCCACCATCTTAGAAATAAATTAAACTTGATTTTTACACTTGTGTTACATGCGCTAATCTGTGTGGAGAAAACATGGAAAAACTGATAAGGGTGTGTACAACCTGCTCAAAAGATTTGAGCGCGAAGCTTCCAGAAGGTTTGTGTGTATTACGGCTAAGGATACAAATGAATATTTAAGGATATACTAGATTAAGTGACAAAATATAAATTGTATTGTACCTAAGCTGTCAAACACTTCTGGGGTTATGACGTGTCAGTATAACCCAAGAACTTTTAAGTTTAAGAGTTGACGAATATAAAAGATGAAAATTTTGATAATAATGAGAGAGTGACACTTCTGGGGATCCGAGAACCTAACGGTCAGCACGCTGCTAGTCACTGTCAGAATGTCACTTGTGTTCTAAACTGTTACATGCGTGGTGATGACTTTGTAAAATGTCACATTCTGAGAAAGTACCGTTCTTATCAGCTGCGATGTGTTGGTCCTCTTCGATCGACGTGAAACCAATGGCATATAACTCTTGTAAGCTTCCACAAGAGTTCCACAAATGATAAAAATATCATTGTCATACAGGGGTCAACGACAGAGTCACAGGGGTCAACAACAGAGTCATAGGGGTCAATGACAGAGTCACAGGGGGTCAACGACAGACTCAAAGAGGGTCAACGACAGAGTCACAGGGGGTCAACGACAGAGTCAGTCAAAACATGGACGGCGATCTTGGTCCAACGTTTTAGAGGTTATGTTCAAAACAGGAACAAAGTTCAACAAATCCGCGTCACAAATGCCAAAGGTCAAATTCCGGTCGAGGTCCGGTCAACAGTGTCCAAAATAATTAACAAGAAAGTAATGAATAAGAAAATAATTAACAAGAAAATAATTAACAAGGAAATAATTAACAAGGAAATAATTAACAAGAAAATAATTAACAAGAAAATAATTAATACGAAAATAATTAACAAGAAAATAATTAATACGAAAATAATTAACAAGGGAATAACTAACAAGGAAATAATTAACAAGGAAAAAATTAACAAGGAAATAATTAAGAAGGAAAAAATTAACAAGGAAATAATTAACAAGGAAATAATTAACAAGGAAATAACTAACAAAGCAAAGTGAAAACTCGGCCTGGGCTCCACAGATCTTGACCTCTTAGAGTGACAGTACTGTCCTGGATTATTAAATAATCCTGGCCGGCCAGAACACAAAGTCTCTCTAGAGTTGCTCTAATCTAGTGCTTCCAGATAACGGTCAGTAAACTAGACTATTCTTACATCTTTCACAGATAGAACAACCGACTTTACTTCCAGATTAGCGGTCAGTAAACTGGACTATTCTTACATCTTTCACAGATAGAACAACCGACTTTACTTCCAGATTAGCGGTCAGTAAACTGGACTATTCTTACATCTTTCACAGATAGAACAACCGACTTTACTTCCAGATTAGCAGTCAGTAAACTGGAATATTCTTACATCTTTCACAGATAGAACAACCGACTTTACTTCCAGATTAGCGGTCAGTAAACTGGACTATTCTTACATCTTTTACAGATAGAACAACCGACTTTACTTCCAGATTAGCGGTCAGTAAACTGGACTATTCTTACATCTTTCACAGATAGAACAACCGACTTTACTTCCAGGTTAGTGGTCAGTAAACTGGGCTATTCTTACATCTTTCACAGATTTTTTGACGTTTCTTCCTCCAACCTCCTGACCCTGACCGTATTTATCTCTGGCCTTGAGAATGTCTCCCAGGTGTTAGAAGATGACCTGGTTTTGTTTCGTAGCTTGGAATCCACAGTTTTAATTTGCACAGAAAAGCTTTCCAAAACAGGCATGGAGTAACTTTCCGGAAATAGAACCCAAAATCACGTGGAACAAAAATAAAACAAAACAAAAAAGACAAAGATGTCATAGCTTACCGTAAAAGTTATAAGATGTGATGTCTTTGATTACTGTAAATTACAGTATTCATTTCTGCTCACCTTTTCGGCCATTCTTTTGTACACGTCACAAACAACGTAATGACCATTTGACGCATATCGAAGATCCGCATATCGAGGACTCCAGATGTTACGGGGCATAAAGGGACACTATCCATATTTTTACTCTTCTGTAGCTCCTCTGTCAGAATGTCACTTGTGTTCTAAACTGTTACATGCGTGGTGATGACTTTGTAAAATGTCACATTCTGAGAAAGTACCGTTCTTATCAGCTGCGATGTGTTGGTCCTCTTCGATCGACGTGAAACCAATGGCATATAACTCTTGTAAGCTTCCACAAGAGTTCCACAAATGATAAAAATATCATTGTCATACAGGGGTCAACGACAGAGTCACAGGGGTCAACAACAGAGTCATAGGGGTCAATGACAGAGTCACAGGGGGTCAACGACAGACTCAAAGAGGGTCAACGACAGAGTCACAGGGGGTCAACGACAGAGTCAGTCAAAACATGGACGGCGATCTTGGTCCAACGTTTTAGAGGTTATGTTCAAAACAGGAACAAAGTTCAACAAATCCGCGTCACAAATGCCAAGGTCAAATTCCGGTCGAGGTCCGGTCAACAGTGTCCAAAATAATTAACAAGAAAATAATTAACAAGAAAATAATTAACAAGAAAATAATTAACAAGAAAATAATTAATACGAAAATAATTAACAAGAAAATAATTAACAAGAAAATAATTAATACGAAAATAATTAACAAGAAAATAATTAATACGAAAATAATTAACAAGGGAATAACTAACAAGGAAATAATTAACAAGGAAAAAATTAACAAGGAAATAATTAAGAAGGAAAAAATTAACAAGGAAATAATTAACAAGGAAATAATTAACAAGGAAATAACTAACAAAGCAAAGTGAAAACTCGGCCTGGGCTCCACAGATCTTGACCTCTTAGAGTGACAGTACTGTCCTGGATTATTAAATAATCCTGGCCGGCCAGAACACAAAGTCTCTCTAGAGTTGCTCTAATCTAGTGCTTCCAGATAACGGTCAGTAAACTAGACTATTCTTACATCTTTCACAGATAGAACAACCGACTTTACTTCCAGATTAGCGGTCAGTAAACTGGACTATTCTTACATCTTTCACAGATAGAACAACCGACTTTACTTCCAGATTAGCGGTCAGTAAACTGGACTATTCTTACATCTTTCACAGATAGAACAACCGACTTTACTTCCAGATTAGCAGTCAGTAAACTGGAATATTCTTACATCTTTCACAGATAGAACAACCGACTTTACTTCCAGATTAGCGGTCAGTAAACTGGACTATTCTTACATCTTTTACAGATAGAACAACCGACTTTACTTCCAGATTAGCGGTCAGTAAACTGGACTATTCTTACATCTTTCACAGATAGAACAACCGACTTTACTTCCAGGTTAGTGGTCAGTAAACTGGGCTATTCTTACATCTTTCACAGATTTTTTGACGTTTCTTCTTCCAACCTCCTGACCCTGACCGTATTTATCTCTGGCCTTGAGAATGTCTCCCAGGTGTTAGAAGATGACCTGGTTTTGTTTCGTAGCTTAGAATCCACAGTTTTAATCTGCACAGAAAAGCTTTCCAAAACAGGCATGGAGTAACTTTCCGGAAATAGAACCCAAAATCACGTGGAACAAAAATAAAACAAAACAAAAAAGACAAAGATGTCATAGCTTACCGTAAAAGTTATAAGATGTGATGTCTTTGATTACTGTAAATTACAGTATTCATTTCTGCTCACCTTTTCGGCCATTCTTTTGTACACGTCACAAACAACGTAATGACCATTTGACGCATATCGAAGATCCGCATATCGAGGACTCCAGATGTTACGGGGCATAAAGGGACACTATCCATATTTTTACTCTTCTGTAGCTCCTCTGTCTATAAAATTAACTCCATTCTCATCAATGTCCTACAAGATGGACACGTGGGCCACTCTTTAAGATAGAAAAATCACTTTTTAACGTTACAAAAGAAAAATGACAACATGAAAACAGCTTTTGTTTTTCTTTCTTGTTTTCACAGGGAAAAGAAACAACTGACACAACAAAGAAAGGAAAGTTTAGACTGTCCAGAGATATGAGAGAGATTCGTGAGTTCCAGGACCATTTCCTGCAAAACTTTTGCTTCGAGCGAGAAATTAAGAGAGCATCTCCGGGCTTTATGACTTCATCTGGCTGACTGTGAGGACAACTTCTAACTTAATCTGGCTGACTGTGAGGACAACTTCTAACTTAATCTGGCTGACTGTGAGGACAACTTCTAACTTAATCTGGCTGACGGTGAGGACAACTTCTAACTTAATCTGGCTGACTGTGAGGACAACTTCTAACTTAATCTGGCTGACTGTGAGGACAACTTCTAACTTAATCTGGCTGACTGTGAGAACAACTTCTAGCTTAATCTGGCTGACTATGAGAACAACTTCTAACTTAATCTGGCTGACTATGAGAACAACTTCTAACTTAATCTGGCTGACTATGAGAACAACTTCTAACTTAATCTGGCTGACTATGAGAACAACTTCTAGCTTAATCTGGCTGACTGTGAGAACAACTTCTAACTTAATCTGGCTGACTATGAGAACAACTTCTAACTTAATCTGGCTGACTATGAGAACAACTTCTAGCTTAATCTGGCTGACTATGAGAACAACTTCTAGCTTAATCTGGCTGACTGTGAGGACAATTTCTAACTTAATCTGGTTGACTATGAGAACAACTTCTAACTTAATCTGGCTGACTGTGAGGACAACTTCTAACTTAATCTGGCTGACTGTGAGGACAATTTCTAACTTAATCTGGCTGACTGTGAGGACATCTTCTAACTTAATCTGGCTGACTGTGAGGACAACTTCTAACTTAATCTGGCTGACTGTGAGGACAATTTCTAACTTAATCTGGCTGACTGTGAGGACATCTTCTAACTTAATCTGGCTGACTGTGAGGACATTTTATAACTTATTCTGGCTGACTGTGAGGACATCTTCTAACTTCATCTGGCTGACTGTGAGGACAACTTCTAACATAATCTGGCTGACTGTGAGGACAACTTCTAACATAATCTGGCTGACTGTGAGGACAACTTCTAACATAATCTGGCTGACTGTGAGGACAACTTCTAACTGAATCTGGCTGACTGTGAGGACAACTTCTAACTGAATCTGGCTGACTGTGAGGACAACTTCTAACTTAATCTGGCTGACTGTGAGGACAACTTCTAACATAATCTGGCTGACTGTGAGGACAACTTCTAACATAATCTGGCTGACTGTGAGGACAATTTCTAACTTAATCTGGCTGACTGTGAGGACAATTTCTAACTTAATCTGGCTGACTGTGAGGACAACCTCTAACATATTCTGGCTTACTGTGAGGACATCTTCTAACATATTCTGGCTGACTGTGAGGACAATTTCTAACATAATCTGGCTGACTGTGAGACAACTTCTAACATAATCTGGCTGACTGTGAGGACAACTTCTAACATAATCTGGCTGACTGTGAGGACAACTTCTAACTTAATCTGGCTGACTGTGAGGACAACTTCTAACTGAATCTGGCTGACTGTGAGGACAACTTCTAACATAATCTGGCTGACTGTGAGGACAACTTCTAACTTAATCTGGCTGACTGTGAGGACAACTTCTAACTTAATCTAGCTGACTGTGAGGACAACTTCTAACTTAATCTGGCTGACTGTGAGGACAACTTCTAACTGAATCTGGCTGACTGTGAGGACAATTTCTAACTTAATCTGGCTGACTGTGAGGACATCTTCTAACATATTCTTTCTGACTGTGAGGACATTTTGTAACTTATTCTGGCTGACTGTGAGGACAACGTCTAACTTAATCTGGCTGAGTGATCTTAGACGAAGGTTAGTTACATTAGGGCGATCTAGTTAGCTGAAAAGTTAGGCGCTCGGTTTACTAATTCGATGGTACCAGTCTCTACAGTAACATAATATCCATCAGCTTAGGTTCACACTCAGAGTAGACTGTCTACCCTTCAGCCATCTTTCCCACAATTCCTCTATCCCCGGACTTCACGTGATCATACCACAATCTCGAACGACCTCTACCCCGGAAGTAACACTGAAGACAGTCACACAAGGGCGACAATTACCCTCGTCTATATATAAAGACGATTACCTCTCTTATTCTGGAACATACCCAACCTCTAAAAACTGGTAGCAGAGAAATCGTGCCAGGCATGATACTGACCACATCACACTTTCATGTGCAGATGGTCGTGAAAATACAGGCCTAACACCGTATCCCCAATATGTTTTAATGGCGTGGAAACGGGGAGTTTTTTTTTTTTTTAATCACATTTTTGGCAATAAATTCTAAAAGTTAAAAAATCTGTGTAGACATTTTAAAAAACCAATATACAGTAAAATAGAAGTACAGTACAACATATTAAAGCATGTACTTTATTCAGTACAACATATTAAAGCATGTACTCTATTCAGTACAACATATTAAAGCATGTACTTTATTCAGTACAACATATTAAAAAAGTATGTACTTTATTCAGTACAACATATTAAAGCATGTACTTTATTCAGTACAACATATTAAAGCATGTACTTTATTCAGTACAACATATTAAAGCATGTACTTTATTCTTTGACATTATCTGAGGATCTATCTGTCAACTTTTATTTACTTAAACATTCAACATCAGCTCAGTGCGTGTTTGCTGTATACAACAAACATCAGGAAAAGTAGACACGAAAAGTTTGTTTGGTTATGTTTACCTTCAGCCTCTTCTACATACACTCAACACTACGTAAGCTAGATAAACACACACACACACATAATACATAGTGCACAGGGTGAAGAAGAAGAAGAAGAAGATAAACAAAAGGTCTTTAATTTGAAACTTTAATCTTTCAAATTTCACTCTGTTCCTTGCAGTCATCCTCACGATTAGACGCAGATATAGCACATATAGTGGTTGTACCTGTACAGAGAATATATGGACATATAGTTGTTGAACCTGTACAGAGAATATATGGACATATAGTTGTTGAACCTGTACAGAGAATATATTGACATATAGTTGTTGAACATGCACAGAGAATATACGGACATATAGTTGTTGTACCTGTACAGAGAATATATGGACATATAGTGCTTGTACCTGTACAGAGAATATATGGACATATAGTGCTTGTACCTGTACAGAGAATATACGACCTCAAACATATAGTTGCAAAACTGTACACTAGTGTTTCCCAAAGTGCCCTATAACTCCAAAACTTGTGGTCATTAGAAGGGACCAGAGAGAGAGAGAGAGAGAGAGAGAGAGGGGGGGTGGCTAAAGAGTCAGTGGGGGGACAGTGGAATAAAACGGGGCAGTGGGGGGGGGCTTTATGGAAAACAAAGCAGCAGACGGGAGGGGGGGGGGAAGGGGCAGTAATACCTTCATCTTAAAGTCCAAAGGGTTTGATGGCAGGCGCTTCAAGATCTCAATCGAAGGTAAAGATCCTTTAATTAATTGGCTAGGTGATGTAAAGATCCTTTAAATAACTGCGGCCAAGGAATGTAAAGATCCTTTAATTAACTGTCACCAGGGAATATAAAGATCCCTTAATTAACTGTGGGCAGGGAATATGTAGGCCGGCCAGTAGAACGACATAGTACCTATCACTAGCGGAACATCGTCTCTGAGAGTACAGAATAAACAATGTCACCAACGCCAAAAGTAAAAAAAAGAAATATTGACATTATAGTGTAGACCGTATAATGTTGACAATATAGTGCAGACAGTAGTGTTGACAATATAGTACAGAAATCATACTGTACACAAAACAGAGTAGAAATATAGTGTAGACAGTATAGTGTTGACAATATAGTATAGGCATCATAGTGTAGACAAAATAGTGGAGACAACATAGTGTAGACAATATAGTGTAGACAATCTGGAACGTGGATTTATAGCAGCACCAGACAATCAGTAGCAGCCACTCTGTCTTTTGTATGAAAAAATCTTTTCAAACGAAGCCGTGAAACCTTCTAGGCTGCTTGAACATTTGAAGAAAATGAATTCCGATAATAGATTAGACAAAAATTTAGCATATTTTCAGTCACCTTGAGAGAACTTTCAGGAGTGGAAAACTGTAGGATATCTGTTTGGTGGCAATTTGCAAAAATTCCAGTGACGGTTTGCATACATCACACAGTATTTCTTTGCTGATTGCTAGATCTGTTAAACCTCATACAGCATTTCATTGCTGATTGCTAGATCTGGTAAACCTCATACAGCATTTCATTGCTGATTGCTAGATCTGGTAAACCTCATACAATATTTCATTGCTGATTCTTAGATCTCGTAAATAAATAAAGAAATAAGACGCAAATGCAGAGAAGCAAAGGAAGTGTGGTTAAATGAACAGTGCAGACAGATAGAGGACTCTCATAATAAAGACAGCAAAAACATCCACAAACGAATTAGTGAACTCACAGGCAGGAAAACAAAATATACCACAGGATGCCTGAAATCGAAAGAAGGTAAATTGTTAATGGGAAAAGAAGACATTGTGGACAGGTGGACAGAGTTTATCGGTGAGCTATATGGAGGAGAAAGACCAGAATTAACACCAGATACTGAAAACTATGATGGACCACCAATACTTGAAGATGAAATCATAGATCCCATCAAACACATGAAGAAACGAAGAGCAACTGGGCCTGATAATATAACAATAGAAGAAATAGAGGCACTAGAGGAGACAGGAAATAAAAATAATAACCAAGTTACTAAATGACATTTACAACAGTGGTTATATTCCCAGTGACTTGCTTAAATTCACGTTTATAGCACTACCAAAGAAACCAGGTGCAAAGGAATGTGATGACCACCGGACTATCAGCCTTTCATGTCACATAACGAAGCTACTTCTGAGAATCATTATGAGAAGAACAAAGAAAATGATAAAAATGGAAATAGCAGATGAACAGTTTGGATTTGTTGAAGGAAAGGGAACACACAATGCCGTTTATGCTTTATGAACACTAAGAGCTTTAGAAGTTCAGAAAGATCTCTAATTATGCTTCATTGATTACACCAAGGCATTCGACAAGGTGAAACATAATGAAATGATTAAAATGCTTGAAGACATCAATATAGACGGCAAAGACCTGAGGATTGTAAAACACCTATACTGGCAGCAAGAAGCAGCAATTCGAGTTGAAAATAGAATTGGAAAATATCAACCTATAAAACAAGGGGTGCGACAAAGATGTGTACTATCTCCAGACCTTTTTTCTCTGTATAGCGAGAATATTCTAAGAATGAACATCACAGAACCAGGCATAAAAATTGGAAGATACAATATTAACAACCTTCGGTATGCTGACGACACAGTACTGATAGCTGAGAACCAACAAGACCTGCAAAATCTCTTGGATAAAGTCGCAAAAGAAAGTGAACAGAAAGGCTTTACTTTGAACATAAAAAAGACAGAGACTATGGTTATATCTAAGAAACAGAATCCACCAGCATGCAGTATAAAATTAAACGGAACTATTCTAAAGCAGGTGCAAACATTCAAATACCTTGGAGCAGTAATAACGTCAGATGGGAAATACAGAACAGAAATTAGGAACACAATAGGCCAAGCAAAGACTGCATTTCAGAGAATGAGAAACATATTAGCTAACACATCTTTATCAATGAATGTTAGAAAACGAGTCCTAAAATGCTATATTGAACCTATCTTGTTATATGGAAGTGAATCAGGTCTGCACAAAAATCATTGAAAGCAGCAGAAATGTAGTTTATTAGAAGAATGTTGCGAATCCCCTGGATATCAAAAATAACTAATAAAGAATGTATGAGAAGAGCTGGAGAGACAAAAAAATCTTGTCAAAAAGATAAGAGAGAGAGACAATGTACTTTCATAGGACATGCAATGTGAAAAGGGGGCATTGAAAATATTATAACAACAGAAAAAAAAGAAGGAAAAGATCAAGACGAAGAGAAATGATACTGGACAGTCTGACGGAATGGTGTGAGAGGAGATCACCAACTGAACTGATGGCCTGCATGAAGGATCGTGTACTCTGGAGAAGCATAATAGCCAACTCCAGTCGGTAAGGCACCTGATTTTGATGATGATGAGATCTCGTAAGCTTCATACAATATTTCATTGCTGACTGCTAGATCTAGTAAGCCTAATATAGTATTTCATTGCTGACTGCTAGATCTGGTAAACCTCATATAATATTTCATTGTTGACTGCTAGATCTGGTAAACTTCTTACAATATTTCATTGCTGATTGCTCGATTTGTTAAGCCTCATACAATATTTCACTGATGATTGCTAGATCTAGTAAACCTCATACAATATTTTATTTCTGATTGCTAGATCTGGTAAACTTCATAGAATATTTAATTGCTGATTGCTAGATCTAGTAAACCTCATACAATATTTAATTGCTGATTGCTAGATCTAGTAAACCTCATACAATATTTAATTGCTGATTGCTAGATCTAGTAAACCTCATACAATATTTAATTGCTGATTGCTAGATCTAGTAAACCTCATACAATATTTAATTGCTGATTGCTAGATCTAGTAAACCTCATACAATATTTAATTGCTGATTGCTAGATCTAGTAAACCTTATACAATATTTAATTGCTGATTGCTAGATCTGATAAACTTCATAGAATATTTAATTGCTGATTGCTAGATCTAGTAAACCTTATACAATATTTAATTGCTGATTGCTAGATCTGATAAACTTCATAGAATATTTAATTGCTGATTGCTAGATCTAGTAAACCTTATACAATATTTTATTTCTGATTGCTAGATCTGATAAACTTCATAGAATATTTAATTGCTGATTGCTAGATCTGGTAAACCTCATAGAATATTTAATTGCTGATTGTTAGATCTGGTAAACCTCATAGAATATTTAATTGCTGATTGCTAGATCTGATAAACTTCATAGAATATTTAATTGCTGATTGTTAGATCTGGTAAACCTCATAGAATATTTAATTGCTGATTGCTAGATCTGGTAAACCTCATAGAATATTTAATTGCTGATTGCTAGATCTGATAAACTTCATAGAATATTTAATTGCTGATTGCTAGATCTAGTAAACCTTATACAATATTTAATTGCTGATTGTTAGATCTGGTAAACCTCATACACTATTTCATTGCTAATTGCTAGATCTGGTAAATCGCATACAACTGAAGAACAACGTATTCTGCCAGTAGTAAGAGAACCTGCACAGAGGTTTACACAAGTCACTGGACCAGATTATCTCTGCTGTTCCTCTCACTGGTAACTCTGCTCAAAGAATTGATGAAATGGCTGACAATATTGAAGACACTTTGTACAACCTGCTGAGGACAAGAAAATTTGACTTGCAGATAGAGATGACTCCACCCTTCCAGACAATAAAACTTTGCTTCATGCTTGTATCCGCTTTGTCAATGATGAAACTTTACTTCAAGAAATGCTATTTGCAAGACAACTAGAAACGGATGTACAAGGTCGGACAATTAAGTAATGAGACTAATTCCATAAAAAATAAAATAAACAACAGTTGAAGATATAACCTGTATTTTACTCAAAGTAAGGGCCTTGTGCATTGATACAACAAACATTGGAACGACCTCTGCAGTTCTTCGTTGGTATGGCCCTTAAACTCGATGTTACGGCTATCTGGATGTCACAATTATCGTCAAAGAAGCGTCCCTTCAATGGTAACTTTAATTTTGGGAATAGAAAATAATCGCAGGGATACAAATCTGGGGAATAGGGTGGATGGTTGAGAACACATATTTGTTTTTTGAGCTCAAAATTCCTGTACAACTACCGCCCTGTGAACCGGTGCATTATCATGAAGAAGAAAAAAAACTGCTAGGTGTTGAATACTCGGTTCGGATTGGGAGAATCCTTTTCAATAGGCGTTTCAAAATATTTAAATAAACTTTGGCAGCGACAGTCTGTCCTTCTGCAATAAATTCTTTGTGGATAACTCCTTTGCTGTCGTAGAACCACATCAATATTGTCTTCACTTTCCACTTTTGAAGACGAATTTTTTTTTTTTTTTTTGCCTTTCGGTGATGATGATGACTTCCACTGAGCACCTTGGCGTTTAGTCGTGGAATCATAGCGGAAAATCTATGTTTCATCCTCTCCAACAAACAAATTTAACTAATGTTTATTTCTGCGACACGTTTTGATGATGTCTTTTGCGTACTCAACACGCTGATGTTTTTGATCATCAGACAACAAATGTGGTACAAACCGGCAAGCAATTTTTTTATTGCCCAAATCTTCCACTAAAATTTTACGAATGGTCTCTCGGTTAACACCAAATTAATCTGCCATCATCCTCACAGTCAAACAACGATCTTCTTGTATCGGTTCTCTGACTTTTGCAATGAGTTCCTCATTACGAACAGAAACATGGGCGTCCATGTCTAGTTGCATTTGTAATCGTTTCTACACCACTTTTTAATCGTGAATACCACCTGAATATCTGTGCACGAGATAAACTATTATCCCCATAAACTTATCGCATCAATTCAACTGTCTCAGTGGCACTTTTTCCGAGTGTTAAACAGAATTTAATGTTAGCCTTTTGGTCCATGCTGATTACGTGACAATGCACCTCTAACTAGGTCAACAAAATGGCCGCTTGTTTGTCGTCTGCTTATTGGGCGCCGATGAAAGGTTGCCAGACCATATATGAAGGTTGCCTCTTTGGATTCCATGCTTTGCTTCATAGATGGCATTTTTGTCTTGGCCATAATAAAATCAGTCTCATTACTTAATTGTCGGACATTGTAAAAGTGGAGTCAATATTTCGTGTTGTAGAGAATACTTTCAAAGAGAAAATAACATCCCATTGTCCAGTGTTCTTGCTTGTGCAAAGGATGGGGAACAGTCGATGATAGGTCGTCTTCGTGGCTTCCTTACTTTCCTGTAGCTGATGTGTCTAGGGTGAACTGTAACACCCACAAACAACTTCTTGTCACAAAAACCATAAGAGCTCTGCTTCACAAATCATTAAGAACCGTTATTACAGCAGTTAATAGCATCAAAACACATAGCTCAGTTATTACAGCAGTTAATAGCATCAAAACACATGGCTCCGTTATTACAGCAGTTAATAGCATCAAAACATATAGCTCAGTTATTACAGCAGTTAATAGCATCAAAACACATAGCTCAGTTATTACAGCAGTTAATAGCATCAAAACACATAGCTCAGTTATTACAGCAGTTAATAGCATCAAAACACATAGCTCAGTTATTACAGCAGTTAATAGCATCAAAACACATGGCTCCGTTATTACAGCAGTTAATAGCATCAAAACACATAGCTCAGTTATTACAGCAGTTAATAGCATCAAAACACATAGCTCAGTTATTACAGCAGTTAATAGCATCAAAACACATAGCTCAGTTATTACAGCAGTTAATAGCATCAAAACACATAGCTCAGTTATTACAGCAGTTAATAGCATCAAAACACATAGCTCAGTTATTACAGCAGTTAATAGCATCAAAACACATAGCTCAGTTATTACAGCAGTTAATAGCATCAAAACATATGGTTCAGTTATTACAGCAGTTAATAGCATCAAAACACATGGTTCAGTTATTACAGCACTTAATAACATCAAAACAGATGGCTCTTAATTCATGAGTTTTTAGACAGCTGTGCAGCGAGAATAAAAAGAATTTTGAAGGTTTGCTGCTACATACAGATGAAGCCGTAGCCGCCAACATAACGGCTACACCACGAAGGTTAAGATAGCAAATTTGAAAATAATATCAGTCAGGAGCCTGTTTGTGCCAACTACAAGTACAGACAAAGCAGATATTAGGGAACTTCTAATGGCGAACATTCTTGTGAATAACTACATTCATTGTTAGAAATTTCTTCTTGTTGTTGATGCTAAATTATCAGAGTTTATGATCTGATTAGACAGGCTGTTTCCTTTACTAAACGCTAAGAAAACTCAACAAGAACACCCAGGCACATAACGTCTCCACAGGAATAAAATTGTGTAACAACTGATCAGTATGAACAATATTGTGTAACAACTGATCATTATAAAAACTGTGCTGTCTTACAACGCCTACATTACGGAAGTTGAAGAAAAGCAAGTCAACAAGCTCCTATTTTATGTACTCCAAAACACATTTTAATGGTGCACAGAATGGATGGTGGTGCTCATGAAGATGAAATGTTAGCCACAAGAAAAAAAACACACACACAACAGTCACAACTTTCCTTCCCAAAATGACTCAACGCCATATGGGAAAAAAAAAGCCAGGTCCAGCAAGACTAGGAAAGTCTGCATACTTACAATTTCTAAAATAACTTCAACTGAATATGAACAAATTCCGGTCCGAAAATGTCATATCTTTTCACAATAATTGGATCACCTAAAAACTCAGAGACCATTTCATACATCATAACCCTTGAATTAACAAAACTCTCTTGTCATAAAGCTTGTATTAACAGAACTCTCTAGTCCTAACACTTGTATTAACAGAGCTCTCTTGTCCTAAACCTTGGATTAACAAATTCTCTTGTCCTAAAACTTGTATTAACAGAACTCTCTTGTCCTAACACTTGTATTAACAGAACTCTCTTGTCCTAAAACGTGTATTAACAGAACTCTCTTGTCCTAACACTTTTGTTAACAGAACTCTCTTGTCATAAACCTTGTATTAACAGAACTCTCTTGTCCTAACATTTGTATTGAGAGAACTCTCTTGTTCTAACACTTGTATTAACAGAACTCTCTTGTCCTAAACTTTGTATTAACAGAACTCTCTTGTCATAAACATTGTATTAACAGAACTCTCTTGTCCTAACACTTGTATTAACAGAACTCTCTTGTCCTAAACTTTGTATTAACAGAACTCTCTTGTCCTAACAAAACTAGGAAAACGTGCACGTGTTTAGCAACTAACTCAAAGCTTAAAAACTCTTCTAGATCATAACACAAATATGATTCCAACCAACAAACACTTCCAAGTGAGCTACATTCTAAACCTCACTATGATTGCCTACATCTCTATCATAGCTCCGATATCATGACAGCTCTATAACGTATCATGACTTGGCTATCCTATTATGCCTCAACTCTATAACGTATCATGACTTGGCTATCCTATTATGCCTCAACTCTATAACTTATCATGACTTGGCTATCCTATCATGGTTCAACTTATTATGACTTGGCTATCCTATCATGCCTCAACTCTATAACTTATCATGACTTGGCTATCCTATCATGCCTCAACTCTATAACTTATAATGACTTGGCTATCCTATCATGCCTCAACTCTATAACTTATCATGACTTGGCTATCCTATCATGCCTCAACTCTATAACTTATCATGACTTGGCTATCCTATTATGCCTCAACTCTATAACTTATCATGACTTGGCTATCCTATCATGCCTCAACTCTATAACTTATCATGACTTGGCTATCCTATCATGCCTCAACTCTATAACTTATCATGACTTGGCCATCCTATCATGCCTCAACTCTATAACTTATAATGACTTGGCTATCCTATCATGCCTCAACTCTATAACTTATCACAACTTGGCTATCCTATCATGCCTCAACTCTATAACTTATCATGACTTGGCCATCCTATCATGGCTCAAGGTATCATGACTTGGCTATCCTATCATGGCTCAGGTCTCTCTTTCAGTCTATGATATGTTTTATATTCTCTCCTAAGCTCTAAAATCTCATGTTACTTTTACATGTTTGTCCTACCCGCACGACTTCTCTACAGACTGTATCCTTGACTCTAGTCTCACTACAGACTGTATCCTTGACTCTAGTCTCACTACAGACTGTATCCTTGACTCTAGTCTCACTACAGACTGTATCCTTGACTCTAGTCTCACTACAGACTGTATCCTTGACTCTAGTTTCATTACATATTCTATCCTTGACTCTACTTTCACAACAGACTCTATCCTTGATTCTAGTTTCACTACATAATCTATCATTGACTCTAATTTCACTACAGACTCTGTCTTTGACTCTAGTTTCAATACAGACTGTATCCTTGACTCTAGTTTCACTACAGTTTTCTCGTGCGATACATATTTTCTGGAGTACTCACTTACACTAACACTGAAAACTAGAAACTTCTACTTACTTCTCACGAGACTTAATTTCAAAGTTCATTGTGGGCTGTAAAGAGACTATCAGGGGAGAGTACTACGATTCTTTGTAGTTTTCTTGTTAATGTCTCTCTTTCAGTCTATGATATGTTTTATATTCTCTCCTAAGCTCTAAAATCTCATGTTACTTTTACATGTTTGTCCTACCCGCACGACTTCTCTACAGACTGTATCCTTGACTCTAGTCTCACTACAGACTGTATCCTTGACTCTAGTCTCACTACAGACTGTATCCTTGACTCTAGTCTCACTACAGACTGTATCCTTGACTCTAGTCTCACTACAGACTGTATCCTTGACTCTAGTTTCATTACATATTCTATCCTTGACTCTACTTTCACAACAGACTCTATCCTTGATTCTAGTTTCACTACATAATCTATCATTGACTCTAATTTCACTACAGACTCTGTCTTTGACTCTAGTTTCAATACAGACTGTATCCTTGACTCTAGTTTCACTACAGTTTTCTCGTGCGATACATATTTTCTGGAGTACTCACTTACACTAACACTGAAAACTAGAAACTTCTACTTACTTCTCACGAGACTTAATTTCAAAGTTCATTGTGGGCTGTAAAGAGACTATCAGGGGAGAGTACTACGATTCTTTGTAGTTTTCTTGTTAATGTCCCTTTCACTATAACATGCTATTTTAAGAGGTTTAGATGGCTGTAGAAGGGAAACTGAGTCGCTTCTATTTACTTTTTGAAACAGTTTTAGAATTCTTCCACGAGTCCAGTTTTTCTCTCTGTACTGAACTGAGTAACATAAAGGATGACACTGCTTACTTGCCAGATTTTTTCATAAAATTCAACCAAGTTAATTTGCAACTTCAAGGCAAAGAAGTTAACCTTATCAAAGTGAAGTCAGCCATCTCCACATTTTTCTGTCAAAGTTACACTTATTCAGAGATAATATAACCCGCGTTGAGCTGTCCCACTTTCCAAGTCTTTCTGAACTTGACAAAGAGAAACGGATATCAGACATGACCTTCAAGTCTACTGCTCACATCTGGATCAGTTGTGTAAGGACATTTCTGACAGATTTCAGGATCACGTTTTACTTCAGATACCAGACTGGATGATCATTTCTTGATATAACCAACTTCAGATACCAGACTGAGTGATCATTTCTTGATATAACCAACTTCAGATACCAGACTGAGTGATCATTTCTTGATATAACCAACTTCAGATACCAGACTGGATGATCATTTCTTGATATAACCAACTTCAGATACCAGACTGAGTGATCATTTCTTGATATAACCAACTTCAGATACCAGACTGGATGATCATTTCTTGATATAACCAACTTCAGATACCAGACTGAGTGATCATTTCTTGATATAACCAACTTCAGATACCAGACTGGATGATCATTTCTTGATATAACCAACTTCAGATACCAGACTGGATGATCATTTCTTGATATAACCAACTTCAGATACCAGACTTAGTGATCATTTCTTGATATAACCAACTTCAGATACCAGACTGGATGATCATTTCTTGATATAACCAACTTCAGATACCAGACTGGATGATCATTTCTTGATATAACCAACTTCAGATACCAGACTGGATGACCATTTCTTGATATAACCAACTTCAGATACCAGACTGGATGATCATTTCTTGATATAACCAACTTCAGATACCAGACTGAGTGATCATTTCTTGATATCAACAACTTCAGATACCAGACTGAGGGATCATTCTTGATATCAACAACTTTAGATAACAGACTGAGTGATCATTCCTTGATATCACCAACTTTAGATACCAGACTGAGTGATCATTCCTTGATATCACCAACTTTAAATACCAGACAAAGTGATCATTCTTTGATATCACCAATTTTAGATACCAGACTGAGTGATCATTCCTTGATATAACCAACTTCAGATACCAGACAAAGTGATCATTCCTTGATATCACCAACTTTAGATACCAGACTTAGTGATCATTCCTTGATATAACCAGATTCAGATACCAGATTGAGTGATTATTCCTTGATATCACCAGCTTCAGATACCAGACTGGGTGATCATTCCTTGATATCACCAACTTTAGATACCATACTGGGTGATCAATCCATTCCTTGATATCACCAACTTTAGATACCATACTGGGTGATCAATCCATTCCTTGATATCACCAACTTTAGATACCATACTGGGTGATCAATCCATTCCTTGATATCACCAATTAGGAACTAGGAATGCAGGAGGAAAAAACTGATTTCACTCCAAAATGACATTGAGTTGAGGCCAAACTTTTTTAAAAATCGTATGAAGATTTGTGTTTACAGAAACATTTCTGAACATTGCGCTACGTTGTGGAACAAAGTTAAGATTTACTTTACTTATCTTTTGTATTCTTGATTTTTACAAACTGCTGTTTATACATTGTGTAACATTGTTTCATATAACTTTAATAATCTTCACTTCATATTACTTCACTTCATATTACTTCACTTAAATAAGAAAAGTTTCTGTAAAGAAGTTCTCCATGTCACTCTACATTTTATGATCCACTACCAAGCCACGACGAGGTAGAAGATCATGGTGGAAGATAAAGCCTTCAGCTCCTGGAGGTCAGATGAAAACTAAGCTTTTATAAACGTAAAGTTCTAGTGATGTTTCTGGTTAAAAAATAGCGAAGAGATTGAGAAATTCCATTTACTAGAAAACGATGTTGTCCACAATCTGGACTTAAAGTCATTTCTCTAGTTAAAATATTCATCTAAGGTTGGGGCAGGATATCATAAGGATTCTTAATATCCCTGACCTCTTGTCTAAGTCTGGAGTACACGTTACATGATTGTGATTTGGTTTCTGCTGCACCAGGGCCATTCAAGCCCCCTACAGTGGTATAAGCGTCAGCAGAAGTATCGCTGTCTTCATTCTGTAGCCATACCTTACCCGCTGTGTCAGGGCGCTCCATACCAACATACTCGTATTCGTTTTCGTTATAACCTCCAGCGATAGCTAGAGCGTTGTTCTGTGTTAAACTCGAGTTCGGTTCTACAGTAGGGCAGTTATCGATACCAGAATAACCATAATCATTCTCTGGGTTTATTACATTTTCAGACCCAGTCCTTTTGTCCGAAATACTGACTCCGATACTTAGCTGGTCACGTAAGCTGTATGACTCTGACTCTTGTTTATATATTTCTGTATACATATGTGAATCTGGTGTCTGGTTTATCGTTTGCTTTTCATTTGAAACTTCTAAATTTGTTGCTGCCATAATAAAATACGCATCATGTTTGTTTATATCCTTGTTGCTTCCATGTGTGTCTTGAACATCTGAATCAGAGATGTATCCTCCACTGAAGACTGGCTTCGTGACATAAGCATTACTTTTGTGACAGACTTTACCAGAGTCTGGACACTTGAGATGGACAGCCTGATCGATGGTGTTATCACTTCCTGGGACGTTGGTCGCAGTAGCTGGATGTGTGTCATGGTCAGTGTTGGAGTCTGAAGACAGGCCTGTCTTAAAGTACCGAGACAAAGTTTCTGATTGTCTCCCCTGAAATCGCCGACGTCTGATGACGAACAAGACAACGGCAGCAACGATGAGAACCATAGCAACGACGCTTACAACAACTGCAGCAATAACTGGAGTCATGTTATCGACATTCTTGTCTGTTGTGTCAGGTCCTCGTGCGACGAATTTAACTGTTGATGTCTGGGTAGTACTTGTTCGTTTAACTGGCGGTCCAGGTGTTGTTTGACCTGTTTCTTCACACCCAGATCTGCACTGATGTACCAGGTTCTGGTTTGTTGCATTCAAGAAACCTTCATCCGTGTGCTTCCACTGTATGTGCACGCAGGGACAATCACCTTCTCTAAGGTACAAACATTCAGAACTGACATAATTGTCCGGTGTATTCTCATCCTTAAGTTGATGTCTGCTGCAGGTAAACTTATCAGAGTCCAAGCTATAAGTGCAGGTATGATAGTTTGTTAAATTCTCTTCTTTCACTAACTCAGAATAGCTCACATTGACGACACTTTTACCAGAACTTCGAAGCCCGTTTGCTTTATAATATGCAACAGCAGATTTATATCTTGAGGTGGGACACATATAGTCGTAAAACCTGTATAGAACATACAAAAAGGAATATAAAACATGGAGAAGACTTGTGAAGACACATACAAAACGATTACACAGCATAAACAACATAGTTGTAAAACATGTGTAAAACATACAAAACCACATATAATTGTAGAACATGTAGAGAAATATATAGTTCTGAACATTTAGATAACTATATAGTTATAGAACATGTCATCATCAGGTGCCTTCCCGACTGGCGTTGGCTATTATAGTTCTCCAGAGTACACGATCCTTCATGCAAGCCATCAGCTCAGTTGGTGATCTCCTCTCACACCATCTCGTCAGACTGTCCAGTATCATTTCTCTTGGTCTTACTCTTGATCTTCTTCCTTCTATTTTTCCTGTTGTTATAATATTTTCAATGCCTCCTCTTCTCATTGCATGTCTTATGAAAGTACATTGTCTCTCTCTTATCTTTTTGACAAGATTTTTTGTCTCTCCAGCTCTTCTCATACATTCTTCATTAGTTATTTTTGCTGTCCAAGGGATTCGCAACATTCTTCTAATAAACTACATTTCTGCTGCTTTCAATGATTTTTGTGCAGACCTGATTCACTTCCATATAACAAGATAGGTTCAATATAGCATTTTAGGACTCGTTTTCTAACATTCATTGATAAGGATGTGTTGGTTAATATGTTTCTCATTCTCTGAAATGCAGTCTTTGCTTGGTCTATTCTGTTCCTAATTTCTGTTCTGTATTTCCCATCTGACGTTATTACTGCTCCAAGGTATTTGAATGTTTGCACCTGCTTTAGAATAGTTCCGTTTAATTTTATACTGCGTGCTGGTGGATTCTGTTTCTTAGGTATAACCATAGTCTGCCTTTTTGATGTTCAAAGTAAGGCCTTTCTGTTCACTTTCTTTTGCGACTTTATCCAAGAGATTTTGCAGGTCTTGTTGGTTCTCAGCTATCAGTACTGTGTCGTCAGCATACCGAAGGTTGTTAATATTGTATCTTCCAATTTTTATACCTGGTTCTGTGATGATCGTTCTTAGAATATTCTCACTGTACAGAGAAAAAAGGTCTGGAGATAGTACACATCCTTGTCGCACCCCTTGTTTTATAGGTTGATATTTTCCAGTTCTATTTTCAACTCGAATTGCTGCTTCTTGCTGCCAGTATAGATGTTTTACAATCCTCAGGTCTTTGCAGTCTATGTTGATGTCTTCAAGCATTTTAATAATTTCATTATGTTTCACCTTGTCAAATGCCTTGGTGTAATCAATGAAGCATAAGTAGAGATCTTTCTGTACTTCTAAAACTCTTTCTGTTAGTGTTCGTAAAGCATAAATGGCATTGTGTGTTCCCTTTCCTTCAACAAATCTAAACTGTTCATCTGCAATTTCCATTTTTATCATTTTCCTTGTTCTTCTCATAATGATTCTCAGAAGTAGCTTCGTTATGTGACATGAAAGGCTGGTAGTCCGGTGGTCATCACATTCCTTTGCACCTGGTTTCTTTGGTAGTGCTATAAACGTGAATTTAAGCAAGTCACTTGGCATATAACCACTGTTGTAAATGTCATTTAGTAACTTGGTTATTATTTTTATTTCCTGTCTCCTCTAGTGCCTCTATTTCTTCTAATGTTATATTATCAGGCCCAGATGCTTTTCCTTTCTTTATGTGTTTGATGGCATCTATGATTTCATCTTCAAGTATTGGTGGTCCATCAGTTTTCAGTATCTGGTGTTAATTCTGGTCTTTTTCCTCCATATAGCTCACCGATATACTCTGTCCACCTGTCCACAATGTCTTCTTTTCCCATTAACAGTTTACCTTCTTTTGATTTCAGGCGGCATAGACAGAACATGTAGAGAAATATATAGTTGTAGAACATGTAGATGGCATACAAAAAACACATACGAAGATGAGTCCAAAAGTGACCTCATTTTCTATTTGAATAAAATGTAAAGTGAGAACTTTTTATCACTTACCAACATAATCTTATCACTTATCAACATAATCTTATCACTTATCAACATAATCTTATCACTTATCAACATAAACCCAGCCACTTTCATTGCGGACCTGCGGTGTCCGGTTTAAACTTGTAATCAACCAATCAATCAATCCTCCATTGGTTCATTGTTACTTGGATTTCTTTAGGGATAAAAATTCTTTTGCCTTTGACGAAAGAAATGTCCATTTCTTTAGTCTCTTCTTCTGTACTAAAATTACTTCCATCTACAACATTCTTATGTCCAAAATTTATTTCCACTTACCACTTTCTTCTGCACTAAACTTCTTTCCACCTAACAACTTCTTATGTACTAAACTTCTTTCCACCTAACAACTTCTTATGTACTAAACTTCTTTTCACCTAACAACTTCTTAGGTACTAAATTTCTTTCTATCCAACAACTTCTTAGGTACTAAACGTCTTTCTATCTAACAACTTCTTATGTACTAAACTTATTTCCACCTAACAACTTCTTAGGTACTAAACTTCTTTCCACCTAACAACTTCTTATGTACTAAACTCTTTCTATCTAAAAACTTCTTATGTACTAAACTTCTTTCCACATAACAACTTCTTATGTATTAAACTTCTTTCTATCTAATAATTTCTTATGTACTAAACTTCTTTCTACCTAACAACTTCTTGTGTACTAAACGTCTTTCAAACAACTTCTTATGAACTAAACTTCTTTCCACGTAACTACTTCTTTTGTACTAAACGTCTTTCTATCCACCACCTTCTTAGGTACTAAACTTCTTTCCACCTAAGTACTTCTTATGTACTAAACCTCTTTCTACCTAACAACTTCTTGTGTACTAAACGTCTTTCAAACAACTTCTTATGAACTAAACTTCTTTCCACGTAACTACTTCTTTTGTACTAAACGTCTTTCTTTCCACCACCTTCTTAGGTACTAAACTTCTTTCCACGTAACTACTTCTTTTGTACTAAACGTCTTTCTTTCCACCACCTTCTTAGGTACTAAACTTCTTTCCACGTAACTACTTCTTTTGTACTAAACGTCTTTCTTTCCACCACCTTCTTAGGTACTAAACTTCTTTCCACCTAACAACTTCTTATGTACTAAACTTCTTTCCACCTAACAACTTCTTATGTGCTAAACTTTTTTCTATCCACCACCTTCTTATGTACTAAACTTCTTTCCACCTAACAACTTCTTATGTGCTAAATTTCTTTCTATCCACCACCTTCTTAGGTACTGAACTTCTTTCCACCTAACAACTTCTTGTGTATTAAACTTCTTTCCACCTAAAAACGTCTTATGTACGAAACTTCTTTCCATCTAACAACTTCTTATGTACTAAACGTCTTTCTATCCACCACCTTCTTAGGTACTAAACTTCTTTCTACCTAACAACTTCTTAGGTATTAAGCTTCTTTCTATCTAACAACTTCTCATGTACTAAACTTCTTTCCACCTAACTACTTCTTATGTACTAAACCTCTTTCTATCCACCACCTTCTTAGGTACTAAACTTCTTTCCACCTAACAACTTCTTATGTACTAAACTTCTTTCCACCTAACAACTTCTTATGTGCTAAACTTTTTTCTATCCACCACCTTCTTAGGTACTACACTTCTTTCCACCTAACAACTTCTTATGTGCTAAACTTTTTTCTATCCACCACCTTCTTAGGTACTACACTTCTTTCCACCTAACAACTTCTTATGTGCTAAACTTTTTTCTATCCACCACCTTCTTAGGTATTAAACTTCTTTCCACCTAACAACTTTTTATGTGCTAAACGTCTTTCTATCCACCACCTTCTTAGGTACTGAACTTCTTTCCACCTAACAACTTCTTGTGTATTAAACTTCTTTCCACCTAAAAACGTCTTATGTACGAAACTTCTTTCCATCTAACAACTTCTTATGTACGAAACTTCTTTCCACCTAACAACTTCTTATGTACTAAACGTCTTTCTATCCACCACCTTCTTAGGTACTAAACTTCTTTCCACCTAACAACTTCTTGTGTACTAAACGTCTTTCCACCTACCAACTTCTTCTGTACTAAACTTCTTTCCATCTAACAACTTCTTATGTACTAAACGTCTTTCTATCCACCACCTTCTTAGGTACTAAACTTCTTTCTACCTAACAACTTCTTAGGTATTAAGCTTCTTTCTATCTAACAACTTCTCATGTACTAAACTTCTTTCCACCTAACTACTTCTTATGTACTAAACCTCTTTCTATCCACCACCTTCTTAGGTACTAAACTTCTTTCCACCTAACAACTTCTTATGTACTAAACTTCTTTCCACCTAACAACTTCTTATGTGCTAAACTTTTTTCTATCCACCACCTTCTTAGGTACTACACTTCTTTCCACCTAACAACTTCTTATGTGCTAAACTTTTTTCTATCCACCACCTTCTTAGGTACTACACTTCTTTCCACCTAACAACTTCTTATGTGCTAAACTTTTTTCTATCCACCACCTTCTTAGGTATTAAACTTCTTTCCACCTAACAACTTTTTATGTGCTAAACGTCTTTCTATCCACCACCTTCTTAGGTACTGAACTTCTTTCCACCTAACAACTTCTTGTGTATTAAACTTCTTTCCACCTAAAAACGTCTTATGTACGAAACTTCTTTCCATCTAACAACTTCTTATGTACGAAACTTCTTTCCACCTAACAACTTCTTATGTACTAAACGTCTTTCTATCCACCACCTTCTTAGGTACTAAACTCTTTTCACCTACCACCTTCTCTGTACTAAACATCTTTGCACCTACCATTTTTTTCTTTACTAAACTTCTTTCTAACTAGCAACTTCTTGTTGCAAGGGTTCTCAAGCAGCTCACATTACCTGTCACTAGTGATTCTGCTTCTTCTTGGTATGTAACCTTTCAGTACTGGGACTTTACAAGACCAGAAGTGCGTGAGCATTCATTTCCCAGGTGACGGAGTTGTACTAACTTACCTGGCTTTTGCCAAGAAGTCTGTGGGCACCCTGTGCTAGCTCACTTTGTCTCTGGCTGGAAGTAATGTACCCAGCATTCTCTGCTAGCTCACTTTGTCTCTGGCTGGAAGTAATGTACCCAGCATTCTCTGCTATCTTACTTTGTCTCTGGCTGGAAGTAATGTACCCAGCATTCTCTGCTATCTTACTTTGTCTCTGGCTGGAAGTAATGTACCCAGCATTCTCTGCTATCTTACTTTGTCTCTGGCTGGAAGTAATGTACCCAGCATTCTCTGCTATCTTACTTTGTCTCTGGCTGGAAGTAATGTACCCAGCATTCTCTGCTATCTCACTTTGTCTCTGGCTGGAAGTAATGTACCCAACACTTTCTACTAGCTCACTTTGTCTCTGGCTGGAAGTAATGTACCCAACACTTTCTACTAGCTCACTTTGTCTCTGGCTGGAAGTAATGTACCCAACACTTTCTACTAGCTCACTTTGTCTCTGGCTGGAAGTAATGTACCCAGCATTCTCTGCTAACTCACTTTGTCTCTGTCTGGAAGTAATGTACCCAGCATTCTCTGCTAGCTCACTTTGTCTCTGTGTGCGTGAGTGCTATTTTATTAGGTTAATTACTTCTTCTCTTTTACCTTGAATGTAGTAGTTAAATCTTACACTCTTTTGATATGTCTTTACTAATTTAATTTGTATTTTTGTACTAAATCAAGTGTGTGGGAAGAATGAAAGTTGGAGTGATGAAGGGCAGAATGTAAGACGGGCCTGCGTGCCCAATTCTTTACCCTTTAAAAATAAAGATTATTCATTCATTCATTCATTCATTCATTCTGTCTGGAAGTAATGTACCCATCATTCTCTGCTATCTCACTTTGTCTCTGTCTGGAAGTAATGTACCCAGCATTCTCTGCTATCTTACTTTGTCTCTTTCTGGAAGTAATATACCCATCATTCAGCTCCATATTCAGCTTCGTAGAAAGTCTTCTCTTTCAGCTTGAAAAAGTTGTTAAAGAATTTTGCAAACATCTTCATGATCATCTTTAAGTTTGGAGGTGAGTTGTGTAGACCTGGCGTAGACTTTACGGATCTGCCGCACTTCGTCAATAATGTAGTTTGGAGAGCCATTACTGATCTTTAATTCTCCAGCCACCTCGTCGATTGTTACCCTCCCATTTTCCCCTATCATTCGTTCCACTTCAGCGCTAGCGTCAGGACTATTCACAGAGGCCGTCTAGGACAAGTCGACAAATCTGAGACCTCACTTTTAAAATTCCTGGGCCATTCATATATCTCCTGAAGCGATCCGCACATATTCACATACTTTCCCTTCATCCGCACATATTCACATACTTTCCCTTCATCCGCACATATTCACATACTTTCCCTTCATCCGCACATATTCACATACTTTCCCTTCATACGCACATATTCACATACTTTCCCTTCATCCGCACATATTCACATACTTTCCCTTCATCCGCACATATTCACATACTTTCCCTTCATCCGCACATATTCACATACTTTCCCTTCATCCGCACATATTCACATACTTTCCCTTCATCCGCACATATTCACATACTTTCCCTTCATCCGCACATATTCACATACTTTCCCTTCATCCGCACATATTCACATACTTTCCCTTCATCCGCACATATCACATACTTTCCCTTCATCCGCACATATTCACATACTTTCCCTTCATCCGCACATATTCACATACTTTCCCTTCATCCGCACATATTCACATACTTTCCCTTCATCCGCACATATTCACATACTTTCCCTTCATCCGCACATATTCACATACTTTCCCTTCATCCGCACATATTCACATACTTTCCCTTCATCCGCACATATTCACATACTTTCCCTTCATCCGCACATATTCACATACTTTCTCTTCATCCGCACATATTCACATACTTTCTCTTCATCCGCACATATTCACATACTTTCTCTTCATCCTGCATTAAATATCTGCAGTTTTCTCACATTCACTATTAAACAGCGAAACACAATGCGCTGTTCTTCTCTCGTGCACGATTCTAAGGGATCGACTATCTTTCATCTGGTCAGCTGACAACTCACTCTGTATCCACCCACTGTGTCAACCCACTCCGTGTCTATCTACTCTGTCATTCACACACTATATCAAAGATATACATGTAGCACAGAAGTGATCTTAATTTTAAATTTAAAAAAAGAGCATATCTCAAGTATATCAGTTCAGAAGATTTGCATGTGATTTCATTATACGTTCTTGGCAATTTTCATTCCCGATGGGATTTACTGTTAGTTTTATCTTTTCTAGTTTGTAATTTAAGTTTAAATATCTTCTTCTTATCTTATCTTATATCCTTCCCGTGCCGTTAAACGATCAGAGAATCTCAAAACAAGCTATCAAGTGGAACACAACAGGCCGAAGAAAAAGGGGCAGACCGCGTGAAACTATGAAGAGGACATTAAGTTTAAATATCATGGACACAAAATTAGTTAAATGAGTTTTTTTTATATACTCAAGGAAAAAAGTAAGTGTGCAGTGGTGTCAAGCGCACCAATTACGTTGTCATGAGTGAAATGAAATCAAATTTGGCACAAAGTTTTGTCTGAGTGTTGTCTACTTCCCCGTGCTGCACGAAGTTGATCGCACTATTCATGGGGAGATAACCACAGCTCCAGTGAAATCACGTGCGTGATCCATGATTGGTTACTGACCACGGATAAAATGAGGTTAAGTGTGTAATTCTGTTCTCAGAGATCTCTTCACGTAATAGTTGAAGAAAGAAGTAGTGGAATTCCACCATAAACATCTTGTTTCATCATGCCAAGATTGAACGAACATCAGCGAGAAATAGCTGTTGCGATGTTAATTGCTGGATCAACAGTAGCAGCAGTATCTCAATATTTTAATGTTCACAGAAACACAATATCATGCCTTCAAAGTCGTTTTAACCAAAATGGTTCCGTTGCTGACCGCCATAGAAGCGGCAGACCACGAGTTACCACCCTTGCACAAGACCGCTACATCCACCTCATGCACCTTCGTAACAGGTTTCTCCAGGCAACGTGGACTGCCAGCAACATTCCAGGTTTAAAACGTGTGTCGGGCAGGACAGTGAGGAACAGACTCAGAGAGGTAAATCTCTTACCTCATAGGCCTGCAGCTAAATCAGTACTGACAGTTCGCCACGGACAAACCCTCTTGAACTGGCCCAGGCACCATGTGGCATGGCCTTATCATCAATGGAGACGGATCCTATTCACTGATGAGTCCAGATTCTGTCTGCAAGGCCATGATGGGCGTGCTTTAGTGTACAGGCGAAGAGGAGAACGCTTTGCGAATAACTGTGTGCTAGAGGTGGATAGGAGAAGAGAAGGCAGTGTAATGGTTTGGGGAGGAATTTCCTATGCTGGCAAAACAAACCTAGTCTTCCTCAATGGCAACCTTACAGGTTTACGATATAGAGATGAAATCATTACACGCCACGTAATGGCTTTTTCTGGATGCTAATGAACAAGGCGTGATACTGCAAAAGGATAACGCTCGTCCACATGTCGCACGTGTGGTCAGGGACCACTTTCAACAACATCAGGTTACTGTCTTGCCACGGCCAGCAGTTTCACCGGACCTGTCACTTATCGAGCACATTTGGGATGAACTGGACCGCAGGTTGCGAAGACGACACAATCGTCCTGGAAACCGCCAAGAATTAGCCAAATCGATACAAGAAGAATGGTGTAACACGCCTCAAAAATTGATACAACGTGTCATTGGTTCGATGAGAAGGCGGTGTCAAGCAGTGATAACTGCCCGAGGAGGACACACACGATATTGAAACCTTGACTTTCTGTTCTTGGGGTGGTTAGCCACATTAGGTGAGTTTTTTTTTTTTTACTTTTTTGTGACATGTGACTGGCCTGAAAGTTATCATTTTATCTGTTATTGGATAATCAAACATAATGTGTGCCAAATTTTATTTCAGTCACATTCATTGTGCTTTTTAAAGCATTGCACACTTACTTTTTCCCGTGAGTATAGTTTGATGAGCTTAACGGGAATTTTAAAAATAATTTGATCAGCTCAATCTGGAGTTTTTTTTTATAATTTGATCAGTTCAATGGGTTTTTTAAAATTATAATTTGATCAGTTCAGTGTTTTTTTAAAAATAATTTGATCAGCTCAATTGACAGTTTTTGTTATAATTTAATATAATGAGTGGGGGTTTGCGTTATAATTTGATCAGATCAATGGGTTTTTATATAATTTTCCAGCTAATTGAGTTTTCTGTTATAATTTGATCTTCTCATTGTCGGGTTTTGTTATAATTTGATATACTGAATCGGGGTTTTTGTTATAATTTGTCCTTTCAAAAGGGGTTTTTGTTATAATTTCATATACTGAAATCAGGGTTTTTGTTATAATTTCATATACTGAAATTAGGGTTTTTTATAATTTGATCAGCTCTCACCGGGGTGGGGGGTGGAGAGGGTGGTTGTTATAATTTGTCAGCTCGGTGGAGATATGTGTTGTAATTTGATCGGCTCAATGGAGGATTTTGTTATAATTTGATCAGCTCAATCGGTTTTTTTTTATAATTTGATATACTGAATGTGGGGTTTTGTTATAATTTGATATACTGAATGTGGGGTTTTGTTATAATTTGATATACTGAATGTGGGGTTTTGTTATAATTTGATATACTGAATGTGGGGTTTTGTTATAATTTGATATACTGAATGTGGGGTTTTGTTATAATTTGATATACTGAATGTGGGGTTTTGTTATAATCTGATAAGCTCAACGGGTTTTTTATAATTTGATATACTGAATAGAGGGTTTTGTAATAATTTGATCAGTTTAATGGGGGGTTTTATTATAATTTGATATACTGAATGTTTTTTTGTTATAATTTGTCAATTCAATTGAGGGGGGGGGGGTGGTTATAATCTGTCAGCTCTATGGGGGTTTTTGTTATAATCTGTCAGCTATATGGTTGTTTTTGTTATAATCTGTCAGCTCTATGGGGGTTTTTGTTATAATTTGTCAGTTCAGTGGGGGTTTTTGTTATAATTTGTCAGCTCTATGGGGGTTTTTGTTATAATTTGTCAGCTCTATGGGGGTTTTTGTTATAATTTGTCAGCTCTATGGGGGTTTTTGTTATAATCTGTCAGCTCTATGGGGGTTTTTGTTATAATTTGTCAGCTCAGTGGGGGTTTTTGTTATAATCTGTCAGCTCTATGTGGGTTTTTGTTATAATCTGTCAGCTCTATGTGGGTTTTTGTTATAATCTGTCAGCTCTATGGGGGTTTTTGTTATAATCTGTCAGCTCTATGGGGGTTTTTGTTATAATCTATCAGCTCTATGGGCGTTTTTGTTATAATCTGTCAGCTCAGTGGGGTTTCTTGTTATAATCTGTCAGCTCAGTGGGGGTTTTTGTTATAATTTGTCAGCTTAGTGGGGGTTTTTGTTATAATTTGTCAGCTCAGTGGGGGTTTTTGTTATAATTTGTCAGCTCAGTGGGGGTTTTTGTTATAATTTGTCAGCTCAGTGGGGGTTTTTATTATAATCCGTCAGCTCTGTGGGGGTTTTTGCTATAATTTGTCAGTTCAATGGGGGGGGGGGGTGTGGGGGGTTTGTTATAATTTGTCAGCTCTGTGGGGTTTCTTGTTATAATCTGTCAGCTCAGTGGGGGTTTTTGTTATAATTTGTCAGCTCAGTGGGGGTTTTTGTTATAATCTGTCAGCTCAGTGGGTGTTTTTGTTATAATCTGTCAGCTCTATTTGGGTTTTTGTTATAATCTGTCAGCTCTATGGGGGTTTTTGTTATAATCTGTCAGCTCAGTGGGGGTTTTTGTTATAATCTGTCAGCTCTGTGGGGGTTTTTGTTATAATTTTTCAGCTCAGTGGGGGGGGGGGGGGGTTTGTTATAATTTGTCAGCTCAGTGGGGGGGGGGGGGTTTGTTATAATTTGTCAGCTCAGTGAATTTTTTGTGTTTTAATTTGATATATTCAATGGTGGTTTTTGTTGTAATTTGATCAGCTCAATGTATTTTATATTTTAATTTGATCTACTTAAAGAATTTTTTAAATGTGGTCTACTCAAAGGAGTTTTAAAATTTGATCTATTCAAAGGAGTGTTGACCTTCTCAATGAGTTTTATGTCTTATTTTCAGCTATTCAGTGCCTTTAGCGCACAATATTTTTATTAAACTCAACAGCAACAATAGCGGTTAAGATATGAGAACTTACTTTTTGAAGTCTTCCACTCCGAAGCTGATCTTTACCATTGTACTTCCAGCACCTTTCACTGTTACGTTAACAGAACTACACATGACGTCACCAAGTAGGTCACTCGCCAGGTACAAGAGTATGAGCTTCAGATACTTCGTTGTCATCTTGTGGAAACAGCAGCCACACTGCGCCTGCAAGTTTGCAACAAAACTATACATTTATGGAAAGTTAAGAATAGAGGCAATAAAACTAAAAACTATTCGACGCCAATGACTTGAATCTGTCTGTCTGTCTGTACAACTTCACCTCGATATATCTGCATCTGGAAGACTTTATTCCAATAGATGAACTCAGTACTTGATGCTGGCTATGTTTAAACTCAGTACTTAATCCTGGCTATGTTTAAACTTAGTACTTGATGCTGGCTATGTTTAAACTTAGTACTTGATCCTGGCTATGTTTAAACTTAGTACTTGATGCTGGCTATGTTTAAACTTAGTACTTGATGTTGGCTATGTTTAAACTTAGTACTTGATGCTGGCTATGTTTAAACTTAGTACTTGATGCTGGCTATGTTTAAACTTAGTACTTGATGCTGGCTATGTTTAAACTCAGTACTTAATCCTGGCTATGGTTGAACTTAGTACTTAATCCTGGCTATGTTTAAACTCAGTACTTAATCCTGGCTATGTTTAAACTTAGTACTTGATGCTGGCTATGTTTAAACTCAGTACTTAATCCTGGCTATGGTTGAACTTAGTACTTAATCCTGGCTATGTTTAAACTCAGTACTTAATCCTGGCTATGGCTGATGTTATGTAAGTTCAGTATGAACCACTAACATAACACAGAAGCAACAGCTCACCCAGTGAAGACAGAAAATAACATGAGAGAGGTTGTGTATCCTTCCCCAACTTCTGGGCTTAACTAAAGCCTGAACACAGACGCACGTCAATAACTGGTCTAAACAATGACCACTTGAAATTTGGACTGGGCTAGCACAGACAAGAGGAAGGTGTAATGATGCCAGGTTGACAAACACAAAGAAATGTTGCTTCGTAAAGCTGCGCTGTGTTTGTGTGCTCTATGCGCGTCTTCTTCAGTGCTAAATAACGTTTTAACATCCTGTTTTCGGTATTCTGACTCAGTCTAAACCCTATAGGAATATGCAACTAATAACGCTACAGGAATATGCAACTAATAACCCTACAGGAATATGCAACTAATAACGTTACAGGAATATGCAACTAATAACCCTACAGGAATATGCAACTAATAACGCTACAGGAATATGCAACTAATAACCCTACAGGAATATGCAACTAATAACGCTACAGGAATATGCAACTAATAACTCTACAGGAATATGCAACTAATAACCCTACAGGAATATAGAACTAATAACCCTACAGGAATATGCAGCTAATAACACTACAGTAATATGCAGCTAATAACACTACAGTAATATGCAGCTAATAACCCTACAGGAATATGCAGCTAATAACAATACATGAATATGCAAGTAATAACCCTACAGGAATATGCAACTAATAACGCTACAGTAATGTGCAACTAATAACAATACAGAAATATGCAAGTAATAACCATACAGGAATATGCAACTAATAACGCTACAGTAATATGCAACTAATAACAATACAGAAATATGCAAGTAATAACCCTACAGTAATATGCAACTAATATCTTATCTTATATCTTATATTCTTCCATTGCCGTTAAACGTCACATAGGGCTCGCAAAGTAGTTCGCCAATTTCTTCGGCGAGTCTTTCAACCTCATCAAAGGATTTTATGCCTGTTAATTTGGCTTCTCTTAACAATGTCCTCTTCAGAGTTTCACGCGGTCTGCCTCTTTTTCTTTGGTCTATTGTGTTCCACTTGATAGCTTGTTTTGGGATTCTCTGATCATTTCTTCTCATCAAGTGACCAACATATGTCCATCTCCTTTTCCTGATCACCCATGAGACTGGTTGTTGTTCAGTCATCTGTCTTATCTCTGCATTGAGCGCTTCCGGCGTGATGTGCAAGATGGCGGTCGTTTTTAAAACGCTCTCGCCGGCATGCAGAAATCAGCGGAATTTCGCTTGATCTATTACATATCATGTACCGGGAGATGGGCATAAGGCTAACAACATTATCCTGGGACCTATCTAGAGGCAACTCCAGATGGGAAAAAAAGATATCATTATGGAAACTCGCAGAGAAACCAAAAGACCATCAGGGATGCCAACTCCGAAGAGCTCATTCGTCGGCCCCAAACATGTGACAAGGGTTGGATTCTGGAATGTGAATAACCCTACAGGAATATGCAACTTATAACCCTACAGGAATATGCAACTAATAACCCTACAGGAATATGCAACTAATAACCCTACAGGAATATGCAACTAATAACGCTACAGGAATATGCAACTAATAACCCTACAGGAATATGCAACTAATAACCCTACAGGAATATGCAACTAATAACGCTACAGGAATATGCAACTAATAACCCTACAGGAATATGCAACTAATAACGCTACAGGAATATGGAACTAATAACACTACATGAATATGCAACTAATAACGCTATAGGAATATGCAACTAATAACGTTATAATAACATGCAAGTAATAGCGTTACAGTAATATGTAACTAATAACAGCAAATCTAAAATATTGTGGAGGATATGCTCTTGAAGCATGCCTCCATCTAACGACATCTCAAATTTGTAAAACTGAAATTTTTCAGATGTCATAGAAATGAATCATGAAAGGTAAAGAAGCACAGTTCACTACTTAGCTGAGCTACCATACACAAATCTTCAGAAAAAAGATAAATGGGAGGAGAGTTAGAGGAAGGTGAAGAGAAAACAAATCATGGACCGGTTGACACGATGGCACAATAGATGGTCATGGGGTGGACTGATGAAAGTATCAAGGACAGAAATCTGTGGACGAGCGTGCTTGCCAACACTTTGTCTGCATGTTACATAGCAGAATCATGTTGCTGTACAGCAGGTACTGAACTGCCTTGACTGTTAAGAGTCGTTTTTTTATAACTCGCTCCAAGTGGTGAAAATGCGTACCTGACAACTGAGTTGAGGGAGTACCTGATACCTGAGTTGAGGGATTACTCGATATTTGAGTTAAGGGATTACAAGACATCAGAATTAAGGGGATACCTGACATCAGAGCTAATGGATTACCTGATATCAGAGTTAAGAGATTACCTGACATCAGATTTAAGGGATTACCTGACATCAAAGTTAAGGGATTACCTGATATGAGAGTTAAGGGATTGTCTGATATCTGAGTGCAGGGAATACCTCACATCAGATTTAAGGGAATATCTGATTTCAGAGTTAAGAGAGTATCTGACATCAGAACTGAGGGAGTTATTGACATCTTCATTAAGAGAGTGCTTGACATCTCCATTAAGAGAGTTCCAGACATCTGATTAAAGGGATTGTCTGATTTCAGAGTTCATGAAGTTGTCTGACATCCTAATTATTGGAGCTGTCTGACGTGTGAGTTAATGGAGGTGTCTGACATATGAGTTAATGGAGCTGTCTGACAGGGATTTAATGGAGCTGTCTGACATATGAGTTAATGGAGCTGTCTGACAAGTGAGTTAATGGAGCTGTCTGATAAGTGATTTAATGGATCTGTCTGACATGTAAGTTAATGGATCTGTCTGACGTATGAGTTAATGGATCTGTCTGACGTGTGAGGTAATATTGCCTTACCTGCCTGGTTGCCACTTTGAATTTTAAAAAAAAGAGACAAACTCAGCGACTGGCCTGCACGGACTGTAAAACGTGGGTAGTTCTGGTTAAATCTTTCTGTCTTAATTAAAAGTAATTTTAAATAAACGTGTTTTAACATTCGTCTCCTGGAATGACCATTAAAAATAGCAAACAACATTTCATATTTACTGATATTTTCTGAAATGTAGGACAACATTAAAGGTTTACAGACACTTTCTGAAATTTAGAACAATATAGAAGGCACTCGACAAGGTGAAACATAATGAAATTATTAAAATGCTTGAAGACATCAATATAGACGGCAAAGACATGAGGATTGTAAAACATCTATACTGGCAACAAAAAGCAGCAATTCGAGTTGAAAATAGAACTGGAAAATATCAACCTATAAAACAAGGGGTGCGACAAGGATGTGTACTATCTCCAGACCTTTTTTCTCTGTACAGCGAGAATATTCTAAGAACAATCATCACAGAACCAGGCATAAAAATTGGAAGATACAATATTAACAACCTTCGGTATGCTGACGACACAGTACTGATAGCTGAGAACCAACAGGATCTGCAAAATCTCTTGGATAAAGTCGCAAAAGAAAGTGAACAGAAAGGCCTTACTTTGAACATCAAAAAGACAGAGACTATGGTTATATGTAAGAAACAGAATCCACCAGCATGCAGTATAAAATTAAATGGAACTATTCTAAACCAGGTGCAGAAATTTAAATACATTGCAGCAGTAATAACTTCAGATGGGAAATGTAGAACAGAAATTAGGAACAGGATAGACCAAGCAAAGACTGCATTTCAGAGAATGAGAAACATATTAACCAAAACATCCTTATCAATGAATGTTAGAAAACGAGTCCTAAAATGCTATATTGAACCTATCTTGTTATATGGAAGTGAATCATGGAAATAGGCAAGTCTGCACACAAATCATTGGAAGCAGCAGAAATGTGGTTTATTAGAAGAATGTTGCGAATCCCCTGGACAGCAAAAATAACTAATGAAGAATGTATGAGAAGAGCTGGAGAGACAAAAAACCTTGTCAAAAAGATAAAAGAGAGACAGTGTACTTTCATAGGACATGCAATGAGAAGAGGGGGTATTGAAAATATTATAACAACAGGAAAAATAGAAGGAAGAAGATCAAGAGGAAGACCAAGAGAAATGATACTGGACAGTCTGACGGGTTGGTGTGAGAGGAGATCACCAACTGAACTGATGGCCTGCATGAAGGATCGTGTACTCTGAAGAAGCATAACAGCCAACGCCAGTCGGCACGGCACCTGATGATGATGATGATGATGATGATAGAAGGTTTACAGACACTTTCTTAAATGTAGAACAATATAAAAGGTTTACAGACACTTCATGAAATGTACAACAATATAGAAGGTTTACAGAGTTCTCGAAATAGAATATTCAAGGCTGCAGTGACCTGTCATCTGTACGCGTGACTTAAAAAACTTCACTCTAGATTTAAGTTCTGCACGTTTAATTCTAGAATTTTCTCAGATCTGTTTCGACAAAAGAGAATAACAAATTATGACGTGACCTTGCACGAAATAAAGAAAAAAAAGTGTTCTAGACAGACAGACAGACAGACAGACAGATAGACAGATAGATAGATAGATAGATAGATAGATAGATAGATAGATAGATAGATAGATAGATAGATAGATAGATAGATAGATAGATAGATAGATAGATAGATAGATAGATAGATAGATAGATAGATAGAGTTTATGGAATGTCGTTGATGAATGACACTAGTTTTAGTTTTTATCTTCTTGTATAAAATATCTCCTCTGTGCAAGTAACTGAGGCAACAAACTCGAGAGACTCACTGAAAAGTTGTTAACCTGTTACACCCGATCCTTCAACAAATGTCACCAGACTGGATCAGCTCTGACACAACAAACTGACCAGACACTGACCGCCAGACAGGATTAACTTTTAAAAAGACAAACTGACCAGACACTGACCATCAGACAGGATTAAATTTTGACAAGACAAGGTGACCAGAGGACACCTCTACCCTCTAGGGGGTTACGGTAACACGAAAGCCATGTTTACAGACAGACAAAGCGGACAGAACCCAGACCCCAAACTTCCACACCAGAAAAGAGATAAGAATAACCGACGATGCCTTTGGTCACCTCCAACCTCTGCAAAATACTTAGCCCCAACTCTATCAAGCATAGATATGTGTCTGTGTGAGAGAGAGAGAGAGAGAGAGAGAGAGAGGGGGGTGAGAGAGATTCAAGAAATCTATGTAACCCTCCTTGTTGTCAAAATGTTAATTTCAGATGAATCTATATTACCTCTATCATACTCCACACTATCATCCCTTGATTTGTAAAAGCCCACTATTTCATCTGACGGGCAGTTACCTCCCCTTACGTCGTTTCAACTGACTATGAAATTGTGGCTTGTTGAGTGTAAATAAACTTTATATTTTAAAAAAATAAAAAGCTTCAACTGGAAATTTTCTGACTCTGTTTTTAACACTGACCTACTTTGAGTGTTATACATTTGAGACCTTCATAAAAAAAAAAGTTTGTGTCTGAAAACACTCAGAGAAAGTGGGACACTTAGGCCTGGTGTGAGTTAGGTTTCTACATCCTAGATTCTTTTATACTGGATAATTAGTGTGTGAGTATATAACTATACACGGAGCCACTGCAGTAAAGCTGTGATACCAAAATGTATAAACTATGGAAAAAAAACTAGGAAAAAATAATAAAGCTGTTCCTACTTTTTTCCTAGTTCATTCATCTTTTATACAGGGTCCAGCATTAAGCATAGCTAGATTTTAAAATGGAAAATAAATTAATCAGCATACATGTTTTGATTTTTTATATGTGAAATGAAAGTGAGTAATTTTATTATTACTGACAATCATATTTAGGTTTTGAAAATTACGCCGGTTAGATGCAGGCCTTTATATTTGATACATTCAGCCAGGCGTCTGGAAAATTCCTGCATAACATCATTTAACATGTTCAAATAGATCTTTTGAATGCATTGTCGGATTCGATCCTTTAGGTCTGCAGCTGACTGTGGTCGACTAGCATACACCGTGTTCCTGAGATACCCCCACACAAAAAAGAAGTCTGCGGCCGATAAATCCCGTGACCTTGCCGGCCAATGAATATCCCCTAATCTGGAAATAAAACGATTGGAAAATCCTTGTCGCAGCATGGCCATGGACTGACGGGCTATGTGGGGAGTTGCTCCATCTTGTTGAAACCATATTAGTCTCTTATTTCTATTGCCAAGTCTGGAATGAAGTATTCAGTTAGCATCTGCACATACAGATCACTATTAACAGTAAGAGGATGCCCGTCTTCGTCTTCAAAAACATACGGGCTAATGACACCGAATGAATCAACGTCTCACCACATAGTTACTCCTTCACTATGAAGCGGTTTCTCATGCAGTAATTGTAGATTTTCAGCTGACCAGTATCTGAGATTCTGCTTGTTCACACTTCCTGACAACTCAAAATCTGCTTCATCAGTCATTATGAGGTTATTGAGCAAATTTGAATTTTCTTCACTGCGTGCTAGAAAATCGGTAGCAAAGTCAAGTCTGTTAGTTTTACCCAAATCATTCAGTTGCTGCACAACTTGCAACTTGCAAGGGTGGAAATGCAGATGATTATGAATGATGCGACTTATCTAGCGATCCGATGTACCAAGTGCCAAAGCATGCTTAATAGCTGATCGCGGAATTCGTTCAGGTGTCTGTTGAGTTCTTGGACGGCCAGTAGACTTGTTATTAAGGCAATTAGCGGTTTACTTAAATTTTTTTGACCCACCACAAAACTGTTCTCCGACATTATCATGGGGATGCAACTGAAAATGGCCACGAAACTTTCGTTGTACAGTAATAGACGATTCTCCACTTTTAAAATAAGTTTCAACGGTGAATGCGCTATGTTGTGTTTGCCAAGAAGTCATTGTTAAACATGACAATTTGTCTGCTTCATCTCTGACGTCACGTTTTTTTTCACACGTATTCAGTTTCTGCGCACTCATTCATTTGCATGTCCCTTGCGGAACTTTGCCTCCCAAACAGGACTCCTGTAGGCCTCTCGGTTGGGAGCAAGATGGCCTGTTGCTGCTGCATCCATTTGCAGATCGTCAACGATGTCTTGCAGCTATCTTCGTTTTGGTCTTCCTCTCTTTCTTTTTCCCATTATGTATCCCTCCAATACGGTTCCTCTAAATTATCATGACGTTTAATGTGTCCAAAATATTTAAGTTTTCTCTCTTTAATCCTCTTTACTAGCCAGCCTTCTTCAATATTAAATATATATATTTGTTCTTTTTGTGTCCACGATATTTGGAGAACTCTTCTGTAGCATTTACATTCAAAGGCATTTATGTGTTTCTCAGCTGTTTTGTTAAGTGTCCAGGTCTCACAGGCATATGTTGCGATGGGAAAGATGCATGCCCTTAAAAATCTTATTTTTGTAGTTCTGTCTGCTCCTCTCCACAGATTCTTTATTTGTTTTACTTTCTGAAGAGCGATAGATGTCCTCCTTTTAATTTCCCTCATTGTATCTCCATTATTAGTTAGTAGTGATCCAAGACATTCAAAACTCTCCACTTCTTCCAGTTTTTCCTCATTGATACATATTTCAGCTGCCTTGTTTGTTTTGTCAGTTGTCATCAATTTAGTTTTCTTTGCTTTAAGATAGAGGTTCTGCTCTTTCGCTGTTCTTACGGACTGACATAATTAGTTTTTCCATTCCTTTTTGTGTTGTGGAGAATAATACTGTGTCATCAGCATATCTAATCTCTGGTATTTCATAACCTCCAATTGTTATGGGATCATAATATTCTTTGTCTACATCTTCTCTAACATTCCTCATTATATTTTCAGTATACAAGTTAAATAAGTAGGGTGACAATATGCACCCCTGACTGACCCCTTGTTTTATGTGAAACCAAGTTGTTGTTTCACCATTTATTCTTACTGCTTCTTGTTGGTCTAGATACAGCAGTGATGTAAATTGTATCAAATGTTTTGGAAATCCCATTTTTTCCATTAAAGTTTCTGGTGTTGTACACAATCAAATGCCTTTGAGTAGTCTATAAAGGATAAATATAGATTCACATTAAACTCTCTGCATTTCTTTATAATTAATCTCAGATTGAATATACGATCTCTTGATCCTCTTCCTTGCCTGAAACCAGCTTGGACCATATTGACTTCTTCTGTTTTCTTACGAAGTCTACCCATTATGATTTTTAATAGAATTTTACTGGCATGACTAATCAGGGCAACAGTTCTGTAGTTTGTGCATAATTTCAGGTTACCCTTTTTTGGCAGTGGTATGAATACAGTTCTTTTCCATTCTTTTGGCCAAATACCTGAATGCCATATCTTTTTACATAGCGCATGATAGATTGTTGCACATTCCTTTCCTCCTGTTTTAATAAATTTAGCTGTTATCTCATCACATCCCGGTGATTTACTATTTTTCAGATTCGTTATTGCCCATAAAACTTATTCTATTGTCTGTTCTGCTTCTTTGTCCTCGAATAATAATTCACACTGTTGATTTCTGTTTCCACAGTCGGTTGTTTCATACATTCCTTTGCAATATTCCTTCCATCTTTCTAGAATTTCCTCTGTCTCTGTCAAGGTATTCCCCATCTCATCACAAATTACATTTAGCTTAGATGTGACATTTCTCGTCAATGTCTTCATTTCTTTAAACATTTCACTATCTCTTCCACACTTCTAATGTTCTTCTATTCTTTCACAACAATCTTGTATGTATTGTTTTTTGTCTTTTCTTATGTTTCTTCGTACTTCTTTTGTTAAAGTTTTATATTTCTCTTTGTTGTTGTTTGTCACTTTCCATTGCGCCTTCATTTCTGTACGTTGTTTTATCAGTTCTAGTGTACCTGCTGTAATCCAACTATTCTTTTGTGTTTTCTTTACTGGAACCATGTCTTTAGCTGTTGTTATTAAGATATCTTTGGCCTACGTAGCCAGTTCATCTGGTATCATCTCCTCCTGTACAGCCATCAGGATTTCGAAACGGTTCTTCACTTCTATACCGTATTGTTCTGGTATATTTGTAAGATCAAAGCAGAGTGGTCTTGATCCCCTAACTGTTTTTTTTATCTTTATCTTCATGTCTGCTATTAATAACTCATGGTCCGTGTTACAATCAGCACCTGGTAAAGTTTTTGCTGATGTTATACTTGATCTCCACCTTCTTTGCACTAAAGTGTAATTTAATTGATTCTTAGTTTTCCCATCAAGTGATGTCCATGTGTAAAGTCTTCTTGGATGTTGTTTAAAAAGTGTGGTAGCGATAATTAGCTCATTTTCCATGCAAAACGCCATTAGATTGTCACCTGCCTCATTTCTATGTCCTATGCTAAATTTCCCTACAACATGTCCTTCATCTTCTGCTCTTTCTGTACCAATCTTTGCATTAAAATCCCCCATTATTAATACAATATCATTTTTCCGCACCTGGTCTATTGTCGTTTGCAGTGTGTTATAAAAGTTTTCTACTTCCTCTTCTTCTGCTGCTGATGTAGGTGCATATATCTGGATGATTGTTACATTTCTAGGAATGCCCTTAAGTCTGATTGTTAGGATTCTGTCACTTACTGGATTGTAGCTTGGTAATGCTTTTGATGTTGATTTGTCCAAGTAAAAAGCCACTCTATTCTTTTCTCTTACTTCTCCACCAGAGTATATAAATATATTATCATCCTCGCTCTTAAAGTGTCCTGATCCTTTCCATCGATGTTCGCAGATTCCCAAAATGTGTATCCCTGTTCTTTTCATCTCATCACTTATTACTTGATATTTTCCCTCATACATACTTCTTACATTCCATGTTCTTACTCTTATTTTTCTTTTTAGTTTGATGCAGGGGTTTTCCTTAGTAACACCGTCAGGATTTTGTCCGTCATCACAATTACTAGTACTAACCTCTGTCTCACACTCTTCCCCAGTGTTAAAATTAGATCTATCTGGCCTGGGGGACTCACTACCAGATCTTTTTCCTATCTGACCTTCCATGTTGCTGTTTGGGTTTCTTGATATATTTCCAGAAGATAGTTTACCATTGCTTTCCTTCCGGGCAGTGACTGTACTAGTCATTGATCGTAGCCAGTGTCCCTACAATGAGATCATCTGCCTACCATCATAGAATAGTGACCATAACGAACATTATCTTTCGGCTGCTCTCCCATTCCATCCACCACCTGTTCCCATGGCTTCACGTCACCCTGATCGGGGGGCTATACGGGTACTCCACCTTGCCCAAGGGTGTCCCGTAGACTGACGGAGGTAATGAGGCGTCTTACTTCTCCTTTGATAGGGGATACTCCTACTGCGCACTACGTCAGTTAAATCCAGCCATGATTTATGCCGGACCCTGCAGTTTTATTTCATTTTTCTCAGCTTTTTGTTTTTGTTTTTGTTTTTGTTCGTAAATATTCCACTCTTCATGTCTGTGGTACAGGTAATTCCTATGAAAATGGATTTTTTCCTTTAAATTCATTCATTCATTTACATGTCCCTTGTGGAACTTTGCCTCCCAAACAGCACACCTGTAGGCCTCTCGGTTGTGAGCAAGATGGCCTGCTGCTGATGCGTCCATTTGCAGATCATCAACAATGTCTTGCAGCCATCTTCGCCTTGGTCTTCTTCTCTTTCTTTTTCCCATTATGCACTCTTCCAAGACGGTCTTCTCTAGGTTATCATGACGTTTAATGTGTCCAAAATATTTAAGTTTACTCTCTTTAATCCTCTTTCTAGCTAGCCTTCTTCAATATTAAGTTCTTGTAGTATGGATATATTTGTTTTGTTTTTTTTTGTGTCCATGATAATTAAATTTAAATTACAAACTAGAAAAAAAAATAACACTAACAGTAAATCCCATCGGGAGTGAAACTTTTCAAGAACGTAAAATGAAATCAGATGCAAATCTTCAAAACTGAGATATTTGAGATGTGTTTATTCTTTCTCGATGTTTCATCATCAATAACTTCCTTCTTATTCTTTCTTTGAAATTTAAAATTATGATCATTTCTGTGTTACATGTATATTTGTGATACTGTGTGGCTGACAATAGACAGAGTAGATAAACTCGGAGTGGGTTGACAGAGTAGATAAACTCGGAGTGGGTTGACAGAGTAGATAAACTCGGAGTGGGTTGACAGAGTAGATAAACTCGGAGTGGGTTGACACAGTGGGTGAATACAGAGTGAGTTGACAGAGTAGATAGATGCAGAGCATGTTCACAGAATAGATACAGAGCGGGCTGACAGAGAGGATTGACAGAGTAGATAGATATAGAACTGGTTGGCACGGTGGTTACAAAGTTAACTAACAGAGTATATTAGATGTAGAATGGGTTGACAGAGTAGATAGATACAGAGTGGGTTGACATGGTGGATACAGAGTGGGTTGACAGAGCAGATAGTTACAGAGTGGGTTGACAGAGTAGATAAATACAGAGTGGGTTGACAGAGTAGATAAATACAGAGTGGGTTGACAGAGTAGAAAGAAACATAGTGAGTTGACAATGTGGATACAGAGTGGGTTGACAGAACAGATAAATACAGAGTGGGTTGACAGAGTAGACAGATACAGAGTGGATGGATACAGAACGGGTTGACATAGACAGAAGGTCACACAAGGGCGACAAATACCCTCGTCTATATATAAAGACGATTACTTCTCTTATTCTGGAATACCCAGGCTCTAAAAATAGGTAGCCGAGAAATCTAGGAAGGTATATCACGCCAGGCGTGATACTGACCACATCACACTTTCATGTGCCGATGATCTTGTAAATACGGGCCTAACACCTTATCTTCTAATATGCCTTAATTGTATGGGAGTTGATTTTTTTAAATAACATTTTTTCAATCAATTTTTTAAATTAAAAAAAATCTGTGTAGATATTTTTTTAAAAACTAATATACAGTAAAATAAAAGTGCAGTACAACATATCAAAGCATGTACTTTATTCAGTACAACATATTAAAGCATGTACTTTATTCAGTACAACATATTAAAGCATGTACTTTATTCAGTACAACATATTAAAGCATGTACTTTATTCAGTACAACATATTAAAGCAAGTACTTTATTCTTTGACATTATCTGAGGATCTGTCTGTCAACTTTTATTTACTGAAACATTCAACATCAGCTCAGTGCGTGTTTGCTGTATACAACAAACATCAGGAAAAGTAGACACGAAAAGTTTGTTTGGTTATGTTTACCTTCAGCCTCTTCTACATACACTCAACACTACGTAAGCTAGATAAACACACACACACATACATAGTGCACAGAGTGAAGAAGAAGAAGAACAACAACAACAACAATTACAACAACGAGAAGAAGAAGAACAACAACAACAATAATAACAAAAACAACACCAACGAGAAGAAGAAGAAGAACAACAACAACGATAAGAAGAAGAACAACAACAACAACAACACGAACGAGAAGGAGGAGAAGAAGAAGAAGAAGAAGAAGAACAACAACAACAACAACAACACCGATAAGAAGAAGAAGAAAAACAACAACAACGAGATGAAGAAGAAGAAGAAGAAGAAGAAGAACAACAACAACACCAACGAGAAGAAGAAGAACAACAACAACAACACCAACGAGAAGAAGAAGAACAACAACAACAACAACAGCAACAGCAATAGCAACGAGAAGAACAACAACAACAACGAGAAGAAGAAGAACAACAACAACAACAACGAGAAGATGAAGAAGAAGAACAACAACACCAACAAGAAGAACAACAACAACAACACCAACGAGAAGAAGAAGAACAACAACAACAACAACGAGAAGAAGAAGAAAAAGAAGAAGAAGAAGAACAATAATAATAAGAAGAAGAACCTGTACAAAGAATCTACGGACATATAGTGCTTGCTCCTGTGCAAAGAATATACGGACGCAGAGAATATATGGACATATAGTGTTTGAACCTGTACAGAGAATATACGGACATATAGTGCTTAAACCTATACAGAGAATATATGGACATATAGTGCTTGAACCTGTACAGAGAATATATGGACATATAGTGCTTGAACCTGTATAGAGAATATATGGACATATAGTGCTTGAACCTGTACAGATAGTATACGGATATATAGTGCTTGAACCTGTATAGAGAATATATGGACATATAGTGCTTGAACCTGTATAGAGAATATATGGACATATAGTGCTTGAACCTGTATAGAGAATATATGGACATATAGTGCTTGAACCTGTATAGAGAATATATGGACATATAGTGCTTGAACCTGTATAGAGAATATACGGACATATAGTTGTTGAACCTGTACAGAGAACATACGACCTCACACACACAGTTATAAAACTGTGCACTAGTGTTTCCCAAAGTGCCCTATAACCCCCCCCCCCCCACCCAAACTTGTAGTCATTGGAAGGGACTAGAGAGAAGGAGTGGCTAAAGAGTCAGTAGGGGGGGACAGTGGAATAAAAGGGGGCAGTGGGGGTGGGGGCTTTATGGAAAACAAAGCAGCAGACGAGGGGGGGGCAGTAATAGCTTCCTTTTGTTAGTCCAAAGGGTTTGATGGTATGTGCTTCACGATCTCGGTCGAATGTAAAGATTCTTTAATTAAATGTTGTCAGAGAATGTAAAGATTCTTTAATTAAATGTTGTCAGAGAATGTAAAGATTCTTTAATTAAATGTTGTCAAAGAATGTAAAGATTCTTTAATTAAATGTTGTCAGAGAATGTAAAGATCCTTTAATTAATTGTCGCCAGAGGATGTAAAGATCCTTTAATTAACTGTCGCCAGAGAATGTAAAGATCCTTTAATTAACTGTCGCCAGAGGATGTAAAGATCCTTTAATTAACTGTCGCCAGGGAATATAAAGATCCCTTAATTAACTGTCGCCAGAGAATATAAAGATCCCTTAATTAACTGTGGCCAGGGAATGTGTAGGCCGGCCAGTAGAACGACATAGTACCTATCACTAACGGAACATCGTCTCTGAGAGTACAGAATAAACAGTGTCAGCAACGCCAAAAGTAAAAAAAAGAAATATAGACAGTATAATGTACACAATATAGTGTAGACAACATAATGTAGATAATATAGTATAGACATCATAGTGTAAACAACAGTGTAAAATTATAATGTAGACAATATAGTGTAGACAGCATAGTGTCGACAATGTAGTGTAGGCAATACAGTGTAGGTAATATAGTATAGACATTATAGTGTAGGCAACATAGTCTAGACAGTATAGCGTAGATAACGTAGTAAAGAAATTATAGTGTAGACAACATAGTGTAGGCAATATAGTGTAGATAACATAGTGTAAACAATATAATGTAGACAACATAGTGTTGGCATTATAGTGTGAACAGTATAGTGTAGAAAATGTGTAGTATAGACATCATGGTGTAGACAACATAGTGTAGACAATATACGGTGGACAATATAGTGTAGACAATATAGTGTAGACAATCTGGAATATGGATTTACAGCATCACCAGATAACCAGCAATAGCCACTCTGTGTACTGTGTGAACAAATCTTGTCAAACGAAGCCGTGAAACCTTCTAGGCTGCTTGAACATTTGAAGACAAGCTGTTCCTGTAGCAATAAGGGAGATCATGTTTTTTTGTTTCTCTACAGGAAGGGCATTTCTCACTTTATGAGGTTTTATTTTGAACGTCCAGAAGGTCACGTGGTTTGTGAATCCCGTGACTGAGAATTGTGGGATTGAGTCTTCGTCTGAACGTGTGCCTGTGTGGAGACTTTGTCTGATGTCTCCGTGGAGCATATGGACGTTATATCTGTGTTTGATTTTTGTAGTATGAATGGACTCGCCACTTGGCAGGGGTAACCTGCCGGCAGTCAGATTATTGTCATCTCCATTAGCATTATCATCAGTTCCATCAATAAATAGTCATGCCAAGTGAAAGGCAGGACTGGCTTGACTTCTGTATCAGTGTGTTGCCAGTTTAGGGTTGTAAGAGCCTGGAAGCGAAGAATGGCTGGAGTTAGTGGATAACTAATCCAGAACAGTGAAGTAGATGGCTGGAATTATGTGCATAGCAAATTCAGCAACACTCAGCAAACATGGCTTTCAAGATAGATACAAACCAGAATCAGCGAGGGCATGAAGGCAGCACAGCACGGCTTAACCAGTGCCCTCAATAACACAGTACAGTGGCCACACCGCCACACAATATAAAGATTCTTTAATGAAATGTCGTCAGAGAATGTAAAGATTCTTTAATTAAGTGTCGAAAGAAAATGTACAGATTCTTTAATTAAATGTCGTCAGAGAATGTAAAGATTCTTTAATTAAATGTTGTCAGAAAATGTAAAGATTCTTTAATTAAATGTTGTCAGAGAATTTAAAGATTCTTTAATTAAATGTTGTCAGATAATGTAAAGATTCTTTAATTATATGTTATCAGATAATGTAAAGATTCTTTACTTAAATATTGTCAGAGAATGTAAAGATTCTCTGATTAAATGTTGTCAGAGAATGTAAAGATTCTCTAATTAACTGTCGTCAGAGAATGTAAAGATTCTTCAATTAACTGTCGTCAAAGAATTTAAAGATTCTTCAATTAAATGTTGTCAGAGAATGTAAAGATTCTTTAATTAACCGTTGTCAGAGAATTTAAAGATTCTTTAATTAAATGTTGTCAGAGAATGTAAAGATTCTTTAATTAAATGTTGTCAGAGAATGTAAAAATTCTTTAATTAAATGTTGTCAGAGAATGTAAAGATTCTTTAATTAAATGTTGTCAGAGAATGTAAAGATTCTTTAATTAAATGTTGTCAGAGAATGTAAAGATTCTTTAATTAAATGTTGTCAGAGAATGTAAAGATTCTTCAATTAAATGTTGTCAGAGAATGTAAAGATTCTTTAATTAAATGTTGTCAGAAAATGTAAAGATTGTTTAATTAAATGTTGTCAGAGAATGTAAAAATTCTTTAATTAAATGTTGTCAGAGAATGTAAAGATTCTTTTATTAAATGTTGTCAGATAGTGTAAAGATTCTTTAAATAAATGTTGTCAGAGAATGTAAAGATTCTTTAATTAAATGTCGTCAGAGTATGTAAAGATTCTTTAATTAAATGTCGTCAGATGATGTAAAGATTCTTTAATTAAATGTGGTCAGAGAATGTAAAGATTCTTTAATTAAATGTTGTCAGAGAATGTAAAGATTCTTTAATTAAATGTCGTCATAGGATGCAAAGATCCTTTAATTAACTTTTGTCAGAGGATGTAAAGATCCTTCAATTAACTGGCCAGGTGATTTAAAGAACCTTTAACTAACTGTCGCTAGGTGATGTAAGAATCTTTTAATTAACTGTTGACAAGGGATGTTAAGATCATTTAATTAGTTTAAGCCAGGGGATTTAGAGATCTTTTAACTAACTGCCGCCAGGGGATATAAAGATCCTTAAATTAACTGCCGCCAGAGAATGTAAAGATCCTTTAATTAACTGTCGCCAGAGGATATAAAGATCCTTTAATTAACTGTCGCCAGAGGATGTAAAGATCCTTTAATTAACATTCACCATGGAATATAAAGATCCTTTAATTAACTGTCGCCAGAGGATGTAAAGATCCCTTAATTAACATTCGCCAGGGAATATAAAGATCCTTTAATTAACTGTCCCTAGGGAATATAAAGATCCTTTAATTAACTGTCCCCAGGGATATAAAGATCCTTTAATTAACTGTCGCCAGGGAATATAAAGATCCCTTAATTAACTGTGGCCAGGGAATGTGTAGGCCGGCCAGTAGAACGACATAGTACCTATCACTAACGGAACATCGTCTCTGAGAGTACAGAATAAACAGTGTCAGCAACGCCAAAAGTAAAAAAAAAGAAATATAGACAGTATAATGTACACAATATAGTGTAGACAACATAATGTAGATAATATAGTATAGACATCATAGTGTAAACAACAGTGTAAAATTATAATGTAGACAATATAGTGTAGACAGCATAGTGTCGACAATGTAGTGTAGGCAATACAGTGTAGGTAATATAGTATAGACATTATAGTGTAGGCAACATAGTCTAGACAGTATAGCGTAGATAACGTAGTAAAGAAATTATAGTGTAGACAACATAGTGTAGGCAATATAGTGTAGATAACATAGTGTAAACAATATAATGTAGACAACATAGTGTTGGCATTATAGTGTGAACAGTATAGTGTAGAAAATGTGTAGTATAGACATCATGGTGTAGACAACATAGTGTAGACAATATACGGTGGACAATATAGTGTAGACAATATAGTGTAGACAATCTGGAATATGGATTTACAGCATCACCAGATAACCAGCAATAGCCACTCTGTGTACTGTGTGAACAAATCTTGTCAAACGAAGCCGTGAAACCTTCTAGGCTGCTTGAACATTTGAAGACAAGCTGTTCCTGTAGCAATAAGGGAGATCATGTTTTTTGTTTCTCTACAGGAAGGGCATTTCTCACTTTATGAGGTTTTATTTTGAACGTCCAGAAGGTCACGTGGTTTGTGAATCCCGTGACTGAGAATTGTGGGATTGAGTCTTCGTCTGAACGTGTGCCTGTGTGGAGACTTTGTCTGATGTCTCCGTGGAGCATATGGACGTTATATCTGTGTTTGATTTTTGTAGTATGAATGGACTCGCCACTTGGCAGGGGTAACCTGCCGGCAGTCAGATTATTGTCATCTCCATTAGCATTATCATCAGTTCCATCAATAAATAGTCATGCCAAGTGAAAGGCAGGACTGGCTTGACTTCTGTATCAGTGTGTTGCCAGTTTAGGGTTGTAAGAGCCTGGAAGCGAAGAATGGCTGGAGTTAGTGGATAACTAATCCAGAACAGTGAAGTAGATGGCTGGAATTATGTGCATAGCAAATTCAGCAACACTCAGCAAACATGGCTTTCAAGATAGATACAAACCAGAATCAGCGAGGGCATGAAGGCAGCACAGCACGGCTTAACCAGTGCCCTCAATAACACAGTACAGTGGCCACACCGCCACACAATACTATTTTATTCCGATAATAAATTAGACAAAAATCTAACATATTTCCAGACACTTTGAGAGAAATTTCAAGAGCAGAAAACTGTAGGAAATCTGTTTGCTGGCAATTTCTAAAAATTCCAGTGATGGTTTCCATGCATCATATAATATTTCATTGCTGATTGCTAGATCTGGTAAACCTCACACAATATTTCATTGCTGATTGTTAGATCTGTTAAACCCTATACAATATTTTATTTCTGATTGTTAGATCTGATAAACCCCATACAATATTTCTGTGCTAATTGTTAGATCTGCTAAACCTTATACACTATTTCATTGCTAATTGCTAGATCATACAATTGAAGAGCACCGTATTCTGCCAGCAGTAAGAGAACCTGCACAGATGTTTACACAAGTCCCTGGACCAGATTATTTCTGCTGTTCCTCTCACTGGTAACTCTGCTCAAAGAATTGATGAAATGGCTGACAATATTGAAGATACTTTGTACAACCTGCTGAGGACAAGAAAATTTGACTTGCAGGTAGAGATGACTCCACCCTTCCAGACAATAAAATTTTGCTTCATACTTGTGTCCACTTTGTCAATGATAAAACTTTATTTCTTCCTTGTCTAAGCTTTGTCAATGATAAAACTTTATTTCTTGCTTGTTTTCGCTTTGTCAATGATAAAACTTTATTTCTTGCTTGTGTTCGCTTTGTCAGTGATGAAACTTTGATTCAAGAACTGCTATTTACATATCACCTAGAAACAGATACAAATGAGGCATCAATATTTCGTGTGGTAGAGAATTTTTTTCAAAGAGAGAAACATCCCACTTTCCACTGTTCTTGCTTGTGCAACGGATGGGGAACCGTCGATAGGTGATGTAAGAATCTTTTAATTAACTGTTGACAAGGGATGTTAAGATCATTTAATTAGTTTAAGCCAGGGGATTTAGAGATCTTTTAACTAACTGCCGCCAGGGGATATAAAGATCCTTAAATTAACTGCCGCCAGAGAATGTAAAGATCCTTTAATTAACTGTCGCCAGAGGATATAAAGATCCTTTAATTAACTGTCGCCAGAGGATGTAAAGATCCTTTAATTAACATTCACCATGGAATATAAAGATCCTTTAATTAACTGTCGCCAGAGGATGTAAAGATCCCTTAATTAACATTCGCCAGGGAATATAAAGATCCTTTAATTAACTGTCCCTAGGGAATATAAAGATCCTTTAATTAACTGTCCCCAGGGAATATAAAGATCCTTTAATTAACTGTCGCCAGGGAATATAAAGATCCCTTAATTAACTGTGGGCAGGGAATATGTAGGCCGGCCAGTAGAACGACATAGTACCTACCACTAGCGGAACATCGTCTCTGAGAGTACAGAATAAACAATGTCAGCAGGCCAAAAGTAAAAAAAAAGAAATATAGACAGTATAATGTAGACAATATAGTGTAGACAACATAATGTAGATAATATAGTATAGACATCATAGTGTAAACAACAGTGTAAAATTATAATGTAGACAATATAGTTTAGACACATAATGTCGCAAAATAGTGTAGACAACATTGTGTCGACAATGTAGTGTAGGCAATACAGTGTAGATAATATAGTATAGACAATATAGTGTAGCCAACATAGTGTGGACAATATAGTATAGACAGTATAGTGTAGATAACGTAGTATAGAAATTATAGTGTAGGCAACATAGTGTAGGCAATATAGTGTAGATAACATAGTGTAAACAATATAATGTAGACAACATAGTGTTGGCAATATAGTGTGAACAGTATAGTGTAGAAAATATGTAGTATAGACATCATGGTGTAGACAACATAATGTAGACAATATACGGTAGACAACATAGTGTAGACAACATAGTGTAAACAATATAGTGTAAACAATATAGTGTAAAAAATATAGTGTATACAATATAGTGTATACAATATATTGTATACAATCTGGAATATAGATTTACAGCATCACCAGATAACCAGCAGTAGCCACTCTGTGTACTGTGTGAACAAATCTTGTAAAACGAAGCCGTGAAACCTTCTAGGCTGCTTGAACATTTGAAGACCAGCTGTTCCTGTGGCAGTAAGGGAGATCATTTGTTTTTTATTCTCTACAGGAAGGGCATTTCTCACTTTATGAGGCTTTATTTTGAACGTCCAGAAGGTCACGTGGTTTGTGAATCCCGTGACTGAGAATTGTGGGATTGAGTCTTCGTCTGAACGTGTGCCTGTGTGGAGACTTTGTCTGATGTCTCCGTGGAGCATATGGACGTTATATCTGTATTTGGTTTTTGTAGTATGAATGGACTCGCCACGTGGCAGGGGTAACCTGCCGGCAGTCAGATTATTGTCATCTCCATTAGCTTTATCATCAGTTCCATCAATAAATAGTCATGCCAAGTGATAGGCAGGACTGGCTTGGCTTCTGTATCAGTGTGTTGCCAGTTTAGGGTTGTAAGAGCCTGGAAGCGAAGAATGGCTGGAGTTAGTGAATAACTAATCCAGGACAGTGAAGTAGATGGCTGGAATTATGTGCATAGCAAATCCAGCAACACTCAGCAAACATGGCTTTCAAGAATCAGCGAGGGCATGAAGGCAGCACAGCACGGCTTAACCAGTGCCCTGAGTAACACAGTACAGTGGCCACACCGCCACACAATACTATTTTATTCCGATAATAAATTAGACAAAAATCTAGCATATTTCCAGACACTTTGAGAGAACTTTCAAGAGCAGAAAACTGTAGGAAATCTGTTTGCTGGCAATTTACAAAAATTCCAGTGATGGTTTCCATGCATCATATAATATTTCATTGCTGACTGTTAGATCTGTTAAACCCCATACAATATTTCTGTGCTAATTGTTAGATCTCGTAAACCTTATACACTATTTCATTGTTACTTGCTAGATCTGGTAAACCTCATACAATTGAAGAGCAACGTATTCTGCCAGCAGTAAGAGAACCTGCACAGAGGTTTACACAAGTCACTGGACCAGATTATTTCTGCTGTTCCTCTCACTGGTAACTCTGCTCAAAGAATTGATGAAATGGCTGACAATATTGAAGATACTTTGTACAACCTGCAGATGACAATGACAAGAAAATATGACTTGCAGATAGAGATGACTCCACCCTTCCAGACAATAAAACTTTGTTTCATGCTTGTGTCCGCTTTGTCAATGATAAAACTTTATTTCTTCCTTGTCTAAGCTTTGTCAATGATAAAACTTTATTTCTTCCTTGTCTAAGCTTTGTCAATGATAAAACTTTATTTCTTCCTTGTCTAAGCTTTGTCAATGATAAAACTTTATTTCTTGCTTGTTTTCGCTTTGTCAATGATAAAAGTTTATTTCTTGCTTGTGTTCGCTTTGTCAATGATAAAACTTTATTTCTTGCTTGTTTTCGCTTTGTCAATGATAAAAGTTTATTTCTTGCTTGTGTTCGCTTTGTCAGTGATGAAACTTTGATTCAAGAACTGCTATTTACAGAACAACTAGAAACAGATACAAATGGGGCGTCAATATTTCGTGTTGTAGAGATTTTTTTTCACAGAAAGAAACATCCCATTGTCCAGTTTTCTTGCTTGTGCAACGGATGGGGAACCGTCGATGACAGGACGTCTTCGTGGCTTCCTTACTTTCCTGTACCTGATGTGTCTACGGTGAACTGTGCCATCCACAGACAACATCCTGCTCAGATTCGCAAATCATTAAGCTCAGTTATTACAGCAGTTAATAACATCAAAACACATAGTTCAGTTATTACAGCAGTTAATAACATCAAAACACATAGTTCAGTTATTACAGCTGTTAATAACATCAAAACACATGGCTCAGTTATTACAGCAGTTAATAGCATCAAAACACATAGCTCAGTTATTACAGCTGTTAATAACATCAAAACACATAGCTCAGTTATTACAGCAGTTAAAAGCATCAAAACACATAGCTCAGTTATTACAGCAGTTAATAGCATCAAAACACATAGCTCAGTTATTACAGCAGTTAATAGCATCAAAACACATAGCTCAGTTATTACAGCAGTTAATAGCATCAAAACACATGGCTCAGTTATTACAGCAGTTAATAGCATCAAAACACATGGCTCAGTTATTACAGCAGTTAATAGCATCAAAACACATAGCTCAGTTATTACAGCAGTTAATAGCATCAAAACACATAGCTCAGTTATTACAGCAGTTAATAGCATCAAAACACATGGCTCAGTTATTACAGCAGTTAATAGCATCAAAACACATGGCTCAGTTATTACAGCAGTTAATAGCATCAAAACACATGGCTCAGTTATTACAGCAGTTAATAGCATCAAAACACATGGCTCAGTTATTACAGCAGTTAATAGCATCAAAACACATGGCTCAGTTATTACAGCAGTTAATAGCATCAAAACACATGGCTCAGTTATTACAGCAGTTAATAGCATCAAAACACATGGCTCAGTTATTACAGCAGTTAATAGCATCAAAACACATGGCTCAGTTATTACAGCAGTTAATAGCATCAAAACACATGGCTCAGTTATTACAGCAGTTAATAGCATCAAAACACATGGCTCAGTTATTACAGCAGTTAATAGCATCAAAACACATGGCTCAGTTATTACAGCAGTTAAAAGCATCAAAACACGTGGCTCAGTTATTACAGCAGTTAAAAGCATCAAAACACATGGCTCAGTTATTACAGCAGTTAAAAGCATCAAAACACATAGCTCAGTTATTACAGCAGTTAATAGCATCAAAACACATCGCTCAGTTATTACAGCAGTTAATAGCATCAAAACACACGGCTCAGTTATTACAGCAGTTAATAGCATCAAAACACATGGCTCAGTTATTACAGCAGTTAATAGCATCAAAACACATAGCTCAGTTATTACAGCAGTTAATAGCATCAAAACACAAAGCTCAGTTATTACAGCAGTTAAAAGCATCAAAACACATAGCTCAGTTATTACAGCAGTTAATAGCATCAAAACACATGGCTCCGTTATTACAGCAGTTAATAGTATCAAAACACATAGTTCAGTTATTACAGCAGTTAATAGCATCAAAACACATAGCTCAGTTATTACAGCAGTTAATAGCATCAAAACACATAGCTCAGTTATTACAGCAGTTAATAACATCACAACACATGGCTCAGTTATTACAGCAGTTAATAACATCACAACACATGGCTAAGTTATTACAGCAGTTAACAACATCAGAACACATGGCATCAGTTATTACAGTAGTTAATAACATCAGAACACATGGCTCAGTTATTACAGCAGTTAATAAAATCAGAACACATGGCTCTTAATTCCCATCTTTTTAGACAGCTCTACTATGAGAATGATGAAGATCTTAAATGTTTGCTGCTACATACATAAGTTAGATGGCTGCAGAAGGGAAACTGACTCGCTTCTATTCACTTTTTGAAACAGTTTTAGAATTCTTCCTAGAGTCCAGTGTTTCTCTCTCTACTGAACTGAGTAACATCAAGGATGATACTGCTTACTTGCCAGATTGTTTTCATAAAATTCAACCAAGTTAGTTTTGCAACTTCAAGGCAATGAAGTTAATCTTATCAAAACAAAGTGAGCCATCTCCACATTTTTCTGTCAAAGTTCCACTTATTCAGAGATAACATAGCCCGCGTTGAGCTGTTCCAGTTTTCAAGTCTTTCTGAACTGGACAAAGAGAAACGGATATCAGATATGACTTTAAGATCAACTGCTCACATCTGGATCAGTTGCATAAGATTATGTCTGACAGATTTCAGGATCTCGTTTTACCTCAGATGCCAGACTGAGTGATCATTCTTTGATATCACCAACTTTAGATACCAGACTGAGTGATCATTCTTTGATATCAGACTGAAAGTTACTGAACGTGGAGATCTACAAACAGAATGAAAGTTACTGAACATGGAGATCTAGAAACAGACTGAAAGTTACTGAACATGGAGATCTAGAAACAGACTGAAAGTTACTGAACATGGAGATCTAGAAACAGACTGAATGTTACTGAACATGGAGATCTAGAAACAGACTGAAAGTTACTGAACGTGGAGATATAGACACAGACTGAATGTTACTGAACGTGGAGATCTAGAAACAGACTGAATGTTACTGAACGTGGAGATCTAGAAACAGACTAAATGTTACTGAACTTGGAGATCTAGAAACAGACTAAATGTTACTGAACGTGGAGATCTGACACTTCTTCTTAACACTTTTCAACCTGATATTGAGAAACTTGTGTCCGCCTACAAGAAACTCATCCATCACATTAAAAGTTGAGAAAAGAATGCAGTAGGTGAGTCATAAATATACTTCTTCAAAGTGTAAAATAAACTGGTTTGATTGGTGAAGTTTTTACTTGTTTGATGCATATCCTAGTTTAATAAGTCATTGTACGAGTAGTGCATTGTGGGGCGGGGGTGGGGCGTTGAGGATGTGACCTGGGAGAAAAGGGGGCGGCATACACTTGATTACAAGGATGGAGTAAGATTAACATTGTAAATGGTAAATGGTAAATAGTTTACATTCAAGCTCTCAATCATAAGATGAAAACTGATTGTTGAGAAACAAAGGATGTACGAATAGTGTTCCCAGAGTAAAATGGCTGTTCAGAAAGAAAAATGTAAAAATGAAGAAGAAAGCAACTTTTCTTTTTGTTTTACACTGAAGATTACCAGACATGATTGTGAGAACATGAATTATGAGAAACCAAACATCAGTCTGGTCATGCCATCATCTCCATCCTGACTGTTCTAGGCCAGTGATGTTTCACTGCTTCATATTCCTCTATTTCTGGGAGAATATCATCATTCTTCCTTCTCTAGTTTGTGCCTTCATGTGAAGAGAACACCCGCGGGTGAGTACATGAAGCTTGGGTGGAGTAGGTGACTGCGTGTTCAGACTCTTCTGCCATGAAAATGTCGGGCCACTCTAGGGAAGGTCCGTGGAATCAAAATTCTAGTGCAAGAATACGGCTTCAGGGTTACATTTTGCAACATTGTTTCATATAAATTTAATCATCTTCACTTCATATTACTTCACTTCATATTACTTCACTTAAGTAAGAAAAGTTTCTATAAAGAAGTTCTCCATGTCATTCTACTTTTTATGATCTACTACCAAGCCACGACGACGTAGAAGATCATGGTGGAAGATAAAGCCTTCAGCTCCTGGAGGTCAAATGAAAACAAAGCTTTTATAAACGTAAAGTTCTAGTGATGTTTCTGGTTTAAAAATGGCACAAACATTGACAAATGCCATTTACTAGAAAACCATTTTGTCCAAAAACTGCACCTAAAGACATTTCTCCAGTCAAAATGTTCATCTAAGGTTGGGGCAAGATATCATAAGGATTCTTAATATCCCTGATCTCTTCTCTAAGTCTGGAGTACACGTTACATGATTGTGATTTGGTTTCTACTGCACCAGGGCCATTCAAGCCCCCTACAGTGGTATAAGCGTCAGCAGAAGTATTTCTGTCTTCATTCTGTAGCCATACCTTACCCGATGTGTCCGGGCGCTCCATACCAACATACTCGTATTCGTTTTCGTTATAACCTCCAACGATAGCTAGAGCGCTGTTCTGTGTTAAACTCGAGTTCGGTTCTACAGTAGGGCAGTTATCGATACCAGAATAACCATAATCATTCTCTGGATTTATTACATTTTCATACCCAGTAATTTTGTCCGAAATACTGACTCCGATACTTAGCTGGTCACGTAAGCTGTATGACTCTGACTCTTGTTTATATATTTCTGTATACATATGTGAATCTGGTGTCTGGTTTATCTTTTGCTTTCTATCTGAAACTTTTAAATTTTTGGCTTCCATAATAAAATATGCACCAGGTTTGTTTATATCCTTGTTGCTTCCATGTGTGTCTTGAACATCTGAATCAGAGATGTATCCTCCACTGAAGACTGGCTTCGTGACATGAGCATTACTTTTGTGACAGACTTTACCAGAGTTCGGACACTTGAGATGGACAGCCTGATCGATGGTGTTATCACTTCCTGGGACGTTGGTCGCAGTAGCTGGATGTGTGTCATGGTCAGTGTTGGAGTCTGAAGACAGGCCTGTCTTAAAGTACCGAGACAAAGTTTCTGATTGTCTCCCCTGAAATCGCCGACGTCTGATGACGAACAAGACAACGACGGCAAGGATGAGAACCATAGCAACGACGCTTGCAACAACTGCAGCAATAACTGGAGTCATGTTATCGACATTCTCCTCTGTTGTGTCAAGTCCTCGTGCGACGAATTTAACTGTTGATGTCTGGATAGCACTTGTTCGTTTAGCTGGCGGTCCAGTTGTTGTTTGACCTGTTTCTTCACACCCAAATCTGCACTGTTGTACCAGGTTCTGGTCTGTTGCATCCACGAAACGTTCATCCTTGTGCTTCCACTGTATGTGCACGCAGGGACAATCACCTTCTCTAAGGTACAAACACTCAGAACTGACATAATTGTCCGGTGTATTCTCATCCTTAAGTTGATGTCTGCTGCAGGTAAACTTATCAGAGTCCAAGCTATAAGTGCAGGTATGATAGTTTGTTAAAGGTTCTTCTGTCACTAAGCCAGAATAGCTCACAATGACGACACGTTTACCAGAACTTCGAAGCCTACCTGCTACTTCATAATATGCAACAGCAGACTTATATACTGATTTGGGACAAATATAGTTGTAAAACCTGTACAGAATATACAAAAACGCGTATAAAACATGCAGTAGACTTGCGAAGACACATACAAAACGATTATACAGCATACACATAGACATAGTTGTAGAACATACTAAACCACTGATAGTTGTAGAACATGTAAAGAACATGCAAAAACATATACGAAGATGAGTATATAAAGTGATATCATTTTCTATTTAAATAAAATGTGCAAATATGTCTGAGACCTTCTTGTCACTTATCAACATAGCTGAAGTCGGAGACGCTGGACCAGTGCAGTCTAGATAGGTAACCACCTCTCACCCGACGGGGATGTATGCGTATCCTAATCACGCTGAGGTTTTCCGGTGAGAAAGTCCAACGCTGGACTGGATGGGCAACCACTTCTAACCCGGAGGGGATATACCGACATCCAAATCACGTCGAGGTTTTCCGGTGAGAAAGTCCAACTCTAGATTAAACTGGTGCAAAGAAAACTACGGTGTCACGCAACCCCGCTTCTGCGACCTACCAAGAATTAAGGCCCAAGCACCGCGATACTCTGAACCTCTTCTGGTCCTCTCGGGGATCTCTTGTGGGCCTCTCGGGGACCACGGGACATATCGAGGACCACAGGAGTAAATTCAGCAGGATCACGTGGCGATCTTGGTGGTAGAAGCGAAAGAAGAAGAAGAAGAAGTAAAAGACTTATCAACATCAGCCAATTTCATTGCGAGCCTGTGGTGCCGTTCTTAACCTAAAGAAAAAAAGATCAGTCAACCATTCAGTCAATCTGCCACTACTTCACTGTAGCTTGGATTCATAGACGAAAATAAAATCTTCTGACTGACTCTGTATCCAGCCATATTCAGCCATTTTCATCTCTTCTTCTCTCTTAAACTTATTTCTACTACCAAATTCTTCTGTACTAAACTTCTTTCTACCTACCAGCTTCTCCTCTCCTAAACTTCTTTCTACCTACCAACTTCTCCTCTCCTAAACTTCTTTCTACCTACCAACTTCTTCTGTACTAAACTTCTTTCTACCTACCACCTTCTTCTGTACTAAACTTGAGATGGACAGCCTGATCGATGGTGTTATCACTTCCTGGGACGTTGGTCGCAGTAGCTGGATGTGTGTCATGGTCAGTGTTGGAGTCTGAAGACAGGCCTGTCTTAAAGTACCGAGACAAAGTTTCTGATTGTCTCCCCTGAAATCGCCGACGTCTGATGACGAACAAGACAACGACGGCAAGGATGAGAACCATAGCAACGACGCTTGCAACAACTGCAGCAATAACTGGAGTCATGTTATCGACATTCTCCTCTGTTGTGTCAAGTCCTCGTGCGACGAATTTAACTGTTGATGTCTGGATAGCACTTGTTCGTTTAGCTGGCGGTCCAGTTGTTGTTTGACCTGTTTCTTCACACCCAAATCTGCACTGTTGTACCAGGTTCTGGTCTGTTGCATCCACGAAACGTTCATCCTTGTGCTTCCACTGTATGTGCACGCAGGGACAATCACCTTCTCTAAGGTACAAACACTCAGAACTGACATAATTGTCCGGTGTATTCTCATCCTTAAGTTGATGTCTGCTGCAGGTAAACTTATCAGAGTCCAAGCTATAAGTGCAGGTATGATAGTTTGTTAAAGGTTCTTCTGTCACTAAGCCAGAATAGCTCACAATGACGACACGTTTACCAGAACTTCGAAGCCTACCTGCTACTTCATAATATGCAACAGCAGACTTATATACTGATTTGGGACAAATATAGTTGTAAAACCTGTACAGAATATACAAAAACGCGTATAAAACATGCAGTAGACTTGCGAAGACACATACAAAACGATTATACAGCATACACATAGACATAGTTGTAGAACATACTAAACCACTGATAGTTGTAGAACATGTAAAGAACATGCAAAAACATATACGAAGATGAGTATATAAAGTGATATCATTTTCTATTTAAATAAAATGTGCAAATATGTCTGAGACCTTCTTGTCACTTATCAACATAGCTGAAGTCGGAGACGCTGGACCAGTGCAGTCTAGATAGGTAACCACCTCTCACCCGACGGGGATGTATGCGTATCCTAATCACGCTGAGGTTTTCCGGTGAGAAAGTCCAACGCTGGACTGGATGGGCAACCACTTCTAACCCGGAGGGGATATACCGACATCCAAATCACGTCGAGGTTTTCCGGTGAGAAAGTCCAACTCTAGATTAAACTGGTGCAAAGAAAACTACGGTGTCACGCAACCCCGCTTCTGCGACCTACCAAGAATTAAGGCCCAAGCACCGCGATACTCTGAACCTCTTCTGGTCCTCTCGGGGATCTCTTGTGGGCCTCTCGGGGACCACGGGACATATCGAGGACCACAGGAGTAAATTCAGCAGGATCACGTGGCGATCTTGGTGGTAGAAGCGAAAGAAGAAGAAGAAGAAGTAAAAGACTTATCAACATCAGCCAATTTCATTGCGAGCCTGTGGTGCCGTTCTTAACCTAAAGAAAAAAAGATCAGTCAACCATTCAGTCAATCTGCCACTACTTCACTGTAGCTTGGATTCATAGACGAAAATAAAATCTTCTGACTGACTCTGTATCCAGCCATATTCAGCCATTTTCATCTCTTCTTCTCTCTTAAACTTATTTCTACTACCAAATTCTTCTGTACTAAACTTCTTTCTACCTACCAACTTCTTCTGTACTAAACTTCTTTCTACCTACCAACTTCTCCTCTCCTAAACTTCTTTCTACCTACCAACTTCTTCTGTACTAAACTTCTTTCTACCTACCAACTTCTTCTGTACTAAACTTCTTTCTACCTACCAACTTCTTCTGTACTAAACTTCTTTCTACCTACCAACTTCTTCTCTCCTAAACTTCTTTTTACCTACCACCTTCTTCTCTCCTAAACTTCTTTCTACCTACCACCTTCTTCTGTACTAAACTTCTTTCTACCTACCACCTTCTTCTGTACTAAACTTCTTTCTACCTACCAACTTCTTCTGTACTAAACTTCTTTCTACCTACCAACTTATTCTGTACTAAACTTCTTTCTACCTACCACCTTCTTCTCTCCTAAACTTCTTTCTACCTACCACCGTCTTCTGTACTAAACTTCTTTCTACCTACCACCTTCTTCTGTACTAAACTTATTTCTACCTACCACCTTCTTCTGTACTAAACTTCTTTCTACCTACCACTCTCTTCTGTACTAAACTTCTTTCTACCTACCAACTTCTTCTGTACTAAACTTCTTTCTACCTACCACCTTCTTCTGTACTAAACTTCTTTCTACCTACCAACTTCTTCTGTACTAAACTTCTTTCTACCTACCAACTTTTTCTCTCCTAAACTTCTTTCTACCTACCAACGTCTTCTGTACTAAACTTCTTTCTACCTACCACCTTCTTCTGTACTAAACTTCTTTCTACCTACCAACTTCTTCTGTACTAAACTTCTTTCTACCTACCACCTTCTTCTGTACTAAACTTCTTTCTACCTACCAACTTCTTCTGTACTAAACTTCTTTTTACCTACCACCTTCTTCTGTACTAAACTTCTTTCTACCTACCAACTTCTTCTGTACTAAACGTCTTTCTACCTACCACCTTCTTCTGTACTAAACTTCTTTCTACCTACCAACTTCTTCTGTACTAAACTTCTTTTTACCTACCACCTTCTTCTCTCCTAAACTTCTTTCTACCTACCACCTTCTTCTGTACTAAACTTCTTTCTACCTACCACCTTCTTCTGTACTAAACTTCTTTCTACCTACCACCTTCTTCTGTACTAAACTTCTTTCTACCTACCAACTTCTTCTGTACTAAACTTCTTTCTACCTACCACTCTCTTCTGTACTAAACTTCTTTCTACCTACCACCTTCTTCTGTACTAAACTTCTTTCTACCTACCAACTTCTTCTGTACTAAACTTCTTTCTACCTACCACTCTCTTCTGTACTAAACTTCTTTCTACCTACCACAGTCTTCTATAGTAAACTTCTTTCTACCTACCATCTTCTTCTCTCCTGAACTTCTTTCTACCTACCACTCTCTTCTGTACTAAACTTCTTTCTACCTACCACTCTCTTCTGTACTAAACTTCTTTCTACCTACCATCTTCTTCTCTCCTGAACTTCTTTCTACCTACCACAGTCTTCTGTACTAAACTTCTTTCTACCAACCACAGTCTTCTGTACTAAACTTCTTTCTACCTACCAACTTCTTCTGTACTAAACTTCTTTCTACCTACCACCTTCTTCTGTACTAAACTTCTTTCTACCTACCACTCTCTTCTGTACTAAACTTCTTTCTACCTACCAACTTCTTCTGTACTAAACTTCTTTCTACCTACCAACTTCTTCTGTACTAAACTTCTTTCTACCTACCACTCTCTTCTGTACTAAACTTCTTTCTACCTACCACAGTCTTCTATAGTAAACTTCTTTCTACCTACCATCTTCTTCTCTCCTGAACTTCTTTCTACCTACCACTCTCTTCTGTACTAAACTTCTTTCTACCTACCACTCTCTTCTGTACTAAACTTCTTTCTACCTACCATCTTCTTCTCTCCTGAACTTCTTTCTACCTACCACAGTCTTCTGTACTAAACTTCTTTCTACCAACCACAGTCTTCTGTACTAAACTTCTTTCTACCTACCATCTTCTTCTGTACTAAACTTCTTTCTACCTACCACCTTCTTCTGTACTAAACTTCTTTCTACCTACCAACTTCTTCTGTACTAAACTACTTTCTACCTACAAACTTCTTGTTCCAAGTGTTCTCAAGCAGCTCACATTATCCGTCACTAGTGATTCTGCTTCTTGTGGGCATGTAATGTTTCAGTATTAGGACTTTACTGTACCGGAAGTGAGTGAGCATTCATTTCCCAGGCAACGGAGTTGTACTAACTTACCTGGCTCCTGCCAGGAAGATTGTGGTCACTCTCTGCTGGGTCACTTTGTCTCTGGCTGGAAGTAATGTACCCGGAACTCTCTGCTGGGTCACTTTGTCTCTGGCTGGAAGTAATGTACCCAGCACTTAGCTCCTGCTTCAGCTTCGTAGAAAGTCATCAAATATCTTCATGATCATCTTCAGGATCGGAGGTGAGTTGTTTTAGTACTCACCTGGATGGAGACTTTACGTAACCGCATCGCATGGATAATAATATGGTGTGCCGAGCTATGGCTGGTCTTTAATTCTCCAGCCACCTCGTCGATTGTTACCCTCCCTTTTTCCCCTATCATTCGTTCCACCTCAACGTTAGCGTCAGGCCTATTCACAGAGGTCTTCTAGCACAAGTTACCAAATCTGATACCTCACCTTTAACATTCCTGGGCCATTCATATACCTGCTGAAGCGATCCGCACATGTTCACATTCTGTCTGGTCATCTGCACATGTTCACATTCTGTCTGGTCATCCGCACATGTTCACATTCTGTCTGGTCATCTGCACATGTTCACATTCTGTCTGGTCATCCGCACATGTTCACATACTGCCTGGTCATCTGCACATGTTCACATTCTGTCTGGTCATCCGCACATGTTCACATTCTACCTGGTCATCCACACATCTTCACATTCTGTCTGTTCATACGCACATCTTCACATTCTGTCTGTTCATCTTGACATGTTCACATACTGCCTGGTCATCTGCACATGTTCACATTCTGTCTGGTCATCTGCACATGTTCACATTCTGTCTGTTCATCTGCACATGTTCATATTCTACCTGGTCATCCACACATGTTCACATTCTGTTTGTTCATACGCACATCTTCACATTCTGTCTGTTCATCTTGACATGTTCACATACTGCCTGGTCATCTGCACATGTTCACATTCTGTCTGTTCATCTTGACATGTTCACATACTGCCTGGTTATCCGCACATGTTCACATACTGCCTGGTCATCCGCACATGTTCACATTCTGTCTATTCATCCGCACATGTTCACATACTGTTTGTTCATCCGCACATGTTCACATTCTGTCTGTTCATACGCACATGTTCACATACTGTCTGTTCATACGCACATGTTCACATTCTGTCTGTTCATACGCACATGTTCACATACTGTCTGTTCATCCGCACATGTTCACATTCTGTCTGTTCATACGCACATGTTCACATACTGTCTGTTCATCCGCACATGTTCACATACTGTTTGTTCATCCGCACATGTTCACATACTGTTTGTTCATCCGCACATGTTCACATACTATTTGTTTATCCGCAAATGTTCACATACTGTCTGTTCATCCGCACATGTTCACATACTGTCTGTTCATCGGCACATGTTCACATACTGTTTGTTCATCCGCTATAAATATATGCAGCTTTCCCACCTTCAAACACTGCGCGCTGTTCTTCTCTCGTGCGCGTTTCTAAGGGATTGAGCATCTTTGATCTGGTCTGCTGACATCAAATTTCTAAAATGCCTGTCATGTCGTCCCGCGGCCACGCGCACACACACACACACCACACATGTACACACTCCTAGAGAGGGATGACACAGCTTATCTCCCTTACAGCTGTCCATTATTCGATTTTGATCCTTATAACACAATCAAGGTTACTTTTTGACTTCCCCTTACTGTTGTACAATCTTTTAAGAATATACTAAGACACATAGTTATAAAGCATGTATAGAATATACAAAGACAAATATAGTTATAAAGCATGTATAGAATATACAAAGAAATATATAGTTATAAAGCATGTATAGAATATACAAAGACAAATATAGTTATTAAGTATGTATAGAATATGCAATGCTATTTTAGTTTTAGAGACTTATTCATTCATTCATTTGCATGTTCCTTGCGTAACTTTGCCTCCCTAACACCACTCCTGTAGGCCTCTCGGTTCTGAGCAAGATGGCCTGCTGCTGATGCATCCATTTGCAGATCATCAACGATGTCTTGCAGCCATCTTCGCCTTGGTCTTCCTTTCTTTCTTATTCCCATTATGTACCCTTCCAAGACGATTTTCTCTAGATTATCATGACGTTTAATGTGTCCAAAATATTTAAGTTTCTCTCTTTAATCCTCTTTACCAGTTCTTCAATATTAAGTTCTTGTAGTATGGATATATTTGTTCTTTTTTGTTGTAGAGACTTATAGATTATACAAATACACATATAGTTATAAGGCATGTATAAAATATACAGAGATACATATAGTTGTAGAGACTGTACATAATATACATAGACACATTGTTGTAGAACCTGCATAAAGCTTACAAAGACAGAATAGGGGCTGTAGAGACTAGACAGAATAGAGACAGTACAGACTAGACAGAATAGAGACAGTATAGACTTGACAGAATAGAGACAGTACAGACTAGACAGAATAGAGACAGTACAGACTAGACAGAATAGAGACAGTACAGACTAGACAGAATAGAGACAGTACAGACTAGACAGAATAGAGACAGTACAGACTAGACAGAATAGAGACAGTACAGACTAGACAGAATAGAGACAGTACAGACTAGACAGAATAGAGACAGTACAGACTAGACAGAATAGAGACAGTACAGACTAGACAGAATACAAAGAATAGCAAGAATAACAAGCTGTGAAATAAATAATCTGGGAGCGTGTAGGTGGCTGTCTGAAGCTTAGTGTCATCTCTACATATTAAAACATGCCACCATTAGGCCATCAAGACTGTCATGTGAGTCACATCCACATGTCACCATTAGGCCATCAAGACTGTCATGTGAGTCACATCCACATGTCACCATTAGGCCATCAAGAATGTTATGTGAATCCCATCCACATGTCACCATTAGGCCATCAAGAATGTCATGTGAGTCGCATCCACATGTCACCATTAGGCCATCAAGACTGTCATGTGAGTCACATCCACATGCCACCATTAGGCCATCAAGACTATCATGTGAGTCACGTCGGCATTGAAAGTATGCAGGGAATTCTGTGGTTCTACATCTCTTCTTCTTTTGTGTGGTAAGATATTCCCAATAAATTATGTATCTTAATGTGGTATGCTGAATGGAGGTTTTTGTTAACATTTTATAATGTCAGTGGGATTTATGTTATAATTTCATCAGCTCAATGGGAGCTTTTGCTATATTTTGATCAGCTCAATGGGAGCTTTTGTTAAACTTTGGGTTTTATATTTTAATTTGGTCTAATCAAAGGAATTTTTTTTAAAATTTACCTCCTCGGTGAGTTTTCTGTCTTATTTTCATCTATTCGGTACCTTTATCGCATACTATTTTTTTTATTAAACTCAACAGCAACAACAGCGGTTAAGACATGAGAACTTACTTTTTGAACTCTTCTGCTCCGAAGCTGATCTTTACCATTGTACGTTTATTACTTTTCACTGTTACGTTAACATAACTACACATGACGTCACCAAGTAGGTCACTCGCCAGGTACAAGAGTATGACCTTCAGATACTTCGTTGTCATCTTGTGGAAACAGCAGCCACACTGCACCTGCAAGTTCACAACAAAACTATACATTTGTGGAAAGTTAAGTATAGAAGCAACAAAACTAAAAACTAATCGACGCCAATGATTTGAATCTGTCCGTCCGTCCGTCCGTCTGTCCGTCTGTCTGTCTGTACAACTTCACCTCGATATATCTACTTCTGAAAAAGCATGCACAATCCTGAAAGACTGTATCCCGAAAGATGAACTCAGTATTTGATCCTGGCTATGGTTGAACCCAGTACTTGATCCTGGCTATGGCTGATGTTATGTAAGTTCAATATGAACCACTAATATAACACAAAAGTAACAGTTCACCCTGTGAAGACAGAAAGTAACATGAGATAGGTTGTAATCTTCACCAAGTTCTGGGCTTAAGTAAGGCCTGAACACAAAGGCACTTCAAAATCCGGCCTAAACAGTGGCTACTTTAAGTTTGGGCAAGGCAAGCACATGAAATAGGAAGGATGTAATTATGCCCTGTTTTAAACACAAAGAAATGTTGCTTCGTCAAGCTGCGCTGTGAGTAATCAACGATGTTGGCTGCCTGTGTTTGTGTGATCTATTCACTTCTTCATATTGCTAAATAACGTTTTGATATCCTGTTTTCGGTATTCTACCTCAGTCTAAACGCTGCAGGAATATAGAACTAATAACGGTACACGAATATATAACTAATAACGCTACAGGAATAAGGAACTAATAACGCTACAGGAATATATAACTAATAACAGTACACGAATATAGAACTAATAACGGTACAGGAATATAGAACTAATAACGGTAGAGGAATATAGAACTAATACCGTTACAGGAATATGGAACTAATAACGCTACAGGAATATGCAATTAATAACAGCAAGTCTAAAATATTGTGGAGAATATGCTCTTGAAACATGCCTCCTTCTAACAACATCTGAAATTTATAAAACTGAAATTTTGCCGATGTCATAGAAATGAATCATGCAAGGTAAAGAAGCACAGTTCACTACTTAGCTGAGCTACCATACACAAATCTTCAGAAAAAGATAAATGGGAGGAGAGTTAAAGGAAGGTGAAGAGAAAACAAATCATGGACCGGTTGACACGATGGCACAATAGATGGTCATGGGGTGGACTGACGAAAGTATCAAGGACAGAAATCTGTGGACGAGCGTGCTCGCCAACACTTTGTCTGCATGGTACCTAGTAGAATCATGTTGCTCTACAGCAGCTACTGAACTGCCTTGACTGTTAAGAGTCGTTTTTTTATAACTCGCTCCAAGTGGTGAAAATGAGGACCTGACAACTGAGTTGAGGGAGTACCTGATACCTGAGTTGAGGGATTACTCGATATTTGAGTTAAAGTATTATAAGAAATCAGAATTAAGGGGGTATCTGACATCAGAGTTAATGGATTACCTGACATCAGAGTTAAGAGATTACCTGACATCAGAGTTAAGGGATTACCTGACATCAAAGTTAAGGAATTACCTGATATGAGAGTTAAGGGATTGTCTGATATAAGAGTTAAGGGATTACCTGACATCAAATTTAACGAATTATCTGATATGAGAGATAAGGGATTACGTGACATCATAGTTAAGGGATTATCTGACATCAGAGTTAAGGGATTACTTGACATCAAAGTTAACGGATTATCTGATATGAGAGTTAAAGAATTACTTAATATCTGGGTGGAGTGGGAGTACCTGATACCAGAATTAAGGGAGTGTCTGAGGGATTACTTGACATCAAAGTTAACGGATTATCTGATATGAGAGTTAAAGAATTACTTAATATCTGGGTGGAGTGGGAGTACCTGATACCAGAATTAAGGGAGTGTCTGACATCAGAGTTGAGGGAGTTCTTTCCTCTTTTCTTAACTCCATTAAGAGAGTTCCAGACATCTGATTAAAGAATGTGTCTGACATCAGAGTTCATAAAGCTGTCTGACAAGTGAGTTCATGAAGCTGTCTAACAAGTGAGTTAATGGAGCTGTCTGACAAGTGAGTTAATGGAGCTGTCTGACAAGTGAGTTAATGGTGCTGTTTAAGTGAGTTAATGGATCTGTCTGACATGTGAGTTACTGGAGTTGTCTGATATGTGAGTTAATGGAGTTGTCTGACAAATTAATTAATGGAGCTGTCTGACGTAAGAGTTAAAGGAGCTGTCTGACATGTGAGTTAATGGATCTGTTTGACACGCGAGTTCATGGAGCTGTCTGACATGTGAATTAATGGATCTATTTGACATGCGAGTTAATGGAGCTGTCTGACATGCGAGTTAATGGATCTGTCTGACACGCGAATTAATGGAGCTGTCTGACAAGTGAGTTAATGGAGCTGTCTAACACGCAAGTTAATGGAGCTGTCTGATAAGTGAGTTAATGGAGCTGTCTGACATGTGAGTTAATGGAGCTGTCTGATAAATGAGTTAATGGAGTTGTCTGATAAATGAGTTAATGGATCTGTCTGACATGTGAGTTAGTGGATCTGTCTGACACGCGAGTTCATGGAGCTGCCCCTGAAACAGGTGAATATCTACCTGCAGAACAAGGCACATTTTCTCAGGTGTTCATTCCCGGGTCTAGCTGAACAAAAGAAATATATTTAATGTTCTTGATAACTGGCCACACTGGAGCACCGTAGTACGAGCTATACAAAACAATCTCAGCTTTCATTGTCGGATCAATAATTGTTACGTGCTGATTTGAACTATTTTTCTTTCACATTTCCCTGCTAGCCTCGGCCAACAAGGACAAAGTAACTCTATATCAGCGAGAGATTGCTTCCCCTGACGTTTGATAATGTCACAGATTTGTTGACTACCATTATCTCGGAGCTGAACAAATACAATGAACATTATTTTCAAAGTGTATGAAAGATCTGAGCATGCCGGCCATGTCTGACATTCAACGCTTTTATCTCTCAACTTCAACACTCTTACAGACCCACTCTGAGCCAGGTCGGAGTATCTATACATAAAAATTACACGACCAGGCAAGCTTACGAGATTTTTCACTTGACAAAACCGAGGCACGTGACCTGATTGGCGGAGTGTAGGGGTAATCTGGTGATAAGGATAAAATTTAATTAACCTCCTAGTAAATTTAATCTTAGAGGAACTTATCTGACAGGATTGTCTTACCTGCGTGGTCGCCACTTCGAAGGTAAAACAAAAACGAGACAAAATCAGCGACTGGCCTGCACGGACTGTAAGACGCGGGTAGTTCTGGTTAAATCTTTCTGTCCTAATTAAAAGTAATTTTAAATAAACATTTTTTAACGTTCGTCTCCTGGGATGACCGTTAAAAATAGCAAACAATATTTCATATTTACTGATATTTTCTGAAATGTAGAACAACATAAAAGGTTTACAGACACTTTCTGAAATTTAGAACAGAGTTCTCGAAATAGAATATTCAAGGCTACAGTGACCTGTCATCTGTTCGCGTGGCTTAGAAGCTTCACCTGGAAATTTTCTTACTACGTCTTAAACACTGACCTACTTCCAGTGGTATACATCTGAGACCTACATAAACAATAAGCTTGTGTCTGAAAACACTTAAAGTTGACCTGATGAGAGTTAATTTTCTACATCCTAGATCTACTGAATAATGAGTGTGTGAGTATATAACTATACACGGAGCCACTGCAGTAAAGCTGTAATTCAAGTGTCATCCGCGTGGCGTAGGCGATCATTTCTCTCCACAATTTCCTGTCTTTAGACTTGATTATTAGATCCGCCGGTGACTTTCTTCCTAGCCACACTGACAGCCCATCCAGTAACTTCTCTCTCTGTCACTCTCTGTCTCTGTCTCTCTCCGTCTCTGTCTCTCTCTGTCTCTGTCTCTCTATGTCTCTGTCTCTCTATGTCTCTGTCTCTCTCTCGGTCTCTGTCTCTGTCGTCTCTGTCTCTCTCTCTGTCTCTTTTCTCTCTGTCTCTGTTGTCTCTGTCTCTCTCTGTCACTCTCTCTCTGTCTCTGTCTCTCTCTTTGTCTCTCTGTCTCTATCTCTGTCTATCTCTGTCTGTCTCTGTCTCTGTCTCTTTCTGTCACTCTCTCTCTGTGTCTCTGTCTCTGTCTCTTTCTCTCACTGTCTCTCTCTTTGTCTCTCTGTCTCTGTCTCTGTCTGTCTCCGTCTCTGTCTCTCTCTGTTGTCTCTGTCTCTCTCTGTTGTCTCTGTCTCTCTCTGTCACTCTCTCTCTGTCTCTTTTCTCTCTGTCTCTGTCTCTGTTGTCTCTGTCTCTCTCTGTCACTCTCTCTCTGTCTCTGTCTCTGTCTCTTTCTCTCACTGTCTCTATCTCTGTCTGTCTCTGTCTCTGTCTCTTTCTGTCTCTGTCTCTGTCTCTCTCTTTCTCTCACTGTCTCTATCTCTCTCTGTCTCTGTCTCTCTCTTTCTCTCACTGTCTCTATCTCTCTCTGTCTCTGTCTCTCTCTTTCTCTCACTGTCTCTATCTCTGTCTGTCTCTGTCTCTGTCTCTCTCTGTCTCTCTTTGTCTCTCTGTCTCTGTCTCTGTCTCTTTCTCTCACTGTCTCTCTCTGTCACTCTCTCTCTGTCTCTTTTCTCTCTGTCTCTTTTCTCTCTGTCTCTGTCTCTGTTGTCTCTGTCTCTCTCTGTCACTCTCTCTCCGTCTCTGTCTCTCTTTGTCTCTCTGTCTCTGTCTCTTTCTGTCTCCGTCTCTGTCTCTCTCTGTCTCTCTTTGTCTCTCTGTCTCTGTCTCTTTCTGTCTCCGTCTCTGTCTCTCTCTGTCTCTCTGTCTCTGTCTCTCTCTGTCCCCGTCTCTGTCTCTCACTGTCTCTCTCTTTGTCTCTCTGTCTCTGTCTCTCTATGTCTCTGACTACGATTGTGTTAATCTAGAATCAACTCTTCAGGTCGAGTTATACAATTTAATTAGATGGAGCAAAAATAATGGCATGATTATAAACACCGATAAAACAAAATCAATGCTCATAACAACAAGACATAAACTACAAAACGCAACGAAAACAACACTTCGGCTCTGTACAAAAACATCAAAGATAGACAACATTAGCGAGCACAAAACGCTAGGTCTTATTATTGACCAACATCTGACCTGGAACTCTCATGTGCAATGTCTAACAAAACTCATCGCACAAAAAGTATACCAATTAGCTAAAATTAAGCACTTCATCGATCAAGACACTAGGAAGACATACTACATATCTCATATACAAACACATTTAGACTATTGCTCAACAGTTTGGGATGGTTGCTCAGTAACAAATACAAAGAGGCTTTGCTCACTCCAAAAGCGAGCAGTAAAGCTTATTAGTGACAAAGATCAAGCACAAACAACTAACCATCACAAACGTATCAAAATACTACCTCTTAAGAACAGGTTCCTCTTCAACAAAGCCAAGTTAGTACATCAAATTCTTTCACGGCATGCCCCGCCTTATCTATGGAACCTGTTTAAATTTAGCCCAAAGTGCAGCCAACGCTTGAACAACATATGTCTTCCAAAACATAGACTTGATCTTTACAAGAAAAGATTTAGTTATTCTGCTGCTCCCCTTTGGAATACCCTCCCATCTTATATAAAAAATATAAATTATACTCCTTCCTACTACTACAAGGTTTCCCAATATCTATTTGATGTCGACTACATGCCTCCATGAATTATAAAACTTAAAAGTTATCTTAAACTGCTCTTACAGACACCGAATACAATTAATTGTTTTCTGAATAGTCCCGAAAAAAATTTTGTTTAGTAGATAGTCATTTATAATGTATGTAGTTACTTCTGTACTGAGTGAATGTTTAAGAGCGAAACGTAAATGTTATATTTTATTTTATGTCTCTCAGCTTCAATGTTAGTTATGTTTGTTATATGAACAGCATATTTGTAGAATGTCTGGAATAGAGTGAAAGATCTATGATAAAGGGCAGAATGTCAGACGGGCCTGCGTGCCCAATTTTGAAATAAAGATCAATCAATCAATCTGTCTCTCTCTGTCTCCGTCTCTGTCTCTCTCTGTCTCTCTTTGTCTCTATATCTCTGTCTCTGTCTCTGTCAGTCTGTCTCTGTCTTTCACTGTCTCTCTCTTTGTCTCTCTGTCTCTCTGTGTGTGTCTGTTTCTGTCTCTCTCTGTCTCTGTCTCTCTTTGTCTCTCTCTGTCTCTGTCTCTCTCTGTGTCTGTTTTTGTCTCTCTGTCTCTGTCTGTCTCTGTCTCTCTTTGTCTCTCTCTATCTCTGTCTGTCTCTGTCTCTCTCTGTCTCTATCTCTCTCTCTGTCTTTGTCTCTTTCTGTCTCTTTGTCTCTCTCTATCTCTGTCTGTCTCTGTCTCTCTCTGTCTCTGTCTCTCTCTGTCTCTATCTCTCTCTGTCTCTGTCTCTCTCTGTCTCTATCTCTCTCTGTCTCTCTCTTCTTCCTTCAATTTTTCCAGTTGCCACAATGTGTTCCAAGTTTTCTCTTTTCAGGAAATGTCCTATATATCTCGCTTGTCTGTCTCTGATCTTTGCTGTAATTTGCTTTTTAACTCCAGCGTCTCTTAAGACTTCTTCATTGGTTTTCTTGGCTGTCCTTCAACATCCTTCTCATGAACTACATTTCCATGGCCTCCATTTCTCGCTGTACTCTCTTATTCATGGACCATGCTTCACATCCATAAAACAAAACTGGCTCGATGTAACATTTAAGTACTCGGAATCTTGTTTCCATTGATACGGATCTGTTGCACAAGATGTGTCTCATTGTCTGGAATGCTGACTTGGCCTGAGCACGTCTGCTTTTTATTTCATTGTGACATTTCCCATCAGTTGTTATAATCGTTCCTAAGTACTTGAATCTATCAGCTTGTTTCAGTTCTGTGCCATCGATGGTAATGTTACATTTTGGTGGTATTCTTTTCTTTGAGATGACAATCATTTCAGTCTTATTTTTGTTCAGGCTGAGACCTTTACTTTTACTTTCACGAACCACGATGTCCAGAAGAGCCTGTAGCTTCCCTTCACTTTTACCAATCAGAACTGTGTTGTCTGCATATCTTAAGTTGTTAAGGTTGTACCCGCCAATTGATATTCTTGGCAAGTTCTCTATATTTCTCATTATGTTTTTGCTGTACAAGGAGAAGGGGCAGGAGATAGAACACATCTTTTTATGTCTTGGAAAGCTCCTATTTGGGTCTCAACCTTCATTGCTACTGATTGCTGTCAGTATATGTATTTGATCAGTTTCAGATCTTTCCCATCTATGTTGATGTCTTCCAGCATTCTTATAATTTCTGTCTCACTTTATCAAATACTTTACAGTAGTCTATGAAGCATAAGTATAGAAAGCTGTGATACCATAATGCATAAACTAGGAAAAAATAATAAAGCTGTTCCTGCTGTTTTCCTAGTTTATAATCTTTCATACAGGATCCGGGATTAAGCATAGCTAGATTTTTAAAATGGAAAATAAATTAAGCGGTTTACATGTTTTTGGTTTGTTTTTGTTTTTGTTAAATGAAATGAAAGTGGGTAGTTTTATTATTACTGAAAAGTATACTCATATTTAGGTTGTGAAAACTATGCCAGTTAGATGCGGGCCATTACATGTGATACTTTCAGCCAGTCGTCTGGGAAAATTCCTGCATATCACCATTTAACATGTTTAAATGGATATTTTAATATAATATAAGGTGGATGGAATGGGAGAGCAGATGACAGATACTGTTGGTTGTGGTCACCATTCTGTGATGGTAGGCAGATGATCTCAATGTAGGGACAATGGCTATGATCACTGGCTAGTAGAGTCACTGCCCGGAAGGAAAGCAATGGTAAACTATCTTCTGGAAATATACCAAGAAACCCAAACAGCAACATGGAAGGTCAGATAGGAAAAAAATCTGGTGGTGAGTCCCCCAGGCCAGATAGATCTAATTTTAACACTGGGGAAGAGTGTGAGACAGAGGTCAGTACTAATAATTGTGATGACAGACAAAACCCTGACAGTGTTACTAAGAAAGACTCCTGTATCAAACTTAAAAGAAAAATAAGAGTAGGAACATGGAATGTAAGAAGTATGTATGAGGGAAAATATCAAGTACTAAGTGACGAGATGAAAAGAACGGGGATACACATTTTGGGAATCTGTGAACATCGATGGAAAGGATCAGGACACTTTAAGAGCGAGAATGATAATATCTTTATATACTCTGGTGGAGAAGTAGGAGGAAAGAATGGAGTGGCTTTTTATTTGGACAAATCAACATCAAAAGCATTACCAAGCTACAATCCAGTAAGTGATAGAATCCTAACAATCAGACTTAAGGGCATTCCTGGAAATGTAACATTCATCCAGATATATGCACCTACATCAGCAGCAGAAGAAGAGGAAGTAGAAAACTTTTATAACACGCTGCAAACGACAATAGACCAGGTACGGAAAAATGATATTGTATTAATAATGGGGGATTTTAATGCAAAGATTGGTACAGAAAGAGCAGAAGATGAAGGACATTTTATAGGGAAATTTAGCATAGGACATAGAAATGAGGCAGGTGACAATCTAATGGCGTTTTGCATGGAAAATGAGCTAATGATCGCTAACACACTTTTTAAACAACATCCAAGAAGACTTTACACATGGACATCAATTGTTGGGAAAACCAGGAATCAAATAAATTGCATTTTAGTGCAAAGAAGGTGGAGGTCAAGTATAACATCAGCAAAAACTTTACCAGGCACTTTACGGACCATGAGTTATTAATAGCAGACATGAAGATAAAGATAAAAAAGACAGTTACGGGATCAAGACCACTCCGCTTTGATCTTACAAATATACCAGAACAATACGGTATAGAAGTGAAGAACCGTTTCGAAATCCTGATGGCTGTACAGGAGGAGATGACCTCAGATGAATTGGCTATGCAGGCCAAAGATATCTTAATAACAACAGCTAAAGACGTGGTTCCAGTAAAGAAAACACAAAAGAATGCATAGATTACAGCAAGTACACTAGAACTGATAAAACAACGTAGAGAAATGAAGACGCAACAACAAAGAGAAATATAAAACTTTAACAAAAGAAGTACGAAGAAACATAGAAAAGACAAAAAAACAATACATTCAAGATTGTTATGAAAGAATAGAAGAACATCAGAAGTGTGGAAGAGATAGTGAAATGTTTAAAGAAATGAAGACATTAACGAGAAATATCACACCTAAGCTAAATGTAATTTGTGATGAGATTGGGAATACCTTGACAGAAACAGAGGAAATTCTAGAAAGATGGAAGGAATATTGCAAAGGAATGTATGAAACAACCGACTGTGGAAACAGAAATCAACAGTGTGAATTATTATTGGAGGAGAAAGAACCTGAACCGACAATAGAAGAAGTTTTATGGGCAATAAAGAATCTGAAAAATAGTAAATCACCAGGATGTGATGAGATAACAGCTGAACTTATTAAAGCAGGAGGAAAGGAGTGTGCAACAATCTGTCATATACTGTGCAAAAAGATATGACATTCAGGTATTTGGCCAAAAGAATGGAAAAGAACTGTATTCATACCACTGCCAAAAAAAGGATAACCTGAAATTATGCACAAACTACAGAACTGTTGCCCTGATTAGTCTTGCCAGTAAAATTCTGTTAAAAATCATAATGGGTAGACTTCGAAAGAAAATAGAAGAAGAAGTCAATATGGTCCATGCTGGTTTCAGGCAAGGAAGAGGATCAAGAGATCATATATTCAATATAAGATTAATAATAGAGAAATGTAGATAGTTTAATGTGAATCTATATTTATCCTTTATAGACTACTCAAAGGTATTTGATTGTGTACAACACCAGAAACTTTGGGAAATAATGGAAAAAATGGGATTTCCAACACATTTGACACAACTAACATCACTGCTGTATCTAGACCAACAAGCAGCAGTAAGAATAAATGGTGAAACAACAACTTGGTTTGACATAAAACAAGGGGTCCGTCAGGGGTGCATATTGTCACCCTACTTATTTAACTTGTATACTGAAAATATAATGAAGAATGTTAGATAAGATGTAGACAAAGAATATTACGATGCCATAACAATTGGAGGTTATGAAATAACAGAGATTAGATATGCTGATGACACAGTGTTACTGTCCACAACACAAAGAGGAATGGAAAAACTAATTATGTCAGTCCGTAAGAACAGCGAAGAGCAGAACCTCTATCTTAATGCGAAGAAAACTAAATTGATGACAACTGACAAAACAAACAAGGCAGTTGAAATACATATCAATGAGGAAAAATTGGAAGAAGTGGAGAGTTTTGAATATCTTGGATCACTACTAACTAATAATGGAGATACAATAAGGAAAATTAAAAGGAGGACATCTATCGCTCTGCAGAAAGTAAAACAAATAAAGAATCTGTGGAGAGGAGCAGACAGATCCACAAAAAATAAGATTTTTAAGGGCATGCATCTTTCCCATCGCAACATATGCCTGTGAGACCTGGACACTTAACAAAACAGCTGAGAAACACATAAATGCCTTTGAATGTAAATGCTACAGAAGAGTTCTTCAAATATCGTGGACACAAAAAAGAACAAATATTTCTATACTACAAGAGCTTAATATTGAAGAAGGCTGGCTAGTAAAGAGGATTAAAGAGAGAAAACTTAAATATTTTAGACACATTAAAAGTCATGATAATTTAGAGAAGACCGTATTGGAAGGATACATAATGGGAAAAAAAAGAGGAAGACCAAAACGAAGATGGCTGCAAGACATCGTTGACGTTCTTGAAATGGATGCAACAGCAGCAGGCCATCTTGCTCACAACCGAGAGGCCTACAGGAGAGCTGTTTGGGAGGCAAAGTTCCGCAAGGGACATGCAAATGAATGAATGAATGAAAGGGATATTTTGAATGCTGTGTCGAATTCGATCCTTTAGGTCTGCAACCAACTGTGGTCGACTAGCATACACCGTGTTCTTGAGGTAACGCCACAAAAATAAGTCTGCGGCCGATAAATTGTAAGAAATATATTTTAACATCTGGTTCTATATTTGGGTTTTATCTTCTGTATTACATTATACCTTGCCCCCAACTTTAACGTTTGTTAAAATGGACCATTGTCCCAGGGCTCTTACAAGTTATCATACTGGGTATGGGTGTGTGACAACCAGCTCTGTGGCTGGGTGAAAATCACTAATTTCCCCTCTTATACACAACCCAGGCACTTTTTTACTCTTATGTTTTGGAGCACGGCTAAACTTTAACCTACAGTACGAGTGGCTTCTCACTTCCCTGCTGTTGCCCCAACTAGTTCCCAACCCATGATCTTTTGCTTCATGGGGGCTACTCTTGCCTGGGTCCACTACCCTGTGATCGTGTAGTGTATGATAAATACCTTGTGTAAATACTATCATGTCATTCATCTCTAACAGACAAAATCATAAATCCAACAACAGGCATATAAAATCCAACACCAACTATTTATTACAAAATATGATTAATATATTGTACCGACACAGATCTTGCACAAGCATGCTCATACATTGTATGATATATAGTTGTATGTATTTCCCTACTCATCGTAAGAGTTGCCTGTCATGGCAAACTACAACAAAATCTTAACATTTCATATAAGAATATAGTTATATCAGGACACATGAAAACTTAAGATTCAAATATAGTATCATTAACATTCTACATGGTTCTTCCCCCTGTAAGCATATGTTACCCAGGAGCCTCGCACTAAAAGTACATTACATCAATTCTTCCTGACTCAAAGCTTGATAAATATATAAATAAACAACAGGATGAATGTTTATAACTCTTAGCAATATGTGTACGTATATCTACTATCATTCCTAACCCCGAATATTTTTTGAATTTCAACTAACCTGTTACACTTATGTCCGTGGACACCAAATATCACGAGACATTTACCGGACATTTACAATAACTGACAATTATGACTCACGAACTAAGCGGCAATATGGCGGCAATCTGAGGTAATAGTTTACAAATACAAACATACTCACGACCTCTTAATAAAATCGAAATACACATTTCCAATATATAACAAGGACAAACTTCCTCAGATATACATTGCCGCCCGAGCCATATTTCGCCTGAACGAGAACCGCTGATCTAATTGCCAAAAATATGTCGTGTCTCCTCTTATAGCTCTATGATCACCTCATTAGCATACTTAGTTGTAAGGTGGGACTTTGTGAGCGAACAACGTGTTTCAGTTTTCGTGGCTAGGCCCTGCCATGCTAACCGAACCCTCTCGCTCACAAAATCCCGTGACCTTGCCGGCCAAGGAATATCCAAAAATCTGGAAATAAGACGATTGGGAAAGCTTGTCGCAGCATGGCCATGGACTGACGGGCTGTGGGCAGTTGCTCCATCTTGTTGAAACCATATTAGTCTCTTATTTCTGTTGGCAACTCTGGAATGAAGTATTCAGTTAGCATCTGCACATAAAGATCACTAGTAAGAGGATGCCCGTCTTCGTCTTCAAAAACATACGGGCTAATGACACCGAATGAATCAACGCCACACCACACTGTTACTCGGTCACTATGAAGCAGTTTCTCAGGCAGTAATTGTGGATTTTCTGCTGACCAGTATCTGAGATTCTGCTTGTTCACACTTCCTGACAACTCAAAATCTGCTTCATCAGACATTATGAGGTTATTGAGCAAATTCAGATGTTATTCACTGCGTGCTAGAAAATCGGTAGCAAAGTCAAGTCTGTTAATTTTATCCAAATCATTCAGTTGCTGCACAACTTGCAACTTGTAAGGCTGGAAATGCAGATGATTATGAATGATGTGACGTACGACATACCAAGTGCCAAAGCGTTCCTAACAGCTGATCTCTGAGGGCTACGAAGCAATGCGTTGCGGACTTCTTGAATTTGTTCAGGTGTCTGTTGAGTCCTTGGACGACCAGTAGACTTGTTATTAAGGCAATTAGCGGTTTCCTTAAATTTTTTGACCCACTTCAAAATAGTTCTCCTATCTGGAACTTTATCACGCGGATGCAACTCAAAATATCCACGAAACTTTCGTTGTACAGTAATAGACGATTCTGCACTTTAAAAATAAGTTTCAACGGTGAATGCGCGATGTTGTGTTTGCCAAGAAGCCACTGTTAAAAATGACCGTTTGTCTGCTTCATCTCTGACGTCATAGTTTTTTCACACATATTCAGTTTCTGCGCACTACGTCAGTTAAATCCAGCCATGCTTCATGCCGAACCTTGTAGTTTTATTTCATTTTTCTTAGCTCTTTGTTTTTGTTTGTAAATATTCCACTCTTGTTCACCTTCATGGCTGTGTTACAGGTATTTCCTATGAAAGTGGATTTTTTCCCTTAAAGTACAAACTAGAAAAGATAAGACTAACAGTAATTCCCATCGAGAATGAAAATTTCTAAGAAGGTATAATGAAATGTGAATCTTCAAAACTGAGATATTTGAGTTATGTTTATTCTTTCTCGACCCTTCATCTTCGATAACTTCTTTCTTATTCTTTTTTTTTTAAATTTACAATTACGATGTGTTACATGTATATCTCTGAAATAGTGTGACTGACAGTAGAAAGAATCAATAGAGTAGACAGACACGGAGTGAGTTGACACAGAGTAAATCGATGCAGAGCATGTTGACAGAATAGATACAGAGCAGGTTGACAGAGAGGATTGACAGAGTAGATAGATACAGAGTTGGTTGGCATGGTGGGTGCAAATTTAGATAACAGAGTAGATTAGATGCAGAATGGGTTGACAGAGTAGATAGATACAGAGGTGGTTGGCATGGTGGGTGCAAATTTAGATAACAGAGTAGATTAGATGCAGAATGGGTTGACAGAGTAGATAGATACAGAGTTGGTTGACATGGTGGGTGCAAATTTAGCTAACAGAGTAGATTAGATGCAGAATGGGTTAACAGAGTAGATAGATACAGAATCGATTAACAGAGTAGATACGAGGGGCGGTCAGAAATTAATGCATCACATCGTTTTTCTCAGGAGCTGTTTATTTAAAAAGTATGAAATTTATACACAGTATACATGGGTATGTCATGTAAATATCAGTATTATTCAACATAATCCCCATCAACTTGTACGGCTTTACGCCACCACGAAACAAGTGCATGTATTCCTAGCCCGTACCAGATTGTCTCTTGATTATGTAGCTGCATGAATCACTCCTTCGTCATCTTCAGATCTTACCTCTCAGAGTGCATCTTTAAGTGGACAAAACAGATGGAAATCAGAGGGTGCCAAATCAGGACTACAGGGTGGATGGGGTAATACAGTCCAACTCAATTTGGTGATTGCTTCCCCTGTTGCCAGACTTGTGTAAGGGCGCGCATTGTCGCGAAGGAGAAGCAGGTCTGCTGGATTCTTGATCGGCTGAACTCTGCGAAAACGCTGATTGAGTTATGTCATGTCTCTCCTCTTGGCATAACATCCACAAGAATCACACCTTCAATGTCCCAAAAGACCTTTCCAGCTGAAGGAGTTGTCTTGAATTTCTTTCTTCGTGGTGATTGCGGATGATGCAACTTCACTGACCGGTTTTTTTTTGTTTGTCTCAGGTTCAAAATGAAATGCCCAGGTTTTGTCACCTGTTACGATCTTAGTCAAAAAGTTCTCTCCCTCAGCATTGAAACGCTCCAACAGTTCAGAAGAAATTCCTTTCCTTTGCAATAGATGGTCATTTGTGAGACTTTGAGAAACCCATCTTGCGCACATCTTAGAAAATCCGAGACCTTTTATAACTGCATTTGCACTACCATTGCTGACTGACAGCTTTAAGGCCAATTGTTGAGTAGTGATATGCCTATCAGTAAGTATAATGCCCCCAGCGCATTTCAACATTTCTGCCTTGTTGGGTGTAGCAGGACGTCAACAGCGCGGCCGATCATGCAACTCCTTATCTCCACTTATTGATTCTTTGATTCTCTGAATCCAGTGACTGACTGTAATCCTGTCGACTGCAAAACTTCCATACACATCACATAGACGCATGTGAATGTTCACAACAGTTCCCTTCTCTCACAATTCGCTGCTTATACCACAAGTTGCTAACACGCTCCATTTCAACGGTTAGGGCAGCCATATTCTTTGGCCGGTTGCAGTGTAATTTGGTTCACACAGTCGTCACATGCCATATATTTAGTGTGCAACATTTCATGCGTCTATGTTCATTATTAGATGAAAAAAAAACTGTGTGGTGCATTACTTACTGAATGCCCCTCGTATATTGATAATGCGTTGATATTGTGGATACAGAGTGAGCTAACAGAGTAGATTAGATATAGAATGGGTTGACATGGTTGATACAAATTGAGCTAACAGAGTAGATTAGATATAGAATGGGTTGACATGGTTGATACAAATTGAGCTAACAGAGTAGATTAGATACATAGTTGGTTGACATGGTGGATGCAGATAGGCGTGACAGTGTAGATAGATACAGAGTGCGTTGACAGAGTAGATAAATACAGATTGGGTTGATATGGTGAATATAGAGTGGGCTGACAGAGTAGACATATACAGAGTGGTTGGATACTAAACGGGTTAACATATACAGAGAGACAGACACAAGGGCGACAAATACCCAAGTCTATATATAAAGACGATTACCTCTCTTATTCTGGAACATACCCAGCTTCTAAAAATAGGTATCAGAGAAATCTGGGAAGGTATATCGTGCCAGGCGTGATACTGACCACATCACACTTTCATGTGCCGAATATCTTGGAAATACGGGCCTAACACCGTATCTTCTAATATGCCTTAATTGTATGGAGACGGGGATTTTACTTCTTTTTATTAATCACATTTTTGGCAATACATTTTTAAAATTAAAAAATCTGTGTAGATATTTTAAAAAACTAATATACAGTAAAATAAAAGTGCAGTACAACATATTAAAGCATGTACTTTATTCAGCACAACATATTAAAGCAAGTACTTTATTCAGCACAACATATTAAAGCAAGTACTTTATTCAGCACAACATATTAAAGCAAGTACTTTATTCAGTACAACATATTAAAGCAAGTACTTTATTCTTTGACATTATCTGAGGATCTATTTGTCAACTTTTATTTACTTAAACATTCAACATCAGCTCAGTGCGTGTTTGCTGTATACAACAAACATCAGGAAAAGTAGACACGAAAAGTTTGTTTGGTTATGTTTACCTTCAGCCTCTTCTACATACACTCAACACTACATACGCTAGATAAACACACACACATACAGAGAGTATAAAGTGGAGATCTGAAGAAGAAGAAGAACAACAACAACAACAACAACAACAATAACAACAACAAAACAACAAACAAAGGGACTTTAATTTGAATGAGAGAAGAACAAGAACATCTTTCAACTTTCACTCTGTTCCTTGCGATCATCCTCACGGTTAGACGCAGATATAGCACATATAGTGCTTGTACCTGTACAGAGAATATACGAACATATAGTGTTTGAAACTGTACAAAGAATGTACGGACATATAGTTGTTGAACCTGTACAGAGAATATACGACCTCACACATACAGTTGTAAAACTGTACACTAGTGTTTCCCAAAGTGGCTTATAACCCCACCCCCACCAAACTTATGGTCATTGGAAGGGACCAGAGTGAGAGGTGGCTAAAGAGTCAGTGGGGGGGAGGGGGGAACAGTGAAATATAAGGGGGCAGTGGGGGTGGGGGCTTTATGGAAAACAAAGCAACAGACGCGGAGGGGGGTGGGTGGCATTAATACCTTCCTTTCATAGTCCAAAGGGTTTGATGGCAGGCGCTTCAAGATCTCAGTCGAAGATAAAGATCCTTTAATTAACTGTGGCCAGGGGATATAAAGATCCTTTAATTAACTGTGGCCAGAGGATGTAAAAATTCTTTAATTAACTGTGGTTAGGGGATATAAAGATCCTTTAATTAACTCTGGCCAGGGGATGTAAAGATCCTTTAATTAACTGTGACTAGGGAGTGTAAAGATCATTTAATTAACTGTGGCTAAGGAATATAAAGATCCTTTAATTAACCGTGGCCAGGGGATGTAAAGATCCTTTAATTAACTGTGACTAGGGAGTGTAAAGATCCTTTAATTAAATGTCGCTAGGGGATGTAAAGATCTTTTAATTAACTGTGGCTAGGGGATATAAAGATTCTTTAATTAACTGTGGTCATGGGATGTAAAGATCTTTTAATTAACTGTGACTAGGGAGTGTAAAGATCCTTTAATTAAATGTCACTAGGGGATGTAAAGATCCTTTAAGTAACTGGCCAGGTGATGTGAAAATCCTTTACTTAACTGTGGCCAGGCGAGGTAAAGATCTTTTAATTCACTGTGACCAGGGGATGTAAAGATCTTTTAATTAACTGTGACCAGGGGAGGTAAAGATCTTTTAATTAACTGGCCAAATGATGTGAAGATCCTTTGATTAACTGTCGCTAGGGAATGTAAAGATCATTTAATTAACTCTCGCCAGGTGATGTAAAAATTATTTAATTATCTGTCGTTAGGGTATGTAAAGATCCTTTAATAAATTGTCGCTGGGATATGTAAAGATCCTTTAATTAACTGTCGCTAGTGAATGTAAATATCCCTTAATTAATTCTCGCCAGGTGGTGTAAAAATTATTTAACTGTCGCTAAGGAATGTAAAGATCCTTTAATTATCTGTCGCTAGGGAATGTAAATATCCTTTAATTAACTGTCGCTAGGAAATGTAAAGATACTTTAATTAACTGTCGCTAGGGAATGTAAAGATACTTTAATTAACTGTCGCTAGGGAACGTAAAGATATTTTAATTATCTGTCGCTAGGGAATGTAAAGATATTTTAATTATCTGTAGCTAGGGAAGGTAAAGATATTTTAATTAACTGTGGCCAGGGAATGTGTAGGCCGGCCAGTAGAACGACATAGTACCTATCACTAGCGGAACATCGTCTCTGAGAGTCTAGAATAAACAATGTTAGCAGCGCCAAAAGCAAGAAAAGAAATATCGACATTATAATGTAGATAATATAGTGTAGAAATATAATGTAGACAATATAATGTAGATAATATAGTGTAGACAATCTAAAATATGGATTTATAGAAGTATAACACTTTCAATATGTGTACTGTATAGAACTGTCGACTTTGTGTACTGGTGATATTGTTCCATATCCTTCAATACTCTATATAACCTTATCACACAATAAGAACTTCACTGTCTATAAACGAGGAGAACACGTGGTCATGAAGACTACGCTCTACACAAATATGATGATAAGCTGAAATCCCTTCCTCCACATAGGCATGATAAGCAGCTTATTTACACTTATATATCGATATCACTGATGGCGTATGATAGAAATTTCATCAAACATTTCCTCAGGAATTTAAACAAATAATAGCATTTCAACACCGAGTAAGCACGTGAACAAAAATCTCCAAATCTTAACTTTCTAGCTCAAGCTCTCCTAGTTGCAAGCTCTACTCTTCGAGTTCAGCTCTCTCGATCTCTGGTTATCTATGTCACAGTCTGAGGATCCACAGTCTAGTCTTGACTGTCTTCCTCCTACCATATCTATGTCTCTGTCTGAGGGTCCACAGTCTAGTCTTGACTGTCTTCCTCCTACCATATCTATGCCACAGTCTGAGGATCCACAGTTGTAGTCTCGACTTTCTTCGTCCTACCATATCTATGTCTCAGTCTGGTGGTCCACATCTCTGTTGACTTGGAGGTCAGAGCACTATTACATCGGGGTCCTCTTGCCTCTCCGCTGAAGCTTCTCTCTGTCTCCTGACTGATTTCTTCTGACGGTCTTCCTCGGCCGCCTCTCAATCGCAGTGTACCAAAGAGCAAAGTCTACTTTCCTCTTCTCTGGACTTCTGTTCTTAATCTCTCATCTGATGGCTTCTCGGCTGTTCTGGTCGGACCTTCTTTCTTCACTCTTGACTGTCCACGTGCACTGACCATCCTTCTTGCAGTTCTGGTCAGTCGCTACTCGCCGGATCGACGGTGTTCTGACGATCTCCCTCCTCTGTCTCCTCTCTCCTGTACTTCCATACTTCTTTGTCCTCCCTGTCTCTCCGCTCGCGTTTTTATCCTCAAGTCCATCTTGATGGATTGACCAATGAGTATTTTCACTTCATCCTTCAGGTGTCCACGTGTTCCTATGAGCGTTCTGATTGGTTCTCGCGTCCTAACCTATCAGGTTAGCGTTGACTAGTGGCACTCCTTGTTCTAAAAGTTGTGTGTAATTGCGAGCTATCTTATTGTTATTATTATCATCTAAGTCCACAATCTCTTTCATGTCGTATGCTTCAGGGATTAGTTCGTTTATTTATTTGTCCCGCCACCAGCCTCATGTCAATCATTCATTCATTTGCATGTCCCTTGCGGAACTTTGCCTCCCAAACAGCACTCCTGTAGGCCTCTCGGTTGTGAGCAAGATGGCCTGCTGCTGTTGCATCCATTTCCAGATCGTCAACGATGTCTTGCAGCCATCTTCGTCTTGGTCTTCCTCTTTTTCTTTTTCCCATTATGTATCCTTCCAATACGGTCTTCTCTAAATTATCATGACGTTTAATGTGTCCAAAATATTTCAGTTTTCTCTCTTTAATCCTCTTCACTAGCCAGCCTTCTTCAATATTAAGCTCATGACGCTTCCTAAATCCGTCTAATCTTAATGTCTACCTCGGCTATTTGCTTGTGTGTCACCGCTTTGTTATCACTGGACCACCCTACTTTCTGGCGTCCCTCCTTTGTATTACCTATATCTCAGCTTCACTACGTCTGTCTTTTCAATTTGTTTGTCTCTTCTGTTTACTTTTGTCCGCGTCTTGTTGTGTTAATGTCATGGAAGTTTTACACCTTTCTCTACCTCTTTTTGTCTGTTACATTCGGCACTACTGTTTTGTCTACAATATATTCTTAATCATATTCAAAATCATATTCATACTCATATTCATGATCCTATTTATAATCATATTGATGATCATATTCATACTCATATTCAAAACCATATTCATAACCTTGTTCTTAATCCTAGTTACAGGGGACTGTGCTACATACTATCCCACGTCATTAGTCAGAATGTTACATTTTGACTCAAAAATTTTTTAAAACTAGCAAAGTGCCTTGTAACAAGTACTTCTTTTTCTTATACAAAAACTCCTACAACAAAAAAAACTGTCACTCTGCTCTTCCCTCCCTTTCCTCCAGCCAGAATGTCAGCGGTATCGCGTGCTGACTACTTCGTCTAGGTACATGATCAATACATTTTCTCATGTCATCTTACACAATTATTTTAGGGGAAAAACCACGTGTAACAAATATTTACATCTTGTTCAAAAGCGTGCTCCTGAAAGATTAACTCAGAATTCTTCTTCTGCATCAAAGCGATTTCGTGTACCCCTCAAGAAAAAAATAATTCTCTCAAAATGACCACAAAAAAAAAAAAAAAAATGTCAGAGCATTTGAGGCCCAACCTCAGAACAAATCACCTCACTGACCTTGGGATGAACTTACATTAGCTAACCTCCCGTCGCTCATCTTCAGTTGTAACAATAGGATATAACAAACATATTCCATAACACATACTCAGTGTGAACAGTTTGATTTACTGGCTCCTGAAAACCATAATACTCCCATCGTAAACGAAATTTCTTCCACTGACCGAAATTATTCCACCCCAAAGTACTCAGTCAGCATAAAAATTCTGGGGTCTCCACCCTCTATGCCAATCTTTGCTAGTGCTGAAACGTCCTCTTACTGTTACTCCCAATACTACCTTGTCGGTTATACTAACCAATATGGCAAAACTCAAATATTTCATATTGATGTACCTATTACACGCAAATGTTTGTCTCACTATATCATAAATTGGAAGATTGTAATTCATCATCATCATCATCATAATCATCATCATCATCATCATCGAGAAAAAAATATATACCTAGCTAATACCTGGTATAACACTGACATTCACAGTTTTAGGGCAATACAATAGTAGTAATACAAAAAATTACATCTTAAATGCTAACCATATTAGTCTCGTCTCTTGTAAACATAAAAAATTGTCACATTATCTCTCACTATCATCGCCTTCTATTTCCTCTCGTATTTCCTCTTGCCCCAGTAACTATTATCTCTGTTTCCTCTGGCGTTACTATATCCTCTCTCATACCTTCTCTCATCATTAAAAATTCTCTTGTTCTGACCTGACATAAAACTATTTTCTCTGTTCACTGTAGTTATCATCTCTCAAAGATTCTCTCATCATTAAAAGCTGTTCTGTTCTGACCTGAAATAAAACTATCATCTCTGTTTTTCTTAGTATTATTATAACCTCTCTCATAGAGTCTCTCATCTTTAAAAATATTCTTGTTCTGATTCTCCTTGCAAGTTTGTGTTTGACATGTTTTTATAATGTTAGAAATTTGTTTTTCCATGTCTGCTAAAAAAAACGCATCTGTTATACCCTCATCATCTGAGAGTGCCACCACCTCATCATTAAAATCAGGTGACACCATTACCTCATTCATATTCATTTCAGCAACAGCTACCGCACCTATTGTGCCTCGTGAACTTTCTGTACTATCTATTACTCTGATCATTGTTGCATTCTTTTACATTATCTTTTTTCATTTCAATCCTCGTCTCTGACATACATGTATAACTCTCTCTGACATACATGTATAACTATCTCTGACATACATGTATAACTATCTCTGACATACATGTATAACTATCTCTGACATACATGTATAACTCTCTCTGACATACATGTATAACTATCTCTGACATACATGTATAACTATCTCTGACATACATGTATAACTATCTCTGACATACATGTATAACTATCTCTGACATACATGTATAACTATCTCTGACATACATGTATAACTATCTCTGACATACATGTATAACTATCTCTTACTCTTACATCTATGGCATTTATTTCTTCATCTTTATTCACATAAAATGACTGAGTAGCTACGTCTTTTAACATGAGCCTGTCTGTTCCTACGCTAATATCATCTGTTTCAGTGGTTATACTGTTTGTGGCTACATCTTTCTTTCTAAATAAACGTTCCTCACTTACTCCAACACTTACATCGACCACTGTGGGAGCTAATCTACCTAGCTCTTGTCTGACACAGAAGTGTATGCGACTCTGGTGTTGACCTGTCTTTTTTTGTCCTTCACCTCCTGGCTACTAACCTTGATTAGTTCTACTTTGGTTTTATTTACCTTCGCCTCACTTTTATTGTTTCGTCTGTCTTTGTCTGATCTCGTACTCGCTTCACCATTTACTTCTCTCTTCATATTCCTGTCAAACCTATCGTTATTTTGTGGAATATATCTGCAGTTATTTCCCTTAAAAGAATTATGCTGGTATTTTGCTCTATACCTTTTGTCGTTGTGGGCTGTTTGTGTGTCTTGGTAACTCATGTTTCTATAATGTCCAGGGTGAGGGTATCTCCCATTTTAGTATATCTATTTCAGGTGTTTCTGCAATCTGTTGTGTCATTTTCTCTCTCAGTGTAATTCTTATGTACTACTAATTACCACCTAAAATATAAACTCTGAAATATATACATGGAAGTTTCATACTTTTCTCTAGCTCCTTTTGTCTGTTGCTATTCGGCGTTACTATTTAGTCTACAATATATTCTTAATCATATTCAAAATCATATGCATACTCATATTCGTGATCCTATTTATAATCATATTCATGATCATATTCATAATCATATTCAAATTCATATTCGTAATCATATTCTTAATCCTATGTGCTACAGCAACACCAGATAACCAGCAGTAGCCACTCTGTCTACTGTGTGAACAAATCTTGTCAAACGAAGCCGTGAAACCTTCTAGGCTGCTTGAACATTTGAAGACAAGCTGTTCCTGTGGCAGTAAGGGAGATCATTTGTTTTTTGTTTTTTTATCTACAGGAAGGGCAATTCTCGCCTTATGAGGCTTCATTTTGATCGTCCAGAAGGTCACGTGGTTTGTGAATCCCGTGACTGAGAATTTACAAAAATCCTGTGATGGTTTACATGCATCATACAATATTTCATTGCTGATTGCTAGATGTAGTAAAGCTCAAACAATATTTCATTGCTGATTATTAGATCTGGTAAACCTCATACAATATTTCACTGCTAATTGCTAGATCTAGTAAACCTCATACACTATTTCATTGCTAATTGCTAGATCTAGTAAACCTCATACACTATTTCATTGCTAATTGCTAGATCTAGTAAACCTCATACACTATTTCATTGCTAATTGCTAGATCTAGTAAACCTCATACACTATTTCATTGCTAATTGCTAGATCTAGTAAACCTCATACACTATTTCATTGCTAATTGCTAGATCTGGTAAACCTCATACAACTGAAGAACAACGTATTCTGCCAGCAGTAAGAGAAACTGCACAGAGATTTACATAAGTCCCTGGACCAGATTATTTCCGCTGTTCCTCTCACTGGTAACTCTGCTCAAAGAATTGATGAAATGGCTGACAGTATTGAAGATACTTTGTACAACCTGCTGAGGACAAGAAAATTTGACTTGCAGGTAGAGATGACTCCACCCTTCCAGACAATAAAACTTTGTTTCATGCTTGTGTTCCCTTTGTCAATGATGAAATTTTATTTCCTCCTTGTCTAAGCTTTGTCACTGATAAAACTTTGTTTCTTGCTTGTTTTAGCTTTGTCAATGATGAAACTTTGTTTATTGCTTGCTTTCGCTTTGTCAATGATGAAACTTTGTTTCTTGCTTGTGTTAGCTTTGTCAATGATGAAACTGTTTCTTCCTTGCTTTCCCTTTGTCAATGATGAAACTTTGTTTCTTGCTTGTTTCTTCGTGGCTTCCTTATTTACTTGAAGAAAGCTGCATCTGTTGTGTCTACAGTGCACTGTGTCATCCACAGACAACATCTTGCTCGGCTTCACAAATCATTAAGCACCGTTATAACAGCAGTTAATAACATCAAGACACATGGCTCCGTTATTACAGCAGTTAATAACATCAAAACACATGGCTCAGTTATTACAGCAGTTAATAACATCAAAACACATGGCTCAGTTATTACAGCAGTTAATAACATCAAAACACATGGCTCAGTTATTACAGCAGTTAATAACATCAAAACACATGGCTCTGTTATTACAGCAGTTAATAACATAAAAACACATGGCTCAGTTATTACAGCAGTTAATAACATCAAAACACATGGCTCAGTTATTACAGCAGTTAAAAGCATCAAAACACATGGCTCCGTTATTATAGCAGTTAAAAGCATCAAAACACATGACTCCGTTATTACAGCAGTTAAAAGCATAAAAACACATGGGCCCGTTATTACAGCAGTTAATAACATCAGAAAACATGGCTCTTAATTCTCAACTTTTTAGACAGCTCTGCGGTGAGAATGAGGAAGATTTTGAATGTTCGCTTTGTCAGTGGTGAAACTTTGATTCAAGAGCTGCTATTTACAGAGCAACTAGAAACGGATAGAAATGGGGCGTCAATATTTCGAGTTGTAGAGAATTTTTTTCAAAGAGAAAACAAAATCACATAGACCAATGTTCTCGTTTGTGAAACGGATGGGGAACCATCCATGACAGGTCGTCTTCGTGGCCTCCTTACTTTCTTGTACCTGATGTGTCTACGGTGCACTGTGTCATCCACAAACAACATCTTGTCACAAAAACCCTAAGAGCTCGGCTTCACAAGTCATTAAGCACCGTTATTACAGCAGTTAATTACATAAAAACACATGGCCCCGTTATTACAGCAGTTAATTACATAAAAACACATGGCCCCGTTATTACAGCAGTTAATAACATAAAAACACATGGCTCAGTTATTACAGCAGTTAATAACATAAGTTAAGTGGCTGTCTCTAATGGAAACTGCCTGTTGCCACATACATAAGTTAGATGGCTGTCTAATGGAAACTGCCTGTTGCCACATACATAAGTTAGATGGCTGTACAAGGGAAACTGTCTGAGTTGCTTCTATTCAGTTTTTGAAACAGTTTTAGAATTCTTCCAAGAGTCCAGTTTTTCTCTCTGTACTGAACTGAGTAACGTCACTGCTTATTTGTCAGATTGTTTTTATAAAATTCAACCAAGTTAATTTGCAACTTCAAGGCAACGAAGTTAACCTTATCAAAACAAAGTCAGCCATCTCCACATTTTTCTGTCAAAGTTACACTTATTCAGAGATAACATAGCCCGCGTTGAGCTGTTACAGTTTTCAAGTCTTTCTGAACTGAACAAAGAGAAACGGATATCAGACATTACCTTCAGATCTACTGATCACATCTGGATCAGTTGTGTAAGGACATGTCTGACAGATTTCAGGATCTCGTTTTACTTTAGATACCAGACTGGATGATCATTCTTTGATATCACCAAATTCAGATACCAGACTGAGTGATCATTCTTTGATATCACCAAATTCAGATACCAGACTGAGTGATCATTCTTTGATATCACCAAATTCAGATACCAGACTGAGTGATCATTCTTTGATATCACCAAATTCAGATACCAGACTGAGTGATCATTCTTTGATATCACCAAATTCAAATACCAGACTTGCGAACGAAGAAGAAGAAGAAGATACCAGACTGAGTGATCATTCTTTGATATCAACAACTTCAGATACCAGACTGAGTGATCATTCCTTGATATCACCAACTTTAGATACCAGACTGAGTGATCATTCTGTGATATCACCAACTTTAGATACGAAACTGAGTGATCATTCCTTGATATCACCAACTTTAGATACCAGACTGAGGGATCATTCTTTGATATCACCAACTTCAGATACCAGACTGAGTGATCATTCTTTGATATCAACAACTTCAGATACCAGACTGAGTGATCATTCTTTGATATCAACAACTTCAGATACCAGACTGAGTGATCATTCCTTGATATCACCAACTTTAGATACCAGACTGAGTGATCATTCTGTGATATCACCAACTTTAGATACGAAACTGAGTGATCATTCCTTGATATCACCAACTTTAGATACGAAACTGAGGGATCATTCTTTGATATCACCAACTTTAGATACCAGACTGAGTGATCATTCTTTGATATCACCAACTTTAGATACAAGACTGAGTGATCATTCTTTGATATCACCAACTTTAGATACCAGACTGAGTGATCATTCTTTGATATCACCAACTTTAGATACAAGACTGAGTGATCATTCTTTGGCATCACCAAATTCAGATACCAGACTAGGTGATCAATCTATTCGTTGATATCACCAACTTTAGATACCAGACTGAGTGATCATTCTTTGATATCACCAACTTTAGATACCAGACTGAGTGATCATTCTTTGATATCACCAACTTTAGATACAAGACTGAGTGATCATTCTTTGGCATCACCAAATTCAGATACCAGACTAGGTGATCAATCTATTCGTTGATATCACCAACTTTAGATATCAGTCTGGGTGATCAATCTATTCCTTGATATCACCAACTTTAGATGCCAGGCTGGGTGATCAATCTATTTCTTGATATCACCAGCTTTAGATACCAGACTGGGTGATCAATCCATTCCTGGATATCACCAATTTCAGATAACCAGACCGGGTGATCAATCCATTCCTTGATATCACCAACTTCAGATACCAGACTTTGTGATCATTCCTTGATATCACCAACTTCAGATACCAGACTTTGTGATCATTCCTTGATATCACCAACTTCAGATGCCAGACTGGGTGATCATTCCTCGATATCACCAACTTTAGATACCAGACAGGGTTATCATTCCTTGATATCATTAGTGAGGAACTGGGAATGCTGAAGGAAGAACTGGTTTCACTCCAAAATGACACTTAGCTGAGGCCACAATTTTAAAAAGTCGCATCAGAATGTTCTTTTACAGAAAAAAATTTTGACGGTTACCCTACGTTGTGAAACACATTTCTGAATGTTACCTTACGTTGTGAAACACATTTCTGAATGTTACCTTACGTTGTGAAACACATTTCTGAATGTTACCTTACGTTGTGAAACACATTTCTGAATGTTACCCTACGTTGTGGAACACATTTCTGAATGTTACCTTACGTTGTGGAACACATTTCTGAATGTTACCTTACGTTGTGGAACACATTTCTGAATGTTACCCTACGTTGTGGAACACATTTCTGAATGTTACCTTACGTTGTGGAACACATTTCTGAATGTTACCCTACGTTGTGGAACACATTTCTGAATGTTACCCTACGTTGTGGAACACATTTCTGAATGTTACCCTACGTTGTGGAACACATTTCTGAATGTTACCCTACGTTGTGGAACAAAGTCTAGATTGACTTTATAACTTTCCCGAAGATTATTTAGTAGAGCAAGGCTTCAGTGCACTCAAGAAGCTTTTTTCTAAACAGAGAATCAGACTGAATGTTACTGAACATGGAGATCTAGAATCAGACTGAATGTTACTGAACATGGAGATCTAGAATCAGACTGAATGTTACTGAACATGGAGATCTAGAAACAGACTGAAAGTTACTGAACATGGAGATCTAGAAACAGATTGAAAGTTACTGAACATGGAGATCTAGAAACAGACTGAAAGTTACTGAACATGGAGATCTAGAAACAGATTGAAAGTTACTGAACATGGAGATCTAGAAACAGACTGAAAGTTACTGAACATGGAGATCTACAGACTGAAAGTTACTGAACATGGAGATCTAGAAACAGACTGAAAGTTACTGAACATGGAGATCTAGAAACAGACTGAAAGTTACTGAACGTGGAGATCTACAAACAGATTGAAAGTTACTGAACGTGGAGATCTAGAATCAGACTGAAAGTTACTGAACATGGAGATCTAGAAACAGACTGAAAGTTACTGAACGTGGAGATCTACAAACAGATTGAAAGTTACTGAACGTGGAGATCTAGAAACAGGCTGAAAGTTACTGAACATGTAGATCTACAAACACAATGAAATTTATGGAACGTGGAGATCTACAGGCTGAAAGTTACTGAACATGGAGATCTACAGACTGAAGGTTACTGAACATGGAGATCTACAAACAGACTGAAAGTTACTGAACGTGGAGATCTACAGACTGAAGGTTACTGAACATGGAGATCTACAAACAGACTGAAAGTTACTGAACGTGGAGATCTAAAAGTTCTTCTTAACACTTTTCAACCTGATATTGAGAAACTTGTGTCCGCCTACAAGAAACTCATCCATCACATTAAAAATTGAGAAAAGAATGCAGTAGGTGAGTCATAAATATACTCCTTCAAAGCTTTAAATAAATTGGTTTGATTGGTGAAGTTTTTACTTGTGTGATGCATATCCTAGTTTAATAAGCCATTGTACGAGTAGTGCATTGTGGGGCGGGGGTGGGGCGTTGAGGATGTGACCTGGGAGAAAAGGGGGCGGCATACAGTTCTTTACAAGGATGGAGTAAGATTAACATTGTAAATGGTAAATGGTTTACATTCAAGCTCTCATCCATAAGATGAAAACTGATTGTTGAGAAACAAAGGATATACGAATAGTGTTCCCAGAGTAAAATAGCTGTTCAGAAAGAAAAATGTAAAAATGAAGGAGAAAGCAACTTTTCTTCTTGTTTTACACTGAAGATTATCAGACATGATTGTCAGAACATGAATTATGAGAAACCAAACATCAGTCTGGTCATGCCATCATCTCCATCCTGACTGTCCTGGGCCAGTGATGTTTCACTGCTTCAGATTCCTCTATTTCTGGGAGAATATCTTCATTCTTCCTTCTCTAGTTTATGCCTTCATGTGAAGAGAACACCCGCGGGTGAGTACACGAAGCTTGGGTGGAGTAGGTGACTGCGTGTTCAGACTCTTCTCCCATGAAAATGTCGGGCCACTCTAGGGAAGGTCCGTATAATCAAAATGCTAGTGCAAGAATACGGCTTCAGGGCTACATTTTGCAACATATTTTTCATATAAATTTAATAATCTTCACTTCATATTACTTCACTTCATATTACTTCACTTAAGTAAGAAAAGTTTCTGTAAAGTTTTTCTTGTCATTCTAGATCTACTACCAGGCCACGACGACGTAGAAGATCATGGTGGAAAGCAAAGCCTTCAGCTCCTGGAGGTCAGATGAAGACAGAGCTTTTATAAACGTAAAGTTCTAGCGATGTTTCTGGTTAAAAATAGCGAAGAGATTGAGAAATTCCATTTACTAGAAAACGATGTTGTCCACAATCTGGAAAAGTCATTTCTCTAGTTAAAATATTCATCTAAGATTGGGGCAGGATATCATAAGGTTTCTTAATATCCCTGACCTCTTCTCTAAGACTGGAGTACACGTTACATGATTGTGATTTGGTTTCTGCTGCACCAGGGCCATTCAAGCCCCCTACAGTGGTATAAGCGTCAGCAGAAGTATCGCTGTCTTCATTCTGCAGCCATACCTTACCCGCTGTGTCAGGGCGCTCCATACCAACATACTCGTATTCGTTTTCGTTATAACCTCCAGCGATAGCCAGAGCGCTGTTCTGTGTTAAACTCGAGTTCGGTTCTACAGTAGGGCAGTTATCGATACCAGAGTAACCATAATCATTCTCTGGGTTTATTGTAGTTTCATACTCAGTCATTTTGTCCGAAATACTGACTCCGATACTTAGCTGGTCACGTGAGCTGTATGACTCTGACTCTTGTTTATATATTTCTGTATACATATGTGAATCTGGTGTCTGGTTTAGCTTTTGCTTTTCATTTGAAACTTCTAAATTTGTTGCTTCCATAATAAAATACGCACCAGGTTTGTTTATATCCTTGTTGCTTCCATGTGTGTCTTGAACATCTGAGCCAGAGATGTATCCTCCACTGAAGACTGGCTTCGTGACATGAGCATTACTTTTGTGACAGACTTTACCAGAGTTTGGACACTTGAGATGGACAGCCTGATCGATGGTGTTATCACTTCCTGGGACGTTGGTCGCAGTAGCTGGATGTGTGTCATGGTCAGTGTTGGAGTCTGAAGACAGGTCTGTCTTAAAGTACCGAGACAAAGTTTCTGATTGTCTCCCCTGAAATCGCCGACGTCTGATGACGAACAAGACAACGACAGCAAGGATGAGAACCAAAGCAACGACGCTTACAACTGCAGCAATAACTGGAGTCAAGTTATCGACATTCTCGTCTGTTGTGTCAGGTCCTTGTGTGATGAATTTAACTGTTGATGTCTGGGTAGTATTTGTTCGTTTAACTGGCGGCCCAGTTGTTGTTTGACCTGTTTCTTCACACCCAGATCTGCACTGGTGTACCAGGTTCTGGTTTGTTGCATCCACGAAACGTTCATCCTTGTGCTTCCACTGTATGTGCACGCAGGGACAACCACCGCCTCTAAGGTACAAACACTCAGAACTGACATAATTGTCCGGTGTATTCTCATCCTTAAGTTGATGTCTGCTGCAGGTAAACGTATCAGATTCCAAGCTATAAGTGCAGGTATGATAGTTTGTTAAATTCTCTTCTTTCACTGGGTCAGAATAGCTCACATTGACGACACGTTTACCAGAACTTCGAAGCCTACCTGCTACTTCATAATATGCAATAGCAGACTTATATCCTGAGATGGGACACATATACTTGTAAAACCTGTATAGAATTTACAACGACACATATAGTTGTAAAACATTTATAGAATATATAAAGACACATATAGTTGTAAGACATGTATAGAATGCACAGAGACACCTATAGTTGTAAAACGTGTATAGAATATATATCTTCTTATCTTATATCTTATATCCTTCCCGTGCCGTTAGACGTCACATAGGGCTCGCAAAGTAGTTCGCCAATTTTTCCTGTCTTCGGCGAGTCTTTCAACCTCAACAAAGGATTTTATGCCTGTTAACTTGGCCTCTCTTAATAATGTCCTCTTCAGAGTTTCACGCGGTCTGCCCCTTTTTCTTCGGCCTGTTGTGTTCCACTTGATAGCTTGTTTTGGAATTCTCTGATCATTTCTTCTCATCAAGTGACCAACATATGTCCATCTCCTTTTCCTGATCACCCGTGAGACTGGTTGTTGTTCAGTCATCTGTCTTACCTCTGCATTGTTCTTGAATTCATTCCACTTGATGCCGAGTATTTTCCTTAGGCATTTGTTTTCAAAAGAGTCTAATTTCTTTTCTATTTCTTTCGTTGTTTTCCAGCTTTCGCATGCATAAATGAGGGTGGATATTACATTTGAATTGAATAGTCTTAACTTGGTTTTTGTGCTTATAACTTTTGAATTCCATATGTTCTCAAGATTCTTGAAGATTGATGCTGCTTTTGCAATTCTGATCCTAACTTCCTTTCTAGTGTCACCATCCTGGTCTAGATGGCGGTCGTTTTTAAAACGCTCTCGCCGGCATGCAGAAATCAGCGGAATTCCGCTTGATCTGTTACATATCATGTACCGGGAGTTGGTCATAAGGCTAACAACCTTATCCTGAGACCTATCTAGAGGCAACTCCAGATGGGAAAAAAAAGATATCGTTATGGAAACTCGCAGAGAAACCAACCGAGCATCAGGGATGCCAACTCCGAAGAGCTCATTCGTCGGCCCCAAACATGTGACAAGGGTTGGATTCTGGAATGTGAGAACGATGGTAGCACCAACAAAAACTACCCAGGTCATCAAAGAAATGGAGAGATACCATCTAGACATACTAGGCATCAGCGAAATGCGATGGCCAGAAGCAGGTAAAAGATCGGCGGAAAACGGTAAGTTAATTATACATTCAGGCAGAAATGACAATAAATTCCGAGACGGAGTGGGCATTATTATGTCAAATGTAGCTGCAAAGAGCCTTGTAGAATGGGAACCAGTGAACAGTCGTATAATAAGAGCACGATACAACCTACGACACGGAAAAATGACAATAGTACAGTGTTATGCACCCACGAATGATGCAGATGATGATGTGAAAGACGACTTCTATCACCAACTACAACAAATCATCAACAAAGTCCCTAAACACGACATCCTAATTGCTATGGGGGACTTCAATGCTAAGGTAGGGAAGGATAACACCGACGTTGAAAAAGTGATGGGGAAAGAAGGAATTGACATGGTTAATCAGAATGGAGAAAGATTAATTGAAATATGTCTAACAGAGGGCATGGTCATTGGAGGCACAATATTCCCACACAAAGAGATACATAAAACAACATGGATATCTCCAGATGATAGAACTAGAAACCAGATAGACCATTTTTGTATTAGAAAGCAATACAGAATATATATAGACACATATAATTGTAAAGCATATGTAGAATTTACAGACACACGTATAGTTCTTAAACATGTATAGAATAGTTGTAAAATATGTGTAGAATATACAAAAACACATTTAAAACATGGAGAAGGCTTGCGAAGATGCATATAGAACGATTATACAGCATGCACATAGTCAGGCAGTCAGTCATTTGCACGTCCCTTGCGGAACTTTGCCTCCCTAGCAGCACTCCTGTAGGCCTCTCGGTTGTAAGCAAGATGGCCTGCTGCTGATACATTCATTTGCAGATCATCAACAATGTCTTCCAACCATCTTCGCTTTGGTCTTCCTCTCTTTCCTTTTCCTCATTATGTATTCTTCCAAGACGGTCTTCTCTAAATTCTCATGTTTAATGTGTCCAAAATATTTAAGTTTTCCCTGTTATCCTTAGTAGTCAGCTTCCTCAATATTAAGTTCTTGTAGTACGGATATATTTGTTCTTTTTTTGTGTGTCCATGATATTTGAAGAACTCTTCTGTAGCACTTACATTCAAAGGCATTTATATTCCTCGATGTTTTGTTAAGTGTCCAGGTCTCACGGGCATATGTTTCAATGGGAAAGATGAATGCCCTTAAAAAAATATTATTTTTGTAATTCTGTCTTTACCACTTCACTGCTTTTTTTAGTTGTTTCACGGTTTGAAGAGCAATAGATGTCTTTTTAATTTCCCTCATGGTATCTCTATTATTAATTAGTATTGATACCAAATATTCAAAACTCTCCACCTCTTCCAATTTTTCCTCATTAATATACATTTCATCTGCCTTATTTATAATATATATTGTTGTAAAACATGTATAAAACATAAAAAATCGCATAGTTATAAATCATGCATAAAACGTATAAAGACACAAGGTTATAAATCATGTATAAAGCATACGAAAACACATAGTTATAAATCTATATATAAATGGAAATATGTGTGTGTGTGGATGCGTGTGTATGTTCCAGCATAACTCTGGAACGCCTGGAGCATTTTCAACCAAACTTGATACACATATGATTTACAATCTGGAGACAAGTGCTGTGGGGTATGACACACCTAGCACCTCTATGGATGGGGTGAAGAGGGGTGACATACTATCAACTAAATTCAAGAAGGAAAAAAGATTGGTCTAAGGAAGATTATCGTGAAATAGAGCGGTGCTGGCCTATGAGCAACATTTGTAGCCTCCCATGGCAGTCCCTTGTGGTTACCGGGTGAAAATTAAGGTGGGATCTCCAATTATTTTACTATGGAACCTCGAACCGCCAAAACTTTGCAACGGCACAAGGCTGTGTCTAAAGAGGATGCTGAGCAATCAATAGTTGAAGCGACTATCTTAACAGGACAAGGAGAAGGTGAAGCAGTTTTTAGCCCGCGGATACCACTCATTCTGACGGATCTCCCTTTTAACTTTAAGAGATTTCAATTTCCACTGAGACTTGCGTTCTCGATCACGATCAACAAGTCACAGGGGCAGTCTACACATTATAGAGTAAAGTCTTTTACAAATTCACTATAATATTAATTTAACTCAAAACTTGATTTTATACAACATTTTTAGTTTCACCTTCAGGAGCAAGAATAAATAATTTCTTGGTGAACCCACCCTTAAGCAAGCAACATAAGGTTGTCCGTGGGAGAAACATGGAGGTCTCAAATCCACTCCGTAGTATTAATAATTAATAAGTTCCCGAGCAACGCCGGGTAATAAGCTAGTCGTGTATAAAACATATGAAGACATATAGTTGTAATGTAAGGGAACGAATGAAGGTGTCGAGTGACTGCGTCCGACTGATGGGAAGTATGATGTCATATGTTAGAGGTAAAGGGAGAGAGAAAAGGTCAGGGTGACCATGATCATTTTGTGTCGGTTGGACAGGCTGAGGCTAAACCTGTGATATAAGGTATTCATCAAAGAATTCTCGAGATGGTTAATGGTAACAAGAGCTGAAGATTATTAAGCAAAATACGACTGACCAACTTGAGACTCGGGTCGGCGGTAGGACGCCTCCAATAAGTTGGAACAAAGATGGCGACACGCAGCCGAATCTAGGACGAGTCACAGTGAACAGCCAGTTGTATGTTTTCTTTTAGTCGGGAGTATTAATTTAAAACAAAAGGCCTGCATTATGCACATTTTGATTAAGTGAATATTGAAGGGAATCAATATTATTTGCAGTGTGAGTTGTTTGGGCTGATTAGTAGAATCTGTGAAGATTGATGGAGCTAGGACAGTGTGTTCTCTTGAAGGTTTTGTGTTCGATAACGGCGTGAATTAAACTGATCGATATTTGACTGAGGAGTCAGTGTTTTTTTTAAACAGACAACACGTGCACACACTGTTGAGGGCGGTCCTACAGTAGAACATGTATAAATCATACAAAACCACAAATAACTGTAGAATCTAGACAAATATATAGCTGTAGAACATGTAGAGAGCACACAAAGACATATACGACTGTGAGTCAAAAAGGGACCTCATTTTATATTTGAATAAAATGCACACATATGACTGAGACCTTCTGATGACTTATCAACATAAACCCAGCGACCTTTAATGTGGGTCTGACACTACTTCACTGTTCCTTGGATTCCTAGAGGAAAAAATCTTCTGACTAACTCTGTAGCCAGCCATGTCCAGCATCTTTCATCTTTCATCTCTACTTCTACATTAAACATCTTTTCACTTACAACCTTTTTCTGTACTAAACTTCTTTCTACCTACCACATTCTTCTGTACTAAACTTCTTTCCACCTACCACCTTCTTCTGTACTAAACTTCTTTCTACCTACCACATTCTTCTGTACTAAACTTCTTTCTACCTACCACATTCTTCTGTACTAAACTTCTTTCTACCTACCACATTCTTCTGTACTAAACTTCTTTCTACCTACCACATTCTTCTGTACTAAACTTCTTTCTACCTACCACATTCTTCTGTACTAAACTTCTTTCTACCTACCACATTCTTCTGTACTAAACTTCTTTCCACCTAGCACCTTCTTCTGTACTAAACTTCTTTCCATCTACCACCTTCTTCTGTACTAAACTTCTTTCCATCTACCACATTCTTCTGTACTAAACTTCTTTCTACCTACCACATTCTTCTGTACTAAACTTCTTTCTACCTACCACCTTCTTCTGTACTAAACTTCTTTCCATCTAGCACCTTCTTCTGTACTAAACTTCTTTCTACCTACCACATTCTTCTGTAATAAACTTCTTTCCACCTACCACCTTCTTCTGTACTAAACTTCTTTACACCTACCACCTTCTTCTGTACTAAACTTCTTTCCACCTAGCACCTTCTTCTTTCCACCTACCACCTTCTTCTGTACTAAAATTCTTTACACCTAACAACTTCTTGTGTACTAAACTTCTTTGCACCTACCACCTTCTTCTGTACTAAACTTCTTTCTACCTACCAACTTCTTCTGTACTAAACTTCTTTCTACCTACCACCTTCTTCTGTACTAAACTTCTTTGCACCTAACAACTTCTTATGTACTAAACTACTTTTCATCTTCCACCTTCTTGTTCCAAGGGTTCTCAAGCAGCTCACATTACCTGTCACTAGTGATTCTGCTTCCTCTGGGCATGTAATGTTTCAGTATTGGGACTTTACAAAACCAGAAGTGAGTGAGCATTCATTTTCCAGGCAACGGAGTTGTACTAACTTACCTGGATTTTGCCAAGAAGTCTGTAGGCACCCTTTGCTGGCTCACTTTGTCTCTGTCTGAAAGTAATGTACCCAGCATTCTCTGCTATCGCACTTTCTCTCTGTCTGAAAGTAATGTACCCAGCATTCTCTGCTATCTCACTTTCTCTCTGTCTGAAAGTAATGTACCCAGCATTCTCTGCTGCCTCACTTTGTCTCTGGCTGAAAGTAATGTACCCAGCATTCAGCTCCATATTCAGCGGCGTAGAAAGTCATCTCTTTCAACTTGAAAAAGTTGTTAAAGAGTTTGCAAATATCTTCGTGATCATCTTTAAGATCGGAGGTGAGTTGTTTGAGTACTCACCTGGCGGAAGCTTTACGGATCTGCCGCACTTCGTTAACGATGTGGCGCAGCTTTCTCACCTTCACTGCTAAACTGCGAAACACAGCGCGCTGTTCTTCTCTCGTGCGCGCTGTTCTTCTCTCGTGCACGCTGTTCTTCTCTCGTGCACGCTGTTCTTCTCTCGTGCACGCTGTTCTTCTCTCTTGCGCGCTGTTCTTCTCTCGTGCGCGCTGTTCTTCTCTCGTGCGCGCTGTTCTTCTCTCGTGCACGCTGTTCTTCTCTCGTGCGCGCTGTTCTTCTCTCGTGCACGCTGTTCTTCTCTCGTGCACGCTGTTCTTCTCTCATGCACGTTTCTGAGAGATCGACCATCTTTGATCTAGCCTGCGAACGTAAAATTTCCAGTGGCCGACATGCCATCGCGGGCGCGCACGCGCGCGCACACACACACACAGACACTCCTAGAGAGGAATGACATAACTCATCTCCCTTACAGCTGTTCATTATTCGATTTAGATCCTCAGAACAAAATCAAGGTTACTTTCTGACTCCCCCCTATTGTTGTTCAATCTTTCAAGAACATACAAAGACACATAGTTATAAAGCATATATACAATAAAGAAAGACAAATATAGTTACAAGTATGTATAGAATATGCAAAGACACATATAGTTATAAATCATATATGGAACATACAAAGACACATAGTTATAAAGCATGTATAAAATATACAAAGATACATATAGTTGTAGAGACCGTATAGAATATACATAGACACATTGTTGTAGAACCTGCAGAAAGCTTACAAAGACAGAATAGGGGCTGTAGAGACTAGACAGAATAGAGACAGCACAGACTAGACAGAATAGAAACTGTAGAGACTAGACAGATAACAAAGAATAGCAAGAATAACATGTTGTGAAATAAATACTCTGTGAGCGTGTAACTGGCTGTCTGTAGTTTAGAGTAATCTCTACATTTTAAAACATGCCACATGCCACCACTAGATCATCAAGATTGTCATGTGAGTCATATCCACATGCCACCACTAGACCATCAAGATTGTCATGTGAGTCATATCCACATGCCACCACTAGACCATCAAGACTGTCATGTGAGTCATATCCACATGCCACCATTAGACCATCAAGAATGTCATGTGAGTCACATCCACATGCCATCACTAGGCCATCAAGACTGTGATGTGAGTCACATCCACATGCCACCATTAGACCATCAAGACTGTCATGTGAGTCACATCCACGTGCCACCATTAGGCCATCAAGACTGTCATGTGAGTCACATCCACATGCCACCATTAGGCCATCAAGACTGTCATGTGATTCACATCCACATGCCACCATTAGGCCATCAAGACTGTGTGAGCCACATCCACATGTCACCATTAGGCCATCAAGACTGTGTGAGCCACATCCACATGCCACCATTAGGCCATCAAGACTGTCATGTGAGTCACATCCACATGCCACCATTAGGCCATCAAGACTGTGTGAGCCACATCCACATGCCACCAGTAGACCATCAAGACTGTGTGAGCCACATCGACATGCCACCATTAGGCCATCAAGACTGTGTGAGCCACATCGGCATGCCACCAGTAGGCCATCAAGACTGTGTGAGCCACATCGACATGCCACCATTAGGCCATCAAGACTGTGTGAGTCACATCGACATGCCACCATTAGGCCATCAAGACTGTCATTTGAGTCATATCGACATGCCACCAGTAGGCCATCAAGACTGTGTGAGCCACATCGGCATGCCACCAGTAGGCCATCAAGACTGTGTGAGCCACATCCACATGCCACCATTAGGCCATCAAGACTGTGTGAACCACATCGACATGCTACCATTAGGCCATCAAGACTGTGTGAGTCACATCGACACGCCACCATTAGGCCATCAAGACTGTCATGTGAGTCACATCGACTTGCCACCATTAGGCTATCAAGACTGTCATGTGAGTCACATAAGCATTGAAAGTATGCAGATACTTCTGTGGTTCTACATCTTTCTTTTAATTTTGTGTGATAGGATATGCCCAATAGGTTCTGTAACTTAGTTTGATATACTGAATGAGGGTTTTTGTTATAATTTGATCAGGTCGCTGGGTTTTGTATTTTAATTTGATCTACTCAAAGGGGTTTTTTTAATTTGATCTACTCAGTGAGTTTTGTATCTTAGTTTGATCTACTCGGTGAGATTTGTATCTTAGTTTGATCTGCTCGGTAAGTTTTGTATCTTAGTTTGATCTACTCAGTGAGTTTTGTATCTTATTTTCATCTACTCGGTGAGTTTAGTGCTCAGTGTTTTGTAAAACTCAACAATAACAGTAACGGTTCAGATATGAGAACTTACTTTTTGAAGTCTTCCACTCCGAAGCTGATGTTTACCATTGTACTTCCAGCACCTTTCACTGTTACGTTAACAGAACTACACATGATGTCACCAAGTAGGTCACTCGCCAGGTACAAGAGTATGAGCTTCAGATACTTCGTTGTCATCTTGTGGAAACAGCAGCCACACTGCGCCTGCAAGTTTGCAACAAAACTATACACTTATGGAAAGTTAAGTATAGAAGCAACAAAACTAAAAACTAATTGACGCCACTGATTTGAATCTGTCTGTCTGTCTGTCTGTCTGTCTGCACAGCTACATATCTGTATATCTGCTTCTGAAAAAGCATGCGCAATCTTGAAAGACTTTATATCAGAAGATGAACTCAGTACTTGATCCTGGCTATGGTTGAACTCAGTACTTGATCCTGGCTATAGCTGAACTCAGTACTTGATCCTGGCTATGTTTGAATTCAGTACTTGATCCTGTCTATGGCGGATGTTATGTAAGTTCAGTATGAACCACTAACATAACACAAAAGTAACAGTTCACCCAGTGAAGACAGAAAATAACATGAGAGAGGATGTGTATCCTTCCCCAACTTCTGGGCTTAACTAAAGTCTGAACACAGACGCATGTCAATATCTGGTCTGAACAATGGGCTCTTGAAGTTTGGGCTGGGCTAGCACAGACAAGAGGAAGGTGTAATGACGCCAGGTTGACAAACACAAAGAAATGTTGCTTCGTCAAGATGCGCTTTGAGTAACCCACCATGAGGCTGCCTGTGATTGTGTCCTCTATGCGCGTCTTCCTCAGTGATAAATAACGTTTTAACATCCTGTTTTCGATATTCTGACTCAGTCTAAACGCTACAGGAATCTGCAACTAATAACGCTACAGTAATATGCAGCTAATAACCGAACTAATAACCCTATAGGAATATGGAACTAATAACCCTACAGGAATATGGAACTAATAACCCTATAGGAATATGGAACTAATAACCCTACAGGAATATGGAACTAATAACCCTATAGGAATATGCAACTAATAACCCTACAGGAATATGGAACTAATAACCCTACAGGAATATGGAACTAATAACCCTACAGGAATATGGAACTAATAACGCTACAGGAATATGGAACTAATAACCCTACAGGAATATGGAACTAATAACGCTACAGGAATCTGCAACAAAAAAAAAACAAAACAAAACAAAATAAAAAAACGCTACGCTACAGGAATATGCAACTAATAACAGCAAATCTAAAATATTGTGGAGAATATGCTCTTGAAACATGCCTCCATCTAACGACATCTGAAATTTGTAAAACTGAAATTTTTCCGATGTCATAGAAATGAATCATGAATGGTAAAGAAGCACAGTTCACTACTTAGCTGAGCTACCATACACAAATCTTCATAAAAGATAAATGGGAGGAGAGTTAGAGGAAGGTGAAGAGAAAACAAATCATGGACAGGTTGACACGATGGCACAACAGATGGTCATGGGGTGGACTGATGAAAGTATCAAGGACAGAAATCTGTGGACGAGCGTGCTCGCCATCACTTTGTCTGCATGGTACCTAGTAGAATCATGTTGCTCTACAGCAGCTACTGAACTGCCTTGACTGTTAAGAGTAGTTTTTTTATAACTCGCTCCAAGTGGTGAAAATGAGCACCTGACAACTGAGTTGAAGGAGTACCTGATATCTGAGTTGAGTATCTGATATTTGAAATAAGAGATTATCTGACATCTGAGTTGACAGATTACCTTAAATCTGAGCTGAGGGAGTACCTGATATCTAAGTTAAGAGAGTATCTGATATTAGAGTTAAGGGAGTACCTGATATCTGAGATGAGAGAGTATCTGATATTAGAGTTAATGGAGTACCTGATATCTAAGTTAAGAGGGTGCATAATATCAAAGTTAAGAGAGTGTCTGAAATCTCAGTTAAGAGAATACCTGGTATCTGAGTAAAGAGAGTGTCTGACATCTGAGTTCATGAAGCTATCTGACATCTTAATTGTTGGAGCTGCCCGACAGTTCAGTTCATAGAGTTGTCTGACACGTGAGTTCATGGAGCTGTCTGAAATTTGAGCTCATGGATGTGTCTGACATTTGAGTTCATGGAGTTGTCCGATATTTGAGTTCATGGAGTTGTCTGACATGTGAGTTCATGGAGCTGTCTGGCATGTGATTCATGGAGATGTCTGAAGTGTTAGTTCATTGAGCTGTCTGACATCTTAATTGTTGGAGCTGCCTGATATCTCAGTTCATGGAGCTGCCCCTGGAACAGGTGAATATCTACCTGCAGAACAAGGCACATTTTCTCAGGTGCTCATTCCCGGATCGAGCTGAGCAAAGAAAGTATATTAAATGTTTTTGATAAATGACCACGCCGGAGCACCGTAGTCTGAGCTATACACAGCAATCTCAGCTTTCATTGTCAGGTAAATATACTGTTCACAAAAATAAACGCAACACTATTGTAGTCGTAGTGGACACCAAATTTCAAACTTATATCAAATTTTTATTTTACAGAATTAATGTTTCAATCTTGGCATGAAAAAAACTTTAAGACTAACAATGAAATGATGTTCATTAAATTTGATGTGAACTTTTATTCTTTGCGACTGAGGCTTCCGTTTTAGTAAGGTGTATGGCCTCCTCTGGCCTGTATCAGAGAACGACATCTCCTTGACATGGATCCGATTAGCCGTTAGATCTGTTGTTGTGGGATGGCTGCCTACTCTTCCCGCAGTGCAAGAGACAACTGTCGGAGATTGATTGGCGCCACGTCTCGCTGGCGGACTTGTCTGTTGAGTTCATCCCATAAGTGTTCTATTGGGTGCATGTTTGATGATATGGATGGCCACGGAATGGTGTGGACGTTGTTGTCAGCGAGGAACTGGGTGGTGAGTTGTGCCACGTGAAGTCGAGCGTTATCCTGCTGAAAACATCGACGCTGGCGAGGCCAGAAGTGGAAGGACGTGAGGACGAAGAATTTCAGCAACATATTGTTGGGCAATCAGGCATCTTTCAGTTTGCACCATTTCACTTCTTCTCAAGAAGTTGATCGTCCCCCACACCAGTACACCTCCACCACCACGTAGTTCTGGGCGTAGCGCTCATGGACTCTGCGGTAAACTCTTCTCCGTCTATCGTGTCGCTGGAGCAGAAAGAATGATTCATCACTAAACCAAACCCTTCTCCAATCATTCGCAACGGTCCATTGACGATCCTGGTTCGCCCACTGAAGTTGGTTCTGGAGATGCCGGTCCATAAGAACAGGACCTCTGTAGGGTCTTCTAGCCCAAAGACCAGCGTCGTGCAGCCAGTTCCTGACCGTTTGATCTGAAATTTGACGAGCTGCTGTCATTGACTGGACTGTTGAGGACGCAGATGCAAATCGATTCCTGAGGTGACGCAGCCGTATGAAGCGGTCTCCGGCAGGAGTTGTGACTACGGGTCTTCCACTGCGCGGCCGGTCTGCAACTGAGCCAGTTTCTTTAAATCGTCTCCAAATGCGACTAATGGTGCTTCTAACCACATTAAATTATCTGACCACTACACTTTGTGACTGTCCTGTCTGTAAACGTCCAATGATGATGAGTCGTTGCTATGTAGTGTGATGAGCCATATTTGCGCATTGAATTTTCAAATGAATTGATTCAAGGAGGGTTAATATTTTATAGGCATTCAATAACATGGTCAGTGAGTTTTGTATTCAGTACGTTTCATGGGATTCTCGTGAACCTGTCATGAGTTATTGTCCAAAATACTGTTTTGACTAGTGTCGCTTTTCTGTGCTCATGAATCATCTGCTGAGTACAATTCAGGTCAGCACGTGAAGTTGATGTCCAAATGAACGTTTCAGGCAATTTTCCCTTGTCTGATCACCAAACTTCAGTTTAAATCGCAACATCGTATTTGTTGCGTTTGTTTTTTTTTTAACAGTATAGTTGTTACGTGCTGATTTGAACTATTTTTCTTTCACAGTTCCCTGCTAGCCTCGGCCAACAAGAACAAAGTAACTCTATATCAGCGAGAGATTGCTTCCCCTGACGTTTGATAATGTCACAGATTTGTTGACTACCATTATCTCGGAGCTGAACAAATACAATGAACATTATTTTCAAAGTGTATGAAAGATCTGAGCATGCCGGCCATGTCTGACATTCAACGCTTGTATCTCTCAACTTCAACACTCTTACAGACCCACTCTGAGCCAGGTCGGAGTATCTATACATAAAAATTACACGACCAGGCAAGCTTACGAGATTTTTCACTTGACAAAACCGAGGTACGTGACCTGATTGGCGGAGTGTAGGGGTAATCTGGTGATAAGGATAAAATTTAATAAACCTCCTGGTAAATTTAACCTTAGATGAACTTATCTGACGGGATTGCCTTACCTGCGTGGTCGCCACTTCGAAGGTAAAACAAAAACGAGACAAAATCAACGACTGGCCTGCACGGACTGTAAGACGCGGGTAGTTCTGGTTAAATCTTTCTGTCCTAATTAAAAGTAATTTTAAATAAACATTTTTTAAACGTTCGTCTCCTGGAATGACCGTTAAAAATAGCAAACAATATTTCATATTTACTGATATTTTCTGAAATGTAGAACAACATAAAAGGTTTACAGACAGGTTATGAAATGTACAACAATATAAAAGGTTTACATACACTTTATGAAATGTACAACAATATAAAAGGTTTACAGACACTTTATGAAATGTACAACAATATAACAGGTTTACATACACTTTATGAAATGTACAACAATATAAAAGGTTTACATACACTTTATGAAATGTACAACAATATAAAAGGTGTGCGTACACTTTCTGAAATGTACAACAAAATAGAAGGTTTACAGAAACTTTATGAAATGCACAGCAGTATAGAAGACTTTCAGAGTTATCGAATTAGAATATCCAAGATTACGGTGACCTGTCATCTGTACACGTGGCTTCAAAAGATTCACCTGGAAAGTTTCTTACTGCGTCTTTAACGCTGACCTACTTCCAGTGTTATACATCTGAGACCTACATAAAAAAATAAGCTTGTGTCTGAAAACACTTAGGGCTGGCCTGGTGGATGTTAAGTTTCTACGTCCTAGATTCTTTTATAGTTCTGTTTACCTGTTCTCAGTTCTTTGTTTTTGTTATTGTTTGTAAATATTCCACTCTTGCTCACTTTCATGGTTCTGCTACAGGTAATTCTATGAAAGTGGATTTGTCCCCCTTAAATTATAAACTAGAAAAATAAGTCTAACAGTAAATCCCACCGAGAATGATATCTAAAAACGTATAATTATATGCAAAATCTTTAAATTTAGATATTTGAGAAATGTTTATTCTTTCTCGACCGCTCATCACCCATAACTTCTTTCTTATTCTTTTTTTTAAATTAAAAATTAAGATCATTTCTGTGTTACATGTATATCTTTGATATAGTGTGGCGGACAATATACAGAGTAGACAGACTCGGAATAGGTTGACACAGCGTTTGAAGACAGAGTGAGTTGACAGAGTAGATAGATGTAGAGCATGGTGACAGAATAGATACAGAGCAGGTTGATAGAGGGGATTGACAGAGTAGGTATATACAGAGTGGGTTGACATGGCGGATACAAAGTGAGCTAACAGAGTAGATTAGATACAGTGTTGGTTAACAGAGTAGATAGCTACAGAGTGGGTTGACAGAGAGATAGTTACAGAGTGGGTTGACTAAGTAGATAGATATAGAGTAGACTGACAGAGTAAATAGATCCAGGGTGGATGGATACAGAACGGTTTCACACAGACAGACAGACAAACAGACAGACAGACAGACAGACATGAATCTTAGCACTTCAGTTTTGCAGCACAAATTTTTGTTTTTGAAATTTAAAAAAATCTGTCTTATGTCTTTGTAATTAAAGATGCTATCTTCAGTTCACCTCATCTATAATCCTTTCCAGTCCTGTGTGAAATATTTCTTACAGCTGCCAATTGTGATTTCCAGTCTTGTATCAGGGTTTTCTCATAAAATTTGTTTATATAAGAATCAAGCGATTATTCACTTTAAACGGAAACAAAATGTATCAGTTCTCATTTGATGTATTGATGTAAAACTCCTAGATTTCACACAGAAATCAGAAAAAGTTGGCAGGGTAGAAAGAAAATCTCAACTGAATGAAAAACTAGAAACTAAACAGAAAAATGAAAGTGGTCTTTACATGAAAACAAAATGTAAGAATAGAGTGCTCAATATGTTTTATGAATACCAAGTTTTCGGCCGGGGGTAATTTTCAGTATTATTTCGTTTTTCCCTAAAATGTTCTCGTCTTCCAGGAAAATTATGTGTTTAACAACACACTGGTTGACATGCGACCTGCACATGTAGAACGTGGTTGGGTTGTAAACTGTACAAAGAGAAAGTGAAATCTTCGACCTTTTACGCGGATGTAATACCTCATTTTCCCAGTGAGTGTCGAGTCATAATGCCAGGAAAATAGGGCGGGTATTCTTGTTAAAGGACGATACGACAACAGTCAGGTTCATGAAATGTGCAACCATCTTTACTCCTCTTATACTTCTCATAAACCTCTTCCAGGTTGGTTAGCCAGCCACCTTCAGTCTGTTACGTTTTTTTTTTTTTTTGTGGTGGTGAGGGATCGGACACCCTAATCAATTTAGCAGTCAGCAACCCATAGCTAACATGTTGCCTTCAGGGTTGACGAACCATAGCTGGCCAAGAACCTGTCCAGCCTCTCCACTGGTACAACATGGATCACCTTAGACCCCCCCCCCCCATGGTGATGGAGCCTGCTAAGAACCCTTATAGCAACCCATAGCTAACATGTTGCCTTCAGGTTGACGAACCATAGCTGGCCAAGAACCTGTCCAGCCTCTCCACTGGTACAACAAGGATCACCTTAGACCCCCCCCCCCATGGTGATGGAGCCTGCTAAGAACCCTTATAGCAACCCATAGCTAACATGTTGCCTTCAGGGTTGGCGAACCATAGCTGGCCAAGAACCTGTCCAGCCTCTCCACTGGTACAACAAGGATCACCTTAGACCCCCCCCCCCCATGGTAGTGGACCCTGCTAAGAATCATTTTAGCAACCCATAGCTAACATGTTGCCTTCAAGGTTGGCGAACAGTAGCTGGTCAAGACCCTTTTCGCCTTAAACCCTCCCCCCATGGTGGTGGAGCTTGCTAAGAACTCCTACTTTGTAGCTCCACTCGAAGACTGAAAAAATGGCCGTCTTAACCCGCTCCCTATCCGACGCGATGCAGTGCACTGACATCTTCCTATACCGGCTGCAAAGAACATCAAGCTGACAGTTCCAGGAAGAAGAAGAAGAAGAAGAAGATAATACGCTTTCTTCTAAATGCCTGGAGCTGCCATCTTCACTGATTTTTCTGGCGTAGTTTGACCTTCTCTCTTTGAACTGGCCTAGCGCAAGTAAAGTGAGAAATCTATTTCTTCTGTATTTCTCAAATGTTGATAATTGCTTCTGTTTCCTTCAAACGTAAATATTAATATTCATTGTTGTTTTCTGGTACCTCTCGTTCGTCTGTTATTCTCTCAGCTCACTGAATGTTAAAACAGTCGTTTGTTATTCTCTCATTTCACTGAATGTTAAAATAATCGTCTGTTATTCTGTCATCTCACTGAATGTTAAAGAATCGTTTATTATTCTCTCATGTCACTTAATGCTAAAACAATCTTTTTTTATTCTTCCATCTCACTGAACGTTAAAACAATCGTCTGGTATTCCCTCATCTTACTGAACGTTAAAACAATCATCTGGTATTCTCTCATCTCACTGAACGTTAAAACAATCGTCTGGTATTCTCTCATCTCACTGAATGATAAAACGATCGTCTGTTATTCTTTCATCTCACTGAATGTTAAAACAATCGTTTGTTATTATCTTATCTCACCGAATGTTAAAACAATCGTTTATTATTCTCTCATATCACTTAATGCTAAAACAATCTTTTCTTATTCTTTCACCTCACTGAATATTAAAACAAACGTCTGTTATTCTGTCATCTTACTGAACGTTAAAACAATCGTCTGGTATTCTCTCATCTCACTGAACGTTAAAACGATCGTCTGGTATTCTCTCATCTCACTGAATGATAAAACGATCGTCTGTTATTCTTTCATCTCACTGAATGTTAAAACAATCGTTTGTTATTATCTTATCTCACTGAATGTTAAAACAATCGTTTATTATTCTCTCATGTCACTTAATGCTAAAACAATCTTTTCTTATTCTTTCATCTCACTGAATGTTAAAACAAACTTCTGTTATTCTCTCATCTTACTGAACGTTAAAACAATCGTCTGGTATTCTCTCATCTCACTGAATGATAAAACGATCGTCTGTTATTCTTTCATCTCACTGAATGTTAAAACAATCGTTTGTTATTATCTTATCTCACTTAATGTTAAAACAGTCGTCTGTTATTCTTTCTTGTCACTTAATGTTAAAACCATCAACTGTTATTCTCTCATTTCATTAATGCTAAAACAATCTAATTCTTTGATCAAAGATTTGGAGCTGACTGTGATGTTTTGTGCTTATATTATAAATTATATTCCAAATAGTCAGTTATTGAATGTGAATATTTGTATCGCTGGAGTGTGCCAGTAGGAGACTAAGTTGACCTTAGACAACGTGTTTTAGATGATCATCGATATTATCTTGACTGTGTGTCACTGATAAGACAGGTACATGGACAGCCTCGTGGTGATGGACCGTGCTGTCCTCGCGCTAACAGACAGAGGGTGCTTCAGAAGATTACCAAGATCCGATTATTTGGCGGTTTCTTTTGTCAATGGACGTAACTAGCGGATTTTTTGCATTAATTTTGTAAAATCTGGATACAGTTAGTTGTATATCCATTAATTATTAATTATAAATAACAGAAATCAGTGGCCTTGGACAAAACTTCAGACTGTCTGTTGTAGATGACAAACCACAATTACTGAAGAATGATCGGTGCCATGTTTTCCGTGAATGTTGTTCAGCCGGGGGGGGGGGGGGGGGGGTTCCTGGGTAACCCAACATGTTTTCGTCTGAAGCAACCACAATTTGTGCTGATATCCAGGCAGCGCTGAGGAGCTGGTGAACCTTCAGTGATATCCTCCATTGGTGGGTCAGTCAGTGTAAAGAGGTTGTGTACCCTGGTCACCCAGAAGATCAGAAAGGAACACATAGCTAGCGTCTTAACATGCTGGACAGTGAGGCAGTAGTTCTTTATCCGGGTCAGTGGGCCCCCCCCCCCCCCGGATGTTCCACAGAAAGAATTTGGAGGGTCCACGGGCACACTGAAGCATTTGCTCGGCTAAACAAATATCAGCATTATCTGGGATCTATTTAGTGCTTTATTTTAATGAGAGATCCACAGAGGTTCTCAAGCCGGAAGGTACAGCTGTTCTCATTCTAGAGAAAGAGGGTCCATGGTAAAAAAAAAAGCTACTACACTAAGCTACTAATATAAATAATAGATCATAGAAAGTACATATCCGGAATATTATGGTGAAAATTTTGCCTGTTCTATTCAGATCTACAATGTTCAATGTTTTGTTGATTTAGCGACCCTGAAATTTTCGTTTATAATTTGTAGAGTTCGGGGCAGAGGTTTTCCTGAAAGAAAACAGCAGCCGACAGATCACGTTCTAGATCTCTCTACTTTATTTGTTTATATAGCTCGTGTACATTTTGATGTCTCTCAAACCTTGTCTCTCTGTCTCTTGTTAGCTGAGTCGATTTTTTTAAAAATTGTAACTTTCTGTTAATTTGCTCCACCTTATTTTGCTATTGATTTCAGTTTCATTTTATTTTGCTGTGTATTGTAATTCAGTATTAGTTTGCTTTTATTGTAATTCAATATTAGTTTGCTGTTTATAGCAGTTCTATATTAGTTTGTTGTTTATTGTAATTCAATATTAGTTTGCCGTATATTGCAGTTCTTTATAAGTTTGCTGTTTACTGCAGTTCTATATTAGTTTGCTGTTTATTGCAGTTCTATATTAGTTTGTTGTTTGTTTCAGTTCTGTATTAGTTTGTTGTTTATTGCAGTTCTGTATTAGTTTGCTGCTTATTGCAGTTCTATATTTGTTGTTTATTGTAATTCAATATTAGTTTGCTGTTTATTGCAGTTCTATATTAGTTTGTTGTTTGTTTCAGTTCTGTATTAGTTTGCTGTTTATTGCAGTTGTGTATTAGTTTGCTGCTTATTGCAGTTGTGTATTAGTTTGCTGTTTATTGCAGTTGTGTATTAGTTTGCTGTTTATTGCAGTTGTGTATTAGTTTGCTGTTTATTGCAGTTGTGTATTAGTTTGCTATTCATTGTAATCCTGTATTAGTTTACTATTCGCTATAAGTCTTGGTTAGTTTACTGTGTATTTTAATTTCATGTTTGCTGCTTGTTTTAGCTCCATATTAATCTGCGGCTTACCGTAGTTTCAAGATAACACGTTTTGACAGACAATGCGTTATCATGACTGACACTTCAGACCAGACACAGACTTAACCCCGCCTCGCCCGACTCCTTCTCACTGTCTGAACTATTGTTTTTATGCGTCAGCAGTAACCCAAGCACGCTATATCGGAACTGAGCGCGGACTAATCTCGAGATAGAAGAAAGTCCTGAATTCTAAAGCTGCTTCCTATTTTCAGTCTTTCCCTCCAATGTAGTTTCAAGCATATTTTAATGATTATTAGTTTCCTAGTCCTTGTGATATATTTTTCCCTTGACATGAATTATTGGGAGACTTGCTGGTTTAACTCTTTCGCTCCGTGCTCTGTTATAATACATTTTGGTGAGAATTTTGATAGAGAGAAAATGGAAGAAAGTCCAGACTGTGTGGCAAGGAGAAATGTGTTAAATTTTTAATCTACATATATAAAAATGAACGTTTATGTGTATGTTCCAGCATCACTCTGGAACGCCTCGTGCAATTTCAACCAAACTTTGCACACATATGACTTGCAATCTGGACAGTGCATGATGGTGGTTAGGTCGTCCCTAGGTGGGCCTGGGGTTTTGGTGTGAGATCGAAACCGACCGATAGAAACCGACCGATAGAAACGACGGGATGTAATTCCCGTTATATTTATGCCTGCTTTGGATTGTTGGTCTTGACGGATAAAGGTCAGCTAACACAAATCGATAACGTTATATCTACTGACCTTTTGCACTGGTAATGGAAACATGATCCATGGACCAGATTTGTGATTCATGATTCTGTGTTTCCTGCTGTTGTCCACCTCAGCGTCCAGTTAGAAAATGGTTAGAGTGTGTATTTCATAACAGAGAGCGCCCATACAGTGGTTGATCAGCCACCAACCACATTGGGGGGGGGGGCAAGCGGTGGGGGTGGGATGGGAGTGACATTTACAAATCATCGAAAACGACCGATATTAATGTCGAATCCATAGTTTTTGGGTCGCTGAGATGAATAGCGACACACCCGATGCCGTTTAAGTTCAAGCTCACCCCCCCCCCGCAAATTGGCTTGGGGGGGAGCTCGGGATGAGGGTGGGAAAGGGTGGCATATACCAAGCATCGAAAACGACCGATATTAGTGTCGAATCGATAGTTTTCGGGGTCGCAGAGATGAATAGTGACACTCCCGACACTACCGTTTACGTCCAAGTTCATCCCCCATCTGCATGGTGGCCTAGGGGTGGAGGTGGGATGGGCGTTACATGTAAAAATAATCAACAACTACCGAGATTAGTGTCGAATCCAAAGTGTTCGGGGTGGCTAAGCTGATTGGTGACAGTCCGGTGATGACAATTAAACCAACGTTTAGTCGAATAGAATGAATAGAATTCTGTAGAACAGTCGAGACTCTGTAGAACCTTCTAGAAGGTTGTGGAAATGAATAGAACTTTCGTGATTGAGATCACTAAATACCCGGACAACGTCGGGTACTCAGCTTGTTTAGTATAAAGCAACTGAGAGATGCAGGATGGACTGCTGTGTATTGTCAATGACTTCATGTTCCTCTGTGTGAAAAAGTTTGGAAACCTCTGTGAAATAGGCAGCTTTCGCGCTTGTAATATTGAAAGTTTTGAGACTCTTACCTGCCACGTGTTTGCATATGCAAATGTAGGCATACATGAATCACATCGAGGCTACTAGTAATAAAAAGTACTCTTCTGTAGACAGTTTTTTTTTCGACTTTTATCGAATAGGGACATTTTTTATGTTTTTTTTTTACTGCATCAGGTAAACACTGACTGTAACAGATTTAAGATGTCGATTTATTAGATGTCAAGGGCATTGCTTAGTTTAGGCACGTGATTCCTCACTCTCTCTCTCTCTCTCTCTCTCTCTCTCTTGTAGTAGTTAATACTTGTGGCATTTATAAGACATTTTAAAATCTAATTTTGCTGACAGTCAGTCAGTCAGTCAGTCAGTCATTTGCATGTCCCTTGCGGTACTTTGCCTCCCTAACAGACGCCCTGTTACATCCATTTGCAGATTATCAACAATGTCTTGCAGCCATCTTCGCCATCTTCTTTCTTTTTCCCCATTATGTTCCCTTCCAAGACGGTTTTCTCTAGATTATCATGACGTTTAATGTGCTAAAATATTTAAGTTTTCTCTGTTTAATTCTCTTTACTAGCCAGCCTTCTTCAATATTAAGTTCTTGTAGTATGGATATATTTGTTCCTTTTTGTGTCCACGATATTTGAAGAACCCTTCTGTAGCACTTGCATTCAAAGGCATTTATGTGTTTCTCAGCTGTTTTGTTAAGTGTCCAGGTCTCACAGGCATATGTTGCGATGGGAAAGATGTATGCCCTTAAAAATCGTATTTTTGTAGTTCTGTCTGTTCCTCTCCACAGCTTATCCAGGATATTCAAAACTCTGCACCTCTTCCAATTTTTTCTCATTGATAAATATTTCAGCTGCCTCATTTGTTTTGTCAGTTGTCATCAATTTAGTTTTCTTCGCTTTAAGATAGAGGTTTTGCTATTCACTGTTCTTACGGACTGACATAATTAGTTTTTCCATTCCTTTTTGTGTTATGAACAATAATACTGTGTCATCAGCATATCTAATCTCTGGTATTTCATAATCTCCAATTGTTATATCTCTCTCTCTCTCTCTCTCTCTCTCTCTCTCTCTCTCTCTCTCTCTCTCTCTCTCTCTCTCTGAACCTTAAGTGCCCAGGGCACATGGGGCTTCCGCAAGAGTTTTCCACAAATGCCTGTCCTTCGCCTTTTTTTCTGCTCTTGCCCAGGTGAGCCCTCTATTGCTCAACATTCTTTCTGTTGTTCTTCTCCATGTCTCTTTTGGTCTACCCTTACTTCTGCTCCCCTGTGGTGTCCATCTTAGTGCTATTTTTGGTAGTGAGTTGTCAGTCATTCGGAGCACATGTCCCAACCATCGCCATCGCCAGCATCTTTCCTCAATAATTGTCCAATTGTTATAGCATCGTAGTATTTTTTGTCTACATCTTCTCTAACATTCCTCATTATATTTTCAGTATACAAATTAAATAAGTAAGGTGACAATATGTACCCCTGACGGACCCCTTGTTTTATGTCAAACCAAGTTGTTGTTTCACCATTTATTCTTACTGCTGCTTGTTGGTCTAGATACAGCAGTGAAGTTAATTGTATCAAATGAGTTGGAAATCCCATTTTTCCCATTATTTCCCAAAGTTTCTGGTGTTGTACACAATCAAATGCTTTGAGTAGTCTATAAAAGATAAATATAGATTCACATTAAACTCTCTGCAGTTGTCTATTATTAATCTTAGATTGAATATGTGATCTCTTGGTCCTCTTCCTTGCCTGAAACCAGCTTGGACCATATTGACTTCTTCTTCTATTTTCGTACGAAGTCTACCCATTATGATTTTTAACAGAGTTTTACTGGCATGACTAATCAGGGCAACATTTCTGTGGTTTAATTTTGCTGACAGAATATGCAAAAGAAAAAAAAAACTAAAGCTGAAATTTGTCAAATGTTATGTGTACTCAACATTACTTTGTGACGCATATTTCAATATTAAACAAGATATTTAAACAGAAAATTACTGGTTTAGAAAATGTGGATCTAGAGAATATCGTGGAAATGTTTCAGAAACAGAACACAGTACAAGGAAATACATAATTCTGTCCACGAAACACTTCCTGGTCTTATTTGTTCCAGGACTACTTTGTCTGTCTTCCTTTGCCTGTCAGTGTCTGAAGTTCTGCTCCTCAGTGTCTGTATATTTGCTGTTCAGTGTCTGTTGACCTCAGTGTCTGCATATCTGCTGCTCAATGTTTGTACTTCTGCTGCTCAGTGTCTGTATATCTGCTGCTCAGTGTCTGTATATCTGCTGCTCAGTGTCTGTAATTCTGCTGCCTGCCTGAAAGCTGTCTTAGGTTTGCATTAACTCTGAAATGCCATTTGATGCGAAGTTATGCTTCATAATTCAGCAAAGTGTAGAAGTTATGCTTCATAATTCAGCAAAGTGTAGAAGTTATGCTTCATAATTCAGCAAAGTGTAGAAGTTATGCTTCATAATTCAGCAAAGTGTAGAAGTTATGCTTCATAATTCAGTAAAGTGTAGAAGTTATGCTTCATAATCCAGAAAAGTGTAAATTTTAGGTTTAAAATGATGGATATTTTCATTTTCTTTCCCATCCTCGACTTTGTAAATTATATATTTTTTCTCGTTGACTTATCTTTTAAGGAAGAAGATATTTATACCAGTGCTGTGGAGTAAGTAGACCTGTCTTTACATGTGGACATTTCTGTTTTTGTACAGTTCATTATTAAATAACGTCTTTTTGGCGATCGCAGTCTCACACACAATGCTTTTATTTCACTTGCCTTAACAATATGACTAGGCTCCATAGCCCTCTTTCCGCTAGACACTTGCCACACTAGACACTTGTCACACTAGACACTTGTCACACTAAACTCCTGTCACAATATACACATACCACACTGGACACTTTCCACACTGAACACTTGTCACAATGGACACTTGCCACACTAGACATTTTCCATACTAGACACTTGTCACACTAGACACTTTCCATACTAGACACTTGTCACACTAGACACTTTCCATACTAGACACTTGTCACACTAGACACTTATCACACTAAACTCCTGTCACAATAGACACATACCACACTGGACACTTTCCACACTGAACGCTTGTCACAATGGACACTTGCCACACTAGACACTTTCCATACTAGACACTTGTCACACTAGACACTTTTCATAGTAGACAATTGCCACACTAGACATTTTCCATACTAGACACTTGTCACACTAGACACTTTTCATAGTAGACACTTGCCACACTAGACATTTTCCATACTAGACACTTGTCACACTAGACACTTTTCATAGTAGACACTTGCCATATTAGACACTTGTCACAAAAAACACATAGCAAACTGAATACATGTCACACAGAACACGCGTCACATTAGACACTTTTCATACATAGCACGTGTCACACTGGACACTTGTCACACAGAACACACACCACGCTGGACACCTGTCACAAAGAAGACATGTCACACTGGACATTTCTGTATCTGTACAAAAACACAATTTATAAGTTTTCTGCACAGTCTTTGTTTCAAGTATAAAGCTGCCATCTTGATATTACTTGAAACAGTAATAATAGCAATAGTAGTAATAGTGGTAGTAAAAGTGGTAGTGGTAGTAGTAGTAATAGTAGTAGTAGTAGTAGTAGTAGTTAGTAGTAGTAGTAACAGTGATAGTAGTAGTAATAGTAGTGGCAGTGATGATGATGTTGGTGTTAGTATTAATAGTAGTAGTAGTGGTGATGGTGCTATTGATAGAAGAAATAGTAGTAACAATGTTAGTAGCAGCAGTAATTGTAGTATTAGTTGTAGTGGTGGTGGTGGCGTTAGTAGTGATAATAGTAGTTTAAGTAATGTTGGTGGTGTTACTTACAGCAATAATAGCAGTAGTAGTAGTAGTAGTAGTAGTAGTAATATTAGCAATAATAGCAGTAGTAGTAGTAGTAGTAGTAGTAGTAGTAGTAGTAATAGCAGTAGTAGTAGGAGTAATATCAATAGTAGTACTAGTAGAAAAAGCAGTAGTAGTAATAGTAGTAGTAATAGTAGTAGTAGTAGTAATAGTAGTAGTAGTAGTAGTAGTAGTAGTAGTAGTAGTAGCAGTAGTGGTGGTGGTAGTAGCAGTACACAGTTTTTGGTAGCCCAATGCAGTGATGCTGAATTACAGAATATCCTGCAGTTATTATCGCCAAAGATCCGTTCACTGACGCATTGAAATCGTTACACTCCAGTATTTCTCTTTACTGCTACATTATAACTATAATTTATCTGGAAATTAAATGACTATTCATCATTATTATTATTACATGCCACATCGATAATCCTAGATGGTTGATATTCTCCAGAGATTTTTCTAAAAGAATCCGTCACTTCTCGCTTCCTGTGCCACTTTGGCAGCCAGTCCAGATATTTCTGTCTTTGGTTTTTTTTTTCTTTTGTTTAATTTTTCAAGTGATCGTCATGTTCTCTAGCTACTGATGTGATCAAAATAACTTTAAAATCTGTATTACTCTTATCATTTTATCAGTAATAACACTGCTTACTCTGTCAGTAATAAAACAGCTACTCTGTCAGTAATAAAACAGCTACTATGTCAGTAATAACACAGGTACTTTGTCAGTAATACAACAGTTACTCTGTCAGTAATAAAACAGCTACTCTGTCAGTAATAAAACAGCTACTCTGTCAGTAATAAAACAAGCGAACATGGTTTGTCTAAGTAATACAATAAAAACTAACAAAAATAATCAAAATTAATCAATTAATTGTCTTCATTTTATTTCATTTGCAAAGAATAAAAAAAGGTAGATTTTATTTTAAAAACATAATGCAAAATATTGAATCTCAACAATGGCAAATATCTTCAAATCATCTGATATAATAGTTCAACCAAGCATGACTTTCTTGAAATGCACTATCGTAAATGCCACATTATTCTACCAATCATAAAACAAAACAACAAAGTCCTAAAACAGAGAGTGAAACAATCACAGGAAAGCCTAGAATAGATTTAAACAATCACAGGAAAGCCTAGAATAGATTTAAACAATCACAGGAAAGCCTAGAATAGATTTAAACAATCACAGGAAAGCCTAGAACAGATTTAAACAATCACAGGAAAGCCTAGAATAGATTTAAACAATCACAGGAAAGCCTAGAATAGATTTAAACAATCACAGAAAAGCCCATATGTCACAGAATGTGAAACAATTACAAAAAGTCTGGAACAGAATGTGAAACAATTACAAAAGGCCTAGAACAGAATGTGAAACAATTACAAAAGGCCTAGAAAAGAAAAGAATGTTAAATAATTACTAAAAGCCCAGAACAGAGCGTGAAACAATCACAGAAAAGTCTAGAACAGAAAATGAAACAGTCACAAATTTGTAGGATTTCATTCTCTTCCTTTCAGAGCAGTACTTCCAGCGAAGCACCACAGAGTATGGGAACATATGAATACAAAAATAGCAGCCGTGGAGTCAAGAAAAGACTTTCATTATAAACAAACAACAGAAAGCTCCTCACTCTTTTGGCTAAACAGAAGAAACATTATGCTCTGTGTCCGACTACAAAAGCTGCTTCTACCCTTATTTTTAATCAAAAGTTACCCAAAAAATTACATTTATTTTAAAAAGTGAAAAAGACATGAAAAAGTGCAGCTTTTGTGAATTATTACTAAATAAGAGTCCTACTTTTGTTCAGAAAAGTATTTGAATATAAATGATTACATTAAAAAAAACAAAAACCAAACAACAAGCTTCATATATAACTAAAGCACAATGAATGCTAATTATATATAATTAGAACACATTTTATAAAAATTATAATATTAAGCTAAAAAACTTTTGTCATTTAAACATTATGCTACATGATAAACGTTTTAACTCTTTCGTTATCACACAAAAACTTCATGACCACCCAAAAAAATAAAAACAGATGGCCACCATGATCTGTTCCCAAGAACTGACCATAGGTCTATATTTTTTAGCTTTCACATGTAGTCATTTACAATTTAAATCTTCTAAGCCAAGGTCATTTACAGTTTAAATCTTCTAAGCCAAGGTCACCACCAGGCAAATGCTGGGAAAACTTTTTGTCTGTAGTTTTTAACAGAGCCATTTCAACAGTTCATCATGGGGGTAGACTTCCAATAATCACACAGAAAAAAAAAAAATCAGTGAAGTGAAAGAAAGATAACATATAATGCAAGATAAACACTGTTTTTCTTAAGTCACAGGAAGCATCTCTTAAGTCACTGGAAGATAAATGTGTCATCTCTTAAGTCACTGGAAGATAAATGTGTCATCTCTTAAGTTTTTGGAAGATAAATGTATCATCTCTTAAGTTTTTGGAAGATAAATGTATCATCTCTTAAGTTTTTGGAAGATAAATATGTCATCTCTTAAGTTTTTGGAAGATAAATGTATCATCTCTTAAGTTTTTGGAAGATAAATGTGTCATCTCTTAAGTTTTTGGAAGATAAATGTGTCATCTCTTAAGTTTTTGGAAGATAAATGTGTCATCTCTTAAGTCACTGGAAGATAAACGTGTCATCTCTTAAGTTTTTGGAAGATAAATGTATCATCTCTTAAGTTTTTGGAAGATAAATGTATCATCTCTTAAGTTTTTGGAAGATAAATATGTCATCTCCTAAGTTTTTGGAAGATAAATGTATCATCTCTTAAGTTTTTGGAAGATAAATGTGTCATCTCTTAAGTTTTTGGAAGATAAATGTGTCATCTCTTAAGTTTTTGGAAGATAAATGTGTCATCTCTTAAGTCACTGGAAGATAAATGCATCATCTCTTAAGTCACTGGAAGATAAATGCATCATCTCTTAAGTCACTGGAAGATAAATGCATCATCTCTTAAGTCACTGGAAGATAAATGCATCATCTCTTAAGTCACTGGAAGATAAATGCATCATCTCTTAAGTCACTGGAAGATAAATGCATCATCTCTTAAGTCACTGGAAGATAAATGCATCATCTCTTAAGTCACTGGAAGATAAATGCATCATCTCTTAAGTCACTGGAAGATAAATGCATCATCTCTTAAGTCACTGGAAGATAAATGCATCATCTCTTAAGTCACTGGAAGATAAATGCATCATCTCTTAAGTCACTGGAAGATAACATATTGTAAAATAATACACTACAAGCAGTCTTTGGTATTTTATACAATACATTAAAGCAAGTTCAATCAAATTTATTCAACAAATTTTTATAATGTACAATACTGGAACTGTGTTTGCCTATTTCTATGAATGTCTGTTGGAGTTACATCTGTGGTTTTATGTTTGTTACAAATAGACTAGTTTATAAGCAGCTGAAGTAACTTTGATTGTTACAGTGTATACTACTGAAAGAAGAGAAGAGAATTTTTGGAATAATCAAAGATCTGTTTTCACTGAGAAATGAATGAGACAGCCAGCATGCAATTCTTTAAATAAATGAGAATTGTGGAGCGTGGTTTCTCTTTAGAATACCTGGGAAAGTTTAAATTTTGTTTCTGAAAGGAATGTTTCAGAAACCGAGATGTGGTTTCTCATGAGATAGATTATGTGGTTTCTTTGGTGGCTCTCTGAAGCAGCTGGGATGTGATTTTTCAACCAAATGTTGAGTACATTATCCTGGCCGGCTGAGACAATCATCCAACAATGTTTGGAATATCAGTGGAAACAACAATTGATTTAAATTACATGGTAAAATCATTTAACATTTACTGGACATTAATGATGAGAATGGGCAAAGTTGAAAGCATTTAACCAATAGAAAAATGAGATTTAACCAGCAGAAAACTGATATTTAACCAGAATAAAACTTATATTTAACTAGCATAAAACTGAGATTTAGCCAGCAGAAAACTGAGATTTAGCCAGCAGAAAACTGTGTATGTAATGGGAATAGAAAGCAGAGAGAAACTGAAATAAAGGCTACATCTTGACAAAAGAAATGGACAGTCTGGCAACCTGAGAATGGGAGAATCACTGACTGATGAGAGAAAATCACCATTTGAGGAGAGGGTATCACTGGTTAATGAGAGAAAATCACCATTTGAGGAGAGGGTATCACTGGTTAATGAGAGAATCACTGGTTGTTGAAAGAGAATCACTGGTTGTTGAGAGAGAATCACTGACTGATGAGAGAAAATCACCATTTGAGGAGAGGGTATCACTGGTTAATGAGAGAATCACTGGTTGTTGAAAGAGAATCATTGGTTGTTGAAAGAGAATCACTGGTTGATGAGAGAAAATCACCATTTGAGGAGAGGGTATCACTGGTTAATGAGAGAATCACTGGTTGTTGAAAGAGAATCACTGGTTGTTGAGAGAGAATCACTGGTTGATGAGAGAAAATCACCATTTGAGGAGAGGGTATCACTGGTTAATGAGAGAATCACTGGTTGTTGAGAGAGAATCACTGGTTGATGAGAGAGAATCACTGGTTGATGAGAGAAAATCACCGGTTGTTGAGAGAGAATCACTGGTTGATGAGAGAGAATCATTGACTGAGCTGATGACTATTGAGATCTAGTGAAAAGTATGATGGTTCCACGTTCTACTAAATCCATTCCTGACACACACCGCCGGACAAGCCACACATTACAATTTACAGTTAAGTACTCTATTTAATTAAAAAAATTTTTTAAATAGTATTCGTGTGAATCTATACTTTAGGTCCTCTTTCTCTATTTCTTCGTCCTGTATGATTTTTTGTATGATTAAGGCTCATGCCAAAACTTCACAACTTTGTAGTCATTAAGTAATAAAGCTGTTCCTACTTTTTTTCCTAGTTTATATATTCTGCTATGATGGTTCAAGCAACTCACCCTAGCACCTGATGATGATGATGATGATGATGATGATGATGATGATGATGATGATGTCAATTATGCATATTTGTTAAGGTTTATCTTGCTACTCCAAGATGATTACAACTCTCTGTGTTTATTAAAACAACAAAATTATGAACTTAAATAACAAAAATTATTTTATAATATCATCATTATAAAAATTTCACCTCAAAATTAGAATTTGGTCATTTTAACAAATGCTTGCTCTGATGTATTTTTCTTTTAGTGAAGTACAACTTGAAATAAAGGCAACTGGCAGTGGCTTTTGCTGTAGTTCTTACTTAACATACAGACAAATATTGTATTTCACAAAAGGCAAGTAACAAATTAGAAGTCAAAACAATAACAGACACATGAAACTCATTTGATGAGATCAACATAAGAGGACATATGAAAGTCATTCGTATGTTTCCAGATTGTCATAAAGAAGTGATTTTGTAGTAGTAATAGTAAAAGAGGTAAGCTACTGCATGCTGTAGTTCTACAAATAGTTGTGAAACTTGTAGCTACAATAGCTACAGCAGTAGAAATAGTATATGCAACAGCAATAGTACCAACAGCAATAGTATTAACAGCAGTAACTGCAGAAGTAACAACAAAACCAAAGGCAGTTTTAGAACAGTCTTAGTATTAAATGCAGCATTTATGCAGCCGCTGTAGTACTATTATTAGCATTTGGTACTACTACTACTACTACTACTACTACTACTACTACTTTTACTACTGCTGCTACTACTACTACTACTACTACTACTACTTTTACTACTGCTGCTACTACTACTACTACTACTACTACTACTACTACTACTACTACTACTACTGCTACTACTGCTACTACTACTACTACTACTACTTTTACTACTGCTGCTACTGCTACTACTACTACTACTACTATTACTGCTGCTGCTGCTACTACTACTGCTACTGTTATGGTTACTACTACTACTACTACTACTACTACTACTACTACTACTACTATTATTACTACTGCTACCATACTTCTCTAGCTACCTTCATTATTACTATTACTACTGCTATGGCTACCGCTATTGCTACTACTACTACTACTACTACTACTATTACTACTACTACTACTACTACTACTATCATATTCCTCATATCTACTTTCATTATTACTACTACTATTTCTACTTCTACTACTACTAGTTCTAATAATACTACTACTACTTCTACTACTACTGCAACTACTACTACTACTACTACTACTACTACTGCAGCAGCTGCTGCCGCGACCATACTCCTCTAGCTACCTTCATTATTACTACTACTATTGCTACGGCTGCTACTACTACTACTGGTACTGCTGCTACTACTACTACTACTACTACTACTACTACTACTACTACTATTGCTACTGCTACTACTACTACTGCTACTACTGCTACTACTACTACTGCTACTACTGCTACTTCTACTACTAATACTACTACTACTTCTACTACTAATGCTGCTGCTGATGCTACATACTCCTCTAGCTACCTTCATTATTCCTGTTACTACTGCTACCGCTACCGGTACTACTACTACTACTACTACTACTACTACTACTACTACTATACTACTACTACTACTACTACTACTACTGCTGCTGCTGCTGCTACTACTACTACTACTACGATATTCCTCTATCTACTTTCATTATTATTACTACTACTGCTACTACTTCTACTACTACTACTTCTTCTACTACTACTACACTACTACTACTACTACTACTACTACTTCTACTACTACTACTACTACTACTATTGTTCAGATATGAAGAAGGGTGACTGAATATGGTTCAAGTTAACGAAAGAGACAGTGACCAGATAAGATATAAGAGAAAAGAAAAATATGATGACTTGGAAAACTTAAACAAATTAATAAAATATTACAGGAAAAAAAGCCTTCGTTGTGTACAAGAGAAAATATGACAAATAAATGTTTTAAAAATGAAGAAACAATCTCATATACGTCGAAAGATCTAACTTCTGTGTCAGCTCAGAATGAACACAATACACGTCATAGTAATGTAAGGATCGACTGGATCACTACTTCAACATTACTTTCATCAGTGACACGGAGCAGTATCACTACATTTACAATGAAATACTAGAAATACTACTCTCCATGAAGATTCCCCCCCCCCCCCCCCACGCCCACCTGTACTCTACACGAAAATGATCACAACTAGATGACCTGGTGTGTCTCCATATATTCTCTGATAGCTTCATGCAGGTCACAAGATAAGTACCCTCCCTTTATATGCTCCTTCCCCCCCCCCCCCCGCCCCCCCCCCCGCCTTTTGTACGTCTTATATGTCATACATGTCAGTTTATACCATATCTTCTCCTTCTACTCCCTCGTCCTGTATGTTGTGTGCATTCAATGTTACTAATTCAGACTCATTAACTGTCTGTCTCTGGATATTTTGCCGTCGTCGTCTACGCCTTAGATATATGATAAGGATAACGATAACAATGGCTACACCAAGCACTGCAACCGCTGCACACACAATGGTAATTGTTTTGTCATCGTTAGGCTGAATCAGTTCTGTATAATTGGAGCTCTGGGATGAATTGCCGGATTTATTTGTTACAAGTGTTGTATCTTCTATGAGCAGTGTCGTTGGAGGTGATGATGATGTCGTCTGGTCTGAAGATCGTGTAGTAGTGGATGTATCCGAGGAAGCAGCTGTTGATGTATTACTGGTGACGTACACATCCACTGATGACGTTGCTGATGTTGTGTTTACCTGCAGGGTGGTTGCTGATGCTGTGTTTACCTGCAGGGTGGTTGCTGATGTTGTGTTTACCTGCAGGGTGGTTGCTGATGTTGTCACAGGTCGCTCAGGACACTGACACCTTGTGCTGCAGTTTTCGAGTCCTGACGGCACTTTATCTAAGACCAACTGATCGTTCTCGTTGCTCCAAAACAATCCAACACAGACGGAGTCACAGCAGAAGTGCGTTTTGATTTGCATGAACTGCGAAACGGCTCCAGCGTTACACGCTTTGACACGGTCCATCTCTTGTCTACACACCAGCCCGAGATCCTGGCCGTATATGGAAAGCGAGCAGGTGAAGTACTTGCAGGAACTGTCTCCTCCACTGACTACTCCACCCTTCACTGTATCCATGGCCGTCATGTTCATGTCGAAGGGCACCACGCACTCTTCAGCATCTCCTTCACACAGACAGCTGAAAAACCTGTTGGTAGAGATGTAATGTGTTATAAGGAAACACGCATTGATTATATACTGTCCAAAAAAAAAGCATTGCTAATATAAGCTTCATTTTTTTATATGCTATGGCAAAAAATTTTTTCCCCATTTATCTCAAACCAAAAAAAAAAATTGTCACCAAAATAACAGGTCCATGATTTAGCGTGAACTTTGCTATTCTCGTGTGTAGTCAGAACGCAGTAGCTGCCCTTGCTAATCACGAATTTTTTAAACATAACTCACGTTGCGTTTATGGAAAAGTAGTGATTTTTTGTGGTGAGCACAACTCACTTCCCACGCAAATGAAACCCTATAAAAGGATGAGGTTACACAAACAAATTCAGTTAATTTTCAAGAAGACAATTATGGCGCGTCTATCGCAAAATTTATGAAACATTGCTATTGGTCGCCTGCAAGCAGGAGAAAGTCAAAGTCAGGTTGCCAGGCAATTAAACGTGCAGCAGAGTACCATCAGTCGACTTTGGCACTGTTTTCAAGCCAATGGCTCAGCTGAAGACCGGCACCGCAGTGGACGACCCAGAGTGACAAAGCAGCTGGTGATCGCTTTATTCTGAAACAGGTTTACAGCAGCTTCCTAAAGTGCCAAGTCATTGCTTGCAGGACGTCGTGTGTCTGATCAAACTGTCCGGAATAGACTGCATGAAGCTGGACTGGTGGCACGACGACCTCACCGAGGTCCTGTCTTAACGAGACGCCAACGTCAAAATCGACTTGTTTGGGCCAACCAGCATCGGCCCTAGACAACTGACAATCAATGGAGACGTGTCTGGTTTAGTGACAAATCTTCCTTTTTGTTCCACCGCCATGATATGCGGTGAAGGGTTTACCGTAGGCCAAATGAACGTTTTGCCCAAAATTGATTGATGAAGCTCCGCCGCACGGTGGTGGAGGTGTAATGGTATGAGAAATGATCAATTTCAACGGAAGGAGTCCACTGGTGCAGACTGAAGGAGACTTGAATGCGCAACGATACGTCAATGAAATTCTTCGACCCCACGTCCTTCCATTTTTGGCTGCGCCAAGGTCTGTTTTTCAACAGGACAACGCCAGACCCCATTCTGCACGGTTCACCACACAGTTCATGACTGCCAACAACATTCTCACTCTTTCCTGGCCATCCCTGTCTCCAGACATGAATCCGATCGAGCACCTATGGGATGAGCTGCAAAGACGTGTTTGTCACCAAAACGTTTCTCCAGCCAATCATCATGATCTGTGGCAGGCACTCCAGAAAGAGTGGGCAACCATCCCACAGGCGCACATCAGACATCTGATCACATCTATGCCCAAGAGGTGCCAGTCGCTGATCGATGCAACAGGAGGCCACACACCATACTAAGTTGAGAACCCCTGGGACTAACAAATTCTTGTCACACAGATGCAAGAAACTGTCAAATGAGTGTTTAAACATTTGTGTATTATTGTGCGCAATTTGAAAATGTTATTCATTCAGTTTAAAAAGCTATAGAATATCAAAGTTATTGCTAAAATTGGGTTATCTAGTTATGCGGGGTTTTTTTTTTTTTGGACAGTATATATCATTGGTTATGTCACACAGCGTCAAGCACCAACTGACACTGGAAAGAACATCAAAATAAGCAGTATAAATCACTAAGTTTATTCATACTCGGCTTGACAAGCGCCCGGGTAAATTATTCAGCAGAAGAACAGGTTGAAGTTTAATTCGTGAGCTTGATACAATGATTGCAGTGGATGTAACTGAAGGATGATAACATTCTATAATATTCTCTAAGCTGCTGGTGATCTGGGTGAAAGAGTTTTTTACTAAACACTTGTTAAAATTCAAAATGGTTTCATATTATAACATTCCTCTCAGGTCTTGAGATGTAGACTGACGTAACCACCGACTGGTGTAAAACCTGACCATCTCTTCTCAATCATGGTGCGGCCAGCTCTTCTCAATCATGATGCGGCCAGCTCTTCTCAATCATGATGCGGCCAGCTCTTCTCAATCATGATGCGGCCAGCTCTTCTCAATCATGATGCGGCCAGCTCTTCTCAATCATGATGCGGCCTGTGTTTTCAAAGTCTCTGGTTTACCAAACAAAATGACTTGTTTAGACCCGCGCCAGTCCACACGATGTAATATCAGGTCATTTAAACTACATATTAAGGTTAGATCTGAGATTTCAGAAGAAAAAAAAATCTCTGACTTTGGGGTCTGTTAGAAAATCTGTTTTACGTACCTGGCAAAGTTACAGAGAGACTGAACATGGTCTCCCCCCCCCCCCCCTCCCGCCTTCCTGTCAGAATTCTGTATTTACACGGCAGCTTTTTATGTGTACATTGAAACAGGTTTAACAACTGTTATTTTGTAAAATGTATTTAAGAAACAGACTTAACAGCTTTTTTTACGGACATCCAAACTGAAAAGGTCTAACAGCTTTTATGTATGGCTATATGTACCAGAACAGCTCTTCCCAATAATTATACCAAAAAAAATATGATAGGAGAAGCAAGCGTCGCATGAGAGGCAATGGACGCAGGAGAGGCAAGCGTCGCATGAGAGGCAACCGATGCAGGAGAGGCAAGCGTCGCATGAGAGGCAACCGACGCAGGAGAGGCAAGCGTCGCATGAGAGGCAAACGACGCAGGAGAGGCAAACGACGCAGGAGAGGCAAGCGAACAAGGAAGCATCTAAGGCTTTTCGGTACCATATCTAAAAATTAGAGGGTTTTTTTCAGTGTCGATAATTAAATGTTCCCTTCATTTTCATAACTGAAAGGTTCCCTTCAGTTAATAAAATTAAATACTCCCTTAATTAAAAAAAAGAATTTAGTATTCCCCTACTTTACAAAATTAAATGCTTCCTCTGATTTAAAAAATAGTATGTCCCCTTCCATTAAAAAAAGGAAATTATTATTCCCTCCATTTTTAAGAATCATATACTCCCTGAAATCCCAAAAACTAAATGCTTGCCCCATCTTCAAAGACTAAATGTTCCATTCATTTTCAAGAGCCAAATACTCCCCGAACTTTCCAATAATTCAAGTTTCTTGTAACACACACACATACGCACGCACACACGCACACACACACAGAGCACTTACTCACTGAAGTTATCACTGGAGAAAGTTATCTCACACAATACTTACTCATTGAACTTATCTCTGGAGAAAGTTATCTCACAGAACACTTACTCATTAACTTATCTCTGTAGAAAGTTATCTCACAGAACACTTACTCATTGAACTTAGCTCTGGAGAAAGTTATCTCACAGAACACTTACTCACTGAACTTAACTTTGGAGAAAGTTATCCCACAGAACACTTACTCATTGAACTTATCACTGGATAGACTTATCTGGCAGAACACTTACTCACTGAACTTATCTCTGGATAAACGTATCTCACAGAACACTTACTCATTGAACTTATCACTGGATAAACGTATCTCACAGAATACTTATTCACTAAACTTATCTCTGGAGAAAGATATCTCACAGAAAACTTACCCATTAAACTTATCTCTGGATAAAGTTATCTCACAGAACACTTACTCACTGAACTTATCTCTGGAGAAAGTTATCTCACAGAACACTTACTCATTGAACTTATCACTGGATAAAGTTATCTCACAGAACACTTACTTATTAAACTTATCACTAGAGAAAGTTATCTCACAGAACACTTACTTATTAAACTTATCACTAGGGAAAGTTATCTCACAGAACACTTACTTATTAAACTTATCACTAGGGAAAGTTATCTCACAGAACACTTACTTATTAAACTTATCACTGGAGAAAGATATCTCACAGAACACTTACTTATTAAACTTATCACTAAGGAAAGTTATCTCACAGAACACTTACTTATTAAACTTATCACTGGAGAAAGTTATCTCACAGAACACCTACTCATTGAACTTATCTCTGGAGAAAGTTATCTCACAGAACACTTACTCACTGAACTTATATCTGGAGAAACTTATCTCACAGAACACTTACTCATTAAACTTCTCTCTGGATAAACTTATCTCACACAACACTTACTCACTGAACTTATCTCTGGAGAAAGTTATCTCACAGAACACTTACTCATTGAACTTATCTCTGGAGAAAGTTATCTCACAGAACACTTACTTATTAAACTTATCACTGGAGAAAGTTATCTCACAGAACACTTACACATTGAACTTATCACTGGAGAAAGTTATCTCACAGAACACTTACACATTGAACTTATCACTGGAGAAAGTTATCTCACAGAACACTTACTCATTGAACTTATCACTGGAGAAAGTTATCTCACAGAACACTTACTCATTGAACTTATCACTGGAGAAACTTATCTCACAGAACACTTACTCATTGAACTTATCACTGGAGAAAGTTATCTCACAGAACACTTACTCATTGAACTTATCACTGGAGAAAGTTATCTCACAGAACACTTACTCATTGAACTTATCACTGGAGAAAGTTATCTCCGCCTGGTCCTCGTTCGCATTTTCCAAGTCGGGTGTTTGGAGAGATATGCCGGCAAGCGAAAAGATAACGCAAGCAACCGTCACAATCTCCCACATTGTACTCCGCTGTTTTAAACAGGAGCTTTGTTTTCCATCATTTGCTGTAAGATGAAAAGAAACATAATGAAACCAGACAGTTAAAATATGCAATAGTTCTTAGAAATAACACTAAACTATATTACTACTACTAAAAGTAGCACTGAGATAGATACCACGGCGGGGGTGGGGGGTTGGGGGGGGGGGAACAGGAGTAAAGGTAGACCAAAGGAAACACTGAAAGGAACAAGAGAGAGGATGTTGAGCAATAGAGTGCTCACCTGGACAAGAGTGGGAAAAAGGCGAAGGACAGGTGTTTGTGGAAAACTCTTGCGGAAGCCCGATGTGCCTTGGGCATTTAAGGTTCAGATAGAGAGAGAGGGGGAGAGAGAGGAGAGAGCGTGAGAGAGAGGGAGGGAAAGAGAGAAAGAGAGAGATAGACTGCTAGAGATATTTCGTTTCACAATATTTATAGAGACGCCCTTGATCTATATATTTATTGATAGGTTTATATTACACTGGCTGCAACGCAAGTACGTTAATTTACACGAAATACGGATTTCACAAACAACAAAGTCCCATAAACACAGAGTCCCCTAAACATGAAGTGACAGAATACTTTGGCCACATCAAAAGATTTAACAATACGCTGAAGACCATAATAGAAGGAAAAGTGGAAGAAAAAGGGCCTAGAGGTAGACAGTGATGTAGATGGAGAGATATCATACGAGAAGGAAAAGGGCCTAGGGGTAGACAGAGATGTAGATGGGGAGATATCATGTGAGAAGTAAAAGTGCCTAGAGGTGGACATAGAAGTAGATGGGGAGATATCATACGAGAAGGAAAAGGGCCTAGAGGTGGACACAGAAATAGATGGGGAGATATCATACTAGATGTAAAAGGGCCTAGAGGAAGATAGAGATGTAGATGGAGAGATATCATACGAGAAGGAAAAGTGCATAGAAGTAGACATAGATGTAGATGGAGAGATATCATACGAGAAGGAAAAGTGCCTAGAGATAGACAGAGATGTAGATGGAGAGATATCATACGAGAAGTAAAAGTGCCTAGAGGTAGACATAGATGTAGATGGAGAGATATCATACGAGAAGTAAAAGTGCCTAGAGATAGACAGAGATGTAGATGGAGAGATATCATACGAGAAGTAAAAGTGCCTAGAGATAGACAGAGATGTAGATGGGCAGATATCATACGAGAAGTAAAAGGGCCTAGAGGTGGACATAGAAGTAGATGGAGAGATATCACACGAGAAGGAAAAGGGCCTAGAGGTGGACATAGAATTAGATGGGCAGATATCATACGAGAAGTAAAAGGGCCTAGAGGTGGACATAGAAGTAGATGGAGAGATATCACACGAGAAGGAAAAGGGCCTAGAGGTGGACATAGAAGTAGATGAGGAGATATCATACGAGATGTAAAAGGGCCTAGAGGTGGACATAGAAGTAAATGGGGAGATATCATACGAGATGTAAAAGGGCCTAGAGGAAGACAGAGATGTAGATGTGGAGATATCATACGAGAAGGAAAAGGGCCTAGAGGTAGACAGAGATGTAGATGGGGAAATATCATACGAGAAGGAAAAGGGCCTAGAGGTAGACAGAGATGTACATGGAGAGATATCACACGAGAAGGAAAAGGGCCTAGGAGTAGACAGAGATGTAGATGGGCAGATATCATACGAGAAGTAAAAGTGCCTAGAGGCAGACAGAGATGTAGATGGAGAGATATCATACGAGAAGGAAAAGGGCCTAGAGGTAGACAGAGATGTAGATGGGCAGATATCATACAAGAAGTAAAAGTGCCTAGGGGTAGACAGAGATGTAGATGGAGAGATATCATACGAGAAGGAAAAGGGCCTAGAGGTAGACATAGATGTAGATGGGCAGATATCATACGAGAAGTAAAAGTGCCTAGGGGTAGACAGAGATGTAGATGGGGAGATATACAAGAAAGGGCTGGACATAGGGCAAGGAAGTCAGGAGATACATTACCTCCAACTTTCGGCCTGAAGACGGCACATGATGATGATGATGATGATGATGATCAGAGTTTTTATGGTCATCCTCGTAAATATACAGATGTGAGAGAAATAAAAGAGCAGTCACGTGCCGACTTAAGCTGCATCTGGGGCCAAAGGATTCGACCCTAAGTCTGTTTGATCGATGACGGTGTGGTTATGCGGGGAGGTCAGACGTTCGTACAGCGTACTATTATAGCATGTTACACGATGAAGAGACATATTTACCATCACTTTAAAATACTAACAGAATGTAAATCAGCACAGCAACTGCGTGGACATTACTCACAAAATATGAATCACATCATCATCATCATCATCATCTCATCATCGCTTTTCACTCCCTTGAGAGCATAGGCCACGGATAAAGGCTCTCCAGTCGTCCCTGTTCTTGGAATTATTCTCTGCCTCCTTCCATGTGTATCCCTTGTCTCTTGACTTCTTTTCTCCAAGTAAGTCTAGGCCTTCCTTGTTTTCTATTTCCTTGAGGATTCCATGTCAGTACCTGTCTTGATAAGTTGGTGACGGGTTTCATCAAAGTGTGTCCAATCCACCTTCATTTCCTAGACATGATTTGTAGGTTCATAGGTTCTTGTCCTGTCCTTTCCCAGACCTCTTCGTTCTTGATCTTGTCCTGCCATTTAATGTTTAAAATCCTTCTCAAGCAGTAGTTCATGAATGTTTGTATCCTCTGTTGTATTGTCTTGGTCATAACCCATGTCTCTGAACCATATAGTAGGACAGTCTTTACGTTTGTATTGAAAAGCCTAAGTTTGGTTCTTGTTTTGCTGTTCTTAGATGACCATATTTTGTTAAGTTGGATAAATGCTGTCCTGGCCTTGCTTATTCTAGCTTTAACATCCTTTTCCGTTCACCTGTATTTATCCATTATGCTGCCTAACATTAAATATGGAATAATAATAAAAATACAACTTTTCAAGGACACTCAAAACACTCCTCATATGTGCACATTTTATACTCATGAAACAATGACACCATGTACTGGCTCATCTCCTTCTCTTGTCCCGTAGTGAACTTACAGTGTGTGTAGAACATCAAATGTGAACTTACAGTGTGTGTAGAACATCAAATGTTCGTAAATTAATCACAAAATGAATCACAACACGTTAAACAGTTCTATGGGATCTCGGCCTATGTCTGTTGTAAGACTGTAGCAAAACTGTAGTAAGTCTGTTGTAAGACTGTAGTAAATCTGTAGTAAGTCTGAAGTAAGATTATAGTAAATTTGTAGTAAGTCTGTAGTAAGACTGTAGTAAATCTGTGATAAGTCTGTAGTAAAACTGTAGTAAGACTGTAGTAAATTTGTGATAAGTCTGTAGTAAGTTTGTAGTAAATCTTTAGTAAGTCTGTAATAAGTCTGTAGTAAGTCTATAGTAAATCTGTAGTAAGACTGCGTTAAGTCTGTAGTAAGACCCCCTCTCCCCCCCCCGCCCAAAAAAAAAGAAAAAGTGACTCAAACCACGGACCCTTGTAGAACGAACAAACCGCTTAGCCGAGAAAGGACAGCACATTATCCTCTGGAACAAGTCTAGTTTCTGTTTAGCTGTAGTACATTCTTACAGCTGTCCCAGTTTTTTTTTAAATAAACTGTTTTCATTAGGTGCTAACGGTCGTTGTGGGGAGACAATCTCTCTTTTAGAAATGTCCCTAATTTGTGGCCGACCATATGGCCGTACATCGATTTAGTTTTATGTCTGTCGTTACAGGGCAAGATCTGACAGCAGATTGCTTTTATCACAATTTACAAATTGAACAGAGATATTTTCCACCACTATAAACTACTAACAGAATGAACAGACATATTTTCCACCACTATAAACTACTAACAGAATGAACAGACATATTTTCCACCACTATAAACTACTAACAGAATGAACAGACATATTTTCCACCACTATAAACTACTAACAGAATGAAAGTCAGTGCAGTAATTGTGTGGAAATTAATCACGAAATATGAATCATCATAACACACTAAATAAAGAGTTTTACTATACACTTTTCAGCGACACACAGAAATGTACACACTCATACACACACACACACAGAAAAAGCGCTGTATTATAACTCATCATCGCTTTTCACTCCCTTGAGAGCATAGGCCACGGATAAAGGCTCTCCAGTCGTCCCTGTTCTTGGAATTATTCTCTGCCTCCTTCCATGTGTATCCCTTGTCTCTTGACTTCTTTTCTCCAAGTAAGTCTAGGCCTTCCTTGTTTTCTATTTCCTTGAGGATTCCATGTCAGTACCTGTCTTGATAAGTTGGTGACGGGTTTCATCAAAGTGTGTCCAATCCACCTTCATTTCCTAGACATGATTTGTAGGTTCATAGGTTCTTGTCCTGTCCTTTCCCAGACCTCTTCGTTCTTGATCTTGTCCTGCCATTTAATGTTTAAAATCCTTCTCAAGCAGTAGTTCATGAATGTTTGTATCCTCTGTTGTATTGTCTTGGTCATAACCCATGTCTCTGAACCATATAGTAGGACAGTCTTTACGTTTGTATTGAAAAGCCTAAGTTTGGTTCTTGTTTTGCTGTTCTTAGATGACCATATTTTGTTAAGTTGGATAAATGCTGTCCTGGCCTTGCTTATTCTAGCTTTAACATCCTTTTCCGTTCACCTGTATTTATCCATTATGCTGCCTAACATTAAATATGGAATAATAATAAAAATACAACTTTTCAAGGACACTCAAAACACTCCTCATATGTGCACATTTTATACTCATGAAACAATGACACCATGTACTGGCTCATCTCCTTCTCTTGTCCCGTAGTGAACTTACAGTGTGTGTAGAACATCAAATGTGAACTTACAGTGTGTGTAGAACATCAAATGTTCGTAAATTAATCACAAAATGAATCACAACACGTTAAACAGTTCTATGGGATCTCGGCCTATGTCTGTTGTAAGACTGTAGCAAAACTGTAGTAAGTCTGTTGTAAGACTGTAGTAAATCTGTAGTAAGTCTGAAGTAAGATTATAGTAAATTTGTAGTAAGTCTGTAGTAAGACTGTAGTAAATCTGTGATAAGTCTGTAGTAAAACTGTAGTAAGACTGTAGTAAATTTGTGATAAGTCTGTAGTAAGTTTGTAGTAAATCTTTAGTAAGTCTGTAATAAGTCTGTAGTAAGTCTATAGTAAATCTGTAGTAAGACTGCGTTAAGTCTGTAGTAAGACCCCCTCTCCCCCCCCCGCCCAAAAAAAAAGAAAAAGTGACTCAAACCACGGACCCTTGTAGAACGAACAAACCGCTTAGCCGAGAAAGGACAGCACATTATCCTCTGGAACAAGTCTAGTTTCTGTTTAGCTGTAGTACATTCTTACAGCTGTCCCAGTTTTTTTTTAAATAAACTGTTTTCATTAGGTGCTAACGGTCGTTGTGGGGAGACAATCTCTCTTTTAGAAATGTCCCTAATTTGTGGCCGACCATATGGCCGTACATCGATTTAGTTTTATGTCTGTCGTTACAAGGCAAGATCTGACAGCAGATTGCTTTTATCACAATTTACAAATTGAACAGACATATTTTCCACCACTATAAACTACTAACAGAATGAACAGACATATTTTCCACCACTATAAACTACTAACAGAATGAACAGACATATTTTCCACCACTATAAACTACTAACAGAATGAAAGTCAGTGCAGTAATTGTGTGGAAATTAATCACGAAATATGAATCATCATAACACACTAAATAAAGAGTTTTACTATACACTTTTCAGCGACACACAGAAATGTACACACTCATACACACACACACAGAAAAAGCGCTGTATTATAACTCAGTTATGTACAAGGCAATGTTGTATGACTGGCAGTGCTACCACACTCCATGAACATAAACGCGTACGGCCTCAGCGGCCTGTAGCGGCCGGGATTGAACATATCTATGTTCTAGCTTCCTTTATCTATCAGCTTGTTCTATCACTATAGGAGATTACTTTTTTTATCTGTAGCACTGTTGTCAGCTCTGTTCAGTTTATATCTGGCACATTCTTTCTCAAATATCCATTCACCAGATCATTTTCCGAATCTATGGTACCGCGGCCGTAAGTACGAACGGCTGTAACTCGGCCGGCCGTAAGTCGGTGCATTACTGCCTATAATAGAATGAAAACTTCCTGCCAAGAATCAACGATATCTCTCTCTAGCCTACAAGATTTATAACTTGCCCAACTCCGCTGTTTATAAGACTAAATATTACACATTATTTATTTATACATTTATTGTAAATTTTACTATTTATTGCAGAAATAACCGAAAAGATATTGACGCGAGCTTCTCAGACTGAATGTCATGGGTTCATCCCCGGCAGTCATATGTTGCCGCTTCTGTCCCTCGCGATTATAGCGGTGCTAGGGAGTTCGTACACCCTGCCGAGATTCCATTTCATTGAGTACAATGACAAAAACAGTCTGACATTTCAACATTTTTTTTTGTGTGTTTTAGGAGCTGAAGTTGCTCGCGTAAAAGTCACTTTCCCAGAGAATCTTCCGTATTTTTCCAGACCTGAATGCTCATTGTCCTGTACACTCGTAAACATGAAATGTCCTTCCTTTTACCCCTAGCTTAATGTCTTTGATAATCCCAGGCATTTAAAGCGTCCAGAAGCGTTTTTCTTTTCTTTTCTGTTGGTGAGCTGAAGGAAGGAGATGGAGGAAATAACTTGGTGATGAGGGTGCGAGAGATTTGGTGATCTGTATGTAAATTAATAAAGCATATACCTTTTAAAATAGACGCCCACTTGTTTCTGTTTTGACTAAATGACACTTTTATTCTCATCGTGAATTAGTCGCTAGTTTTTTTTCCCCGTAATTAGAAGACGAATGTGAAGCCGGCATATGGTAACAGTTTGTAGATGGTTGTAGCTTCTACCTGGGCAGGTCCTCACATGCATGGTTTTGTCATTGTCTCATTGGTATCCTCACATGCTTGGTTTTGTCATTGTCTCATTGGTATCCTCACATGCTTGGTTTTGTCATTGTCTCATTGGTATCCTCACATGCTTGGTTTTGTCATTGTCTCATTGGTATCCTCACATGCTTGGTTTTGTCATTGTATGACCGGTATAACCCACCCCAGTAAATATATGCTATGGTTGTCTGGCAAGGTCATTCTCTTGAGCCTGCTCATATCTTCAGTTTTAGTTTTGGCCCTTAGTTCCTACTCAAGCAGTGCAACAGCCACAAAGTGAGTCATTCTCCATGTGGCACGGTATTCGCCAGTTCTTTCCACTCATCATGGGGAATGGAGAGAAAAAATCTGTCATAGATGCTTCAAAAATGTCATTTTTCTACAGCTTTGTTTGGCTCTTGTCTACTTGTTGGCCATGAAGTATTTGTTCGCAGATGCAGACACTGGTGTATGCTGCAGTTTTTAGAAAAAGACTGAAAGAGTGAGGAAAATGGCCAAGAATGAGAGTGGCAGAAAGAAAGATTAGTACGCATAAATGAAGACCATACGATAATCAAATATTTCGGCAAAAGCCTTTTTCATTGATCGCGTACAAAAACAATACAACAGATAAAACAAACCAAACAAAAAAAAAACAAAAACAAAAAACAGATGAAAATAGACGGTTACAAAATGCACCCAGACAGCTGTAAGCAAGCACAAAGTGGAAGCAGGCGATTGGCTGAGAAATGGTAAACAACATGTCGTTATACGCAAAATGCCGTAGCTTGCTCCCATCAGTTAAAAATCCTAAACAAAAGATACCCAGATAGCGCAGGTAATAAACATCAGAAAACAACATAGGGAGGGAGAATGAAGGAAGGTTCACAATGAATAAAGATCACTGAAAGGACAAGACTTCTAACTTAAGATGCCTGGACGAGGAAGCTATCAAAGCCCTCTAGTGAGTAGAGAATAAGGATAGAAAGGACTGGAATATAAATCTTAAATCGCCAGCGGAGAGGATGAGAAAATGTAGCGAAGTGAGTGAGGTTAAGACAAGAAAGCTGAGCATCAATAGCAGAAATAGAAACTAAAGTAACTCTAAGAAAGCTGAACTTATTGTTCATTCCAGCAAGTGGAGACAACCAGCTTAGAAAATAAGGAACTATTCTGGAGCTTTCCGAGATCGTTCATGGGAAGAACAAGAGCAGACCGCAGTCACAGAAATGTCCAAATTTTCCTTGGTGGTCTCCCTTGACAGAAGTGCTTGACGACCTGTGCCAGTGCCTTGTTTCATGTTAGTGCCTAAGCTGAAGCTAGTATCTCCAGTATATTTCATATCGTCTCGTTTGCACAAAATGGCATAAACGACTTTGAGAGATATGCAGACAAAATCCTCCTGAAATGATGACGTGGACTTTGCTATGGAAATCTGCCTTGTCTCGACATCAAACGGATAAGTACTGCATCCACGGCGACTGCAACGTTTGGTACCAGCGAAAGTCGTGTCCGCTGACTTGAGGCGACTTCTAATATGTCCAGCCTCTACGCCACTAGTTGGGGGCGGGGGGTGTTCGCAAGGACTTCACGTGTATTAGGATCAATCTGGAGGAGATGGAGAAGGTGTCCTTTACCGCTAAACTGTGGGAGTGGTGTATGGGTACCAGCTTTACTTTATCCAAGCTGCAAGATGGTTTACGAGTGAGGGCTTGTGGCCAGATGTGGCTGCTGGGTTTCCAGGATAAAGTAACAGCATTGTCCAGATAGCGGCGCTGGAGAAAGAAACCCATCCTTCTGTAGACTTCCTCATGGACATCACAATCATCAGAACATAAACGTCGCAATCGAAGCAGCTGAAGAAAAAGGAATAGAGTCCTACAGAAATGTAGAACAGTTCATTCTTGGTGCATGCGCCACCTATCTCATTCTTCTGCTGACCAGATTTGTCATCATAAAACGGAAAGTTACCACGATGCAGCAAGTCAAAATTCTGCTCGTATAGGCTGAGCACTGCTGGCCATGGCACTGAGTTGTACTTCCTCTAGTTTGTCCTCATGAAACAAATGACAGTTCTCTTGCGTGCTGATCTCTGGTGTACAATGTTGCGAAAATTAGGTATAACCTTACAAACACACAATAATCAGCTACAACCTCACAAACACACAACAATCAGCTACAACCTTACAAACACACGACAATCAACTACAACCTTACAAACACACGACAATCAACTACAACCTTACAAACACACAATAATCAGCTACAACCTCACAAACACACAACAATCAGCTACAACCTTACAAACACACGACAATCAACTACAACCTTACAAACACACGACAATCAGCTACAACCTTACAAACACACGACAATCAAGCTACAACCTTACAAACACACAACAATCAGCTACAACCTTACAAACACACGACAATCAGCTACAACCTTACAAACACACGACAATCAGCTACAACCTTACAAACACACGACAATCAGCTACAACCTTACAAACACACAACAATCAGCTACAACCTTACAAACACACGACAATCAGCTACAACCTTACAAACACACGACAATCAGCTACAACCTTACAAACACACGACAATCAACTACAACCTTACAAACACACGACAATCAACTACAACCTTACAAACACACGACAATCAGCTACAACCTTACAAACGCACGAACAAATGCGAAATAAACTCCTTACGTTTACCGTGACAAAGATAGACAGTCTTCTCTAGAACTTCTCTAGACAATAATTTCCGGTCCATTTCATTCAGTCACATTCTCTTCAATCAGGAACACGACCACACTCAAAAACTCCTTCAGTCAACCTGTCGAACATCAGCCAATCCAAACCTGCCTCTCTTCTCTTCTTATCAGTTGACCAAGGGAGGTTAAATCTGGTTTTATTTTCAAACCGAATCACTGGTCACAGTTCAATGACTCCGCGCAACATTATCCTACTGCTACAGAGTTTCAGCTACAGAACCTGATCTGCTTTCTCTTTCCACTACCCCTAGAATTATTTATCTTATTTGTTGTAACAATGGAGGTAGCAAAGTAGATACAAGTAATATGCGAGTGAGGCACAAAGTAAAGGCAACATACATATAAAAACTCATCATGTAATCATAGCGCGTCCTCGGGAAGTTGATACCGGTAACAGCCAGCACATGATCGTAACAACTATACCACTTCTCCGCACGAGCCCACGGCAGGTCGATGCACTTCTTGTATGGCTCCACTTAACTTCATTTTCTGGAAGAAGAAGAAGCGTTTCGGTTGCTCCCGGATCCAGGTCTCACAGAGTCCTTGACCTCATCATCAGAACTGGCACGTCTATTTTCACCTCTTTAAGCGGACCGAAGATGTGATAATGGCCTGTGTCTATTTTCACCTCTTTAAGTGGACCGAAGATGTGATAATGGCCTGTGTCTATTTTCACCTCTTTAAGCGGACCGAAGATGTGATAATGGCCTGTGTCTATTTTCACCTCTTTAAGTGGACCGAAGATGTGATAATGGCCTGTGTCTATTTTCACCTCTTTAAGCGGACCGAAGATGTGATAATGGCCTGTGTCTATTTTCACCTCTTTAAGTGGACCGAAGATGTCATAATGCCTAGGCACCAGAACATGGCTGTAAAGGGGGACAAGGAATACGTCTACGTCGCAGCTGCTGCCCTGTCTATACGGCCTTGTGCGCGAGATGTTGATGGCCGAGCATCTCGAGCTTCGTCAGCTTCACTCGTTCTCTTGTTTCAAATCTTCCCAGCCCTTCGTGAACTTTTCCTTGAGTCAAGCTGTTCTCACTTCTGTACTGAGCCAACATCCTGCGGTGAGCTTCCCTAGACTTGGCTCCTCCCACACTTCGGCGTGTTCTTCAACAAAGGTGCAATCCTGCAGCGGAGCGTTTGTGTTCAGTTAGCCTTGTTTTCACCTAGACTAAGAAGAGAGGCTGCGCTGTGAGCGTTCGACTACTCATCAGCCATTGCGAGCGGTTTATACTGCATCAGCTGCTATCCGTTGTGAGTATCACGTGAGTTTCATATTGCTCTTACTATTTTTTTAATTGTCCCTCATGCAAACAGGAATATTATAATTAACAATTATTACAATTCATGTAGAAAAAAATTGAACTTATTATATGAACTTATTTATATCTGTAACGGATTTGCTGTATTATAGCGGCTGACTTTAGAGAAGGTATAACTATTCCAAGTCCGGATCTTCTAATTTTTACATGTATCCAGCATCTGAATCCATTTAGTATCCACCTAAAATTGCATCACATTCTGGTTTGTCTATGATATTTCTACTATCCGACTCCAAATCTTTTAATAATCCTACATTTCTACTGACTGGAGAAAGAAATCCATTGTTCTGCTACCTCTTTCAATAATCCATTTGTATCGACTCTGACTCTTATAACAGTAACAGTAATAGTAGTAGTATCAGCAGTAGTAGTAGTAGTAGTAGTAGTAGTAGTAGTAGTAGTAGTAGTTGTTGTTGTTGTTGTTGTTGTTGTTGTTGTGAAAATGTAGTAGTAGTAGCGGCAGCAGCAAAAGTAGTAGCAGTAGTAGTAGTAGCAGTAGTAGTAGTAGTAACAGTAACAACAGCAGCAGCAGTAGTAGTAGTAGCAGTAGCAGTAGTAATAACAGTAACAACAGCAGCAGCAGTAGTAGTAGCAGTAGTAACAGTAGTAGTAGTAGTAGTGGTAGTGGTAATAGTAGTAGTAGTGGTAGTAGTAACAGTATTAGCAGCAGCAGTAGCGGCAGTAGTATTAGTAGTAGCAGCATAGCAACAGTAGAGGTAGTAGTACTAGCAACAGTAGCAAAAGTAGCAGCATAGCAATAGTAGTAGTAGCAGATGTAAGAACAGTAGTAGTAGTAGCAGTAGTAGTAGTAGTAGTAGTAGTAGTAGTTAGCAGTAGTAGCAACAGTAGTAGTAGTAGAAATTAGTAGTAGTAGCAACAGTATTACTAGTTAGTAGTAATTGCAACAGAAGTATTGTAGTACTTAGTAGTAGTAGCAATAGTAGTAGTAGTAGTTAGTAGTAGCAACAGTAGTAGCAGTAGTTAGTAGTAGCAGCAGCAGTAGTAGTAGTTAGCAGTAGCAGCAACAGTAGTAGTAGTAGTTATTAGTAGCAACAGTAGTAGTAGTAGTACTTAGTAGTAGCAGCAACAGTAGTAGTAGTAGTTAGTAGTAGCAACAGTAGTAGTAGACGTTCGTAGTAGCAGCAACAGCAGTAGTAGTAGTTGGTAGTAGCAACACTAGTAGTAGTAGTAGTAGTTAGTAGTAGCAGCAGTAGTAGTAGTAGTAGTTAGTAGTAACAAAAGTAGTAGTAGTAGTAGTTAGTAGCAGCAACAGTAGTAGTAGTAGTAGCAACAGTAGTAGTAGTAGTTAGTAGTAGCAGCAACAGTAGTAGTAGTAGTTAGTAGTAGCAGCAACAGTAGTAGTAGTAGTTAGTAGTAGTAGTAACAGTAGCAGTAGTAGTAGTTAGTAGCAGCAACAGTAGTAGTAGTAGTTAGCAGTAGCAGCAACAGTAGTAGTAGTAGTAGTTAGTAGTAACAACAGTAGTAGTAGTAGTAGTAGCAGTAGTAGTAGTAGCAGCAGCATAGCAACAGTAGTAGTAGTAGTAATTAGTAGTAGTAGTAGTAGTAGTAGTAGTAGTAGTAGTAATAACAGCATAGCAACAGTAGTAGTAGTTAGTTGTAGTAGTAGTAGTAGTAACAGCATAGCAACAGTAGTAGTAGTAGTAGTTAGTAGTAGTAGTAGCAGCAGCAGCAGCATAGCGACAGTAGTAGTTAGTAGTAGTAGTAGTAGTAGCAGCAGCAGAGAAACAGTAGTAGTTAGTAGTAGTTGTAGTATTAACAGCATAGCAACAGTAGTAGTAGTAGTAGTAGTCGTAGTAGTAGTAGTAGTCGTAGTAGTAGCAGTAGTAACAGCATAGAAACAGTAGTAGTAGTAGTAGTTAGTAGTAGTAGTAGTAACAGCATAGCAACAGTAGTAGTAGTAGTTAGTAGTAGTAGTATTAACAGCATAGCAACAGTAGTAGTAGTATTAGTAGTAGTAGCAGCAGCATAGCAACAGTAATAGTAGTAGTAGTAGTAGGTAGTAGTAGTAGTAGTAACAGCATAGCAACAGTAGTAGTAGTTAGTAGTAGTAGTAGTAACAGCATAGCAACAGTAGTAGTAGTAGTAGTAACAGCATACCAACAGTAGTAGTAGTAGTAGTAGTAACAGCATAGCAACAGTAGTAGTAGTAGTTAGTAGTAGTAGTAGTAGTAGTAGTAACAGCATAGCAACAGTAGTAGTAGTAGTTAGTAGTAGTAGTAGTAGTAATAGTAGTAGTAACAGCATAGCAACAGTAGTAGTGGTAGTTAGTAGTAATAGTAGCAGCAGCATTGCAACAGTAGTAGTAATAGTAGTAGTTAGTAGTAGTAGTAGCAGCAGCATTGCAACAGTAGTAGTAATAGTAGTAGTTAGTAGTAATAGTAGCAGCAGCATTGCAACAGTAGTAGTAATAGTAGTAGTTAGTAGTAGTAGTAGCAGCAGCAAACCAACAGAAATAGTAGTGTTAGTAGTAGTAGTAATGTTAGTAGTTAGTAGTAGCAGCATAGCAACAGTAGTAGTAGTACTAGTACCAGATCTGGCGAAAGCAACATACAAAGAAATGGACAAGAAAGTAGACACTTCAGCTAGAAGGGATAAAAGAGAATACATAGACAATATGGCGAAAGAGGCAGAAAAAGCAGCAAAAACAGGAGACAGCAAAACTTTATATAACATACAAAAGAGGCTAACAGGTACTATTACATCTAAATAAAGACCAATCCTTAGCAAAACTGGAACCCTGTTAACATCAAATAAAGACCAAAAGCAAAGATGGGCTGAACACTTCCAAGAAATACTTAATCGACCACACCCAAAAGAATTGTTAAACCTTGAAACTGACTTACCAGCCCCACAACTAAATGTCAACCTAGAAGAAATTAAATTGCATGAAACTGAAACAGCAGTGAATTTAATGGCTAACAACAAAGCTGCAGGTGAAGATGAAATAACAGCCGAAATGCTAAAAGCTATCAATAGTGACACCATGAGACAACTACAGAGAATGTTTAACAAGATTTGGAAAGAAGAAAAGGTCCCTTCTAATTGGAAAAAAGGAATCATTGTTAATATACCAAAAAAAAAAGGCAACCTTAGTGACTGTAACAACTGGAGAGGAGTAACCTTAATATCAGTTGTGTCAAAAGTATTTTGCAAGGTCATTTTGAATAGACTTAAAGATATAGTGGATACTGCAATGAGAGAAGAACAAGCAGGATTTAGAAAAGGGAGAAGCTGTCTCGACCAGATCTTTACTCTCAGAATAATACTTGAAGAACATATTGAAAAGCAGAAACCATTAATACTGAACTTCATAGATTTTAAAAAGGCATTTGATAGCATACACAGAGATTCATTATGGAGAATTTTATGTCTATATGGAATACCATCTAAAATTGTCAACATCATTAAGGACTTATACAATGGATATGGTTGTGCAGTCAAGACAGAAGAAGGGATGAGTGAATGGTTCCAGATTGAAACAGGCGTGAAACAAGGATGTATACTGTCTCCTTTACTTTTTGGAATTACAATAGACTTCATAATGAAAAAATGCTGCACAGGTAACACAGGTATTGACTGGGTACATGGGACCCAACTAGAAGATCTTGATTTTGCTGATGACATAACTCTTATCAGTAATAATGTGAATTCCATGCAATAAAAAAACAGATAGCCTATCTTCACTGGCTAGCAAAATAGGACTTGAAATTAACAAGGACAAAACAAAAATAATGAAAATTCCCTTTAATCAAAATGGAAAAATACACATAGAAGGGACAGATATTGAAGAAGTCAATCAATTTGCATACCTTGGCAGCTACATAGACCAGGATGGTGACACTGGAAAGGAAGTTAGGATCAGAATTTCAAAAGCAGCATCAATCTTCAAGAATCTTGAGAACATATGGAATTCAAAAGTAATAAGCACAAAATCCAAGTTAAGACTATTCAATTCAAATGTAATATCCACCCTCGTTTATGCATGTGAAAGCTGGAAAATAACTAAAGAAATAGAAAAGAAATTAGACTCTTTTGAAAACAAATGCCTAAGGAAAATACTCGGCATCAAGTGGAACGAATTCAAGAACAATGCAGGGATAAGACAGATGACTGAACAACAACCAGTCTCATGGGTGATCAGGAAAAGGAGATGGACATATGTTGGTCACTTGATGAGAAGAAATGATCAGAGAATCCCAAAACAAGCTATCAAGTGGAACACAACAGACCAAAGAAAAAGAGGCAGACCACGTGAAACTCTGAAGAGGACATTATTAAGAGGCATAAAATCCCTTGATGAGGTTGAAAGACTCGCCGAAGACAGGAAAAATTGGCGAACTACTTTGCGAGCCCTATGTGACGTTTAACGGCACGGGAAGGATATAAGATATATAAGATAAGAAGTACTAGTAGTAGTAGTAGTCTGGACAATGTATAAAACATACAGCGAAATACAAATGAACACACTCTAGGCGGACACAAATTCTACCAGCAACTGCACTAACGACACACTCTCACCTGGTCTACACGCTCCGAGCCCGGCGATCAGCAGTGACATAATGTCTTGTCAGGCCGAGCTCCCGGGACATTTATATGTTAGTTTACCACCCCCCCCCCCCCGACCCCCTTTTTGTCCTAGCAAATCCCGTATGGGGAAAATAAGTTTGACCCCAATCTCCGATCTCTCTTCAAGACTTTCTGTCACTCATGTCCCTGGTCACTCTCTTCACTCTTTCTATCTTTTTGTAAAAACTGAACCATATACCTCCACGTACTTTCATTAACAGAGCCAGTTTTACTACAGTCGTCACTTCTCTTATCTCTCTTTCTTCGGCGATAACATTTCATTACCAGCACTTTCGCTGTTTGATTTTCTGGGAAAAGTTTTCAGCGGGGGGGTCGAGAAAAGTGGAGGGGTTGGGATGGGAATACTGAGAACTCTTGCTATTTATAGATCCCAGGAAACAAACTCGCTGAATACAGAGCCCAGTCGCCTGTCAATTATGGAAATCAATACGGGGCTCTAGGTATACTGTTCTATCTATCTGTCTATCTATCTATCTATCTATCTATCTATCTATCTATCTATGAAAGAGATGTACAAACAAAATTTCCAAAACTAAAATTATCCAGAAAAACCCCCATGAATAAATGAGAGAAAGGTCAAACTAAAATTAGCCCGCCAAGGCAGGGATTTCCCTCTCTGGACAACCTACTTACCAGCACATTTCCCTGGGAATGCCCTTTAACGTAAACTGAAGGTTAGCTTGATTATTCAGTATCACCTGCTAGTGGTAAGATATTTTTTATCTTCCAGTATTTTTGTTATCATAGTCTGAGCTCGTAAGACTTGCTCCATTTTCCAAATTACAGCCGTGCTTTGACTGACGACCGTACTGAGACTGTAGCGTCCGGTCGTAAGTCGATGTGGCCGTATATCGGCCGTTACAAAAGACACTAAATACAGTTCACTTCTTTAACTTGTTACAGAATGAGTAGACATGTCACAAAATAAGTAGACATGTTTACCGTGATTTTAAATTATTAACAAAATGCAAATTAGCAGAGTCAGTAACTGTGGACATTGATCACAAAATATAAATCAAAACACCCGACATAATAAATCTTACTGTAATAACTTTTCAGTGACACAAACAGATGTACATACACAGATCCATATGCTGACATTCTCTGCTCATTAAATGTTGGTATAGCGATTGGTTCGTCTTCTTCTCTTGTCGTGCGTTCTTTAATGTATATAAAGCTGAAAATGTTTGCAAAGTAATCACAAAAAGAATCACAAAACATCAAACTGTCCCATGGGGGTCCTGACCGTCAGCACGGACTTGATCGGCATTAAGTCGGGCCGTGGTAGTCTGGCCCCCCCCCCCCCCAACCAATGTTTTACTTCTTGGGTTATGTTCTATCGTATAATATTCAGGTCTGTTGGACCCTCGCTGTTTCACTTCTTGAGTTATGTTCTGTCTTATAACTGTTATCATTCTAGATCCTGCCGTCCTACAACTGCAGACCTCCTACAACTGATGTCCTCCTACAACTGCTGTCATTCTAGATCCTGCTGTCCTACAACTGCTGTCATTCTAGATCCCGCTGTACTACAACTGCTGTCCTCCTACAATTGATGTCCGTCTACAACTGCTGTCCTCCTACAAATGGTGTCCTTCTATAACTGCTGTCCTCCTACAAATGGTGTCTTTCTACAGCTGCTGTCCTCCTACAAATGGTGTCCTTCTTCAACTGCCATCCTTCTACACCGTGTAGTCCTATCTGAAATATTTCTCTTGGTTCGGTTGTGAGTATTTGAATGTATCCTGCCAGACTCTCCTACAGAGTTCTGTTAACCGTTTCTTCTGCTTCTGTCCAACGCATCTCAAGCCCCAATGCCTTATTTCAAGATACATGTCACTTATGATTATTATTACTATTATTTAGTCACTTTCATTGTTATCAAAACACTCTTATTGCTGTAATTACCATTATTTTGCCATTATTTTGCCATTATTAGTGTAGCAATATTATAATTATTAATAATACTACTACCACGATTGTTAACGCCAATATAATTAATATTAATATTCTTGTTCTTACTGTTGTTATTATTGTGTTATTATTGTTATTAAGGAATCCAACGACTTTCTCGACAAACTCCACTACTCGGGGGGGGGGGGGGGGCCCACGTGCATCCCTACGCCGTGAGCCAAGATGAATGATCTTAGGGCTTAGTGCCGAGAGAGGGAATATTTGTGAGGCTCTAGTTTGCTGGCCGCCGCTCTATCTATGAAAGAGATGTACAAACAAAATTTCCAAAACTAAAATTATCCAGAAAAACCCCCATGAATAAATGAGAGAAAGGTCAAACTAAAATTAGCCCGCCAAGGCAGGGATTTCCCTCTCTGGACAACCTACTTACCAGCACATTTCCCTGGGAATGCCCTTTAACGTAAACTGAAGGTTAGCTTGATTATTCAGTATCACCTGCTAGTGGTAAGATATTTTTTATCTTCCAGTATTTTTGTTATCATAGTCTGAGCTCGTAAGACTTGCTCCATTTTCCAAATTACAGCCGTGCTTTGACTGACGACCGTACTGAGACTGTAGCGTCCGGTCGTAAGTCGATGTGGCCGTATATCGGCCGTTACAAAAGACACTAAATACAGTTCACTTCTTTAACTTGTTACAGAATGAGTAGACATGTCACAAAATAAGTAGACATGTTTACCGTGATTTTAAATTATTAACAAAATGCAAATTAGCAGAGTCAGTAACTGTGGACATTGATCACAAAATATAAATCAAAACACCAGACATAATAAATCTTACTGTAATAACTTTTCAGTGACACAAACAGATGTACATACACAGATCCACATGCTGACATTCTGTGCTCATTAAATGTTGGTATAGCGATTGGTTCGTCTTCTTCTCTTGTCGTGCGTTCTTTAATGTATATAAAGCTGAAAATGTTTGCAAAGTAATCACAAAAAGAATCACAAAACATCAAACTGTCCCATGGGGGTCCTGACCGTCAGCACGGACTTGATCGGCATTAAGTCGGGCCGTGGTAGTCTGGCCCCCCCCCCCAACCAATGTTTTACTTCTTGGGTTATGTTCTATCGTATAATATTCAGGTCTGTTGGACCCTCGCTGTTTCACTTCTTGAGTTATGTTCTGTCTTATAACTGTTATCATTCTAGATCCTGCCGTCCTACAACTGCAGACCTCCTACAACTGATGTCCTCCTACAACTGCTGTCATTCTAGATCCTGCTGTCCTACAACTGCTGTCATTCTAGATCCCGCTGTACTACAACTGCTGTCCTCCTACAATTGATGTCCGTCTACAACTGCTGTCCTCCTACAAATGGTGTCCTTCTATAACTGCTGTCCTCCTACAAATGGTGTCTTTCTACAGCTGCTGTCCTCCTACAAATGGTGTCCTTCTTCAACTGCCATCCTTCTACACCGTGTAGTCCTATCTGAAATATTTCTCTTGGTTCGGTTGTGAGTATTTGAATGTATCCTGCCAGACTCTCCTACAGAGTTCTGTTAACCGCTTCTTCTGCTTCTGTCCAACGCATCTCAAGCCCCAATGCCTTATTTCAAGATACATGTCACTTATGATTATTATTACTATTATTTAGTCACTTTCATTGTTATCAAAACACTCTTATTGCTGTAATTACCATTATTTTGCCATTATTAGTGTAGCAATATTATAATTATTAATAATACTACTACCACGATTGTTAACGCCAATATAATTAATATTAATATTCTTGTTCTTACTGTTGTTATTATTGTGTTGTTATTATTGTTATTAAGGAATCCAACGACTTTCTCGACAAACTCCACTACTCGGGGGGGGGGGGGGGCCCACGTGCATCCCTACGCCGTGAGCCAAGATGAATGATCTTAGGGCTTAGTGCCGAGAGAGGGAATATTTGTGAGGCTCTAGTTTGCTGGCCGCCGCTCTATCACTGAGCCACACAAGCGTCATGTAATGGGGTTTCCATTCAAGCTTCTGAATTCATAACGTGGATTGTTTGGTGCTGCCATTTTCTTTTCTGCCAGATTCTACGTTTTTTTTCCGAAGAATGTCAGAGTGTATGATGTCAGTTTTACGGGACACTCGTTTATTATAACCATAATGTGATGTCAGTTTTACGGGACACTCGTTTATTATACCCATAATGTGATGTCAGTTTTACGGGACACTAGTTTATTATAAGCATAATATGATGTCAGTTTTACGGGACACTCGTTTATTATAAGCATAATATGATATCAGTTTTACGGGACACTCGTTTATTATAACCAAAATATGATGTCAATTTTACGGGACACTCGTTTGCTATAAGCATAATATGATGTCAGTTTTACGGGACACTCGTTTATTAGAAGCATAATATGATGTCAGCTTTACAAGGCATTCCTCTATTATAAGCATAATATGATGTCAGTTTTACGGGACACAAATTTACTATAAGCATAATATAATGTCAGCTTTACGGGACACTCGTTTATTTTCCGTAACAAAATATTCTATTTTCTAGTTTTTACAAACACACGATTGTTGTTGTTGTTGTTATCACTGTTGTCACTGTTATTGTTGCTCTTACTTTTGCTGTAGTCGCTGTTACTATTGCAGTAGTTGTTATTGTTTTACTACTACTACTACTACTACTTCTAATACTACCAGTACTACTGCTTTTCTTCTTTTCCTCCTTCTACTATTGCTGCTATTACTACTGCTGCTGCTACTACTACTACTACTACTACTATTACTACTACCCCACTACTACTACTACTACTACTACCACTACTACTACTACTATTACTATTACTACTACTACCACCACTACCACTACTACTACTACTACCACTACTACTACTACTATTACTACTACTACTACTACCACCACTACCACTACTACTACTACTACCACTACTACTACTGCTACTACTACCACTACTACTACTACTACTACCACTACTACTACTACTACTACTGCTATTATCATCAGTACTATTGCTACTTCTACTACCACTACTAACCTTCTTCTTCTTCTTCTCCTCCTCCTCCTTCTTCTTCTTCTTCTTCTTCCTTTTCTTCTTCTTCTTCTTATTCTTATTCTTCTTCTTATTCTTCTTCTTCTCCTCCTCCTTCTTCTTCTTCCTTTCTTCCTTACAGTAATAGAATAAAAGTATTTGTTTAAATTTAAATCATCACAATAAATTCCTACAGAAGTTGATAATAAGATGATTTTTCCCCTACTTCAAATGTCTGTTTAATACAAGATTTGTTGCTTCTATGACGGGAAGTAACACAAAGAGCTTCTTCTTGTAAATTTGTTTTATTTTTTTCTAAGACGCAGCGAAAATCTAAAAATAGATGTAGACATTCGCGCGTTCAATGTTGTACAGACAACAGAGCAACCCCTGCTTGAACACACGCCACTGTCTGTCTTCATTCAGAAGTCTCCACAGTTTTCTAACACCAACCCCAGTACAGAAACAGAAATAAATCAGCAGTGTCAAACTCTAAAATGATTTAATAGTAAAATTATTGCAGTCTGGGAAGGTTTTACAAGGATATTTACTTGCCCTGTTAAACATCCGGTCTTACAAAACTACCTTCGGTGTTGTTAGTGTGAGAACATGTACTACATCTCCTTCATTTCTTTTACACAAACAAAATGACTTTTATATGGTCAAATTCAAATATTTCATTATTTCAGCCTAATGAAGTCCTAAAAAATGACACTTTTCTATCACTTGATGTGTAAAATTCTAGGGAGCATAATTCTTGAAATCATCATCATCATCATGGCGTTGGCTATTATGCTTCTCCAGAGTACGCGATCCTTCATGCATGCCATCAGCTCAGTTGGTGATCTCCTCTCACACCATCCCGTCAGACTGTCCAGTATCATTTCTCTTGGTCTTCCTCTTGATCTTCCTCCTTCTATTTTTCCTGTTGTTATAATATTTTCAATGCCCCCTCTTCTCATTGCATGTCCTATGAAAGTACATTGTCTCTCTCTTATCTTTTTGACAAGGTTTTTTGTCTCTCCAGCTCTTCTCATACATTCTTCATTAGTTATTTTTGCTGTCCAGGGGATTCGCAACATTCTTCTAATAAACCACATTTCTGCTGCTTCCAATGATTTTTGTGCAGACTTGCCTATTGTCCATGATTCACTTCCATATAACAAGATAGGTTCAATATAGCATTTTAGGACTCGTTTTCTAACATTCATTGATAAGGATGTGTTGGTCAAAATGTTTCTCATTCTCTGAAATGCAGTCTTTGCTTGGCCTATTCTGTTCCTAATTTCTGTTGTGCATTTCCCATCTGAAGTTATTACTGCTCCAAGGTATTTGAATTTCTGCACCTGCTTTAGAACAGTTCCGTTTAATTTAATACTGCATGCTGGTGGATTCTGTTTCTTAGATATAACCATAGTCTCTGTCTTTTTGATGTTCAAAGTAAGGCCTTTCTGTTCACTTTCTTTGGCGACTTTATCCAAGAGATTTTGCAGGTCTTGTTGGTTCTCTGCTATCAGTACTGTGTCGTCAGCATTCTTGAAATACAGGACTTAAAACGTTTTTGTGAATATGTGAGCGGCAGAGGCAATCTCTCCTACTTTCTCCACCACTCCTGTTTCACTCACCCTGTCCCCTGTCACTTCAGCCCAGATCACCCTGTCCCCTGTCACTTCAGCCAAAATCACCTTGCCCCTCCCATTTCAGGCCAAACCACCTGTTCCCTGTCATTTCAGCCCAAACCCACCCTGTCCCCTGTCACTTCAGCCCAAACCACCCTGTCCCTTATCACCCATGCTCCAGCTACCCTATCCTTTACAACCTTGGTCACTACCACACTGTCCCCTGCTATACCTGCTCTGCTATCCCCGCCCTGCTATCATCGCTCTACTATCCCCGCCCTGCTATCATCGCTCTACTATCCCCGCCCTGCTATCATCGCTCTACTATCCCCGCCCTGCTATCATCGCTCTACTATCCCCGCCCTGCTATCATCGCTCTACTATCCCCGCCCTGCTATCATCGCTCTACTATCCCCGCCCTGCTATCATCGCTCTACTATCCCCGCCCTGCTATCATCGCTCTACTATCCCCGCCCTGCTATCATCGCTCTACTATCCCCGCCCTACTACCTCCGCCGTGTTATCCGCACCCTGCTATCCTCAATCTCCGCTCTGCTAGCGCCGCCCTGCTATCTCCGCCCTGATGTTCTCGCTCTCTTATTCTTGCCCTGTTATCCTCATCCTACTATATCCGCCCTGTTATCCTCATCCTACTATATCCGCCCTGTTATCCTCATCCTACTATATCCGCCCTGTTATCCTCATCCTACTATATCCGCCCTGTTATCCTCATCCTACTATATCCGCCCTGTTATCCTCGCCCTGCTATATCCGCCCTGTTATCCTCACCCTGCTATATCCGCCCTGTTATCCTCGCCCTGCTATATCCGCCCTGTTATCCTCGCCCTGTTATCCTCACCCTGCTATATCCGCCCTGTTATCCTCGCCCTGCTATATCCGCCCTGTTATCCTCGCCCTGCTATATCCGCCCTGTTATCCTCGCCCTGCTATATCCGCCCTGTTATCCTCGCCCTGCTATATCCGCCCTGTTATCCTCACCCTACTATATCCGCCCTGTTATCCTCGCCCTGCTATATCCGCCCTGTTATCCTCACCCTGCTATATCCGCCCTGTTATCCTCGCCCTGCTATATCCGCCCTGTTATCCTCGCCCTGTTATCCTCGCCCTGTTATCCTCGCCCTGTTATCCTCGCCCTGCTATCCTGACCTTGACATCGCCGCCCTGCTTTCCCCGCTAGTAGATAGATATCCTCTTCCATTTCTTCTTCTTCTTCTGATCTCCTTGAACTGTAAATACTTTTTATTTTCGTATCCAACACATCATAGATGTGGTTCCGGATTGAGAGTGGGTTCAGTTACTTCTTTGTATATATAGACACAAGCTTCTCCCAGACCTCATGGAGAGCCGCAGGGAACCCGGCTGACCTCGCTGAAGGAAAAAACATATTACTGGGACGTCCACGAGGATGTAGAATAGGGCCAAGTGTGGTTCTCTGGCCTAGATAAACTCTAGCAACACTCCAGGACAGTCACTTTACACCCCCCCCCCCCCGGTCTCCTGTAGGAACACAAATATCTCAAGATAACTACCACAGCCTATTCTTCAGGACGAAGAAAGTTCTGATACTAACGGGCACTGAAAACAGCTGTTACTTTCCTTCTTTCTGTTGGAATTAACAGTAAATCAGCGATGCGTTAACAAAAAACCAACCTTACAAATCATTTAACAGTACAAGAGAGGAGAGAAAAAAACGCAAGCTGTTAACTAGTAGTGTGCATCCGATTTTCTGTGACACATCCGGTCTCATTGATTGTTCTGCTACACACGTACCTGTAGTTTTCGCTTCGCCGTATTTTCTAAGAAAGCTGTACCCTTAGGGCATACAACGCACAAGACAGCGGGTAATATCTTAATACTAAGCCACCGCTTAAGCTGAAGAGGACACCTTACTGAGCCATGAAGCACAATGACCAAGTTACATTTATTTAGGCCCACTAATATGTAGCACATGATTTCCTAGCAACAGGTCAGAGGCGCGGACAGTGCAGCAGAGAGCACTAGTGATGATATGCACTTTCTTATGTACAGAGAATCAGATGGGAGATAATTCAGTAACGTACAGACACTTGCGGACAGCTTAACCTGTCAGTGAATTAAGGTGAACAGACAGTAAACAAAGATAGAGTCGATGTAAACATGGAGAAGAGATACAAACACAGAATGTCGGTAGGAGCTGTCCGCTTTCACGGAGAGAATAAGGTAGTAATTCAGTGAAGGGAGGTGTACATCACACAGTCCTTCCTGGTACGACACACGCTGTGAAAAATTCTGTTTTACAAATAATTCACGAGTTGTTGCAGCAAACAGCTTTACTTGTGTGCCTGTGCTATCATCGCTCTACTATCCCCGCCCTGCTACCTCCGCCGTGTTATCCTCACCCTGCTATCCTCACCCTCTATCTCCGCTCTGCTAGCGCCGCCCTGCTATCATCGCTCTACTATCCCCGCCTGCTATCATCGCTCTACTATCCCCGCCCTACTACCTCCGCCGTGTTATCCTCACCCTGCTATCCTCACCCTCTATCTCCGCTCTGCTAGCGCCGCCCTGCTATCTCCGCCCTGATGTTCTCGCTCTCTTATTCTTGCCCTGTTATCCTCATCCTACTATATCCGTCCTGTTATCCTCGCCCTGCTATATCCGCCCTGTTATCCTCATCCTACTATATCCGTCCTGTTATCCTCATCCTACTATATCCGCCCTGTTATCCTCATCCTACTATATCCGTCCTGTTATCCTCGCCCTGCTATATCCGCCCTGTTATCCTCATCCTACTATATCCGTCCTGTTATCCTCGCCCTGCTATATCCGCCCTGTTATCCTCGCCCTGTTATCCTCACCCTGCTATATCCGCCCTGTTATCCTCGCCCTGCTATATCCGCCCTGTTATCCTCGCCCTGCTATATCCGCCCTGTCATCCTCGCCCTGCTATATCCGCCCTGTTATCCTCGCCCTGCTATATCCGCCCTGTTATCCTCACCCTGCTATATCCGCCCTGTTATCCTCGCCCTGCTATATCCGCCCTGTTATCCTCACCCTGCTATATCCGCCCTGTTATCCTCGCCCTGCTATATCCGCCCTGTTATCCTCGCCCTGTTATCCTCGCCCTGTTATCCTCGCCCTGTTATCCTCGCCCTGCTATCCTGACCTTGACATCGCCGCCCTGCTTTCCCCGCTAGTAGATAGATATCCTCCTCCATTTCTTCTTCTTCTGATCTCCTTGAACTGTAAATACTTTTTATTTTCGTATCCAACACATCATAGATGTGGTTCCGGACTGACAGTGGGTTCAGTTACTTCTTTGTATATATAGACACAAGCTTCTCCCAGACCTCATGGAGAGCCGCAGGGAACCCGGCTGACCTCGCTGAAGGAAAAAACATATTACTGGGACGTCCACGAGGATGTAGAATAGGGCCAAGTGTGGTTCTCTGGCCTAGATAAACTCTAGCAACACTCCAGGACAGTCACTTTACACCCCCCCCCCCCGGTCTCCTGTAGGAACACAAATATCTCAAGATAACTACCACAGCCTATTCTTCAGGACGAAGAAAGTTCTGATACTAACGGGCACTGAAAACAGCTGTTACTTTCCTTCTTTCTGTTGGAATTAACAGTAAATCAGCGATGCGTTAACCAAAAAAAACAACCTTACAAATCATTTAACAGTACAAGAGAGGAGGAAAAAAACGCAAGCTGTTAACTAGTAGTGTGCATCCGATTTTCTGTGACACATCCGGTCTCATTGATTGTTCTGCTACACACGTACCTGTAGTTTTCGCTTCGCCGTATTTTCTAAGAAAACTGTACCCTTAGGGCATACAACGCACAAGACAGCGGGTAATATCTTAATACTAAGCCACCGCTTAAGCTGAAGAGGACACCTTACTGAGCCATAAAGCACAATGACCAAGTTACATTTATTTAGGCCCACTAATATGTAGCACATGATTTCCTAGCAACAGGTCAGAGGCGCGGACAGTGCAGCAGAGAGCACTAGTGATGATATGCACTTTCTTATGTACAGAGAATCAGATGGGAGATAATTCAGTAACGTACAGACACTTGCGGACAGCTTAACCTGTCAGTGAATGAAGTTGAACAGACAGTAAACAAAGATAGAGTCGATGTAAACATGGAGAAGAGATACAAACACAGAATGTAGGTAGGAGCTGTCCGCTTTCACGGAGAGAATAAGGTAGTAATTCAGTGAAGGGAGGTGTACATCACACAGTCCTTCCTGGTACGACACACGCTGTGAAAAATTCTGTTTTACAAATAATTCACGAGTTGTTGCAGCAAACAGCTTTACTTGTGTGCCTGTGCTATGTGGACTCTCAACTTTGCACGGACAAGTGCAAATCTCCTAAACTCCATCATAGTATAGGCAAATATTAATCTAAGAAATAAACTCTATCATGATATAGGCAAATATTAATCTATGAAATAAACTCTAACATGGTATAGGCAAATATTAATCTATGAAATAAACTCTAACATAGTATAGGCAAATATTAATCTAAGAAATAAACTCTATCATGATATAGGCAAATATTAATCTATGAAATAAACTCTATCATGGTATAGGCAAATATTAATCTATGAAATAAACTCTAACATGGTATAGGCAAATATTAATCTATGAAATAAACTCTATCATGGTATAGGCAAATATTAATCTATGAAATAAACTCTATCATGGTATAGGCAAATATTAATCTATGAAATAAACTCTAACATGGTATAGGCAAATATTAAGTATAGGGAAAAATTAATCTAAGAAATAAACTCTATCACGGTATAGGCAAACATTAACCTAATAAATAAATGTTATAACTGTAAAGGTAAATATTAATCTAAGAAATAAACTCCAACATTGAACAGACAAGAATTTATCTTTATGCTAAAACACGAACACTGTGTGGAAATCTGCCAGATGTACCCCAACCTGACATAGACAAGTTTACATCTACTAAATAAATCTCAACATGATATAGACAACTTTACATCTACTAAATAAATCTCAACATGATATAGACAAGTTTACATCTACTAAATAAATCTCAACATGATATAGACAAGTTTACATCTACTAAATAAATCCCAACATGACATAGACAAGTTTACATTTACTAAATAAATCTCAACATGACATAGACAAGTTTACATCTACTAAATAAATCTCAACATGACATAGACAAGTTTACATCTACTAAATAAATCTCAACATGACATAGACAAGTTTACATCTACTAAATAAATCTCAACATGATATAGACAAGTTTACATCTACTAAATAAATCTCAACATGACATAGACAAGTTTACATCTACTAAATAAACTTTAACATGACATAGACAAATGTACATCTATTAAATAAACCTAAACATGACATAGACAAGTATACATCTACTAAATAAACTTTAACATGACATAGACAAGTATACATGTACTAAATAAACTTTAACATGACATAGACAAGTATACATGTACTAAATAAACTTTAACATGACATAGACAAGTATACATGTACTAAATAAACTTTAACATGACATAGACAAGTATACATGTACTAAATAAACTTCTCTGTCATACATGGACAAGTAAATAGTGGCCGAATGAACTTCAGCATTACGTAGGGGAGTACAACTTGTCAATGCACCACTAACCACTTTCGCTATCTGTCAAGAAACCACTACCCACCTCCGATATCTGTCAAGAAACCACTACCCACCTTCGATATCTGTCAAGGAACAACTAACCACCTTCGATATCTGTCAAGGAACAACTAACCACCTTCGATATCTGTCAAGGAACAACTAACCACCTCCGATATCTGTCAAGGAACAACTAACCACCTTCGATATCTGTCAAGGAACAACTAACCACCTTCGATATCTGTCAAGGAACAACTAACCACCTTCGATATCTGTCAAGGAACAATCAACCACTTCCGATATCTGTCAAGGAACTACTAACCACCTTCGATATCTGTCAAGGAACAACTAACCACCTTCGATATCTGTCAAGGAACAACTAACCACCTTCGATATCTGTCAAGGAACAACTAACCACCTTCGATATCTGTCAAGGAACAACTAACCACCTTCGATATCTGTCAAGGAACTACTAACCACCTCCGCTATATGTCAAGGAACTACTAACCACCTCCGCTATCCATCAAGGAACCATTAACCACCTTCTCTATGATAGCTAACGTGTTACAAAGGTACAGGTACAAAGAATGGGAAAAAGTCATCGGACCAGACCTGCATGTACACAGAAGATACAACGGGCAACGCTAGAACAAGTTTGAGAGACTGTGTAGAAGACAAGAGAGCTTGAACAAAATAATTGGACAGAGCAGGCCAGGAAGAGAGATAAAAGAGAAACAAACTATATCTGCAGCAAGGAACCTTAAAGACTTACAATGCCTAAAACAGAAGACAGACAGACAGACAGAAAGACAAACAGACTGGTAGATTTTAACATCACAAATTTTTTTTTTAACCATCCACAAAATCATAAATAAAAGCTGGAAACTACCAAGTAAACTAGAACATTCCTGGACATTCATTTGGACGCGCCCTGAAAAGATAAGGGCTTGAAAACGTCATAACAACAAGAAAATAAATGGGAAAGGAGGCAGGGGAAGACAAAGATAGTCTAACGCGATGACACAGTAAAAAAAAATGCCTACTAAAGGACCTACACTTGTGAAGAAGTATGACCGTCACGGCACCTGATGATGATTATAAATATACACTTCTAACTGAAATCCAATATTACATATAAATAATTATAAATGTGCTAAACAAACTCCAGGTGGTGAAGAAACTTCTCTGTCATACATGGACAAGTAAATAGTGGCCGAATGAACTTCAGCATTACGTAGGGGAGTACAACTTGTCAATGCACCACTAACCACTTTCGCTATCTGTCAAGAAACCACTACCCACCTCCGATATCTGTCAAGAAACCACTACCCACCTTCGATATCTGTCAAGGAACAACTAACCACCTTCGATATCTGTCAAGGAACAACTAACCACCTTCGATATCTGTCAAGGAACAACTAACCACCTCCGATATCTGTCAAGGAACAACTAACCACCTTCGATATCTGTCAAGGAACAACTAACCACCTTCGATATCTGTCAAGGAACAACTAACCACCTTCGATATCTGTCAAGGAACAATCAACCACTTCCGATATCTGTCAAGGAACTACTAACCACCTTCGATATCTGTCAAGGAACAACTAACCACCTTCGATATCTGTCAAGGAACAACTAACCACCTTCGATATCTGTCAAGGAACAACTAACCACCTTCGATATCTGTCAAGGAACAACTAACCACCTTCGATATCTGTCAAGGAACTACTAACCACCTCCGCTATATGTCAAGGAACTACTAACCACCTCCGCTATCCATCAAGGAACCATTAACCACCTTCTCTATGATAGCTAACGTGTTACAAAGGTACAGGTACAAAGAATGGGAAAAAGTCATCGGACCAGACCTGCATGTACACAGAAGATACAACGGGCAACGCTAGAACAAGTTTGAGAGACTGTGTAGAAGACAAGAGAGCTTGAACCAAATAATTGGACAGAGCAGGCCAGGAAGAGAGATAAAAGAGAAACAAACTATATCTGCAGCAAGGAACCTTAAATACTTACAATGCCTAAAACAGAAGAGAGACAGACAGACAGAAAGACAAACAGACTGGTAGATTTTAACATCACAAATTGGTTTTTTTTAAGCCAATCACAAAATCATAAATAAAAGCTGGAAACTACCAAGTAAACTAGAACATTCCTGGACATTCATTTGGACGCGCCCTGAAAAGATAAGGGCTTGAAAACGTCATAACAACAAGAAAATAAATGGGAAAGGAGGCAGGGGAAGACAAAGATAGTCTAACGCGATGACACAGTAAAAAAAAAATGCCTACTAAAGGACCTACACTTGTGAAGAAGTATGACCGTCACGGCACCTGATGATGATTATAAATATACACTTCTAACTGAAATCCAATATTACATATAAATAATTATAAATGTGCTAAACAAACTCCAGGTGGTGAAGAAGATGTTCGATCTGGCAGCTGTCGACCCGTAGTTGACATACTAGCGTAAAGGTTGACGAACTTCGGCCCACCAAAGATCCTGTACCAGCTCTCTGTTGATATCCCCCCCCCCCCAAGTAACAGGCCCAGCCTGGCAAGCGTGGCAGGGGTCGCCACTGTCCTCAGGGTGGTGGAGGGCTAAGTACGGCCTACCCTTTGCTCTGTAGTCTGCACAGGGACTGGAAAAAATAGTTGCCACGACCTGCTCCCAATCCAGCACAGAGCTGTGCTCCAGTATCCTCACCGCACCGGCTACAAAGAACACCAGCTCATAGTTCCGGGAAGAAGAAGAAGAAGAAGAAGAGAGTCTGAGGTGTACTAAAAAAACAACAAATATGGGACACATTTAACAGAGCAGAGATAGCTACAGATACATTTTAAAACCACACCCAAAAATACGGTACATATTTAACAGATAGTCTCAGGTGTATTTCGAAAAAAAAAAAAAAACCAGGGCACATTAAATAGTGCAGAGATAATCAGAGATGTATTTAAAAGCACACACGCAAACACGAGGCACATTTAAAGCTGAGGTACAAAATCCAACATTACAGACTTAACTATTCTAACCCTTGTCTAACATCACAGACTTAACTATTCTAACCCTTGTCTAACATCACAGACTTAACTATTCTAACCCTTGTCTAACATCACAGACTTAACTCTTCTAACCCTTGTCTAACATCACAGACTTAACTATTCTAACCCTTGTCTAACATCACAGACTTAACTATTCTAACCCTTGTCTAACATCACAGACTTAACTATTCTAACCCTTGTCTAACATCACAGACTTAAGTATTCTAACCCTTGTCTAACATCACAGACTTAACTATTCTAACCCTTGTCTAACATCACAGACTTAACTCTTCTAACCCTTGTCTAACATCACAGACTTAACTCTTCTAACCCTTGTCTAACATCACAGACTTAACTCTTCTAACCCTTGTCTAACATCACAGACTTAACTCTTCTAACCCTTGTCTAACATCACAGATTAGCTCTTCTAACCCTTGTCTAACATCACAGACTTAACTCTTCTAACCCTTGTCTAACATCACAGACTTAACTCTTCTAACCCTTGTCTAACATCACAGACTAACTCTTCTAACCCTTGTCTAACATCACAGATTAACTCTTCTAACCCTTGTCTAACATCACAGATTAACTCTTCTAACCCTTGTCTAACATCACAGATTAACTCTTCTAACCCTTGTCTAACATCACAGATTAACTCTTCTAACCCTTGTCTAACATCACAGACTTAACTCTTCTAACCCTTGTCTAACATCACAGACTTAACTCTTCTAACCCTTGTCTAACATCACAGACTTAACTCTTCTAACCCTTGTCTAACATCACAGACTTAACTCTTCTAACCCTTGTCTAACATCACAGACTTAACTCTTCTAACCCTTGTCTAACATCACAGACTTAACTCTTCTAACCCTTGTCTAACATCACAGATTAACTCTTCTAACCCTTGTCTAACATCACAGACTTAACTATTCTAACCCTTGTCTAACATCACAGACTTAACTATTCTAACCCTTGTCTAACATCACAGACTTAACTATTCTAACCCTTGTCTAACATCACAGATTAACTCTTCTAACCCTTGTCTAACATCACAGATTAACTCTTCTAACCCTTGTCTAACATCACAGACTTAACTATTCTAACCCTTGTCTAACATCACAGACTTAACTATTCTAACCCTTGTCTAACATCACAGATTAACTATTCTAACCCTTGTCTAACATCACAGATTAACTCTTCTAACCCTTGTCTAACATCACAGATTAACTCTTCTAACCCGTGTCTAACATCACAGATTAACTATTCTAACCCTTGTCTAACATCACAGATTAACTCTTCTAACCCTTGTCTAACATCACAGATTAACTCTTCTAACCCTTGTCTAACATCACAGATTAACTCTTCTAACCCTTGTCTAACATCACAGATTAACTCTTCTAACCCTTGTCTAACATCACAGATTAACTCTTCTAACCCTTGTCTAACATCACACTTACAAATAACCACCAACATGCTCGTACAATGTAACACTTAAACAAAAGAACTTTCACTTACAAACACTGTTTATATAGTTCCAGTAGTCGTAGGTTATCAGCTTATGCTATCGTGTAGTAGGCCTACTGTATCTACTAACACTTTCTGCAGCTACTTCTGTATTTAAGAAAAGCAAGTGAACGTTATCAAAAGGTTAAAGTTCATGGCGTTTTGTCGCGGTTTGGCTTGCTGTTTCAGATCTCTTAAGTCCCCTTTAGACCAGGATTGGCAATATTAGTTCTGTATAGCCTGTGCTCCTCAGAGTGAACAGAAACGAGCCCAGCTCCCTTCAGATCGGAAAGGGAGCGGGGGAGAGAGAGAGAGAGAGAGAGAATATGAGGGGAAGGGAGAGAAAAGAGTCGGGGAAGACTGAGTGACAATAGACATCTAAACCAAATAAGTGAAAATAGCTTTTAGAGCTGAAATTTTTTGGCATGGTACACATGGTACCCAGTTCGAAAAATATGAGAACCACTGGCCGAAGCTATGCATTCGTTTAGTGTATTTTCTGTAGTAGTAGTAGTAGTAGTAGTAGTAGTAGTAGTAGTAGTAGTAGTAGTAGTATAATTTTCTTATGATCCTCCGCTTAGACAAGGATATGGGCTGCCTTCATGATCTCCACTAGTTGCAGGAGTACCTCATGCGTGTGTCAGTTTTCATGCACTATTTTTTTCAGGTTAAGTTTTGGCTCTCAAGTTTCTGAGAGAATACATTCCTCTTCTTCTTCTTCTTCTTCTTTTTCTTCTTTTTCTTTTTCTTCTTCTTTCTTCTTCTTCTTCTTCTTCTTCTTCTTTCGAGGAGGTTTGGTCATGTTAAATCTGCAGCCTTATCAACCTAATGAAATCCGCCGTCTCCTCCAGGGTTGATTGTGAGCCCCACAGCTTTTCTTTCAGCTCCTCTCCCCGGGGCCAGATCTGTGCTCGGAGCTTTGAGTGGTTTGACAGGTTTGCAGGATGTGTTCTGGTGTCTGGTGCCACAAGAAAAGGGGACATTCATTTGTCTGTGTTATTTTGAGGCAATAGAGATGCCTCGGAAGTCTGTAGTGTCTCGTTCTTAGTCGAAAGATTGTGGTTTGTGGAGACAGTACAAGTCTGTAATGTCCCGTTCTTAGTCGAAAGATTGTGGTTTGTGGAGACAGTACAAGTCTGTAGTGTCTCGTTCTTAGTCGAAAGATTGTGGTTTGTGGAGACAGTACAAGTCTGTAATGTCCCGTTCTTAGTCGAAAGATTGTGGTTTGTGGAGACAGTACAAGTCTGTAGTGTCTCGTTCTTAGTCGAAAGATTGTGGTTTGTGGAGACAGTACAAGTCTGTAGTGTCTCGTTCTTAGTCGAAAGATTGTGGTTTGTGGAGACAGTACAAGTCTGTAGTGTCTCGTTCTTAGTCGAACATCACAGATTAACTCTTCTAACCCTTGTCTAACATCACAGACTTAACTATTCTAACCCTTGTCTAACATCACAGACTTAACTATTCTAACCCTTGTCTAACATCACAGATTAACTATTCTAACCCTTGTCTAACATCACAGATTAACTCTTCTAACCCTTGTCTAACATCACAGATTAACTCTTCTAACCCGTGTCTAACATCACAGATTAACTATTCTAACCCTTGTCTAACATCACAGATTAACTCTTCTAACCCTTGTCTAACATCACAGATTAACTCTTCTAACCCTTGTCTAACATCACAGACTTAACTCTTCTAACCCTTGTCTAACATCACAGACTTAACTCTTCTAACCCTTGTCTAACATCACAGATTAACTCTTCTAACCCTTGTCTAACATCACACTTACAAATAACCACCAACATGCTCGTACAATGTAACACTTAAACAAAAGAACTTTCACTTACAAACACTGTTTATATAGTTCCAGTAGTCGTAGGTTATCAGCTTATGCTATCGTGTAGTAGGCCTACTGTATCTACTAACACTTTCTGCAGCTACTTCTGTATTTAAGAAAAGCAAGTGAACGTTATCAAAAGGTTAAAGTTCATGGCGTTTTGTCGCGGTTTGGCATACTGTTTCAGATCTCTTAAGTCCACTTTAGACCAGGATTGGCAATATTAGTTCTGTATAGCCTGTGCTCCTCAGAGTGAACAGAAACGAGCCCAGCTCCCTTCAGATCGGAAAGGGAGCGGGGGGAGAGAGAGAGAGAGAATATGAGGGGAAGGGAGAGAAAAGAGTCGGGGAAGACTGAGTGACAATAGACATCTAAACCAAATAAGTGAAAATAGCTTTTAGAGGTGAAATTTTTTAGCATGGTACACATGGTACCCAGTTCGAAAAAATGTGAGAAGCACTGGCCGAAGCTATGCATTCGTTTAGTGTATTTTCTGTAGTAGTAGTAGTAGTAGTAGTAGTAGTAGTAGTAGTAGTAGTAGTATAATTTTCTTATGATCCTCCGCTTAGACAAGGATATGGGCTGCCTTCATGATCTCCGCTAATAGCAGGAGTACCTCATGCGTGTGTCAGTTTTCATGCACTTTTTTTTCAGGTTAAGTTTTGGCTCTCAAGTTTCTGAGAGAATACATTCCTCTTCTTCTTCTACTTTTTCTTTTTCTTCTTCCTCTTCTTCTTTCTTCTTCTTCTTCTTCTTCTTCTTTCTTCTTCTTCTTCTTTTTCTTTTTCTTCTTCTTTTTCTTTTTCTTCTTCTTCTTCTTCTTTCGAGGAGGTTTGGTCATGTTAAATCTGCAGCCTTATCAACCTAATGAAATCCGCCGTCTCCTCCAGGGTTGATTGTGAGCCCCACAGCTTTTCTTTCAGCTCCTCTCCCCGGGGCCAGATCTGTGCTCGGAGGTTTGAGTGAGTTTGACAGGTTTGCAGGATGTGTTCTGGTGTCTGGTGCCAAAAGAAACGGGAACATTCATTTGTCTGTGTTATTTTGAGGCAATAGAGGTGCCTCAGAAGTTTGTAGTGTCCCGTTCTTAGTCGAAAGATTGTGGTTTGTGGAGACAGTACAAGTCTGTAGTGTCCCGTTCTTAGTCGAAAGATTGTGGTTTGTGGAGACAGTACAAGTCTGTAGTGTCCCGTTCTTAGTCGAAAGATTGTGGTTTGTGGAGACAGTACAAGTCTGTAGTGTCCCGTTCTTAGTCGAAAGATTGTGGTTTGTGGAGACAGTACAAGTCTGTAGTGTCCCGTTCTTAGTCGAAAGATTGTGGTTTGTGGAGACAAGTCCGCAGAATGTTTTCTGCAGTATGGCGACGATTTTTAAATGCAAGGAGTGCGGTTTGGGCCGGCTTCATCTATGCAGGTCTCCTGCATATTTCTATACTTCAGAGTCTGCAGCTTGTGCTTTGTTGTGGCGTTTTGGTCCCACTGCTGCGCGGATATTCTTGTTTACGGCAAATATTTTGCTCGGTTTATGCCAGACCAGTTGTCTTTTAGTCAGAGACTGAGGGAGACATATTGTTAAGCGGTGCAAAGGTATTCTCCTCCCAGTCACCCTGTTGATTAAGCATTCTGTTTTCGTCCACTTATGGCCTCTTTTGTAGCCCTCCAGGCCCTCCCTTAGAACAAAGACCAAGCCTTCCGTTAAAACAAAGACTAAGCCCTCCCTTAAAACAAAGACTAAGCCCTCCGTTAAAACAAAGACTAAGCCCTCCTTTTAAACAAAGACTAAGCCCTCCGTTAAAACAAAGACTAAGCCCTCCTTTAAAACAAAGACTAAGCCCTCCTTTAAAACAAAAGCCAGGCCCTCCCTTAAAACAAAGACTAAGCCCTCCTTTAAAACAAAGACTAAGCCCTCTCTTAAAACAAAAACCAAATCCTCCCTTAAAACAAAGGCCAGGCCCTCCCTTATAACGAAGGAGGCCCTTTGGGCCCCGAAACAATGTACCAACTGAACCGACTGTAACAGGGCCCGTTGCTATAACTGTGGTGAGTACAGTACCAGAAGACATTCGTTAGAGAGGAAGAGAGGGAAAAAGAGAGGAAGAAAGGTAGAAAGAGAGAGAGAGAGAGTATATTCATATAGCTATATTTTTTATTACATGATTTTACTGTATCGTCAAAACTATTCTATTTCTGTGTTAAGTGCCTTTTGTCTTAACATGTATATTTTTTATTTCAATTAAACTGTTTCAAAAGTGTTTAAGTGTGCCGACTTTAGTGGCATTTGAGATCGGTCATCCGGCCGTAATTCGATTTGGCCTCACGTCGGCCGTTATAATGGGAGGTCAGACATTAAGTATCATGTTACAAAATGAATACACATGCTTACTTTCACTTTAAAAAGACTAATAGAATGCAGTTTAGCACAGAAACTGTGCTGGAATTAATTACAAAATATGACATTTAAAAGATCATACTTGAAAAACATTTTTTAACGACGACCCAAAAATGTACAAGCAAAGATCCACATGCGGACATTCTGTACTGACCAAATATTGATGCAGCGAACGTCTCCTTGTATTCTGGTGAGTTTATGGTGTTTGTAAGACAAGTAAATATTTGGAAACTAATCACAGAATTCATCACAACACATTAAACAGTTCTATGAGACCGTGGCTGTAAGCATCAGGGGCCGTAACTCGGTCGGCCGTACATCGTGGCGTGACTGATATGTCGTATCCGTTTCGAAACATATAAGGTAAAAATAAGATTTTGCTCACAGTTTCGACCATCTATAGGTGGTTGTGGAAAGGGGGGGGTGGCTTGGAATCTTTCCTCGTGGGTGTAGTGATAATATTGTAATCCACTCCACGAATAATAAAATAAAATAAAATAAATCCACTAAGTTCAGAACTAGTCTTCAGTCACAGAAAATGACGCAAAGAGAATCTAAAAACAGCTTTTTTTAAAAACTGATTCAAATACAATTTCAAAATACGTCACAGTAATTTAAAGGCTAATCCACGCTACAAGTCACATTACATGACTAAAAGGTTCATCCTTACTACAAGTCACATTACATGACTCAAAGGTTCATCCTTACTACAAGTTACATTACATGACTCAAAAGTTCATCCTTACTACAAGTTACATTACATGACTCAAAGGTTCATCCTTACTACAAGTTACATTACATGACTCAAAGGTTCATCCTTACTACAAGTTACATTACATGACTCAAAAGTTCATCCTTACTACAAGTTACATTACATGACTCAAAGGTTCATCCTTACTACAAGTTACATTACATGACTCAAAGGTTCATCCTTACTACAAGTCACATTACATGACCCAAAGCTTCATCTTTACTACAGATGATTGAACTGACTCAAAGATTAGTCCTTACCACAAGTCACATTACCTGACTCGAACAAAATAATCGGTCCCTGATTACTGAGACGGCAACAAAATCAAAGAACACAACAAGAACATTATGTTGACAAGTTAAGGAAAAGCCAAGCATTAGCACTTGATCTCTTGTATATGCCTCAGATACAGTACCTTGTAACCGATTAATAAAAAGAATGTCTCTCGGTCCTCTAAACTTCCACTTCTAAGAACTTAGTGTCGTCTATAGACAAGAGTTACCACCCTTCAACACAGGCTGCCACATCAGTCCAAAAGTTATCGCGTAAAAGCTCATAAAATATCTGACTTGGCTTGTCGATTCTCTGTACACAAAGTCCATGTACTACAGAAGGAAAGTGGGCTGTGTGTTTTAAATCTTTGTGGAGGTTTGAGGACTGAGAGACGTTTTTATCAAACGATTACAAGGTACTGTATCTGAGGCTTGTACAAGAGACCAGGTGTTAGTGCTTGGCTTTTCTTTAACTTGTCAGCATATGGTAGGGAGTCTCACATAGGGGGTTTCACATAGGGAGTCTCATATAGGGAGTCTCATATAGGGGGTTTCACATAGGGAGTCTCATATAGGGAGTCTCACATAGGGGGTTTCACATAGGGAGTCTCATATAGGGAGTCTCACATAGGGGGTCTCACATAGGGAGTCTCATAGAGGGAGTCTCACATAGGGGGTTTCACATAGGGAGTCTCATAGAGGGAGTCTCACATAGGGGGTTTCACATAGGGAGTCTCATATAGGGAGTCTCACATAGGGAGTCTCACATAGGGGGTTTCACATAGGCAGTCTCATATAGGGAGTCTCACATAAGGGGTCTCATATAGGAAGTCTCACATAGGGAGTCTCACATAGGGAATCTCACACAGGGAGTTTCACATAGGGGGTCTCACATAAGGGGTCTCACATAGGAAGTCTCACATAGGGAGTCTCACATAAGGAGTCTCACATAGGGGGTCTAACATAAGGAGTCTCACATAGGGGGTCTCACATAGGGGATTCACATAGCGAATCTCACACAGGGAGTTTCACATAGGGGGTCTCACATACGGGGTCTCACATAGGGGGTCTCACATAGGGAGTCTCACATAGGGAATCTCACACAGAGGGTCTCACATAGGGAGTCTCACATAGGGAGTCTCACATAGGGGGTCTCAGATAGGGAGTCTCACACAGGGAGTCTCACATAGGCACATAGGGAGTCTCACATAGGAAATCTCACATAAGGGGTCTCACATAGGGAGTCTCACATAGGAAGTCTCACATAAGGGGGTCTCACATAGGGAGTCTCATATAGGAAGTCTCACATAGGAAATCTCACATAAGGAGTCTCACATAGGGAGTCTCACATAGGAAATCTCACATAAGGGAGTCTCACATAGGGAGTCTCACATAGGAAATCTCACATAAGGGAGTCTCACATAGGAAGTCTCACATAGGGAGTCTCACATAGGGAGTCTCACATAGGAAGTCTCACATAGGAAATCTCACATAAGGGGTCTCACATAGGGGGTTTCATATAGGGAGTCTCTCATAGGGAGTCTCACATCCCGTTTCTACAGCTAAGTCTACAAAGGATCTCATACCGGGACTGAATCAAAGGCAGTCGTTGTAAGAGGCAAGCATACTAACCACTCGGCCACGCACGAGCTTGTGACTGACATGAAATAAACGTTTCCTCAGCACATCTCATTTCTCTTGTCCTTCTGCGCGTTTGAAAGTAGTACTATATTTTTGAGGGACTTCTTTCCCGATATCCCAACTTACTTCATCCACAAACAACCAGAGAATAATGTCTCCCAGCGCATCTCCCTTTTCAGGGAAACTTCGTTTCTCAGAAAGAAATTGCTCCAGAGCTATGGTGGCGGGTGGATATTTATATATCTTCTTCTGAGCACAACTTATTATGAGCAGCCGTTTAGACAGCGGGCCGCAAATACCAGGTCTCGAACCCGCAACCCTCACCTGGGAGGAAGGAGATAAATATCAACCTTAGCGCTTTTTATGTTTCTAATCGCAGAATAATGTGAAAAGTTCATGGGTAGGTTTATTGGAAAGTTAATGTGTAGATTTATTTGAATAACAAGATAAAAGATATTAAAGAGAGAAACGGAAGGAAAGCCAGGAACACAAGATTTGGCTTACATGGCTCCACAACCCGTCACTCTAAGAGTGGGGGAAAAAATGTGGGGAAAATATTGAAAGATAAAGAAATGTGTAAAATAATTAAAATATATAAGATGTGTAAAATAATTAAAATATATAAGATGTGTAAAATAATTAAAATATATAAGATGTGTAAAATAATTAAAATATATAAGATGTGTAAAATAATTAAAATATATAAGATGTGTAAAATAATTAAAATATATAAGATGTGTAAAATAATTAAAATATATAAGATGTGTAAAATAATTAAAATATATAAGATGTGTAAAATAATTAAAATATATAAGATGTGTAAAATCATTAAAATATATAAGATGTGTAAAATAATTACAATATATAAGATGTGTAAAATGATTAAAATATATAAGATGTGTAAAATGATTAAAATATATAAGATGTGTAAAATGATTAAAATATATACGATGTGTAAAATAATTAAAATATATAAGATGTGTAAAATGATTAAATATATAATGTGTAAAATGATTAAAATATATAAGATGTGTAAAATGATTAAAATATATAAGATGTGTAAAATGATTAAAATATATACGATGTGTAAAATAATTAAAATATATAAGATGTGTAAAATAATTAAAATATAAAAGATGTGTAAAATGATTAAAATATATAAGATGTATAAAATGATTAAAATATATAAGATGTGTAAAATGATTAAAATATATACGATGTGTAAAATAATTAAAATATATAAGATGTGTAAAATAATTAAAATATAAAAGATGTGTAAAATGATTAAAATATATAAGATGTATAAAATGATTGTGGCCGGCTAGCGTAGTGGTTAGAGCACTCGTCTAGCAACCAAATGGTCGAGGGTTCGAATCCCCAGCTGAGCGGGATTTTTTTTCCGACCAATACGGTCGACCCAGCCTCGTAAAATGGGTACCAGAGAAAATCTGGGAAGTAAAGGCAGCGAGGAAAGGAACTGGTCACCCTACCTCATACGCTGATGACCCAGCATCATGAGGTCTCTAACGCTTCACCCCCTACGGCATTTGAAATGCTATGGGACTATCTTTACTTTTTTTTTATAAAATGATTAAAATATATAAGATATGTAAAATGATTAAAATATGTAAGATGTGTAAAATGATTAAAATATGTAGAAATGTCAGAAAATAATTATAATATATAAATTGTCTGAAAATGATTATAATATATAACATGTCCGAAAATGATTAAAATAATTAGAAATTATGAAAATTATTACGATTTACAAAAATGTGTGTAAACTGTTAAAATAAATAGAAATAATTTTACAAACGTGTGAAACTGATTTGAAGGAAAAAAAAAGCAACTCACCACAATGAGTGGTTTCTCGTGTTGTAAAAGAGAGTGCTCACGCAAGTAAATGTGGCAGGACACAGTTTTCTGAAGCAACGTCTTCCATGTCTGATTGTTCCAGTCTTTGACCGCCATCATCGCCCACGGCAACAACCGCGCTTGTTCATGCGCCACGATCTTGCGTTGTGGTGCTCACGTTTGGCACATATTTCCTCCTCAATGAAGAATTTTTCCACATAGCATGGTCTTTCGCCAGCCCTTATCATCCGCTGTGACTGATGGAAAAAAAAAGTTCTCAAAAGACAGCCCGTCGGTATCGAAGTTCTCATTCATATGTGACCCTCTTCATGTAGACATGTTCTTTGTTATTTCTTCTTGATTAAACGCTCTGTTAAAAATGCCAAACTAGTTTTTTTTAATAAAATTATTTTAACTTTATTTAGTTCTTATTTATTCTATTTAGTTCTTATTTATTCTATTTAGTTCTTATTTATTCCTTGCCAGTCAACCTTTACTTCTCCAGGGTTAAATAATTGAGTAGCAATAAACTCTTTGGCGCAGGCGGTAGAGCATCTACACATCTTCCGAGATGGGCTAGCAAGAACCCTAGACTTCAGCTCAGTGGAGTACTTCCGCTGACAGACATGTTAATGGTGGAGGGAGAGGGACAGAGAGAGAAAGGAAGTGAGAAATATCATAGTTCATGACTCTGGAGCACGGTGTTGGCGAATATAACACTTGTCTGAAGTGTCAAATGTAGAAGTGTTATCACACGCAAAGCTTGGAAACCTGTACACAGCTCAGAATGGACAGGTTTGCTTGTACCTGACAGAGTGAAGAAAACTGACACTTTCTTAAAGACATATTGTCAGTCATGTGACATGTGACAAGAGAATAACTGACAACCCACAGACACTATCTAAAGATGTGTACAGATAAAGGTATGAAGTGCTGGTACTTCCTTATGTACAGATAAAGGTATGAAGTGCTGGTACTTCCTTGTGTACAGATAAAGGTATGAAGTGCTGGTACTTCCTGGCGTAACTTTGCTTACCATCTCTTCCTCAAGTAGAACTGGTACTAGCTCAGAAACGTGTGAACAGAATCTCATGTACCAGCTTTGGAATATGTCTGTGGCTAGGGCGGTTAAAGAAAAAGAGAGAGAGAGAGAGAGAGAGAGAGAGAGAGAATCGGAGGGAGGAGATATGGTCAGCGAAGTACAGAAAATATTGATATCTCTTCATGGGCATAGTATTCTATGGTTACATACAGGCCCTACGGAGGCTTGGGGAGGGGGGTGGAGGGGGACGCTGGGAGGGTCCAGCAGCTGCAGCTCACCTCGGCCTGGAAGGTTTCTCTGTGTTGAGGATGGGCGAAGGGGCTTCTAGGAGACTGGGGTGGAGGAAAAAAGTAAGCGGGGGGGGGGGGGGGGGGGTGGGGGTGGGGGTGGGGAGCTTGGTTACATAAGATTGTTAGGATAAGACATAAGATTGTTAGGATAAGACATAAGATTGTTAGGATAAGACAAAATATTGTTAGGATAAGACATAAGATTGTTAGGATAAGACAAAATATTGTTAGGATAAGACATAAGATTGTTAGGATAAGACAAAATATTGTTAGGATAAGACATAAGATTGTTAAGATAAGACATAAGATTGTTAGGATAAGACATAAGATTATTAGGATAAAATATAAGATTGTTAGGATAACACATAAGATTGTTAGGATAAGACATATAGTTAGGATATGACATAAGATTATTAGGATAAGATATAAGATTATTAGGATAACATATAAGATTGTTAGGATAAGACATAAGATTGTTAGGATAAGACATACGATGGTTAGGATTTGACATAAGATTGTTAGGATAAGACAGAAGATGATTAAAATATGACACAGGATAGTTAAAATATGATAGAAGATGATTAGGATATGATATAAGATGGTTAATGTTTGACATGAGGTGAATAAGATATGACTTAAGATGATTAGAATATGACATAAAACGGTTAGGATATGATATGACATGGTTAGGATATGACATAAGATGGTTAGTATTTGGCATGAGGTGATTATGATATGACATATGATGGTTAGGATATGGAATGTGACAGAAGATAGTTAGGATAGAAGACCGTGGAGATGTGACATAAGATGGTTAAGATATAACAAAAGATGGTTAGGTTATGACACAAAATGGTTAAGATATGATAGAAGATGTTTAAAGTATGAGATATGACATTTCTGCTCACTTATTAACCACGTGATGTTGTCCCCCCCCCCCCGTTCTAAGACATTCTATGCCAGGCCTGGCCAAGCCATGACACGTGCAACCTGTGGCTGGGATAACCACTGAGCTACACGGAACCACGTACCCACCCACCTGGACCATCACGGATTCTTAAAGAATTAAAAGTTTCCAAGGATAGCAGTAACGTACGTTATCCGTACAGATATACATACACACGTACCACAAGGATATCACGAACAAGCTATGGTAAACACATCTACTAAATCACAGTTCACACGTCGTTAAATTCACACATCACACAAAACTGCTGAAGTAACTTTATGACGCAGTCATGAAATTTAGGGCAAATTCAGTCGCCGATGGAAAGGATGCTATTTTTAGGTAGTATCGGAGTTAAATATTTACATGTATATGTTGTGGTATCGATTTCCGTTGCCAGTTTCGACTTTCTTTTCTGAGAAAAAAAAATGTACAGGAATTTCTGTACCAAGAAACGAGTACAACAAAAATATTGCGATTATTTTCTTTGATTTCCCCCACTTTTCACCAGTCTGTGACGGGCCGGCCAAGTGGCACAGGAAATGAAAAGTAACTAATCTGATTAGAGATAGTAGGAAACTCACTAAATGTAGATGCATGGTCGTCAAGATCTATCTGCCGGCCATGTTATGAGAAGCTGATTGCAACCGACCTCTTGTTAATGGCCAAGACACAAACACAGGCATATATATGCACGCACACACAAAGAACTGAGAGATCCTTGAGACAAAGTCTAGACATATACACACATACACAAGAACTGAGGGAGGAGAGTGTGAGAATATAAAGAGTATGAGAGAGTGAAAGAAGGAGATAAAGAGAAAAAGCGAGAGAAAGAGAGGGGAAGAGATACATGCAGAGAAAGCGAGAGAGAGACAGAGAAATAGCGAGAGAGAGAGAGAGAGAGAAAATAGGTGGAGAGAGAGAGAGGAAGACAGAGAAAGAGGGAGAGACAGACAGACAGAAAGAGCGAGAGAGAGGGGAGTGAGACAGATATATAACGAGAGAGAGAGAGAGAGAGAAAGAACGGGAGAGAAAGAGTGGTGAAGAGAGAGGCATAGAGAAAGCGCGAGAGTTGAGTTTCAAAATTAAAGTGTAATTTAACTGATTAAAGATTTTAAAAAACGGGACAAGGAAACGAAGGTGGCCAGTGAAATACGGGACTAATGTAGCTTTGTTTAAAAGAAAGGAAACTGGAAAAAAACCTTTAAAATAATGATGTCATTTAACAATTTCTGCTGACAACTGTCTCCTACTTGTGCAACACTGCCCTCCAGTCAACTTTTGTTTATTGTTGGTGTTGTATCTGTCTGTGGACTGTTGATGTTGTATCTGTCTGTTGGTTGTTGGTGTTGTATCTGTCTGTTGATTGTTGGTGTTGTACCTGTCTGTTGATTGTTGGTGTTGTATCTGTCTGTTGATTGTTGATGTTGTATATGTCTGTTGACTGTTGGTGTTGTATCTGTCTGTAGACTGTTGATGTTGTATATGTCTGTTGATTGTTGGTGTTGTATCTGTCTGTAGACTGTTGATGTTGTATTTGTCTGTAGACTGTTGATGTTGTATCTGTCTCCTGATTGTTGTATCTGTCTGTTGATTGTTGATGTTGCATATGTCTGTTGATTGTTGGTGTTGTATCTGTCTGTTGATTGTTGATGTTGTATATGTCTGTTGATTGTTGATGTTGTATCTGTCTGTTGATTGTTGATGTTGTATATGTCTGTTGATTGTTGATGTTGCATATGTCTGTTGATTGTTGGTGCTGTATCTGTCTGTTGATTGTTGATGTTGTATATGTCTGTTGATTGTTGATGTTGTATCTGTCTGTAGACTGTTGATGTTGTATCTGTCTCCTGATTGTTGTATCTGTCTGTTGATTATTGGTGTTGTATATGTCTGTTGATTGTTGGTGTTGAATCTGTCTCCTGATTGTTGTATCTGTCTGTTGATTATTGGTGTTGTATATGTCTGTAGACTGTTGATGTTGTATCTGTCTCCTGATTGTTGTATCTGTCTGTTGATTGTTGGTGTTGTATCTGTCTGTTGATTGTTTGTATTGTATCTGTTGATTTTTTATGTTGTATCTGTCTGTTGATAACTGATCTTGTGTTTGTTGATTGTTGATGTTGTATCTATCTGTTGATTGTTTATCTATGACTGTAAATGAAAATCTTGTAACAAAAACCTCGTATCGGATAGGGAGAAGATTATGATTGAAATGTTCAATTCCTAGAGGAGGCCTAAGATAGCCACTACCGAACCCACCAGACTGTAGTGCCACACAGACTAGGATAGGGTCTTGACCAGCTATATTGTCTACATCTTTTAGTAAACATTTCGACCAATGACAGAGACTTGACCTGGTATCCCCCTCATTCAATATCTAGTCAACAACTGTAGCAATGGGTTCCTGATTTAATTCTGTTAGGGAGCAGAAGCGTTTTAGCTGGGTGCAGTCAGGCTAGCTACAGAAAGTGTAGAACTGCACGCATACGGTGTCACGTGATCCATGAAGCACATGAGAAGAAGAAGATGGCCAAGGGTGCCACAGAACTTCAGGAAGAGTTCACTTCATTCAAGCACATTTGTTCCACTTTCAGCCTGAGTAAGTTACTTCGTGATCATAGCACCCCTAGCCCATACATGGATGCTCCTATCTTCTTCCTGGAAGTAAGATTTCATGTCTGATGCTCGAAATCTTTAGTTCCAGCCATTATACTTGTCCACTGGAGGGACACGATAGAGAAAGTAAATGACACTATACGAGAAACCGCTTGATTATCTACTTGGTAGTTTCTTTCAGATATTCAGATTAAAGAAACCAACGTTCCTGTTTAGAGTCTTCAGGCTATAGATTACTGTAGTGATTACTTTATATAGATTACTGTACTTCTTACTTTATGTAGATTACTGTAGCGCCTACTTTATATAGATTGCTGTAGTGATTACTTTATATAGATTACTGTACTTCTTACTTTATGTAGATTACTGTAGCGCCTACTTTATATAGATTACTGTAGTGATTACTTTATATAGATTACTGTACTTCTTACTTTATGTAGATTATGTAGTGCTTGCTTTATATAGATTACTGTAGTGATTACTTTATATAGATTACTGTACTGCTTACTTTATGTAGATTATGTAGTGCTTGCTTTATATAGATTACTGTACTGCTTACTTTATATAGATTACTGTAGTGCTTGCTTTATATAGATTACTGTAGTGATTACTTTATATAGATTACTGTACTGCTTATTTTATATAGATTACTGTAGTGTTTGCTTTATATAGATTACTGTAGTGCTTGCTTTATATAGATTACTGTAGTGCTTACTTTAAACTTGCCTGTCAAATCAGAGGTTTGTGAAGATAACATTGTAAAATTATTTTCATCATTTCTTTCTTCACCGGTGTATCTAGCACCATGTCCTTCTTTTGTCCATGTCCCTGTTTTGTCCATGTCCCTGTTTTGTCCATGTCCCTGTTTTGTCCATGTCCCGCTTTTGTCCATGTCCCCCTTCCTGTGTTTTCCAAACCATTGTAACTGTGGTGTTACATGTCGGTATCGATACCAAAGTAAGCCGAGTTCAGGGTCGAGTCTTGGTTTAAATCTGCAGCCGCTAATCACACAAACTCTTTCAATAAACCATCTGTCCCCTGTCCCTATGTGCCTCTAAGGCATGAGAGGATTATCTTTACCTTTTTTTTTTAACTAGACATCCACTCCCCACAGTAGCTGTACCATGTGTGTGTGTTTGTGCGTGTGGGTGGGACATGCTTCGTCTTTCAATCTAGAATATGATCCCTGCATTAAACCTCTTAAGAATTGCTGTTTTACTTCCATCTCAGACGTGTTTCGCTACAGTTTTCTTCATTTCTTCCTCATCATTATCATGAGCCGTGCCGATAGTTCGGGGGGGGGGGGGGTCTCTTGTTGTCTGTGGGCAGAATTGTTGCCTTTTTTCTAGTCAACTTTTGTTAACTTTTTTTTTTTGGGGGGGGGGGGGGTCTTGTCTTGAAGTTTCCAGCGACTGTTAAGCTGTGTAGCTTCTGTCTTGTATATTTACAGCCAAATTTAATTATGTAAAATAGTATTCAAAGTTTTGTTAAGTAAGAGAGACATAACAACATCGTAATACACCTGTTTGACCAAATATGTCATTGAAGGTAAGAAAATTATAAGAATAACCGGAATATGAACATACCATTGAAGAAATAAGATAACTCTATAAATTGTGAAACTGGACTCATTAATTGGAGTCACGATGATGTTGAACGCATGATCTCCTGCCTGACTCCTCGCATGATCTCCTATCTGACTCCTCGCATGATCTCCTATCTGACTCCTCGCACCTGCCTGATTCTATTTAGTGAAGGGATTTCTAAGATTATAACTACTTCCACAACTATCTTGCCCAATTCTTAACCCTTTTGAAATAAAGATCAATCAATCAATCAATCAATCTTTTATCTGAGATCTAGTCTGTGAGTTTCTTGCTCGGGTCCTGAGAATTTCTTGCTCGTGTCCTGGGTGTTTCTTGCTCGAGTCCTGAGAGTTTCTTGCTCGGGTCCTGAGAGTTTCTTGCTCTGGTCCTGAGAGTTTCTTGTTTGGGTCCTGGGAGTTTCTTGCTCGGGTCCTGAGAGTTTCTTGCTTGGGTCCTGAGAGTTTCTTGTTTGGGTCCTGGGAGTTTCTTGCTCGGGTCCTGTGAGTTTCTTGCTCGGGTCCTGAGAGTTTCTTGTTTGAGTCCTGGGAGTTTCTTGCTTGGGTCCTGAGAGTTTCTGCCTGGTTTGTGAGACCCACTTGCTCTTGATTCTTTGCGTTTCTGCATCATCTACAGAGGGTCGTGTGTAATCAAGTGCACCACGTGGTGTATGCTAGTACTGTCTGCCCTCGGAGACATTAGCCTGTTTACAGCTGGTGGTGCACCCATTCCTAGCAGCTGGGACAAATAATGTGTGACGGATGTGGAATTTATAATAACAAAACCTTTATGTTCAACTTCAAGTACGCGCTTTCAACAAGCAAACACGTATATACGTTTCACGTTCTTGTTATACACACTCTAAACAAATTCATATACATTAACAGAAAGTCAGAGAGAGAGAGAGAGAGAGAGAGAGAGAGTGGGGGGAGGGGAGAGAGAGGGGGAGAGAGGCAGATAGACCTGGGAGTACGTTATGGCCAGCAGCCAACACAAATTACCCATACCAAATAAACAAATACAACTTTTCCTCGGTTATTTCCCTTCGATCATAAAAAAAAAAAATCTGTCAGCAGCAAATCTTCACTTCCTGAAACCAACCCCTCATATATAATAAGCAATGCCATAGAAAATCTTCAATTCTTAAAAATAGCACCAAACATACACACAGAAAACTTTCACTTTCTAAAACTAGTACCATCCAGAACATAGAAAACCTTTACTTCCTGTAAGCAGCTCCAAATACACCACAAGATATCTTCACTTCGTAAAACCAGCGTCACATTCAAACACAGCAAACCTTCACTTTCTAAAACTAGCGCCACACACGACAAAGGAAATCTACACTTATTAAAACCAGCGCCAAACACAAACATAGCAAACCTTCAATTTCAATACCATGCATAACACAGCAAACCTTCACTCCCTGACTCAAACTTCGCATACACCACCCACTCCTAGCACAAACTCCTACCACTCACTCTTACCACCCACTCCTACCACCCACTCCTACCCCCCACTCTTACCATCCACTCCTACCACGTCCTATCACTCACTCTTACCACCCACTCCTACCACTCACTCTTATCACCCACTCCTACCACGTCCTACCACTCACTCTTACCACCCACTCCTACCACTCACTCCTACCACTCATTCCTACCACTCAGTTTTACCACCCACTCCTACCACTTCCTACCACCCTCTCTTACCACCCACTCCTACCACCGCTCCTACCACCCACTCCTACCACTCACTCTTACCACCCACTCCTAACACCCACTCTACCACTCACTCTTACCACCCACTCCTATCACTCACTCTTACCACCCACTCTTACCACCCACTCCTACCACTCACTCCTACCACCAACTCCTACCACTCACTCTTACCACCCACTCCTACCACTCACTCTTACCACCCACTTCTACCACACACTCTTATCACCCACAACTACCACCCACTCTTACCACCCACTCCTACCACCCACTCTTACCACCAACTCCTACCACCCACTCTTACCACTCACTCCTACCACTCACTCCTACCACCCACTCCTACTACCCACTCCTACCACCAACTCCTATCACTCACTCTTACCACCAACTCCTACCACCCACTCTTACCACTCACTCCTACCACTCACTCCTACCACCCACTCCTACCACCCACTCTTACCATCCACTCTTACCACTCACTCCTACCACCCACTCCTACCACTCACTCCTACCACCCACTCCTACCACTCACTCTTACCACTCACTCCTACCACCCACTCCTACCACCCACTCCTACTACCCACTCCTACCACACATGTAACAGGCGTTTCAAAAATCTGAGATCCTGTCTCTTTGTCATTTATAACCTTGACCTCAAGTAGGAGATAAGACAATCTCATGTAAGACATAAACTTGATCCCATGTACGTTATAAGACTTGACCCCATGTAGGACATAAGACTTGACCCCATGTACGACATAAGACTTGACCCCATGTAAGACAAAAAGCTTGACCCCCAAGTAGGATATAAGACTTAACCTCATATAGGACATAAAGCTTGACTCCATGTAGGACATAAACTTGACCACATGTATGCCATAAGACTTGACCCCATGTAGGACATAAGACTTGACCCCCATGTACGACATAAGACTTTACCACATTTAGAACATAAGACTTGGCAGAATTTGAAAACCGACACCTGTAGCAAACCACAATCATATATCATACACCACAATCACACATTATAAACCACAATCACATGTATAAACCACAACCACATGTATAAACCACAATCACACATTATAAACCACAATCATATGTCATACACCACAATCACACATTATAAACCACAATCACATGTATAAACCACAATCACACATTATAAACCACAACCACACATTATAAACCACAATCATATATCATACACCACAATCACACATTATAAACCACAACCACATGTATAAACTACAATCACACATTATAAACCACAATCACACATTATAAACCACAACCACATGTATAAACCACAATCACACATTATAAACCACAACCACACATTATAAACCACAATCATATATCATACACCACAATCACACATTATAAACCACAACCACATGTATAAACCACAATCACACATTATAAACCACAATCACACATTATAAACCACAACCACACATTATAAACCACAACCAGATATTATAAACCACAACCACATATTATAAATCACAGCCACACATTATAAACCACAACCAGATATTATAAACCACAACCACAAATTCTAAAATTCTAGAAAAAGATATTTACCACAAAACTAAAACGGTGCATGTAACCATTGCCTTACAAAAGCACAGAGCGCCATGTAGACAGCAGAACGGAATACTGTGACGAAGCACAGAGCGCCATGTAGACAGCAGAACGGAATACTGTGACAAAGCAAAGAGCGCCATGTAGACAGCAGAACGGAATACTGTGACAAAGCAAAGAGCGCCATGTAGACAGCAGAACGGAATACTGTGACAAAGCAAAGAGCGCCATGTAGACAGCAGAACGGAATACTGTGACAAAGCACTAAAAGAAATAACGCAGCCAGAAATCATGAAATAACATTAAACGGAGAATGTTGTAAAGTCAATAATTATGAAATAACGGTAAGCAGACAGAATCTTTAAAGCCAGAAGTCATGAAGTAACATAATAATAAAACATGTCATTAATCTAGAAATAATGAAATAACATTAAAACAAAACATGTTTTAAAGCCATAGGTAATGAAATAACATGAACAAAACAAGTCTTTTAAAGCCATAAATAATGAAATAACATGAACAAAACAAGTCTTTTAAAGCCATAAATAATGAAATAACATGAACAAAAATAATGAAATAACATGAACAAAATATGTTTTAAAGCCATAAATAATGAAACAACATTGAAAAAAAAAACCAGAATAATTCAGTAACATGAAGTGAAAAATACTGTACAGCTAGCAGTCATGAAATAACATAAACAGAACATGTTTCCACTTGTTGTTTATTAGTACGTCATCGATTTGGTTTTCTGTGGTTTTATCTGGGGACCTCCAAGTCACTTTATGGATGTTTTTATGTTGGAAAATTGTCCCTCCGATGGTCGTCATGTTTTCTTCACAGAAACTGCAGTCTTTCTCCATTTTCATTTATTTCTCCGATTCCTTCTCTTCCCATGATTCTTCTTCTATCTTAATTTCCTTCACCTACTTTTGCATTGAAGTCGCCCAAGATGAGTAGCATATCATGCTTGGGTATTGTTTCTACTGTGGCTTGGAGGCTGTTGTAAAAATCTTTTAATTCCTCTTCAGCTGCTTCTGTTGATGCATAACAAACTATAATAGACAGCTTCGTGAGTTGAAGCGTGCATATAATAATCTCTCATTTATAGGGATCAATTTCAGCAATGTTCTTGATGCTTCTTTTGTTATAATCAATGCTACTCCTCCTTCATGATGATCTTCTTTACCTGACCATATTATTGTATCTTCTGTGTGCTGTGTTGTTAATTTCCTTCTGCCTTGTCCTGTCCATCTTGCTTCTTGTATTCCTAGTATGTCTAGTTTGTATCTGTGCATTTCCTTGATGGTTTGTGCTAAGTTTTCCAGTCTGATTAAGTGTTCTTACATTCCAGCTGCCTATTTGCATCTTGTGTTTAGGTTCCAGGAGGTCTGCAGTCGGGCTGGGGACTTCCAGTGGCTGGCTTTCATCCACAACCTTCATGGGCTCAGTTTCCTGATACGCATTTCTCCTTCCACCTGCATTTGTTTTTTCCCTTGCTTCTGTTTATGTAGCAGCCTGATAGTTTTGTTTTACCAGATAGGGTTGCTGGCCCTATGCCGAACCCTCCTTAGTCGCCTTTTACGATCATGCGTGGTAGGGTACAGTGGTCCTATTCTTTGCTTCCCAGGCATGTGCCCAGATCCCGGGTACCACACGGGGGTGTAACACTTAATACACAACCTTTATTTGTAACCCTTACTAAGCAATATTTATTTATTCCACTACACAACCTTTATGTGTAACCTTTTCTACGCAAGCTTTATTTGTTCCACCACGCAACCTTTATTTGTAACCTTTACTAAGCAACCTTTATTTGTTACACTACGCAACCGTTATTTGTAACCCTTACTGCGCAACCTTTATTTGTAATACTTAATACGCAACCTTTATTTGTTACACTACGCTACCTTTATTTGTTCCACTACGCAACCTTTATTTGTAACCTTAACTAAGCAACCTTTATTTGTAACCCTTACTACACAACCTTTATTTATAATACTTACTACACAACCTTTATTTATAATACTTACTGCACAACCTTTATTTATAATACTTACTGCACAACGTTTTTGTGTGTAACACTTAGTACTTTATCAACAGTTAACTTTTCTTGTAAATGTACCAGCAGCTTCAAACAATGCTCGGCTGTGAAGATCATGTAAAAACGTACGGGACGAGAATAATTTTACAGCCACGTTATTACACTCTGTGTCCTGGTATGTGTACATACTTATGTATAAAGACGTAAAACATATTTATGTATAAAGACGTACAACATACTTATGTATAGACGTACAACATACTTATGTATAGACATACAACATATTTATGTATAAAGACGTACAACATACTTATGTATAGACGTACAACATATTTATGTATAAAGACGTACAACATACTTACGTATAGACGTACAACATATTTATGTATAAAGACGTACAACATACTTATGTATAGACGTACAACATACTTATGTATAGACGTACAACATACTTACGTATAGACGTACAACATACTTACGTATAGACGTACAACATACTTACATATAGACGTACAAACACTTTTTGATATGACTTTTTGGCACTTTGCCATGTCTGTGACCTGCGACTAAAAAAATATTAAAGGCAGAGAGATGGAAAGATATGGGACGTGGAAGCGGAATGTTCCCATATCTAAGGTATGTCCTGGAAATAAAACAATTTATTATCTGGCAGAAATTGAAAAGCACTTCACAGGACGGACTTAACGCGTTATTCTGGGACAAATAAAGGTAGACACAGGTGTATACACAGGTGTAGACACAGGTGTATATAAGGGTTGCAAGATACACAAAAAAAGGTAGAAAGAGTAAGGAAAACAGGCAGAGCAAGAATAACAGAGAGTAAGATCAGCACGTTTAAATGAAGAACATACAATATTTCAGCAAAAGCCTTTTTCAAGGATCACATACAAAAAAGCAATATAAACAGATAAAAACCGGAAAAATAGATGACAAACAGACGCACGGCTTCTTTGTATGCTCCTTGTAAGAAAGATGGGCACAAAATGCGTTCTGATAGATGAAGGTAAGCACAAAGTAGAAGCAGGTGGTTGGTTGAGAAATGAGATAAAGGGACAATTGCAAACAGTACCAGATAGCAAACAACATGGGGTCATGCACTAGATGGTCCCAGTTTGCTCCCATCAGATAACTGTGCCCTAAATAACAGCCGCCAGGTGGCGCAGGTGATAACAGAGTGAAAAGACAATGTGGGGAGGGCTGGACGAGGGAAGGTTCAGAATGAACGTAGAACGCTGTGAAGACAAGACTGCTTAGAATGCCAGTCAAGGAAGCTGTCACAGCCTTCCATGAACTGTAGAGGGACAAGAAAGGCATTTGTGCCCGTCTTTCTTACAAGTAGGATACTACCCCCCCCTCCCCCCCTCCTTTTTTTCCAAGTATCTAATTTTCATCTATTTGTTTTGGAGTTTTCATCTGTTGTGATGTTTTTGTATGTGATCCTTGAAAAAAAAAAGGTTTTGCCGAAATACTGGAAATATACTTCATTGACGTGTATATATGTATTCACCTTACTTTCTGCTACTAGCCTCTGTCCACGCTTTCCTCACTCTTTCTATCTTTTTCTTGTAAAACTGGACCGTACACTTCTGTCTATCTTTATTGCTACAACCATTTTTTACCGCAGTCGCCATTTTTCTTCTCTCTCACTGTTCAGGGACAAGATCCTCTCTCTAGACATCTTCTGTTCTCTCAGTAACCGAATTTATTGCCACCAGTGTTGTACTCGTAACTAGGACAAGCTGCCCGTCTCCCGCCTGTTCTGATCGATGCCGCATATTCATGATGGCACATACAACTATTCCTATTATAAGAAGAGCTACTGCAACATTAACCAGTATGATAAAAAATGTTCTGCTGTCTTTTTCTTCATCTTCTTCAGTGTCGCTGTAATCCTCGGTTTTGTTGGGAACTTCCACACTGTTAGTATCCTCTGTTGTGTTGGGAATCTCCGTTCTGTTGAGTTGAGATGATGTGTCGAGAATTTGTATACTTTCCAGTTGATATGTTGTTTTGGGAGTTTCTATACTGTTGAGTAGATCTGTTGTGTTGGGAGTCTCTGTATTAATTGGATGGTCTGAAATGTTGGAAGTCTCAGCACTGCGTGTATGCTCTGTTGTGTTAGGAGTCTCTGTTGTGTTGGGAGTCTCTGTTGTGTTAGGAGTCTCTGTTGTGTTAGGAGTCTCTGTAATGTTTGCATGTTCTACTGTATCGAGAATTGTTGCCGGCGAGTCAGCATTCGACACTGAATATGTAGTAATCGATGCCTCAATAGCCATTAGCATTTTTGCTGGTGTTGTTTTCCATGCGGAGAGCCAGGACTGGGCGAGGCTGTACCCAGGATCTTCTCTGATTTTCCTCATGCACGAGCAAGAATCGGCAGACTGCTGGTTCATGGGCAGAAGTTGTGTTTGTAATGACGGATTCGATACAAAAGATGTATTCCATGCACCGCTGACGAGAGATGGATCTGAAACAGATGGAATCGAATCCGTCCGTTCTGCCACATCTTGGCACGAACAACAATCTAGGATACCACCAACATGGTAAAAAATGGTTGCGCTGGTAGCCAACCTGACACACTGATACTGACATGTGCTGTCCTCGCAGGCCGGCATTAAGGTATACACAGGCAAGGAATGGCGGTCGTCTGATTTCTCGCAGACTAGTTTTCCACTCGTACTTTCATCGCAGAAAGAAAGAAGTCCTAAGTTTGTTTCGTTACTGGAGGCGGCCGCATCTGTTTCCTTTGCTACGCCATTATCATAATGAACAATGCACGAACTGTAGGCCTTGGATCCAAGGCATCCGTAAAATCTGACATGGAAAAAAAATTATATCTAAATTATTTTATGACAATCATAAACAATAGGAATACATACACACACACATTCTATAAAAATAGTAAACGGCTTCTTGTATGCTCCTTGTAAGAAAGATGGGCACAAAATGCGTCCTGATAGATGAAGGTAAGCACAAAGTAGAAGCAGGTGGTTGGTTGAGAAATGAGATAAAGGGACAATTGCAAACAGTACCAGATAGCAAACAACATGGGGTCATGCACTAGATGGTCCCAGTTTGCTCCCATCAGATAACTGTGCCCTAAATAACAGCCGCCAGATGGCGCAGGTGATAACAGAGTGAAAAGACAATGTGGGGAGGGCTGGACGAGGGAAGGTTCAGAATGAACATAGAACGCCGTGAAGGCAAGACTACTTAGAATGCCAGTCAAGGAAGCTGTCACAGCCTTCCATGAACTGTAGAGGGACAAGAAAGGCATTTGTGCCCGTCTTTCTTACAAGTAGGATACTACCCCCCCCCCCTTTTTTTTCAAGTATATACTTTTCATCTATTGTTTTGGAGTTTTCATCCGTTGTGGTATTTTTTTATATGATCCTTGAAAAAAAAGGTTTTGCCGAAATACTGGAAATATTCTTCACTGACGTGTATACATTCACCTTACTTTCTGCTACTAGCCTCTGTCCATGCTTTCCTCGTTCTTTCTATCTTTTTCTTGTAAAACTGGATCATACACTTCTGTCTGTCTTTATTGCTACAACCAGTTTTACCGCAGTCGCCATTTTTCTTCTCTCTCACTGTTCAGGGACAAGACCCTCTCTCTAGACATCTTCTGTTCTCTCAGTAACCGAATCTATTGCCACCAGTGTTGTGCTCGTAACTAGGACAAGCTGCCCGTCTCCCGCCTGTTCTGATCGATGCCGCATATTCATGATGGCACATACAACTATTCCTATTATAAGAATAGCTACTGCAACATTAACCAGTATGATAAAAAATGTTCTGCTGTCTTTTTCTTCATCTTCTTCGGTGTCGCTGTAATCCTCGGTTTTGTTGGGAACTTCCACACTGTTAGTATCCTCTGTTGTGTTGGGAATCTCCGTTCTGTTGAGTTGAGATGATGTGTCGAGAATTTGTGTACTTTCTAGTTGATATGTTGTTTTGGGAGTTTCTATACTGTTGAGTAGATCTGTTGTGTTGGGAGTCTCTGTATTAATTGGATGTTCTGAAATGTTGGAAGTCTCAGCACTGCGTGTATGCTCTGTTGTGTTAGGAGTCTCTGTTGTGTTGAGAGTCTCTGTTGTGTTGGGAGTCTCTGTTGTGTTAGGAGTCTCTGTTGTGTTAGGAGTCTCTGTAATGTTTGCATGTTCTACTGTATCGAGAATTGTTGCCGTCGAGTCAGCATTCGACACTGAATATGTAGTAATCGATGCCTCAATAGCCATTAGCATTTTTACTGGTGTTGTTTTCCATGCGGAGAGCCAGGACTGGGCGAGACTGTACCCAGGATCTTCTCTGATTTTCCCCATGCACGAGCAAGAATCGGCAGACTGCTGGTTCATGGGCAGAAGTTGTGTTTGTAATAACGGATTCGATACAAAAGATGTATTCCATGCACCGCTGACGAGAGATGGATCGGAAACAGATGGAATCGAATCCGTCCGTTCTGCCACATCTTGGCACGAACAACAATCTAGGATACCATCTACATGGTAAAAAATGGTTGCGCTGGTAGCCAGCCTGACACACTGATACTGACATGTGCTGTCCTCGCAGGCCGGCATTAAGGTATACATAGGCAAGGAATGGCGGTCGTCTGATTTCTCGCAGACTAGTTTTCCACTCGTACTTTCATCGCAGAAAGAAAGAAGTCCTAAGTTTGTTTCGTTACTGGAGGCGGCCGTATCTGTTCCCTTTGCTACGCCATTATCATAATGAACAATGCACGAACTGTAGGCCTTGGATCCCAGGCATCCGTAAAATCTGACATGGAAAAAAAATTATATCTAAATTATTTTATGACAATCATAAACACTAGGAATACATACACACACACACATTCTATAAAAATAGTAAAGGCTGCAGACAGAAAGAATTATATCTATTTGTTAAGATATTGAAACCTGCACACAGAAAGAATTATATCTATTTGTTAAGATATTGATACCTGCACACAGAAAGAATTATATCTATTTGTTAAGATATTGATACCTGCACACAGAAAGAATTATATCTATTTGTTAAGATATTGATACCTGCACACAGAAAGAATTATATCTATTTGTTAAGATATTGATACCTGCACACAGAAAGAATTATATCTATTTGTTAAGATATTGATACCTGCACACAGAAAGAATTATATCTATTTGTTAAGATACTGATACCTGCACACAGAAAGAATTATATCTATTTGTTAAGATATGAAACCTGCACACAGAAGAATTATATCTATTTGTTAAGATATTGATACCTGCACACAGAAAGAATTATATCTATTTGTTAAGATATTGATACCTGCACACAGAAAGAATTATATCTATTTGTTAAGATATTGATACCTGCACACAGAAAGAATTATATCTATTTGTTAAGATATTGATACCTGCACACAGAAAGAATTATATCTAGAATTGTTAAGTTGTATACGATTACTTTATCCAGGTTGAAGCAGAAGAAGAAGATGTGTATCGTGCGTACATAAAATAAGACAAGTAGAGAATGTAGGTAGACATAAAATAAGACAAGTAGAGAATGTAGGTAGACACAAAATAAGACAAGTAGAGAATGTAGGTAGACATAAAATAAGACAAGTAGAGAATGTAGGTAGACATAAAATAAGACAAGTAGAGAATGTAGGTAGACATAAAATAAGACAAGTAGAGAATGTAGGTAGACATAAAATAAGACAAATAGAGAATGTAGGTAGACATAAAATAAGACAGATAGAGAATGTAGGTAGACATAAAATAAGACAAGTAGAGAATGTAGGTAGACATAAAATAAGACAAATAGAGAATGTAGGTATACACAAAATAAGACAGGTAGATAATGTAGGTATACACAAAATAAGACAGGTAGATAATGTAGGTAGACACAAAATAAGACAGGTAGATAATGTAGGTAGACACAAAATAAGACAGGTAAAGAATGTTTTGGGAACCTTCAATTGTTTATTTTTAAATACACACGGCATGCATAAATTCACATTCTTTATACCTTTATTTGTCGTTTCATTTCATTTACATGTTACATTTTCGATATTACATGTATTCTGTTGGCATAATTAAATTTATTATGATAATTTATGCAGGAATCCGTAAATTGAATAATCTTCCATATAAATAGTAATAGAATGTTTTGTGTATGGATCTCTTGTAAGATTAAGGATCAATCCTTGAACCAGATTACAAAAAGGCATGTTACATTTATGGATGGATGGATGGATGGATGGATGGATGGATGGATGGATGGATGGATGGATGGATGGATGGACGGATGGACGGATGGATGGATGGATGGATGGATGGACGGATGGATGGATGGATGGATGGATGGCCTAACTTACTCAAGAAATGCTGCCCTAGTGAAGGATACTTGACTTGTGCCCACTGACCAAGAGCTGGAACCTTCCTCCAGGGACCTCTGGGTGACCTGTATAACCAGAACTATGTCATCTTCTGCCCCAGATACTGCCCTACGGAGCAACACAGCACACAACAGCGTGGCGCAGAAATGATGAGTGGAAAACATCGCCAAAGCTGCAAGAAAAAAATGTGACGAGAATTGTGTGTACTATGGCAAGTGACGAGAATTGTGTGTACTATGGCAAGTGACGAGAATTGTGTGTACTATGGCAAGTGACGAGAACTGTGTGTACTATGGCAAGTGACGAGAACTGTGTGTACTACGGCAAGTGACGAGAATTGTGTGTACTATGGCAAGTGACGAGAATTGTGTGTACTATGGCAAGTGACGAGAACTGTGTGTACTATGGCAAGTGACGAGAATTGTGTGTACTATGGCAAGTGATGAGAATTGTGATAAAGGGACAATTGCAAACAGTACCAGATAGCAAACAACATGGGGTCATGCACTAGATGGTCCCAGTTTGCTCCCATCAGATAACTGTGCCCTAAATAACAGCCGCCAGATGGCGCAGGTGATAACAGAGTGAAAAGACAATGTGGGGAGGGCTGGACGAGGGAAGGTTCAGAATGAACATAGAACGCCGTGAAGGCAAGACTACTTAGAATGCCAGTCAAGGAAGCTGTCACAGCCTTCCATGAACTGTAGAGGGACAAGAAAGGCATTTGTGCCCGTCTTTCTTACAAGTAGGATACTACCCCCCCCCCCTTTTTTTTTCAAGTATATACTTTTCATCTATTTGTTTTGGAGTTTTCATCCGTTGTGGTATTTTTTTATATGATCCTTGAAAAAAAAGGTTTTGCCGAAATACTGGAAATATTCTTCACTGACGTGTATATACATTCACCTTACTTTCTGCTACTAGCCTCTGTCCATGCTTTCCTCGTTCTTTCTATCTTTTTCTTGTAAAACTGGATCATACACTTCTGTCTGTCTTTATTGCTACAACCAGTTTTACCGCAGTCGCCATTTTTCTTCTCTCTCACTGTTCAGGGACAAGACCCTCTCTCTAGACATCTTCTGTTCTCTCAGTAACCGAATCTATTGCCACCAGTGTTGTGCTCGTAACTAGGACAAGCTGCCCGTCTCCCGCCTGTTCTGATCGATGCCGCATATTCATGATGGCACATACAACTATTCCTATTATAAGAAGAGCTACTGCAACATTAACCAGTATGATAAAAATGTTCTGCTGTCTTTTTCTTCATCTTCTTCAGTGTCGCTGTAATCCTCGGTTTTGTTGGGAACTTCCACACTGTTAGTATCCTCTGTTGTGTTGGGAATCTCCGTTCTGTTGAGTTGAGATGATGTGTCGAGAATTTGTGTACTTTCTAGTTGATATGTTGTTTTGGGAGTTTCTATACTGTTGAGTAGATCTGTTGTGTTGGGAGTCTCTGTATTAATTGGATGGTCTGAAATGTTGGAAGTCTCAGCACTGCGTGTATGCTCTGTTGTGTTAGGAGTCTCTGTTGTGTTGGGAGTCTCTGTTGTGTTGGGAGTCTCTGTTGTGTTAGGAGTCTCTGTAATGTTTGCATGTTCTACTGTATCGAGAATTGTTGCCGTCGAGTCAGCATTCGACACTGAATATGTAGTAATCGATGCCTCAATAGCCATTAGCATTTTTACTGGTGTTGTTTTCCATGCGGAGAGCCAGGACTGGGCGAGGCTGTACCCAGGATCTTCTCTGATTTTCCCCATGCACGAGCAAGAATCGGCAGACTGCTGGTTCATGGGCAGAAGTTGTGTTTGTAATGACGGATTCGATACAAAAGATGTATTCCATGCACCGCTGACGAGAGATGGATCTGAAACAGATGGAATCGAATCCGTCCGTTCTGCCACATCTTGGCACGAACAACAATCTAGGATACCACCAACATGGTAAAAAATGGTTGCGCTGGTAGCCAACCTGACACACTGATACTGACATGTGCTGTCCTCGCAGGCCGGCATTAAGGTATACACAGGCAAGGAATGGCGGTCGTCTGATTTCTCGCAGACTAGTTATGAAGGAAACATAAACGAGTTATAAAGGAGACATAAACAAGGTATGAAGGAGACATAAACAAGTTATGAAGGAAACAAAAACAAGGTATGAAGGAGACAAAAACAAGGTATGAAAGAGACAAAAACAAGGTATGAAAGAGACATAAACAAGGTATGAAAGAGACATAAACAAGGTATGAAAGAGACATAAACAAGGTATGAAAGAGACATAACAAGGTATGAAAGAGACATAAACAAGGTATGAAAGAGACATAAACAAGGTATGAAAGAGACATAAACAAGGTATAAAAGAGACATAAACAAGGTATGAAAGAGACATAAACAAGGTATGAAGAGACATAAACAAGGTATGAAAGAGACATAAACAAGGTATGAAAGACATAAACAAGGTATGAAAGAGACATAAACAAGGTATGAAAGAGACATAAACAAGGTATGAAAGAGACAAAAACAAGGTATGAATGAGCAAGTGAACAAACAAAGATGGTCCCTGTAGAACTTAACAAATAAACTTAACATAAAAACTTAACAAGTAAACTTAACATAAAAACTTCACAAGTAAACTTAACATAAAAACTTAACAAGTAAACTTAACATAAAAACTTCACAAGTAAACTTAACATAAAAACTTCACAAGTAAACTTAACATGCAAGCTTAACAAATAAACTTAACATAAAAGTTTAACAAGTAAATTTAACATAAAAGCTTAACATATAAACTTAACATGCAAGCTTAACAAATAAGCTTAACATAAAAGTTTAACAAGTAAATTTAACATAAAAGCTTAACATGCAAGATTAACAAATAATCTTAACATAAAAGCTTAACAAGTATTTGTCGAGTTCTAGTATCGCAATGAAACAAAAATAGCAGAACAAACAGTAGAACAAAAAGTAACAATGGCAATAGAGGCAACATTTAAAAACTTTACAAATAGAAGCAGAGCTGACAAAAACGGCAACAAAAGAAGCATGAAAGAAATACGACGTAGAAGTAAAAGAGTCAGTGTTTATAGTAACATAAGTAACAAAAGAAATAGTGATGTTAATAATAGGAACTGTGACATTATTAACAGAAATGGTGTTGGTAACAGAAACAGTGATGTTGTAACAGAAAAAGTAGTGTTAGTAACATAAGCAGTGATTTTAGTTACAGAAACAATGGTGTTGGTAACAGAAACGGCGCTGTAAGTAATAGAAACAGTGACGTTAGTAACAGAAACAGTGGTAGTAATAGAAACAGTGACGTTAGTAACAGAAACAGTGGTATTAGTAATAGAAACAGTGGTATCTGTAACAGAAACAATGATTTCAGTAACATAAACAGTGGTGTAGTAATAGAAACATGAAGTTAGTAAGAGAAACAGTGGTGTTAGTAATAGAAACATGACCTTAGTAATAGAAACAGTGGTGTTAGTAATAGAAACATGACGTTAGTAAGAGAAACAGTGGTGTTAGTAATAGAAACAATGGTCCCAGTAACAGAAACAGTGGTGTAGTAATAGAAACAGTGACGTTAGTAAGAGAAGTAGTGACGTTAGCAAGAGAAACGGTGATGTTAGTAATAGAAAACATTATATCAACAATATAAGCAGCAGGGTTTAGTAACAGAGGCAACAGTAGTAGCAACAGAAACATCAGTAGTAATATTGTAAGTAGTAGCAATAGTAGAAACGTCAGCCTTAGACAGCAGCATTGCTAATAGAAACAGCGGCAGTAACAAAAACAAAAAAACAGCAGTAAGAGATGGCATCAGTAGTAACATGAACAGCAGAAGTACTAAACTAAGTAGTAAAAGCTGTAGCAGTAGTAACTTTCAGAGCTGACAGAGAAACCAAGGTTGCTAGTATAAACAACACAAGTAGTTGTAGGAAGAGCTGAGGAATGTATGGAAAGACAGATGAAAGTAATGTAAATAGCGGTAGTTGTATCAATAATACAATCATCATCGACGTCATCATTATGGTTATCGTTATCGATTGTCGTATCTGTACGGGAGAATAATTATGCCTCTTCACAAATTATTCATTACGGCTTTCTGTCAGCACCGGCCATAATTTTTCTTTCTTGTACTGCGTCAGACCACATGTGTCTGTCTATCTATCTATCTATCTATCTATCTATCTATCTATCTATCTATCTATCTATCTATCTGTCTGTCTGTCTATCTGTCTATCTATCTATCTGTCTGTCTATATGTCTGTCTATATGTCTGTCTGTCTGTCTGTCTGTCTATCTATCCAAATACTGAATGACTGTGACTGAGTGAAAGCTGTATGATGAAGGCCAGAATGTCAGACGGGCATGTGTGCCCAGCTCTTAACCCTTTGAAAATAAAGTATGTTCGTTCGTTCGCTCTCTCTCTCTCTCTCTCTCTCTCTCTGCCTTCCTTGTGTCGTCTCTCATTTCCCGTTTATCTTTCCTGTTGATGTGAAATGTTTCTTGCCTTACTACCCGTCCTCACAGATTCAAGTGGCAAGTGTACAAAGCCAAGGTTTTTCTCTTACGTTGTACATCTTTCCTTCTGTCGTCGCAGAGTCTGTTGTTTATCCTGCACCTCTCCATGTTACTTGTACTAATGTCTGATGAAAGTCCAAGTCAAAATATTGTGTGGTTGTCTGAATACCATATATGCTGATATACAATGGCATCGTTTCAGAGTTTTTGTGCCTGACGGTAATCTAGCACACATACATACATACATACATACATACATACATACATACATACATACATACATACATACATACTACATACATACATACAAGAAAATCAGGCAGTCTTCATACTTGAAGACTTCTACAACATGGGACACACATCAACATATGGCATATTTAGAAAGTCCACAGAGAACACAGGATGTATGCTCCGATGTCCCACTAACCATCTTGGCTTTGCTTGACAAAGATCATCATACCTAGTCAATAACAAGAATATTACGTAAATTAATGTAAATCAACAACTACAATAATAAGTAAGCTAAAATAAATGTAATACTCTCTTACCTCCAAAGACCATTTTCTTATCGAAGTGATACTACACTTAATGTGACAGATTTTCTTATCGAAGTGATACTACACTTAATGTGACAGATATCTCTACATCCACACAGATCCTTCAAGCTTACATAAAACACGGCATTTAAAACCTAATGGACTCGATCAGCAGGTAGTTGAAACCTTCCTTTCATACGGTCCACCATTTCCAAGACCTGGGACCTCGTATGTGTATGCTCATACCGGCATAGAAGTCTGCTATCTTTTAATGAATGTTCTCTTTTCATCCGTTCCACACGGTCTGATCTCGACTGAAAAGATGTTCCTTTGCAGATGTTCCGGATGAATGAACGTCTTTTGTATATTATTTCAGTCGTGTTATAAGGTTACAAGTGTAGATTACCTTCTTGTCCTCTCTGGTCAACATGCGACTATCTTAGATCCAACATTTCTTAGACAAAAGTTTTAATAATTCTACGCCTAAATTTTCTTCACAAAATAAACTCTGGGGTCTTTAATTCTACGCCAGTTATTTCTTCACAAAATACTTCCTTGGACTCTAATTCTAGGCCAATATTTTCTTCTGTAGTAACTATTTTTATTCTCCTTTTAACTGTTTGTGTTTGAGATTGCCATAAAAAACTAGGAAGAAATATTTTGTTGTGTTGTGTTATTTATAAATGCTGCTATATTCGCACTCACAACAAATCTGTGCCTGGAGTTTATGTCTGAGATCATACACTATAGAATTCTTGAAGTAGTACAAACTTGTGCGTCTATTACTCATAAGATGTCCTAAACGGGCTGTTTAGGCGATATTGTTATATCTAGTAAGATATGTCCTCTAGGCGTTAGTGTTATAGACAGTAATATATGTCCTCTAGGTGTTAGTGTTATAAGTAGTAATATATGTCCTGTATGTGTTAGTGTTATCGATTGTCGTATCTGTACGGGAGAATAATTATGCCTCTTCACAAATTATTCATTACGGCTTTCTGTCAGCACCGGCCATAATTTTTCTTTCTTGTACTGCGTCAGACCACATGTGTCTGTCTATCTATCTATCTATCTATCTATCTATCTATCTATCTATCTATCTATCTATCTATCTGTCTGTCTGTCTATCTATCTATCTATCTATCTATCTATCTATCTATCTATCTATCTGTCTGTCTGTCTGTCTGTCTGTCTATCTATCCAAATACTGAATGACTGTGACTGAGTGAAAGCTGTATGATGAAGGCCAGAATGTCAGACGGGCATGTGTGCCCAGCTCTTAACCCTTTGAAAATAAAGTATGTTCGTTCGTTCGCTCTCTCTCTCTCTCTCTCTCTCTCTCTGCCTTCCTTGTGTCGTCTCTCATTTCCCGTTTATCTTTCCTGTTGATGTGAAATGTTTCTTGCCTTACTACCCGTCCTCACAGATTCAAGTGGCAAGTGTACAAAGCCAAGGTTTTTCTCTTACGTTGTACATCTTTCCTTCTGTCGTCGCAGAGTCTGTTGTTTATCCTGCACCTCTCCATGTTACTTGTACTAATGTCTGATGAAAGTCCAAGTCAAAATATTGTGTGGTTGTCTGAATACCATATATGCTGATATACAATGGCATCGTTTCAGAGTTTTTGTGCCTGACGGTAATCTAGCACACATACATACATACATACATACATACATACATACATACATACATACATACATACATACATACATACATACATACATACAAGAAAATCAGGCAGTCTTCATACTTGAAGACTTCTACAACATGGGACACACATCAACATATGGCATATTTAGAAAGTCCACAGAGAACACAGGATGTATGCTCCGATGTCCCACTAACCATCTTGGCTTTGCTTGACAAAGATCATCATACCTAGTCAATAACAAGAATATTACGTAAATTAATGTAAATCAACAACTACAATAATAAGTAAGCTAAAATAAATGTAATACTCTCTTACCTCCAAAGACCATTTTCTTATCGAAGTGATACTACACTTAATGTGACAGATTTTCTTATCGAAGTGATACTACACTTAATGTGACAGATATCTCTACATCCACACAGATCCTTCAAGCTTACATAAAACACGGCATTTAAAACCTAATGGACTCGATCAGCAGGTAGTTGAAACCTTCCTTTCATACGGTCCACCATTTCCAAGACCTGGGACCTCGTATGTGTATGCTCATACCGGCATAGAAGTCTGCTATCTTTTTAATGAATGTTCTCTTTTCATCCGTTCCACACGGTCTGATCTCGACTGAAAAGATGTTCCTTTGCAGATGTTCCGGATGAATGAACGTCTTTTGTATATTATTTCAGTCGTGTTATAAGGTTACAAGTGTAGATTACCTTCTTGTCCTCTCTGGTCAACATGCGACTATCTTAGATCCAACATTTCTTAGACAAAAGTTTTAATAATTCTACGCCTAAATTTTCTTCACAAAATAAACTCTGGGGTCTTTAATTCTACGCCAGTTATTTCTTCACAAAATACTTCCTTGGACTCTAATTCTAGGCCAATATTTTCTTCTGTAGTAACTATTTTTATTCTCCTTTTAACTGTTTGTGTTTGAGATTGCCATAAAAAACTAGGAAGAAATATGTTTTGTTGTGTTGTGTTATTTATAAATGCTGCTATATTCGCACTCACAACAAATCTGTGCCTGGAGTTTATGTCTGAGATCATACACTATAGAATTCTTGAAGTAGTACAAACTTGTGCGTCTATTACTCATAAGATGTCCTAAACGTGGCTGTTTAGGCGATATTGTTATATCTAGTAAGATATGTCCTCTAGGCGTTAGTGTTATAGACAGTAATATATGTCCTCTAGGTGTTAGTGTTATAAGTAGTAATATATGTCCTGTATGTGTTAGTGTTATACCTAGTAATATATGTCCCTCTAGGTGTTAGTGTTATACCTAGTAATATATGTCCCCTGGAGTTAGTGTTATACCTAGTAATATATGTCTTATAGGTGTCAGTGTTATACCTAGTAATACATGTCCTCTGGGCGTTAGTGTTATACCTAGTAATATATGTCCCTTTAGGTGTTAGTGTTATACCTAGTAATATATGTCCCTTTAGGTGTTAGTGTTATACCTAGTAATATATGTTCCTTTAGGTGTTAGTGTTATACCTAGTAATATATGTTCCTTTAGGTGTTAGTGTTATACCTAGTAATATATGTACCCTATGTTTTAGTGTTACACCTAGTAATATATGTCCTCTATGTGTTAGTCTTACACCTAGTAATATATGTCCTCTGGGCGTTAGTGTTATACCTAGTAATATATGTCCCTTTAGGTGTTAGTGTTATACTAGTAATATATGTCCCTTTAGGTGTTAGTGTTATACCTAGTAATATATGTTCCTTTAGGTGTTAGTGTTATACCTAGTAATATATGTTCCTTTAGGTGTTAGTGTTATACCTAGTAATATATGTACCCTATGTTTTAGTGTTACACCTAGTAATATATGTCCTCTATGTGTTAGTCTTACACCTAGTAATATATGTCCTCTATGTGTTAGTCTTATACCTAGTAATATATGTACCCTATGTGTTAGTGTTACACCTAGTAATATATGTCCTCTATGTGTTAGTGTTACACCTAGTAATATATGTACCCTATGTGTTAGTGTTATACCTAGTAATATATGTCCTCTATGTGTTAGTCTTATACCTAGTAATATATGTACCCTATGTGTTAGTGTTATACCTAGTAATATATGTCCCCTATGTGTTAGTGTTATACCTAGTAATATATGTCCTCTATGTGTTAGTCTTACACCTAGTAATATATGTACCCTATGTGTTAGTCTTATACCTAGTAATATATGTAACCTATGTGTTAGTGTTACACCTAGTAATATATGTCCTCTATGTGTTAGTGTTACACCTAGTAATATATGTACCCTATGTGTTAGTGTTATACCTAGTAATATATGTCCTCTATGTGTTAGTCTTATACCTAGTAATATATGTACCCTATGTGTTAGTGTTATACCTAGTAATATATGTCCCCTATGTGTTAGTGTTATACCTAGTAATATATGTCCTCTATGTGTTAGTCTTACACCTAGTAATATATGTACCCTATCTGTTAGTCTTATACCTAGTAATATATGTACCCTATGTGTTAGTGTTACACCTAGTAATATATGTCCTCTATGTGTTAGTCTTATACCTAGTAATATATGTACCCTATGTGTTAGTGTTATATCTAGTAATATATGTCCCCTATGTGTTAGTCTTATACCTAGTAATATATGTCCTCTATGTGTTAGTCTTACACCTAGTAATATATGTCCTCTATGTGTTAGTCTTATACCTAGTAATATATGTACCCTATGTGTTAGTGTTATACCTAGTAATATATGTCCCCTATGTGTTAGTCTTATACCTAGTAATATATGTCCTCTATGTGTTAGTGTTATACCTAGTAATATATGTCCTCTATGTGTTAGTCTTATACCTAGTAATATATGTCCCCTATGTGTTAGTCTTATACCTAGTAATATATGTCCTCAATGTGTTAGTGTTATACCTAGTAATATGTACCCTATGTGTTAGTGTTATAGACAGTAATATATGTCCTCTAGGTGTTAGTGTTATAAGTAGTAATATATGTCCTGTATGTGTTAGTGTTATACCTAGTAATATATGTCCCTCTAGGTGTTAGTGTTATACCTAGTAATATATGTCCCCTGGAGTTAGTGTTATACCTAGTAATATAGTCCTCTATGTGTTAGTGTTATACCTAGTAATACATGTCCTCTGGGCGTTAGTGTTATACCTAGTAATATATGTCCCTTTAGGTGTTAGTGTTATACCTAGTAATATATGTCCCTTTAGGTGTTAGTGTTATACCTAGTAATATATGTTCCTTTAGGTGTTAGTGTTATACCTAGTAATATATGTTCCTTTAGGTGTTAGTGTTATACCTAGTAATATATGTACCCTATGTTTTAGTGTTACACCTAGTAATATATGTCCTCTATGTGTTAGTCTTACACCTAGTAATATATGTCCTCTATGTGTTAGTCTTATACCTAGTAATATATGTCCTCTATGTGTTAGTCTTACACCTAGTAATATATGTCCTCTATGTGTTAGTCTTATACCTAGTAATATATGTCCCCTATGTGTTAGTCTTATACCTAGTAATATATGTACCCTATGTGTTAGTCTTATACCTAGTAATATATGTACCCTATGTGTTAGTGTTACACCTAGTAATATATGTCCTCTATGTGTTAGTCTAATATATGTCCTCTATGTGTTAGTCTTATACCTAGTAATATATGTACCCTATGTGTAGTGTTATACCTAGTATATATGTCCCCTATGTGTTAGTCTTATACCTAGTAATATATGTCCTCAATGTGTTAGTGTTATACCTAGTAATATATGTCCTCTATGTGTTAGTGTTATAGACAGTAATATATGTCCTCTAGGTGTTAGTGTTATAAGTAGTAATATATGTCCTGTATGTGTTAGTGTTATACCTAGTAATATATGTCCCTCTGGGTGTTAGTGTTATACCTAGTAATATATGTCCCCTGGAGTTAGTGTTATACCTAGTAATATATGTCTTATAGGTGTCAGTGTTATACCTAGTAATACATGTCCTCTGGGCGTTAGTGTTATACCTAGTAATATATGTCCCTTTAGGTGTTAGTGTTATACCTAGTAATATATGTCCCTTTAGGTGTTACTGTTATACCTAGTAATATGTTCCTTTAGGTGTTAGTGTTATACCTAGTAATATATGTTCCTTTAGGTGTTAGTGTTATACCTAGTAATATATGTACCCTATGTTTTAGTGTTACACCTAGTAATATATGTCCTCTATGTGTTAGTCTTACACCTAGTAATATATGTCCTCTATGTGTTAGTCTTATACCTAGTAATATATGTCCCCTATGTGTTAGTCTTACACCTAGTAATATATGTCCTCTATGTGTTAGTCTTATACCTAGTAATATATGTCCTCAATGTGTTAGTGTTATACCTAGTAATATATGTCCTCTATGTGTTAGTGTTATAGACAGTAATATATGTCCTCTAGGTGTTAGTGTTATAAGTAGTAATATATGTCCTGTATGTGTTAGTGTTATACCTAGTAATATATGTCCTCTATGTGTTAGTGTTATACCTAGTAATATATGTCCCCTATGTGTTAGTCTTATACCTAGTAATATATGTCCTCTATGTGTTAGTGTTATACCTAGTAATATATGTCCTCTATGTGTTAGTCTTATACCTAGTAATATATGTCCCCTATGTGTTAGTCTTATACCTAGTAATATATGTCCCCTATGTGTTAGTGTTACACCTAGTAATATATGTCCTCTATGTGTTAGTCTTACACCTAGTAATATATGTCCTCTATGTGTTAGTCTTATACCTAGTAATATATGTCCTCTATGTGTTAGTCTTACACCTAGTAATATATGTCCTCTATGTGTTAGTCTTATACCTAGTAATATATGTACCCTATGTGTTAGTGTTATACCTAGTAATATATGTCCCCTATGTGTTAGTCTTATACCTAGTAATATATGTCCTCAATGTGTTAGTGTTATACCTAGTAATATATGTCCTCTATGTGTTAGTGTTATAGACAGTAATATATGTCCTCTAGGTGTTAGTGTTATAAGTAGTAATATATGTCCTGTATGTGTTAGTGTTATACCTAGTAATATATGTCCCTCTGGGTGTTAGTGTTATACCTAGTAATATATGTCCCCTGGAGTTAGTGTTATACCTAGTAATATATGTCTTATAGGTGTCAGTGTTATACCTAGTAATACATGTCCTCTGGGCGTTAGTGTTATACCTAGTAATATATGTCCCTTTAGGTGTTAGTGTTATACCTAGTAATATATGTCCCTTTAGGTGTTACTGTTATACCTAGTAATATATGTTCCTTTAGGTGTTAGTGTTATACCTAGTAATATATGTTCCTTTAGGTGTTAGTGTTATACCTAGTATATATGTCCTCTAGGTGTTAGTGTTATACCTAGTAATATATGTACCCTATGTTTTAGTGTTACACCTAGTAATATATGTCCTCTATGTGTTAGTCTTACACCTAGTAATATATGTCCTCTATGTGTTAGTCTTATACCTAGTAATATATGTCCTCTATGTGTTAGTCTTACACCTAGTAATATATGTCCTCTATGTGTTAGTCTTATACCTAGTAATATATGTACCCTATGTGTTAGTCTTATACCTAGTAATATATGTACCCTATGTGTTAGTCTTATACCTAGTAATATATGTACCCTATGTGTTAGTGTTACACCTAGTAATATATGTCCTCTATGTGTTAGTCTTATACCTAGTAATATGTGTACCCTATGTGTTAGTGTTACACCTAGTAATATATGTACCCTATGTGTTAGTCTTATACCTAGTAATATATGTACCCTATGTGTTAGTGTTATACCTAGTAATATATGTCCCCTATGTGTTAGTCTTATACCTAGTAATATATGTCCCCTATGTGTTAGTGTTACACCTAGTAATATATGTCCTCTATGTGTTAGTCTTACACCTAGTAATATATGTACCCTATGTGCCTGACGGTAATCTAGCACACATACATACATACATACATACATACATACATACATACATACATACATACATACATACATACATACATACATACATACATACATACATACATACATACATACATACATACATACATACATACATACATACATACATACATACATACATACATACATACATACATACATACATACATACATACATACATACATACATACATACATACATACATACATACATACATACATACATACATACATACATACATACATACATACATACATACATACATACATACATACATACATACATACATACATACATACATACATACATACATACATACATACATACATACATACATACATACATACATACATACATACATACATACATACATACATACATACATACATACATACATACATACATACATACATACATACATACATACATACATACATACATACATACATACATACATACATACATACATACATACATACATACATACATACATACATACATACATACATACATACATACATACATACATACATACATACATACATACATACATACATACATACATACATACATACATACATACATACATACATACATACATACATACATACATACATACATACATACATACATACATACATACATACATACATACATACATACATACATACATACATACATACATACATACATACATACATACATACATACATACATACATACATACATACATACATACATACATACATACATACATACATACATACATACATACATACATACATACATACATACATACATACATACATACATACATACATACATACATACATACATACATACATACATACATACATACATACATACATACATACATACATACATACATACATACATACATACATACATACATACATACATACATACATACATACATACATACATACATACATACATACATACATACATACATACATACATACATACATACATACATACATACATACATACATACATACATACATACATACATACATACATACATACATACATACATACATACATACATACATACATACATACATACATACATACATACATACATACATACATACATACATACATACATACATACATACATACATACATACATACATACATACATACATACATACATACATACATACATACATACATACATACATACATACATACATACATACATACATACATACATACATACATACATACATACATACATACATACATACATACATACATACATACATACATACATACATACATACATACATACATACATACATACATACATACATACATACATACATACATACATACATACATACATACATACATACATACATACATACATACATACATACATACATACATACATACATACATACATACATACATACATACATACATACATACATACATACATACATACATACATACATACATACATACATACATACATACATACATACATACATACATACATACATACATACATACATACATACATACATACATACATACATACATACATACATACATACATACATACATACATACATACATACATACATACATACATACATACATACATACATACATACATACATACATACATACATACATACATACATACATACATACATACATACATACATACATACATACATACATACATACATACATACATACATACATACATACATACATACATACATACATACATACATACATACATACATACATACATACATACATACATACATACATACATACATACATACATACATACATACATACATACATACATACATACATACATACATACATACATACATAGGTAGTTGAAACCTTCCTTTCATACGGTCCACCATTTCCAAGACCTGGGACCTCGTATGTGTATGCTCATACCGGCATAGAAGTCTGCTATCTTTTAATGAATGTTCTCTTTTCATCCGTTCCACGGTCTGATCTCGACTGAAAAGATGTTCCTTTGCAGATGTTCCGGATGAATGAACGTCTTTTGTATATTATTTCAGTCGTGTTATAAGGTTACAAGTGTAGATTACCTTCTGTCCTCTCTGGTCAACATGCGACTATCTTAGATCCAACATTTCTTAGACAAAAGTTTTAATAATTCTACGCCTAAATTTTCTTCACAAAATAAACTCTGGGGTCTTTAATTCTACGCCAGTTTTTCTTCACAAAATACTTCCTTGGACTCTAATTCTAGGCCAATATTTTCTTCTGTAGTAACTATTTTTATTCTCCTTTTAACTGTTTGTGTTTGAGATTGCCATAAAAAACTAGGAAGAAATATGTTTTGTTGTGTTGTGTTATTTATAAATGCTGCTATATTCGCACTCACAACAAATCTGTGCCTGGAGTTTATGTCTGAGATCATACACTATAGAATTCTTGAAGTAGTACAAACTTGTGCGTCTATTACTCATAAGATGTCCTAAACGTGGCTGTTTAGGCGATATTGTTATATCTAGTAATATATGTCCTCTAGGTGTTAGTGTTATAGACAGTAATATATGTCCTCTAGGTGTTAGTGTTATAAGTAGTAATATATGTCCTGTATGTGTTAGTGTTATACCTAGTAATATGTCCCTCTAGGTGTTAGTGTTATACCTAGTATATATGTCCCCTGGAGTTAGTGTTATACCTAGTAATATATGTCTTATAGGTGTCAGTGTTATACCTAGTAATACATGTCCTCTGGGCGTTAGTGTTATACCTAGTAATATATGTCCCTTTAGGTGTTAGTGTTATACCTAGTAATATATGTCCCTTTAGGTGTTAGTGTTATACCTAGTAATATATGTTCCTTTAGGTGTTAGTGTTATACCTAGTAATATATGTTCCTTTAGGTGTTAGTGTTATACCTAGTAATATATGTACCCTATGTTTTAGTGTTACACCTAGTAATATATGTCCTCTATGTGTTAGTCTTACACCTAGTAATATATGTCCTCAATGTGTTAGTGTTATACCTAGTAATATATGTCCTCTATGTGTTAGTGTTATAGACAGTAATATATGTCCTCTAGGTGTTAGTGTTATAAGTAGTAATATATGTCCTGTATGTGTTAGTGTTATACCTAGTAATATATGTCCCTCTAGGTGTTAGTGTTATACCTAGTAATATATGTCCCCTGGAGTTAGTGTTATACCTAGTAATATATGTCTTATAGGTGTCAGTGTTATACCTAGTAATACATGTCCTCTGGGCGTTAGTGTTATACCTAGTAATATATGTCCCTTTAGGTGTTAGTGTTATACCTAGTAATATATGTCCCTTTAGGTGTTAGTGTTATACCTAGTAATATATGTTCCTTTAGGTGTTAGTGTTATACCTAGTAATATATGTTCCTTTAGGTGTTAGTGTTATACCTAGTAATATATGTACCCTATGTTTTAGTGTTACACCTAGTAATATATGTCCTCTATGTGTTAGTCTTACACCTAGTAATATATGTCCTCTATGTGTTAGTCTTATACCTAGTAATATATGTCCTCTATGTGTTAGTCTTACACCTAGTAATATATGTCCTCTATGTGTTAGTCTTATACCTAGTAATATATGTCCTCAATGTGTTAGTGTTATACCTAGTAATATATGTCCTCTATGTGTTAGTGTTATAGACAGTAATATATGTCCTCTAGGTGTTAGTGTTATAAGTAGTAATATATGTCCTGTATGTGTTAGTGTTATACCTAGTAATATGTCCTCTAGGTGTTAGTGTTATACCTAGTAATATATGTCCCCTGGAGTTAGTGTTATACCTAGTAATATATGTCTTATAGGTGTCAGTGTTATACCTAGTAATACATGTCCTCTGGGCGTTAGTGATATACCTAGTAATATATGTCCTCTATGTGTTAGTGTTATACCTAGTAATATATGTCCTCTATGTGTTAGTCTTACACCTAGTAATATATGTCCTCTATGTGTTAGTGTTACACCTAGTAATATATGTCCTCTATGTGTTAGTGTTACACCTAGTAATATATGTCCCCTATGTGTTAGTGTTACACCTAGTAATATATGTCCTCTATGTGTTAGTCTTACACCTAGTAATATATGTACCCTATGTGTTAGTCTTATACCTAGTAATATATGTCCCCTATGTGTTAGTCTTATACCTAGTATATATGTCCTCTATGTGTTAGTGTTACACCTAGTAATATATGTCCTCTATGTGTTAGTCTTACACCTAGTAATATATGTACCCTATGTGTTAGTGTTATACCCAGTAATATATGTACCCTATGTGTTAGTGTTATACCCAGTAATATATGTCCCCTATGTGTTAGTTATACCTAGTAATATATGTCCTCAATGTGTTAGTGTTATACCTAGTATATATGTACCCTATGTGTTAGTGTTATAAGTAGTAATATATGTACCCTATGTTTTAGTGTTACACCTAGTAATATGTACCCTATGTTTTAGTGTTACACCTAGTAATATGTCCTCTATGTGTTAGTCTTATACCTAGTAATATATGTCCTCAATGTGTTAGTGTTACAACTAGTAATATATGTTCCTTTAGGTGTTAGTGTTATACCTAGTAATATGTACCCTATGTGTTAGTGTTATACCCAGTAATATATGTCTTATAGGTGTCAGTGTTATACCTAGTAATATATGTCTTATAGGTGTCAGTGTTATACCTAGTAATACATGTCCTCTGGGCGTTAGTGTTATACCCAGTAATATATGTCTTATAGGTGTCAGTGTTATACCTAGTATATATGTCCTCTAGGTGTTAGTGTTATACCCAGTAATATATGTCCTCAATGTGTTAGTGTTATAGACAGTAATATATGTCTTATAGGTGTCAGTGTTATACCTAGTAATACATGTCCTCTGGGCGTTAGTGTTATACCTAGTAATATGTACCCTATGTGTTAGTCTTACACCTAGTAATATATGTCCCTCTAGGTGTTAGTGTTATAAGTAGTAATATATGTCCTCTATGTGTTAGTGTTATAGACAGTAATATATGTCCTCAATGTGTTAGTGTTACACCTAGTAATATGTCCTCTATGTGTTAGTCGTATACCTAGTAATATGTACCCTATGTTTTAGTGTTACACCAAGTAATATATGTCCCCTATGTGTTAGTCTTACACCTAGTAATATATGTACCCTATGTTTTAGTGTTACACCAAGTAATATATGTCCCCTGGAGTTAGTGTTATACCTAGTAATATATGTACCCTATGTGTTAGTCTTACACCTAGTAATATGTCCCCTATGTGTTAGTGTTACACCTAGTAATATGTCCCCTATGTGTTAGTGTTATACCTAGTAATATGTACCCTATGTTTTAGTGTTACACCAAGTAATATATGTCCTGTATGTGTTAGTGTTATAAGTAGTAATATATGTCTTATAGGTGTCAGTGTTATACCTAGTATATATGTACCCTATGTGTTAGTGTTACACCTAGTAATATGTCCTCTATGTGTTAGTCTTATACCTAGTAATATATGTTCCCTTAGGTGTTAGTGTTATACCTAGTAATATATGTCCCTCTAGGTGTTAGTGTTATAAGTAGTAATATATGTCCCCTATGTGTTAGTTATACCTAGTAATACATGTCCTCTGGGCGTTAGTGTTATACCCAGTAATATATGTCCTCAATGTGTTAGTGTTATACCTAGTAATATATGTCCTCTATGTGTTAGTCTTATACCTAGTAATATGTACCCTATGTTTTAGTGTTACACCTAGTAATATATGTCCTGTATGTGTTAGTGTTATACCTAGTAATACATGTCCTCTGGGCGTTAGTGTTATACTAGTAATATATGTCCCCTACGTGTTAGTCTTATACCTAGTAATACATGTCCTCTGGGCGTTAGTGTTATACCTAGTAATATGTCCCCTATGTGTTAGTCTTATACCTAGTAAATATGTACCCTATGTTTTAGTGTTACACCAAGTAATATATGTCCTGTATGTGTTAGTGTTATAAGTAGTAATATATGTCCTCTAGGTGTTAGTGTTATAGACAGTAATATATGTCCTGTATGTGTTAGTGTTATACCTAGTAATATGTCCTCTATGTCTTAGTCTTATACCTAGTATATATGTCCCCTATGTGTTAGTTATACCTAGTAATATATGTTCCCTTAGGTGTTAGTGTTATAAGTAGTAATATATGTCCCCTATGTGTTAGTTATACCTAGTAATACATGTCCTCTGGGCGTTAGTGTTATACCTAGTAATATGTCCTCTATGTGTAGTCTTATACCTAGTAATATAGTCCTCTATGTGTAGTCTTATACCTAGTATATATGTCCTCTATGTGTTAGTGTTACACCTAGTAATATGTCCTCTATGTGTTAGTCTTACACCTAGTAATATATGTCCTGTATGTGTTAGTGTTACAACTAGTAATATATGTACCCTATGTTTTAGTGTTACACCAAGTAATATATGTCCTCATGTGTTAGTGTTACACCTAGTAATATATGTCCTCTATGTGTTAGTGTTACACCTAGTAATATGTGTACCCTATGTGTTAGTGTTATAGACAGTAATATATGTCTTATAGGTGTCAGTGTTATACCTAGTAATATATGTCCCCTATGTGTTAGTTATACCTAGTATATATGTCCTCTAGGTGTTAGTGTTATAAGTAGTAATATATGTCCTCTATGTGTTAGTCTATACCTAGTAATATATGTCCTCATGTGTTAGTGTTATAGACAGTAATATATGTCCCCTGGAGTTAGTGTTATACCTAGTAATATGTACCCTATGTGTTAGTCTTACACCTAGTAATATAGTCCTCTATGTGTTAGTGTTATAGACAGTAATATATGTCCTCATGTGTTAGTGTTACAACTAGTAATATATGTACCCTATGTGTTAGTCTTACACCTAGTAATATATGTTCCCTTAGGTGTTAGTGTTATAGACAGTAATATATGTCCTGTATGTGTTAGTGTTATAGACAGTAATATATGTCCTCATGTGTTAGTGTTACAACTAGTAATATATGTACCCTATGTGTTAGTGTTACAACTAGTAATATATGTCCTCAATGTGTTAGTGTTATAGACAGTAATATATGTCCTCTATGTCTTAGTCTTATACCTAGTAAATATGTACCCTATGTGTTAGTGTTACAACTAGTAATATATGTCCTCTATGTGTTAATGTTATACCTAGTAATATGTCCCCTATGTGTTAGTCTTACACCTAGTAATATAGTCCTCTATGTGTTAATGTTATACCTAGTAAATATGTACCCTATGTGTTAGTGTTATAAGTAGTAATATATGTCCCCTATGTGTTAGTGTTATAAGTAGTAATATATGTCCCTCTAGGTGTTAGTGTTATAGACAGTAATATATGTCTTATAGGTGTCAGTGTTATACCTAGTAATATGTGTACCCTATGTGTTAGTGTTACACCAAGTAATATATGTCTTATAGGTGTCAGTGTTATACCTAGTAATATATGTCTTATAATTTAGCCTCTCTTAATAATGTTCTCTTCAGAGTTTCACGCGGTCTGCCTCTTTTTCTTCGGCCTGTTGTGTTCCACTTGATAGCTTGTTTTTGGGATTCTCTGATCATTTCTTCTCATCAAGTGACCAACATATGTCCATCTCATTTTCCTGATCACCCATGAGACTGGTTGTTGTTCAGTCATCTGTCTTATCTCTGCATTGTTCTTGAATTTATTCCATTGATGCCGAGTATTTTCCTTAGGCATTTGTTTTCAAAAGAGTCTAATTTCTTTTCTATTCTGAGAAGGGTGACCTCAGAGATTGCGGGAACTGGAGAGGCATTACCCTACTGCCTCTCACCAGTAAAGTATTTTGCAGAATAATCATCAACAGAATTGTACCAACACTTGAGGAAAAACTTCGGAAAGAGCAGGCAGGATTTAGGAAAGGAAGATCATGCATAGACCACATATTTGTACTTAGACAAATATTAGAACAGGCAAATGAGTGGCATAGCACAACATATGCATTATTCATAGATTTTGAGAAAGCCTTTGACAGTGTCAACAGAGATGCACTGTGGAAAATCCTAAGATGGCATGGCCTCCCCCATAAAATAGTTAATGTAATCAAAGCCCTATACGAGGGTTTTCAGTGCAAAGTTATCTGTGGAGAACATACCTCCAGCAGCTTTAGGGTACAAACAGGAGTGAAACAGGGATGTGTACTATCACCAACATTATTTATCTTGGCAGTAGACCGGTTAATGAAGGAGGCAACATCAGACAAACGCAGAGGATTACAATGGACCCTTGACACAGTGCTGGAGGACCTTGACTTTGCGGACGACATTTGTCTATTATCAAGCAGTCACAAAGATATGCAAGATAAAATAAACAAGCTAACTCAGAATGCAAACAACATAGGACTAAAGATCAACGTAGGAAAGACAAATTTAATGAAGCAAAATGTGAACAACAGAAATGTACTCAGAGTAGATAACAAGTTAGTGGAGGAGGTCAACGAATTTGTATACCTTGGCAGCAGAGTAGTAGAAAATGGAGACAGCACAGAGGACATCAACAGCAGACTTACTAGAGCAAACCAGGCTTTTGCAATGCTGCAGAATATATGGAAATCAAAAAACTAAGCATAAATATGAAAATCAGGATATTTAAGAGTAATGTTCTAAGTGTACCACTCTATGGAAGCGAATGCTGGAAAATCACCAAAACCATAGAAAACAAGTTGAATTCTTTCCAGACTAAATGTTTACGAAGAATTAGAAAAATATTTTGGCCAAACACTATAAGAAATAACATCTTATTAGCAGAAATGCAGATGAAACCACTGACAACAATTATTGAGGAAAGACGCTGGCAATGGTTGGGACATGTGCTACGAATGACTGACAACTCACTACCAAAAATAGCACTAAGATGGACACCACAGGGGAGCAGAAGTAAGGGTAGACCAAAAGAGACATGGAGAAGAACAACAGAAAGGATGTTGAGCAATAGAGGGCTCACCTGGGCAAGAGCAGAAAAAAAGGCGAAGGACAGGCATTTGTGGAAAACCCTTGCGGAAGCCCCATGTGCCCTGGGCACTTAAGGTTCAGAGAGAGAGAGAGAGAGAGAGAGAGAGAGAGAGAGAGAGAGAGAGAGAGTTGTTTTCCAGCTTTCGCATGCGTAAATGAGGGTGGATATTACATTTGAATTGAATAGTCTTAACTTGGTTTTTGTGCTTATAACTTTTGAAGTCCATACGTTCTCAAGATTCTTGAAGATTGATGCTGTTTTTGCAATTCTGATCCTAACTTCCTTTCTAGTGTCACCATCCTGGTCTATGTGGCTGCCAAGGTATGCAAATTGATTGGCTTCTTCAATATCTGTCCCTTCTATGTGTATTTTTCCATTTTGATTGAGAGGAATTTTCATTATTTTTGTTTTGTCCTTGTTAATTTCAAGTCCTATTTTGCTAGCCAGTGAAGAAAGGCTATCTGTTTTTTCTTGCATGGATTTCACATTATTACTGATAAGAGTTATGTCATCAGCAAAATCAACATCTTCTAGTTGGGTCCCATGTACCCAGTCAATACCTGTGTTACCTGTGCAGCATTTTTTCATTATGAAGTCTACTGTAATCCCAAAAAGTAAAGGAGATAGTATACATCCTTGTTTCACGCCTGTTTCAATCTGGAACCATTCACTCATCCCTTCTTCTGTCTTGACTGCACAAACATATCCATTGTATAAGTCCTTAATGATGTTGACAATTTTAGATGGTATTCCATATAGACATAAAATTCTCCATAATGAATCTCTGTGTATGCTATCAAATGCCTTTTTAAAATCTATGAAGTTCAGTATTAATGGTTTCTGCTTTTCAATATGTTCTTCAAATATTATTCTGAGAGTAAAGATCTGGCCGAGACAGCTTCTCCCTTTTCGAAATCCTGCTTGTTCTTCTCTCATTGCAGTATCCACTATATCTGTAAGTCTATTCAAAATGACCTTGCAAAATACTTTTGACACAACTGATATTAAGGTTACTCCTCTCCAGTTGTTACAGTCACTAAGGTTGCCCTTTTTTTTTTTTTTGGTATTTTAACAATGATTCCTTTCTTCCAATTAGAAGGAACCTTTTCTTCTTTCCAAATCTTGTTAAGCATTCTCTGTAGTTGTCTCATGTTGTCACTACTGATAGCTTTTAGCATTTCGGCTGTTATTTCATCTTCACCTGCAGCTTTGTTGTTAGCCATTAAATTCACTGCTGTTTCAATTTCATGCAATTTAATTTCATCTAGGTTGACATTTAGTTGTGGGGCTGGTAAGTCAGTTTCAAGGTTTAACAATTCTTTTGGGTGTGGTATTTGTTGGATCACACGACGAGATTGCTGTAATGAGTTTGCTACATACTATCACACGACGAGATTGCTGTAATGAGTTTGCTACATACTATCACACGACGAGATTATTGTAATGAGTTTGCTACATACTATCACACGACGAGATCGGATGAAGCTACAGGTCGATCTAGACATCGCCGATGGTAGATATAGACCTACCCAATGGTAAATAGGACACAATTATCAGCTAAAACCATCACACTGCTTCTTTTTTTCCTAAAAAAAACCTTCATTCTTACATTTACAGTTATTTTGATGCATAATACATATACTTTTATCGTGGAAATACGTGGAAATACTTTGTTATTTCAATTTTACAACTATACCCCCTACACAGATCAAGACCCGCGTTTTTTTTTCCTGTGGCACGAAACAGCTGACCTATCCATGACTGATGCCACATTTGGTGTTCGCTGCAGACAAAACAACCCTGTTTAACAAAAGTCAAAATGTCCTGACCTCGTGCAAGAATCTGGCCCGAATACGTTAACGTCACTCTAAATTCCGTCAGTTTCTCCTCTCCTCCATTTTTCTCTTCCATCCACCCTACGTCCTGCATTCTACAACTCTCTAACTACCCCATTTAAGCACCAGGCACTGCCATTCTTTTCCGGGTACTGTCTCTCTCTCTCTCTCTCTCTCTCTCTCTCTCTCTCTCTCTCTCTCTCTCTCTCTATCTCGCTATCTCGAGCACATGAAACTTTCCGGGCTTCCCCATGCACCCCCTGTCAACTTTGACCTCCAGTTTTACTGGCTTATTTCTTTTTAATGAGTGAGCACGCAACACGCAACACCGGCTCCCGTGTGAGCGCCATCACGCCTGTGTCCAGGACGGAAGTTAGAACGTCACCATTTTGGGTACAAACCGTACATAAATTTGTTTCCGTTTTGTTTTGTTTTGTTTTGTTTTCCTTTGTGTAGTCAAAAGACAGCTAAATACAAGCGGATAGTTTCATGAAACTATTTACTACAAACCACACCTCTGCTTGGGGTGGAGCTTGCGGAGAAGCTGTATAATTCAGATATTTCGCACACTGAATGTATAGACAGACCGGTGCTTCTGAAGAAGTTGATTTGCTTAAACGAAACAAAACCACAAACAAGGGGAAAAAACTTGAAAAGGAGAGAAGATTTAGAGAAGATGAAAAGAGCAGAATCTGCAATTACACCCTTTTAGTTCAGAGCAAGAGAGTGAGTCAAGGACCTCTATGTGTTAGTGTTACACCTAGTAATATGTCCTCTATGTGTTAGTCTTACACCTAGTAATATATGTCCTCTATGTGTTAGTGTTACACCTAGTAATATATGTCCTCTATGTGTTAGTGTTACACCTAGTAATATATGTCCCCTATGTGTTAGTGTTACACCTAGTAATATATGTCCTCTATGTGTTAGTCTTACACCTAGTAATATATGTACCCTATGTGTTAGTCTTATGCCTAGTAATATATGTCCCCTATGTGTTAGTCTTATACCTAGTAATATATGTCCCCTATGTGTTAGTGTTACACCTAGTAATATATGTCCTCTATGTGTTAGTCTTACACCTAGTAATATATGTACCCTATGTGTTAGTGTTATACCCAGTAATATATGTACCCTATGTGTTAGTGTTATACCCAGTAATATATGTCCCAAGACCTACTCAAATCATCGATATATATGACGCATGGTGATAAATTTTGATTTATTTGTTTTTCTGTAAAGGTATCATTTGTTTAAAGACCTGATTTGCTTTATTGCTCCTGTCCTCAGTTACATCATCGATTTTCCAAGAGGATGATATTCTGGTTCATAGGTATGTGAATCCCAGAAGTCTTTAAACGGCGGATTATCTCTCTTAGTTCAGAAATGTTCTTGTGCATTGAGTGTTATGAGCCCAATCACTTTATCAGATTAACGATGCAGGTTTTTTCGGATTTCAGTTTTATTTAGCTAAGAAATGACTTGCATATAACCCCTTAACTCATTCCGGGCCTGTAGGCAACATTTTCCCACTTCCGCTTTGTCCGTCGAGTGGCATGTGGTAAAATTTTACCTCTTGTTTCGTGTCTAAAAAAAAACTTGCAATTTTTTAATTCTTCACGTTTTATTTGCGCATGCCTAGTGAACTTTCGAAGTTCCGTCCGTAGCGTGCCTAACAACCGAGTTAAAATGGATCCTTTTTTTTTTCGAGAAATGTCAGTATTTTGTGTGATTTCTGAGGCATACGGGCAAGCCCTACGACCAGTCACCACTGTTCGTGAATGTGCCCCAAGTAGATTTTGACCTATAAAACGCTACAAAATAGACTGAAGAAGTAGTTAGAAGGTTACTTCAGACATTATTGTACTGAGTGTGCTACATACTATCTTATCTTATATCTTATATCCTTCCCGTGCCGTTAAACGTCACATAGGGTTCGCAAAGTAGTTCGCCAATTTTTCCTGTCTTCGGCGAGTCTTTCAACCTCATCAAAAGATTTTATGCCTTTTAATTTAGCCTCTCTTAATAATGTTCTCTTCAGAGTTTCACGCGGTCTGCCTCTTTTTCTTCGGCCTGTTGTGTTCCACTTGATAGCTTGTTTTTGGGATTCTCTGATCATTTCTTCTCATCAAGTGACCAACATATGTCCATCTCATTTTCCTGATCACCCATGAGACTGGTTGTTGTTCAGTCATCTGTCTTATCTCTGCATTGTTCTTGAATTTATTCCATTGATGCCGAGTATTTTCCTTAGGCATTTGTTTTCAAAAGAGTCTAATTTCTTTTCTATTCTGAGAAGGGTGACCTCAGAGATTGCGGGAACTGGAGAGGCATTACCCTACTGCCTCTCACCAGTAAAGTATTTTGCAGAATAATCATCAACAGAATTGTACCAACACTTGAGGAAAAACTTCGGAAAGAGCAGGCAGGATTTAGGAAAGGAAGATCATGCATAGACCACATATTTGTACTTAGACAAATATTAGAACAGGCAAATGAGTGGCATAGCACAACATATGCATTATTCATAGATTTTGAGAAAGCCTTTGACAGTGTCAACAGAGATGCACTGTGGAAAATCCTAAGATGGCATGGCCTCCCCCATAAAATAGTTAATGTAATCAAAGCCCTATACGAGGGTTTTCAGTGCAAAGTTATCTGTGGAGAACATACCTCCAGCAGCTTTAGGGTACAAACAGGAGTGAAACAGGGATGTGTACTATCACCAACATTATTTATCTTGGCAGTAGACCGGTTAATGAAGGAGGCAACATCAGACAAACGCAGAGGATTACAATGGACCCTTGACACAGTGCTGGAGGACCTTGACTTTGCGGACGACATTTGTCTATTATCAAGCAGTCACAAAGATATGCAAGATAAAATAAACAAGCTAACTCAGAATGCAAACAACATAGGACTAAAGATCAACGTAGGAAAGACAAATTTAATGAAGCAAAATGTGAACAACAGAAATGTACTCAGAGTAGATAACAAGTTAGTGGAGGAGGTCAACGAATTTGTATACCTTGGCAGCAGAGTAGTAGAAAATGGAGACAGCACAGAGGACATCAACAGCAGACTTACTAGAGCAAACCAGGCTTTTGCAATGCTGCAGAATATATGGAAATCAAAAAACTAAGCATAAATATGAAAATCAGGATATTTAAGAGTAATGTTCTAAGTGTACCACTCTATGGAAGCGAATGCTGGAAAATCACCAAAACCATAGAAAACAAGTTGAATTCTTTCCAGACTAAATGTTTACGAAGAATTAGAAAAATATTTTGGCCAAACACTATAAGAAATAACATCTTATTAGCAGAAATGCAGATGAAACCACTGACAACAATTATTGAGGAAAGACGCTGGCAATGGTTGGGACATGTGCTACGAATGACTGACAACTCACTACCAAAAATAGCACTAAGATGGACACCACAGGGGAGCAGAAGTAAGGGTAGACCAAAAGAGACATGGAGAAGAACAACAGAAAGGATGTTGAGCAATAGAGGGCTCACCTGGGCAAGAGCAGAAAAAAAGGCGAAGGACAGGCATTTGTGGAAAACCCTTGCGGAAGCCCCATGTGCCCTGGGCACTTAAGGTTCAGAGAGAGAGAGAGAGAGAGAGAGAGAGAGAGAGAGAGAGAGAGAGAGAGAGAGTTGTTTTCCAGCTTTCGCATGCGTAAATGAGGGTGGATATTACATTTGAATTGAATAGTCTTAACTTGGTTTTTGTGCTTATAACTTTTGAAGTCCATACGTTCTCAAGATTCTTGAAGATTGATGCTGTTTTTGCAATTCTGATCCTAACTTCCTTTCTAGTGTCACCATCCTGGTCTATGTGGCTGCCAAGGTATGCAAATTGATTGGCTTCTTCAATATCTGTCCCTTCTATGTGTATTTTTCCATTTTGATTGAGAGGAATTTTCATTATTTTTGTTTTGTCCTTGTTAATTTCAAGTCCTATTTTGCTAGCCAGTGAAGAAAGGCTATCTGTTTTTTCTTGCATGGATTTCACATTATTACTGATAAGAGTTATGTCATCAGCAAAATCAACATCTTCTAGTTGGGTCCCATGTACCCAGTCAATACCTGTGTTACCTGTGCAGCATTTTTTCATTATGAAGTCTACTGTAATCCCAAAAAGTAAAGGAGATAGTATACATCCTTGTTTCACGCCTGTTTCAATCTGGAACCATTCACTCATCCCTTCTTCTGTCTTGACTGCACAAACATATCCATTGTATAAGTCCTTAATGATGTTGACAATTTTAGATGGTATTCCATATAGACATAAAATTCTCCATAATGAATCTCTGTGTATGCTATCAAATGCCTTTTTAAAATCTATGAAGTTCAGTATTAATGGTTTCTGCTTTTCAATATGTTCTTCAAATATTATTCTGAGAGTAAAGATCTGGCCGAGACAGCTTCTCCCTTTTCGAAATCCTGCTTGTTCTTCTCTCATTGCAGTATCCACTATATCTGTAAGTCTATTCAAAATGACCTTGCAAAATACTTTTGACACAACTGATATTAAGGTTACTCCTCTCCAGTTGTTACAGTCACTAAGGTTGCCCTTTTTTTTTTTTTTGGTATTTTAACAATGATTCCTTTCTTCCAATTAGAAGGAACCTTTTCTTCTTTCCAAATCTTGTTAAGCATTCTCTGTAGTTGTCTCATGTTGTCACTACTGATAGCTTTTAGCATTTCGGCTGTTATTTCATCTTCACCTGCAGCTTTGTTGTTAGCCATTAAATTCACTGCTGTTTCAATTTCATGCAATTTAATTTCATCTAGGTTGACATTTAGTTGTGGGGCTGGTAAGTCAGTTTCAAGGTTTAACAATTCTTTTGGGTGTGGTATTTGTTGGATCACACGACGAGATTGCTGTAATGAGTTTGCTACATACTATCACACGACGAGATTGCTGTAATGAGTTTGCTACATACTATCACACGACGAGATTATTGTAATGAGTTTGCTACATACTATCACACGACGAGATCGGATGAAGCTACAGGTCGATCTAGACATCGCCGATGGTAGATATAGACCTACCCAATGGTAAATAGGACACAATTATCAGCTAAAACCATCACACTGCTTCTTTTTTTCCTAAAAAAAACCTTCATTCTTACATTTACAGTTATTTTGATGCATAATACATATACTTTTATCGTGGAAATACGTGGAAATACTTTGTTATTTCAATTTTACAACTATACCCCCTACACAGATCAAGACCCGCGTTTTTTTTTCCTGTGGCACGAAACAGCTGACCTATCCATGACTGATGCCACATTTGGTGTTCGCTGCAGACAAAACAACCCTGTTTAACAAAAGTCAAAATGTCCTGACCTCGTGCAAGAATCTGGCCCGAATACGTTAACGTCACTCTAAATTCCGTCAGTTTCTCCTCTCCTCCATTTTTCTCTTCCATCCACCCTACGTCCTGCATTCTACAACTCTCTAACTACCCCATTTAAGCACCAGGCACTGCCATTCTTTTCCGGGTACTGTCTCTCTCTCTCTCTCTCTCTCTCTCTCTCTCTCTCTCTCTCTCTCTCTCTCTATCTCGCTATCTCGAGCACATGAAACTTTCCGGGCTTCCCCATGCACCCCCTGTCAACTTTGACCTCCAGTTTTACTGGCTTATTTCTTTTTAATGAGTGAGCACGCAACACGCAACACCGGCTCCCGTGTGAGCGCCATCACGCCTGTGTCCAGGACGGAAGTTAGAACGTCACCATTTTGGGTACAAACCGTACATAAATTTGTTTCCGTTTTGTTTTGTTTTGTTTTGTTTTCCTTTGTGTAGTCAAAAGACAGCTAAATACAAGCGGATAGTTTCATGAAACTATTTACTACAAACCACACCTCTGCTTGGGGTGGAGCTTGCGGAGAAGCTGTATAATTCAGATATTTCGCACACTGAATGTATAGACAGACCGGTGCTTCTGAAGAAGTTGATTTGCTTAAACGAAACAAAACCACAAACAAGGGGAAAAAACTTGAAAAGGAGAGAAGATTTAGAGAAGATGAAAAGAGCAGAATCTGCAATTACACCCTTTTAGTTCAGAGCAAGAGAGTGAGTCAAGGACCTGGTGATAGAATAATGTCAAGATCACCTTCACCTGACACGATCAGGCAACGTAATAGAACTTTTGTTAGGCACAAGTAAATGAGGCCATCTTTAGCCTTGAACTTTTGTCAGGCACAAGTAAATGAGACCATCTTTAGCCTTGAACTTTTGTCAGCCACAAGTAAATGAGGCCATCTTTAGCCTTGAACTTTTGTCAGGCACAAGTAAATGAGACCATCTTTAGCCTTGAACTTTTGTCAGGCACAAGTAAATGAGGTCATCTTTAGGCTTGAACTTTTGTCAGCCACAAGTAAATGAGGCCATCTTTAGCCTTGAACTTTTGTCAGGCACAAGTAAATGAGACCATCTTTAGCCTTGAACTTTTGTCAGGCACAAGTAAACGAGGTCATCTTTAGGCTTGAACTTTTGTCAGGCACAAGTAAATGAAGCCATCTTTAGCCTTGAACTTTTGTCAGGCACAAGTAAACGAGGTCATCTTTAGGCTTGAACTTTTGTCAGGCACAAGTAAATGAGGTCATCTTTAGGCTTGAACTTTTGTCAGGCACAAGTAAATGAGGTCATCTTAAAGCATTCATCGCCGGCCCTCATTCGTGGTTTGTTAGAAGTACCAATAAATCGTACAGTACGGGATGGAAGTGTCTGTAGATGGAGAGAGAGACTGTTCAGCTCTGTCTTCCAGCATCACAGAGGAAGCAGGGGCGGGAAGAAGAAGAAGAAGAAGAAGAATGATTTTTATTGATACAAATTTGCTATTGTTTGATGTGTACTAGGGTGTAAGTAGAAAGTTTCTTAGTGCAGTCGTCACTCATGAGTCCGGCCAGAGAAAAAAGTAGACATATCTGTAGAAAAGTTAGTTATCTTCTTCTATAGCTAGATACTGGCATCTTCTAGAACTGGATACTGACCACATCTTCTTCTAGAGCTAGATACTGGTCACATCTTCTAGAACTGGATACTGACCATATCTTCTTCTAGAGCTTGATACTGAAAACATCTTCTTCTATAGCTAGATACTGACCACATCTTCTTCTAGATACTGACCATATCTTCTTCTAGAGCTAGATACTGACCATATCTTCTTCTAGAGTTAGATACTGACCACATCTTCTTCTAGAGCTAGATTCAGACCACATCTTTTTCTATAGCTAGATACTGACCACATCTTCTTCTGGAGCTTGATACTGACCACATCTTCTTCTAGATACTGACCACATCTTCTTCTAGAGTTAGATTCAGACCACATATTCTTCTATAGCTAGATACTGACCATATCTTCTTCTAGAGCTAGATACTGACCACATCTTCTTCTAGATACTGACCACATATTCTTCTAGAGCTAGATTCAGACCACATCTTCTTCTAGAGCTAGATACTGGCCATATTTTCTTCTAGAGCTAGATACTTACCACATCTTCTTCTATAGCTACATTCTGACCACATCTTCTTCTATAGCTAGATACTGGTCACATTTTCTAGAACTGAATACTGACCACATCTTCTTCTAGAGGTAGATACTGACCACATCTTCTTCTAGAGCTAGATACTGCCGCATCATCTTCTATAGCTAGATACTGCCGCATCATCTTCTATAGCTAGATACTGCCGCATCATCTTCTATAGCTAGATACTGCCGCATTATCTTCTATAGCTAGATACTGCCGCATCATCTTCTATACCTAGATACTGACCACATCTTCTATAGCTAGATACTGACCACATCTTCTATACCTAGATACTGACCACATCTTCTATAGCTAGATACTGACCACATCTTCTATACCTAGATACTGACCACATCTTCTATAGCTAGATACTGACCACATCATCTTCTATAGCTAGATACTGCCGCATCATCTTCTATAGCTAGATACTGCCGCATCATCTTCTATACCTAGATACTGACCACATCTTCTATAGCTAGATACTGCCGCATCATCTTCTATAGCTAGATACTGCCGCATCATCTTCTATAGCTAGATACTGACCACATCATCTTCTATAGCTAGATACTGACCACATCTTCTTCTATAGCTAGATACTGACCACATCTTCTAGAGCTAGATACTGACCACATCTTCTTCTATAGCTAGATTCTGATCACATCTTCTTCTATAGCTAGATTCTGACCATATCTTCTTCTATACCTAGATACTGACCACATCTTCTAGAGCTAGATACTGACCATATCTTCTTCTAGAGCTTGATACTGACCACATCTTCTAGAGCTAGATTCTGACCACATCTTCCTCTAGAGCTTGATACTGACCACATTCTATAGCTAGATTCTGATCACATCTTCTTCTATAGCTAGATACTGCCGCATTATCTTCTATAGCTAGATACTGCCGCATCTTCTATAGCTAGATACTGACCATATCTTCTTCTAGATACTGACCACATCATCTTCTATAGCTAGATACTGACACATCTTCTATAGCTAGATACTGCCGCATTATCTTCTATAGCTATATACTGACCACATTCTTCTATACCTAGATACTGACTACATCTTCTTCTAGAGCTAGATTCCTACAACATCTTATAGAACTGGATACTGACCACATCTTCTTCTATAGCTAGATTCTGACCATATCTTCTTCTAGAGCTAGATTCTGATCACATCTTCTTCTAGATACTGACCACATCTTCGTCTAGACCTTGATACTGACCACATCTTCTTCTAGATACTGACCACATCTTCTAGAACTGGATACTGACCACATCATCTTCTATAGCTAGATACTGACCACATCTTCTTCTATACCTAGATACTGCCGCATCATCTTCTATAGCTAGATACTGACCACATCTTCTTCTATACCTAGATACTGCCGCATCATCTTCTATAGCTAGATACTGACCACATCTTCGTCTAGACCTTGATACTGACCACATCTTCGTCTAGACCTTGATACTGACCACATCTTCTAGAACTGGATACTGACCACATCTTCTAGAACTGGATACTGACCACATCTTCTAGAGCTAGATACTGACTACATCTTCTTCTAGAGGTAGATACTGACCACATCTTCTTCTAGATACTGACCACATCATCTTCTATAGCTATATACTGACCACATCTTCTAGAACTGGATACTGACCACATCTTCGTCTAGACCTTGATACTGACCACATTCTATAGCTAGATTCTGACCATATCTTCTTCTAGATACTGACCACATCTTCTTCTAGATACTGACCACATTCTATAGCTAGATACTGACCATATCTTCTTCTAAAGCTACATTCTGACCACATCTTCTTCCAGAGCTAGATACTGACCACATCTTCTTCTAGAGCTAGATACTGACCACATCTTCTTCTATAGGTAGATACTGACCACATCTTCTAGAGCTAGATTCCTACAACATCTTATAGAACTGGATACTGACCACATCTTCTTCTAGAGCTTGATACTGATCATATCTTCTTCTAGAGCTAGATACTGACCATATCTTCCTCTATACCTAAATACAGACCACATCTTCTATAGCTAGATTCTGATCACATCTTTTATAACTAGATACTGACCACATCTTCTAGAACTGGATACTGACCACATCTTCGTCTAGACCTTGATACTGACCACATCTTCTTCTAGAGCTAGATACTGACTACATCTTCTTCTAGATACTGACCACATCTTCTTTTAGATACTGACCACATCTTCTTCTAGAGCTAGATACTGACCATATCTTCTTCTATACCTAGATACTGACCACATCTTCTTCTAGAGCTAGATACTGACCACATCTTCTTCTAGAGCTAGATACTGACCACATCTTCTTCTTTAGCTAGATGCTGACCACATCTTCTTCTAGAGCTATATACTGACCACATCGTCTTCTAGATCTAGGTACTGACCACATCTTCTTCTAGAGCTAGATTCTTACCACATCTTCTTCTAGAGCTAGATACTGACCACATCTTCTTCTAGAGCTAGATACTGACCACATTTTCTTCTAGACATAGATACTGATCACATCTTCTTCTATAGCTAGATACTGACCACATCTTCTTCTATACCTAGATACTGACCCATCTTCTAGAACTGGATACTGACCACATCTTCTTCTACATCTAGATTCTGACCACATCTTCTAGAATTGGATAGTGACCACATCTTCCTCTAGAGCTTGATACTGAGCACGTCTTCTAGAACTAGATACTGATCACATCTTCTTCTAGAGCTAGATTCTGACCATATCTTCTTCTATACCTAGATACAGACTACATCTTCTTCTAGAGCTAGATACTGACCACATCTTCTTCTAGAGCTAGATACTGACCACATCTTCTTCTAGAGCTAGATACTGACCACATCTTCTTCTTGAACTAGATTCAGACCACATCTTATTCTAGAGATAGATACTGACCACATCTTCTTCTATACCTAGATACTGACCACATCTTCTTCTATACCTAGATACTGACTACATCTTCTTCTAGAGCTAGATACTGACCACATCTTCTTCTAGAGCTAGATACTGACCACATTTTCTTCTAGACATAGATACTGATCACATCTTCTTCTATAGCTAGATACTGACCACATCTTCTTCTATACCTAGATACTGACCCATCTTCTAGAACTGGATACTGACCACATCTTCTTCTACATCTAGATTCTGACCACATCTTCTAGAATTGGATAGTGACCACATCTTCCTCTAGAGCTTGATACTGAGCACGTCTTCTAGAACTAGATACTGATCACATCTTCTTCTAGAGCTAGATTCTGACCATATCTTCTTCTATACCTAGATACAGACTACATCTTCTTCTAGAGCTAGATACTGACCACATCTTCTTCTAGAGCTAGATACTGACCACATCTTCTTCTAGAGCTAGATACTGACCACATCTTCTTCTTGAACTAGATTCAGACCACATCTTATTCTAGAGATAGATACTGACCACATCTTCTTCTATACCTAGATACTGACCACATCTTCTTCTATACCTAGATACTGACTACATCTTCTAGAACTGGATACTGACCACATCTTCTTCTACAGCTAGATTCTGACAACATCTTCTAGAACTGGATAGTGACCACATCTTCCTCTAGAGCTTGATACTGAGCACATCTTCTAGAACTGGATACTGACCACATTTTCTATAGCTAGATACTGATCACATCTTCTTCTAGAGCTAGATTCTGACCATATCTTCTTCTATACCTAGATACAGACCACATCTTCTTCTACAGCTAGATACTGACCACATCTTCTTCTAGAGCTAGATTCAGACCACATCTTATTCTAGAGCTAGGTACTGAACACATCTTCTTCTCGAGCTAGATACTGACCACATCTTCTTCTATAGCTAGATACTGACCACATCTTCTTCTATAGCTAGATGCTGACCACATCTTCTTCTAGAGCTATATACTGACCACGTCTTCTTCTTGATCTAGGTACTGACCACATCTTCTTCTAGAGCTAGATTCTGACCACATCTTCTTCTAGAGCTAGATACTGACCACATCTTCTTCTAGAGCTAGATGCTGACCACATCTTCTTCTATAGCTACATACTGACCACATCTTCTTCTATAGCTAGATACTGACCACATCTTCTTCTAGAGCTAGATACTGACCACATCTTCTTCTATGCCTAGATTCTGACCACATCTTCTTCTAGAGCTAGATACTGACCACATCTTCTTCTATAGCTAGATTCTGACCACATCTTCTTCTAGAGCTAGATACTGACCACATCTTCTTCTATAGCTAGATTCTGACCACATCTTCTTCTAGAGCTAGATACTGACCACATCTTCTTCTAGAGCTAGATACTGACCACATCTTCTTCTAGAGCTAGATACTAGCCACATCTTCTAGAAATGGATACTGATCACATCTTCTCTTAGAGCTTGATACTGACCACATCTTCTTCTGGAGCTGGATGCTGACCACATCTTCTTCTATAGCTAGATATTGACCACATCTTCTAGAGCTGAGGAAGTAAAGGCGGTCAGATTGGTTGCTAAAGAGGTTCTCAAACTTTTTAACCTGTGTCACATCTTCTAGTAAATGAGTTCCCAAACTTTCTGAGCCTGTGGTGCATCTTGTAGTAAATTGGTGCCCAAACTTTCTGAGTCTGTGGAACATTTTTAGCACAAATTTCTGTCATGCTAAAATTGTGTTCCTAATGCTGCTCTTGTACAGTTAACAATATATTTTTATCATTTTCAAAGTTTACATAACACAATGGCTACATCCCAAGTATATGTATAGAATATATTGAGAAATTTTTTTAAAATAACTACAGCACTTTTAAGTTTTATTATACAAGGCAATCTTTTCAATGTGAAGTTTGAGCGTGCTTAGTGGTACAGATTTCTGGTCATCTTCAGTTCGTGCTGGACTTGAACTAACAACTTACATGTTCGTGGGTTGCACTCTATCTCGCAGATGTTCATCACATAAATAAGCTAAAATACGCTGTAATTTGGTGAATTTTTTTTCTTCTAAACATTCTGCGGCACACCCCTCGCTCCCTTGCGCCACACCACTGTGCGACCTTGCGGCACGCCACTGTGCGACGGCACATCGTTTGAAAAACTATGTTCTGGTGTGCCTACAGGTGATTACAGGAAGATATTGATACTAACATCAAACTGTCTATATACAAGAATTTGTAAAACTTCCACAGTGTAGTTATTGTTTATTAGCTCCTTAATATATATTTTATTGCTCATTTTTCTAATACGCACATTATTAGTATATATGTTTCTATTATTGTGCTCTTTGTTATACGTGCAAGGTGTGTCCGGTAAGAGAGAGACTTATTTTATTCAGCCAATCTGCAGGGCTGGTGGGCGGATTCTCCGGGCTTGAAGGTTAATGGGGGAATGTTAGGTAAAGGGTCGATATCTCGTCATTTGACTCTGGCTTTTACAGAGTGCGGATCGCTTGCGAAGTGGACAGCTGTTTAAGCTTTGCGTAACGGCAATATCCAGAGGCGTGTCGAGCAGCGATAAAGTTTTGTGCTAAACTTGAAAAATCCGCGACAGAGACGCTTGCTATGATACAGAAAGCCTATGGGAAGGATGCTTTATCGAAAGCACAAATGTTTCGGTGGCAAAAGATATTCAACGAAGGAAGAGAGAGCGTCGAGGGTGAACAACGCACAGGGCGCCCATTAACGTCTCACACTACCGACAATGTCCTTTTTATCTCTAAACGTTGTCCATGTTCGTGCCACCGGACAAATGGTCAACGCAGCATTTTACGTGGAAGAGATTAAATGGCTGAAGATCAGAGTCGCGCGCGTCAGCCCAGAGATTGTCAACACCTGGGTTCTTCACCACGACAATACACCGAGACATGCGTCGCTGCTAGTGAGAGAGTTTCTGGCGAAACAAACCGTGGCAACGCTGTGCCAACATCCCTACATCCCGTACTTGGTCCCAGCTGACTTCTTTTTGTTTCACTGGGTAAAATCAAGCTTGAAAGGCCCCCATTTTGGGACTGTCAATGACGTGCAAGCTGCCGTGATGAGTGCTTTGAAGGAGATTCCTATTCAAGACTTCCAGGCGAGCTACGACGCGTGGCAGAACCGCTGGCAACGGTGTATTGGTATTCAATGATGTTAATTCGAGAAATTGTAAGTATACTGGAATCAGTCTCATTACTTACCGGACAGACCTTGTGTAGGTTTATCTCGTCCTTGAACAAACCTTTTGAACTTGATCAGTACACTTAAACATGGATTATAGTGGAAAGCGTTTCTGGAGATTTCTGACAATTTGAGGAGAGAAAGAAACATCCCCTATCACACGCGTATCCTAGAGTAGAAAGTGACCCCTGGTAGGTCTCCTTGAGTAGAAAGTGACCCCTGGTAGGTCTCCTAGAGTAGAAAGTAACCCCTGGTAGGTCTCTTAGAGTAGAAAGTAACCCCTGGTAGGTCTCCTAGAGTAGAAAGTTTCCGCTGGTGGTCTCCTAGGGTAGAAAGTGACCCCTGATAGGTCTCCTAGAGTAGAAAGTGACCCCTGGTAGGTCATCTAGAGTAGAACGTGACCCCTTGTAGATCTCCTAGAGTAGAAAGTGACCCCTGATAGATCTTCTAGAGTAGAAAGTGACCCCTGGTGGGTCTCGTGTCGTTCTCATCGTGTTTAGTGCAGTGCGGTAAACCTTAAATAACATCATGTGACAGGCTTACAGGAAATTCTGCCACCATGGATGCTGGAAGTGCTGCCAAGAAGCAGAGAAAAGCCCAGACGGTACAAGAAAACGTTCAGTTGTGCAGGATGTGTATCTTAGATCAGTGTTTCTCAGTGATGTGTATCTTAGATCAGTGTTTCTCAGTGATGTGTATCTTAGATCAGTGTTTCTCAGTGATATGTATCTTAGATCAGTGTTTCTCAGGCTTGCTAGGACCGCCCACCCCCCTTTATCTCTCATGCTACGCCCTCAGCGCCCCTCCCCCGTTGTTGACTATACGAACAAAGGTGCATAACACAAAACACAACTAAAAACATGAGCAAAGCAAACACATTTAAGGAAGACATTACTGTCTCCCTCTAAGAAGGGAGGTATTATTATTACCGTCTAAGAAGGGAGGTATTATTATTACCGTCTAAGAAGGAAGGTATTATTATTACCGTCTAAGAAGGGAGGTATTATTATTACCGTCTAAGAAGGGAGGTATTATTATTACCGTCTAAGAAGGGAGGTATTATTATTACCGTCTAAGAAGGGAGGTATTATTATTACCTTCTAAGAAGGGAAGTATTATTATTACCGTCTAAGAAGGGAGGTATTATTATTACCGTCTAAGAAGGGAGGTATTATTATTACCGTCTAAGAAGGAAGATATTACTGTCCCCCTCTAAGAAGGGAGGTATTACTACCCCTAGTCTGCTGCTTCGTTTTCCCTCAGCGCCACCTCCTACCGCCCCATTTTCTTCCATCGAACCCCCCTTCCCCCCACTACGTCCATTCCAACGCCCAAGAAGGCGGGGGGGGGGGCGTTATCGTCCACTTTGGGAAACACTGACATTGATTGAATCTTGCAGTTGAGATTGTGAGACCAGTTCCACTTCCTCATCCTCCTCCGCCTACTCCGCATGAAGACGATGGATATATATCCTTATCCAGGGATACACGACGCGCCTATAAATAAGGCAAATAATATTTTGGAACACAACTAAAAACCATACATTTTCCATGAACTTCATAGCCCTCCTTGCAGCTCTCCCTGCAGCAGGACTTTGATCCAAGATTATGTGCTGCTTTCTTGAGCAAAATCTGAAACTAAGCTTATAAGAGCTGGTATATCAGCACAAGCAGCAAACCTGTAAGGACTAACCTGTTTGGGGTGTATCGCTGAGATCATAAACTATAACATTCTTGATGTTGTACAGGCCTGTGAGTCTATTAATCATATGATGTCCTAAACGAGACTGTTTAAATGTTAGGTGTTAAACTTAGTAATATGTATCCCCTAGGTGTTAGTGTTAAACTTAGTAATATGTATCCCCTAGGTGTTAGTGTTATACTTAGTAATATGTGTCCCCTAGGTGTTAGTGTTATACTTCTCTCTCTCTCTCTCTGAACCTTAAGTGCCCAGGGCACATGGGGCTTCCGCAAGGGTTTTCCACAAATGCCTGTCCTTTGCCTTTTTTTCTGCTCTTGCCCAGGTGAGCCCTCTATTGCTCAACATCCTTTCTGTTGTTCTTCTCCATGTCTCTTTTGGTCTACCCTTACTTCTGCTCCCCTGTGGTGTCCATCTTAGTGCTATTTTTGGTAGTGAGTTGTCAGTCATTCGTAGCACATGTCCCAACCATCGCCAGTGTCTTTCCTCAATAACTGTTGTCAGTGGTTTCATCTGCATTTCTGCTAATAAGATGTTATACTTAGTAATATGTATCCCCTAGGTGTTAGTGTTATACCTAGTAATATATGTCCTCTAGATTAGTGTTATACCAAGTAATATATGTCCCCTATGTGTTAGTGTTATACCTAGTAATATATGTCCTCTATGTGCTAGTGTTATACCTAACAATTTATGTCTCCTAGGTGTTAGTGTTATACCTAACAATTTATGTCTCCTAGGTGTTAGTGTTATACCTAACAATTTATGTCTCCTAGGTGTTAGTGTTATACCTAACAATTTATGTCTCCTAGGTGTTAGTGTTTTCATCATCATAAGGTGCCGTGCCGACTGGCGTTGGCTATTATGCTTCTCCAGAGTATCCGATCCTTCATGCAGGCCATCAGTTCAGTTGGTGATCTCCTCTCACACCATCCCGTACGACTGTCCAGTATCATTTCTCTTGGTCTTCCTCTTGATCTTCTTCCTTCTATTTTTTCTATTGTTATAATATTTTCAATGCCCCCTTTACTCATTGCATGTCCTATGAAAGTACATTGTCTCTCTCTTAGCTTTTTGACAAGGTTTTTTTGTCTCTCCATCTCTTCTCATACATTCTTCATTAGTTATTTTTGCTGTCCAGGAGATTCACAACATTCTTCTAATAAACCACATTTCTGCTGGTTCTAATGATTTTTGTGCAGACTTGCCTATTGTCCATGATTCACTTCCATGTAACAAGATAGGTTCAATATAGCATTTTAGAACTCGTTTTCTAACATTCATTGATAAAGATGTGTTAGCTATTATGTTTCTCATTCTCTGAAATGCAGTCTTTGCTTGGCCTATTCTGTTCCTAATTTCGTTAGTGTTATACCTAGCAATTTATGTCCCCTAGGTGTTAGTGTTATACTTAGCAATTTATGTCCCCTATGTGTTAGTGTTATATCTAGCAATTTATGTCCCCTAGGTGTTAGTGCTAGCAATATATGTCCCTATGTGTTAGTGTTATACCTAGTAATTTATGTCCCCAAGGTGACTGAGGCATGTAGAAAGAATGGAAGAGAACAGACAAATGAAAATGATACCAACAAGGGATGAGGGAAACAAGACCAAGGGGTAGACCAAGACAGAGATGGAAAGATAACATAGAAGAGGATATAAAAGAAATTGGTGTCACCAACTGGAGAGGGAAGATTAGGAATAGAGAAGAATGGATGCGAACTTTATCTGCAGCAAGGAGCCTTAATGGCTCGGAGATATATATATATAATGGAGAGAGAGAGAGAGAGAGAAAGAGAGAGAGAGATAGGAGCTGGAGAACATCTCGTCATACAGTAGTTGGTTACTAACAAAGTCTTGTAAAAACATCCATACAACATTAGCTGTTCTGTCAGAACTAACCTCTCAGCTAGAGACCCACCACCACTCTTTATAAAAAGTGGGTCCCCGTCCCATCTGACTAGGCTGTAGTTTTGCAGCACCCCGTTATTAAAGTCACGACGTGGAAGTAGGACACGGGATTTGCCAGCTTTTATTTGCTCGACCTGCTAATGGCCGTGTCTTGGGACGACTATACCAAGCAAATTCCGCAGACAAAAAGTCAGTACAAGACCACTCTAAGACTCACCCGGCGTCTATTCGTCGTCATTCTGGTAGAGAAAGGGAAAGGAGATCAGTGTGGAAATCTGTGATATCAGACTTGACTATCGATTAGATGTCACACAGTGTGAGACTGTCCCTTCCTTTCGTTAGCAGGGCAGATATCACAAGATGTACCGAGACAACACGCGTACTCGATAATCGTAAATGTCAGACCGTTTTCTTTGGCTGGTACATTCCTGACTCTCAGTCAGTACGTAGGTTTGTCTGCCCGCCCTATCTATCTATCTATCTATCTATCTATCTATCTATCTATCTATCTATCTATCTATCTATCTATCTATCTATCTATCTATCTATCTATCTGTCTGTCTATCTATCTATCTATCTATCTATCTATCTATCTGTCTGTCTATCTATCTATCTATCTATCTGTCTATCTATCTATCTATCTATCTATCTATCTGTCTGTCTGTCTGTCTGTCTATCTGTCTGTCTGTCTGTCTGTCTGTCTGCCCGCCCGTCCGTCCGTCCGTCCGTCCGTCTGTCTGTCTGTCTGTCTGTCTGTCTGTCTAACGAGAGTTCACAAATGGAAGGCACTATTTAGGAACGTACTTGGAGACTGAAAGTGTAAAGTATCTCTCACTCCGTAGTACAAAATAGTTCTTCTCTTATTTTTATGACAACAAAGGCAACCATTTTATTCTCAGAATAAGCAACTTTATTTCCATTTTTTTTAAATTTATGTAATGTTTATTATTTTTATTTTTATTTCCAGATCGTTATTTATTACCAGCTTCTACGCTCTTGAAAAATTCTGAAAAATTGAAATTTTCATTTCATTTGCCTTTATTTTTGGCGGGTGTAGTTAGTAGTAAAACAATCTCCCGACAAAACTGTACGGCGACGACAATGACAATAAATAACATCATGTGACAGGCCTACAGGAAATGACTTCCTGAAAACTTGGCACTAATAAGGATATGTCATGTTTTCAGGCAAGTACACTGCTACCTTGGAACCCAGCTTAACAAGTTCCAGTTCTAAAATAACAGAAACTGGATGAATCCGTCCCTGGGTCCCACGAACTCGAATTTTCAAAATAATTTTTAACAGTAAATACACGAGATTTTAAGGTAAAATATTAACAAATAATAATAATATTTGAATAACTATGTAAATTAATCAAATTAAAAATATGAAAACCTTAAAAAGGAATGATGATGGCGCATGTGGAAGCTGGAGGAGGATGAGGAGCAGGAGGAGGAGGAGGAGAGAGAGAGAGATTATTGCTTGGAAGGCACCTTCCATGATAACAGCAGGTAACTGCGCTTCTTGTGCTTCTGGTTTCTGCACCCTTTGCCTTTTCATGCCCTTTGCTAAGGTGTCACTTATAGAGGGCTTGGGGATCACTGGTCATGGTGTCTTTTGAGAACCAACGTTCCAAAGTGGTCTGATGTTGGCGATCTTTTTTGAACTTTTCTGAAATGTTCAGTGATCAATGATGCTATAATTGAACAAGTTAGCACACATGTTAACAAGGACTTTATTAGGGTGCCACTTCTCAACGACTGCCTGGGTTTTGACCACATGCTGAGAAGATCCTTGATTACAGCACTGGGAATGCTTCCAGCATCTCCCTCTTCCTCCTGTGAAGAAATTTCTTCTGCGACTTCTTTCTGCTGCTGCTGGTTGAGGCGCTGAAGCTCTTCCGTTGTCAGCTCAGTCCTGTGATCCTCCACTAACTCATTGATATCCTCTTCGCTGACTTCCAAACCCATGGACTTGCCCAGAGATACGATGTCAGGAACAACAGGTGGTTCCTCAAAGCTTTCGAAGCCCCTTGCAGCAGCATATTCAGGCCTGAAATTTTTCCAGGCAGAGTTCATCGTTCTCAAAGACACTTCCCTCCAAGCTTTCTCGATGACTCTTAGGCAGTGGAGGATATTGTAGTGATCCTTCCAGAACTCTCGGAGGGGCAGTTCCGTTTCATGTGTAACTTCAAAACATCTCTGGAACATGGCCTTGGCGTACAATTTTTTGAAGTTCGAGATCACCAGCTGGCCCATGGGCTGGATAAGAGGAGTGGTACTGGGGGAGGGGAGGCAAATATTTTATCTTGGTGAAGCTATATTCACCCACCAAATCAAAGCCTGGAGGATGTGCAGGAGCACTATCCAGGACAAGAAGAGCCTTCATCGGGAGATTTTTCTTCTGCAGATAAGCCTTTACTAAAGGAGCAAACTCCTCGTGTACCCACTCAATGAAGAACTGCCTGGTATCCCAGGGTTTCACATTCCATCTCCACATAACATTAAGTTTGCTCTTAATGGCGTTGTTCTTCTTAAACTCTAGTGGATTCTCTGTATGCGTATGGGTGGCCCGAGCGCTGGGAAACGTACGCACAAACACACGCGACCAACGTGATTGGCCGTTCGGATTCCGGGGCAAAATTTTCTGGAATATTTTTCGTTCGGATTCCAAGTTGTTCGAGTTCTGTGGCGTTGGGATTCCGAGGGCAATACTGAACTAGCATCTTTATTACTTTTATCTGAGGAAGTCTAAACAATAGTCACCTTTCTTTGATCATGTGAATTACAGACTCGCTACCAACTCTTTCCAGTCAAGTTACAGACTCTCAGGCAACTCTCTTCAGTCAAGTTAGAGGCTCGCTATCAACTCTCTCCAGTCATTTTAAGAGATTCGCAGCCAACTCTCTCCAGTCAAGTTATAGACTCGCAACCAACTCTCTCCAGTCGACGGGGGTAGAAATAGGAACACGACACATGAGTGTTGGGAGAAAATGGCCTCTAATTCCAGAGAACATCTGCCTGGAAATCAGGGACGACTAAAAGACACATGAACATACAGGTATACGTGAATGAAGTAATATCACGCTAAGTTCTGTCCCGCAAATACGGGGCATACCTGAGTCTGGAGAGACTAAAATGAGGTTAGGGATGGAGGATAAAATAAAATATCCAACCATTTAAGTTGTATAAATGTTGTAACCATGGAAATATCCTAATAACTGTTAAAATGTCTACCAGCATGGATTATCTCCACCTGCGGTGACGTAAATACCTGCCATGAAGAAGGCCTTGGTATTTCGTGGCATGGAAATCACAAAGGACAAACATCTTATTGAAAATAGTCTATATTTATAACCTTTTGCCTCCGCAAACATGTAAAACGAAAAAAGGTGTAACAAAATACCTCCATTTATCAGAGAGAAAACAAAAAATATTGCGTAACTCGTGATAGAGGACGACTTCTTCTGTAATTTTTACAGCAAAGAAAGGAAGAGTAAAAGACGCTGCGACGAAACCAAGATTTGTAGTGTGTTACACTTTTACTGTCTGAAGTTGGCATATCGTATCGATTTCTTTGAAATAAGCATCGTTTGCGACACTCGGCTAAGGACGAAATAGAGTACAGCTCCGTGTTTGTCAACGATTTCACATAAAGACAGTGCAGGCATAAACCATATTTATGTGTGCGTCTTCGCATTTGATTTTATAGATTGAGGTAACGCAGTGGTGGCTATTAATTGTTCAGCGGCGAAAGTATCGTTGACAGTTATATTAGGACGATTCTGTTTGTTCAGTCGTAGCTTCTGTTGCTGAGATTAGAAACAAGTTCAGATTAGTGTTCATTTTCTACTGAATTCTGTTGGATACTGACTTCCTGAATCGTGAACATTTTCTGTATCATGGTGATGAGTATGAAAGTATGAGCAGCAAAGTCTGTGATGATGGATTTTGTTAGAGAAAAAATTAATACTTTTATTCATTTATCCGACCTCAGTTTTGTAGCAAATACCAGGCTACAAGTCCGCCTGAAGGATGAAGCAATAATCTGAGAACTGTTAACAGACTGTGTAGAAATATTAATTTTTCCTTATCTGTCAGATGTGTTTTTTTGGACATTCTGTAAAGCAAACCTATCACAAGAAGTTCTCCTGAAGTGAAAACTCTGTGAGTGATAGTTTGTACTGGCACTCTTTCAAAAGTTTCACATTGTTAACATGAATTCGTATCACTATCTCCAACACAAATTACTGATGCGTGTGACACAATTGTTTCTTAGTGAAATTTCTAATTCAACTGTTTGTTAGTCAAGTTTGTGACATAACTGTTTGTTAGTCAAGTTTGTAACATAACTGTTTGTTAGTCAAGTTTGTAACATAACTGTTTGTTAGTCAAGTTTGTAACATAACTGTTTGTTAGTCAAGTTTGTGACATAACTGTTTGTTAGCCAAGTTTGTGACATAACTGTTTGTTAGTCAAGTTTGTGACATAACTGTTTGTTAGTCAAGTTTGGGACATAACTGTTTGTTAGTCAAGTTTGTGACATAACTGTTTGTTAGTCAAGATTGTAAAACAGTTGTTTCTTAGTGAAGTTTGTACCATCATTTTTGTTAGTAAAGTTTGTAACACAATAGTTTGTTTTTTGAAGTTTGTAACAATAGATTGTTATTTAAGTCTTTGTAACCCAACAGACCAGAAAAATAAGATGGTCATATGTCGGTCACGTGATGAGAAGAAACAATCAGAGAATACCAAAGCAAGCTATCATGTGGAGCACAACAGGCTGAAGAAAAAGGTCGACCACGTGAAACTCTAAAGAGGACATTGTTAAGAGAAGCCAGTTCAGAGGCCATAACATCCCTTGATGAGACTGAAAAGGTCGCCGAAAACAGGAAAACGTGGCAAACTACCATGTGAGCCCTATGTTACGTTTAACGGCACAGAACCCAATAGTTTGTTAATGAAATTTGTAACACAATAGTTTGTTAATGAAATTTGTAACACAATAGTTTGTTAATGGATTTTGTGACACAATAGTTTGTTTTTTAAATTTATGACATAATAATTTGTTACTGTATACACGCTGATTTTGTTCAACGAGAGAGAGAGAGAAAGGGAAGGGAGAGAGAGGAGAGAGAAAGGGAGAGAGAGGAAGGGAGAGAGAGGAGAGATAGAGAGAGAGGAGAGAGAGAAAGAGAGAGAGGAGAGAGAGAAAGGGAGAGAGAGGAGAGAGAGAAAGGGAGAGAGGAGAGAGAAAAAGGGAGAGAGAGGAAGAGAGGATATAGAGTGAGAGAGAGGGCAAGAGAGAGAAGGAGAGAGAGAGGGAGAAGGAAAGAGAGAAGGAGAGAGAGAACTCTGTAACATAAAATTATCTGTGAATGTCTTAGGTGCACACTGACCCGACATTCACAGTTTCCTTAAGAAGTGTATGTGTATATGTGTATGTGTGTGTGTCTGGGAGAGAGAGAGGGAGGGAGAGAAAAAGGGAGAGAGAAAGAGAGAGTAGAAAGAGAGAGAGATAGAAAGAAAGAGAGAGATAGAGAGAGAGATAGAAAGAAAAAGAGTGATAGAGAGAGAGATAGAAAAAGAGAGAGAGAGAGAAAGAGAGAGATAGAAAAAAAGAGAGAGAGAGAGAAAGAGAGGAAGAAAGAGATTATTGCTCAAGAAATATTTGTTAAAATAAACTTTTAACAAGAAAATATTGCAAGAAAGGCATCATATCAAAGTCCCCTGTACTCTCAATGGAGCATAAGACATCAACAAAAGTTCTGCAGCCAATCCGCGAGTCGGAATACCTCGAGCCATGTCTTTCTGGCTTCCTCTAGTTCTTCCTGCATTGTCGTTTCCATGTCCCCAGTGGCCAGCCCCTGTATCTTACAGCAGGTTATAAAACATTTAGACCACCGAAACCTGCCAAAGGTGAAAAGATGAAGAATTTAAGTATTAATAGAACATGTACAGAAATTATACATATAAAAGTAATTTTACTTCCAAAAATATTAATTCGGGTCTTCTGAATACAGTTATTATCAAAATTATGGGAGACAAGACGTAAAAAAAGTTCATAGACATAATTACCTTCAGTAATAGGTAGATAGTGACAACAGGTGAAAATATTAAGTCAGGTAATTAGCTTCTTCGACGTGCACACTGGCTCACGTGTGGGTCACAGACACAGCCAGAGGGCAGGGTCGCTGGGGATGTTCTATTCTGGGCAAATAAGAAAACAAACAGATCACCTATGCTTCATAAACTCAGGGTTAATTCATTCATTCTCCGGCTGTCTTGCTTAAGATTAGCCTGTACATTTTGTACACTCTGTGTCTTACTTAGACCAGGTATCTTTGGCGTCTCAGACCAGGTATCTATAGCGTATTAGATCAAGTATCTGTAAACTTAGCTGGCGCTAAATCTACATTTTTAAGGTTAGAATTGGGAAGAAAATAATCAACCCAGCTGTTTCAGGCATTCCCTTGGCATGTACTACCGTGCTGCATGGCCAAGATCTGGCGACCCCCATGACCGCCAATCCATATTGTCCCCTCCAAGGACACTGTATGCCAGCTGGGCGTCAGTTTAAACATATAGCACAACATTACAACAACATGCCCAAAGACATTACTAAGTCATCCATTAAAATATATGAACATTTATTTACTCAGCTACGTAGATCATGGCAATCACAGGACATTACATCACACAGAACATACAACATATAGCATAAAGATATATACAGGCATAATAATCATCAATGCAATGCTCTTAACTAATGTAACTAATGGCTCAGCTAGAATGGCCTTGGTATTCTGGCCTTCTCTCCCCTTCACAATCACAGTATAAATCACCCCGTGTGCTAACGCACTTGTGAATGTGGCAGCCTATGCTGCGAAACTACAGCACTCTCTCCATGAATGATCTATGTGCCAGTGCACTTCATCTCACGGCTGACCTGCCTTGACTCTCCTCCTCACTTCATGAATAATCACATGTGCTAACGCACTATTCTCAGCCTCACTTCAATGGCTCCATTACTATCACATCCTTGATGTAGCTGCTGTTGTCGGGATCCTCAACCCAACATACACCTTGAATCGCCTACAATTGATCCACATGAATATAACAGCATATGGGGCATCGCTTGTGCCCTCCAAGAAACGATATTAGAATCAATCACAGAGATACTTCTCCACAATGATCGTGCAGTACGCATGCTTATTCTGTACATCACACACACACAATATATATATATATATGTGTGTGTGTATATATATGTGTGTGTATATATATATATATATATATAATATATATATATATATATATATATATATATATATGAATACACTGCAAATACACATTATTCATCATGAATCACAATCATATATAACACAGATATTGGTCGGCTGGGCTAACTGCTACATATGCAACCAAAACAGACGAGACTGACTTGCCTGCCATAAGCCTCTGGTTCTACTACTCCCCCCCCCCCCCGGGCATTCCTCAGTATTAATAGGTCCTATCTTCCTGATCACGTGACGAGCGACTCCCTTCTCTCACCCCGTACACTGGTGGGAGTACCGTCTGACCCGTCACATATTTCGGGCATCTCAGATCAGGTATCTATTGCATCTCAGATCAGGTATCTATTGCATCAGGTATCTATTGCGTCTCAGATCAGGTATCTACCGCATCTCAGATCAGGTATCTACCGCATCTCAGATCAGGTATCTATTGCATCTCAGATCAGGTATCTATTGCATCTCAGATCAGGTATATATTGCGTCTCAGATCAGGTATCTACCGCATCTCAGATCAGGTATCTACCGCATATCAGATCAGGTATCTATTGGCTCTCAGATCAGGTATCTACTGCATCTCAGATAAGGTATCTATTGTGTCTCAGATCAGATATCTACTGCATCTCAGATCAGGTATCTATTGCATCTCAGATCAGGTATTTGTTGCGTCTCAGATCAGGTATCTACCGCATCTCAGATCAGGTATCTATTGCATCTCAGATAAGGTATCTATTGCATCTCAGATCAGGTATCTACTGCATCTCAGATCAGGTATCTATTGTGTCTCAGATCAGGTATCTATTGTGTCTCAGATCAAGTATCTGTAAACTTAGCTGGCGCTAAATCTACATTTTTAAGGTTAGAATTGGGAAGAAAATAATCAACCCAGCTGTTTCAGGCATTCCCTTGGCATGTACTACCGTGCTGCATGGCCAAGATCTGGCGACCCCCATGACCGCCAATCCATATTGTCCCCTCCAAGGACACTGTATGCCAGCTGGGCGTCAGTTTAAACATATAGCACAACATTACAACAACATGCCCAAAGACATACTAAGTCATCCATTAAAATATATGAACATTTATTTACTCAGCTACGTAGATCATGGCAATCACAGGACATTACATCACACAGAACATACAACATATAGCATAAAGATATATACAGGCATAATAATCATCAATGCAATGCTCTTAACTAATGTAACTAATGGCTCAGCTAGAATGGCCTTGGTATTCTGGCCTTCCCTTCCCTTCACAATCACAGTATAAATCACCCGTGTGCTAACGCACTTGTGAATGTGGCAGCCTATGCTGCGAAACTACAGCACTCTCTCCATGAATGATCTATGTGCCAGTGCACTTCATCTCACGGCTGACCTGCCTTGACTCTCCTCCTCACTTCATGAATAATCACATGTGCTAACGCACTATTCTCAGCCTCACTTCAATGGCTCCATTACTATCACATCCTTGATGTAGCTGCTGTTGTCGGGATCCTCAACCCAACATACACCTTGAATCGCCTACAATTGATCCACATGAATATAACAGCATATGGGGCATCGCTTGTGCCCTCCAAGAAACGATATTAGAATCAATCACAGAGATACTTCTCCACAATGATCGTGCAGTACGCATGCTTATTCTGTACATCACACACACACAATATATATATATATATATGTGTGTGTGTATATATATGTGTGTGTATATATATATATATATATATATATATATATATATATATATGAATACACTGCAAATACACATTATTCATCATGAATCACAATCATATATAACACAGATATTGGTCGGCTGGGCTAACTGCTACATATGCAACCAAAACAGACGAGACTGACTTGCCTGCCATAAGCCTCTGGTTCTACTACTCCCCCCCCCCCCCGGGCATTCCTCAGTATTAATAGGTCCTATCTTCCTGATCACGTGACGAGCGACTCCCTTCTCTCACCCCGTACACTGGTGGGAGTACCGTCTGACCCGTCACATATTTCGGGCATCTCAGATCAGGTATCTATTGCATCTCAGATCAGGTATCTATTGCATCAGGTATCTATTGCGTCTCAGATCAGGTATCTACCGCATCTCAGATCAGGTATCTACCGCATCTCAGATCAGGTATCTATTGCATCTCAGATCAGGTATCTATTGCATCTCAGATCAGGTATATATTGGCTCTCAGATCAGGTATCTACCGCATCTCAGATCAGGTATCTGCTGCATCTCAGATCAGGTATCTACCGCATATCAGATCAGGTATCTACCGCATCTCAGATCAGGTATTGTTGCGTCTCAGATCAGGTATCTACTGCATCTCAGATCAGGTATTGTTGCGTCTCAGATCAGGTATCTATAGCATCTCAGATCAGTATCTACCGCATCTCAAATCAGGTATCTATAGCATCTCAGATCAGTATCTACCGCATATCAGATCAGGTATATATTGCTTCTCAGATCAGGTATCTATTGCGTCTCAGATCAGGTATCTACCGCATATCAGATCAGGTATCTATTGCATCTCAGATCAGTATCTACCGCATATCAGATCAGGTATCTATAGCATCTCAGATCAGGTATATATTGCGTCTCAGATCAGGTATCTATAGCATCTCAGATCAGTATCTACCGCATCTCAAATCAGGTATCTATTGGCTCTCAGATCAGGTATCTATTGGCTCTCAGATCAGGTATCTGCTGCATCTCAGATCAGTATCTACCGCATCTCAGATCAGTATCTACCGCATCTCAAATCAGGTATCTACCGCATCTCAGATCAGGTATTGTTGCGTCTCAGATCAGGTATCTGCTGCATCTCAGATAAGGTATCTACTGCATCTCAGATCAGGTATCTATGCATCTCAGATCAGGTATCTGCTGCATCTCAGATCAGGTATCTACTGCATCTCAGATCAGGTATCTGCTGCATCTCAGATCAGTATCTACCGCATCTCAGATCAGTATCTACCGCATATCAGATCAGTATCTACCGCATATCAGATCAGGTATCTATAGCATCTCAGATCAGGTATCTATTGGCTCTCAGATCAGGTATCTATAGCATCTCAGATCAGGTATCTGCTGCATCTCAGATCAGGTATCTACCGCATCTCAAATCAGGTATCTACCGCATCTCAAATCAGGTATCTATTGCATCTCAGATCAGTATCTACCGCATATCAGATCAGGTATCTATTGTGTCTCAGATCAGATATCTACTGCATCTCAGATCAGGTATATATTGCTTCTCAGATCAGGTATCTATGCATCTCAGATCAGTATCTACCGCATCTCAGATCAGGTATCTATAGCATCTCAGATCAGTATCTACCGCATATCAGATCAGGTATATATTGCGTCTCAGATCAGGTATATATTGCGTCTCAGATCAGGTATATATTGCTTCTCAGATCAGGTATATATTGCGTCTCAGATCAGGTATATATTGCTTCTCAGATCAGGTATTTGTTGCGTCTCAGATCAGGTATCTACCGCATCTCAGATCAGGTATCTATTGCATCTCAGATCAGGTATCTACTGCATCTCAGATAAGGTATCTACTGCATCTCAGATCAGGTATCTATTGTGTCTCAGATCAGGTATCTATTGTGTCTCAGATCAGATATCTACTGCATCTCAGATCAGGTATCTACTGCATCTCAGATCAGGTATTTGTTGCGTCTCAGATCAGGTATCTACCGCATCTCAGATCAGGTATTTGTTGCGTCTCAGATCAGGTATCTACCGCATCTCAGATCAGGTATCTACCGCATCTCAGATCAGGTATCTACCGCATCTCAGATCAGGTATCTATTGCTTCTCAGATCAGGTATCTACCGCATCTCAGATCAGGTATCTACCGCATATCAGATCAGGTATCTACCGCATCTCAGATCAGGTATCTACCGCATATCAGATCAGGTATCTGCTGCATCTCAGATCAGGTATCTACTGCATCTCAGATCAGGTATCTACTGCATCTCAGATCAGGTATCTATTGCTTCTCAGATCAGGTATCTACCGCATCTCAGATCAGGTATCTACCGCATCTCAGATCAGGTATCTACCGCATCTCAGATCAGGTATATATTGCTTCTCAGATCAGGTATCTACCGCATCTCAGATCAGGTATCTACCGCATCTCAGATCAGGTATCTACCGCATCTCAGATCAGGTATCTACCGCATCTCAGATCAGGTATCTACTGCATCTCAGATCAGGTATCTACTGCATCTCAGATCAGGTATCTACCGCATCTCAGATCAGGTATCTACCGCATCTCAGATCAGGTATCTACCGCATCTCAGATCAGGTATCTACTGCATCTCAGATCAGGTATCTACCGCATCTCAGATCAGGTATCTACTGCATCTCAGATCAGGTATCTACTGCATCTCAGATCAGGTATCTACCGCATCTCAGATCAGGTGTCTATAGCATCTCAGATCAGGTGTCTATAGCATCTCAGATCAGGTATCTACCGCATCTCAAATCAGGTATCTATAGCATCTCAGATCAGGTACCTATGACACCTCATGTCAGGTATGCTGCCTTTCTTGTGTCACTTGGTCATGATCTTAATGATGTATGTCTCTTAGGGTCCGTTTCTTCTTTTTTACTTTGAGTTTTCCAACTATTATCACTTTCTCTAAATTCATTCATCTCAGGCCAAGTCCTAAAGAATTTAGAACATATTTTCCCAAGACTGTAGTCAGCTTTCCATGTTCTGCAGCTTCTCCGGGAATTTCTACATTTTTTTTTTTTTTTGGTTAAGCTAATTTGTAGAATGTTGTCGAGGATCTGTTGGACTCACTAATTTCTAAGAACTAGTTCTCTCATCACATATTGTCACATATTTCTGAGAACTGCGTCTCTCAGCACATATTGTCATATATTTCTGAGAACTGCGTCTCTCAGCACATATTGTCACATATTTCTGAGAACTGCGTCTCTCAGCACATATTGTCACATATTTCTGAGAACTGCCTCTCTCAGCACATATTGTCACATATTTCTGAGAATTGGCTCTCTCAGCACATACTGTCACATATTTCTGAGAACTGCGTCTCTCAGCACATATTGTCACATATTTCTGAGAACTGCCTCTCTCAGCACATATTGTCACATATTTCTGAGAATTGGCTCTCTCAGCACATACTGTCACATATTTTTGAGAACTGCGTCTCTCAGCACATATTGTCACATATTTCTGAGAACTGCCTCTCTCAGCACATATTGTCACATATTTCTGAGAATTGGCTCTCTCAGCACATACTGTTACTTATTTCTGAGAACTGGCTCTCTCAGCACATATTGTCATTATTTCTGAGAATTGGCTCTCTCAGCACATATTGTCACTTATTTATGAGAACTGGCTCTCTCAGCACATATTATCACTTATTTCTGAGAATTGGCTCTCTCATCACATATTGTCACATATTTCTGATATTTCTGAGAATTGGCTCTCTCAGCACATATTGTCACATATTTCTGAGAACTGGCTCTCTCAGCACATATTGTCACTTATTTCTGAGAACTGGCTCTATCACCACATATTGTCACTTATTTCTGAGAATTAGCTCTCTCAGCACATATTGTCACATATTTCTGATATTTCTCAGAATTGGCTCTATCAGCACATATTGTCACTTATTTCTGAGAATTGGCCCTCTCATCACATATTGTCACATATTTCTGATATTTCTGAGAATTGGCTCTCTCAGCACATATTGTGACATATTTCTGAGAACTAGCTCTCTCAGCATATATTGTCACTTATTTCTGAGAATTGGCTCTCTCATCACATATTGTCACATATTTCTGAGAACTGGCTCTATCACCACATATTGTCACTTATTTCTGAGAATTAGCTCTCTCAGCACATATTGTCACTTATGTCTGAGAAATGGCTCTCTCAGCATGTACTGTCACTTATTTATGAGAACAAGCTCTCTCAGCACATATTGTTACTTATTTCTGAGAACAAGCTCTCTCAGCACATATTGTCACTTATTTATGACAACAAGCTCTCTCAGCAGATATTGTCATTTATTTCTGAGAACAAGCTCTCTCAGCACATATTGTCACATATTTCTGATATTTCTGAGAATTGGCTCTGTCAGCAGATATTGTCACATATTTCTGATATTTCTGAGAATTGGCTCTCTCAACACATATTGTCACATATTTCTGATATTTCTGAGATTTGGCTCTCTCAGCACATATTGTCACATATTTCTGAGAATTGGCTCTCTCAGCACTTATTGCCACATATTTCTGAGAATTGGCTCTCTCAGCACATACTGTCACATATTTCTGAGAATTGGCTCTCTCGGCACATATTGTTACATATTTCTGAGCTCTGTCAATGAAAAAAGACAAACAAAAAGCCAATGAAAGAAAATAATTTTTTTTAAAAATTCTAACAAAACTCAACAAATATTGATTTGACACGTTACAACAAGGACAGGACATGGAAGTTTAACAACAGGACAGATAAACAGAAGATGGACAGAGAAAATTATGGATATATAGATGGCATTGTAAAAAGCAAACAACTGACTTGATGTGAAGAAGCTTCGTCTCCAATAGCTGTTAAAACATCATTTTCATGATGATGATGATGATGATGATGATGATGGTGATGATGGTTCAGCATGACAAGAATACCAAAATTGAATGCGGACTCATGCCTCCAGTTGTCCACTAGGTTGTGTACTACACCGTACACTTTCTTATGTAAAAGATGTACCAGATAGGTGAGTCAGTACACATCTTATGTAGAAGATGTACCAGATAGGTAGGTCAGTACACATCTTATGTACCAGATAGGTGAGTCGGTACACATCTTACGTAAAAGATGTACCAGATAGGTAGGTCAGTACACATCTTACGTAGAAGATATACCAGATAGGTGAGTCAGTACACATCTTACGTAGAAGATGTACCAGATAGGTAGGTCAGTACACATCTTATGTACCAGATAGGTGAGTCGGTACACATCTTACGTAAAAGATGTACCAGATAGGTAGGTCAGTACACATCTTACGTAAAAAATGTACCAAATAGGTGAGTCAGTACACATCTTACGTAGAAGATGTACCAGATAGGTGAGTCAGTACACATCTTACGTAAAAGATATACCAGATAGGTAGGTCAGTACACATCTTACGGTAAAAGATGTACCAGATAGATGGGTCAGTACACATCTTACGTAGAAGATGTACCAGATAGGTGAGTCAGTACACATCTTACGTAGAAGATGTACCAAATAGGTGAATCAGTACACATTTTACAGTAAAGATGTACCAGATAGGTGAGTCAGTACACATCTTATGTAAAAGATGTGCCAGATAGGTGAGTCAGTACACATCTTATGTAAAAGATGTACCAGATAGGTGAGTCAGTACACATCTTATGTAAAAGATGTACCAGTTAGGTGAGTCAGTACACATCTTACATAATAGATATAGCAGTTAGATGAGTCGGCACACATCTTAAGTAAAGGATGCGCACATTATGTGAGTCAGTACATAGAAGTGAAGTTACGTACACCATAAACCCTATGGCATCGTGCGCTTGGAAGGTACAACAAGTAATAAAATCAACGTGCCCCCAATGTTTACATTATAACACTTTCTTCATTCACCGTCTACAGAAAGACCGCATTGATTTTTTTTCCCGCTGTTAAAAGCTGAACTTTGACTTTTGAATGTAACATTATCTGAGATCATGTACAGAGAGAAATGTGAATCTCTACAGACATGTAATAACATCGATACACTCTTCCAGGACAAAGTCTCCAGAAGACCTTAAATTCTGTAAAGACGTCTCAATTAGGGACAGACATCTCAAATAACGAGAAGACAGTCTTAACAAAAACTGGATTGTTGACAAGAAACCCAGTCAAAGACTAGTTCAAAGGCTTGAAAACATTTCTGTTTCAGTATAAATGTTGCCATCTCTCTCTCTCTCTCTCTCTCTCTCTCTGTCTCTTTCTCTATCTCTCTCGTTCTCTCTCTCTCTCAGTTGTATGTTCTAATATGATGAAATATTAATTGTTCTACGTTTTGTACAATGGAAGACAATGAAATATTAATTGTTCTACATTTTGTACAATCGAAGATGATGAAATATTAGTTCTACATTTTGTACAATCGAAGATGATGAAATATTAATTGTTCTACATTTTATACTTTCTAAGGTGATGAAATACTAATTGTTCTACATTCTGTACAATCAGAGATGATGAAATATTAATTGTTCTACATTTCATACATTCTAAGATGGTGAAATATTAATTGTTCTACATTTCATACATTCTAAGATGATGAAATATTGATTGTTCTACATTTTGGACATCCCTGGCTGGCAGACTTTTGTCAACAGAAATCCATAAACAGAAATTTAACATTTTAAAAATTTTTTAATTTAAAAAGCCAAATTATTTGTTTCTCAGAAGAATCTGAACTGAAAATAAATCACAGCAAGGCCTTGATTTATGGGACCCTGAAATAACGGATTTCGGAATTAATGGACAGAACACATCATAATCAATTAATAATAGTAATAATAATTTCACAAAGAAATAAATAAATATAATTTTTTTTAAACGTCCATGTTCTAAACTCTTCATTATAATTTAATAATTTGTAATGTACATTGTAATGTATTAAAGAATTTTACAGATTTTGTAAACAATAAAAATGTTGGGGGGGGGGGGGCCTTCTCCCTAATGTTACATTCAATTTTACGGAATTTCCGCATTAACGAGCGCACCCGCCCCCCCCCCCCCCACCTTGTCCATTAAATCGAAGGCCTAATGTAATGCTTGTAAGAAAAAACCTGAATGAAATGTTTGTTTGGTGAAAAGTTTAGCATTAAAAGTTGTTTGTTTCGCACAGAACAATAATTGGTTTTAAGTTCATTTTTCTCACTTAAGTCACTTTGATGACTGATAACATTTTTTGCCTGAAAGTTATAGGCAGGATAGACTTTGTTATTTTATGTTCACGCGTGCGTTTGTTAAATATTTGTTAAATGTTTGTTAAATGTTTGTTATATGTTTGTCATCTACGCTGAGAACTAACGAACTTCCGAAGATAAGAAAACACAGAATAAAACTTCTGCTAAACTGAGGATGTAGAACAACTTCTTGGCTTACATCGGTGAGACCAGTCCTGTTAGGTTCTTGCTAACATCAGTGAAGGGAGTCCTGTTAGGTTCTTGCTAACATCAGTGAAGGGAGTCCTGTCAGGTTCTTGCTAACATCAGTGAAGTGAGCCCTGTTAGGTTCTTGCTAACATCAGTACATCAGTGGAGCGAACCCTGTCAGGTTCTTGCTAACATCAGTGAAGGGAGTCCTGTTAGGTTCTTGCTAACATCAGTACATCAGTGGAGCGAACCCTGTCAGGCTCTTGCTAACATCAGTGAAGTGAGCCCTGTTAGGTTCTTGCTAACATCAGTAGAATGAACCCTGTCAGGTTCTTGCTAACATCACTGAAACGAGCCCTGTCAGGTTCTTGCTAACATCAATGAAACGAACCCTGTCAGGTTCTTGCTAACATCAGTGAAACGAACCCTGTCAGGTTCTTGCTAACATCAGTGGAACGAGCCCTGTCCAGTGTCGTTGTTGCTTACATAGATACGGTTTTAATCTCTTTTTTTTTCTTTATTTCATGTAGAAGCTGATATGATCAGAATCACACTCGGCAGCTTTGCTTTTCCCTGTTCCAAGAGGTATCAGGTATCAATTTTTACAGCTGGATTAACTGAGACTCGTCCAGCCGGGACCAAAACGTAGACCACAGCTGTGAGAGACAGCTGCCCCAGCCACGTGACTACTTAATAAAACTGGGCTGGAGAAAGAGAGATAAGTGTCGTTGCTGGCAGGTTGGTCCAGCAACCCAGACCAGGTCAAGACCATCACCTGCCTTATCTCGGAACACCTGGAGACATGTTACTGTGTTCAGTGACAAATTAACATCCATCCAAGCATAAACTTAATAAGTGACCTGTCTACCTGTGACCTGTACCATCCATAGTAGACGTAATACCATCCATCTCCTGATATAAGGCCTGTTCCTCTCCATTTGTGATATATGACCTATACCACCCATCTTCTGATATACGGCCTGTTTCCCTCTAGTTATGGTCTGTGCTATTATTCCATGACTTTGTATTACACCAACCAAACACGAACTGATTCGCCCCTGTCGTTGTGATAACGCTAAATAATGATATAATGCAATAGTAGTAGTAGCAGTTATAAATGATTTTCTCATGAAAAAATCTGTACCTGCATTTTTTTTCCTTCACCGCTTTGGGGCCCCTATGCTTACGCCTGTTAACCTAACGGGTAATCCACCAGTGACTGCGATACTTTAGTTTAGCGCGGGATAAGGAATCCCTGTGCTTCTAGTGCGTACATCTCTCCATGAAATCAGTAACCCATTCCCCATCCGACATTAACTACGACGTAACCAGCAAATAACTCAGTTTCAGGCTCAAATGAAAACCACGTACTAGCGAACCACTTTACTCCTGAACAAAAGCACCACCAAGAAATGTGGTTGTAAGAAAATATTTGTTGATGTTAAGATTCTTTAGTTTGAAACAGAAAAATAATTGGTTTTAAGTTCATTTTTCTCACTTAAGTCACTTTGATGACTGATAACATTTTTTGCCTGAAAGTTATAGGCAGGATAGACTTTGTTATTTTATGTTCACGCGTGCGTTTGTTAAATATTTGTTAAATGTTTGTTAAATGTTTGTTATATGTTTGTCATCTACGCTGAGAACTAACGAACTTCCGAAGATAAGAAAACACAGAATAAAACTTCTGCTAAACTGAGGATGTAGAACAACTTCTTGGCTTACATCGGTGAGACCAGTCCTGTTAGGTTCTTGCTAACATCAGTGAAGGGAGTCCTGTTAGGTTCTTGCTAACATCAGTGAAGGGAGTCCTGTCAGGTTCTTGCTAACATCAGTGAAGTGAGCCCTGTTAGGTTCTTGCTAACATCAGTACATCAGTGGAGCGAACCCTGTCAGGTTCTTGCTAACATCAGTGAAGGGAGTCCTGTTAGGTTCTTGCTAACATCAGTACATCAGTGGAGCGAACCCTGTCAGGCTCTTGCTAACATCAGTGAAGTGAGCCCTGTTAGGTTCTTGCTAACATCAGTAGAATGAACCCTGTCAGGTTCTTGCTAACATCACTGAAACGAGCCCTGTCAGGTTCTTGCTAACATCAATGAAACGAACCCTGTCAGGTTCTTGCTAACATCAGTGAAACGAACCCTGTCAGGTTCTTGCTAACATCAGTGGAACGAGCCCTGTCCAGTGTCGTTGTTGCTTACATAGATACGGTTTTAATCTCTTTTTTTTTCTTTATTCATGTAGAAGCTGATATGATCAGAATCACACTCGGCAGCTTTGCTTTTCCCTGTTCCAAGAGGTATCAGGTATCAATTTTTACAGCTGGATTAACTGAGACTCGTCCAGCCGGGACCAAAACGTAGACCACAGCTGTGAGAGACAGCTGCCCCAGCCACGTGACTACTTAATAAAACTGGGCTGGAGAAAGAGAGATAAGTGTCGTTGCTGGCAGGTTGGTCCAGCAACCCAGACCAGGTCAAGACCATCACCTGCCTTATCTCGGAACACCTGGAGACATGTTACTGTGTTCAGTGACAAATTAACATCCATCCAAGCATAAACTTAATAAGTGACCTGTCTACCTGTGACCTGTACCATCCATAGTAGACGTAATACCATCCATCTCCTGATATAAGGCCTGTTCCTCTCCATTTGTGATATATGACCTATACCACCCATCTTCTGATATACGGCCTGTTTCCCTCTAGTTATGGTCTGTGCTATTATTCCATGACTTTGTATTACACCAACCAAACACGAACTGATTCGCCCCTGTCGTTGTGATAACGCTAAATAATGATATAATGCAATAGTAGTAGTAGCAGTTATAAATGATTTTCTCATGAAAAAATCTGTACCTGCATTTTTTTTCCTTCACCGCTTTGGGGCCCCTATGCTTACGCCTGTTAACCTAACGGGTAATCCACCAGTGACTGCGATACTTTAGTTTAGCGCGGGATAAGGAATCCCTGTGCTTCTAGTGCGTACATCTCTCCATGAAATCAGTAACCCATTCCCCATCCGACATTAACTACGACGTAACCAGCAAATAACTCAGTTTCAGGCTCAAATGAAAACCACGTACTAGCGAACCACTTTACTCCTGAACAAAAGCACCACCAAGAAATGTGGTTGTAAGAAAATATTTGTTGATGTTAAGATTCTTTAGTTTGAAACAGAAAAATCGAAATTTGAAGTAAAATTCTATTTTTTCTCCCTGACAAGAAATTCTTTATTTAGTCATTAATGATTTTTGCAACTGATTTTTCAGATTATCTGCAAATCTGCACAAGATAAAACAGTGTTATCAGCCCAAGTCCTTCAAATGTTTCCCTGTGAGTCAGTGAGAACACAAAGAGTTATAGTCTAAATCTTCCCAAGGGCAGCATGGAAAACAGAGAAAAGTCCAGAGGCTACGCCAAACTGTCTATTCATTCCCTGGGTGAAAATATCAGACCGTCGAAGACAAGATCAAAACGTGACTTAAAAAATACATTTACCAGGTCAAAGCATGAGGTCACGGTCGTGCAGGGGCCAGGCCGGAAGTTCCTTCTCCTGGACAATTCTTCTGTGCCGGTGGATCACTACAGCAAGATTTATGTGGCTTTCATCCTGTCCGGGATCGGGTACATGCTTCCTTACACTTGTTTCATAGTCGCTGTGGATTATTATCAGGTAAGGGAGATAACCTTCATTGCTGTCCTATCTAATTGTCTGAAGTTCACTGTCCTGAGCATTCGCATCCACAATACCTGTCACATTGCCATCATCACTTTCATCTCAGCTGCTTTATATAACATCACATGGCCAGGATGTTTCCCACATTGTCAGGATGTCCACACCATGACTAGGTTGTCCCCCACATGGCCAAGATGTCCCCACAAGGCCAAGATGTTCCCCACGTAGCTAATATGTCCCCACAAGGCCAAGATGTTCCCCACATGGCTAATATGTCCACACAAGGCCAAGATGTTCTCCACATGGCTAATATGTCCCCACAAGGCCAAGATGTTCCCCACATGGCTAATATGTCCCCACAAGGCCAAGATGTTCTCCACATGGCTAATATGTCCCCACAAGGCCAAGATGTTCCCCCACATGGCTAATATGTCCCCACAAGGCCAAGATGTTCTCCACATGGCTAATATGTCCCCACAAGGCCAAGATGTTCCCCCACATGGCCAGGATGTCCACACCAAGGCCAGGATGTCCACACATGGCCAGGATGTTCCCCACGTAGCTAATATATCCCCACAAGGCCAAGATGTTCCCCACATGGCTAATATGTCCCCACAAGGCCAAGATGTTCCCCACATGGCTAATATGTCCCCACAAGGCCAAGATGTTCTCCACATGGCTAATATGTCCCCACAAGGCCAAGATGTTCCCCCACATGGCCAGGATGTCCACACCAAGGCCAGGATGTCCACACATGGCCAGGATGTCCATACCAAAGCCAGGATGTCCCCACATGGCCAAGATGTCCCCGCATGGCCAGGATGTCCCCTAATGACTAAGATGTCCCCCACATGGCCAGGATGTCCCCCACATGGCCAAGATGTCCCTCACGTGACCAGGATGTCCCCTAATGACTAAGATGTCCCCACATGGCCAGGATGTCCCCACATGGCCAGGATGTCCCCCACATGGCCAGGATGTCCCCCACATGGCTAACAGACAATGTACCCCACTCGACTACAAGACATGTAGTTTACTCCTTTACAAGACACCCTAGTGCACTGTACTACAAGACAATTAAACCATTCGACTACAAGACTACGTGTAGCTTACTTGACTACAAGACTACGTGTAGCTTACTCGACTACAAGACAAGCTAGCCCTCTCAATTTCAAGACACCCTAGTCCTCTGGACTACAAGACACGTAAACCATTCCACTACAGGACAACATAGTTTACTCGACTACAAGACAGTCTCTGTAGGCTGCGGTGTCTTGATAGACTACGGTGTCTTGGTAGACTACGGTGTCTTGGTAGACTATGGTGTCTTGGTAGACTACGGTGTCTTGGTAGACTACGGGTAGACTACGAGATAGCGCAGTAGAGAAAATTATTGCACGTAAACTTGATAGTGGTTTGGAAGAGAGTCACATGTCCCCCCCCCCCCCCGACTTTGAGGGTATAGGAGCAGCAAAGAGACGTGGTTTAATGCTGCAGTTTTTGCTCAAGACATCTTGGAAGGATTTCAGGCCCGAGTAGAGACATGGCAGCCGCAGTAGACCTAGAAGATGCGAAAAACAAATTACCATTCAACTACTTAATGCGCATGCTTCTTATGCGAGAAGTACACCCTCTCCTCATCAGATGGACAGCTGCAGCCCTTATCCAGAGAATGTTGGTTTTCCGATGTGGCAGTTGGTCTTCGGAGCTGATAACAGCATGTCCAGCAAGGGTCTCTGTCATCAGCATTCTTATTCAATGTGTGCACAGTGACAATCAGTGAACAAGAACTTGAAGGGAGGGGAAGGACTCTGTCATTTGCTGATGATGTTCTGGTGTATCCACAGGGAAAAGACAGACAGGAGACTGCCACAGCACTGAAGAGATAACTTGATCGTCTTTCTCCCCGGTGTGAAGTTTCTAACGCTCTTGTCAACCCTACAAAAGTTATCAGCGTCATGGTTCTCACTGAGCAACCATGTTGTTGGAGTTGGAGTGGCCACTGCCATGTCTGTTGTGAGATTGGGTGGTGAGGATGTGACCAGAACTAACTTGATGACATATTTGGAAGTGAAGTTTGATCACAGTCTGTGCTTCAAGGAGCATGTCGACCACATGATAACAAATGCTCGCAAAGGTCTGTCGACTACGAAGGTCACAGCGGCTGCCAACATTGAGCAGAGGCTGCTGTTACTTCTGAACCATGGACTGGTCCCTGCAGCCACTGAGCACGCCATCCTCACTACCATTCCTGCAGGTCTGTGAACCCAACAACAACCCCGGTGAGGAATGGATACCTGTGCCTCCAGCGTTCAAGGGCAGCTTCTCTTGCATTGGCACGCTTGAAGGTGATGAAGGTGATGTAGGCGATGGAGGTGATGAAGGTGATGTAGGCGATGGAGGTGATGAAGGTGATGTAGGCGATGGAGGTGATGAAGGTGATGTAGGCGATGGAGGTGATGAAGGTGATGTAGGCGATGGAGGTGATGAAGGTGATGTAGGCGATGGAGGTGATGAAGGTGATGGAGGTGATAGAGGTGATGAAGGTGATGGAGGTAATGAAGGTGATGTAGGTGATGGAGGTGATGAAGGTGACGGAGGTGATGAAGGTGATGTAGGCGATGGAGGTGATGGAAGTGATGAAAGTGATGGAGGTGATGAAGGTGATGGAGGTGAGGGAAGCATTCGTCTGCCTGGAGTCACGGGACTATCTGTATACCAAGTGATTCACTGAGTATGATCCGGAAGGTCGAGGCAGGTTCTGTACGCAGGCAGTGGCTTGAGTCATTGCAGAAATCAACGATCCATAGACTCACCTTCATCTATGTCCCTGGGCACGTGGGCATCCAGAGAGAGTTGATAGGGTGGCCGGCTCTGCCATCATCGCAGATGGACAACTGCTGGATCGAGCTGATGTTGTTAATGAACTCGGAGAGACAGGCAGAGTGGAGAACTTCTAGAGCAGAAAATCCAAATCACTGCTTAGACTGAGGGAGATGGGAGTACAGACTGGCCACGCCCACAAATGAAAGACATACTGGACGCACAAGAGGACTTGTCAACCAACACAGGACGGGCACTATCAGCCACAGGGCGGGCACTATCAGCCACAGGGCGGGCACTATCAGCCACAGGACGGGCACTACCAGCCACACAATAACTTGTGTATAAGTATACAACTATACACTAAGCACTGCAGTAAAGCTGTGATACCAGAATGTATAAAATCGGAAAAAGTAGGAGCAGCTTTATTACTTAACGATTACAAAAAAAATTTTAAAGGAGTACTTAGCTGTAAATTGCAAGGTGTGGCTTGTCCGACGGTGTGTGTAACATTATCAGCCACAGGGCGGGCACTATCAGCCACAGGACACCAATGGATATGTTGAAGGAGAGGATCTGAGCAACTGTGGACGTGTCCGAAGTGCAGTGATAATCCAGGCTATAAACCATGAACCCTGTAATCTATTCGGCTACAAGACACAGTGACAATGGCTTTCGCAATAACGAACCCAAATATACAACAACAAAAAAACACTCATAGATCAGCAACAAAATGCCACGTACAGCCAACATGTTCCAATTTCCAGTTCCTAGACTTTGACCATCAGACACTTACAAATTTGTGTGACTTGACACTGTTTCTATGTGCCGGCAACAATTCTTGTCAAAATAATTTCCGACAAAACTATAATTGACGGTGTTCTTGTCACATTCCACAAACATGTAATCAAGATTCTGTGCCGAGATGGGCGGTATTTTGACAAGATACTCTGCCAGAGCTGAGCGTCATGAAACATCTTAGCATTTATAAAATAGCAATTTAGCCGCTCTAAATTATTAACTGATGCCTCTGAAATACGGATTTAGAATAAAAGTAATAATTAGAACCTGAAGTTTTCCAACAGTAAGAAATGCGCATCGATTTCATGTTAGACAAGACCTTGAACTTACGTAAGCTCTATGTTTTTATTTTTAATTCTAGAATCGATTCCCGCACACGACAGTAATATTCGATATGACCACAGCGACGATCATAGCCGGTACAGTTGGAGTGGTCATCAACAGCGCTTTGGTGGAGTCCATCTCTTTAATATGGAGAGTGATGACTGGTTACATCATCTCCGCATCTTTACTGCTGTTTCTAACCATCTGTGACATCACACTAGACGTTTTCCGCCGCGATACTGCATACTGGGTCACGCTAGTATCGGTGGCTGTTATGTCGATTGGATGTACAGGTAATATCGATACATAGACTCACCTTCATCTATGTCCCTGGGCACGTGGGCATCCAGAGAGAGTTGATAGGGTGGCCGGCTCTGCCATCATCGCAGATGGACAACTGCTGGATCGAGCTGATGTTGTTAATGAACTCGGAGAGACAGGCAGAGTGGAGAACTTCTAGAGCAGAAAATCCAAATCACTGCTTAGACTGAGGGAGATGGGAGTACAGACTGGCCACGCCCACAAATGAAAGACATACTGGACGCACAAGAGGACTTGTCAACCAACACAGGACGGGCACTATCAGCCACAGGGCGGGCACTATCAGCCACAGGGCGGGCACTATCAGCCACAGGACGGGCACTACCAGCCACACAATAACTTGTGTATAAGTATACAACTATACACTAAGCACTGCAGTAAAGCTGTGATACCAGAATGTATAAAATCGGAAAAAGTAGGAGCAGCTTTATTACTTAACGATTACAAAAAAAATTTTAAAGGAGTACTTAGCTGTAAATTGCAAGGTGTGGCTTGTCCGACGGTGTGTGTAACATTATCAGCCACAGGGCGGGCACTATCAGCCACAGGACACCAATGGATATGTTGAAGGAGAGGATCTGAGCAACTGTGGACGTGTCCGAAGTGCAGTGATAATCCAGGCTATAAACCATGAACCCTGTAATCTATTCGGCTACAAGACACAGTGACAATGGCTTTCGCAATAACGAACCCAAATATACAACAACAAAAAAACACTCATAGATCAGCAACAAAATGCCACGTACAGCCAACATGTTCCAATTTCCAGTTCCTAGACTTTGACCATCAGACACTTACAAATTTGTGTGACTTGACACTGTTTCTATGTGCCGGCAACAATTCTTGTCAAAATAATTTCCGACAAAACTATAATTGACGGTGTTCTTGTCACATTCCACAAACATGTAATCAAGATTCTGTGCCGAGATGGGCGGTATTTTGACAAGATACTCTGCCAGAGCTGAGCGTCATGAAACATCTTAGCATTTATAAAATAGCAATTTAGCCGCTCTAAATTATTAACTGATGCCTCTGAAATACGGATTTAGAATAAAAGTAATAATTAGAACCTGAAGTTTTCCAACAGTAAGAAATGCGCATCGATTTCATGTTAGACAAGACCTTGAACTTACGTAAGCTCTATGTTTTTATTTTTAATTCTAGAATCGATTCCCGCACACGACAGTAATATTCGATATGACCACAGCGACGATCATAGCCGGTACAGTTGGAGTGGTCATCAACAGCGCTTTGGTGGAGTCCATCTCTTTAATATGGAGAGTGATGACTGGTTACATCATCTCCGCATCTTTACTGCTGTTTCTAACCATCTGTGACATCACACTAGACGTTTTCCGCCGCGATACTGCATACTGGGTCACGCTAGTATCGGTGGCTGTTATGTCGATTGGATGTACAGGTAATATCGATACATTAGAATACAGCACGAGAAATCGTTAGTTTTCCTTCTATTCGAATATCCAATGTTTTAGACCAGGGTTTCTCATACCTGGTGTAGCCACACGAGTACATATACTTGAAAGACAATAACATTTGTATGTACATTTGTGTACTTAAAATTTTAATGGATATTTTAGAGAGAAAGCATACATGCTTTACCAGACTCTCAGAGACTTGGAAGCACCAAAAAAAAAAACAAACTTTACATCAAACCTAAACAGAACTTCGTGTTCGTATCGCTTTCCTCTCGTCTCTTGGTGGAGATCTTGTTTTCTGAGTCCAAGATTATCCAGTATCTTCTCTTTTCTCTGAACTTAGTTTTTCTTCTCATCATCTCACTATATATGGTAACCAGCTGAACAAACAAGACACTGCTATACCTATCCATGGTAACCAGCTGAACAAACAAGACACTGCTATACCTATCCATGGTAACCAGCTGAACAAACAAGACACTGCTATACCTATCCATGGTAACCAGCTGAACAAACAAAACACTGCTATAGCTATCCATGGTAACCAGATGAACAAACAAGACAGTGCTATACCTATCCATGGTAACCAGATGAACAAACAAGACACTGCTATAGCTATCCATGGTAACCAGATGAACAAACAAGACAGTGCTATACCTATCCATGGTAACCAGATGAACAAACAAGACACTGCTATAGCTATCCATGGTAACCAGATGAACAAACAAGACACTGCTATAGCTATCCATAGTAACCAGCTGAACAAACAAGACAGTGCTATACCTATCCATGGTAACCAGCTGAACAAACAAGACACTGCTATACCAGCTATCAAGACAATGTCTCTGAAATGTGAAACAGAATTTTGAGAAACATATCACAGACAGAACATTGAGACGTAGTAGACGTATTAATGGTGGTTGATGTATTAGTGGTAGTAGACATATTAGTAGTAGCTGAAGTATTAGTAGTAGTAGACATATTAGTAGTAGCTGAAGTATTAGTAGTAGTAGACATATTAGTAGTAGCTGAAGTATTAGTAGTAGTAGACATATTAGTGGTAGCTGAAGTATTAGTGTTACTAGACATATTAGTAGTAGCTGAAGTATTAGTAGTAGTAGACATATTAGTAGTAGCTGAAGTATTAGTAGTAGTAGACATATTAGTGGTAGCTGAAGTATTAGTAGTAGTAGACATATTAGTGGTAGCTGAAGTATTAGTAGTAGTAGACATATTAGTAGTAGCTGAAGTATTAGTAGTAGTAGACATATTAGTGGTAGCTGAAGTATTAGTAGTAGTAGACATATTAGTGGTAGCTGAAGTATTAGTAGTAGTAGACATATTAGTAGTAGCTGAAGTATTAGTAGTAGTAGACATATTAGTGGTAGCTGAAGTATTAGTAGTAGTAGACATATTAGTGGTAGCTGAAGTATTAGTAGTAGTAGACATATTAGTAGTAGCTGAAGTATTAGTAGTAGTAGACATATTAGTGGTAGCTGAAGTATTAGTAGTAGACATATTAGTGGTAGCTGAAGTATTAGTAGTAGTAGACATATTAGTAGTAGCTGAAGTATTAGTAGTAGTAGACATATTAGTGGTAGCTGAAGTATTAGTAGTAGTAGACATATTAGTGGTAGCTGAAGTATTAGTAGTAGTAGACATATTAGTAGTAGCTGAAGTATTAGTGTTACTAGACATATTAGTAGTAGCTGAAGTATTAGTGTTACTAGACATATTAGTAGTAGCTGAAGTATTAGTGTTACTAGACATATTAGTGGTAGCTGAAATATTAGTGTTACTAGACATATTAGTAGTAGCTGAAGTATTAGTGTTACTAGACATATTAGTAGTAGCTGAAGTATTAGTGTTACTAGACATATTAGTAGTAGCTGAAGTATTAGTGTTACTAGACATATTAGTGGTAGCTGAAATATTAGTGTTACTAGACATATTAGTAGTAGCTGAAGTATTAGTGTTACTAGACATATTAGTGGTAGCTGAAATATTAGTAGTAGTAGACATATTATTGGTAGCTGAAGTATTAGTGTTACTAGACATATTAGTAGTAGCTGAAGTATTAGTAGTAGTAGACATATTAGTAGTAGCTGAAGTATTAGTAGTAGTAGACATATTAGTGGTAGCTGAAGTATTAGTAGTAGTAGACATATTAGTGGTAGCTGAAGTATTAGTAGTAGTAGACATATTAGTAGTAGCTGAAGTATTAGTAGTAGTAGACATATTAGTGGTAGCTGAAGTATTAGTAGTAGTAGACATATAGTGGTAGCTGAAGTATTAGTAGTAGTAGACATATTAGTAGTAGCTGAAGTATTAGTAGTAGTAGACATATTAGTGGTAGCTGAAGTATTAGTAGTAGACATATTAGTGGTAGCTGAAGTATTAGTAGTAGTAGACATATTAGTAGTAGCTGAAGTATTAGTAGTAGTAGACATATTAGTGGTAGCTGAAGTATTAGTAGTAGTAGACATATTAGTGGTAGCTGAAGTATTAGTAGTAGTAGACATATTAGTAGTAGCTGAAGTATTAGTAGTAGTAGACATATTAGTGGTAGCTGAAGTATTAGTAGTAGTAGACATATTAGTGGTAGCTGAAGTATTAGTAGTAGACATATTAGTAGTAGCTGAAGTATTAGTGTTACTAGACATATTAGTAGTAGCTGAAGTATTAGTGTTACTAGACATATTAGTAGTAGCTGAAGTATTAGTGTTACTAGACATATTAGTGGTAGCTGAAATATTAGTGTTACTAGACATATTAGTAGTAGCTGAAGTATTAGTGTTACTAGACATATTAGTAGTAGCTGAAGTATTAGTGTTACTAGACATATTAGTAGTAGCTGAAGTATTAGTGTTACTAGACATATTAGTGGTAGCTGAAATATTAGTGTTACTAGACATATTAGTAGTAGCTGAAGTATTAGTGTTACTAGACATATTAGTGGTAGCTGAAATATTAGTAGTAGTAGACATATTATTGGTAGCTGAAGTATTAGTACTAGTAGACATATTAGTGGTAGCTGAAGTATTAGTCGTAGTAGACATATTAGAAGTAGATGAAGTATTGATGGTAGTAGACATATTAGTAGTAGATGAAGTATTGATGGTAGTAGACATATTAGTAGTAGATGAAGTATTGATGGTAGTAGACATATTAGTAGTAGATGAAGTATTGATGGTAGTAGACATATTAGTAGTAGATGAAGTATTGATGGTAGTAGACATATTAGTAGTAGATGAAGTATATAGTAGTAGACATATTAGTAGTAGATGAAGTATTGATGATAGTAGACATATTAGTAGTAGATGAAGTATTGGTGGTAGTAGATATATTAGTGATAGCTGAAGTATTAGTGGTAGTAGATATATTAGAAGTAGATGAAGTATTAGTGGTAGTAGACATATTAGTGGTAGATGAAGTATTAGTGGTAGTAGACATATTAGTGGTAGATGAATTATTAGTGGTTGTAGACATATTAGTGGTAGATGAAGTATTAGTGGTAGCAGACATATTAGTGGTAGATGAAGTATTAGTGGTAGTAGACATATTAGTGGTAGATGAATTATTAGTGGTTGTAGACATATTAGTGGTAGATGAAGTATTAGTGGTAGCAGACATATTAGTGGTAGATGAATTATTAGTTGTTGTAGACATATTAGTGGTAGATGAAGTATTAGTGGTAGTAGATATATTAGTGGTAGCTGAAGTATTAGTGGTAGTAGACGTATTAGTGGCAGTAGGCGTATTAGACGTAATAGTGGTAATAGTATTAGACGTATTAATGGTAGTAGACGTATTAGACATATTAGTGGTAGTGAAGTAGTAGTTGTTGTAATAGTCTCATTGACAGTAAGTATCAGAAACAGCAGTTATACACGTAGTATCATCATTACCAGTAGTAGTAGTAGTAGTAGTAGTAGTAGTAGTAGTAGTAGTAGTAGTAGTAGTAGCAGCAGCAGCAGCAGCAGTAGTAGTAGTAGTAGCAGTAGTAGTAGTAGTAGTCGTAGTAGTAGTAGTAGCAGCAGCAGCAGTAGTAGTAGTAGTAGTAGTAGTAGTAGTAGTAGTAGTAGTAGTAGTAGCAGTGGTAGTAATTGTTGTTGCTGTGCTGCTGTCGTTGTTGTTGCAGTACAGGAAGTAGTATTTAAAACAATAGAAAACATCAGAAGAAAGTAGAATATAATAAAAATTTCTGGTACAATTTTATTGTGAAAATGTTACTCAAAGTGATGGAAGACCTTCATCTGTTCTCTAAGTTAAATAATTACAAGTGTCGTTAAACGTTATTTTGTGTGCAAAATGAAAAAAAAAGCACAATATAACCGTTAAAATATTAGTTGTAAATCGTCAAAAATGACTAGAAGAAATAAAATATTTTTACTTCAAACTTTATGTAGATGTATAATTTCTTTTGTCTTGACATATTTCTCAAAACTCTGTCACGAGAGAAATGTAATTCTAAATTATTCCACTCTTTAAAGAAATGTAATTCTAAATTATTCCACTCTTTAAAGAAATGTAATTCTAAATTATTCCACTCTTTAAAGAAATGTAATTCTAAATTATTCCACTCTTTAAAGAAATGTAATTCTAAATTATTCCACTCTTTAAAGAAATGTGATTCTAAATTATTCCACTCTTTAAAGAAGTGTAATTCTAAATTATTCCACTCTTTAAAGAAATGTAATTCTAAATTATTCCACTCTTTAAAGAAATGTAATTCTAAATTATTCCACTCTTTAAAGAAATGTAATTCTAAATTATTCCACTCTTTAAAGAAATGTAATTCTAAATTATTCCACTCTTTAAAGAATAATATTAAAAGGACAACGTTACGTAATCGCTTAGGAAATAATTACCGTTGCAATAATTACGCTCTCTTGCGCAAGCCAACACACGCACACACATTTGTTTAAAATAGACTCGCTAAGATGGACACCTCAGGGGGAACAGAAGGAAGAGTAGACCAAAGGAGACATGAGAGGAACAACAGAGAGGATGTTGAGCAATAGAGGGCTCACCTGGACAAGAGCGGGAAAATAGACAAATGACAGGTGTTTGTGGAAAACCCTTACGGAAGCCCCATGTGCCCTGGGCACTTAAGGTTAAGTGGGAGAGGGAGAGAGGGAGAGAGAGAGAGAGAGAGAGAGAGAATTGATCAACATCCTCATGTTTTTCTAAGCTATCAATTACTGAATTGCTTGCACTTTCACTTATCTCTCTCTTTATCTCTCTCTCTTTATCTCTCTCTCTTTCTCTCTCCCTCTCTTACTCTCTCTCTCTCTCTCTCTCTCTCTCTCTCTCTCTCACTCTCACTCTTCTTTTTACTTATCGAAACTTTATTAGTGCAGATGGCGGTAGTTCATCTGAGATTATTTTAAACAGCTTTACATTTATAACTTTCTTGGTTGTTTTTTATCCCACAACAAAATAGTGTTATGAAAATAAATTTAACAAATTACATATCATAAATACTACAAGTATAACACTGCCTTCCATGTTTGCAGTTCAGCAGTCGAGTTTCTATGGTTACGCCAACATGTTACCAAGGAGATACACTCAAGCAGTAATGGTTGGAGAAAGTAAGCTGTGCATTGTTTTCCTTGCTATTTTTCAGTGCCTCTGTTGTTTATGAGGTAAAAATGATAGAAAAAGAAATCAGAATGTAGTATATCACGAAAAAAGGGAAAAAATTAAATAGAAATTATAACACGGTCTTACTGTTATAAACATAAATTATAACACGGTCTTACTGTTATAAACATAAATTATAACACGGTCTTACTGTTATAAACATAAATTATAACACGGTCTTACTGTTATAAACATAAATTATAACACGGTGTTAATGTTATAAACATAAATTATAACATGGTGTTAATGTTATAAACATAAATTATAACATGGTGTTAATGTTATAAACATAAATTATAACATGGTGTTAATGTTATAAACATAAATTATAACATGGTGTTAATGTTATAAACATAAATTATAACATGGTCTTACTGTTATAAACATAAATTATCACACAGTCTTACCATTACAAACATAAATTATAACACGGTCTTACCATTATAAACATAAATTATAACACGGTCCTACCATTATAAACATAAATTATAACACGGTCTTACCGTTATAAACATAAATTATACCATGGTCTTACCATTATAAACATAAATTATAACACGGTCTTACCGTTATAAACATAAATTTTACCACGGTCTTATCGTTATAAACATAAATTATAACACGGTCTTACCATTATAAACATAAATTATCACACCGTCTTACCATTATAGACATAAATTATCACACGGTCTTACCATTATAGACATAAATTATCCCACAGTCTAGGCTGTGTCTGCATTAGTGCAGTGGTTGGTTGCTCATGATGTAGGTAATGGGGTCGTTCTGGTGGACTCACAGAGCATGCTTCGTGAGACTGAGAAGAAATTGCTTCGAAAAGAATGAGTTTACCTGTTAAGCCAGTCAGCTGTGACAAGCCTAACGTGGCTTTACTGTCCAGGGCATGCTGGGAGTACATGGCAGTGATGTGGCAGACAGACTTGCTGGACAGGCTAAAATAAATGGCAGACTGACAGTGGACAAAGGGGACATTGCTAAAGCTGCATTGGACAGACTAAGGGAAAATAGGGGGAATAGAAGAACAAAGTAGATCTGTAGAGTCCGCATGAGCAAAGCAAATTAAAGGTGCTGGCAGGAAATCCGAACTGTGTGGCAGAAAACAACCAACATTTGACAGGAACTATTAGCAAACAACTCTTGGATGGAAGCTGCGGCATGCGGAGGAGCATATATGGGGTTGTCCCGAATGTAGTGAAGCCAGAGTCTGAATTTTTAACTTTGAACTTTGATCTGATAGTGTTTTATATGTCAAGAGATTTGCAGTGTTTTGTTAAGTGACTACCATCACTAGAAACAATTTACCTCCAGTTTAAATATGCACAATATTCATTTACCATTAAACTCATAGTTCATTTATTTCTGGTAAATTCATTACTCATTTATTTGCTGCCAGTTCATTGCATTGATCGTTTTCTTCCACATTCATCAGGGTGCAGTTTCCACCAATTTGTTGAATGTTTATCAAGTATCAAAATTGTTGAATGTTTCTCAAGTATCAAATTTGTTGAATATGTATCAAGTATCAAACTTGTTGACTGTTTACGAACTATCAAACTTGTTTGATGTTTATCAGGTTTCAAACTTGTTACAGTTTATTAGTGATTAACTATTGCTATTTGTAGAGTGCTAACAGGTGAAAACATGTTGGTATGTGTAGAGTGCTAACAGGTGAAAATATGTTGCTATTTATAGAGTGCTAACATGTTGAAACATGTTGGTATGTGTAGAGTGCTAACATGTGAAAACATGTTGCTGTTTGTAGAGTGCTAACATGTGAAAACATGTTGGTATCTGTAGAGTGCTAACATGTGAAAACATGTTGTTATGTGTAGAGTGCTAACAGGTGAAAATATGTTGCTATCTGTAGAGTGCTAACAGGTGAAAACATGTTACTATGTGTAGAGTGCTAACATGTGAAAACATGTTGCTATGTGTAGAGTGCTAACATGTGAAAAACATGTTGGTATGTGTAGAGTGCTAACATGTGAAAACATGTTGCTATCTGTAGAGTGCTAACAGGTGAAAACATGTTACTATGTGTAGAGTGCTAACATGTGAAAACATGTTGCGATGTGTAGAGTGCTAACATGTGAAAACATGTTGCTATCTGTAGAGTGCTAACATGTGAAAACATGTTGCTATCTGTAGAGTGCTAACAGGTGAAAACATGTTGCTATGTGTAGAGCACCAACAGGTGAAATGATTCCTTTGTGCAGGTTTTGCCGGCGTCCTGATCTCGCTGAACCGCATCATCACCAAGCTCCTACTGAAAGATGAAAGAACAAACACTACAATCTTCTTCATCATTTCCATCTTCGTCATCGGCATCTGCTGTTTTACGTTTTATCTAGCAAGGTAGGCCTGGACGATCGTGCTCTTCCACAATCTTCGTCATTGATGTTTTCCATCAGCTTTCGTCTATGATCTTCTCGCACGTCCGTTATCTCCTTCCTCTTCTTTTCTCCTCGTTTTTTCCCTTACGCTGCAATACTTTGTTCTGCTCATTGCATGTCCCGTGCCTTGCTGGCAGAAACGCAGATGAAGCCACTGACAGCAATTGTTGAGGAAAGACGCTGGCAATGGTTGGGATATGTGCTCCGGATGACTGACAACTCACTACCAAAAACAGCACTAAGATGGACACCTCAGGGGAACAGAAGTAAGGGTGGACAAAAAGAGACATGGAGAAGAACAACAGAGAGGATGTTGAGCAATAGAGGGCTCACCTGGGCAAGAGCAGAAAAAAAGGCGAAGGACAGGCATTTGTGGAAAACCCTTGCGGAAGCCCCATGTGCCCTGGGCACTTAAGGTTCAGAGAGAGAGAGAGAGAGAGAGAGAGAGAGAGAAAGAGAAAGAGAAAGAGAGAGTAAACACTAACAGCGCTGATGCGGTGAAGTACAGCCCAACAATCCACTGTGACTAAGTTGAAATGATGGTATTCCCCCCCCCCAAAGCACACCCCACATCTACTTCACGTCGTCAACGGCCCAGCCAGACCAAACTGAGAACTTCTCTGTGGACTGGGTGCCACCCTGTCTACATATAAAAGTAAATAACAACATACATGACAAGCATAAATATAAAGATATTTCATACCTCCGTGCACATAGTTAACTTACAGATAGGAGAGTGTATGAATTCCTTTTATGTTACACGCGTGAAAGTTAATACTGAGACTGGTTAGATCTCTTTACCTGTCTCAAAACCTGCTATCAGCTGTAGGTTGAGATATGAGGGCGCTTTTTACCAAGAACAAGTTTGACATGCTTAACAAGAGTGTGTGTGAGTGAAACAGCCGTGCAGATAATATGCGTGAGTAGAAACAGCCTGTAAAGATAATGTGCCTGAGTAGAAACAACCTGTAAAGATAATGTGCCTGAGTGAAACATCCTGTAAAGATAATGTACGTGAGTAGAAACAGCCTGTAAAGATAATGTATGTGAGTGAAACAGCCTGTAAAGTTAGAATTCTGGACTGGCAGGAGATGTTTCTCAGACTAAGATTCATTGACGAATAAAAATTGCTTTATCAAAACTTGAGTTAAATTCTGCTTCCCTTTCCACGTTAAAATAAATTTAAAAAGTTGCCGTTAATTTTCACCATACATTCATACATAATGTCATATAATGACCATACAGACATACACATATGCCATACATTCATGCATATATACCATACAGTTATACATGTAGGCCATACAGTCATACATATAAGCCATACAGTCATACACATATGCCATACAGTCATACATATATGCCATACAGTCACATATACAGTCATACATATATGCCATACAGTCACATATACAGTCATACATATATGCCATACAGTCACATATACAGTCATACATATATGCCATACAGTCACATATACAGTCATACATATATGCCATACAGTCACATATACAGCCATACATATATGCCATACAGTCACATATACAGCCATACATATAAGCCATACAGTCATACATACAGTCATACATATAAGCCATACAGTCATACATATAAGCCATACAGTCATACATATAAGCCATACAGTCATACGTAGTCATACATATATGTCATACAGAGTACACAGACAGAAATAAATGTATGTTTTAAAATACACGTTTGTGTAGTGTAAGTAATATCATATCACTTAAGTACGGGGAAGGATGGAAGGAATCTACATACTTTTTAAATTAATCTGACAGAAATAAAAACAAAACAACAAAAACACATCTTGGATTAATTTACACATCGATTCTTGGTTCATAAAAAAATGCTTTCAAAGTTTTATTTTGTTTTGGTTTTTTTTTTTCCATGTGACCAGACGGACACACTTCGTTAGGCACCATCTTAATTCATGCAGAGCAGACAGAGGAAGAATCGAATCTGCCAATGGCGTGAGTGATTCCGTGTTAGTAATCGTCAGTGTGAATTAAGAAACAGATATCAGTCTGAAGTACTATCATCATCATCATCAGGTGCCGTGCCGACTGTCGTTGGCTATTATGCTTCTCCAGAGTACACAATCCTTCATGCAGGCCATCAACTCGGTGATCTCCTCTCACATCATCCCATCAGACTGTCCAGTATCATTTCTCTTGGTCTTCCTCTTGATCTTCTTCCTTCTATTTTTCCTGTTGTTATAATATTTTCAATGCCCCCTCTTCTCATTGCATGTCCTATGAAAGTACATTGTCTCTCTCTTATCTTTTTGACACGGTTTTTTTGTCTCTCCAGCTCTTCTCATACATTCTTCATTAGTTATTTTTGCTGTCCAGGGGATTCGCAATATTCTTCTAATAAACCACATTTCTGCTGCTTCCAGTGATTTTTGTGCACACCTGCCTATTGTCCATGATTCACTTCCATATAACAAGATAGGTTCAATATAGCATTTTAGGACTCGTTTTCTAACATTCATTGACAAGGATGTGCTGGATAATATGTTTCTCATTCTCTGAAATGCAATCTTTGCTTGGCCTATTCTGTTCCTAATTTCTGTTCTGCATTTCCCATCTGAAGTTATTATTGCTCCAAGGTATTTGAATTTCTGCACCTGCTTTAGAACAGTTCCGTTTAATTTAATACTGCATGCTGGTGGATTCTGTTTCTTAGATGTAACCATAGTCTCTGTCTTTTTGATGTTCAAAGTAAGGCCTTTCTGTTCACTTTCTTGTCTCAGACAAGTTTCTCTACACTTTGCCTTTGTCTCAGGCGAGTTTCTCTACGCTTTGCCCTTGTCTCAGGCGAGTTTCTCTACGCTTTGTCCTTGTCTCAGGCGAGTTTCTCTACGCTTTGCCCTTGTCTCAGGCGAGTTTCTCTACGCTTTGCACTTGTCTCAGGCGAGGTTCTCTGCGATTTGCCCTTTTCTCAGGCGAGTTTCTCTACGATTTTCCCATGTCTCAGGCGAGTTTCTCTAGGCTTTGCCCTTGTCTCAGGCGAGTTTCTCTACAATTTTCCCCTGTCTCAGGCGAGTTTCTCTACAATTTTCCCCTGTCTCAGGCGAGTTTCTCTACGTTTTGTCCGTGACACTCGGATGTTCTTGTATGGTTTGTTTCTACGGCCCTGGTGGAAGATGGAAATGTCTTAGGCTCGTCTTTCTTTCCTTCCTAACTGTCTAGCCTTCCGGCCTGGGATAGTGGATGACCCCATTCTGTCGTGACATTACAAAGCTTGAAATGTTAAAGTCTAGAAACTCCTTAAACCCTGCACAGACAAAGAGACGCGCCAGTGTTCTCTGTAATAAGTGCTCAGTGATTAACTCTCTCTAATAAGCGCTCGCTGATTAACTACTAATGATAGCTTCTCGTGTAGACAAAGCTACAAAACGACTGCGCACTGACACGCCAACAAGGAAGATCTCCGTAGAGCTGTCCATGGGCAGTCTCCAGGAAAGTCACAACACAGTAAACGGGCACACATTTTTATAGTTGGGTGGACTTCATGGCGATGTCAGTGAGGATAGAACTCATTCTCTTCAGTCTAAGACGTGATGTTTTCTGTTGTGCCACTCGGCGAGTTTCCTTATCCAAGTTGTGTCAAAGTCCGGGGGTATCTATCCGTACCTCGCCTGTTTCGTAGTAACAGAAGAAGAAAGTAAGAAGAAAGTAAACATTCCACGGCAAGAAAGTAAACAGTCGACGGCAAGAAAGTAAACAGTCGACGGCAAGAAAGTAAACAGTCCACGGCAAGAAGGTAAACAGTCCACGGCAAGAAAGTAAACAGTCCGAGGCAAGAAGGTAAACAGTCCGAGGCAAGAAAGTAAACAGTCCACGGCAAGAAGGTAAACAGTCCACGGCAAGAAAGTAAACAGTCCGAGGCAAGAAGGTAAACAGTCCACGGCAAGAAAGTAAACAGTCCGAGGCAAGAAAGTAAACAGTCCACGGCAAGAAGGTAACAGTCCACGGCAAGAAAGTAAACAGTCCGAGGCAAGAAGGTAAACAGTCCACGGCAAGAAAGTAAACAGTCCGAGGCAAGAAGGTAAACAGTCCACGGCAATAAAGTAAACAGTCCACGGCAAGAAAGTAAACAGTCCACGGCAATAAAGTAAACAGTCCACGGCAATAAAGTAAACAGTCCACGGCAATAAAGTAAACAGTCCACGGCAAAAAAGTAAACAGTCCACGGCAATAAAGTAAACAGTCCACGGCAAGAAAGTAAACAGTCCACGGCCTGGAAAACCAGTCAGATTGTGGAATCTTTAGAGTTAAAAATGCGGGATTCGAATGTCCAAGAAATAAATAAGAATAATAACGCTATGTCGGTCAATGTCAGTCAATAATAGGTAAAGACCCTATTTTAAGGGTAGATACTGGTCACGTGACTGAGAACCTAGACTCGGTCAGGACTGGAGAGTCAGAAGACTCAGATAAACACTGCAGGATGGACGACCCGCCCTGGAGGACGTAGATGTCTTCAGTACAACCTCATCTCCTGGATAACAACGTCAAGATTAGACAGTGTCCTACGACTGTAGCTACCACTTTATATTCTGTCTACACACACTGTAGCTACCACTTTATATTATGTCTACATACACTGTAGCTACCACTTTATATTCTGTCTACATACACTGTAGCCACCACTTTATATTTTGTCTACATACACTGTACCTACCACTCTATATTCTGTCTACATACACTGTAGCTACCACGTTATATTCTGTCTGCACACACTGTAGCTACCACTCTATATTCTTTCTACATACACTGTAGCTACCACTCTATATTCTGCTTACATACACTGTAGCTACCACTTTATATTCTTCCTACATACAATGTAGCTACCACTTTATATTCTCTCTACATACACTGTAGCTACCACTTTGTATTCTGTCTACATATAGTTTAATTGCCGTTGTGTCTGCCTGAACTGTCACTTTATTTTCTCTATGTGCATACACATAAACTGTCACTTTATTTTCTCTGTGTACATACACAAAAACATACCACTTTATCTTATCTGTGTACACACATAAACTGGCACTTTGTCCACCAGGTGGACATATTGTATTTCTCTGAAATATTCAGTTTTCCAGTATTTTCCTTCGATTATCCTACCTACATATTTCAGTATTATTTTTCTGGATGGGCAGAGCACGTGCATTCATCTTGTCTTATAGATCACTCAGTTGTTGTTCTAGTTACAAAAATAACTTCCTACTTCACTCTGACACGCCAACAAGGAAGATCTCCGTAGAGCTGTCCATGGGCAGTCTCCAGGAAAGTCACAACACAGTAAACGGGCACACATTTTTATAGTTGGGTGGACTTCATGGCGATGTCAGTGAGGATAGAACTCATTCTCTTCAGTCTAAGACGTGATGTTTTCTGTTGTGCCACTCGGCGAGTTTCCTTATCCAAGTTGTGTCAAAGTCCGGGGGTATCTATCCGTACCTCGCCTGTTTCGTAGTAACAGAAGAAGAAAGTAAGAAGAAAGTAAACATTCCACGGCAAGAAAGTAAACAGTCGACGGCAAGAAAGTAAACAGTCGACGGCAAGAAAGTAAACAGTCCACGGCAAGAAGGTAAACAGTCCACGGCAAGAAAGTAAACAGTCCGAGGCAAGAAGGTAAACAGTCCGAGGCAAGAAAGTAAACAGTCCACGGCAAGAAGGTAAACAGTCCACGGCAAGAAAGTAAACAGTCCGAGGCAAGAAGGTAAACAGTCCACGGCAAGAAAGTAAACAGTCCGAGGCAAGAAAGTAAACAGTCCACGGCAAGAAGGTAAACAGTCCACGGCAAGAAAGTAAACAGTCCGAGGCAAGAAGGTAAACAGTCCACGGCAAGAAAGTAAACAGTCCGAGGCAAGAAGGTAAACAGTCCACGGCAATAAAGTAAACAGTCCACGGCAAGAAAGTAAACAGTCCACGGCAATAAAGTAAACAGTCCACGGCAATAAAGTAAACAGTCCACGGCAATAAAGTAAACAGTCCACGGCAAAAAAGTAAACAGTCCACGGCAATAAAGTAAACAGTCCACGGCAAGAAAGTAAACAGTCCACGGCCTGGAAAACCAGTCAGATTGTGGAATCTTTAGAGTTAAAAATGCGGGATTCGAATGTCCAAGAAATAAATAAGAATAATAACGCTATGTCGGTCAATGTCAGTCAATAATAGGTAAAGACCCTATTTTAAGGGTAGATACTGGTCACGTGACTGAGAACCTAGACTCGGTCAGGACTGGAGAGTCAGAAGACTCAGATAAACACTGCAGGATGGACGACCCGCCCTGGAGGACGTAGATGTCTTCAGTACAACCTCATCTCCTGGATAACAACGTCAAGATTAGACAGTGTCCTACGACTGTAGCTACCACTTTATATTCTGTCTACACACACTGTAGCTACCACTTTATATTATGTCTACATACACTGTAGCTACCACTTTATATTCTGTCTACATACACTGTAGCCACCACTTTATATTTTGTCTACATACACTGTACCTACCACTCTATATTCTGTCTACATACACTGTAGCTACCACGTTATATTCTGTCTGCACACACTGTAGCTACCACTCTATATTCTTTCTACATACACTGTAGCTACCACTCTATATTCTGCTTACATACACTGTAGCTACCACTTTATATTCTTCCTACATACAATGTAGCTACCACTTTATATTCTCTCTACATACACTGTAGCTACCACTTTGTATTCTGTCTACATATAGTTTAATTGCCGTTGTGTCTGCCTGAACTGTCACTTTATTTTCTCTATGTGCATACACATAAACTGTCACTTTATTTTCTCTGTGTACATACACAAAAACATACCACTTTATCTTATCTGTGTACACACATAAACTGGCACTTTGTCCACCAGGTGGACATATTGTATTTCTCTGAAATATTCAGTTTTCCAGTATTTTCCTTCGATTATCCTACCTACATATTTCAGTATTATTTTTCTGGATGGGCAGAGCACGTGCATTCATCTTGTCTTATAGATCACTCAGTTGTTGTTCTAGTTACAAAAATAACTTCCTACTTCACTCTGACCGCGCTGAACCAAGTTTCTGTAGATGTCACCATGTTGGAAACCTCGCTCCATCAAATAATTACGCCTCAGAATTTGATCCATGTTAGTGCTGTGTTTCATGTTAGTTCTGTGGTGCATGTTAGTGCTGTGTTTCATGTTAGTTCTGTGTTGCATGTTAGTGCTGTGGTGCATGTTAGTGCTGTGGTGCATGTTAGTGCTGTGTTTCATGTTAGTTCTGTGGTTCATGTTAGTGCTGTGGTGCATGTTAGTGCTGTGGTGCATGTTAGTGCTGTGTTTCATGTTAGTGCTGTGGCTCATGTTAGTTCTGTGTTTCATGTTAGTGCTGTGTTTCATGTTAGTTCTGTGTTTCATGTTAGTGCTGTGGTGCATGTTAGTGCTGTGTTTCATGTTAGTGCTGTGGTGCATGTTAGTGCTGTGGTGCATGTTAGTTCTGTGGTTCATGTTAGTGCTGTGGTTCATGTTAGTGCTGTGGTGCATGTTAGTGCTGTGTTTCATGTTAGTTCTGTGTTTCATGTTAGTTCTGTGCTTCTTGTTAGTTCTGTGTTTCATGTTAGTTCTGTGTTTCATGTTAGTTCTGTGGTGCATGTTAGTTCTGTGTTTCATTTTAGTTCCGTGTTTCATGTTAGTTCTGTTGTTCATGTTAGTGCTGTGGCTCATGTTAGTTCTGTGTTTCATGTTAGTTCTGTGTTTCATGTTATTTCTTTGGCTCATGTTAGTTCTTTGTTTCATGTTAGTTCTGTGGCTCATGTTAGTGCTGTGGCTAATGTTAGTTCTGTGTTTCATGTTAGTTCTGTGTTTCATGTTAGTGCTGTGGTGCATGTTAGTTCTGTGTTTCATGTTAGTGCTGTGGTGCATGTTAGTGCTGTGTTGCATGTTAGTGCTGTGGTGCATGTTAGTGCTGTGTTTCATGTTAGTTCTGTGGTTCATGTTAGTGCTGTGGTGCATGTTAGTGCTGTGGTGCATGTTAGTGCTGTGTTTCATGTTAGTGCTGTGGCTCATGTTAGTTCTGTGTTTCATGTTAGTGCTGTGTTTCATGTTAGTTCTGTGTTTCATGTTAGTGCTGTGGTGCATGTTAGTGCTGTGTTTCATGTTAGTGCTGTGGTGCATGTTAGTGCTGTGGTGCATGTTAGTTCTGTGGTTCATGTTAGTGCTATGGTTCATGTTAGTGCTGTGGTGCATGTTAGTGCTGTGTTTCATGTTAGTTCTGTGTTTCATGTTAGTTCTGTGTTTCATTTTAGTTCCGTGTTTCATGTTAGTTCTGTGTTTCATGTTAGTGCTGTGGCTCATGTTAGTTCTGTGTTTCATGTTAGTTCTGTGTTTCATGTTATTTCTTTGGCTCATGTTAGTTCTGTGCTTCTTGTTAGTTCTGTGTTTCATGTTAGTTCTGTGTTTCATGTTAGTGCTGTGGTGCATGTTAGTTCTGTGTTTCATGTTAGTGCTGTGTTTCATGTTAGTTCTGTGTTTCATGTTAGTTCTGTGTTTCATGTTAGTTCTGTGTTTCATGTTAGTGCTGTGGTGCATGTTAGTTCTGTGTTTCATGTTAGTTCTGTGTTTCATTTTAGTTCCGTGTTTCATGTTAGTTCTGTGTTTCATGTTAGTTCTGTGTTTCATGTTAGTGCTGTGGTGCATGTTAGTGCTGTGTTTCATGTTAGTGCTGTGTTTCATGTTAGTTCTGTGTTTCATTTTAGTTCCGTGTTTCATGTTAGTTCTGTGTTTCATGTTAGTGCTGTGGCTCATGTTAGTTCTGTGTTTCATGTTAGTTCTGTGTTTCATGTTATTTCTTTGGCTCATGTTAGTTCTGTGTTTCATGTTAGTTCTGTGGCTCATGTTAGTGCTGTGGCTAATGTTAGTTCTGTGTTTCATGTTAGTTCTGTGTTTCATGTTAGTGCTGTGGTGCATGTTAGTTCTGTGTTTCATGTTAGTGCTGTGGTGCATGTTAGTGCTGTGGCTCATGTTAGTTCTGTGTTTCATGTTAGTGCTGTGGTGCATGTTAGTGCTGTGGTGCATGTTAGTGCTGTGTTGCATGTTAGTTCTGTTGTTCATTTTAGTTCTGTGTTTCATGTTAGTTCTGTTGTTCATGTTAGTGCTGTGGTGCATGTTAGTGCTGTGTTTCATGTTAGTGCTGTGGTGCATGTTAGTGCTGTGTTTCATGTTAGTGCTGTGGTGCATGTTAGTGCTGTGTTGCATGTTAGTGCTGTGTTTCATGTTAGTGCTGTGGTGCATGTTAGTGCTGTGTTGCATGTTAGTTCTGTTGTTCATGTTAGTTCTGTTTCATGTTAGTTCTGTTGTTCATGTTAGTGCTGTGGTGCATGTTAGTGCTGTGTTTCATGTTAGTGCTGTGGTGCATGTTAGTGCTGTGTTTCATGTTAGTTCTGTTGTTCATGTTAGTTCTGTGTTTCATGTTAGTGCTGTGGTGCATGTTAGTTCTGTGTTTCATGTTAGTGCTGTGGCGCATGTTAGTTCTGTGTTTCATGTTAGTGCTGTGGTGCATGTTAGTTCTGTGTTTCATGTTAGTTCCGTGTTTCATGTTAGTTCTGTGATTCATGTTAGTTCTATGTTTCATGTTAGTGCTGTTGTTCATGTTAGTGCTGTGGTGCATGTTAGTGCTGTTGTTCATGTTAGTGCTGTGGTTCATGTTAGTTCTGTTGTTCATGTTAGTGTTGTGGTACATGTTAGTTCTGTGGTACATGTTAGTTCTGTGGTACATGTTAGTTCTGTTGTTCATGTTAGTTCTGTGGTACATGTTAGTTCTGTGGTACATGTTAGTTCTGTTGTTCATGTTAGTGCTGTGGTACATGTTAGTTCTGTGGTACATGTTAGTTCTGTTGTTCATGTTAGTGCTGTTGTTCATGTTAGTGCTGTGGTACATGTTAGTGCTCTGGTTCATGTTAGTTCTGTTGTTCATGTTAGTGCTGTGGTTCATGTTAGTGCTGGCCTGTTAAAAAAGTCTGTTTCAGGCAATGAAACAACTTTTTAAAACACATTTAAACGCTTCTGTTCTAAGTCATAGTAAACATGCACAAGATTTCAAATTATTCCTTCACTTACCAAAACAATGTATATAAAGTTTCTGTTGTTACAAAAAGAAAAAGAATAAAAACAAATTAAAAGAAAACATACCCGGAAAACCTTTGAACTGGTTTTCAAGAATCGATTTAGAGATTTTGTTATTTTGATGCCTGTATCAGGTTAAACTTTTCTCCTACCAAACTTTGCTCTGCCTGTAGGTCAAAATTGGTTCTTAAATGTAGTTTAAAACTTTGCGAACTATTGATTTATGCGCCTAAAAAGGCACTTAAAAGTAACCAGTTTTCTGAACAAATAATACTGACACTTGGTAGTTCATGTCGTTGAGAAAATTCAGCTTTCCACATGAATATTGGGTTTCCATGTTATTTTAGTTGTCAAAATCTTTGGGAACGGCTTCTGTTTGTCTGAAAGTTCCATCCACAGCTTGCAAATAGGCACATTCTCCTAACGTGTACTGGTGACAGAAGAAGAAGAAGAAGAAGAAGAAGAAGAAGGAGGAGGAGGAGGAGGAAGAAGAAGAAGAAGAAGAAGAAGAAGAAGAAGAAGAAGAAGAAGAAGAAGAAGAAGAAGAAGAAGAAGAAGGAGGAGGAGGGGAGGAGGAGGAGGAGGAGAACAACAACAACAACAACAAATAAATGAAATTTCCACTAGATCTGAAAATATTCCTCCGGTCAAACTGAGGACATTGACAACGATGTCACTGATAAATGTTTCCAGGCTGAGTTCCTCCTTACTCAAGGCCAGTACCCGTGTTTCGAATTCGAAGTCGCCCCAAAGCCGGACAGTCAGGACAAGGCGTCGCTACCCCAGGCCAAATCAGAAGGCGGCGCCCCCAGGTCAGTGAGCACAGACTGCACGACAAGCGACAACCAGGAATCTCGGGACGATGTCCAGGTCCTGGCACCCGACAAGCCGTCTGAGAACACCCAGGTTGACTTTCAGGGACGGAACTCAGTCACGTACGGGACGTCGAAAAGTGATGACATTCTGAGCAGCAGGACGTCATTGGTCGTAGACAGGCAGTCGAAATTTAGAGGTAAGGCCTTGGTCATAATTACATGTTTCTAAACGTCTTAAAATGTCTTTATTATAGTTTTTATTATAGTTCTATATGTCCTTATATGTAGTTTTATGTCTTTATATTTCATAGTTTCAAAATGTATTAACGGCAGGGTCTTACATTTCGTTATTTGTTGTTGTTGTTGTATAATCATTATGATGATGACTCAGAGAAAACTTAAATATTTTGGACATATTGAACGTCATGAGAATTTAGAGAAGACCGTCTTGGAATGGTACATAATTGGGAAAAGAAAAACAGACCAAGGCGAAAATGGCTGCAAGACATCGCTGATAATCTGAAAAAAAAAAACATCTTGCTTACAACGGAGAAGCCTACAGGAGAGCTGTTAAGCAGGCAACGTTCCAGAAGGGACAAGCAAATATGACTGACTGAGCATAATCATCACCATCATCGTCTTCATCTTTTACTTTCTTGAGAGCGCAGGACACTGATAAAGGCTCTCCAGTCGTCCCTGTTCTGGAAATTATTCTCTGCTTCCTTCCATGTCTCTGCTCCTTTGTCTTTGCTCCCCTTGTCTTTGCTCCCTTGTCTCTGCTCCCTTGTCTCTGCTCCCTTGTCTCTGAGCACTGTCATCATTTCTCTTCCCCAAGTAAGTCCAGGCACGTTATAAAATGATAAGATGATACATCATTACTACATTGGCCAACGTTCCGATATTACACATCCCATATTTTAAGGATTTGTCTCGGGAGTCACTTTAATTCGATCAGAAGTTCCAAATGCCCCCTGTTTTAAAACACATGTCCCATATTGTCCCGTTTTCTTCTTCGTTCGCTTCTACCATCAAGATCGATCCTACTGAATTTACTCCTCTGGTTCTCGCGAGAGTCTCATTTAGGATTGAGGCTCAGAGCATTGGAGGGCTTGGGCCTATATTCTCGGTGGGTCACAGAAGCGGGATTGCGTGACACTGTGGTTTTCGTTGCACCAGTTTAGTCTAGAGTTGGACTTTCTGACCGGAAAACCTCGACGTATTTTGGATATCAGCATATCCCAGCCGGGTGAGAAGTGGTTGCCCATCCAGTCCAGAGTTAGAAATTCTCACCCGAAAAACTCAGCGTGATTTGGTTATGAATATACCCCCGTCGTGTGAGAGGTGGTTGCCTATCTATACTGCACTGGTCCAGTGTCTCCGCCTTCACCATTTTGTGGTCGTGGCCGCTACCCTTCCTGGTGGTGACCAGGACGGAGCTTTTGTCCAGGAGGACGAATCCTCGCCACTTGTGAGTTTCACTCCTGGGTTAAGCTGGTTTAGGTGTATTATCCCAGTATTGGTGTATATAGTACATGACCGGCCTCTAGAGCGGAAGTACCGTTATATGCGTTGCTATCAAGTTTCACCCCTGGGTTAGGCTGGTTTAGGCATATTACCCCAGTATGGATGTATATAGGACGTGACCGGCCTCTAGAGCAGAGATGCCGTGATATGAGTAGCCCTCACCGCGAGTCTACTGGTCATACCGATTAAACTTCACTTAATCCTTTCCATCACCTTTTCTACAGCGGTGCCGCGCGGCAACTCCAATCACATTTTTCTTAAATGGTCGGGAGGAATTTCACTCCATGCGCGGCAGCCGAATAATATCGCCAGCAGAGTCTTTGTTTAACCCCTGGGTTAAGCCGGTTTATGCATTTGAGCCAGTATGGGTGTATATAGGACATGGCCGGCCTCTAGAGCAGAGGTGCCTTGATACAAGTAGCCCTGACCGCGAGACTACTGGCTATTTCACTTAATCCTTTCCATCATCTTTCCACGGCGGCGCCGCGCGGCAACCCTAATCGCATTTTTCTTCATTGGCCAGGAGGAGTTTAACCCCACGTACGACAGCTGAAGAATCTTGCCAGCAGTGAGCAGGAGCTTTCCTTCTCCTAGATGAGCTACCAACCAAGACTAACGAGTCTCTTCTACCCGAAACGTCTGGTTTTCAGGCGCCATATATTCGCCTTTCGCCCCTTCTCCTGTCAGTTTAAACAGTTCCGCCACGAGAAGGCCAGGAGCTGGACTTGGACTGTCAGAGGCTATTTGAGACGCACGCCATGGAGACATTTAATTGGAGTGGACAGCGTATCCCTCACCCCCCCTCCGGTTATTACAGTCCCTAGAACCGTCTCGTATTCTCATCTTTGATCATCTCACACCTGAAAACTCAATCTATAAAGAAGAAGAAGAAGAAGAAGAAGAAGAAGAACTTGCAGAAAAGATGACCAGTTTACCACATTGCAAATTACATGACGATGACGATGATGATGATGATGATGATGATGACGATGACGATGATGATGATGATGGTGGTGGTGGTGGTGGTGGTGGTGGTGGTGATTTATCCGCTGCAAAAGCTTTTCTGCAGCAAGAAACTCAGTAATAATAACAGTGCTTTGTCTGATATCCACTTCTCTGGCCGTTATTTTGATCTACCCTAAAGAGAGCTGTAACCGGTCTCATGTCCGCCCTTATATCAACAGTAAAGGTCAGTCCTGGTGCAACTTTCTAGAACCAGTATTAACAGGTTATATCCGGTTTATATATGAGCGAATTTTCGTTTCGTGATAACGATTTGTTCATTTTTTATATTGTCAGAATTCATCCCTTTATAATCTCTCAATCCACATATGGATATGACGTCCACATATAAAGATGTGGATATGACGGCCATAGAAAAGCATGGGCTAGGACAGCCACATATAAAGCTGTGAATCTCATCAGACTGTACTGAATAAAGTACATGATCCAGAAACTGACAGCGATAAATTTTAGGACAAAAGTAACAGTTCAGTACAAAGGGCACATGGGACAGAAGTATGAACATTAAACGTTGCTACAGAAATGTGAAAACAAGTGCCATGAAAATGCTGAAAACACGAATTTCACGTACATAAAGAAAACACTGAAGTATTTCAAATGCTTGTAGTTTTAAGTATAATCATGGGTTGTAAAGGGAAAAAGAAAAGTAGTACAGACGAGATCATAAAGAGAGTCTGCCTATCTCTGGAATGTTCTTGGTAGCAGTGGATATAACCGGTTAATACTGGTTCTAGAAAGTTGCACTAGGACTAAACTCTACTGTTGATATAAGGGCCGACATGAGACCGGTTACAGCTCTTCTTAGGCCAGATCAAAATAACGGCCAGAGAAGTGGAGATCAAACAAAGCCATGTTATTACTACATCTTCTTCTCCTTGACTGTCATCGAAAAACACAAGCAATTTATAAGGATTAGCGTGTTGTAGTGAGTAGTGTGTGCCGGCGAGGATAAAGTTAAAAGTTAACAGGTAGAAAAGTGAGATCAGAGTGTTGAAGTGAGTGCTGTGAGACTTTGGGGATAAAGTTAACAGATGGAGAAGTGAGTGCTGTGAGACTTTGGGGATAAAGTTAACAGATGAAGAAGTGAGTGGTGTAAGACTTTGGGGATAAAGTTAACAGATGGAGAAGTGAGTGGTGTAAGACTTTGGGGATAAAGTTAACAGATGGAGAAGTGAGTGGTGTAAGACTTTGGGGATAAAGTTAACAGATGGAAAGTGGCCATCCGTGCCGACTTTTCAGAGAGGGAAACCAGCTTGAAGCCATTTGTTCCGGTTTTGTGCCAGATTGTCCCTTGTGTCCCAATTTAGAGAAGTTTTAATCACAAAATGGAATTTTGAAGACCAGCAAATTAAATTCATTATTTTCAATCTTTTTTTTTCTTCATCTGATTTCTTTTCTTCACACAAACTTCACTGCGCATTGATGTGGAAGTTTCCTTACAGTACAATGCTTTTAGTTCTCTCTTATGTCTAAGTAATTTTGCTTTTTGCTCAGAACTGAAATTGGCCACAAAGAAAAGAAAGTATTCTTTTAAAGATAAACTACAAAAGAAATTTTCATTAATCATAAAGACCAGTATCTCAGACTGACGTGAGATGCAACACAAATGAGGGGAGCTTATCAATCACCCATTCGTGGTCGCGGTGATATTACAGCACATTTAAACAGTGGCAAACACAAGGTCGCCGTGATATTACAGCACATTTAAACAGTGGCAAACACAAGGTCGCCGTGATATTACAGCACATTTAAACAGTGGCAAACACAAGGTCGCCGTGATATTACAGCACATTTAAACAGTGGCAAACACAAGGTCGCGGTGATATTGCAGCACATTTAAACAGTGGCAAACACAAGGTCGCGGTGATATTACAGCACATTTAAACAGTGGCAAACACAAGGTCGCCGTGATATTACAGCACATTTAAACAGTGGCAAACACAAGGTCGCGGTGATATTGCAGCACATTTAAACAGTGACAAACACAAGATCGCGGTGATATTACAGCACATTTAAACAGTGGCAAACACAAGGTCGCGGTGATATTACAGCACATTTAAACAGTGGCAAACACAAGGTCGCGGTGATATTACAGCACATTTAAACAGTGGCAAACACAGTTTCTATGTTTATGTCTATGTTTGTGTCTATGTGAAGCAGTTTATAACTTGTGAAAAAGTATTGGAATGGGGTTTTAGTAAAACTTTACCACCAACAGAATGGATCGAAAGTCTCTTACTTCCACACAAGCCATGTTTATTAAAATGTGCTGAGGTCAGTTGAGTTTTGTCTTCCTGGGACGAATGTGCCACTGAGAACTTATTGTCCCCAGTATAGCACACGGACGAGCGAGAAGACTCCGTGGACATTCTGAAGTCAGTGTTAATAACTGCCGTAAACCATGATGAGACAAGTGTTGAGGTTTTCTTCTGTGTGTCTGTTGAAGTTAGCAATGTAAGATGATGGGGATAAAGTTAAGAGAAGGAGAACTGAGATCACTGTTGAAGTTAGCAGTGTAAGATGATGGGGATAAAGTTAAGAGACAGAGAAGTGAGATCAGTGTTGAAGTTAGCAGTGTAAGATGATGGGGATAAAGTTAAGAGACAGAGAAGTGAGATCAGTGTTGAAGTTAGCAGTGTAAGATGATGGGAATAAAGTTAAGAGACAGAGAAGTGAGATCAGTGTTGAAGTTAGCAGTGTAAGATGATGGGAATAAAGTTAAGAGACAGAGAAGTGATATCAGTGTGTTGAAGTTAGCAGTGTAAGATGGAGAAGTAGGAAAAGGCAAGACTGAACGATATACATTATCTTGATTTCTACTGCTGAAAGGCTCCACAAACTGCAAGATGATGACAGAAATGCATCAAGGATCGAGGAGACTATATCAAAAATGTTCTGTGTAGTCTTATAAGTTAAAGCTAAGTTTTTCCTAGTACACTAAACGTTTCGTTACTTAGGCCACTAGCTTTCGATGTGAATATGGCACATGATGATGATGATGATGATGATGGTGATGGTGATGATGACGATGACGATGGCGATGATGATGATGATGATGATGATGATGGCAACTTTCAATGACTGGGTACTGATTTCCTGTAATGATAATTCTTTCAGGCCAGCTGAGAACTCGATTAGAAGTAGCCAAGCAGATTTATCCCTACATGGCATCCTTCGGTCTAACTTTCTACGTATCCATATCCTTGTATCCTGGGATAATCTCAGAAGTTGTCAGTTGTAAGCTAGGATCTTGGATGCCTGTGATCCTAATGGCTTGCTTCAATTTTACAGATGCCTTCGGAAAGGTATGATTCATGTTGGTGTGTCTGTTGATCGTTTTTTTTTCCTTCAAGTCTTATAAGAATATAACATTTTCCCACTTTTGCAGAACCGTCGTGCCTGCTTTGACCAGAGCAACCAAAACTGAGGTGTCTAGTCGGTTATCAGAGCTGAGCAACCAAAACTGAGGTGTCTAGTCAGTTATCAGAGCTGAGCAACCAAAACTGAGGTGTCTGGTCAGTTATCAGAGCTTAGCAACCAAAACTGAGGTGTCTGGTCAGTTATCAGAGCTGAGCAACCAAAACTGAGGTGTCTAGTCGGTTATCAGAGCTTAGCAACCAAAACTGAGGTGTCTGGTCAGTTATCAGAGCTGAGCAACCAAAACTGAGGTGTCTAATCAGTTGTCAGAGCTGAGCAACCAAAACTGAGGTGTCTAATCAGTTGTCAGAGCTTAGCAACCAAAACTGAGGTGTCTAATCAGTTGTCAGAGCTTAGCAACCAAAACTGAGGTGTCTAATCAGTTATCAGAGCTGAGCAACCAAAACTGAGGTGTCTGGTCAGTTATCAGAGCTGAGCAACCAAAACTGAGGTGTCTAGTCGGTTATCAGAGCTGAGCAACCAAAACTGAGGTGTCTAATCAGTTGTCAGAGCTGGGCAACCAAAACTGAGGTGTCTAATCAGTTGTCAAAGCTTAGCAACCACAACTGAGGTGTCTAATCAGTTGTCAGAGCTGAGCAACCAAAACTGAGGTGTCTAATCAGTTGTCAGAGCTTAGCAAACCAAAACTGAGGTGTCTAATCAGTTGTCAGAGCTTAGCAACCAAAACTGAGGTGTCTAATCAGTTATCAGAGCTGAGCAACCAAAACTGAGGTGTCTGATCAGTTATCAGAGCTGAGCAACCAAAACTGAGGTGTCTAATCAGTTATCAGAGCTGAGCAACCAAAACTGAGGTGTCTGATGAGTTGTCAGAGCTGAGCAACCAAAACTGAGGTGTCTAATCAGTTGTCAGAGCTTAGCAACCAAAACTGAGGTGTCTAATCAGTTGTCAGAGCTTAGCAACCAAAACTGAGGTGTCTGGTCAGTTGTCAGAGCTTAGCAACCAAAACTGAGGTGTCTCATCAGTTGTCAGAGCTGAGCAACCAAAACTGAGGTGTCTAATCAGTTGTCAGAGCTTAGCAACCAAAACTGAGGTGTCTAATCAGTTATCAGAGCTGAGCAACCAAAACTGAGGTGTCTAATCAGTTATCAGAGCTGAGCAACCAAAACTGAGGTGTCTAATCAGTTGTCAGAGCTTAGCAACCAAAACTGAGGTGTCTAATCAGTTGTCAGAGCTTAGCAACCAAAACTGAGGTGTCTAATCAGTTATCAGAGCTTAGCAACCAAAACTGAGGTGTCTAATCAGTTGTCAGAGCTTAGCAACCAAAACTGAGGTGTCTAATCAGTTGTCAGAGCTGAGCAACCACAACTGAAGTGTCTAGTCGGTTATCAGAGCTGAGCAACCAAAACTGAGGTGTCTAATCAGTTGTCAGAGCTGAGCAACCAAAACTGAGGTGTCTAATCAGTTGTCAGAGCTTAGCAACCAAAACTGAGGTGTCTAATCAGTTGTCAGAGCTGAGCAACCAAAAGTGAGGTGTCTGGTCAGTTATTAGAGCTGAACGAACAAGTCCGAGGTGCTTGCTCTATTATCAGAGCTTAATAACCAAAGCCTACTAAGAACCTAACATCCTGAAGCTGTATCCCAGGAGTAGCACGATAAATGAAGTAAAGATCCATCAGTCGTGGTGGAACTAAGCAAGAAGCCTGGCATTTCAGTTTTCTAGGATGACATTCATTTTCTTACATAACCCTGCACAAAAATCATTGGAAGTAACAGAAATGTGGTTTATTAGAAGAATGTTGCGAATCCCCTGGACAGCAAAAATAACTAATGAAGAATGTATGAGAAGAGCTGGAGAGACAAAAAAACATTGTCAAAAAGATAAGAGAGAGACAATGTACTTTCATAAGACATGCAATGAGAAGAGGGGGCATTTAAAACATTATAACCACAGGAAAAATAGAAGGAAGAAGATCAAGAGGAAGACCAAAAGAAATGATACTGGACAGTCTGACGGGATGGTGTGAGAGCTGATGACCTGCATGAAGGATCGTGTACTCTGGAGAAGCATAATAGTCAACGCCAGTTGATCCATCACATGATGATGATGATGATGATGATCCTCCTTCCCCAGTAAATAAGGAAAGTTACGATATCACAGCCTGTTGTCATCTTCAATATTATCGCTATGAAAATGCTTGCTGTTATGACATATAGTACAGCTACAGCTACATAATAAAAATGTCTAGAAATGTTCACATGCTTAATAACAGACTATTCAGCTCTGAAATAATACATCCAATCACAGCGTGATATTCAAGTAACTAATTTTCTGCAATATATGTCCACAGTCCTTGACTTCTATAAGGCAAAACTACACAAAGCTCCGCCTCTTCTTGTGTTCACTAACTCGTGTTTGCCTCATTCCATTGGCTGTCATGTGTTGCAAACCAAGACTTCGTCCACTACTCAGTGGGGAGGCGTGGTCAATTCTCGTTGCTATCATATTAGGAGCTACAAATGGATATTTTGGAAGCTTACCATTGGTGCTTGCTCCAAGTCAGGTTGCGCCGCGTCATCGAGAGCTGTGCGGTAAGAATAAATGAATTAACTTCACTGAGCAACATTTAAAAGAGAAGGGCGTAGTAGCTTCTATTTTTTTGTAAAGAAGCAGCGGACAAACAGTTGTCAGCTTGGCACTGCTGTGTCTAGTCGGTTATCAGAGCTGAGCAACCAAAACTGAGGTGTCTAATCAGTTGTCAGAGCTGAGCAACCAAAACTGAGGTGTCTAATCAGTTGTCAGAGCTTAGCAACCAAAACTGAGGTGTCTAATCAGTTGTCAGAGCTGAGCAACCAAAACTGAGGTGTCTAATCAGTTGTCAGAGCTTAGCAACCAAAACTGAGGTGTCTAATCAGTTATCAGAGCTTAGCAACCAAAACTGAGGTGTCTAATCAGTTATCAGAGCTTAGCAACCAAAACTGAGGTGTCTAATCAGTTGTCAGAGCTTAGCAACCAAAACTGAGGTGTCTAATCAGTTATCTGAGCTGAGCAACCAAAAGTGAGGTGTCTAATCAGTTGTCAGAGCTTAGCAACCAAAACTGAGGTGTCTGGTCAGTTATCAGAGCTGAGCAACCAAAACTGAGGTGTCTAATCAGTTGTCAGAGCTTAGCAACCAAAACTGAGGTGTCTAATCAGTTATCAGAGCTGAGCAACCAAAACTGAGGTGTCTAATCAGTTGTCAGAGCTTAGCAACCAAAACTGAGGTGTCTGGTCAGTTGTTAGAGCTTAGCAACCAAAACTGAGGTGTCTAATCAGTTGTCAGAGCTTAGCAACCAAAACTGAGGTGTCTAATCAGTTGTCAGAGCTTAGCAACCAAAACTGAGGTGTCTAATCAGTTGTCAGAGCTGAGCAACCAAAACTGAGGTGTCTAATCAGTTATCAGAGCTGAGCAACCAAAACTGAGGTGTCTAATCAGTTGTCAGAGCTTAGCAACCAAAACTGAGGTGTCTAATCAGTTGTCAGAGCTTAGCAACCAAAACTGAGGTGTCTAATCAGTTGTCAGAGCTGGGCAACCAAACCTGAGGTGTCTAATCAGTTATCAGAGCTGAGCAACCAAAACTGAGGTGTCTAATCAGTTGTCAGAGCTTAGCAACCAAAACTGAGGTGTCTAATCAGTTGTCAGAGCTTAGCAACCAAAACTGAGGTGTCTAATCAGTTATCAGAGCTTAGCAACCAAAACTGAGGTGTCTAATCAGTTGTCAGAGCTTAGCAACCAAAACTGAGGTGTCTAATCAGTTGTCAGAGCTTTGCAACCACAACTGAGGTGTCTAGTCGGTTATCAGAGCTGAGCAACCAAAACTGAGGTGTCTAATCAGTTGTCAGAGCTGAGCAACCAAAACTGAGGTGTCTAATCAGTTGTCAGAGCTTAGCAACCAAAACTGAGGTGTCTAATCAGTTGTCAGAGCTGAGCAACCAAAAGTGAGGTGTCTGGTCAGTTATTAGAGCTGAACGAACAAGTCCGAGGTGCTTGCTCTATTATCAGAGCTTAATAACCAAAGCCTACTAAGAACCTAACATCCTGAAGCTGTATCCCAGGAGTAGCACGATAAATGAAGTAAAGATCCATCAGTCGTGGTGGAACTAAGCAAGAAGCCTGGCATTTCAGTTTTCTAGGATGACATTCATTTTCTTACATAACCCTGCACAAAAATCATTGGAAGTAACAGAAATGTGGTTTATTAGAAGAATGTTGCGAATCCCCTGGACAGCAAAAATAACTAATGAAGAATGTATGAGAAGAGCTGGAGAGACAAAAAAACATTGTCAAAAAGATAAGAGAGAGACAATGTACTTTCATAAGACATGCAATGAGAAGAGGGGGCATTTAAAACATTATAACCACAGGAAAAATAGAAGGAAGAAGATCAAGAGGAAGACCAAAAGAAATGATACTGGACAGTCTGACGGGATGGTGTGAGAGCTGATGACCTGCATGAAGGATCGTGTACTCTGGAGAAGCATAATAGTCAACGCCAGTTGATCCATCACATGATGATGATGATGATGATGATCCTCCTTCCCCAGTAAATAAGGAAAGTTACGATATCACAGCCTGTTGTCATCTTCAATATTATCGCTATGAAAATGCTTGCTGTTATGACATATAGTACAGCTACAGCTACATAATAAAAATGTCTAGAAATGTTCACATGCTTAATAACAGACTATTCAGCTCTGAAATAATACATCCAATCACAGCGTGATATTCAAGTAACTAATTTTCTGCAATATATGTCCACAGTCCTTGACTTCTATAAGGCAAAACTACACAAAGCTCCGCCTCTTCTTGTGTTCACTAACTCGTGTTTGCCTCATTCCATTGGCTGTCATGTGTTGCAAACCAAGACTTCGTCCACTACTCAGTGGGGAGGCGTGGTCAATTCTCGTTGCTATCATATTAGGAGCTACAAATGGATATTTTGGAAGCTTACCATTGGTGCTTGCTCCAAGTCAGGTTGCGCCGCGTCATCGAGAGCTGTGCGGTAAGAATAAATGAATTAACTTCACTGAGCAACATTTAAAAGAGAAGGGCGTAGTAGCTTCTATTTTTTTGTAAAGAAGCAGCGGACAAACAGTTGTCAGCTTGGCACTGCTGTGTGATAGTTTAATTAGAAGAAAGTTATGCCCCAAATGTATAAACTCTGTTAGAGCAGCTGTCTGATGTATAAATTCTGTTAGAGCAGCTGTCTGATGTATAAACTCTGTTAGAGCAGCTGTCTGGTGTATAAACTCTGTTAGTGCAGCTGTATGGTGTATAAACTCTGTTAGTGCAGCTGTCTGATGTATAAATTCTATTAGTGCAGCTGTCTGATGTATAAATTCTGTTAGAGCAGCTGTATGATGTATAAACTCTGTTAGAGCAGCTGTATGATGTATAAACTCTGTTAGAGCAGCTGTATGATGTATAAACTCTGTTAGAGCAGCTGTATGGTGTATAAACTCTGTTAGTGCAGCTGTATGGTGTATAAATTCTGTTAGTGCAGCTGTATGGTGTATAAACTCTGTTAGAGCAGCTGTATGATGTATAAATTCTGTTAGAGCAGCTGTATGGTGTATAAACTCTGTTAGTGCAGCTGTATGGTGTATAAATTCTGTTAGTGCAGCTGTATGGTGTATAAACTCTGTTAGAGCAGCTGTATGGTGTATAAACTCTGTTAGAGCAGCTGTATGGTGTATAAACTCTGTTAGAGCAGCTGTATGGTGTATAAATTCTGTTAGTGCAGCTGTATGGTGTATAAATTCTGTTAGTGCAGCTGTATGGTGTATAAATTCTGTTAGTGCAGCTGTATGGTGTATAAATTCTGTTAGTGCAGCTGTCTGATGTATAAATTCTGTTAGTGCAGCTGTATGATGTATAAATTCTGTTAGTGCAGCTGTATGGTGTATAAATTCTGTTAGTGCAGCTGTATGATGTATAAATTCTGTTAGTGCAGCTGTCTGATGTATAAATTCTGTTAGTGCAGCTGTATGGTGTATAAACTCTGTTAGAGCAGCTGTATGGAAAGAAACAGCAGAAATCCACTCAAATATTTCAGATAACTCTGGCTAGAACATACATGGACGCAACATGAAACTTCTTATAAAGCTTTAACATAACTGAACTGCTGTCATTTGTTTCAGGTAACACGATGATGCTGTCCTTCACTGTAGCCATAATCTGTGGAGCGTTCACGTCGTACGGCCTTGACCTACTGATAGGTCCCCATCCCGATCTTGAACTCTGCAGCAATGTGGATAAAAACTTGACAGTGATCGATGTAGTGGCCACAGCCGGAGGAGAGAACTGAGCGTTCACTCTGTGTGAATAATTGATGTTCGTGAAAGCTGTTTATAATGGTTGCTTGCTAGTCTTGAGATAGATGTATGCCGGTTATCTGTGGCGGCTCTCTGACAAATTTTTGTAAAGTTTTAGGAAGGTCCATATTGCTGAGCTACTCTGTGTTTAGCCATTAGGGCCCTATTTTCACCCAGCAGCTCCACCTCCCAGAGAAGTTTTGTAAAGTGGTGCAAGACCTGTTTATCTGTTCTGATCAAATGATCTCTCCCCCCCCCCCTTCCAGCCCTCTGGGCCCATCATTAAAACAGGGCCATGCACCGACTGGACCCCCCCCCCTCTTTGACTTGCTGGAATGTGCCGATGTTAACTTTGCTGGAAGCTTCACCTTTCTGCTGATGGCATCAACACACGACCTGCACTAACAAACCACGTGTTCCACATGTCTCTATCATCAGACACAGTGTCAGCACATTTCTCGCCTTAATGTTACTTGTTGTGGCCAGAATATTATTGATGGCTGACACTAAGTTTTGTGAAGCTTCTGCCTTGCCTGGTATTGACCGAGCTTCATTGTTGTGTCTTACTTCTTTATGTTGTCTATATCTGGCCACAGATATTCTCAGCACTTTGTTGTTGTTGTTGTTGTTGTTCATTTTTTTATAAATAAAATGTTCATGTTGTTGATTTTTTTTATTGATAAAATAAAAGATGGTAAACCCAGTTGTTCTCTGATTGATAATTGAAGATTAATGTTCCCAAATATTCTGTGCAAAAAATATCTTAGCTAGGAGTCTGTTTTAAGTTTGCAATTTCTTCTTATCTTTCACAACCATAGAACTTCTTTGCAATCAACATCATGTTAAAGTGGATTTTATGTCCCACTTTGACCCATGAAGCAAAGTTCTCTGTAAACTCCATTACTATGCTGAAATGGGTTAGATAACCCATTTTCATCCATGCAGCAGACTTCTTTCAAAGATCCAGTACCATGGGACCACGTCAAGGCTTACCCCAAGTTGAAGTATCAGTACAAAGAGATGAAGCTTGTCTTGGCCAACTCTCACTGATTTGCTGGTGCCAATATCTTTAAGAGACGTCTTCATTCATCAACCAATCAGTGCAGTAGAAATAGACATCATAACCTGCTCCAACAATCTATCAGTGTAGTAGAAATAGACATCATAACCTGCTCCAACAATCTATCAGTGTAGTAGAAATAGACATCATAACCTGCTCCAACAATCTATCAGTGTAGTAGAAATAGACATCATAACCTGCTCCAACAATCTATCAGTGTAGTAGAAATAGACATCATAACCTGCTCCAACAATCTATCAGTGCAGTAGAAATAGACATCATAACCTGCTCCAACAATCTATCAGTGTAGTAGAAATAGACATCATAACCTGCTCCAACAATCTATCAGTGCAGTAGAAATAGACATCATAACCTGCTCCAACAATCTATCAGTGCAGTAGAAACAACCCAAGGTCTTGAATGATGATACAAAATAATTACAAATATTTGAGAAAAATGTAACAAAAACTCAACTCAGCACATGATGATGATGCTTTTTTTTTTAACTTAAAAAAAAAAAAATGACAGTAATTTTAAAAAATTGCACTCATAAAATGGAACATGTTGGCACAATCAGAATAAATAGACACCATTTTATATCAAGGTCAAAATTCATTTACACCAATGTCACGGCTCACTTACGCCAATATCAAAGCTCACTTACATCAGTGGTTCTCAAGTTCCTTTGACTCTCAGAGCAAATCTCTAGTGACTTTCAAAAAGACATTTTTTCACTGAGTTCTGATGCTGCCTGCTCTCCACCAGATTCTCCTTGTCACCACTGTGCCCAGCTTGGGAACCTCTTAATTCACACCAAACTTCATTTACCACAAAATAAAAGTTCACTTACGCAAATGTCAGACCTGCAATACCTAACTGATGTTTTCTCCTCCATGTCATTATCATTGTTTATCAAACAAATGAAAAAATATCTCATAAATATATTAAACTTCCATCAGTAACATGATCAATTATCGTTGCCATCAAATGAATGCAGTAATATCTTGTATCATAAAATACGTAACGACTCAAGAAAACTCATCTTGCAAATCACTCAATCCACTGACAACTCAAGCAATCAACGTGTGGACACTGATAATCTGACCGCAGCAAACAACCTCAAAGCCTGATGTTTTTAATTCACATGACCACAAGCAACCAACACAGCACCAGAACCTGGATCAACATCTCCTGCATGGTTTTAATATTCATGAAGATGAGATAAGTTTGTACACAAGTGTACAATGTACAAACAGAAGCAACAATGTGATAGATGAACATCTAAAAGTTTGTTGAAGCACCACAAAATAAGCCACATGATACTGACTTGTACTTCCTAGGAACATTTAAAAAAAAAAAAAAGATTTTTCCTGATATGTGCACAAGAAAGCCAGTCTAATAAACACACAAGAACAAAAAACACTACAAGACATTCTGCATGTTCATCTCATAAACATCATCATGATCTCTCTCATAGGCTGTAATCTGAGCATCCATCAAATAAACATCATCATGATCACTCTCATAGGCTGTAATCTGAGCATCCATCAAATAAACATCATCATGATCTCTCTTGTAGTCTGTAATCTGAGCATCCATCAAATAAACATCATCATGATCTCTCTTGTAGTCTGTAATCTGAGCATCCATCAAATAAACATCATCATGATCTCTCTCACAGTCTGTAATCTGAGCATCCATCAAATAAACATCATGATCACTCTCATAGTCTGTAATCTGAGCATCCATCAAATAAACATCATCATGATCACTCTCATAGTCTGTAATCTGAGCATCCATCAAATAAACATCATCATGATCTCTCTCATAGTCTGTAATCTGAGCATCCATCAAATAAACATCATCATGATCTCTCTCATAGTCTGTAATCTGAGCATCCATCAAATAAACATCATCATGATCACTCTCATAGTCTGTAATCTGAGCATCCATCAAATAAACATCATCATGATCTCTTCTGTAGTCTGTAATCTGAGCATCCATCAAATAAACATCATCATGATCACTCTCGTAGTCTGTATTCTATGTATCCATCAAATAAACATCATCATGATCTCTCTCATAGTCTGTAATCTGAGCATCCATCAAATAAACATCATCATGATCTCTCTCTAACATAGTCTGTGTACTCCGACCATCAACCTGATAAACATCAACATAATCACTCTTGTAGTAGCCTGCATAAAGAACAACTTCAACATTCTCTCTCTATACAAATGTCAGCAGATAATGTTTTGTGTTTTTCTCCACATGCTGACGTCCTTGTCACTAAAAGCCTTTTCATGTTTTGTCCCCCCAGCAATTTCTCATAATCTCAGTGCTAACTTCATCATCATCATCATCATCATCATCATCATCACCATCCTGTGTCATTTCCCATGAGAAGCTTGGCTTCTATGGTTCTCACAATGTCAGTTATGTTTTACTTTCACTAAACATTATAAGTAGCTCAATATAAACTGTATCCTACATCCTTCCTGTGCCATTAAGCATCACACAGATTTTATGTCTACTAATTTGGACTCTCTTAACAATGTCCTCTTTAGAATTTCACGAGGTCGACCTCTTTTTCTTCGGCCCGTCGTGTTCCACTTGATAGCTTTTCTTGAGATTCTCTGATTGTTTCTTCTCATCACCTGGCCGACATATGTCCATCTCTTTTTTCTGATCATCAATGAAACAGATTGTTGTCCGCTAATCTGCTTTATCTCTGCACTGGTCTTGAATTCGTTCCATTTTATAGTGAGTATTTTCCTGAGGCATTTGTTTTCAAAAGAGTCTAATTTGTTTTTTATTTCTTTAGTTGTTTTCCAGCTTTTGCATGCATAAATAAGGGTGGATATTACTTGTGAACTGAAGAACTGAACTGTGTGTTCAATGCTTAAAATGTAAGCACCATCTAGAATTAATGTAGAGTGTCTGAACTTGATAACATCAATCATAATTTCTCACCACAAGCTACTGAAACTTACAAACAGGACAATGACTATATTCCACCAATTACACATAAAACACATATGTGAAAACTGGACACAAACTCAAATTATTTTGTGACATAACATTCCTTCAAGCAGAATATAAATAACTTGTTAGACATTTACAGACATACTAAGAGTAGTCTATTCTGTAGCAAAGACCAGTCAGTTAATGAGGTCAGTATTACACCTGGTTACCTTTCTCTCCTCTAGCTACACAACAACCAAGCACTCATTTTCTACATTGAACTGACAGAGTAAGTCCAGCCAGATTGCTGGAACCTGTGACAGAGTAAGTCCAGCCAGATTGCTGGAACCTGTGACAGAGTAAGTCCAGCCAGATTGCTGGAACCTGTGACAGAGTAAGTCCAGCCAGATTGCTGGAACCTGTGACAGAGTAAGTCCAGCCAGATTGCTGGGACCTGTGACAGAGTAAGTCCAGCCAGATTGCTGGAACCTGTGACAGAGTAAGTCCAGCCAGATTGGTGGAACCTGTGACAGAGTAAGTCCAGCCAGATTGGTGGGACCTGTGACAGAGTAAGTCCAGCCAGACTGCTGGGACCTGTGACAGAGTAAGTCCAGCCAGATTGCTGGAACCTGTGACAGAGTAAGTCCAGCCAGACTGCTGGAACCTGTGACAGAGTAAGTCCAGCCAGATTGGTGGGACCTGTGACAGAGTAAGTCCAGCCAGATTGGTGGGACCTGTGACAGAGTAAGTCCAGCCAGATTGCTGGAACCTGTGACAAAGTCCAGCCAGATTGGTGGGACCTGTGACAGAGTAAGTCCAGCCAGATTGGTGGGACCTGTGACACAGTAAGTCCAGCCAGATTGGTGGGACCTGTGACAGAGTAAGTCCAGCCAGATTGGTGGGACCTGTGACACAGTAAGTCCAGCCAGATTGGTGGAACCTGTGACACAGTAAGTCCAGCCAGATTGGTGGAACCTGTGACACTCATCTTAACAGATGAGTATGCTAACCACTTTGCTACTCTGAGATGGACAAACTGATGCACCAAACATTAAAACCAGACATTCAAACACACACACACACATCTCAAATGATTACAGTATGCATCAAGTTCTTTTCTACTGTTCAACTAAATGTATACAGAAAAAAAAACAAAAACAAGCATTTACTCAGTCAATGAGATGTCAGTTAACTAAACTAGCTAAATTCTATCATCTTTATCATTCAACAGTTTGCTTTAAATACAAGATTTAATGTAGCCAAATGTAAGAAAATGTAACCATATTTCTAATTCTTACACTGAAAACACATAAAATACAAATATGATAATCGAACGGTGTTGTGACATCAGCACCAAACTGTGATAATTTAGAAATCTCTACACTTAACAGACACAAATAACGACCACAAGAACTTCTACTGTCTCAGATATTTATACAACTTAACAATTATGTAACATCATGTAACACAAGACTTCAGTCTAAACATCATGTAACACAGGATTCCAGTCTAAACATCATGTAACACAAGACTTCAGTCTAAACATCATGTAACACAAGACTTCAGTCTAAACATCATGTAACACAGGATTCCAGTCTAAACATCATGTAACACAAGACTTCAGTCTAAACATCATGTAACATAATACTCCAGTCTAAAAATCATGTAAAATAATACTCAAGTCTATTTCTTGTTGGGTAATTTCACTGACTGACTTTTACCCAAACGAAATTTTCATAAACAATCCCGCCATTCAGATACAGACCTTCATGTATCATTAACTCTTTTCTTTACCATCAGCCACTTTAACTCGAGTTTATGGAGATCTGGCCTTTTAAATTACAACATGAGCTAAACAATGGCCTCGTGTCATTACTTGTGAGAACATGGCTAATGTATTTATTAATAAACGTCTGTGTGGTCTTGGGATTTTGTGTCTGGTAAGAAAAGAGCTAGTTCTGACACTCAGTAATACTGTCTTTACTGTTAAGTTTGGAAATAAAAACATGCACAATGTAACTGGACATCAAGAAATATAACAAGGTAAACTAAAGGCTGCGTAGTGCTATTATGCCATGGAGACCTCTAAGAGATGCGTTACTGTCCACATTTTCCTCCACCTGTCAGTATACTACAGGGTCATGCCTGACAACCTGTCCTTCCCCAACTTCAGAAGAAGCCATGGACCCAGTTCTACAACTCTGGCACCTCTAGAAAGATTCAAACCACCAACCTTCACCATGAGAGTCAGGTGCACTAACAACTTCACCGCTCAAGCAAATTCATTTCTTTACTGCCACACAGAGGGAAAAAAACAGCAATAAACTTGTTTCGGCCATTTAAATTTCTAACACTCTAAGATAAGCGGGCTCCAATGGCTTGTGACTCCCGAATGTCTGTGTTCAGTTGGTTTATAACCGCTTTACAAAGATCACGGACGCTGCTCAAACATCCCGTGTTTGTTCAGTGGGTCTGATATCTTATATGAAGACTCACAAGTGAAACTCTTCTTGAAAAGAAACTAAGAAAGCCAAATGCACAAGCCACAAGATAAATGCACTGAATGTAAAGCCAGAACTAGGAAAAAAAATGTGCCAGACAAGACAAAGATAAGTCCAACATACACAAGTCTCTGCTATAAATGTCAGTCTTCTATAACTCACTGTTAGAAATCCAGAAACTGCACAATAAGAAATGTGACACTTGTAGGAGTTGTAAGAAGACACTGTAAGGTTTTGCCAGGCACAAAAGCAGTTTTTTTTTTTTTAATCAGGGTCACACTTATCTAATATATACTGATTTCTACAGCCTATTTTTTCTCAGGGCCACATCTATCTAATATATACTGATTTCTACAGTTATTTTTTTCTCAGGGCCACATCTATCTAATATATACTGATTTCTACAGTTATTTTTTTCTCAGGGCCACATCTATCTAATATATACTGATTTCTACAGCCTATTTTTTCTCAGGGCCACATCTATCTAATATATACTGATTTCTACAGTTTATCTCTAACTATTCAGAAAATCCTCCATGTTAGTTTCAATCAAGGTCAAAGGTTACAGAGTTTAAAGTTGACCAATAAAAGTGCAAGAAATACAGGTTATAATGTTTAATAATGTTGTATTTGTATAAGTCCTGCAAATCTGACCAACTTCTAAAATTTAGCATTGAAAGGGCTTGTATATATAATTTGCCTATTGTATGCTTCTTGGATCCACTCTGGCAAGTCAAGTAGGCCAGAATAACCAACTACTAACTAATATGGACTCTGGCAAGTCAAGTAGGCCAGAATAACCAACTACTAACTAATATGGACTCTAGCAAGTCAAGTAGGCCAGAATAACCAACTACTAACTAATATGGACTCTGGCAAGTCAAGTAGGCCAGAATAACCAACTACTAACTAATATGGACTCTGGCAAGTCAAGTAGGCCAGAATAACCAACTACTAACTAATATGGACTCTAGCAAGTCAAGTAGGCCAGAATAACCGACTACTAACTAATATGGACTCGGGCAAGTCAAGCAGGCCACAATAACCCAGTACTAGTTGAACCTGTGCTAGTGTCTCAGGACTGTCATGGTAACGGCTGCACACGGCACTTGGTCAGGTCATTACTATAAAATACTTCATGAGCATTTTATGCATGAACTACTGGCAAGTGCTCACAATTTCATTATCAACACCAACAAAATTAATCAGACTTATTGTTAAAAAGCTCAGAACAGTTTCATTCAGTTAAGATATGTCTACTCATTTATTATCACAGCTTCACTGCAGTGGCCTTGTGTGTACTTTTATATTTAGTTATATATACTTCAATACACAAAAAAACTGTGCTGCTGGCAAAACTAGTCCATAAAGCTGATAAAATCATCCCATATGGCATGATGATAAATTATGTACAAAATCAACCCTTATGACATGACAATAAATTATGTCCTAGTGACGTACAACTGCAGTCAGAAGTTACAAATTTACCAATTTCAATGATATGACTTCTGCTGTCAAAAAATGGAAGAAAATAAGCGTTCACAGATAGCTGAAACAAATATTTACATCACTTGATCATCTTTGGTGTATGGTACATGAGATATAGTGTACATGAGACACTGTGTACATGAAGTATGGTGTACACAGAGCACACAAGAAAACTGGAGTTGAGAAATCTAATCCAGGTTTCTCTGACAACAAAGACATGAGAAACCATGGAACACAAAAATTCTCACTGATCACAACAACTGATACTGACATTGCTTAGGCTGAGGTTATATTAGCATTCTGTTTTACTTTGCTGAAAGTTTTGACAGAAACCTCAGGAATATCAAGAGATTAACAAAGTTAATAACTAGCACTATATACAACATATTGCCTTGCTAAAACTGAGAATAATATGACTGAAATAAAGCAGACATTTCTTAAATATCAAGGAACTAACAAAGAAAACTGTTTTCACGAGAAAATAGATGACACGTGAACTGTATGTGGCATATCAATGACACAGACAAACACTATGTCCATGGATCCTCCCCGGACAGCCAGACTGACACAACAAGCAAGCTTTCTCCTGGGGCTCCAATCCCTCCAAGCAGGAAAACAACACAATGAGGGAAGAAATGAGCATTAGGGCTAAAGAAAGTTTTGTGTCTGTGACTTCTGGTGGAAGGTGATGATTTAGACATCCACGGATATAAATGTACTGATATGCTATTTATCTATAGCATGAATACTGGCGTGGATATTTTCTTCTAGGAAAAGATCAATCATTTTAAATGTCTACTGATTTAGGAAAAATGTTAGCTTGTATTTTACAGGCAGTTTCAAGAAATGTTTTTGAAACTGGCAAGTTCTATCATGTAGGCTGTATTTAAGTTAAATATATATGAAACACTAGATATGCACTAAATGGCTCAATGAAATTAACCGTGAAACCACAATCCCGTTGGTTCTATACAGAAACTACAATTTAAAAACAAAATCCAGTTTATCATAAGACAGAAGTGAAGCTGTTGAACATACAAGGAAGAAGTTACGGCACACATTCATAACTCAGCTCTCTTATATTCTATGTGATTTCTCTTCAACTTCTGCCCAGAAATATGTCTCCTGTATCTGAGTAATTTTCACTCTACTTTCAGTGATCAAGTATAAAAACAAAATCTCTCTAGTTTTCTACAGAAAGAAACAGGTTCCAGAAAATGATAACAGCGAAGGAGTCGGCGACAATTAACATGGGATATCTAGAACAGAAAAATGCTGAGAGAGGGGATATAACTGCTGGGAGCAGCAACACTTAACAATGGCTGATCTGATCCAGTTATAACTGCTTTCTTTTAGACAAATAAAAACGGTGCAGTCTTACTACTGTAACTGTGGAGTCACTTATATTTATGACTGACTGACTCTACATGAAAAACTCTAACAAAATCTTATCCCAAGTCTCAATGAATGTAGAAGTAGCCACAGACAACAATGCTTTCTTAGTCTCTCAGTGTTATTTTGTAAGAACCTTGGTCAAGTTACCACCAGAAAACTCTCAATATGTCACTCTCTCACCACAAACTACAATACTCGTATAAACAAGAAATCCTGAGATTCACAAAGACATATGAACACAGCAACAAACCAACAAAAATATTATGTTCTTAGATTCAACTGTTTCTTGTGTCTGGTGGAAACACTGGCACAAGATCAGGCCACACAGGTACAGCATGGCCCAAATATTAATGCTGAGACAATGACATCACTATTTACGATAATAATGATGATATATGTTTAAGTTACCTGGGCACGTGTTGGTGGCTTCACTGATTAAATGATATATGTTTTAAGTTATCAGCTTTGTTTATATGACATAATATATTTAAGTTATCAGGGTATTACGGCTTTATTGTTTGTATGAAAAATTAAATATTTAAGTTATTAAAGTATTATGGCTTTATGAAAAATTAAATAAGTTATAAGGGTACATATTTGTGGCTCCACTATTTGTGATGATAAATGATATATTTAAATTACAAAGCTGTACACCTGTGTTTGTGATGATAAATGATATATTTAAATTACCAAGCTGTATATCTGTGTTTGTGATGATAAATGATATATTTAAATTACACAGTTTGTATACTTGTGTTTGTGATGATAAATGATATATTTAAATTACCAAGCTGTATATCTGTGTTTGTGATGATAAATGATATATTTAAATTACACAGTTTGTATACTTGTGTTTGTGATGATAAATGATATTTAAATTACCAAGCTGTATATCTGTGTTGTGATGATAAATGATATATTTAAATTACACAGTTTGTATACTTGTGTTTGTGATGATAAATGATATATTTAAATTACCAAGCTGTATATCTGTGTTTGTGATGATAAATGATATATTTAAATTACACAGTTTGTATACTTGTGTTTGTGATGATAAATGATATATTTAAATTACCAAGCTGTATATCTGTGTTTGTGATGATAAATGATATATTTAAATTACACAGTTTGTATACTTGTGTTTGTGATGATAAATGATATATTTAAATTACACAGGTTGTACACTTGTGTTTGTGATGATAAAACACAGATAAATTAACCGGAGTCTGAATACTGCTTGTCCTGCCAGAGATAAGTTACAGTTACTAAATGGTAATCTAAAAACTTTCTACTGTCTGCCACCAACATATTGTAAATCATTATTTTATGTCACAAAAACAGTAAACTTGTATTTATTTCTCACAAAGATAATAAATAATAAATATATACTTTTTTGTCATAAAAGATAACAAACTTGTACTTATCTCAAGATGGTGAACTTTTTTTTGACACAGAAAAATAAAAAAGGTAAACTTTTTTTTTTTGGTCAGAAAAGACAGCAATGATCTGGCCACCATTTTTTTCTCACAAATGAACAGTAAACTTGTATTTTTTTCTAAGAAATACCAGAAATACTCTTTGAGCTTTCAGAATAAATTAGTACTTTCATGAAATAGAGATTATAAACATGAACTTTTGTGCGACAGAAAAACCTTGAATATGTGTTTCGGTCTCAGTGTACAAGTAAATTCCAAACAGAAACAATAAACAAGTAGAAGATTAAGCTTGTGTGATTCTGCCAATTAGAAAAGAGTAAAGATATAGCACTTACAAATCTTTGTCAAATGATACTAAACTTCTACAAGTCTTTGTCAGGTGATACTAAACTTGTACAAATCTTTGTCAGGTGATACTAAACTTGTACAAATTTTTGTCAGGTGATGCTAAACTTCTAGTCTGCCATCTTCATACAAAAAAAATGTGAGAACTGGTAGAGAACTTGTAAAGAACTTCACACATAGTTATACATTTAAAAAGTTAACTGTACATCTTATTTCACATGTTTGTACTTCCTATACTTCACTTACAGAAGATGCCAACATATAACATATAAAACACATCACTAAGTAGCTTAAAATTTACATTGCTAATACCCTCCATATGAGTGAGTTTGTTTTTTTTTTAATATAAAGTAGCAATGCTACACAAGATTTCTTTTTTCTGTTGTCACAAACAGAAACTCTACAACAATATAAGACCTATGCCAAATAAACAGGTGTACATCACAGACAAACAGAAACTCTACAACACTAAAAGATCTATGTCAAATAACCAGATGTACATCACAAACAGAAACTCTACAATGCTGTGAGACCTATGGCTGTGTAAACTAAAAAATAATGCCTGAATCAAACTGAGATCTTATGAAATAAAAACAATTTACTTCAAACACTCAATGGCAAGAAAACATCTGTGAGCATTTACGAAATGTACTGTTGACTTCTAATGGTTTGTTTTTTTAACTGCTACAGCATCATGATTGATTCCGATTATCTTCTGTGAGCGACTGTGTGTAAAGTGATAGAAAAAAATATTATTTTAAACTGAATATCTTCTGCAAGTTGGAACATATTTTTTCTACTCCTGAACAGTTTCAATTGAACTTGAGATATTTGGTGTGATAAGAATGCTGCGATAATGTAAGCAGGATTTTAGTACAAGAAACATCAGCCTTTAATCACCAAAGCTTTAACCACTTTAATCACCCCCTTTTGCCTGCATTCTTCCGCTGGACTATTTTGTCATCCAAAAGCAAATGAACTTGTGCCGCAGACTCAAAAATGTGAACACTCTGAACCAAAAGCTCAGCCAAATCACACCCAAGTATCCTGGGAAATGGATGGAAGCACCTGAACCACAACTCCAAGATCACATCGTAGATCTGTACCTCCATCCAAGACTGTGATATTTCAAATGGAGTGTAACATTTCGATGACCAATTCTGATTTATTTGTACAATTTAAACAAGTCATGTTACACATCCAGTAGATCTGAGATTTCGCCATAACAGTATGAAATAGAACAATCTGGTCACTCTTCAATTCAAGTGTCGTGCCGCGTGGCGTAGGCGATCATTTCTCTCCACAATTCTCTGTCTTTAGACTTCATTATGAGATCCGCCGGTGACTTTCATCCTAGACACACTGACAGCCCATCTAGTAACCTCTCTCTCTGTCTTTCTCCGTCTCTTCTTCCTTCAACTTTTCCAGCTGCCAGTGTGTTCCAATTTTCCTCTTCTCAGGAAATGTCCTATAAATCTCGCTTGTCTGCCTCTAATCTTTGCTATAATTTGCTTTTTAACTCCAGCCTCTCTTAAGACTTCTTCAATGGTTTTCTTGGCTGTCTATGATACCTTCAACATCCTTCTTATAAAATACATCTCCATGGCCTCCATTTCTCGCTGTACTCTCTCTGTCACTCTACTTTTATGAAAGTTCATGCTTATGAGGTTATATAAATAACTGTTTTTTTGTCTGGGAATACTTGGGTTCTCAATGAAAACAAAAGAGTCTGCTCTCACTGAACTTCAGTGAAAACAAAAGTCTGCTATTATTGAACCTCAGTGACAACAGAAGTCTGCTCTCACTGAACCTCAGTGACAACGGAAGTCTGCTATCACTGAACCTCAGTGACAACAGAAGTCTGCTCTCACTGAACCTCAGTGGCAACAGAAGTCTGCTCTTACTGAACCTCAATGAAAGCAAAATTCTGCTCTCAATGAAAACAGAAGTCTGCTCTCACTGAACCTCAATGAAAGTAAGTCTGCCCTCACCAAACTTGGTGAAAACAAAGTCTGCTTTCGCTGAACCTCAGTGAATACAAGGTTTGCTTTTGAGTGTCAGTACATATAAATTAGACAATGTCTAGGTTTGGATATTCACAGTCAATATCAGAAGTATCATGATTGTATCACAATATACGTAGTTTACAAAAAAAATCATGAAAAATTACATCATACAAATACTGTAACCATATACAGGAAGCCAATTATGCAACTTTTCAGCGAACACAAGCACCCTGCCAAGATTTTATGATTTTGCTGTCAAAAGTCCAAATTTGAGCACCCACACTGGCCATTACAAAGTTCATGAACTATTTACAGATAATCAGGAAAATATGTCAATCACATACGTGCACCATTAACTTAGTCTACATACAATTACAAACTTTACCAAGTCTCCTCACACATCTCACATGTACACATAAAAACATTTGTACATTCTATTTATATTACGCTGGCAGGCAATTTATCGAACACGTCATTCTTGTTTGGCTGAATACTGCCTCGCCGCCGTGGTAACGTCGGGTGCTCAGCGCAGCCACTTGTCATAAGTAGCTCTGTGCACTCTGATGACCCAGAGCTCCGGGCATACCACAGTGCATTACGGTTTTCATGGTCCACAACATTTACATTGGCGTTATACTGAAGAGACAAAGACGGGATGTTTTTGTAGAAATTTATCACAAGTTGGCCACACAAAAAAAAAAAAAGCTTGAAACTATTTAGCTGATCTCTGTAGCCCTGAACAAGATATCTAACAGAACAAACAAACAATTCCTCTTTCAGTAATCTTCTACTGCTTTTATAATCTAAAGCTTTTGGGATCTTTGATTACTACACATGTAAAAACCATATGCAGCATCAGAAAGTTACTAAAAAAATAATGAAAACAAGGGCAAATATATGAGTGAGATTCAGAGATTTGTATAATCAAAACATGATTTGTGCTGAACACAGACATACATTCTTGTAGAACTAAGCTGACAACTTCCTAACTACGTTCAGAAATCAGGCAAACTAAGCCGACAACCTCCCTACTGACTACAATCTGAAATCAAGCAAACAAGAGAACAGCATTAAAACAAAAAAAAGGAACATTAAACAAAATGAAAGTGACTGAATAATACTACAAATATATCTACAGTATACAGCTCTGCGAGAAATAAAATTCAGTGCTCTGGATGACTGCTACAGTCTCTGATTACACTTACAAGCTCCAACTCTGGAGCTTGATCTTACCCATAATAACAACTGGACAAAGGCAACGTTGCCAAGAGCTGCCGCAATGTGCAGGGCTGTTCGGCCATCATCTTTGCTGTAAGGCGCGTTGATATCTTCGGGTTCAGCATGGCCGAGTATGATGATTATGTTTCGAACGTCCTCGCGAACAAGAGCGTCAATGAGTTGCTGTGAAAAGGCAAAGAATTATTATAAGAGATTATATTGAGAGTTTCTCAACAAGAACCCGGAACGGGCGGGACCGAAAGGAACTAAATGGCGGCCGCACATCACGGCAAACTAATCATATGACCACAATCTTAAATAATAAATGTGTTGGATAAATAAATGACAGTTTATATCTTCAAACCTTTCTAGTCATTCTTCTTTTAAGGTTCTCTAAAGGTATCCAAGAATAAATAAAAGATAAAGCCAACAAACCTGATTGATCGGAATATCTATATATGGTAATGGTGGCAAGAACTCTTTCACTTCATATTTTGTCCTAATCCACTTCTCTTTTTCATCCCTGAAAACAGACATAAAGACAAGTGAAAACCAAAGACAAGTTAGATCTAAAGACAAGTGAGAACTAAAGACAAGTGAGAACTAAAGACAAATGAGAACTAAAGACAAGTGAGATCTAAAGACAAGTGAGAACTAAAGACAAGTGAGAACTAAAGACAAATGAGAACTAAAGACAAGTGAGAACCAACACCAGTGAATATAAAACAGAACATGAACTAACCTAACTTTATAAAACAGGACTGGCATGAGTAATAATGTTAGGTGGAAGAAGAGATGACACAGTTCAAGCTGTACACAAATGAAAGCAACAGTAGAGTCAGTTGTGCTGGCCACAGCAAGAATAGCATGCTGCTTGCTACCAATGTAGTAACAGTCACAACAATAACAATTATGCCACCTAATATTTACAGTTAAAACATTTTCTACTGTGGCAGCTGCTAAAACAGCTACAACAATGACTATTTTTCTCATGGTTTGCCATGCTTTTTGCCTGGAAGTAATGGACAACAGCATCAATATCTTCGTGTATTGAGTCATGAGCAACTGGTACAGAAAATGATACTAACTAATACAAGGGGCGTTCAGAAAGTAATGCACCACATCATTTTTCACAGGAGCTATTTATGAAATTTATACACAATATACATGGATATGTCATGTAAACATTGGTATTATTCAACATAATCCATCAACTTGTATGGCTTTACCCCAGCGTGAAACAAATGCATGTATTCCTAGCCCATACCAGATTTTCTCTTGATTATGTAGCCATTTCTTCACTGCATGAATCACTCCTTCGTCATCTTCAAATATTACCTCTTGGAGTGCATCTTTAAGTGGACCAATCAGATGGAAATCAGATGGTGCCAAATCGAGACTATAGGGTGGATGGGGTAGTACAGTCCAACCCAATTTGGTGATTGCTCCCCATGTTGCCAGACTTGTGTGAGTGTGCGCACTGTCGTGAAGGAGAAGGTCTGCTGGATTCTTGTGAGGCTGAACTCTGCGAAAACGTTGACTGAGTTTTTTCAATGTGTAACTCCTTATCTCCACTTATTGATTCTTTGATTCTCTGAACCCAGCGACTGACTGTACTCCTGTCGACTGCAAAACTTCCATACACATCACATAGACTCTTCTCAATGTTCAAAACAGTTTCCTTCTCTGCAACGAGAAATTCTATCACAATTCGCTGCTTATACCACAAGCTGCTAACACATTTCATTTCAACTGTTAGGGCAGCCATATTCTTTGGCCGGTTGCGGTGCGATTTGGTTCACACAATTGGCACATGCCATATTTAAAGTGTGCAAAATTTCATGCTTCTATCTTCATTATTAGCTGAAAAAAAAAAAAAAAAACCGATGTGGTGCATTACTTTCTGAACACCCCTCGTATTTATAGTTATTTTCTGCTGTGGTTGTTGCTCAAACCAGCAAAAGCAGAGAAAGTAGCAGCACTACTCACAGATGTGCTTAAATCCACATCAGTTACACTGTATCATGCACTAGTCTCTCATGGCAAATCTCAGTGTCTTTAATGCAGCTAGAGGTGCCCCAGACACCAAACTGTAGAACTATGTACCTAGCAGAGATGGGGAAGGGAGGATGGCCAGGCTGACCACATTCCCCCCTTTAGTGTCCTTAACAGGTCATGGAATATAAGGCACTAACACCACCCTTTAGTGTCCTAACAGGTCATGGAATATAAGGCACTAACACCACCCTTTAGTGTCCTGACAGGTCATGGAATATAAGGCACTAACACCACATCCTCCTAGGTGCCTGTATGGCCAAACAGATTTACATCTACCTTTTTACTTTGCACTATATTCAGCTAAACACAAGCAGTGTCACTTCTACCGGTTACAGTGCTGGCTGTAATAGAACATGGCAGTGATGTTAGTACTTAAAACTGTAAGCTAATTCAGTCATCAGGTGCCATGAGACCTGGCATATGCTATCATACTTCTCCACCATGTGCTGTCCTTTATATTTTTACTTCGCCAAACTGCCTTTCTTTTCCTGTGCCACTTGGTCAGTTGTCTAGTGATTGTTTAGTTCTCTGATTTCTATCTTCTCATAACCTTCCAAAGAATTTAAACTGTAGCTTTCTTATAGTTTTACTGTAAATTATGTGCAGTGTCTCAGAGAACTAAGCTTGTTTTTAGCACCAGCCAGGGCATATGTTAGAAAGGGAAAGCACAAGCATATACAAGCACATATATGTCCTATCACAACAAGACAATGACAGATCTACAACACAGTGAACACGAGGTCTCAAGACTGCTCCTACCTCTGTGAGCTACAGATCTACAACACAGTGAACACGAGGTCTCAAGACTGCTCCTACCTCTGTGAGCTACAGATCTACAACACAGTGAACACGAGGTCTCAAGACTGCTCCTACCTCTGTGAGCTACAGATCTACAACACAGTGAACACGAGGTCTCAAGACTGCTCCTACCTCTGTGAGCTACAGATCTACAACACAGTGAACACGAGGTCTCAAGACTGCTCCTACCTCTGTGAGCTACAGATCTACAACACAGTGAACACGAGGTCTCAAGACTGCTCCTACCTCTGTGAGCTACAGATCTACAACACAGTGAACACGAGGTCTCAAGACTGCTCCTACCTCTGTGAGCTACAGATCTACAACACAGTGAACACGAGGTCTCAAGACTGCTCCTACCTCTGTGAGCTACAGATCTACAACACAGTGAACACGAGGTCTCAAGACTGCTCCTACCTCTGTGAGCTACAGATCTACAAAACAGTGAACACGAGGTCTCAAGACTGCTCCTACCTCTGTGAGCTACAGATCTACAACACAGTGAACACATGGTCTCAAGACTGCTCCTACCTCTGTGAGCTACAGATCTACAACACAGTGAACACGAGGTCTCAAGACTGTTCCTACCTCTGTGAGCTTTGTGTGGGCCTGGGTCTGCCCTTTGTGTTTGCCTCCCACACGCTGTTGACTGTCCCGTTGCCTATGGATACCATCACCTTGACTATGTCATTTCTAAATTGAAAAAATGTGATGTCATTTTTGTTTAAAAGCTGCAGAAAAAAACATAAATGAGCAAATTTTTCTCACTAAAAGCTATAAATTAAACACAACTGTTCAAACAGTTACGTATTTACAGCAATATTCATGAATAACTATGATACACAAAGAAATTGAGTTTTTTTTTAAAGTTAGACATCTAGTTAGTTATCTACAGAAATAATGTAACCAACACAAACTAAACAATGAAAAATAAATTTCAAACAGCAACCAGTACAACATATAAATATCAGATCCTGAAAAGATTTCAAAGAAAAAAATGATACATGGGACAAAACAGGGTTGCTCTTACGGCCATTCATCAAGATCAAGGGAGCGAACTCTGGATATGTGTGTTCCCAGGTTGCGATGAATGCCTGAGCACTCAATGCATATCAAAGCTCCGAGATTTATGCTGGCCCAGTCTGGGTCTGCAGAATACGAGAAAGGTTCAAATTTCACATTAGGAATAATAGCATCTGGCTCAGTAAACATTTCACATTAGGAATAATAGCAGCAACAGTAGCAGCTGGCTCAGTAAACATTTCACATTAGGAATAATAGCATCTGGCTCAGTAAACATTTCACATTAGGAATAATAGCATCTGGCTCAGTAAACATTTCACATTAGGAATAATAGCATCTGGCTCAGTAAACATTTCACATTAGGAATAATAGCTGCAACAATAGCAGCTGGCTCAGTAAACATTTCACATTAGGAATAATAGCATCTGGCTCAGTAAACATTTCACATTAGGAATAATAGCTGCAACAATAGCAGCTGGCTCAGTAAACATTTCACATTAGGAATAATAGCAGCTGGCTCAGTAAACATAACAAAACCAATATAACAGTAAGAATAACAGTAGAATTAGGAACAGTAAAAATAACAGCAACAAATACAATAGTAAAAATAACACTACCATTAGGAACAGTAAAAACAACATGGGCAATATGAACAGTAAAAGTAATAGAAACTGCAACAGCAGTAAGAATGACAACAAAAACAACAGCATTAGGAATAATGACAATAACAACAGCAGGAGGAAAAGCAATAATAACAAGTGCAGGAACTGCAACAACAAAATCAGCAAACGGAACAGCAGCAATAACAGAAGCAGCAGAAACAGAAACAACAACAGCTGTAGGAACAGTAACAAACAATGAAACGAGCTTACAGATATGTAGCATACAATAAATATTATATATCTCATCTGCATGCAGGATGGATGATACATTACACTGTAACAGTGATGTATGTAGGAATGACATGGGATATCTTGTAACAAAACAGTGAGGCAAGCAGGAGAAACTCTTAACAGTGAGAAAACTATGGATGATGGCGGTTGTAGGAAAAGCTAGCAGAAAGATGTCCGAGCTATGGAACAAACACAACTATAAATTGTATGTCATAAGGAAAGTAAAATGGCTTGGCTGAAATCACTTCATAAATTCATCATCTATGGACAACAAAAGAGAGATACAAAACCCTCTACTTAACCGAGTGTGTGGGAAGAATGAAAGATGGAGTGATAAAGGGCAGAATGTAAGACCAGCCTCTGTACCTTTTAAAATAAAGATCATTCATTCATTCTACTCACTTATGGCCACTGCAAAGGCAGAGTTGTGATTCTGAGATGTTCAATAATGATGATGATGATGGTGAAGGTGAAAAAAAGAGGCCGAGGAGGGTTTTTACTTGAGGAGGGTTTAATTTAACCACTTCAACCAACCACTGGCTAAACTCTGATGGCAAAGTGTGTTTCTGGCAGTGGCCTGCATTTTTAGAAAGGGCAAGTCTTAAGAACCAATATATAGATAATTTCTATTTTATGCAAACTTAAACACAAATGCCTAAGGAAAATACTCGGCATCAAGTGGAACGAATTCAAGAACAATGCAGAGATAAGACAAATGACTGAACAACAACCAGTCTCACGGGTGATCAGGAGAAGGAGATGGACATATGTTGGTCACTTGATGAGAAGAAATGATCAGAGAATCCCAAAACAAGCTATCAAGTGGAACACAACAGACCAAAGAGAAAGAGGCAAACTGTGTGAAACTCTGAGGAGGACATTGTTAAGAGAGGCCAAATTAACGAGCATAAGATCCCTTGATGAAGTTGAAAGAATCGCTGAAGACTGGAAAAATTGGCGAACTACTGTGCGGGCCCTATGTGACATTTAATGGCATGGGAAGGATATAAGATAAGATAAACACAAAAGTCTGTAAGTCCAAACTGGCAATAATGCTTACTTGGTGCACCACAATCTGCACATGCATTATTGCCGACCGTAAACCGAATGGCCTGTATTCCTGCCCTATCTGTATTATTTTGTTTCTGAAAAAAATCGAGGAAATAATTTTGAACCACAAGCAAAAACACTTTACTTTCACAGCAACTTACATTTCTAGGGAAAATGAACTTTTACAATGGCTTCTTTACTTTTAATGCTCAGACTTGACCAAACTTGCATTCTTTCCTCAAACTCAAGTTTTATCTGAAAATTTCTCAGACTAGATCAAAATATATTCATCTTTTTTTCCACTCAAACTAAAATTAATGAAATGAATATAAAATACTATAAAAAGTACATCTCAACTACAAATCTTCCTAATATACATGGGCAATTCCAAAATCAACCTCTGACTGGCTAGTATAAATAAACCAGTTGCCATAGTGACACATCACATTTCCTTGTGTGACCAGTAAAGTGTTATTTCACTAAATTCCAACCCACAGATTATTTTATTCAGCTGTACACAAGCAGCAACTGAGTAAATATGGGTGCTGTAACTGCCATTCCTGCCAGCTGTGAGGTCCACGGTGCACATACAAGCTTCGACAATTAAGTAATGAGATTGATTTTATTAAGGCCAAAACAAAAATGTCATCTATGAAGCAAAGAATGGAATCCAAAGAGGCAACTTCATCTATGATCTGGCAACTTTTTATCGCTGCCCGGCAGGCAGACTACAAACAAGCTGTCATTTTGTTGACCTAGTCAGAGATGCACTGTCACGTAATCAGCATGGAGCTAACGGCTAACAAATTCTGTTTAAAACTCAGAAAAAGTACCATTGAGACAGATGAATTGATGTGACAAGTTTACTGGGATAACTGTTTATCACATGCATAGATATTCAGGTGGTATTCACAATTCAAAAGTGGCGTGGAAACGATTACAAAAGCAACTAGACATGAATGCCCAATTCCTGTTCATAATGAGGAACTCATTGCAAAAGTCAGAGAATGGATACAAGATCACTGTTTGACTGTGAGGATGATAGTAGACCTTCTTCTTCTTCTTCTTCTTCTTCTCATTGTCTGTCTACATCTTGAATAAATTTCATTGTTTTTTGTAATCCATGTATGGAACCATAGAGCTTATCTTCTTTAGTGGTTTTAGAGCTTATCTTCTTTAGTGGTTTCACTGGGCCAGTAATTATTTCTCAGTGTCTCATAGTTGGTGCAGTTTTGGAGGATATATTACACAGTTTGGGGCACCTGGGCACATGTACACAGATTAGTAGTACCAACCTTAACTCTTTCTGTGCGTTTGGTCGATATAGCGACTCTTCCGGTATCCCGAAGCTACCGTATGGTCATTACAGTGACAATTGTTTGTTTCATTAAAACAAGCGGTGTAACATTTAGATTGTACATATTTTGTCCGCGATTCTGGTGACACTTTTCAAAATGGCGAAAGCGTGCCTAGTTACGAGCGATGCCGAGCGAGAACAAGGACGAGAAGTATGGAAATTTTTCAATTTTTGACGATGAAGATAGGGGTATGGACATAGCCTATGGCCACCCCGCTGCTCTTGAATGTTTTCTAAGTGGATCTAGACATATTTAGACGACTGGAGAAGTAGTTAGGAGTAGTTAGGAGGTTAGTTCAGACATTCATTCAGCGAGAATGCAACACAGAATCACAATACGAGATCAACAAGTAGATCTACACATCTCAGATGGTAAGTAGTGTAGATCTAGACCTCGCCAATGGTGAGCTGGCCACAATCAGTGTCTAAAACATCACATTACTTCTTTTTTCCTAAAAAACTCTGCATTTATGAAATTTTCATTCATTTAGCTATACTTTGAAACATATTAAGTATACGGAAGTACATGGAAATACTGTTTTCCATTCCATTTTACAACTAGACCCCCTTACAGACCAAGACCCGCGTTTTTAGTCCCGTTCGCAACCATGCGTCTGCTTTTCGTCATACGCACGGGAAGAGTTAAACTTTGTATACATATGACTTCGGAGTCGGCCATGTCCTGTTCGGAGACGGAAAAAGGTGACTTGTTCCTTTCCGTTTAGCATGTGATAGTCATCATGTGGTGGTGTTTATGGCTTCCTGTAGGATTTTATCATGCTTTTCTTCTGATTATAGGTGATCAGTATGTCTGGTTGCTCCACTTCAGCGCCCTCTTTGGCCAGATGGTCAGCTTTCTCATTGCCTGGTATCCCACAGTGGGAGGGAATCCACTGCAAAATGACTCCGTGTTGTAAGCCAATTTTTGACAAGGCATCCTTAAGGTCTGGTAGTTTGTTGCACTGAAGAGCTTCCAGTACTGATCTTGCATCTGTGAGAATTACTACAGGACATGTATCAATTCTGGAGTCTGATAGTTTTTCAACTGCAGCAATAATTGCCCTAACTTCTGCATCATAGTTGTTGCAGTATTTTCCAGTGGGTATGGAAATCTTGTCAGTGGTGTTGTTTGAATATTCAATATGTACTCCTGCCTCTCCAATCTTTATGGCATTGTGTGCAGATCCGTCTGTATACACATGTATCCAGGTGTTACATGGATATTTGTCATCTACCAAACTAAGTGTGGCTGCTGATCTTACATCTCACCATTCTGCACACCTTTCACTTCAGTCTGAATAGTTATTTGTGTACAATCTGCTTCTTTCTATGGTGTATGCTCTGGTACAGGTGATAATGGAGCGACTACAGTTGGAAGGTCTGGTATTAGTTTATGCATACGTTTGGTCTGATGAATGAAGCTGCTTCTTTTAAGCCATCTTAGTGCCAAGTTATTGAATCTCTCCTTCAGGGGATGGCTTACAGAGCTGAGGAATTTCTCTCCCAAGGTCATGACCTTTGTATCTCTACGTTTCTTTAGCGCTTGCACACCAACTATTTTCTGCATTTCTACTGCTGGTGCGGACCTCATGGCACCTGTGATAATCCGTAGTGACTGATTTTGTACTTTGTCTAGATTATGCAGTGTAGTGTTTGATGCTGTGCACCAAGATGTTGAGCCATATTCTAAATGTGGTAGAATACTTTGCTGATATACATTCTTGAGGACTCTTTCACTAGCTCCCCATGTGGTTCCACTCAATTTTCTTAATATGGCTAGTTTTCTTCTAGCTTTTGCTTCTGCACTGTTATGTGTTGTTTTCCAGGTCAGTTTTGAGACAAGAGTCACTCCTAAGTAAGTGGGTTGGCTGTCCATCCTTAAGGATATTTCATTTACAAAGATCTTACCTGCTTTCTGTTTAGATGAGAGAGTGAACAGAGTGGTACTTGATTTCTTTGTGTTGATACTTACACACCATCTGTTTGTCCATGATGTCAAGATGTCTGCTGCTCTTTGGAGTCTCTGTGTAGCAAATGTCACGTATTCATCTGTACACCACATGACCAAATCATCTGCATACAGTGCCGCTTTGATTCCATAGGGAAGTTCCTTGACCAGGTCATTAATGAATACAAGGAACAGTGTAGGTGAAAGGACTCCTCCTTGTGGTACACCATGTCGCAGCAGTATTTTCTGGCTTTTGTGTCCGTCCATTACTACTCTAGCTCTTCTACTGTGTAAATAGGACTTTATCTAGTTGTACAGTCTTCCATTCACATTGCAGTTTCTTAGTTTCCACAGCAGACCTTATTTTCCATACTTTATCAAAGGCTTTCTTCAGGTCTATCCACGCTGCTAGCACGAGGTTTTTCTCTTGGAATGCATCCTCAATCTCTTGAGAGAGATAGCTCACTTGATCTTCCGTACTGTAGTACTGCCTAAATCCTGCTTGTTGTGGAATGATAAGGTTTTCACTTTCTAGGTACCATTCTAGCCTCAGGTCAATGATGCGTTCCATCGTTTTGCAGAGGCAGCTAATGAGACTGATTGGCCTGTAGATGGAGACTGTATCACTGTTTTTCCCTGGCTATAGCAGTTGTACCATGCTTGGTTCCTTCTAGATTTGAGGTAACTTACCTGTGCTCCAGCACATATTGAAAATATCCAACAGCTTTCCCACTGCTGCCATTCCCAGGTTCTTGATCATTTCATTGGACACTCCATCTGGTCCTGGTGATTTCCTTGGTTTCAGTTTACTGACTGCTAGGTCTAACTCGCTGCGTGTGATTGGTGCATCCATGACCTTCACTTTTCTGACTTATTCCTCTTCTTTCTGTGGGTCAGTGCGCACTGTACGCTCTTTCTCTGGATGGATATCAATGTTGCAGTCTTGTGCAAACATGCGAGCAAAGTGATCTGCTACCTGCTTACCTGTAAGAGTTTTCCCATCCTCTATTAGTGTAATCTTTGTACTTCTTCCAGTACTCTCATCGTTTAACAATTTGATTAGTTTCCACAGTTTCCTTCCATCCTTTTCAAAGTTTAGGGACTCTGTTTTCTCTCTCCAACTTTCCCATCTGGCTTGCAGCTTGGCTCTCTGAAATTTGGCCTTAGCATGTTGGTAATTATTGTGGTATGATGGTAGATGAAGTTGGTGTTAACTGAGAGACCATTCATAAAATTTTAGTGGAAGATTTGGGCAAGAAAAAAGTTGCTTGCCAGTTTCTACCACATTCTCTGTCTAATGACCAAAAACATCAGCGTGTTGAGTACACAAAAAGACATCAAAACGTATCATAGAAATAACAATTTCTTAAATTTGATTGTTGCAGAGGATGAAACATGGATTTTCCACTAAGATCCCACAACTAAACACCAAAGTGCTTAGTGGAAGTCAACATCATCACCAAAGGGCAAAAAAAATTTGCATCAAAAGTGGAAAGTGAAGACAATGTTGGTGTGATTCTATGACAGCAAAGGAGCCATTCACAAAGAATTTATTCCAGAGGGAAAGACTGTCACTGCCAACGTTTATTTAAGTTTGTTTTGTAAAACGCCTACTGAAAAGGATTCTCCGAGTCCAACCCGAGTATTCAACAACTGGCAGTTTTTTCCTTCTTCATGATAATGCACCAGCTCACCGGGTGGTAGTTGTACAGGAATTTTGGGCCCAAAAACAAGTGTGTGTTCTCAACCATCTACCCTATTCCCCAGATTTGACTCCCTACGATTATTTTCTATCCCAAAATTAAAGTTACCTTCTTTGACCATACTGACGACATCCAAAGGGCCATAACATCGAGTTTAAGGGCCATACCAACGGAAGAACTGCAGAGGTTATTCCAGTGTTAGATCGTGCCACTCACTGTATCAATGCTCAAGGGGCTTACTTTGAATAAAATACAACTGTTGTTTATTTTATTTTTTAATGTAATTAGTCTCATTACTTAATTGTCGGACCTTATAGAAAGACAGCATCACCAAGATTCATCACCGACTGTGTCATGTGCAAAGTGATAATGTTATTAATGTGAGGGACTAGCACAGGAAATTCAGGGACGGGCACACATATATGCATTTCTTCTGGAGGGACAAGGACGGCACTCAACTATGACTGGTGAACTTGTTCAACAAATCTACCAAACTGTGTGTTTTAAAATCTGATTTCAGATTTTTCTGATGAATTTCCTCAAACTGTAAGGACTGGTCTGTTTCTGTCATAGTGGGATTTAGTTACCAAAGACGAACTGCCTGGTCACCCTGCTGGCACTGTACTGTGATGAAGAAGTGTAAAAACCTGATGCTACAGTCAACAAGTGCCTGCATTTTTGGTGGCAACTATATGGAGAAGTTATGCATGTAAGTTTTTTATGTCATAAAAATTTCTCCATTTTTTAATTCTTTTTTTTTTTTAACCAGCCAATCAGAGACTGATTTTGGAGTGGCCCTGGTTCTACTAATATTCCTATAATTTTTTCAGCTCACATGGGCAGGTTATCTGCCAAAAAAAAAAAACAATATTTCCTCATCAATGAGGTTACCTACTTTGTTCTTGCCAGCATCATTTGCTTGCAGGCTGGACAGGATCTGTTGTTCTATAGCATCAACCCACAAGTCCCGATCCTATGGAGAAAACATTGGAAAACCAAATGTCATGATTCTCAAGGTAAATTTATGGAAAACTAAATGTCATGATTCTCAAGATAAATATATAGAAAACCAAATGTCATGATTCTCAAGATAAATATATGGAAAACCAAATGTTATGATTCGCAAGATAAATATACAGAAAACTAAATGTCATGATTATCAAGATAAATATACATAAAACCAAATGTCATGATTCTCAAGATAAATATATAGAAAACCAAATGTCATGATTCTCAAGATAAATATATAGAAAACCAAATGTCATGATTCTCAAGATAAATATATGGAAAATCAAATGTCATGATTCTCAAGATAAATATATGGAAAACCAAATGTCATGATTCTCAAGATAAATATATAGAAAACCAAATGTCATGATTCTCAAGATAAATATAGAAAACCAAATGTCATGATTCTCAAGATAAATATATGGAAAACCAAATGTCATGATTCTCAAGATAAATATATGGAAAACCAAATGATTTCAAAGACCAACAGCTTAATCTTGATGGGAAAAGCAGAGTTTTATCCAGCATAAAAAAATCTATTTCTAAAGCAGAATTAAATTTACTGATACCGAGTCACAGTACATATAACTATGAACATTTAAAGATATCTCTCTACGTTTTTCAATATGATATCAGTGGTGAGATCCATTCATCTTGATGTGGTCTTAAGTTTATTTACTAAAAGCATTTCATATACGAGGGGCATTCAGAAAGTAACGCACCACATCATTTTTTCCAGCTAATAATGAAGATAGAAGCGTGAAATTTTGCGCACTTTAAATATGGCATGTACTGATTGTGTGAACCAAATCGCACTGCAACTGGCCAAAGAATATGGCTGCCCTAACCGTTGAATTGGAGAAAGTTAGCAACTTGTGGTATAAACAGTGAATTGTGATAGAATTTCTCATTATAGAGAAGGAAATTCACAAGCGTCTATGTGATGTGCATGGAAGTTTTGCAGTTGACAGGAGTACAGTCAGTCACTGGGCTCAGAGAATCAAAGAATCAATAAGTGGAGATAAGGAGTTGCATGATCAGCCGCGCTGTGGACATTCTGCCACAGCCACCAAGGCAGAAATGTTGAAATGCGCTGAGGGCATTATTCTTACTGATAGGTGTACCACTACTCAACAATTGCCTTAAAGCTGTCAGTCAGCAATGGTAGTGCAAATGTAGTTATAAAAGGTCTCGGATTTTCTAAGGTTTGTGCAAGATGAGTTCCTCGAAGTCTCACAAATGAACATCGATTGCAAAGGAAAGAAATTTCTTTGAATTGTTGGAGCGTTTCAATACTGAGGGAGAGAACTTTCTGGCTAAGATCGTAACAGGTGACAAAACCTGGGCACATCATTTTGAACCTGAGACAAAAAAGACAGTTAATAGAGTGGCATTATCCGCAATCACCACGAAGAAAGAAATTCAAGACAACTCCTTCAGCTGGAAAGGTCATGATCAATGTCTTTTGTGACTCTGAAGGTGTGATTCTTGTGGATGTTACGCCAAGAGGTGAGACAATCAATTCACAAGCTTACATTAAGACATTGAAAAAACTCAACATTTTCGCAGAGTTCGGCCACACAAGAATCCAGCATACTTGCTTCTCCTTTACGACAATGCGCGCCCTCACACAAGTCTGGCAACACAGGGAGCAATCACCAAATTGGGTTGGACTGTACTACCCCATCCACCCTATAGTCCCAATTTGGCACCATCTGATTGCCATCTGTTTGGTCCACTTAAAGATGCACTCTGAGAGATAATATTTGAAGATGACAAAGGAGTGATTCATGCAGCAAAGAAATGGCTACATAATCAAGAGAAAATATGGTATGGGCTAGGAATAAATGCACTTGTTTCACGCTGGGGTAAAGCCATACAAGTTTATGGGGATTATGTCGAATAATACCAATGTTTACATGACATATCCATGTATACTGTGTATAAATTTCATGCTTTTTTAATAAACAGCTCCTGAGAAAAACGATGTAGTGCATTACTTTCTGAACGCCCCTCGTACTTTTATATTTTTTTTATCAATCTTCTCTGTTTACTGTCTGTTTTGGCAATCAGGGACCGCTAGCTGGCATCAGGGCTGGCAAACCACAGCTGACCGCTATAATCCTCATAGCAGTGGAGTCTGCTGAAGAAATACTGCCCAGCCACTGCTTTCTTGTAGCCATCATGCAGGAAGTGAAAAATACAGCTAGCACAACCCACTCTGAATGTGATAGAATGCTGGGCTTCAACGCTCCCACAGCATGGGCTGACAATTCCTGGGAAAGCAAATAAAAAAAACCAAGCTGGCTTACCTCTCCACTCAAAGCCTCAAAATGCCACTGCTTGTTGTCCAGCGACACAATCACAAACTCGTATCCATCAGAATCTGAAAAGATATCTTTCTTACATCTTCCCTCTTACTTTTCATCCTGACAATTACAAGTTTTAAAAGGCAGTAACGAGCACTGTTTCATTTTTTAAAGGGGAGCAAGGAATTTAATTAAAAATTAAATACAGAAAACACGCAGAACAAAAAGAGCAAATATATTTTAGGCTTAGGAACATAGTGCAAAACTGCAGATATTGGCTAAAGAATGGAATCAATTAAACCAGCAATACAAAAGATATGACAGCTGAACAATGAGGAGCAAAGCAGATGTTGTAGTAATGGAATTAGGCAATAATAAAAGACAGCAGACTCTAAGTCTATGTTTACTCACTTATGACGGCTCATCTTGTCATCAGCAAAACAAGACAATATAAACACGACTAGAAACAAAGCTGATTCGAAGAGTCACACTGGAAAATATTTTGGTGAATAGCAAAAGATGACAATATGAAGAGCGAAAAGAGAAAACAATAAAAAAGACAAGAAAGAGCTTATTTCATAGACAGACAAATTAAATGAATACGACAGACAAGAGAAAATGATAAAATGGCATGAAAGAGCTTATTTCAAAGACAGGCAAATTAAATGAGTAAGATAGACAAGAGAAATCACTCAAAGACAAGACAGAGAAAAGAATAATGCATCCTTGAATGCAACAAATAGAAAATAATACAACATGCAAATGAAAATAATATGAACTTTCTCCCTGCCACAGGCAAAAACACGGACGTTCCACTTCTGGATTAAAAGCGCAGGTCTTGATATGTACGGTGGGTATAGTTGAAAAAGTGAATATAACAATATCTTCACGTTAAAAGTATACGTACCATGCAGCATTAAAATAGCCGTAAATGTATGAAGATTTCATAAAAGCAGAGCTTTTTTTTAGGAAAATTGAAATAGGAGAACATTTTTAGCTGATGGCTGTGTCCTGCTTACCATCGGCTAAGTCTAGATCTACACTATTTACCATCAGCGATGTCCAGATCTACTTGAGATCTATACGATCTCGTTTTGTTGCATGCTCACTAAAATAATGTCTGAAATAAAATTCTAACTACTTCTCCAGTCTGTGTAACAGGTCTAGATCTACTCAGGGTACATTCAAGAATAACGATCTTTCATAAGGCATGTCCGTATGCCTATCTATATCACAAAAAAATTGAAAGTTCTCAATCAAAATATTGAATTTCACACTCATGCTAACCACGCTATGAAGCTGATGAAAAGGGTCACTGGATATAAGCACATAAAATGTTTACAATAAAAAGTTACACTAGTTTTTAATGAAACAGCATGGATCGCGGATTCCAACCTCTAGCAGGGAATGCATAGACCGGAAGGATCGCAGATTGCTACCTCCAGCAGGGAAAAAGTTAGACACAGAAATAAGCAGTCAGATGTCAGCAAAGGGAGGTTAATGTGACAGCTTTTTGAAAGACAAGCTCAAGAGAATGCGAGACGAAGTACGGATGTTCCTACTTCTAACTCACCATCACCATCACCAGGATTGGAACTCTTAATCCCGCTACTTTTCGCTCGCCGATGCCTTTTTTTCACACTTGGTGTATCTCGACTGGAACTGTTGACGCCTAATTTGGGTAGCATCGGAGATCGTTCAGGACGTGTGCGTGGGTGGTAGGGAATGACTGGAGAAAGAAGACGCAACTAAAAGGTCACTGCCATGGGGATCTCAACACGAATGGAAGCTAAATATAGCTATACATCTGAAAGTGATAAAAGTTCTCCACCACTGGGTAATATCTGAATTGAAAAATTTATAAAGTCATATTTTTATGCGAGTTAAGTTTTATACAAAAAAGTAAGCCAAATGTTAAAGTTTATATCAGACAATGCCAACACAAAAAAGTAAGCCAAATGTTAAAGTTTATATCAGACAATGCCAACACAAAAAAGTAAGCCAAATGTTAAAGTTTATATCAGACAATGCCAATTAAAAACAACAACCTTGGAATCTGCACCCTCTATGAAATATCAACTCATCTGTGCTAGAATCAAACATTAAAATGACTATTCAGGGCAGCAATGTTCCTACAAGGTCTCCAACAAATTTTTTCTGTTTTTTTCTCATTATTTTTATATGATCGCTCCACAATTTATCATTGTAAGTCTGCAAAACATATAATGTCACTGGAACATAACACATTAATCCTTCTCACATGTCACTTCAACATAACACATAAACCCTTCTTCTCACATGACACTGGAACATAACACATAAACTCTTCTTCTCACATGACACTGGAACATAACATATAAACCCTTCTTTTCACATGACACTGGAACATAACACATAAACCCTTTTTCTCACATGACACTTGAACATTACACATAAACCCTTCTTCTCAAATGACAGCTGGAACAAAACACATAAACCTTTCTTCTCACATGATACTGAAACATAACACATAAACCCTTCTTTTCACATGACACTGGAACATAACACATAAACCCTTCTTCTCACATGACACTGGAACATAACACATAAACCCTTCTTCTCACATGACACTGGAACATAACACATAAACCCTTCTTTTCACATGACACTGGAACATAACACATAAACCCTTCTTCTCACATGACACTGGAACATAACACATAAACCCTTCTTCTCAAATGATAGCTGGAACATAACACATAAACCCTTCTTCTCACATGACACTGGAACATAACACATAAACCCTTTTCACATGACACTGAAACATAACACATAAACCCTTTTCACATGACACTGGAACATAACACATAAACCCTTCTTCTCACATGACACTGGAGCATAACACATAAACCCTTTTCACATGACAACTGGAACAAAATACACTTCACTGTGAATGCATCAATGTTTGCCAAAATAAAGACATAAACTTCTATCCAGAACTATTTAAGAAATTCAATCAAATGTTTCTAAAATTTCTGAGCAACATCTAAAAAAAAAGTAAAGCAGTGCTTACTAGAATAACAAAGAAATTCTATTTGCTGTAATAATTAAGCGACTATTTATCTCAGTAAACGTGGTGTCCTACAAGTCTTTGTCTAGGTTAAGATATTAAAATTTAAAACTGCTAAAGGACTTTGGTATAATGCATAATTTGAAATATAAGTATACAACTTAGTAAAATGGATTACGGATGTTAGGAAAATTATATGTACACAAAATTAAGAGACAACTTCACTGAATTAACAAGAAAGGTAAACAAGAAGAGTAAAAGTAAACAACCAGATAAAAGTAAACAAACAGTTAAAATTATTTGAAAGAACAAGATTGTATTCAATGGTAGGTGTTCACAAGCATGGTTCTTCCTTTTTGTCATCCTTGACATTTATAATCCAAACCCATTCCTTTCCTTAGCACTTGGCCAAGCCATTCAGATATCTCCTCTTAGTCTCTATCTCTTATGTGCCGCATAAGAGAGTCCAGAGAATTTCTGACTGTCCTTTCTTTATGGAAGATCTTCATCTGTACCTGTCATGCGCAGGCTACAGGGTGAGCACAAAGTCTTTCCCTGACTTCAAACATTCACTACACACGAAAAAAACAACTATGCTAGATACAGAAATGTTGTGGTTTGTTTTGTTGTTTTTTTTCAAATTTTACCTCAACTCAAAAAGTTTTCTGCTTGTTTTAAAACTTTATTCGTGCCACGGAAAACACTTTTGTCAGAGAAACACTTTATGCTCATCACGTATGTAGCATCTCTGTCCAAAATCTATACTGTCTCACAAGCAAACTGCTGTTTAACACTTACAGTGATACAATCAGCCATCTTGAATGAAGTATAAAGATAATGAGTGAACTACTGTAAGAAAAATGTAAAAATTCTGTTATAAATACCAAAAAAAAAAAAAAAAAAGTTCAAACTGACAAGTTAAATCTTCTCATTACTCAACAACGCAGAATATAAAACGGAAGAATTTACTTGACCAAACTTTACTGGAGTGGGCTTCACTCTAAAATAATCAAAAGAAAGGAGAAAGTAAGTGAATGCATGTAGACACATAATGATGTGAGAACTCTACTTAGTCTACAATGCCATGATTACTGGAGTAAGAAAGGAGAAAGTAAGTGAATGTATGTAGACATAAAATGATGTGAGAACTCTACTCAGTCTACAATGCCATGATTACTGGAGTAAGAAAGGAGAAAGTAAGTCTTCTTCTTCTTCTTCGTTCACTTCTACCACCAAAAACCGCACTGTGATCCTACTGAATTCACGCCTGTGGTCCTCGTTAGGTCCAATGGTCCCCTGTGTGGTCCAAAATAGACCACAGGAGATCCACAAAAGGACCACAAGGGGTTCAGAGTATCACAGTGCTTTAGCCTGTATTCTTGGTGGGTCTCGGAAGCGGGATTGCGTGACACCGTGGTTTTCATTGCACCAGTTTAGTCTAGGGTTGGACTTTCTCACCGGAAGACCTCGACGTGTTTAGGATATCAGTGCATCCCCGCTGGGTGAGAGGCGATAGCCCACCCAGGCCAGAGTTGGACTTTCTCACCGGAAAACCTCGACGTGTTTTGAGATACCCGTGTATCACCGCCGGGTGAGAGGTGGTTGCCCATCCAGTCCAGGGTTGGACTTTCTCACCGGAAAACCTCAGCGTGATTAGGATACGCAGACATCCCCGCCGGGTGAGAGGTGGTTACCTATCTAGACTTCCCTGGTCCAGTGTCTCCGACTTCAGCATTTTGCGGTCGTGGCCGCTACCTTTCCTAGTTGTGACCAGGATGGAGCTTTTGTCCAGGAGGACGAATCCTCGCCACTAGTGACTTCTACCCCTGGGTTGAGCCGGTTTAGGCATTTCCCAGTATGGGTGTGTTTGGGACGGGACCGACCTCTAGGGCAGAGGTACTGTGACATGCATAGCCTTCAAGATTCACCCCTGGTATGAGCCGGTTTAGGCAAAATTCACCAGTATGGGTGTTTATCAGGCGTTACCGACCTCTAGAGCGGAGGTGGCATGACATGTCTAGCCATCGAGTTCCACCCCTGGTGTGTGCCGGTTTAGGCATATTTCACCAGTGTAGGTGTATTTCGGACATGGGCGGCCTCTAGAGCAGAGGTGCCGTGGTATAGCTCTCGTAGCGATACTACTGGACATACCGGTTAAACTTCACTTTCCACCACCTTTTCCCATCGGCTCCGCACAGCAACCTTTATTTCTTTTCTGCATTTACTTCCTTAACCGGGAGGAGCTTCACTCCACGCGCGGCATTTGAGGAGTCTCGCCAGCAGTGTCTTAACCTCTGGGACAAGCCGGTTCATGCATTTCACCCGATATGACTGCACTCAGGACGTGGCTGACCTCCAAACCAGAGGTGCCGTGATTTGACTGTTTGCTTCGCTTTATCCTTTCAACCACCTTTTCCGCAGTGATGCTGCGCGGCAACCTCATTTGCAAATTTCTTCATTGGCCGGGAAGAGCACCGCTCCACGCACGGCAGCTGAAGATCTCGCCAACAGCGGCAGATGAGCTACCAAACGTGACACTCATCTACCCTAAGTAACTGGTTTTCAGGCGCCAGATATTCGCCCTCGCCCCTTCTCCTGTCAGTTTAAACAGTTCTGCCACGGGAAGGCCAGGAGCTGGACTTGACTGCCAGAGGCTGTTTGTGGCGCGTTTGCAGTCCTTAGAACCGAGAAAGTAAGTGAATGTATGTAGACATAAAATGATGTGAGAACTCTACTCAGTCTACAATCCCATGATTACTGGAGTAAGAAAGGAGAAAGTAAGTGAATGTATGTAGACATAAAATGATGTGAGAACTCTACTCAGTCTACAATGCCATGATTACTGGAGTAAGAAAGGCCAGAGAGTTAACATGAAAGGCTTTTCTTCAATGCAAGAACTCCTTACAGTACACAGAAAAATGACTTCAAAAGTAAGAATAAAAAAAGTTCAAGACAGAAAAGTTTGCTTTTAAATGTAGTAATTATTTACAGCAGAAAAAGAACCAAAAAAGGACCATATTATTCCACCTATAAGGCACACCTGACATAGTTTTTGCTAGCCAGTGAAGCCCCCTACACATTATACCATTATTGCAATATGCAGAATTTTTGTGTATACAGACACCAGAAGTTTATGAGCAAAACATAAACAGCTGTTTATCACACAAGTCTTCACATGAACAACAAAAGAGTAAAGAATTTATACAGAAAGTAAAACTATAAGTACAAAAGGAAGTTTTAAACATCCGACTTAATACAGGAAAACAAAGACAGATCCTGGGGAAAGAAAATTAAAGCAGCAGATAAATCCTAATTAACACTTTTTTTTATTTGTCCAAGTGGATGATGGTTAGCCTGTCCACGGATGGCCACAACTGCAAAGCCCAATTTTTCACTGTTAACAGTACACCGGCAAATTTCTGATAAGACAAACAGCTGTTCCAGTGTCCCACAAGCACCTCGTCTGATTACCCGTTTAATGTTCAAAAGTCCGGACAATTTTCTTCAATTCGTGGGTGAAACCTCCCAATAACCACAATTGTATTCTCTTCTCTCAAGCACACAAATTTACACATACATACACATTTATGCTATAAACAGTTACTTTTACAGGAAAGTGAATTGTACTCGTGTGCCCATTATACGGGCATGAGTGTTACAGATATGGTACTCAAGTAAGAACGGTAAACACTTAGCACACAAAGGTTAGCTCTTAGATGCAGGTTTATTAAAGTGCACAAAGAAATGATTGCTAGAGCAAAAACACACAATGCTGACATCAAATGGAGAGTTTTATTAGAATGAGGAAAATGAAACACCAAGAACAACACACTATTCAAATACCCCCCCCCCCCCCTTTTTTTTTCTCTTTGTTCCACTTAAAAAGAAAAACAAGCTCCAAATGAAAGCTCAAATTTATTACAATTTTTTTTTTATTAAAACATAAATTATAAGATTCCTTGTACACTTTCTGAGAGAGATTTCAAGTATTACAATTTATTTAAAAGCATCATCTGTGAGAGATTTCAATTATTAAAATGTAGCTACAACAGATTATCTCTGAAATATTTAAACTATCCACAACATATTGGTCTATGAGATATTTAAGGCATTTAAATTTACTTACATCACATTGTTTGTGAGATATTTAACTGTATCTAAAAACCACTATCTGTCTATATATTTATACAATTTTCACACAAACAGGAACCAATTTTTATGCTTTATCTACACAATTTTGTCTCCATAATTTACAATAAAAATTAATTCTTATACAGTACACCTTATCTCAAATGAAAATCTCCCATTATTCTGGTGCTCTAGCTCTCATACAGTACATCTTATCTCATATGAAAATCTCCCACTATTCTGGTGCTCTAGTTCTCATACAAAGAATTGTTAAACCTTGAAACTGACTTACCAGCCCCACAACTAAATGTCAACCTAGATGAAATTAAATTGCATGAAATTGAAACAGCAGTGAATTTAATGGCTAACAACAAAGCTGCAGGTGAAGATGAAATAACAGCCGAGATGCTAAAAGCTATCAATAGTGACAACATGAGACAACTACAGAGAATGTTTAACAAGATTTGGAAAGAAGAAAAGGTCCCTTCTAATTGGAAGAAAGGAATCATTGTTAAAATACCAAAAAAGGGCAACCTTAGTGACTGTAACAACTGGAGAGGAGTAACCTTAATATCAGTTGTGTCAAAAGTATTTTGCAAGGTCATTTTGAACAGACTCAGAGATATAGTGGATACTGCAATGAAAGAAGAACAAGCAGGATTTCGAAAAGGGAGAAGCTGTCTCGACCAGATCTTTACTCTCAGAATAATACTTGAAGAACATATTGAAAAGCAGAAACCATTAATACTGAACTTCACAGATTTTAAAAAGGCATTTGATAGCATACACAGAGATTCATTATGGAGAATTTTATGTCTATATGGAATACCATCTAAAATTGTCAACATCATTAAGGACCTTTACAATGGATATGTTTGTGCAGTCAAGACAGAAGAAGGGATGAGTGAATGGTTCCAGATTGAAACAGGCATGAAACAAGGATGTATACTGTCTCCTTTACTTTTTGGGATTACAATAGACTTCATAATGAAAAAATGCTGCACAGGTAACACAGGTATTGACTGGGTACATGGGACCCAACTAGAAGATCTTGATTTTGCTGATGACATAACTCTTATCAGTAATAATTGAATTCCATGCAAGAAAAAACAGATAGCCTGTCTTCACCGGCTAGCAAAATAGGACTTGAAATTAACAAGGACAAAACAAAAATAATGAAAATTCCCATCAATCAAAATGGAAAAATACACATAGAAGGGACAGACGTTGGAAAAGTCAATCAATTTGCATACCTTGGCAGCTACATAGACCAGGATGGTGACACTAGGAAGAAAGTTAGAATTGCAAAAGCAGCATCGATCTTCAAGAATCTTGAGAACATATGGAATTCAAAAGTTATAAGCACAAAAACCAAGTTAAGACTATTCAATTCAAATGTAATATCCACCCTCATTTATGCATGCGAAAGCTGGAAAACAACTAAAGAAATAGAGAAGAAATTAGACTCTTTGGAAAACAAATGCCTAAGGAAAATACTCGGCATCAAGTGGAATGAATTCAAGAACAATGCAGAGATAAGACAGATGACTGAACAACAACCAGTCTCATGGGTGATCAGGAAAAGGAGATGGACATATGTTGGTCACTTGATGAGAAGAAATGATCAGAGAATCCCAAAACAAGCTATCAAGTGGAACACAACAGGCCGAAGAAAAAGGGGCAGACCGCGGGAAACTCTGAAGAGGACATTATTAAGAGGGGCCAAGTTAACAGGCATAAAATCCTTTGATGAGGTTGAAAGACTCGCCGAAGACAGGAAAAATTGGCGAACTACTTTGCGAGCCCTATGTGACGTTTAACAGCACGGGAAGGATATAAGATATATACGATAAGTTCTCATACAGTACATCTTATCTCATATGAAAACCTCCCATTATTCTGGTGTTCTAGTTCTCATACAGTACATCTTATCTCATATGAAAATCTCCCATCATCCTTGTGCTCTAGATCTCATACAGTACATCTTATCTCGTATGAAAATCTCCCATTATCCTGGTGCTGCTAATCCTTGAGCTATAAAGCTTCAAGGTTCAAGGATGTACAAAAGATAAGTAAATTATTTGCAGCCCATACAATGTTAGCTCTCTATTTTAGCTATTTTATACAAAAGTCAGCCGTGACATTTATAAAAAGATTTGTACAAAATTGTCAATGTTTAGCAAGTACATTTAAAATGATAAATACCTTCCATCCAAATATGCAAAGCTAGCAGATATGTAAAAGTGCAAAATGAATGAAGTATTTCATCAAGCACGTGTGAAAGTCAGCAAGGTCATTTAGAAATCATGCTATGCTCACATGCTAAAACTCTTGGCTTACTGACACTTAAATATTTTGTAATAATGTTTGATAACGACTACCTTATTGAAATCTGGGGGAGGTGCAGAAGATGGAGGCACGCAAGGAATAAGTTAGCAGCCATATTCTTCTTCATCATACGAGTACACCAGAGAGTGCTGCAGTCAGTATCATACCTTCCAGCACAGGTCAAAGTAACTTGATTTCACAACTACGTCTGACTGGTATGGCTCCAGCCAGATTAGAACCACTGCCCGTCATCATGCATCCACCATCTTGCTACCCAGAATATTACCCACAGAGGAAGTTCACAGTCGAAAATCACCAAGTGATCTGATGAAAAATATCAAGTTCAAGATCTGTGAAGCAACATGACCATCAGCGCATGGTCAAATGGAGCCTGATAATGATGATATTATTCATCATATTTGCTGCTATGATAATGCTCTCCACTCACAATCGGCGCTCCCTATTACTTGCTTGTACAGTTCAAACCTAACACAGTTCTAAGAGCCTTGCTATACCAACACCTTGCACGTTAGTCAAAAGCATGATCTTGTTAATGTTTACATGATTTTCTAGCCACTCACAATCGGCGCTCCCTATTACTTGCTTGCACAGTTCTAAGAGACTTGCTATACCAACACCTTGCACGTTAGTCAAAAGCGTGATCTTGTTAATATTTACATGATTTTCTAGCTTTATTTATAGCTACAGCAGGCTGGTCTTACCCACAAACAGGCAGTCAGTCCAGAAATAGCAAAGCAAAATCGACCGGCCAGCAGAGGAGAAGTGTGCAGGGACATGAAAACACAACATGCATTATTTACTGTTTGTGATGGTAAACACACAACACATGCATGAAACAACACTATAGCAAATCAGAGAGCTCAATGCATCCGCTATACATACAAACAAAACAGTCATAAAAGGTCCGCTAACTTGTCTGAGAAATAAAAGAAAAATAAAAAATAAAAAACAAATAAAAAAACAGACATCTCAGGAAAAAATAAAATGTGCAAGCTCAGATAATGATGAAAGATGATAAATTCACCAGGTTGTTTTAAATAAAACACTTATAAAATACATCATTCCTGCTTATCGTGTAATAGACAGAGAGAGGATGTGAAAAACCACAAGTAATCAAGCATGCCAGGAATGCTGGTTTATGATTTCAACATTATCTTTAATGCTATCTACACTCTACTGGTAACACACAATAATTAGTGTATAGGCATACAACTATACACAAAGCACTGCAGTAAAGATGTGATACCAAAATGTATAAACTAGGGGAAAAAAAAAAGTAGGAACAGCTTTATCATGTAATGATAACACACTTGTGACGTTTCAGCGTGAGCCTTTGTCAAACAAACTTTGTCACAGCTGTGGTATCATTAAATGATAAAGCTGTTCCTACTTTTTTCCTAGCTGATACATTCTACATTCTCTTGATGCTTAGATATTTCCACATTATGAATCTCTCTCTCTCTCTCAAATAATTCTGTTCAAATGCTTGGTAGAATATTTGCCACATGTTGGGTACATGCAGACATTACATTTTTAACAAAATCCAAACTGGTCCTTTTTGTGACAACCAACTTTATCTACCAAATGCCCCAAAAATTCAGCATCATGGATGAAATGTTTCTTATCAGCCAGAGTGTTGCCATGGAGGGAAGAACGAATTACACATCAATCTACATGCAAGAAACTGCAGATGAACAGATGATGCACTGACACAGTGAACATATCAATCTACATGCAACAAACTGCAGATGAACAGATGATGCACTGACACAGTGAACATATCAATCTACATGCAAGAAACTGCAGATGAACAGATGACGCACTGACACAGTGAACATATCAATCTACATGCAACAAACTGCAGATGAACAGATGATGCACTGACACAGTGATATATCAGTTGACCAAGTTTACAAGATCTAAATGAGATAACAGCAACTATAGCTCTTACTTGATAAGTCAGAAATTGCAACAGTCTGTCTGATGACTTCTATGAGCATGCTGATCTATATTTCACACACACACACACACACAAAAACCACAGACACCATGAAGCTCAGTGACATTAACAACAAAAAAAAAAAAAAAAACCAGGCCCACAAGTTTAAGCAAAAATGACAGGGAGACACACAGGTAAAAGAAAATCTGGGAAAGGAGAGTGATTAATGTTACCTGGCGTGATTGAAGAATTTGGTATGACCAGCGAGTTGTCTATCTGGCCATCAGCAGGAACATCAAATGCTGCTGGCAGAATTTAATGTAAATTATGCAACATCTCAACCAAAAAAAAAAGATAAAAAGTCAATAAACAACAAATGCAATTTTTTTTAAAATTCTGGCTTTTTTTTTTTTACTCTTGCAGACTTTATGATTACAGGAGGTAGACTTATCCTCTTTTCTCAATTACAAACTGGTTGGGTCCAACTCTGTAATACTGATTGGTTTGCAGTCTCTACCAACTCTGTACTAATGATTCTGATTGATCTGCAGTACATCTCCTTTGAGGTAATACTAAAGATGAAATAATCCCATGTTTTAAGATCATCATCAACACTGCACTCATGGAAAGCTCACAGTTACTCCAATCAGATGCCTGAAAGAGAAGGTGGAGAAGATGGTGCTCGCTGTACACATGCAAAAACTCCACTGCACTGACTAGAATGGACAGCAACGGCAGCAAGCGTAGGAACCTTCTACATTCACTCTTCTCAAAATTCTATCTTTACTCCTCTGTGCTCTTCATCATTTCAGTAAACAGAACAAAAATGTTATCTGCAGCATCAAACTTTAGGTTCTGTCTTATATTCTGATGCTCTCACATACGCTGAACATGAACTGACAACTACTCCTTATAACTTTCAATACTAATGAGGGTTGTCTATCTTCAGTCCAGGCTTTCTGTTCTGTCATGTTAGTTTCTAATTCTCTCAAAGAATGCTCTGATATTTCAGTCTCAACTTTAACTGGCTGCTCCTAAGACATCCTGGCATACAACATCTAAGAGCAGACATCTTGGCCTCCTCAAAATAGAAGGTTTACCAACAGAAGAGAGGTCAAGCTCTGAGCCCATTAAAGCCAAAATCTTTAAACAGATACAATTCTTTAGACCCACAGGTTAAATATGACAAAACAAAGTGCTTTGCTCTTACCTATAGAGTTATTCATATCTCCATTAGCTGCAATCCCCGTGGAGACCGTCCTTGACCCTCGGGGTCGCATGCCTGGGATTTTTACTGTGGTTCTGACAAGTGGGATCTCTTTAGCATGTGTGTCTTCCATATAATCCTACATCGTAACAAAAAACATCAGAACAAAATAAACTAAACGGATAAATGAATATATCAGGATGATTCAAGAAATGAACAAAATGATCAGAAACTGACCTATTTTACAAATAAATGAGCAAATAAATGAACAAATGAAACATCAGTTTTTAATGTATGAGCTAACATCTGTGAAAACTGAATGCATATAAATGTGCAGACAAACAGGAGGCATAATTTTCACAGTGAACAAATCAATGAATAACGAATGAGATAATAAATGAATGGTGAATGAATGGGCCAATGATTGTTCTTGCTTTAATCTTGCTGGAAGTAAAAACTGTCTGCTAAGGTCAACACACTGATGTAAAGGAACAGTGGACTAAGGAGGCATGCTTGAAGACCCAAAGTGGATCATGAATGTAGCTTCCTTGTAGACTCCATCCCACAGCAAGCCCTACTCTATTAGCCGGATGGAAAGAGCACATCAGCCTGGTACCAGGAGCACCAAGAAGAGAGGCAGGATCTGGACAGGCTCCACTTCCATCTTTGTTCCTGGCTAATGAACACAGAAACTTGCGAATGAAGTGACCCACCAATGAACATGTTCATATAACAGACTTAGGAAAGAATTAATGGACAAACTGGTCACTGATTTAATGAATGGACAGACTCCCGTCTCATGAATGATTGTACTCACATGTATGTTTGAGTGGTACACCAATCTACCATCATCATTCAAGGCCACATATTTCTTCTTCCACTCCTTGTTGAGTCCATGACTCTTCTTGTACAGCCAACCCTGCCAAATCAAAACAATATACAAATGTACACCTGCCTTTTTTTAGATATATATTGTGCCCCAGCCGCGTATGCCCTGCAGATCTTGCAGGGCAGCAACAAATTATGGTCAGCGGCCACCTCTCATACTGAAGCAGATATACATATGTGAGATAGATAAACATATATACGGGACACTTGTAACATTCCGACAAGCGAAACGTCGTTCTCAGTGACAGAAAGCTCACCAAGGAAATGAAAGCCAACTCTGGCAAGAGCATACCTGTTTGATGGGAATTGTTCTCCCACTTCCAACCTTCTCTCCATCTGCTGCCTGTTTCTTTTCTTCCTCTTTTGATTTGGCCTGTTGTAATTCAAGAAAAACAATCTAATGAGCTGATGCAAATGAAGAAAGTTACGCATGCTCAGGAGTTAATGTACTTACAATGTGAAAGAAAAAGTTCCAGAAATTTATGATGAATTTACAATGAAAGTTATAAAGTTCTGCAGTCATTACAGAAAACAAATGAGTCTGATGTAGGCTAAATATTGCGAGAATAGAACATCTTTAAAACTTTATAACACCGCTGTCACAATTTTAAAAACGTATGTAGTTATTAAATATAATTATGATGATGGTGCAGTGATTTTATAATTACATAATGTAACTGTTGCAAATTAAGCTTTAAAAGTATTACAGATTTCTAGTGCAGTTAATGTAAGTTTTAAACAAACAAATGTTGTGTCTGACCTCAAAATGCCACAATGTATACACAAAACAGAAACTTCCCCCTCCCCCCCCCCCAAAAAAAAAAAAAGAATCTAAAAAAAAACATTTTAAAATTTAAAACAAAAACATGAAAATAATGCTGTCAAATTCTGAAATAAATGATGATGAAGTAACAACGCAGCGTAAAAGTTCTGATGTTCTATGTTTTACCCATCTCAACCTTGTGCAGTTCTACAAGCAGAGAAACACTCGGGCACCCGAACTTCCCTATATCCTATACAAACTGTTAACTGTGCTTGTCTTGCTAGCTAGCATTCTCTAGTTCTAGGGGCAAGTTTTCCCCACACACACACAAATGTTCTAGGCACCAGTTTTTACAGCTGGGTCAGGCACAGTGTGGACAGCATGAGGTAAGCCACTGCCTTGACATAATTCACTGTTAAATAAGTCCCTCAAATACAACATAAAACTGAAAGCCACAGAAAGCTGATGTTTCTTCTGTCTGCATTCACTGACATACAGTTATTGGTGCCATAATGTAAACAGTAAACCTTACACGCAGGCTTTTAACAGCAAACTTTGTATTCACAGACAGCTTAAAAAAAAAAAGTTTCCTCTACAAAATAAAAAAAGACCTTAACGTGAACAACATAATAAACTTTGTATATATAATAATTACAAAGATATCATTCAATATATGAAACTAACAATATATATGCATTCAACAATATAAGTTCATTCTTTAAAATAAATATTTAAATATGCAGTGTTATCTATTTAAAAATAAATTCTAACGGTGCCTTTATGTGTACAGTTGTGTACATGATGTAGCGATCATTTACATGCATACACTAATGTACATGATGTAGTGATCACTTACATGCATACAGCAAACTTTACAATGTACTGTACCCAAAACTGTAATCACTACGTGCACACTTCAAATATCTCATGTGTAGACATATGAGGTCTGTCCAAAAAGAGACGGAACTTTTTTAAAACAGCATTTATTACTTACAACTTAATCAGACTTGTCTCCTTCTCTGTCTATATACCACTCCTACATTTTTTTTTCTATTCCTGTAAAATGTCTTGGAACTTAATTTCTGGAAAGGTGCGAAGGTCTTGTAGCAATTTTTCTTCTATCTCTTCTGCGTGCCCAATTCTTAACCCTTTTGAAATAAAGATCAATCAATCAATCTGTTGTTTGAAATATGCTACCTTTCAGGGTAGATTTCAACTTTTGGGGATAGAAAAAAAAAAAAAGGGTCGACAGGGGCCAGATCTGGAGAGCGATAGCTGTGGGACAAGATGTATGTCATGCTTTGACAAAAATTGTCAGAATTTGAATGACGAATGAGCAAGTGCACTATCAAGGTGCAGAATACAGGTCTAGTTTCTCCACTCTTTAGGGGTCTTTTGTTGAACTGTCTGTCTCCAAAGCTTCATGACAATCAAGTAAAACTGTCGCCTGTCTGAGCTGGAACAAACTCATGATGAATGATGCTCATCCTAACAAAAAAAGACAATCAATATCACTGACTTTTGACTGACTCTGGCAAGCTTTTTTTTATCATAGCAATGATTATCCCACCCACTGAGACAGCTGCATTTTTGTTCTGATTGTACCTGAGTAACCACATTTCATCGCCTGTTACCTGAATAACCACATTTCATCGCCTGTTACCTGAGTAACCACATTTCATCGCCTGTTACCTGAGTAACCACATTTCATCGCCTGTTACCTGAATAACCACATTTCATCGCCTGTTACCTGAATAACCACATTTCATCGCCTGTTACCTGAATAACCACATTTCATCGCCTGTTACCTGAATAACCACATTTCATCGCCTGTTACCTGAATAGCCACATTTCATCGCCTGTTACCTGAATAGCCACATTTCATTGCCTGTTATGGAATGTTTCAGAAAATGCTCACCAGCGTTTGAATGATCTAACAGCTCCTGCCTGACTCTGACATGGTTTGCTTGTGTGCTCATCTGTCAAGAGACCTGACACAAATTTCCAGCAACACAGTGCAGCTGCAGTTTTTCAGTCAATGTGTGATATGAACTTTTATTGATGCCTACCGCTTCAGAAACTTCATAGACACACAGATGATGATCTTCATGACCCAAGGCATACATTTCTTCAACATGATCAACCACATTGTTCATCGACATGGAAGCTCATACAGCTTTGGGACTGTCTCTAACAGATATTCTGCCCAATCTGAAGTGTCACTACCAGCTCTAACATTATGGGGAGCTTTCAAAGCATCCTCTCTATAAACTTTTAAAGTATCCTCTCTAAACTTTTAAAGCATCCTCTCCAGAAACTTTTAAAGCATCCTCTCTATAAACTTTTAAAGCATCCTCTTCTGAAACTTTTAAAGCATCCTCTCTATAAACTTTTAAAGTATCCTCTCTAAACTTTTAAAGCATCCTCTCTATAAACTTTTAAAGTATCCTCTCTAAACTTTTAAAGCATCCTCTCTATAAACTTTTAAAGTATCCTCTCTAAACTTTTAAAGCATCCTCTCTATAAACTTTTAAAGCATCCTCTCTATAAATTTTTAAAGCATCCTCTCTATAAACTTTTAAAGTATCCTCTCTATAAACTTTTAAAGCATCTTCTCTATAAACTTGCTGCAACATCTGAAAAGTCTCAGTAAAACTTCTCATAGAAACATGATGCTCTTCAATATCCTTCATATTTCAACCTGCAAGAAAAAAAAAAAAATTCACAAGGCACAGGAGACAATTTCACTCTACTGCATGAACTCCACGACTGCTTGACAATGCGTGATCAAGAAAATGGGAGGCTACAGCCCAAGGTTCCCACTACAAACCTCCACTATCATGAGTCTACTGTGTTGGCTTGTTGGTAATCTCCACTATCATAAGTCTACTGTGTTGACTTGTTGATAATCTCCACTATCACGAGTCTACTGTGTTGGCTTGTTGGTAATCTCCACTATCACAAGTCTACTGTGTTGGCTTGTTGGTAATCTCCACTATCATAAGTCTACTGTGTTGGCTTGTTGGTAATCTCCACTATCACGAGTCTACTGTGTTGGCTAGTTGGTAATCTCCACTATCATAAGTCTACTGTGTTGGCTTGTTGGTAATCTCCACTATCACGAGTCTACTGTGTTGGCTTGTTGGTAATCTCCACTATCATGAGTCTACTGTGTTGGCTTGTTGGTAATCTCCACTATCATGAGTCTACTGTGTTGGCTTGTTGGTAATCTCCACTATCATGAGTCTACTGTGTTGGCTTGTTGGTAATCTCCACTATCACAAGTCTACTGTGTTGGCTTGTTGGTAATCTCCACTATCATGAGTTTGCTGTGTTGGCTTGTTGGTAATCTCTATCATGAGTCTACTGTGCTGGCTTGTTGGTAATCTCTATCATGAGTCTACTGTGCTGGCTTGTTGGTAATCTCTATCATGAGTCTACTGTGCTGGCTTGTTGGTAATCTCTATCATGAGTCTACTGTGTTGGCTTGTTGGTAATCTCTATCATGAGTCTACTGTGTTGGCTTGTTGGTAATCTCTATCATGAGTCTACTGTGTTGGCTTGTTGGTAATCTCTATCATGAGTCTACTGTGTTGGCTTGTTGGTAATCTCTATCATGAGTCTACTGTGTTGGCTTGTTGGTAATCTCTATCATGAGTCTACTGTGTTGGCTTGTTGGTAATCTCTATCATGAGTCTACTGTGTTGGCTTGTTGGTAATCTCTATCATGAGTCTACTGTGCTGGCTTGTTGGTAATCTCTATCATGAGTCTACTGTGCTGGCTTGTTGGTAATCTCTATCATGAGTCTACTGTGTTGGCTTGTTGGTAATCTCTATCATGAGTCTACTGTGCTGGCTTGTTGGTAATCTCTATCATGAGTCTACTGTGCTGGCTTGTTGGTAATCTCTATCATGAGTCTACTGTGTTGGCTTGTTGGTAATCTCTATCATGAGTCTACTGTGCTGGCTTGTTGGTAATCTCTATCATGAGTCTACTGTGTTGGCTTGTTGGTAATCTCTATCATGAGTCTACTGTGTTGGCTTGTTGGTAATCTCTATCATGAGTCTACTGTGTTGGCTTGTTGGTAATCTCTATCATGAGTCTACTGTGCTGGCTTGTTAGCATTCAGTTTCCTTCTAGACAAACCTCATATCTCATGTTCATAACAATAAAATCAGTTGTTACCCATCCACTTAAACATGTACACTAAATGTGTATACATTATTTTAAGTGACTTAACAATAATATTTTAAAGTATATATGTGAAAATCTATACGGACATATTACACTCAAACTTCATAGACTGTAGATGAAAGTAATGTAAAACAATATACTTAAATCTAATGGATGCTTATTAAAAAATGTTCCAGCACCTTAATTTTTTCACAGCTTTTGAGTTATCAACAATTCTGCTAGATTAAAGACCACACAACTGAAATGGCAAAAATGGAATGTAGAAGCTTTTCAAAATATGAATTTATTTTTTTTTAAAAATCAGAATTTTCTTAATTACTATGCTTAAAAAGATGTTTCTTCTCTTTTTTCCAAATATTTCATTTGCAGGAAACTATTTTATATGCTGTGATGTCTCCATGCATAATGTCGATACAGAATGACTGATCTCAGCACTGGTGCTAGCACACATCTTTGAGCTCGCAACTTTGCTCAAATAAGCACAAGTAAGTACACAGAATTACCACCAGCAAATCACTTTAATATAATAAATGGCAAGCTTGTTTCCCAAGACAGCCTCACTACTGACAGTTTATGCTACACACAGCGCCATCTGGTGCCTGTCGCCAGACCATCAGTTCACACGAATCCAGCGCTCAGCTAGTACATAATGTATCGCTGTCTGTAACCAAGCTCTTTATAACAGCTTAATAGTGGAGTTTAGGTTCTGGTGAATCTGCTTGCCTGGATACACATTATCTAATTATTCCTAATTAAGCTTCATTAACATTTAAAACAAAAAAAACTACAGGGAAAACATTTTGTTTTGGGAAGTGCAACTCTAATCATTTGTTCAGCATGTTTTATGACAGATGTACTGCATCCTCTAAAACAACTAAAGAATCTGTGGAGAGGAGTGCAGTGCTGCACTTCTGTACTACAGACAACTATCAACATGTTTTATGACAGCAGCACTGTACTTCTGTACTGCGGAGAGTTATTAACATGTTTTATGACAGCAGCGCTGCACTTCTGTACTGCAGACAGCTATCAACATGTTTTATGACAGCAGCACTGTACTTCTGTACTGCGGAGAGTTATTAACATGTTTTATGACAGCAGCGCTGCACTTCTGTACTGCAGACAGCTATCAACATGTTTTATGACAGCAGCACTGTACTTCTGTACTGTGGAGAGTTATTAACATGTTTTATGACAGCAGCGCTGCACTTCTGTACTGCAGACAGCTATCAACATGTTTTATGACAGCAGTGCTGCACTTCCATACTTCTACCAACATATTCAGAAGAAAGTTCAGTAGCTCTGCTTCATTTTTTTGTCTCTGTCTTCATATAACATTCACATCTATCTAAACATTCAACATTCACATCTATCTAAACATTCTGTTATAACATTCACATCTATCTAAACATTCTGTATCACTCCCAAGTTTATCCCGCTCACTCCAACAACTATGATCATCATTTTATACCACACACACAAACACACACATCAAACAACTTCATTTCTAGTTCACAAAAAAAAAAGTGAAAATTTGCTGCAGAATTTGTCTACACCTTCATTCAACTACTTCATCTGTCTACACCTTCATTCAACTACTTCATCTGTCTACACCTTCATTCAACTACTTCATCTGTCTACACCTTCATTCAACTACTTCATCTGTCTACACCTTCATTCAACTACTTCATCTGTCTACACCTTCATTCAACTACTTCATCTGTCTACACCTTCATTCAACTACTTCATCTGTCTACACCTTCATTCAACTACTTCACTTCATTCAGATTTACTTTCCCTCTGTTCTCTACTAGCTCGGTCACATTCTGTGCAAAAGAAGTTACAAATGAGGTCTAAAATGTATAAATGATACAACAAAAATCAGTTCTAACTATGTTTAATTCAAATTCTAATATACATTATTACAGTGTTTTAAATAAAAAGATAAAATAAATATTAGCTTTACATACCTAAACAAAACACAAGTCTCATTTTGTATGCATAGAAGTGACATATTCAAAAATTATAATTTATAAATCAAAATGACTGCAGTTTTAGGTTACATAAGAATGAATGCAGCTGAAAGTATATCATCTATATGAATAAATAAAACTGACAATATTAGTATTATACAGGGAGTTCAGGAAGTCACTGTGCAGTATCCCAGTACTGATTCTGGTATAACGGTGGTATCTTAGTTGTTGCAAAATCTAGGCACATCTACCTGTCATATGGTAGAACGACTGGAGTCGCCAATAAAGTGTTTTAATAAAAAAATGTTATGTAATATGGCTAATCAAGCATGTACCTTATAACAAATGTGGGGGGGGGGTGTGTGTGTGTGTGTGTGTGTGATACCCCTTGTGCACCTATGCACACTTGAACATGTTTAATTTTATTCACAAACACTGTTTTTTTAGATCTGGTTGTGAAATGTTTATTATGTACACAGTTATTGTAGTTTTTAATCCATTCTGCATGTGTGGATGACTGTGATACACTTCAGACTTAGCTGCTCCGCACAGATAAAAGTCTGGTGAATTTAGACCTAGCAAACAAGGGAGCTGTAAATTTTTAGAGATGACATGATCTCTGAAAACCTTGTTCAGATGTTTCATCTGTGTGCGCAGTTTGAAATCATGAGTTGGTGACTTCGTGCTCCTCAAGCAGGCAGATGAAACCGTGGAGTAGTGAACAACAATGCTCACTGCTGACTTTCTCTTCAAAGAATACAGGACCATCTATGTGCCGTCTGGATGCTGCTACCCACACTCCAAGTTTATGCTCAAGTAGGAGTGTTTCATGCACAACAATGAGGATTCTCTGAAGACCACAATCACGTATTTTTGGTGTTAACATAACCCAAGAGATGAAACATGGCCTCATACGTTAAAAAAAAAAGGTGATTTCAAGAATATCAGCAGTTTTCATCTGAATGAAATTTGTAAACCGTTCACATTAACGGAGTCATTTTTAATGTTCTGCAACTGTTTATATGGGAAGAATTTCAAATTTTCTCAGACCACTTTATGTGCTGTTGCAAGCCCAATACCTTCCTTTCAAGCCAACTTGGGCAAAACTTTGGATGGACTCTGAAGCATAGAGTCAGAAGAGTTTGATAACTTCTTGTTAAGTTTAGATGGTCTCCCACTACGGTGTGTGTCCAACACTGAGCCTGTTTCACGAAACTTCTCAGTAAGTTTATGAACTGCATTATGATGAGGTAAAGGTGTTCCCGGGAATTTTTCAGCAAACTGCTCCCACATTAAATAGGTGTATGTACTGCCTTCTTGAAATACTTGAAACTGCCACCACACTAAATAGGTGTATGTACTGCCTTCTTGAAATACTTGAAACTGCCACCACACTAAATAGGTGTATGTACTGCCTTCTTGAAATACTTGTTTAACAAGAACAATATGTTCCTCCAGTGAAAGAGCCACAGTGAATAAACTTCTTTAAACAATTCACTCATTGTGCACTTCTAACACTGCTTAACAACTAAATGCATAAACGCTGAAGACAGACTGAATACAGAGAAATGTTAACACAACAGACTTCGACATGCTAATGTACGCAGGTTGATGTACCTAGACATCACAGCCAGTAAGATACCACCATGATACCAGAATCGATACAGTTAAAATTATGCACCACAATGAATGAACAATGTGACAAGATCTCATAAATAATGATACACATAACCAAATTGGATGTTACTATAATAAACAGATCAAAGAAACAGTTATATATCACAATGATATTATAAAACTAACAATACTAGACCTCATATTGTGTTGTTAAGATGCAAGTGAAAGTGTAACAAATCACAATGTGCCAATAATATGAAAGTGACAAATACAAATCTCAGGGGAAAAATCTGACAGTCAAATCTTATAACTGGTGAGTGCAAAATTGGAACATTCAAGTCTAACTTTCTAGGAATATAAGGGCAAAAGAACTCAAATATGACATTCCATAAAAACATGAGTAACAAACTCTGATATAACTCTATATGGGACAGAATACAAACATTTTGGACAAAATATTACTGTAAACCTGTGCATCATAAATTCTACTCTACAAAACAACACTGAAAGATAAATAAAATTATATATTAATATTAATATCCTGAAAACGTATTTTCAGAAATGTGATTTACTCCAAAAACTTTACTGAAAAATTACAAAACAAAACTTAGAAAATGTGAATCAGATAATGATGACTGACAGAAACTGCATTTAAAAAAAAAAAAAAACATGTGATAACCAAATATGAGAGAAGAAAATATGCAGATAGTACACAGAAAATATCTACATACTGGCAAGCAAGATATAACCTGGTCTAGCTGAAGGAAACAGCAAACAAAAAAATGGGAAACAAATTATACTGAGAAAAATGTGTAGAGAATGCAGAGAAGCCAGTTTTCAGCACTCCTATCTGGAAGTGAGAGAGAAAGCACAAACATACTCAAGAGCAAGGAGGATCACATCAACCTGGTATATAAGCCAATACAGCAGAAGATACTTCACAGCCTAAAGAATGGCACACATAAGAGTACAGTTCCTATAGGGAAAATACTCCTAAAAGGTAGCACACCTGGAAAATTGTACATGCCTTCATTCTTTAGCCTGAAAGTAACCTTCGACCCCAGTTTGTTTCTCATCTACCCTCATGTATCAGATAACTGCCTGTTATGTACATACGTCAGACTTGCTCAAATGCTATTCTCCAGTATTAAGCGTTGAACAAAACTGACACAGAATTTATAACAAGGAAACGTAAGCTAAAACAGCTGTGCTTCAACATCAGGCCCCAGCTGATCAGATGTGATACACAGCATCTTATGCTCTGATTGGCTATGACTCCAAAAACTTCATTATTTTAGGCCTAAGACTGATTGGTTACTATTTGACTTAAAAAAGCCACTCATTAAGCTGAGCTGAATGCTCTGATTGGCTATATAAAAGTCAAAGACTGATTGGCTACTACTCAACTAAAAAAAGAATCCTTCACTGTGGTGCAAAGAGGATTCACAAAAGACTACTCCTTCAGCATAAATATGTCAACACTCAGCTAATGCAGGGGTTAACATCACAAGCAACATTCAGTAAAACAACCTGATGCAATGTGACAGTCTCTACACTAAAAGTTCCAGTGCTCTCTTCAAAGTACTGTTGTGAAACACTCAGTGGAAATGGGATCATCATGGAAGAGTGAGTAGCGGGTGGCAATGGCCCCCTATGGCTCACACACAAGCTGTGATGTATCCAGCACAAAATCAGTCACAATCTCCAGCTTATCTGCATCTTTGCTTCCTTTACTTTCTATGATTTGCCAGATCAGAAACGGTTTGGCTGGAGCAAACATAGGTGAACTGATTTAAAATGCTTGCAAGTATTTAACTATATGTAAATAAAAGAAAGAACCAGGAGACTCCTGTGAAGATCAGCTCAAACTGTAACTTAAATACACCAACATTCATTCTTCTTTTACAAATTCTCAACTTCTGATCCTAATCAAAAAAAAAAAAAAACCTACTAGTCTAACATTTTTTTAAGCCTGGTTCATTCTATATCTGAACTTTGTAACTTTGTACAGATTGTGTACACAGGTCGAGTGACTGATTTTGTGAAGACACCTCAAACATGTACAAGTGAAATGTGAAGGAAGCTGCATCTTACGCTGAAGAGATTAGACCTTCGCCTACTCTTCCTGCTCTGAGTGGGGGTGGAGCTAGGAGTGGCCAGGTCCTTCACCTCTACAGGTTTATCCTGCAAGATTAGAGAATTGGTCAAAATGTTTCACGTTCACCAGCGTGCTCTGTTGCTCTCATCTGTTCATGGCGCTCCCAGCAAAGCAAGTTCCTGGAATGCTCTCTTCAGCACTTTCACACATAACATTACAATAAACTTACTTACGCAGCTGTTTCCCACAAACATTCTGTACAACACAAAAATACCAGATGAGGCCTCATTCAAACTAATTAAACAAGTAAAAATTTTGAATCACCATCACAAAACAAAATCTAAAAACAAACAAAAAACTGCAAAATCCTGACCCATCTATTTTACCATCCAGTGTTTTCAGTGAAAGTGATTCCCTGAGATATGTGAATCAGTCAAAGGGATTCCCTGAGATATGTGAATTAGTCAAAGGGATTCCTTGAAATACATGAATTACAGTCAGATGAATTCCTTGAGATATGTGAATTACAGTCAGAAGGATTACTTGAGATGAATTATAATCAGAGGAATTTCCTGAGATATGTGAATTACAGTCAGAGAAACTCCTTGCGATATATGAACTACAAAAGAGGAATTCCTTGAGATGTGTGATTTAGAGGGATTACATGAGATATGTATATGTGAATTAGAGGGATTACATGAAATATGTATATGTGAATTAGAAGGATTACTTGAGATATGTGAATTACAGATTTATTTCTTACAGGAGTTCACTTCAGAGGCATGTGAATTTCAAGAATAAGGAATTTCTAATGCTATGCAAATTTCTGTGAGAGGGAGTTCCTGCGGTATGTGAACTTCAATGAGAGGGATGTGAATTATTTTACAGCACACTCATGAGAACACTAAATGGGAAATATAAAGGTAAAGCCGACATGGGCCATCACTTCATGCCACAGTGTTCCACGACTCAGAAGTACACGTGCTGTCACCACTCATTCCTTCATATCTTACAAGAAGACAATGGCAAGAATGCCTCTCTGATCTGTGTGAACCCTGATATTTGTAATCAGACTTGTCTTTCTTTTCCACTTAGTACAAACTACAACTGTGTAATACAATGAACATATAACAAATAATACAAACATTAAAATATATGAAAGTGAACATTTCATTATGTTAAAGTGAAGATCGATAACAAAATAAAAATGAGTATTACACATAACACTAGAACCTCTAGCCATCCTTATGTCAGGACCATACAAACAGATTTACAGGATCAAAATGCCAGCACAACATGATCTGTTAGTTACTTCTCATTGTCAGTACATGTAACAATTGAACAAACAGTAAAAATGTCTGAAAACCTAGATTCTAAATATAATTCACAACACAACATCACTGTACAAAAAAAATTTTTTTTTTCATATGACAAAGCAATATCTCATTATCTTTATAAATAACAATTTTTTTACACACAAACACAAACACACACACACACATACACGCACGAGGGGAAGTCACTAAGTAACTCGCAAAATGAAATATTTTATCAGCTGCAGTTATCATGTAGTATTTAAATATTTCCCTAGATAGTACCATCATTCAACTTTATAACAGTTGTATGTAGGGAGCGCTAGGAGTTACGTGCGCAAAGCAAAGCAATAACAAAATGGCTACCCAACTGTTAGTGTGTACCAAAGAAGAACAGAGTAGTGTGATTTTTGTGGGTTAAAGGACAATCAGTTGAGGACAATCATAAGGAAATGATTACAGTTTATCACGTAAAGCGGTCGATAACTGAGTAAAATAATTTTCTCAGGGACACACTGAAATTCTTGACAAAGTCCAACTTGGCTGTCCTGTTCAGATTGCAACAAAGTGACTGTGCAATGTGTGAATGAGATTATCAGAGCTGATAGACGAGTAACGACAGATAGTGCAGCAAGTGCAGTCAGATGGTCACATGGCTTAGCCTACAGAATAATGCATGACCAAATGAATTTTCAGAAAGTTTGCTCACATTGGGTACCCAGAGATCTGAATGATGAACACAAAATGAACTCATTTGTTTTGTCATTGCAGCATCCCTGTCATTACGCATATGAAGGTGAAGACATGCTCCAAAGGATTAACTGGAGACGAATCCTGGGTGCACCACTACCAACCCGAATCAAAACGTTCCTCAATGCAATGGAAACACCCGTCATCGCCATGCACAAAAAAATTCAAGATTATGCCTTCTGTGGGGAAGGTTATGCTGACAATGTTTTGGGATTATCAAGGAGTGTTGTTTAACCAAGTTCCAGAAGTATGGTGACAGTGTGAATTCTGTATCGTACTGTGAAGTTCTGTCCATGCTACGGGATGCAATTTGAAGAAGACATCCTGGTCTGCTGACTAGAGGTGTGGTTCTCCTTCATGACAATGCCAGACCACATACGGCTCGGTTAACCCAAAAGAAAATTAGCCAGCTGAGTTAGGAAGTTCTTGAACATCCACCCTTTAGTCCTGACTTAGCTTCAAGTGATTTTCACCTGTTTGGTCCATTGAAAAACCACCTTGGTGGGAGAAGATTCTCGAGTGATGAAGAGGTGGAAACAGAAGTAAAAAAATAGTTCAGAAATCGGACTTGATTTTTACGCCATGGATATTGCATCACTGATTACATGATGGGACAAATGTATCAATGTTGGTGGCGATTACGTTAAGAAATAGGAGAATGATGTAGGTACAAAAATTAAAAATGTTCAAATTACTGTCACATTTAGTTTTTTTGTAACAGGCATTTGCGAGTTACTCAGTGACTTCCCCTCGTGTATACAGATATACAAATACACACAGACAGTGCACAAATATATACAGATATACAAATACACACAGACAGTGCACAAATATATACAGATATACAAATACACACAGACAGTGCACAAATATATACAGATATACAAATACACACAGACAGTGCACAAATATATACAGATATACAAATACACACAGACAGTGCACAAATATATACAGATATACAAATACACACAGACAGTGCACAAATATATACAGAGATACAAATACACACAGACAGTGCACAAATATATACAGATCCACAAATAAATACACATTATATACAGATGTACAAATAAATAAACAGACATACATAGATGTACAAATAAATACAGACATATACAGATGTACAAATAAATGCACCAACATATACAGATGTGCAAATAAATACACAAACATATACAGATGTACAAATAAATACACATGGACTATGTAGAAACATGCTATGTAGTGCAAGTGAAAATAGGCCTTCATTACAATTTAAACAAAAACATATTTTGGTAATAAGCCTTCACAACAATATATAATAAAAGGAGAAAAGAAGGAAGAACAGATGACAAACTGGTGACAAAAGATGAATGTAACAAGACAATGTAATAAGGAAGAACATGTGACGAAAGGTGAAAGTAACAAGGAATAACATGTGATGAAAGGTGAATGTTAACAAGAAAAGAAGAGCAGATGAAGAAATATGAATGTAACAAAATGATGAAGACATGACGGATGGTGAATGTAACAGGTTAATAAATAACAACTTTATTATTTGATATCACAAATCTGGCAGAACAATGAGCATCAGAACAATGGTCATCACACACAAAAAATGTTTTGTTTAATTCTGTAATACAAAGAGAACTGCTCTACTGACCCTAAATGTAAGGTAAAACTGCATTAATACCACAACTTAAAGTACACATACAGAAATGGTGCATGCTGATAACAGCTCTGTTTTGCCGCTGCAGAAGCTGTGCCATCTCTCTAACAAACATATATAGGCACAAACATCACATAAGTAAACTCTGTATGGTCTATTATCAAGTTAAGTCGGTCTATTATCAAGTTAAGTCTTGTGTATGTTTTATTTTACAACATATCCACAAAATAATTTCTATCTTTCTTGCCTACATAAAGATCTATTTGCTTACTCAGCACATAAGGCCATCTAAATATTTACTCACAAGTGATAAAGCTCCATTTGTTCACTCAATCATAAAGATCTGTTCACTCAAACATAAAGATCTATTTGCTTACTCAGCACATAAGGCCATCTAAATATTTACTCACAAGTGATAAAGGTCTATTTGTTCACTCAATCACAAAGATCTGTTCACTCAAACATAAAGATCTATTTGTTCTTTCAAACATATTGGTCTATCTGCTCACTCAGACATAAAGATCTATCTGTATGTTGCCTCAAAGATAAAGATCTTGCTAAATGTTCACTCACATAACTCATTCTATCATTAAAACAAATTTAAAACACTGTATATTACCATTAGAACAACATACAATGACAAAAGCCAAAAAGCATGAAAGAATACATGTAGCACTGGATGAAAGCCCATTGCAGAAAGGTTACAGCAGTTACATTCACAATGCACAGGACTGGTTTTCTGTTCCTTTCTGAGTAAGCAAAAGCCAGCGCTGAGACTCTGAGAATCTCATATAATGTTCTGTGCACAATTTCAGGAGACAGTTATGTTATCATTTAGTTACACCAATTTTCCTTTTCTTATCTTCCATTCTTATCTTTGTAAACTGTACTTTTCAAACTGAAAAAAAAAAAAAAAACACTGGATCTCTAGCATGTAGATGGCTTGCATGACAAGCACAAAATATCATGTCCAATGAAGGTGTAATCTGAAATGTTTGTTATTGCAGCTACCAACAAGTTAGATGTATCTGTCGCCAATGTTTCGAGTGTCTTGTGAAAGCTAACCTTCTCTCACTCATATTTTGAGTGTCTCATGAAAGCTAACCTTCTCTCACTCATATTTTGAGTGTCTCACAAAGCTAACCTCATGTCTAAAGTATTTTATTTACAATCTTTGGAAGGCTAACCTTATAACACTGCGCTGTTTTCTATCCAAAAAATTTGTACCTGCATAAATTTCATATCATTTCTCTCACAAGTTGTCAATATGACTGTCACAATCATTTCAATATTCTCCTTTAGCAGTACTCTCTACATAAACCTTCTATGTATTACATAGATTCTGAATATGGGGATATAAGACTGTTGTGACTCAGTGCAGATACATAGATGTACTAGACGGGTGTGGCTTATCTGGCAACAGCCATGGTAGAGTGACATGACATGTTCTGTATATGTGCAATGATGATCAAGTGGAACTTACACTGAGGAAATTTGATTTGAAAAACTGCTTGTTTTTCCAAGCCAAGAAGTTTGCTGCCGGAGGATGGCTCTGTGCCTCGTTCTTCAGCTCGCTTGCTCCCTGTGGGCAAGTCATCATGATGTGAGAGTGACAGGTGATGTGGGGAGGGAGGGAATAGAAGATGATGAATGAGGGAAGGCATGTAGAGAGGATGGAGAGAGCAGAAGAGACACAAGTAATGAGGAACAACCCTTACATAGTCTGACCATGAAAGTACACAGAGTAATGAGAGAAACTCTATCTCAACAAAAGACAAAGAATGTACTAAACTGATATAAGTGGATCACATAATGAAAGGAAAAAAAATCTGAATAACTCTTCTGTATGATCAAAAGATGTACTGCAGGCTCCTGTAGCTTGGGTCACAGCACCTGGTAGAGGCTGACATCACCACCTTAAAGCACACAAATCCTACCAAATGTGCCATGTCTGTAAAACATCCATTATTATTTGTATGCCAATGGCATTTCCATCACCGAGCTGGATTGACAACTCAAGAGATGTTCAATCTCCTGACAGTTTGTTACGAAAGTTGTTGGTTATTTAACAATAATCTCATGCATAACATCAACAAGAATAAGCTGGACCTTTAACTCTGGTCACTCTGTTAGCAGAACTTGCCGGCTACTGAGCAGCTGATCCCATGCAAAATCTTGGCATGACAAGTGTCATTCTCTGCTAACCAAATGCTACTTTCAACCAAATACAACCCACATGTGACAACATGTAAACAGGGAGCATTCTGAAGTCCAGATGAAAGAGTAAATGAGCCATGGGCCGCTATCACACTTAAAAAGAAGAGCAACACAATCTTTGTACACGTCCACGTCTTCAGTTTAAAACAAAATAAAAACAAATGTATGTGACAGGTTGGGGGGGGGGGGGGCAAGAAAATGACAACAGATTCAATATTTCAGCCAAAAAAAAAATTTCATCAGGAAATATTACCAAACAAAAAAAAAACCCCCAGACAGAAATAAATATCAGGAAAAGCTTCAACTCAATGCTTCATGCTAGACTAAGGAAAAACATGCTAATAAACAGTCATACAGACACTACACATCCATCAAAGTGAAGGTCATGCAACTAATTATAATAATGGCTGTGTTTAGAAGGATCACACACAAAAACATGAAAAGGATGAACCAAAAGCAAAATGGTGATATCAGAGAACTAGAATGTTTAGTGGCAGTCCCACACTAAATCAACATCAATGTGCAGTTTTGAAATTAAAATACTCTTATCTCAAACTGAAATGCAAATAATCCTTAGTTTTTGTCCGCCAACAAGGTTATAATTAAATAGTTAATCCTCCTATCATCTTTGAACAAAATTTTTAAGTGGTTGGATGCTACGTTTTGTGGAAAACTGCTAAGAATCATCTTGATGAGCAATTTCTTTCCTGGTCGACTACAAAATATCTGACAGTCACAATCAGCAACACTGACAACAAACTACAACCTTCTACCAAAGTCTAGTCCTTAACTGTTCAGCAACAGAGACAACAAACCACAACCTTCTACCAAAGTCTAGTCCTTAACTGTTCAGCAACAGAGACAACAAACCACAACCTTCTACCAAAGCCTAGTCCTTAACTGTTCAGCAATAGAGACAACAAACCACAACCTTCTACCAAAGTCTAGTCCTTAACTGTTCAGCAATAGAGACAACAAACCACAACCTTCTACCAAAGTCTAGTCCTTAACTGTTCAGCAATAGAGACAACAAACCACAACCTTCTACCAAAGTCTAGTCCTTAACTGTTCAGCAATAGAGACAACAAACCACAACCTTCTACCAAAGTCTAGTCCTTAACTGTTCAGCAATAGAGACAACAAACCACAACCTTCTACCAAAGTCTAGTCCTTAACTGTTCAGCAATAGAGACAACAACCACAACCTTCTACCAAAGTCTAGTCCTTAACTGTTCAGCAATAGAGACAACAAACCACAACCTTCTACCAAAGTCTAGTCCTTAACTGTTCAGCAATAGAGACAACAAACCACAACCTTCTACCAAAGCCTAGTCCTGAACTGCTCCATGGAATGCTGGAGAACTGTTAGAGAGAAATGACAAACTCATGCTGCACTAAGCCCTTCCTAACTCGTCTAAAAGAAAACATGAGATCCATGTCTGGAAGTCTTACGTGAACTGTCAAAATAAGGACAAGAATTTTACCATCAAATGCCTAAGACTTCATCCCTCTGTATTATCCTGTCAGAACTTTCTCTTGACTCTTCAGTCAGCCACAAAATGAAGCTGACAGACACTGGTAGCACTGTTTAGTTATACAAGAGACCATGAAACCCACATGGTAGCACTGTTTAGTTATACAAGAGACCATGAAACCCACATGGTAGCACTGTTTAGTTATACAAGAGACCATGAAACTGACCTGACAATAATTAATGTGAAAAAACATTATACTGAGCTATAAACACAAAGTCAAATCAGAATAATGTAACAGTATACACACAAGTTGCGAAAGGTCAATGAGAACAAACAAGCTGGAATCTACTGCAGAAACTAGAACAAGATTTGGCCTGTGAGCAGAAGAAACAAGCAGCAAAATCCAGTCTTTCTATGGAACTTATAAAAAATGCCTGAATGGAAAAGTTAAGTCTCAAAACTAACCACATCAGACAGTTATGACTAAACATTCCCCTGTGGAAGTCACAAATGTGGAGATAACACATCAGGCAGCTATGGCTAGACGCTCTCTTGTGAAGACACAAGTGTGGAAACAGATTTAAAATATTTATATTTACGTTCTTCTTTAGTATTTGCCCAGAAAATTATATTGGTTGCATAGTGTCAGTTTTTTCAGCTTTAGTATCTGCCCAGAAAATGATATTGGTTGCATAGTGTCAGTTTTTTCAGCTTTAGTATCTGCCCAGAAAATGATATTGGTTGCATAGTGTCAGTTTTTTCAGCTTTAGTATCTGCCCAGAAAATGATATTGGTTGCATAGTGTCAGTTTTTTCAGCTTTAGTATCTGCCCAGAAAATGATATTGGTTGCATAGTGTCAGTTTTTTCAGCTTTAGTATCTGCCCAGAAAATGATATTGGTTGCATAGTGTCAGTTTTTTCAGCTTTAGTATCTGCCCAGAAAATGATATTGGTTGCATAGTGTCAGTTTTTCAGCTTTCATACCTGTCCATCTCAGTTCAGAATAGCCAGAATACTACAGTGACCCCTACTGGCTAAGCCAAACTACCATCTGTTAGCAGGGGCACCACCAGAAGATGGAAAATGGTCTTGGCTGGCTATTGTTTGTCAGCCTTGATGAAGGCAGTCATCATCTATGAGTCACCAACCAGTTTCACTCAGCTTTAGAACTACATCATGGGGTTCCCCCGTCTAGAACTACATCATGGGGTTCCCCCCTCTAGAACTACATCATGGGGTCCCCACTCTAGAACTACATCATGAGGCCCCCTCTAGAACTACATCATGAGGCCCCCCTCTAGAACTACATCATGGGATCCCCCCTCCTCCCCCAAATATTTATATAATGAATAAGTTACTGAAGGGTAACAAGTGAATTAACTATTACACGGGTATATTTTTCAGAAAATGACCAGCATTAAAGATCAACATTAAAGTTAATATTATTTGCATTAATATCTTCCAACAAATAATCACAATCACTCTTCACCAAAGAACAAGGTCTTTGTGAAAAGAAAGACTACCAAACAAAACCACTTTAATCTCCAAACTTTTAAGAATGTGAAGATTTTTTCTTTATTACGTGCCTAATAAAACACTTTTATTATTTTTTTTTTTAAACAAGTGAAAAGTGAATTTGTGACTGTGCAGAACATGATGTGAATGTGCAGAACATGATGTGAGTGTGAAGAACATGACACAGAAAAAAATAACATGATAGCACCCAAACAGCAGCAGCAGTATATAATCCAAGATAAGCAACACTATCTTAAAAATCACACATTTAAAACAAAAAAACAAAAAGCAATAGACGGCAAGATACAAACTACAAGACCTGCCAACACAAATGTGACTTGTTACTACACATGATTCAGCCAACCAAATATTGATAAAATCAGCCATAAGACAAACTGCTCAGCCAAATGATACTCAGCAACTTCCATGATACAAATAACTATCATCTTCAAAATCAGAAAGTGTCATTTTTTTTAAAATGTAATATTTTCTGAATAATTAAATATTTTGAAAGCATTTACATGATGATGGTATGGCAACTATTTTAGAAAATTATGCTTTTTTTTTAATACTTGAACACAGAATTTATAACATCCCCACCCCGAAAAAAAAAAAAATGGGAATGTGCCAGATTATATTTATAATTTTGATGTGAAAACAACAGCAAAGCCATGTCACATAAAAATTTAAACCAGAAAAGGAAAATTAAAGGATATGTTTTTTTTTTAAGTTTTGAAAAGCAAAAGCATAAATACAAACTAAAAAGCCACTGCAAGTTATGATTGTCAAACATTTACCACTTACACTGAAAGAATTGGATTTTTGGACGGAAGATGATTTTTTGTTTTTTCGCAAGGCTAGCGGAGTGCATGTCACCGTTTCCTCCGGATGCAGCCTTTCATAAGCCTAATTTGGAGAACACGGAAGAAAGAAAACAAAAGAACAAACAATCAAACAAAACAAACAAAATCCATGGCAACCAATAAAGCATGCATAAAAAGCACACAATATAATTCAAACAAACCAGTCCATGCAGCAAACAAAACCAAAATTAGCAACACTTAATGACCTTCTCTTTTTTTCTGCTAAATTTTTTTAAAAAATAAATAAAGTGGTATTAGATGTATGTATAAAATGGCTTAGAGTGATGTAGTGTTTTGTTTTATGTTTTATAACTGTTACACAAGTTCTGCGCAATTCTGAAATGGAGCAGTTATATGATGCAACAATGTCTGATGTGACAAATTTGAACTGTAAAATCTCCAAGAGTATGTGCTGTACTTGGTTATTTCTAATACTGAACCCAGTTTATACACAACACTCAACCTCCATAAGCCCCAAAGCCACATTTAGAAACTCACACCATTTAGTAATAACAACAAATTGCTTAAAAAAAAAAAAAAAAGGGAAATAAACTTGTAATCAACAGAAAGGCCACACACAAGAGTACAACATAGATATCCATGCACTCTGTTCTAGTACATGCTGTTAATGGAAGGATTCAGTCAGTTCTGGGTTCTAAGATCACTCTGTGTCACACTACACAAACCTTAACTGTAAGAATAAGCAGTTCAGCGGAAAGATGATTGCTGCTGACCATGCTGCTGGTTTTAATGTCAAAGTTCTGATCTGTGAACATAATTTAGCCAGCTTCTCTGTCTCCACATCCACACGCACACATAGTCAGTAAACTTGCTTGTAAAGCTTTTTTTTTTGGGGGGGGGGGGGGGGGTGGTGGGGTGGTGGTGGACTTTTCTGTATTTGTACCTTTCTTCTTTACCCTATTTTTGTAGTACGAACAATCAAACCCAGTCAAACTCACTACAGTGCTGGCTTCCAAAGCTGGTGGACCACCTCCCTTCTCCCTCTCCCTCACTGAAAAGATTGGGTGGAGAAGAGGTGGATGTGTGAGGCTGAATGAAGAAAAAGAGGTATCAGAACCAACTGAGAGAAAAACATTCTGGAAGCGGCAGGGATATCATCTGGGAGGCGAGAGGGTGGCAGCCAGACAAAGTTTGGGAACCACTGGACTGGAACAATTTAATTCCACATGATCAAACAAAACAGGAAAAAAAACGTTGGCACATGACAAGCAACTTGCTCCAGCTTAACCTACTTTGAAAGCAGCAGAAACAAAAATTCTGGCCGGTTAATCAGGACACTGACCACAGAACTCATAAATCCTACAAACACAACTACGAACTACACAATAAAAATTAATGTTGTGTTACTATACTATTTTCTTTGTGGTGACATGAAAGACATCAAAAGTAATGTGCTACTGTACTATTAGTACTCTAGTTTCATATACAATCGAGCATAAACCCATTCTCCAACTATTAACTACACAATGTATGAAGTGTGAAAAAAATCAAAACACAAAAATGTGTTTCTGTGCTGAAACACAAGATTTCCTGAGATGTAGTGGTACGTGAAGGAGACACTGAGGTGGGGAATGATCACACTGTCTGGGAAACATTCAATTCTGTAACTCCACCAGTTTATAACAAAGTCTCTACAGTCTGGGAAACACTCAATTCTGTAACTCCACCGGTTTATAACAAAGTCTCTACAGTCTGGGAAACACTCAATTCTGTAACTCCACCAGTTTATAACAAAGTCTCTACAGTCTGGGAAACACTCAATTCTGTAACTCCACCAATTTATAACAAAGTCTCTACAGTCTGGGAAACACTCAATTCTGTAACTCCACCAGTTTATAACAAAGTCTCTACAGTCTGGGAAACACTCAATTCTGTAGCTCCACCAGTTTATAACAAAGTCTCTGCAGTTCATATTATTGTTAGAGTGAATTCTATAAAATAGATTATTTTAGAAAAATACATGGGTAAAATACATTTGTGTGCTTTACATCAAGTGAAGTCTGCAGTATATAAAAGGTAAACAAAATTAAATTCTGTAAAACATACTCATGTACAGTACAGAAATCATCATATGAAAACTATTACTAGTACAGAGCAGAGAAACTGTCCTATATGCTTGTAGAATACACCTGTTTACTGTAGAAAAACTTCTGTTTCAAACTACTTTCTCTTCTCATTTCATATGATTTCAAAGCAGAATTCCTTAACTGTCAACTTAAAATATTTATTTGTTTGTTTTTGTGTGTCATTCTCAACAGCTTCCGTTTTGTGTGTTTGTGTATCACTCGACAGCTTCTGTTTTATATGTATGTGTGTCATTCTCGACAGCTTCTGTTTTGTTTGTCATTCTCAACAGCTTCTGTTTTGTATGTTTGTGTGTGTCATTCTTGACAGCTTCTGTTTTGTATGTTTGTGTGTGTCATTCTCGACAGCTTCTGTTTTGTATGTTTATGTGTGTCATTCTTGACAGCTTCTGTTTTGTATGTTTGTGTGTGTCATTCTTGACAGCTTCTGTTTTGTACATTTGTGTGTGTCATTCTTGACAGTTTCTGTTTTGTATGTATGTGTGTGTCATTCTCAATAGCTTCTGTTTTGTGTGTGTCATTCTTGACAGCTTCTGTTTTGTATGTTTGTGTCTGTCGTTCTCGACAGCTTCTGTTTTGTGTGTTTGTGTGTGTCATTCTCGACAGCTTCTGTTTTGTGTGTTTGTGCGTGTCATTCTCGACAGCTTCTGTTTTGTGTGTTTATGTGTCATTCTTGACAGCTTCTGTTTTGTATGTTTGTGTGTGTCATTCTCGACAGCTTCTGTTTTGTATGTTTATGTGTGTCATTCTTGACAGCTTCTGTTTTGTATGTTTGTGTGTGTCATTCTTGACAGCTTCTGTTTTGTACATTTGTGTGTGTCATTCTTGACAGTTTCTGTTTTGTATGTATGTGTGTGTCATTCTCAATAGCTTCTGTTTTGTGTGTGTCATTCTTGACAGCTTCTGTTTTGTATGTTTGTGTCTGTCGTTCTCGACAGCTTCTGTTTTGTGTGTTTGTGTGTGTCATTCTCGACAGCTTCTGTTTTGTGTGTTTGTGCGTGTCATTCTCGACAGCTTCTGTTTTGTGTGTTTATGTGTGTCATTCTCGACAGCTTCTGTTTTGTGTGTTTGTGTGTGTCATTCTCGACAGCTTCTGTTTTGTGTGTTTGTGTGTGTCATTCTCGACAGCTTCTGTTTTGTGTGTTTGTGTGTGTCATTCTCGACAGCTTCTGCTTTGTGTGTTTGTGTAATTCTTGGTGGCTTCTGCTTTGTGCGTTTGTGTGTATTATTCTCAATGGCTTCTGCTTTCTTAATCTCAAAGATTATATTTTAATGACCAAATTTAATTTGGATTTAATGCTGTCTTTATCAATCGACTTGTGTATAGTGACATCTAAGGTTTATAATCCAAGAATGTGCATGTTATCATGACATAAAAAGTTTATATTTCCAGTGAGTGATTTCAAGTGACTAAGACAAAGATTGCATGTGTGATAACATCCAGTTTATATTCCAAGAACATGCAGTTCATGTCTGACCTACAGATATCAGAACAGCTCTGAGATATGATTAAATCTTATCATGAATGAAGTATTCTAAAAAATTTTACCATCTGGAAATTTATGTTAAAGATCAAGATACTTAATGTTAGCTGAGTAAACATCTGTATCTACCACAAATAAAAAACTGACAGTTTATGTTAGGAATCAAAGAGTTAAATGTTGTCAGCAATCACAGAGTTAACATCAAACAAATGACCAACCAACAAGACTCATGCCACATACCTGGGCATCCGTTTGATCTTGAATCTGCGATGTGGATGGCGGAGGCGGGTTGGACGGTACTTGCGGCGGCTGCGTCGGCGGGACTAAAATGATTGGCTGTGTCATGTGGTGCTGCTTTTCTCTCTTCTTCTCCGGCTTCTCCGGCCTGGCCTCCCTGCCTTCCTTCTCTTTCAGCGCCGGAGCTGGCGGCTGTTGAGAAAATTCAACAACGGGTTAGACTGCCACATTAGCATCAGTGTCAATTTGCCCATATCCAAAGTGAAACTGTTGATGATAGTCCAGGAGTACTTTTTAAAACTGGACCAAAGCAATTTATTAAGAAAGGTTGAGCACAACTTACTGACAGTCATGACTTGGGAGGGGGGATAGCTAGGATAATACCTCCTCTGAGTTTTTAATGACCTGCTGATTACTGTGATTATTACTATTATGAGATACATGATACTGATGATAAGACACATGACACCGATGGTGAGAGATGTGACACTGATGGTAATAATGGTGTTGGCGGTGACCGCATGATTATTATTAAATGCATATTTGTGATGATGATGGTGTTGATGACCATGATGATGGTGACAGTAATGGCGCTGACAGCGAAGACAAGAGAAAGACGGTGATGAGCACTCACACTGGCTCTCGAGTGACCGGTGGTCATGATGGTACCAGAACTGCTGGTAGAGTGGCTGCTGATGCTGTGGGTATCGCTGGGCTTGCTGCTGCTTGTCTGCGACACATAGAAAGACCTCTGGGAGTGGTTTGGAGTTGATGGAACAGCTGCTGGCGCTGAGGAAGGTGTGCTTGGGTAACGCATTTGCACAATGCGCTGGCAGGCTGTGGTGTGAGAGAGAAGAATTTGGCTAAAAGATAAGTGAAAGATAAGTATTTGCTACAAATTGTCTTCATATTCTGGACAAGCTTGTTGCCCTTCATTTCTGTGAAAATGATTATAAGAATGAAAGATGATTTCTTACTGTCGTGGCCTTGCTCGCATCCCTTGCTGTATGCAAGAAGAAAGGGCAACTACCATGACATCAATTGCACCCAATCCCACAACATCTTCCAGTCTATTTTAATACTACCAGTTTAGAGAAACTTTGTGGGGAAGCACTGCTAGCTGTGCTTGGTGCAGGGAAGATGGTTACCAGGCTGTCACGTCACTGCCGACTTCCAGCAAATGCTGTGAGAAAAAGACATCATCTCAGCCACCTGTGCTTTATCAGACTTAGTGTCAGAGCAGAGACTTGTACCCCCTACATGTCAGAGCAGAGACTTGTACCCCCTACATGTCAGAGCAGAGACTTGTACCCCCTACATGTCAGAGCAGAGACTTGTACCCCCTACATGTCAGAGCAGAGACTTGTACCCCCTACATGTCAGAGCAGAGACTTGTACCCCCTACATGTCAGAGCAGACTTGTACCCCCTACATGCCAGAGCAGAGACTTGTACCCCCTACATGTCAGAGCAGAGACTTGTACCCCCTACATGTCAGAGCAGAGACTTGTACCCCCTACATGTCAGAGCATCAAGATACTTAATGTTAGCTGAGTAAACATCTGTATCTACCACAAATAAAAAGAATCATCTTGATGAGCAATTTCTTTCCTGGTCGACTACAAAATATCTGACAGTCACAATCAGCAACACTGTGTAATACAATGAGCAGAGACTTGTATCTCCTACATGTCAGAGCAGAGACTTGTACCTCCTACATGTCAGAGCAGAGACTTGTATCTCCTACATGTCAGAGCAGAGACCTGTACCTCCTACATGTCAGAGCAGAGACCTGTACCTCCTACATGTCAGAGCAGAGACTTGTACCCCCTACATGTCAGAGCAGAGACTTGTACCTCCTACATGTCAGTGCAGAGGCTTGTACCCCCTACTTAATGTCATTTTCTCATCCTGTCAGTTAATTCTGAACTGACCATAATCCTTTTAAATAGATTTTTATGTTAATAAATTTAAAGAAAAAATAAACTATCACTGTCGGGAGTTTGAAATATTAAACTATCATACATGCTAAAACTAGACATTGGGGGTTGGAAATATTAAACTATCATACATGCTAAAACTAGACACTGGGAGTTGGTAATATTAAACTATCATACATGCTAAAACTAGACATTGGGGGTTGGAAATATTAAGCTATCATACATGCTAAAACTAGACATTGGGAGTTGGTAATATTAAACTATCATACATGCTAAAACTAGACATTGGGGGTTGGAAATATTAAACTATCATACATGCTAAAACTAGACATTGGGGATTGGAAATATTAAACTATCATACATGCTAAAACTAGACACTGGGAGTTGGTAATATTAAACTATCATACATGCTAAAACTAGACACTGGGAACTGGTAATATTAAACTATCATACATGCTAAAACTAGACACTGGGAGTCAGTAATATTAAACTATCATACATGCTAAAACTAGACATTAGGAGCTGGTAATATTAAACTATCATACATGCTAAAACTAGACATTGCATCGTTTCCTAGTGAAACACCAGAATCAATATTTTTATTACAAAAAATTTTACCAAGTCACGGACAGTGTCTCTGGCAGATTTAGGAGATACGGTGGAAAAAGTCTGCAGTTTAGGAGATATGGTGGAAAAAGTGAAACAGATGGATGGGATGGGATGAGATTGTATGGAATGGACAGACAGACTAGTGTACAAAGAAGTAAATGCCCTGAATATGTTTTAGATGGACAGAAGAAAAAAAAAACAATTATTTCGCTAGACAAATGAACAGATGTACAGGCATACAGGTAAAGGATTGCTGGATAAGAAGATGCAAGGATAATGGCATTTATTTTGTCATTTACCATCCTGAAACACCCTCTCAACATTCAGACCATAGGTAGCACAGGTTTCGTAGTACGAGCATCGCTTCAAATCATTGGCCAGTTTTCTTGCTCTTGTGTCATCAATTATGCGTGGATTACTCTCACTTATGGCATCTGGTGTGGAAACAGAGAACTAGAAATGTTAACTTAGATCATAACAAATTATATGTGACCTGAAGCACAATTTCTTATTACAGTGCACAAAATATTTGAAAAAACACAACAATTATGATCAAAACAAATGCCAAGACTTGTTCTATCTCCAGCACAAAAGCACAAGATATTTACCAGCAGTCTGCCAGGTGTGTCACACATTTCATGCCAGAATATGATTTTCTGTCTTAAAGCTTCTTCCATTTTTCTGCCTACACATGGCTTTTTCTTCCCTCTTGATGAGGTTTTGCTCTCATGGCTTTTTCTTTCACTCTGATAACCATCAGACTTTGCTTTTAGGGCTGTTTCTTCCCTTTCATAACAATGAGATGTTGCTTTTATGACTGTTTCTTCCCTTTGATAACCATGATATTGCTTTTATGGCTGTTTCTTCCCTCTGATAACCATGACATGTTGCTTTTATGGCTGTTTCTATAACATTGATGAATTGAGGTAGTGTTCTTCTGTCTTGTAATTCTTATTAATATGCTTTGTAATCCTGCCACCTTTATCGATGATACTGCTGAATATTTCTGAGGATATCTTCACACACATCCAGATTTCTATTGTTTAGATTAGGTTTCACAAAACACTACCATTTCACTAATCACAGCAGAGCAAGTCGGATAATGTTCTCTACAGAATTCATTTAATTATCACAAATAAGTTCAAGATGTATTGTTGTTAACATCACCTAGATTAAATCACTTAATCATTTGTTCACAATATCAAACTCTATCATATTCTACATGCAGCATTTCTCAAATTCACAATATTCTACACTTGATATGAGAACATTTCCTAACTCCGTATTATATCAAGTGTGCAACACGTGGTCAACTAGTTTCTCGTCTAAAATCACTGTACTCGAAGTTTCAAAAGTGTCAATTCTTCATAATCCCTTAAATCTCTTGAAACACACCTTCAATCTGTCCTAGAACTACTTCTGCAAGACTGCTTTTCCTGAGTATCTATTGCTCTAACTGTCCATCTATTCCAACTGTCGTTACCTACGTCTTCTTTCTCTCTTGTGTCTTCTCTGGTGTGTGTTCTCCTTCTGCTGTTCCTCTCTGGTTGTCTATCTTTCTCTTCTTCTCTTGTCTGGACCGGTCTCAGTTCACTGACCATCCTTGTTCCTCTGTCTTTGGGGCTCCGTCCTCCGTCTCCTCTCCTCTACTTCTTCTTCCTCTTGTATTCCCGTACTTCTTCATCCTACTTGGTTTTCTGACTGTCTGTTCTTCTGTCTTCAGGCCCCCCTCCTCAGTCTCCTCTCTCCGGAACTTCCTTTACCTCTTCGTCCTCTCCTGCCTCTCCTGTACTTCCATGCTTCTTGTTTTTCTCCCTGTCTCTCCGTTCACCTTTTTATCTTCAAGTTCAGCTTGATGGATTAACCAATAAGTATTCTGGCTCCACCTTTCAGATGTCCACAGGTTCCTACGAGCATTCTGACTGTCCATAATTCAAACTGCCCCGTGACTTACCTCTCGGAAGTCAACTGTCCAATAGGCCATGCCTCTAAATATTTATTGGTCAGCTGGCCAAGTTGGTCATTCCTTTATTTAAAAACCATGCGCAACAGCGTCCTAACACCAGTCACTTAACAGGTGTCAAAGTGTCAACTCCGTCTATACACTTGTCATTTACCTAGGTCATTATCTTGCTATTTCATGTCGGAGGTTTTATTGTGTCCTCACTTTTCATTGTGTCTGCCTTTTCTATTCGTCTTTTCTATTTTGTTTACACATGTCAACGTTCAGTCACCGCTTTGTTATCACTTTCTGGCGTCCTTCCTTTGTATTACCTATATCTCAGCATCACTGAGTTTCGTCTTTTTCTATTCACTGCTTCCACTGTTTACTTTTGTCCGCATCTTGTTCTAGTGTCATGGAAGTTTTATACCTTTCTCTTCCTTTTTCCCTACCTACTTTTCTCCGTCGCTACTCGATGTTACTATTTTGTTTACAGTATATTTCATAATCATATTAATTAATAATAATAATAATAACAACTATAATCATTATTTACAAGGCCATGCTACATTTCTTCCCTCTTGATGAGATGCTGCTTTTATGGCTGTTTCTTCCCTCTTGATGAGATACTGCTTTTGTGGCTGTTTATTCCCTCTTGCTAAACAATAGATGCTACTTTTAGAACTGTTTCTTCCTTTCTGATAACCATGAATTACTGCTTTTAGAATGTTTCTCCCGAATTGGTAACCATGAGAAGCTGCTTTAATGGTTGTTTCTTCTCTTTGATAACCATGAGATGTTACTTTTATGGCTATTTCTTCCCTCTGATAACCATGAGATGTTACTTTTATGGCTATTTCTTCCCTCTGATAACCATGAGATGTTACTTTTATGGCTATTTCTTCCCTCTGATAACCATGAGATGTTACTTTTATGGCTATTTCTTCCCTCTTGCTAAACAAGAGATGCTACTTTTAGGACTGTTTCTTCTTTTCTGATGACCACGAATTACTGCTTTTAGGACTGTTTCTCCCCAATTGGTAACCATGAGAAGCTGCTTTTATGGCTGTTTCCTCTCCTGACAACCATGAGACTAACAAAGTTCCTGCAACAATGAAAGTAGAGAAAGGAGCACAAAGTACACTCATAGGAAGTTCAGCTCCAACAGACACAAGGGAAAGCACTGTTACCTTGTGTCCCAACAAGAATGAGGGGGATCTCTTTTGTATCCCTGTACTGCCTCATCTTGGCGTAGTGACTGTGGACAGCCTGGAAGCTCATCTCATTCTCAAGACTGAATACAAAAATCACTGCATCCACCCAGTGTGTGAACTGAAACAAACAACATTCATGTCTGTTTCAACACTTGTTAACAGCCTGACACGTCTCACGTAAACATCAGACATGATTAAAAATATATAAATAAACCAGATTTAGGTTAAATTAGCACATAAACCAAAAGTAAGATAAACCACATCCAACCTGACATGCAAAATGTACAGTAAAGTTTAAAAAATAGTATTTCTGTCTCAAACATGAGTTCTTAGTCATAGGGTATTCATAGCTGGGGGTACTCATACCTTTCTTAGCCAGAGGGTATCTACGCTCCTTCTTAGCCAGCGTATATATACCCCTTTTTTAGCCACAAGGTATCCATACCCCTTCGGAGTATGGGAACAAGATGATGGGCGATTAGAACTCTGTTTTGAAACAATTTCTAACTTTGAAAATCTGTTTTCTGTCAGCTGTTTTGCCCCACATGTGGAGCGCCACCAAGCTACCGTCATCTTACAAAGTCATAATTGGCATCTAACAGACTAGTAAAGACAATGTTGCTGACAGTCTGGCTAAGAGGATATGTGGACATATCAGGCAAATTGCTGTGGGTCTATACTTGTACTTTCATCTCAGAAGTCAGTTCAGTGACACAGATTTATGTTTCCTTGTTCTTTTGAGTAAATGTAAGAAATGCCTTGTTCTTCTTACTATGACTCCTCTTAATTTTCATGATCAGCTTTGAAGGAAGTATTTGGTCAACACATATGAAAATCTCTCATAGTTGCAGCAGATGTTAAGGACAACACATCTGAACATCTCTCACAGTTGAAGCAGACATTAAGGACAACACATCTGAACATCTCTCACAGTTGAAGCAGACATTAAGGACAACACATCTGAACATCTCTCACAGTTGAAGCAGACATTAAGGACAACACATCTGAACATCTCTCACAGTTGCAGTAGACATTAAGGACAACACATCTGAACATCTCTCACAGTTGAAGCAGACATTAAGGACAACACATCTGAACATCTCTCACAGCTGCAGCAGACATTAAGGAGAATATCTTCATCATCTAATGCCATCCAGTCATTACCACTGGATTTTTTAGTCAGAGTTTACTCCCTTGGTCTTTAGATCTCCTGATCCAACCACAAAGCAGTCATCTGATAGTCAAATCAACCCTTTTTCAAGACAGGAACTATTCTTTTTGCTGATATCAATGTTACATTTCAATTATCTCATACACTGAGACAAACCTGAACTCTTCTCAACAGAGAAACTGCTTAACTGCCAGACAACTGTTTACCTGCATTTCTGGAATGCCACCTTCATCTCTGATCAAAAGCAGGTAACTCTGGCCATCAATTATCACTTCTTTTTTAAATCGGCCACCTTACGTAGGGAAAATAAAAGAAAGATGCCAGGGTTAGAAATTTCTCTCTAAACCTGAATCCAAAGTGCACCTGCTTAAATTCATAATCAGTGACTGCGCTAGGAGTTTTTGAAGCTGGTAACATTATAACTGCCTTTTCCCTTGCATGAACTACTTCCTAGAATACTGATTTTCACAATACAACATTCAGTACTTTTATTATTATTACGTGCCACACCAGACAACTCTGATGATCATGGCTTCTCCATCTTGTCCAGTTCTTGATGTTTCTCATTAACTCATATGCTTTTCTTTTCCTCCGACACTTGGTCAGTCCACACAGATGTTTTCTCTTGGCCTTCCTCTCTTTTTCCCTTGAATTTTTCACTCATTATTAGGTTCTCCAACTTCTGTCTTCTCATGACATGTCCTTCCACTAAGTGTGTCCATCAGGTGGCAGATGGTGAAACGGCCTCTAGAGAGGTCAGCTATAAATACCTGAATAAACAGCAGGAGACCAAAACAGGTATCCTGCTGCATTGTGGGTCAGTCTCTTTAGATAAACATAAGTGGAGAAAACTGTATACAAACCAAGCAGAAGGCAAAGGGAAACCACCACCATGTCAAATCGTGGTTCAGTAATTTTTTTTTTTTATTGTAAAATTAAGCATACTCCACAAACATTAGCAGGAATAGAAGTTTGTGTGAACTTGTTTTTTTTCTTATCCTATCTGCGATGAGATTTAATCTTTGCAAAATGCTTGTATCTTGGAACCAAAGTCCAAACTGGCTGATTCTCCTCCATACAAAACGAGCATCAAAAATCAGCCTCCTGGCCTAATTATCCTCAAGTTGATTTCAATGGTTGCTTTTTACTATTTTTTTGATAATATAAACTGATTACAGTAACTGACAATCTTCTAAAAGTTGTGGCTTTTCTCATTTTTGACCAGTAATTAACTTGTATTAGCCAGTTAACATGATCACTTGTAACAAGTTCATTACTAACTCATATCACTTTCAAGTTAGTCATACTGAAAGAAACCTGGCAAACTACTGCAATATTACATTTAACTTAATAGCACAGCATCAGCGGCAAACACACATCTCCAAGACCTGAGCACCTGCAAGAGACACTGCTGATATCAAAATACAGGACTGGTACCCTTTTATGTTCTTCACTCTTCCTCTTTTTCCTCCTAAGTTTTATATATCAAGACATTAAGAAAAGTGTGGCTGCACTGTTACCAGTAGCACTGTCGGTGAGTGTGTCTGAGTGGAAGCCAGGAGAGTCAACTAGGCAGAGTTCTATCTTCATCTTCTTCTGATGGACCTAAACTTGCAGAATTCTTGTTCTTTGCAGGTTGGGCTGTGAAGATGTTGAAGCACAAAAGTCTGATGGGAAATGGAGTACGGCCACTTTCTTGAAGACCTCTGAAATGAACTCAAGCAGCCGGGGGGGGGGGCGGGCGCGGACACAACAACAGCCATTGCAAGCCCTGTTCAGATAGCCAAGTCAAGACAGCACAGTAACCTGTTATTATCAGCATCACAAAGTGATGAGAGAGGGTCTTGACCTTCTATACTCTGTTCACCACGATGTCTGCTCATCATAACATTATGGACATCTTTTACCCCCTTTTATTTTATCAAAAATGTTAACCTGACATTGAGCAGATACATTAAAACATCACAATTACCTTCAGGTGACTCCTCTTGCATGTAAGATCCGGTCAGATATCTGTGAACTAAAGCTGACTTGCCACTTTGAACGCTGCCCAAAATGCCCTACAAGATAAAGCCAAATACAACTTTTGTGGCTGATGCCGTTTCTTGTTTATGCTGTCATTTTCTCATCATCAAGTGCCATATTTGATAGCAGATCCACTTATCCTGTTGTCCACCCATCTGTAACACTGTTGTCTCTTTTCCCTCAAGGACGGTTTTCATTATAGTATTACACTTTTCAAAATGTCCAGAATATTCTACTTATCTGGCTCTAATGTTTCTCATTTCTCATTTCATCTTTATCTCTTTTACTAGCTGAAACACTCCCCATTCTTTTTCTTTATCTCTTTTACTAGCTGAAACACTCCCCATTCTTTTTCTTTATCTCTTTTACTAGCTGAAACACTCCCCATTCTTTTTCTTTATCTCTTTTACTAGCTGAAACACTCCCCATTCTTTTTCTTTATCTCTTTTACTAGCTGAAACACTCCCCATTCTTTTTCTTTATCTCTTTTACTAGCTGAAACACTCCCCATTCTTTTTCTTTATCTCTTTTACTAGCTGAAACACTCCCCATTCTTCTGTTTAATTTCAAGCCTCCCAGCTTTCCTCTCAGATTTCACAACACATACGTAATGCAAATATAATAAAATTTCATAATCACCAAATTTCTTTTCTGGTCCGAAAGTGACCAGTGCATGTCTGGCGTGATAATATTTTATCTTATATATTATATCCCTCCCGTGCCGTTAAACGTCACATAGGGCTCGCAAGGTAGTTCACCTATTTTTCCTGTTTTCGGTGAGTCTTTCAACCTCATCAAGAGATTTTATGCCTATTAATTTGGCCCCTCTTAACAATGTCCTCTTCAGAGTTTCACACGGTCTGCCTCTTCTTCTTTGGCCTGTTGTGTTCCACTTGATAGCTTGTTTAGGGATTCTCTGTTTCTTCTCAACACATGACCAACATATGTCCATCTCCTTTTCCTGATCACCCATGAGACTGGTTGTTGTTCAGTCATCTTTCTTATCTCTGCACTGTTCTTGAATTCGTTTCACTTGATGCCGAGTATTTTCCTTCAGCATTTGTTTTCAAAATAGTCTAATTTCTTGTCTATTTCTTTAGTTGTTTTCCAGTTTTCGCATGCATAAATGAGGGTGGATATGAACTGAATATTATTAACTTGGTTTTTGTGCTTATAACTTTTGAATGCCATATGTTTTCAAGATTCCTGAAGATTGATGCTGCTTTTGCAATGGTATTCACATTGTTACTGATAAGAGTTACATCATCAGCAAAATCAACATCTTCTAGTTGGGTACCATGTACCCAATCAATACCTGTGTTACCTGTGCAGCATTTTTTCATTATGAAGTCTATTGCAATTCCAGAAAGCAAAGGAGACAGTACACATCCTTGTTTCATGCCTGTTTCAAACTGGAACCATTCACTCATCCCTTCTTCTGTTTTGACTGCACAAACATATCCATTGTAGAAGTCCTTAATGATGTTGACAATTTTAGATGGTATTCCATATAGACTTAAAATTCTCTACAATGAATCTCTGTGTACGCTATCAAATGCCTTTTTAAAGTCTATGAAGTTCAGCATTAATGGTTTCTGCTTTTCAATATGCTCTTCAAGTATTATTCTTAGAATAAAGATCTGGTCGAGACAGTTTCTCCCTTTTCGAAATCCTGCTTGTTCTTCTCTCATTGCAGTATCCACTATATCTGTAAGTCTATTCAAAATGACCTTGCAAAATACTTTTGACACAACCGATATTAAGGTTACTCCTCTCCAGTTGTTATAGTCACTAAGGTTGCCTTTTTTTGGTATTTTAACAATGATTCCTTTTTTCCATTTAGAAGGAACCTTTTCCTCTTTCCAAATCTTATTAAAAATTCTCTGTAGTTGTTTCATGTTGTCACTATTGATAGCTTTAAACATTTCAGGTGTTATTTCATCTTCACCTGCAGCTTTGTTGTTAGCCATTAAATTCATTGCTGTTTCAATTTCATGCAATGTAATTTCATCTAGGCTGACATTTAGTCATGGGGCTGATAAGTCAGTTTCAAGGTTTAACAATTCTTTTGGGTGTGGTCGATTAAGTATTTCTTGGAAGTGTTCAGCCCATCTTTGCTTTTGGTCTTTACTTGATGTTAATAGGGTTCCAGTTTTGCTAAGGATTGGTCTTTCTTTAGATGTACTAGTACCTGTTAGCCTTGTTTGTATGTTATATAAAGTGTTGCTGTCTCCTGGTTTTGCTGCTTTCTCTCCCTCTTTCGCCATATTGTCTATGTATTCTCTTTTATCCCTTCTAGCTGAACTTTTCACTTTCTTGTCTGTTTCTTTGTATGTTGCTTTTGCCAGATCTTTTCCAAGATCTGTTTTTACATTCAACATGTCTAATTTGGCTGCTCGTCTTTCATGTATGTACTTCCATGTGTTTTCTTATATCCATGCTTTTCTATTTGGTTTTCTCAGCCTAGCGCTTGCTTTTGCTGCTGTGATCATGGCTGTGCTGTAAGAATTCAATAATTCATCTATACCTACCTCCTCTACTTCACTGAGTGTTGTGGAATGATTGGCAAGTTCCTGATTGAAATTACTGTTAGTATTCTCTTCTTGTAGGCTGTGGCTATTTATCTTTCTGTGCACTGAATTCTTGTGTTGGCTTTTCAGTTTTAGTTTTATTTTCCCTATAAACAGATTGTGATCACTGTTGACATCTGCACCCCTATATGCCCTTACATCTATGAGAGATGTTCCGTATTGCTTTCTAATACAAAAATAATCTATATGGCTTCTAGTTCTATCATATGGAGATATCCATGTTGTTTTATGTATCTCTTTGTGTGGAAATATTGAGCCTCCAATGACCATGCCCTCTGTTAGACATATTTCAATTAATCATTCTCTGTTCTGATTTACCATGTCAATTCTTTCTTTTCCCATTACTTTTTCGACGTCTGTGTTATCTTTCCCTACCTTAGCGTTTAAGTCCCCCATAGCAAATTAGGATGTCGTGTTTAGGAACTTTGTTACTGATCTGCATTCTTCTGTGTCTCAGGTTGTATCGTGCTCTTATTATATGACTGTTCACTGGTTCCCATTCTACAAGGCTCTTTGCTGCTACATTTGACATAATTATACCTACCCCCTCTTGATGTTTCCCGTCGCCTCTACCTGAATGTATTATTAACTTGCCGTTTTCTGCCCATTTTTTACCTGCTTCTGGCCATCACATTTCACTGATGCCCAATATGTCTAGATGGTATCTCTCCATTTCTTTTATGACCTGGGTAGTTTTTGTTGATGCTGCCATAATTCTTACATTCCGGAATCCAATCTTTGTCACATGTTTGGGGCCAACGAATGAGTTCTTCAGAGTTGGCATCCCTGATGCTCAGTTGGTTTCTTTGCAAGTTTCCGTGACAATATATTTTTTTCCCATCTAGAGTTGCTTCTAGATAGGTCCCAGGATAAGGTTGTTAGACTTATGCCGAACTCCCGGTACAGGATATGTGACAGATCAAGCGGAATTCCGCTGATTTCTGCACGCCAGCAGGAGCATTAAAAAAACGACCGCCATCTTGCATGTCACACCAGATAATATCAGAGAAAGGTAATAACAACTGGACTCATTATGAGGTGATGGTGAATGAGTTAGTCTTTTCAGTATGATAATGAGCGTACAAATAAATTTCTGTCAAATGTCACATTACAATTTAGTAAACTGAGAAGTAACACATAAACTGACAACCATATGAAATATTTTTTACTTACTATATTGCTTAGATTTTTATTTGGCTTTTTTTTTTCATTTCATTTCCGTTCTGAGGCAAGACCCAGGTTGTCAAGTGAGGCGTGATCCAGGTTAACTTTTGTGTCTATTCTGATATAAGACCCAAGTTGTCAAGTGAGGCATGATCCCAGCTGACAAGTAAAACAAAGACTCTGTTTTCAAGTGAAGCAAGACCCCAAATTGACAAGTCGGGCTAGAAAACTGAAAAGTGGTGGGCCTTCAGGGCTTTTTATAACCCTGGACTTGCAGACACAATGCCCGCATGCCAAGTTGCAAAGCTATAATTCTCAATAAGGTCCACCACTGAAGTACTTACTACAACTACTACAAATGCAAACTACTACAAATTCTTACCAATTTCAGATCTGGCACTGACCGGCTTAATGTCCATTCCTGACTGTTAACAAACGAATCTGCAAGTGAAAAAAACAAAACTGTCCTCATGTTTTTTGTTTAAATTATACAAGGATGAGTGAAAAAAAAAACAACAAATCAAGGGATGTAATCGCTGAAAAATATATGAAAAAATTCAAGGGCAGATCAAAAAGTCTTTCTAAATATTTTTCAGTGGCTACATCTCTTCATTTGTGGTTACTTTTTGACTTGTCCTCATATATTCATTACATGTATGGAGCACAAAAACAGACAGACAAGCACTGAACTGGATTCCACAGAGGGAAGGAAGACCCACAGAAATATGAGCCTGAGAAACAAGACTCTTCAAGTGATGAGATGACAAAATAGGAAAATGCTCAATGTTACAAGCCTTCATGTCTAATCAGAGATGATGATAATATGTGCATAAAGAGACTTAGGTGGAAAAAATATAATTATGGAACACACATAAAGTAAACTGTATCATCACAAGAGCTTAATATTGAAGAAGGCTGGCTAGTAAAGAGGATTAAAGAGAGAAAACTTAAATATTTTGGACACATTAAACGTCATGATAATTTAGAGAAGACCGTATTGGAAGGATACATAATGGGAAAAAGAAAAAGAGGAAGACCAAAACAAAGATGGCTGCAAGACATCGTTGACGATCTGGAAATGGATGCAACAGCAGCAGGCCATCTTGCTCACAACTGAGAGGCCTACAGGAGTGCTGTTTGGGAGGCAAAGTTCCGCAAGGGACATGCAAATGAATGAATGAATGATCATCACGGAAAAATATAACAACATGATTAATGGAAGCATCAACATTCTTTGATAGGCCTCAACTACTGACACATTGTGCATGTTTTTACTGAGCTTCCTCAACACAACTGTCTGGTACCCATTTTTATATCTGGCATTACTGGGGAGTGCCACGGTATGTTTACAGTTCAGCCCTTTTACTTGAGAACACAGTCTGGTACTGACCATACTACTCCTGGACTCTTCAACTTTTGTTACTCTCTAATTAGCCCCTCCAATAAGCAGGTGATATAGCTCATCTATTCTTCCCCTACAACACAAACACTCTAATGTGAAAGATCAAAATCTCTGGCATGGGGGCACTTGACATTTCTTCCCAGCCTAGTCTTCATACTCTGCACTCAACAACACAACATTACTGCCAACACTCATCAGCTCAAGAACAAAAATTATAATGGGAAAATAAAGTGAGACAAGTCTGAGAAAGGTCATGGCCAAAACAAACTTGCCAGTTGGTATATACTTGAGAGTGAGTGTAGGTTCATGAAGTGGTGGATATATATTATTAGCAGTCTACAGGGCAGATCTTTAGTGTTCAGATGCAAAAATGCTGGCCTATGACATGAATCACTTTAGTGCATGCCTTATTTCTAAAGTCTACCCATCACTTCTAAGCAGGTATTATTATTATAATACACATCACACACATTCCAGTATTTTAAGTACTGACTGCCTAGTAAACATTTATAAAAGACAGTTTCAAACAGCTTCAAGAAAGAGAAAGGAAAGGAAGCCTTATCATGACCTTTAAAGCTTACAGCTCATGGGTTTTCAAACAGTGGGGAATCACACCATGTGGTAGAGGTGTGGGAGTGGAGGGAATTTTAGGGTTTCACAGAGGGGGAATAAATCCACAGATTGACAGACTCAAATGACAATTCTATAAATTTTACAGTCTGTAGAACATTACATTTTACTGAATGTTGCAAATTATGGTGAAAAGGGCACATGGAACAAACAAGGTTCAGAACCACTGTTGTAGAGAATATAGTGTTAATGCCCATATTTATCTTCACAGCTATGGCATATATGTGATACAGTGTTAAATGCCCATATTTATCTTGACCACTGTGGCATATATGTGATGTAGTGTTAAATGCCCATATTTATCTTGACCACTGTGGCATATACGTGATACAGTGTTAAATGCTCATATTTATCTTGAAAACTATGGCACATGTTTGATGCAGTGTTAAATGCTCATATTTATCTTGAAAACTATGGCACACGTTTGATGCAGTGTTAAATGCCCATTTATCTTGAAAACTGTGGCACACATTTGATGCAGTGTTAAATGCCCATATTTATCTTGAAAACTATGGCACACATTTGATGCAGTGTTAAATGCCCATATTTATCTTGACAACTGTGGCATATGTTAAATGCAGTGTTAAATGCCCATATTTATCTTGAAAACTATGGCACACATTTGATGCAGTGTTAAATGCCCATATTTATCTTGACAACTGTGGCATATGTTAAATGCAGTGTTAAATGCCCATATTTATCTTGAAAACTATGGCACACATTTGATGCAGTGTTAAATGCCCATATTTATCTTGACAACTGTGGCATATGTTAAATGCAGTGTTAAATGCCCATATTTATCTTGAAAACTATGGCACACATTTGATGCAGTGTTAAATGCTCATATTTATCTTGACAACTGTGGCATATGTTTGATGCAGTGTTAAATGCCCATATTTATCTTCACAACTATGGTCCATGTTTGATGCAGTGCTAAGTGTCCAAATGTTCCTTTACCTGTTCAATGACACTGATGTATATATGACATACAGTGTCAGCATAGACCTACTAAGCCACAGAGGCACCTAAGAGGTATGATGTTAGTGCCCAGGTTTTCCTTGACCTGGTGGCACAACAGAGGGTGATATGGTGAGCACCTTGCCTGATCACCTTTCCTTCTCCATCTCCAAATAGATTACCTGGGTGATTGGTGCCCTCTGGCCAAACAATATTTTCCTTCTCCTGTTCCATGCCATCGACATATATGGGGAACAATGTGGTAGTGGCCAGATTTTCCGTGATGTGTTGGCATCCTACAGAATGATACAGCTAGGTATCATGCCCGGCCACTTTTCACTTCTAAATTTTGTCAAATGAATAATGTCACTTGTATTTAGCTGCATCACACTGTTAATGTTTAGATAAGAAATAAACAAAAGTTTTATCACTGCAAATGTTAGCCCCGTTCTTTATGTGCATAGCACACTTATATTACACTGATGCTAACTGTTTGAAATATAAGAGATAATGGTCTCAGCCGTCTGGTTTCTCAATTCTTCAACTTCTGACAAGAAATTTAGTTTGCTCCTTTCTTTCTTCCCAACCTCAAAGAGGAACAATAAGTGACATGTAAACAAAGTCAATAATACAAAAACTCAACTGTAACCAACTCATCACAAAATGATGGGTACAGAAATGAAAATAACAAAGACATGCAAGACCAGCTGTAACTCATCAAAAATGGTGGATCTGGACACAAAAGTGAGATTATGACACTGCAAATGTTCTGTATCTGTGTTACAGCATCAAATTAATTTCTAGAAAACTACATCTTCTACTCAAATGGTGGTCTCAATTTTACTCAAAAGTTGTGTACAACAAACAAGTAAAGATGCTGCAGCATACAGTAAAACAGACCACAGTTGTGGCACAGACAATAATCTGACATGGACCAAATGATCAACAGAAAAGCAAAATCAATTCTGCACTGTCCTTGAACTACATAGTTAATGATTACAAATAAATCTGCCACTATGATACACAGTACAGCATGATACTAAAAATAACCATAGATCCACAGAGAGAGAAAATAATATCTACAACTGTTACACCCAGGTCACCAGATGTCACGATTTGAATTTTTCATACTAGCAGGAGTCATAATGTCCATGACAAGAAGTTAACTTGTCAGAGGCAGCAAAACAACCACACATCTTCTCTTACCAACTTGTCAGAGGCAGCAAAACAACCACACATCTTCTCTCACCAACTTGTCAGAGGCAGCAAAACAACCACGCATCTTCTCTCACCAACAGGAGAAATATCCTCCCCTTCTCTCAAATTTTGCTCAACTCATACATAGTATTGCTGTTTATGTGTCTGTGATACCAGTACTCATGCTGAATGATTAAGCTAGAATGAAAGTTGAAAGATAAAAGGGTCAGTATGCACACCAAATTCTTCATCTTTTTTAACATAAGTTTGTTCATTCATTCTCACTTCACTGCTGTTCTGACGTTAAAAAGTATGATTGTGCAGAAAGTAAATGTATGTTTTTAAGAGTCACTTTAACATAAAGTAGGATGTGATGATTCTGAAAGGTATTCCATTAGTCAAAAAGATCAGACAAATGAGCAACCACACACACATAGCATGACTGCTGTACTATCTGAGGAGTTAAGGACAGACAAATAAGCAACAAGACACAGAGAATGACTGTGCAGTCGTGCTGCACTATCTGAGGAGGTAAGAACAGACAAATATGCAACAAGACACAGAGAGTGACTGTGCAGTCGTGCTGCACTATCTGAGGAGGTAAGAACAGACAAATAAGCAACAAGACACAGAGAGTGACTGTGCACTGGTGCTGCATTATCTGAGGAGTTTAGGACAGACAAATAAGCAACAAGACACAGAGAGTGACTGTGCACTGGTGCTGCATTATCTGAGGAGTTAAGAACAGACAAATAAGCAACAAGACACAGAGAGTGTCTGTGCAGTCGTGCTGCACTATCTGAAGAGGTAAGAAGAGAAATAAGCAACAAGACTGAGAGTGACTGTGCACTGGTGCTGTGCTATTTGAGGAGATAGCCACAGTCAAGACTGAAAACAGACGAAGTGAAATGAAAGGTATTACAATATAAACACAGTCAGTTGTTATTATGGCTAATTCATTCTTTCATTCATTTGCGTGTCCCTTGCCTCCCTAACAGCACTCCTGTAAACCTCTCAGTTGTGAGCAAGATGGCCTCCTGCTGATGCATCCATTTGCAGATTATCAACGATGTCTTGCAGCTATCTTCGCCTTGGTCTTCCTCTCTTTCTTTTTCTCATTACCCATGTTGCTGTTTGGGTTTCTTGGTATATTTTCAGAAGACAGTCTACCATTGCTTTCCTTCCGAGCAGTGATTGTACTAGTCAGTGATTGTAGTCATTGTCCCTACACTGAGATCATCTGCCTACCAACATAAAATGGCGACCATAACCAACATTATCTGTCGGCTGCTCTCCCATTCCATCCACCACCTGCTCCCATGGCTTCACGTTACCCTGGTCAGGGGGCTATATGGGTACTCCACCTTGCCCAAAGGTGTCCCGTAGACTGACGGAGTTAAGGAGGCATCTTACTTCTCCTTTGATAGGGGATACCCCTACCCCGCTAACCATTATGGCCTATTACATCAATCAAATACTGTTCAGCTAAATGATGCTTGACAGCTAACATAAACATAAACCTGCTTCATACATGTCTTCTTAGGCTAAAAGAGTTACTAGTATTATTATTATCAGATAACTTGTCTTAGCGCTTCTACTATTATTCATAGCTTTAGTATCTTTTACATGTCTATGGAAAACACTAATAACTAATTACGCTCAATTTTGCTATAACCCGCTATAGGTTGTTTGCGTTTTATGACAGTGCCTTCGAGGAATTCACTACTGACTCTTAACATGTCTATGTTCACAATTAGCAGCCACGCATGAGTAACTACAAGACAGCTCACCTTCAATACAGACGACGTGTTCCCTAATTTGTTGCTGTATGAGGGGATCTGGAATATTTTCGATTAGATCATAAATCGCGTAGATGCTGGGATGAACGCTTTCAAAGCGTTGAATTTCTTGCCGAATAGCAAGCGAATTACTCCAGTACGACTGCATCGAGCTCCGTGCATTCATTTTCATGACTTCTGGAACTCATCCTTCGCGATCAGGTAACATTTTAATCCAACAGTTCGTGTACATATTTAAGAAAACAACCACAGAATTGAGCCGCCTCCATCAAAATGGCCAGCCAAGAAAATGTTGCAGTTTGCGCATGCGTGTTGAAAATAAGGTGGCCAGTATTTTTGTTCAAGCTAACGAGAAAGTAAAACTTTTTTTTTTTAATAAGGTGGGTTTTTTTTTTCGAATCTTTGAGTCATCGTCTAATTTTCAGGCGCAACAAATGGTGAGGGATATACTCACTCCACAACCTACAGTGCTTCTTCTATTTCCCTGGAACTACAAGCTAGTGCCTTTGCAGCTGATGCCGTGAAGATATTGAGGCACAGCGTCGTGTCAGTTTGGAAGCAGGTCATGGCAGCTATTTTGGTGTGCAATACTTCTTTAGCAGACTCCGGTAATAAATGCAGACAGAGATGTATGGTTTAGCGTCACAAAAAGATGGAAAGAGTCAGTAAAGAGGGCAACAACGAGAATGGCGGAAAGTAAGATGAGCATGTATAAATGAAGAATATACAATAAATCAATATTTCAGCAAAAGCCTTTATTCAAGGACCACATTCAAAAATAAAACATAGCTGTAAAAATGATAAATAATAATTAATAGATGAAAAATAAACACTTACCTTTTTATATTGTGAGAAATGCATCTGAAGTTCTCCTGAAGTGATAATGTGGTCTTTGGAAAGGAAGCCTTGCTTGTCTCGACAAAAAAGGACAACTATTGCATCTTCGGCGACCACAACGTTTGGCTTCAGAGAAAGTGGTGTCCGCTGGCTTGAGGCGACTTCTAACTAATACGTCATTGAGATTTTTGTGTCGCCTGTAGCCTCCAGTAAGAGGTTACACAAAGAGTTGACGTGTATCAGGCTCGGTCTGGAGGACATGGGATGACGAAACAAGGTGTTCTTTAATGCTAAACTGCGGGGCTGGTACGTACCAGTTTTGTTCTGTCCAATCTCCAGAGTCAATATTTCTATACATCAATGGTGCATCCTCCCAAGCTTTAGCAGATACAGTGATGCATCCTCCCAAGCTTTAGCAGACGTTACCATCATGGGGACTATGACGATTCCTGCCGCTTAGACAGACTATGGGTGTTACTAGGGGTACCAACAGAGAAGAGTCAGCTATGGTTCACTGACCCTGACAGTTGATGTAATCTATGGATCACTGATTGCCAAGTAGGACAGTGTCTTCACCACCACGGTGCTATTACCAGATAAGTATACTTATGTCTGGCCTAAGAAGAATATACTGCAGACCTTGTTTGACATCACTTTCAGTGGCATCTTCCTCCAGCACCCCCCCCCCCCGCCCCGTCCAGTAGAACCAAGCTATGAGTGTTCTCCATCTCGCTTTGTCGTGTATCTTTCACTGCGCACCCTGCCAGCCTGTCCCTAATGTTCTCCACTCGTCTATGTTGTTGTTGTTGTTGTTGTTGTCCTTTTACTCTTTCATTCGTGTATGGTTTTAATACAAAATTATGAATTTTGATTTGACCAAATATTTCACTTTCTGGTTCTTGTGCTTTTCGTGTTTTCTTTTTCAAATTTAACTGATCTAGTACTTCTTTATTTGTATCTTTTTTTCCCACAAAATATATTCAGTTCGTCTGTGCATCCATTTTTCAAAGACTTCATTCACATTTCCGACCCAAGCAAGTAGAAAAATCTGGCTAATTCGTGATGCATGTGCAATATGGACTCTTATTGAATAGATGTCAAGTTTCATTCGTTTTCAGAATCGGTGATAAAAGGACACTTTTGCTAGTTACAAAACTCATGCCCAAGAGGAGTCAGCACTCTAACAGAATGCCCTCAGGCTATTGTGTGGGTTGAGAGGATTTGATTCTACTGGCCTCACGCCCATCTGATGTGCCCACAACACCAGGTAGCACAGGCTGACATCAATGTTTGCAGCATTCATCTGCTGATGTCGTAGAGTGGTACAGGTGATTGTCCGGTGGCGAAGGGGAGACAGTAAGAGATAACTGTCATCCTGGTGGCTCGTACAAAGTGGGCGTCCAGAACAGGTTCGGTCTTCTGTTCCTCAGGTGGCTTTAAATCTTTACAAAAGCCTTGGGAAGGTGTGTGTGGGGGGGGGGGGGGGTGAGGTGAGGATGTGACACTCTCAAACACCCTGCAACATTACCAGCGGATTTGCCATTCTCAACCCACACAATAGCCTGAGGGCATTCTATTAGAGTGATATTAACCTGATCTTGCTACTGCTGAACACATCCGGGACGTCCTTGAGGGGAAAGTATCAACAAATCACCCTCCGCCAGCTGATGTTGCACTGCTGACTCTGTTCCTTCATCAAGAGTGGCGGGCTGTTCCACAAGATGTTTTTAGAACCCTTGTGGACTCCATGTGCCAAAGATGTTTCGAACGTCTGGCCACAAGTTGTGGTTAAACAGATTTTGACATATCAAATTTAACAGTACTTATATTGTGACTTTTATGATGACGGGTGAGTGACTTCACAGGCTTATAATTTTTGTATGGATTATCACATTTTGCATACGAGTTGTATGAATTTACTACATTTTAAATTTCGGTTAATTCTGATAATAACTTTCTTATACTGGCTGCATATTATTTTTAGGCAAGGGTAGGCCTTGTAAGTAGCCCTTATCTTTTGTCAGTTTGACATTTCATCATTATATATACTGTGCTTAGTTTGTTACATCACCCAGTTTTTACCTATTTATCTTTTTCCATTTACAAAAGACATTTGTCTCTTTCCTGCCTACTGCAGTTGACTCCAGTATTTTCAAAATTTATTTCCAACCCACATTTCTAGCTTTTATTGCACTTCATTGGCTAGCGAATATATTTGCGGAACTGAACTTAGACACAGTCTGTGGCCGTGTCCAAACACATTCACAACAGTGGCTACTAAGAATATCCTTCTCATTGTTCCATGGAGATATATTATCTTCTATCTATTTGGAGCTGCCAGTTGGTGTTCTTAGAAGCCGATGCTGTGAAAGTATTGAGACACAGCATTGTGGGTTATGGCAGCCAGTTTTTCAGTCCAAGAATGCAGCTAAAAAGTAGGGTTGTGCAATACTTCTTTAGCAGACTATGGCAATTCCTGTCCCGTTAGCCAAACTAGGTCTGTTGCTGGGAGTACCAAAGGAGAGGTGTGACAAAGTCTTGGTCAGCTGTGGGTCACCAACCCTGACGCAGGCATGTAAGCTATGGGTCGTCGCTGATTACTAAAATAAACAGCGTCCCCTCCCCTCCCCCTCTGATTCCATGGAGATAAAACAGCAACCTGGACCTATTCGTATTCAACGGCGTACGAAGACAGAACAAACATAAATTAGGAGAAAACTATGAACTGTGAACTCGGAAAAAAACGTGAATTTTCTACACACCTTCTTGCATTGTACATTATTTTTTTAAATGAGGAAGAAATACAACAGAAATTATGTTTTATCAGATTTTTTTCCCATGAATTAGCCGTATTTATTTTATCCATTCTTTGGACTACTAGCTAGTTTCCTTACAAGATGGAAACAGACATTTTTTTTCTTTTAATGGACATTGCCTGATTATAGTATATGCTGATCACAACTATAAAAATCAAGGAGCTAATAATATTTTTAAAATGTCGACTTTTTCCACGCTAAAGTGGGACTTGCAATAATTCGCAGTGAGAACAGATCGTGGGATCGCTTTAGCTGCACTTTGGCAATCTGGTATATAGTGGTGGCAGAGAAAGTTGACCAATCTTGAGCTTCCGGTTCACTTCCTGAATCAAGTGGGCGGGGCAGTTCCATTGTAATCCAGTACTCGTGGTAGAAGAAAAGGTAGCAGTTGTAACTAACTAGTTTTTATTTTTATTTCATGGTCACATGCTGCTTGGACCATCAGTGTCTCGTTTATTATGGATATTAATTCAAATATAGGATCTGCAGCTGCTTGTGTGCTTAAAGAGCTGCAACCGTTTTTTTAGCATTTGTGAATCGATTCAGCAGAGAGTGAAATATCTGACGGATGAATCACGTAGCTTGTTAGCGTAGTTAGCTTCTCAAACTTTCCATCCCTCTAGGGAACTTTCTATGTTTTGTGCTTATCTGTACATCAGTGCTACATTGTATGTATCATGGCATTTGACCTTTCTTCTGTGAGATTCAGTTTATTCATCTTTTGTCAGTTTTTGTTTCGTTTAGATATCATTTTTCACTTTCTTTCTTTGTTTTGTAATTTTAAAATGAAGTTTATCGAACCATCTATAACGTGAACGTTAACTACTATAAACGAAATTGTTTTCCCAGTGCAAGATTTGATGTGTGATGGTGACGGAATACATTTGCCTGATTCGTGGGAAAACCATGTCTAGATCATTATTTCTTTCTACTTGAAATGCGATATCTAAATTGCACGACTAAAAATTCTTGCCAGGTGTGTCGGGGGCGGGAGAGAAAGCTTGGAAGCAAAGGATATTAATACTCTGCTTTTTAAAAATCGGTAACGTGTACAAAAAACTTTGGTACAGGATAGGCAAGGAGCAGGCGGTAGAAAACCGCGTTGATGCCATTTCGTACTAATAACAAAGAGCGGAGAACTGAGGCCAAATTAAGATAGTGTGGAAAGAGAGATGTTTAGACAAAACTCGGGGCTGTGAGAGGAAGAAAACACAAGCAAGATAGAGAAAGATTGGGAAGAGTTTAAAATCTTTTTTCTCCGACAGAACAACCAACCAACTAGTGTCATGAGAGGACACTTACCTGCGTGTTCAGCGATGAAATGTCTGTAACTCTAATTTTATTATGCGACGCTCATTTGCAGAATGTGAAGCACAAATTACAGACAGAGTCTAGACCTACTCTGCAGGCTGCATGCCCCATACCTCACAGAGTTTATCACTCCCTCGTCAGAGTTTATAATATTAGAGTTAAGCCAAGATCTCTGTCCAGCTCGAGGTGTTCTGATCCCTGCACAAAGCCAGGAATGGTAGGCGTAGAAGCAAAAGTATAACAGTTGCAAAAAGAAGACGAAAACAAGATATATGTATCAAATAAACATTGCTGGTTAAAACTATATTGAACATTCATGGCTCCTGGTAACAGATATCTATCATACTACATTTTATAGAACAGTGTAGATATCTTCACTACAACCTGTTTAATGGGGTAGATATCTTCACTACACCCTGTATAATGGGGGAGAGATCCTCACTACAGCCTGTATAATGGGGGAGAGATCTTCAGTACAACCTTATAATGGGGTAGATATCTTCACTACAGCCTGTAAAATGGGGTAGAAATCTTCACCACAGCCTGTATAATGGGGTAGATATCTTCACTACAGCCTGTATAATGGGATAGATATCTTCACTACAACCTGTATAGTGGAGCAGATATCTTCACTACAGCCTGTATAATGGGGTAGAGATTTTCATTACAGCCTGTATAACAGGGTAGAGATCTTCACTACAACCTGTATAATGAAGTAGAAATCTTCACCACAGCCTGTATAATGGGGTAGAAATCTTCACTACAGCCTGTATAATGGGGTAGAGATCTTCACTACAGCCTGTATAACAGGGTAGAGATCTTCACCACAGCCTGTATAATGGGGTAGAGATCTTCACTACAGCCTGTATGAATGGGTAAAGATCTTCACCATAGCCTGTACATCAAGGCAGAGTTCTTCACCACAGTAACATTTGCCTGAAACATGTTCACTGTTACACAAGAATCCTATATTGTATTAATGTTGCTGTCTTCATTGGCTCTCCTCTAGTTCTTTCTCTTTCTTTTTCCATCAGTCATTGCTCATGGGGAACAGATATGACTATGTTAGATGCTGATAGGGAACAGATATGACTGTGTTAGATGCTGATAAGGAACAGATATAAGTGTTAGATGCTGATAAGGAACAGATATAAGTGTTAGATGCTGATAGGGAACAGATATGACTGTGTTAGATGCTGATAAGGAACAGATATAAGTGTTAGATGCTGATAGGGAACAGATATAAGTGTTAGATGCTGATAAGGAACAGATATAAGTGTTAGATGCTGATAAGGAACAGATATAAGTGTTAGATGCTGATAGGGAATAGATATAAGTGTTAAATGCTGATAAGGAACAGATATGACTGTGTTAGATGCTGATAAGGAACAGATATAAGTGTTAGATGCTGATAAGGAACAGATATAAGTGTTAGACGCTGATAAGGAACAGATATAAGTGTTAGATGCTGATAAGGAACAGATATAAGTGCTAGATGCTGATAAGGAACAAATATAAGTGTTAGATGCTGATAAGGAACAGATATAAGTGTTAGATGCTGATAAGGAACAGATATAAGTGTTAGATGCTGATAGGGAACAGATATAAGTGTTAGATGCTGATAAGGAACAGATATAAGTGTTAGATGCTGATAGGGAACAGATATGACTGTGTTAGATGCTGATAAGGAACAGATATAAGTGTTAGATGCTGATAAGGAACAGATATAAGTGTTAGACGCTGATAAGGAACAGATATAAGTGTTAGATGCTGATAAGGAACAGATATAAGTGCTAGATGCTGATAAGGAACAAATATAAGTGTTAGATGCTGATAAGGAACAGATATAAGTGTTAGATGCTGATAAGGAACAGATATAAGTGTTAGATGCTGATAGGGAACAGATATAAGTGTTAGATGCTGATAAGGAACAGATATAAGTGTTAGATGCTGATAGGGAACAGATATGACTGTGTTAGATGCTGATAAGGAACAGATATAAGTGTTAGATGCTGATAAGGAACAGATATAAGTGTTAGATGCTGATGGAGAACAGATATGACTGTGTTAGATACTGATAAAGAACAGATATAAGTGTTAGATGCTGATAAGGAACAGATATAAGTGTTAGATGCTGATGGAGAACAGATATGACTGTGTTAGATGCTGATAAGGAACAGATATAAGTGTTATATGCTGATAAGGAACAGATATAAGTGTTAGATGCTGATAAGGAACAGATATAAGTGTTAGATGCTGATGGAGAACAGATATGACTGTGTTAGATGCTGATAAGGAACAGATATAAGTGTTATATGCTGATAAGGAACAGATATAAGTGTTATATGCTGATAAGGAACAGATATAAGTGTTATATGCTGATAAGGAACAGATATAAGTGTTAGATGCTGATAAGGAACAGATATAAGTGTTAGATGCTGATGGGGAACAGATATGACTGTTAGATGCTGATGGAGAACAGATATGACTGTGTTAGGCTGAAGGCATGATAATCAGGGTTGGCAGACCAGAGCTGGCCATGACTCCCCTTCGTGGTGCTTCTGCTGACCTGCCAACATTCTTCTTCAGTCTGGCCAAGGAGGCAAGGCCCCCACATCCCCTCTGTGGTGAAGTCTGCTTGAGGGGGAGGGGGAGATCTTCAAGCAAGCCACTATAATCCACTCCCTTTCAAACATAAAATCCTTTCTTCAGAATCAGCATTGCGGTCCAGATTAGATCGAGTACAAGATGATTACAACTGATATTTTGTTTGAGATTTTCCTTTACCTACACCTCATGTATCCCTATAAGAAAAATGATGACTGCAGTAAAACTGGTTCTAGTAATGAAGGTAGACAAAAGAATGTTTTACAAAAAGAAAGTACTAGATTATTCTTTCTGTCTTCTTGTAACATTGAAACATACACCTCTGTCTACATTCACATGTCCAGAAAATATCCCTGTCCAACAGTTAAAAGACATTCCTCACATTTCTTTTTTCTCTTCTTTTCTGAAGAGTTAGAATGGATGTGAAGCACGAGGTTACACTTCTTGTGAATGAAATAAAACGATTGGGCAAGGAAGGTAGGAAATTTTTTTTCCCCCCCACATTTGGATGTATTTGTTGTACAGACATAAGATTTTTAAAAGTTATGCTCATTAAGAAAGATTATTTCATCACTCATACATTTTGCATTATGTAGGTCATTCCTGGAAGGACTGCCATACCAGGTCAACCCATGACAAGAACAAAACTAGTCCCAGACATCTCATCTTATGCCAAAAATCAGTTCAATATTGTAACAACCCAATGGGTTGCATATCAGATATTAAGCTGATACGAACAGAAGGCAGGAATACTACACTGAACTAGATCGTAACTAGACTGAAATCAGATAGATGGTAGAATTTCAGTTTTAATCAATCTGATACATGACTACATCATACATACATGAAACTTGAACTGTCATCATACTTTACAGTCAAGAAAACATTATATATTACTCTGCTGATGTTAGATACAGGCACTAGATGAAGCAAAAGTGACAAACCACACAGAAGCAGCTTTAGAAAGGGATCCTTTTATAATGGAGGTGAAAATTCCGTCAGAGAAATTGTCTATCATCCAAAATAAAACCACAAGAAGATGATCAGCATTTTTTTGTTTGTTTGTGAATGTAGTGAGAAGGCAACAGTTGTAGAACTTGGTAGTTACTGAAAATCTCATTTCAGAAGAAAAATAGCCAGATTAAAAAAACAAAACAAAACACATGAGAGGTCTGGCTAGTAGCAAAACACTACTTTGTAGATCATAAGTGTGTAGTAAGTTGAAGTTAGCTCTCCACTTCTTCACATTATGAGTTGCTTGTAAAAAAAAATGTTGTGAAGGTGCTCTCATGAAAGAAAGTTTAGAAAACAAAAGCACTTTTTAATTTTTGCAACTTTGATGTTGCTGTTCTCAGTATAACATGGGACCAAATTTTGTGTTTGTTCATCTGTGATGATGATAACTGACAATTTTGACTGACAACATTGCCCAATGACAGTTGAATGTGTGACTTTTCTCATGTCCTGCTGTGTACACAAGAAAATATTCTCCCAGAGAGCTGCAGTCCCAGGCTTCTCAGCAAACTCCACCCTAACAAAATCATATCATGTGACTCACAAGATTGTTGAGACAGCTGTCAGTGAGCGATGAGGTGATGTGATGTGAGATTTTGTTGAGACAGCTGTCAGTGAGCGATGAGGTGATGTGATGTGAGATTTTGTTGAGACAGCTGTCAGTGAGCGATGAGGTGATGTGATGTGAGATTTTGTTGAGACAGCTGTCAGTGAGCGATGAGGTGATGTGATGTGAGATTTTGTTGAGACAGCTGTCAGTGAGCGATGAGATATGTGATGTGAGATTTTGTTGAGACAGCTGTCAGTGAGCGATGAGGTGATGTGATGTGAGCTTTTGTTGAGACAGCTGTCAGTGAGTGATGAGGTGATGTGATGTGAGCTTTTGTTGAGACACCTGTCAGTGAGTGATGAGATATGTGATGTGAACTTTTGTTGAGACACCTGTCAGTGAGCAATGAGATGATGTGAGCTTTTGTTGAGACAGCTGTCAGTAAGCGATGAGATATGTGATGTGAACTTTTGTTGAGACAGCTGTCAGTGAGCGATGAGAACTTTTGTTGAGACAGCTGTCAGTGAGCGATGAGATGATGTGATGTGAACTTTTGTTGAGACAGCTGTCAGTGAGCGATGAGATATTTGATGTGAACTTTTGTTGATACAGCTGTCAGTGAGCAGTGAGATGATGTGAGCTTTTGTTGAGACACCTGTCAGTGAGCAATGAGATGATGTGAGCTTTTGTTGAGACAGCTGTCAGTAAGCGATGAGATATGTGATGTGAACTTTTGTTGAGACAGCTGTCAGTGAGCGATGAGAACTTTTGTTGAGACAGCTGTCAGTGAGCGATGAGATGATGTGATGTGAACTTTTGTTGAGACAGCTGTCAGTGAGCGATGAGATATTTGATGTGAACTTTTGTTGATACAGCTGTCAGTGAGCAGTGAGATGATGTGAGCTTTTGTTGAGACAGCTGTCAGTGAGCGATGAGATGATGTGATGTGAGCTTTTGTTGAGACAGCTGTCAGTGAGCAATGAGATGATGTGAGCTAGTAGTCAGGCTGAGTGTAAAGTTTGGATGAACTGATCTTTATGTGATCTATCAGCCACCCTCCAGCCGACCCACCTATTCAAACTGAGACTAAACACTCTTTGATGTGGTCAAACTGCCTCCAGAATGAAGAATACCTGCATACATGGGGAGGCACTCCTGCACATAAACTTGTGTAGGAAAAATAAGATACACAACTCAGTCCTCACCTGAATCACAGCCAATGAGCAGCAAAAAAAAGTGGCCAGGTGTGTGGTTTGCTAGAGCCCCCCCCCCCCCCCCCAGTGATATAAAAGCTTGTGAATTTTTAACTTTCTTCTCCCCAGGTGCAAATGGCAAATATGAAGTAACTTTTGGGACTTTATTCCATGATGATCAGTGTGCCAATATATTTGAGGCCCTTGTTGGAACTCTTCGAGCTGCCAAGAAAATGAAAGTCGTAACCTATGAAGGAGAGTTATTACTTCAAGGTGTCCATGATAATGTAGTTATTTCGCTTCTTGCACCGTGATGAACAAGTCATGTAGTATTTATAACTGCGTGTGACTAGATCTCAGCTGCTAACATAAAAACGCTTGTCACATAACGATGCTGGTTACTATTGCATGAAATTTGTCCGTTTGTGTAGAGGTTTTTTTTCTGTATGAAAGAAAATTTTTTTCTATTAAATAGTATTTTTAAAAAAACAAACTTTCAATAGGATGTAGTGGTCTCAGATGTATGGAACAAATGTTCATGTGAATGTATGTTGATGTCATGTAGAGTCTGTATTGTCTCACATATTGCAAGAAGAAACTGTACATTTAAGAGTCACTGTGTTAGGCATCCACTGGGCTAGCAGGAGCATGAGGGTATTAGGTTCTCCTCCCACCACCTTCACATATGTCAGTTCATGACTAGCCTGGCTGATGTTGCTGTCAGCACCAGCAAAAGTCTTGCTATTTGTTTCAGTCACTGGAAATTTCAAGGGAAAAAAGATTGACAAGAAGGCCAGTAGAAAAATATCTGAAAGGGTTGACCAGGTGGCAAAGGTAGCATTTTTTTTTTATCATCTTACTGGACTTACGTGTTCATTGTTCTGTCTATTCAGTGTTAATTTAAAGAGGTACCATGTGGCAGTGGTCATGCCAGCAAAATTCTGTTAAAGATCATAATGGGGAGACTTCATAAGAAAATAGAAGTCAATATGGTCCAAGCTGGTTTCAAGCAAGGAAGACGATCAAGAGATCATATATTCAATATAAGATTAATAATAGAGAAATGCAGAGAGTTTAATGTGAATCTATATTTAGCCTTTATAGAATACTCAAAGGCATTTGACTGTGTACAACACCAGAAACTTTGGGAAATAATGGAAAAAAATGGGATTTACAACACATTCGATACAATTAAAAATCACTGTTGTATCTAGACCAACAGGCAGCAGTAAAAATAAATGGTGAAACAACAGCTTGGTTTGACATAAAACAAGGGCTCCGTCAGGGGTGCATATTGTCGTCTTACTTATTTAACTTGTATACTGAAAATATGATGAGGAATGTTAGAGAAGATGTAGACAAAGAATATTACAATGCCATAACAATCTGAGGTTATGAAATACCAGAGATTAGATATGCTGATGACATAGTATTACTGTCCACAACACAAAAAGGAACGGAAAAACTAATTATGTCAAGTCCATAAGAACAGCGAAGAGCAGAACCTCTATTTTAATGCAAAGAAAACTAAACTGATGACAAGTGACAAAACAAACAAGGCAGCTGAAATAAGTATCAATGAAGGAAAATTGGAAGAAGAGAGTTTTGAATATCTTGGATCACTACTAACTAATAATGGAGATACAATGAGGGAAATTAAAAGGAAGACATCTATAGCTCTTCAGAAAATAAAACAACTAAAGAAGCTGTGGATAGGAACTGACAAAACTACAAAAATAAGATTTGTAAGGGCATGTGTCTTTCCCATCGCAACATATGCCTGTGAGACCTGGACACTTAACAAAACAGCTGATAAATACATAAATGCCTTTCAATGTAAATGCTACAGAAGAGTTCTTCAAATATCATGGACACAAAAAAGAATAAATATATCCATGTTACAAGAACTTAATACTGAAGAAGGCTGGCTAGTAAAGAGGATTAAAGAGAGAAAACTTAAATATTTTGGACACATTAAACATCATGATAATCTAGAGAAAACTGTCTTGGAATGGTACATAATGGGAAAAAGAAAGAGAGGAAGACCAAGGCAAAGATGGCTGCAAGATATCGTTGATGATCTCCAAATGGATGCACCAGCAGCAGGCCATCTTGCTCACAATCGAGAGGCTATAGGAGTGCTGTTAGGGAGGCAAAGTTCCACAAGGGACATGCAAATGAATGAAAGAATGAATGAATGACCACGTGACAGCAGACCAAATGAAAGAATGAATGAATGACCACGTGACAGCAGACCAAATGAAAGAATGAATGAATGACCACGTGACAGCAGACCAAATGCCACAACTATACAAGAACAGAAACCTTTATTTATGATACATGACTCCTAGGCAAGCATATTAAAATCCTCCATTTATCTCCACTTCCCAGTCAGCGTCTCACAGGCTCGTAAATTAATTTTAAGCGACTCTACTGGGAGAAAGAAGTTGACTTTGAGCCAGAGACACAGGGAGGTACATTTTCAGACAGAACTCTCAAGTGCATGAAGGACAAGATGAGAATTAGAAACGGAAGCTCCAAAAAGGGATTTTTTTTTTGTTTCTTGTTTTTGATGCATGTGCCTCAGGATGCAACATGGACTGATGATAATAATTTTATGTTAGAAATGTCTTTTACAAGTGCAAGTGTTACAAGAATGTCCAGAGGTTGGCTGTTTTTATCTTTCCGTCCAGCATTAAGTACTGATCGAGCCGAGATCTGCCAGTATAAAACATGTGTATAATGTGGCAATGAGAGTGCTGGTTTTTTTAGATGTGAAAATGTTGAGGACTTATAGTTTCCATGTAACTAACATAATAAGATTTCTGAATACATCTTGTAACTTTTAAAATATCCATCTTATCCTTGTCTCCGTCTTATTTTATCTAATTTTTCTTTGAGCATGGGAGAAGCCAGACTGATAGTGACCTGACTTTTTATGTGAAGGCATATCATGTTGCAGCCACCCACACATTATGCTGAGAAAAACTGATTTTAAAATGTAGGAACCAGTAAAGTGAGGTTCACCACGCTGCACCATATTCAGTATTAGGTTCTTTATCATTGTGAACAAGCATTTCCCATAATCGCTGTGCCAGAGAATATCGCTTGGAATGTTCATTAATGGCCCTTTATATCGGTCCTTGATGATCAGCCGTCCGGTGAGGATGCCATTTTAGGAACTATGGCAGTCCAAATGTGAAAGTGGTCAACATTGTTCCGACCAAAGCGCCAAGCCAAGCCAGGACACACAAAAAACCATCACAGTTCGCCATTGGCTGAGTAGACATCATGAAGAATTATCAATGATGTCTATGTGAAGTCACAGCTCGCAGTGATGCCATAGCGCAAACCTTAGTGGCTGGCACACAGAAGAGACCTCCATCTTGAAGCAATGATGACTGTTGCTCATATGACACTTTGTGCATTTGTAGTTTCTGTGTGTACCACACTCAATCAAACAGCGAAAAGCCACAGATTCCAGTGCATACAAGGTGATGTGAATAAACATGCAGTACAGTGCTCAGCAACTCACAGCTGACTGCTCTTGTCATAGCTAGTGAATCATAGCTGACTCGGACCCTGCCCACCTCTCCGATGATATCCCTGGTAACAGGATCAACCTAGCTGCTGGGGGTGAGATCACTATTGTCTCCATGGTGGTGAGAGTCTGCAAAAGAAACACTTCACCTTTTCCTGTTTCTTAACTTCACTTAAGGTCTGCAAAAACAGACACAATAACCCACAAAACGTGTGATACGATGCTTGCCCTGAATTGGCTGCAGAGATTATCCTGCTCACAGTTCCAGGCAAACAGAACATTCTGCTGATGATTCAAAGCAGACATAAAATCCTGCTCATGATTCCAGAAAGACAGAACATTCTGCTCATAGTTCCAGGCATATCGAACAAGTGGGCCATGGCTGAGTTGAAAGTGACTGAATGTTTAAAAAAAAATTGTATACACTTTTCTTAAAAATACATACAAAGAGAAAAAGAAAGAAAGAAAACAAATACATAAAATGAAACATACTTTCATCAGTAGAACTGTATTTGTTCTGTTGAAGCTGTGAAGCCAGTGCCCCTCCAAAATGTGGGGCATCACTCACCTATTACACAAAATTTTTATTAAAAATGTGATACGTGATGTAAATGTCATCAGTCTCTTATTCTTTAAATACAACATTATAATGAAAGAGATAATGTAATGTTGGATACTCCATCTATAAAATAATAAGAACATAAAAAGTCACTGTGTGGTTCCTATCACAAAATATATCAGCTGGGCAGACTTGAGAGGAAATCCCCCCTCAATGTTGCTTGTTGTATTTACAACATTCCAATTTCTAACCTGCAGAATGATGTATAAATTCTGTGTAAGCAGGTTTCTTTCATCACAAAAGACACATGATTAATTAAAAACATATAATTAAAATACATCATGAATGAAAAAACAAAAGCACAATACTAAAACCACTGGCTGACTCCCTTCTCACATGCAGCCCACTCACAAGTTTCACTGGCAAAGTAAAAGATAAGAATAATCTTGGTGACCATCAACTCTTGGTATGGCACCAATAAAAAAGCACATACACTCAAGATCTCATACAACGTCCATCATAAAAGTATCAAAATCAGCCCTCCTGCCGCCACTTACATACATGTGATTTTGTGTCTTTACATAAAAACACACAAACTTTCTTCTGAAACTGTCACCACCGAAATCACACATTCTGAAATATTATATGAGTCTCACAGTCAATATGGGCATTAAATCACGATATCTGTATTACAAAGTGAGTGTCTCTCTAACATAAATAGTCAAACAACCATTTGAGAAAGTGGATGAAAGGTGAGAAACAACATACTTCAAAAAATGGCCAGTTCCCCCCCCCCCCTTAAATATTAGCATCAAAATTTGGTACCATTTAATGTTTGCCCTTAGCTCCAAACCTGGATAAAATAAGAAGCTATTATAAATATGTTGTCAAATCCAACAGTTTCCATAGAAAATGCAGAACTGCTTGGAGTGTGCAAACTCCCATTTATTGACGGTAATTTTGAAATATGCTCTGATACTTAGCCTGGTACATGACTTTCACATCTTTTCTTCTACATCAATCAACCTATGATTGTTCGGCATCTTTTCTTCTACATAAATCAACCTGTGATTGTTCTGCATCTTTTCTAGCTTGGTAATTTTGTTTTCTACCACGTTGACCAGCCTGCTTCTTTGAGGACACCTGGCTCTGTACAAGCTAACCAAACAAAAATGAAATTTCTGTTAAAAAACGGACTGTGATGAATGAGATGAGTGACTCTTGCAAGGTCCAAGCTGGCCACAGAAATCACTGATCAAACAATTAACAGCTCATATATGCAGGCACAAATGTGTTTGTTGACGCACATATTTAGCAAATTCTGATGCCAATTCTGAATTCACACGTGGACCACAACTCACATTCTCAAACTCCTTTTTAACAATATGAAAAGCTTAAGTACAGGGAAATGACATTTACAATAAAGCAATCATTCTTTAATGGCAGAAGAATACATTTATATTCCTTTAATGGCAAACAAATAAGATGATCTCTCTTTAATAAAATAAAAACTGAGTTATCTCCCTACCAGGACAGGTGGGGCATGTGAGGACTACTATAAACAGCCACAACTCTAACACACTGTACACAAGAACAAGACAGAAATGCCATAATCATATTGTAAGCATAGCACTGGTGGTATCAAATGCATATGTACAATACTTGATACCACTAACAAATTCTTACAATACACAACACACTGAGTCTGACAGCCACAGATAGCACTGTTATATGATATGATAACAGGCAAAACTTTGTATCTCACACCAACCTCAATGAATAATAAAACTCTTACTCTATGTCACAACTGATGAAAAGATTTACTGAATACATATCTACATCACACATCAGTGAATATATCACATCACATGAAAATACATGGGATTTTAAATGCTTATTACATTGTTGAAAATAGCACATCACTGGATCATCACTACAAGTATCTCCATAAAGCTCAAACACTATGCTAGCATATATGACAGTGTATATGAGCATTCAAATCTGACACGTAAGTTGTTGCTTGACTGTTCAGACACTGAAACTGTCTCATGTTCCCTGCAGCTGTTCCCCTCTAGCTCCACCACCACGGAGGAATCGTGTTAGCCGCATCAACCTGCCGAAGGCAGTGCTGGAACAGAGAGACCCGGCTCTAGGCCAGTCATCTTACTCCCTTCTCATCCAGATTAAGACAAATGTTAACAATGTAAGAGCACTGAGAGCCACAGACAAGTCAGTACACCATAAGCACTTCTAGCTGGGGTGGAAGTGGCTGTGTAGTGAGACACCAGCAACAGCGTGTCCTACTTTCTTACTGTGCTTCTAAAAGCTACATTACTTCAACCTGCTGAAGGTTAAGATTTATGTTCCCAACGGTAGTGGGGCTTTCTGACAAATCTGCTCCTGAACTTATGAAATCCAGAAAAACCCACTGGATACAGATTCCTTGGAATCTTTAGTTTCAAGTTACGACAGCCATGCATCCTGAATAACATGAAGACCATCAATTATATTAGACAGCTCTGTCTCTCAGATTTATTTTCATAAATTCTACACTGTTACGGGAGTTCAAATCTAGAACCATTCTATTTGTTCCAATACATGTGCAGGATTGTTCATCTAATCTAAAGAATTAAATATATATACAAATGTATAACATGTAAAGAAAAAAAGCTGAGAAAACTTAGACAGTCATCTATGAAAAGTAAGGCAAGACAGATGACCTGGACAATATGTAAGATGTAAGAAAAGCAAGATGACCTGGACAATACGTAAGGTGTAAAAAAAGAAAGATGACTTGGACAATATGTAAGAAAGGTAAGATAACTTGGACAATATGTAAGGTGTAAGAAAAGTGAGATGACCTGGACAATATGTAAGAAAAGTAAGATGACTTGGACAATCTGTAAGGTGTAAGAAAAGTGAGATGACTTCAGTCAAAGAGATTAATGCAAGGGAGATGACTTGGACAATCTGTAAGGTGTAAGAAAAGTGAGATGACTTGGACAATCTACTGAGCAAGGAGGTTAAGATGAAAAAATCTCAAAAAGTAAGCACAATATGGGAAGTAACATAAAATTTCAATGACTGTACACATTTGCATGAAATATTGCTGCTACTTCCCTCATTGTGGTTACTTTTTTTTACCCGCCATTGTATACAGATAAAGAAGAAAAGTTTAAGATGATTTAGATAATCTGTAGAAAAAATGTAAGATAATGTTATTAATGCTGAAGAGATGGAAAAGAAATTCTGCTAAGTGGTTTGATGCTCACAGCAGGATGCGTGTGTAACCATCCTAGAAAAAAAAAAAAAAAGCTAAACTACACATTTTTGTTGTTGTCTGAATCAACATCTGTTCAGATGTATTTCCAAGAATTTGTGAATGAGAAACTAAACTATGTAAACTAAATAAATCTATAGAAAAGAAATACACTTGTGAACAAGCACAATTTATAGTGGGAAAAAAAAAAAAAGAATTCTGTGAAATATACAAATGTATAACGCAAGTGGTGTGAAGACTAAGTATCTTTATGGTATAGTTGAAATGGTCTGAAAACTACACAATATACTTTACTAAAACAGAATAGTTTAGCTACGTAAATGAAGTCTGGAAACTATACCATGCTATGATAAAATGGCTTACTTTGAGAGATGGCCATGATATGTAACTAATCTTGCATCATGAATATATGTAATTTCGCATACAAAATGACCGAACAGTTTTATCTACACAGGAAAAATGAATGTATGTATATGTAACATTAACATAGGCAATGTTATAATTTGACATTAAAAAAAAAAAAAACTTGGGGGAAAAAAATCACATGACAATGATGGCACATAACATGGAGTACTCAAGATAAAAAAAAAAGAATACAAGTAAATGCAATTTAAACTGCTGTCCTTCATATCTCGTACATGTAACCAACATGCAAGCCGGGAAAAGATAATATGCTAGATAAAGCAGACAACATCCTCTGATATACTAATTTACAATTATAAAAGGATAAAAAGTTTGCCCATTTTTCTCACAAGCACAAAAGATATATTAGCTTCATATTCTAGCAAGTAAAGTCCACACCACCTAAGACTGGTCATAATGAGGGAACTTTTCTTTATATTAATGAAAATAAATTAACTATTTCATTTTCCAGTTATAAGAAAATCTGGCCAAACTAAAAAAAAACTTGTCTCAAGTGTAATGCATGAAATGTTTCCTTGGCAAACTTGTTTATGCTCATAATCATATGCATTGCAGAAATAAGCATGTTCAGGACACACAAACACATTTTTTATGATTGTAAATAATGTACTACACAAATCAGCATATTCTTGCCAGAAAAAAAAAGCGGTAACAAAGCAGCCTAACAGCTCTTGCAGCAAATAAACATTGGAGGGCTGTAGAGGAAAAGAAATTCATGATGAAAACATGTGAAAGATAAGCCACACATACTCACACTAAACACTGACTAGTTTCTCTGCTAACATGTGTGTTTTCTCATGCTCACTGTATACGATTAATACCTAAACACATGATAGCTACGTGAGAGAACTCTGCTCTTACATATCTTGCCTGTAACAAGGTAAATTCTCTGCTTCCAATACTGTTAGTAGCACTTGTGCACCTGCCATTTACATGAACAAAACTGAGCTAGAATACACTAACATTGTTAAGATGTTTAAAAACTACATGTGGTGAATATTCTAGGTAAGAGTATATATATCCAGTTAATACTGGTTCTTTGCAGTTCTCCCAACATTATCTGGAAGTGGGAACAAGACAACTTCAAAATGGTGATCCAACAAGACTATAAACTTTGCTCTCACTGCCACCCATGCAATGCTGCAAGAATGGGGAGCAGGGTGTTGCTATTACTACTGTAAAACACTGAGTAATGAATTTTACAGACAAGAAAAGTGGAAAATGCCACTGAGACTGTTTCCAAGAAACAAGTCAAAGCTGCATGAGACTGTCCAAAAGTCATTTTCTAACCATACAAGGAAAAAGTAAAGCTATATTTCTGTTTCATTCAAATATCTAAATCTTTTTTTTTTTTTTTAAATTTACATTCAGCCCACAAGAGTAAACTACATGCACTGCACTTAACTATTTTATGTAGGCACAATGAGTTAACTAATGATACCAGTGAAGCTACATAATAACTTCCCCATGATGACAGATAAATTCTCATAATAACTTCCCCATGATGACAGATAAATTCTCATAATAACTTCCCCGTGATGACAGATAAATTCTCATAATAACTTCCCCGTGATGACAGATAAATTCTCATAATAACTTCCCCGTGTTGACAGATAAATTCTCATAATAACTTCCCCGTGATGACAGATAAATTCTCATAATAACTTCCCCGTGTTGACAGATAAATTCTCATAATAACTTCCCCGTGATGACAGATAAATTCTCATAATAACTTCCCCGTGATGACAGATAATTCTCATAATAACTTCCCCGTGATGACAGATAAATTCTCATAATCTCATGAAAGATTTTATACTGAAGTGTCAGCTGCACTAAGCAAACACAGGATTACCTACAAGTATCACAATAAACCTAAACTTATAAACAGTGATGTTGACAAAGTAATGGGGAAAGAAGGAAGTGATCCTGTCCATCAGAATGGAGAAAATTAATTTAATTATGTCTAACAGAGGGCACAGTCATTGGAGGAACAATATTTCCACACAAAGAGATACATAAAACAACACAGATATCTCCAGATGATATAACAAGAAACCAGATAGATATTTTTGAAAGCAATTCAGAACATCTCTGATAGATATAAGAGCATATAGGGGTGCAGATGTCAATTGGTCACAATTGTGTATAGGGAAAATAAGACTACAACTGAAAAGCCAACACAAGAAAGCAATATTCAGATAGAGTCACAGCCTACAGGAAGAAAATGCTAACAGTAATTTAAATGTGGAACTTACCAAACAATTTGCAGCACTCAGTGAGGTAGAGGAGACAGAGATAGATGAATTATGTAACTCTTACAGCACAGCCATAACCACAGCAGCTAAAACAAGTGCTAGACTGCAAATAATAAGTAGAAAAGTATGGATATCAGATAACACATGGAAATACATACATGAAAAACGAGCAGCCAGATTAGCCATGTTGAATGTAAAGACAGATCTTGGAAAAGTTTTGGCAAAAGCAACATACAAAGAACTAGACAATAAAGTAAAAAGTTCAGCTAGAAGGGATAAAAGAGAATACAATAGACAATATGGCGAAAGAGGCAGAGAAAGCAGCAAAAACAGGAGACAGCAAAACTTTATATAACATACAAAAGAGGTTAACCGGTACTGTTGCATCCAAAGAAAGACCAATCTTTAGCAAAACTGGCACCCTATTAACATCATGTAAAGACCAAAAGCAAAAAGACCAATCTTTAGCAAAACTGGCACCCTATTAACATCAAGTAAAGACCAAAAGCAAAGACTGGCCAAACACGTCCAAGAAATACATAATCGACCACACCCAAATCTATATAAAAATGAACATGTGTATGTATGTATGTTAGAGCATCATGCTGGAACGCCTGGAGCAATTTTAACCAAACTTGGCACACATATGACTTACAATCTGGACAATGCACTGTGGGGGTTAGATAATCCCTATGACCGCTGGGTGGTGGGGGCTTTGATCGATGCAAACACTACCCCACTGAATGACAGGAAGCAATTCCTGTTATATTTATGCCTGCTTTGGATTGTCTGTCGTGACGGATAAAGGTCAGCTCACACAAATTGGATATTATATCTGCTGAGATGCTGACCTTTGGCACTGATAACAAGAAACATTATACACGGAGCAGATTTCCGATTCACGAAAGATACCCTACTGTTGTTCACCACAGCATCCATTTAGAAAATGGTCAGAGTGTTTATTTCATAATAGAGAGTGCCCATACAGTGGTTGATCAGCCACCAACCACATGGGGTGGGGGGGAAGCCCTAGCGGTGGAGGGTGATGTTTACAAATCATCGAAAACGATCAATTTTAGTGTCGAATCCATGGATTTTGGATTGCTGAGATGAATAGTGACACACCCAATGCTGTATAAGTCCATGTTCAGCCCCCATCAGCTTGGGGGGGGGGGGAGGGCTAGGGGTGGGATGTACCAAGCATAAAAAACAACCGATATTAGTGTCGAATCCATAGTTTTTTTTGGGGTCCCTGTGATGAATAGGGACATTCCTGATGCCATTTAAGTCCAAGCTCAGCCCCCGTTGGCTTGTGGGGGGGGGGGGGCCCTCAGGCTGGGGGTAGGAAGGGGATGGCATGTACCAAGCATCGAAAACGACCAATATTAGTGTAGAATCCATAATTTTCAGGGTCCCTGAGATGAAAAGGGTCACACCCAGTGATGTAAGTCCCAGTTCAGACCCCATCAGTATGGGGGGGGGGGGCGCCTAGGGTTGGGTTGGGATGACATATACAAATAATTGAAAATGACAGATATTAGTGTCGAATCCATAGTTTTTGGTGTCGTGGAGATGAATAGTGACACTCCTGATGGCGTTTAAGTCCAAGTTCAGCCCCCATCGGCATGGAGGTGGGGGGAGGGGCCTGTGGGTGGGGGTGGGAAGTAAAATGTCCAAACTGATAGAGATTAGTATCAAATACACAGTGTTCAGGGTCGCTAAGCTGATTGGTGACAGTCCTGATGACAATTAACCCCAAGTTTAGTCAAATAGATTCTGTAGCCCAAGTTTATTTGAATAGACTGAACAGAATTCTGTAGAACAGTCTTCTAGAAGATTGTGGAAATGAATAGAACTTTCATGATTGGGATAAATAAATACCTGGACAATGTCGGGTACTCAGCTAGTGAATTAATAAAGCTTGAAACTGATTTACCAGCCCCACAACTAAATGTCAACCTAGATGAAATTACATCGAATGAAATTAAAACAACAGTGAATCTAATGGCTAACAACAAACTGCAGGTGAAGATGAAATAACAGCTGAAATGTTAAAAAAAAGCTATTAAAACTGACAACATGACCCAACTACGGAGAATGTTTAATAAAATTTGGAAAGAAAAAAAGGTCATTCTAAATAGAAAAAAAGGAATCATTGTTAAAATACCAAAAAAAAAAAAAAAAGAGGCAACCTTAGCGACTGCAATAATTGAAGAGGAGTAACCTTACTATCAGTTGTGTCAAAAGTACTTTGCAAAGTTATTCTGAATAGAATTAAAGATATTGCGGATACTGCAATGAGAGAAGAACAAGCAGGATTTTGAAAAGGGAGAAGCTGCCTTGACCAGATCTTTACTCTAACAAGGTTATTATTATTATTAATGGTGGGAGATGCGAGATAGCATGGTTCATTAGTAAGCTGTTCTCTCGTGGCTAGACGTTTGCTCATCCTACTGGAGTCTGTAGTTCGAACCCCAGGTAATTTTATTGTGATTTTTCACTCTCACGTCTCACTAAAGTGCTTTGTCTACAATTTTTTCAAGGTCAAATCCTATAAAACTGTGTTCTCTTACTTTATCATACAAAAGCCTCATTGTTTCCAATTTATAAAAAAAATACTTGAGTATATCGAAAAGCGAAGACCATTAATACTGAACTTCATAGACTTTAAAAAGGCATTTGATAGCATACACAGAGATTCATTGTGGAGAATTTTAAGAATATATGGAATACCATCTAAAACTGTCAACATCATTAAGAATCTCTACAATGGATATCTTCTTCTTCTTCTTCGTTCGCATTGTCTGTCTATACCTGCAGTCCTGTCTCTTGGATAAATTTCATTGTTTTTTTGTAATTCATGTATGGAACTGTAGAGCTTATCTTCTTTAGTGGTTTCACTGGGCCAGTAATTATTTCTCAGTACAATGGATATGTTTGTGCAGTCAACACAGAAGAAAGAATGAGTGAATGGTTCCAGACTGAAACAGGCGTGAAACAAGAATGTATACTATCTCTCTTGCTTTTTGGAACTGCCGTAGACTTCATAATGAAAAAATGTTGCACAGGTAAAATGGGCACTGACTGGTTACATGGGACCCAACTAGAAGTTCTTGATTTTGTAGATGACATATTATCAGTGACAATGTGAAACCAATGCAAGAAAAAAAAACAAATACCCCGTCTTCACTGGCTAGTAAAATAGGACTTGAAATTAACAAAGATAAAAACAAAAATAATTAAACTTCTTATTAATCGCGAAGGAAAAATATACATAGAAGGAAGCTGTTGAAGACGTAAACCATTTTGCATACCTTGGCAGTTACATAGACCAGGATGGTGACACCAGAAAAGAAGTTAGAACTCAAATTGCAAAAGCAGCACTGAACTTTGAGAATCTTGAGAACATATGGCATTCAAAAGTTATAAGCACAAAAACCCAAGTTAAGATTATTCAATTTAAATGTAATATTTATGCATGAGAAAGCTGGAAAAGAACTAAAGAAATGGACAAGAAATTAGACTCTTTTGAAAACAAATGGCTATGAAAAATACTATGTATAAAGTGGAACGAATTCAAGAACAACCCAGAGATAAGACAGATGAGCAAACAACAACCTGTTTCATGAGTGATCAGAAAAAGACGATGGACACGTCAGTCACGTGATGAGAATAAACAGTCAGAGAATCCCAAAACAAGCTATCAAGTGGAACACAGCAGGCCGAAGAAAAGGAGGTCGACCATGTGAAACTCATTGTTAAGAGAGGCCAGTTTAATGGGCATAACATCCCTTGATGAGGTCGAAAGGCTCATCGAAAGCAGGAAAACTTGGCAAACTACCACGCAAGCCCTATGTGATATTTAACAGCATGAGAAGGATATAATTTATAGAAAGACACTTAATCTCTTTTCTTATGCTAGTAGAAAAAAAACCTACATTCTAGGGGGCTATGGCATGGAAACGAGAATTTTACCTTTACCACATCTTTCTATATTGTATGATCTCATGCTACTGAATTATATATATATTTTTTTTTTTCTTGAAAGTTAAACAAAAATCAACAACTACAAATGATGTTCTGCCAGAAAAGTGCCATATACTGAAGCCAACTTGTATTTTTTTTTTAAGTATAAAAGACAAGAGGAAATGAGTTTTAAAGACTTAAAAATGCTGGACTAATTATTTCTCTTTAAATCTCTAGCTGGCGAGGAAATAACTTCAGTTACCTCTATTTACCTCACCAGTTTATATATTCTTTTATTTCTATGTGACTATGAATAATTTTAGTCTCATCCATTAGCTTCACCAGAAACAGGCTACTGTGTCACCTGCACACAGGATTAATGTGCACTCTGCTGGAAGACCTTTCTTAAACCCTCTTTGGCAAGCCATTGAAACCCACTCACTGCCATATGCCAGTGTCTGAAGCTCTACATCACAGCTGCCTGACATAATGCCAGTGTGTGAAGCTCTTCACCACAGCTGTCTGACACAATGCCAGTGTGTGAAGCTCTTCGCCACAGCTGCCTGACATAATGCCAGTGTGTGAAGCTCTTCACCTCAGCTGTCTGACATAATGCCAGTGTGTGAAGCTCTTCACCACAGCTGTCTGACATAATGCCAGTGTGTGAAGCTCTTCACCACAGCTGTCTGACATAATGCCAGTGTGTGAAGCTCTTCACCACAGCTGTCTGACATAATGCCAGTGTGTGAAGCTCTTCACCACAGCTGCAGCTTCAAAGAAATCAATCTGAGAAAAACAGGAAGATCTAACATCTAATCCATACTTATGGTCACATTGTTTTGCAAATACCATCTTACAGTTATCACCTGTAAACGACTTCCATTTTCATGACTATCAATCATAGACTACATACAAATAATGACATAGCACCTACTTTCATGATTATCATACATTATGATAGCATAGCCTCTATTTTCATTGATTATCATACATTATGATGGCGTGGCCTCTAGTTTCATGACTATCATACACAGACTACATACAAATGATGGCATAGCCTCTATTTTCATTGATTATCATACATTATGATGGCATGGCCTCTAGTTTTATGACTATCATACATAGACTACATACAAATGATGGCATAGCCTCTATTTTCATGACTACCAAGAGTAAGAAACAACTCAGACAAGAGATGCTAAGTCTGCACAGAAAATGTAGTAAACAAAATAACTGGAACACTACATTGCAAATTACACAACCAATACTTGCGAAATCAGGAACACTTGGAAACAAAAACTACAACAACAACAAATCACATTCTGTCAGGCTGCTGTGTCAATATAACAACAAGAAGCCAGAGAAAATGCACAAATCATGAAACATTTTATCAATAACAGCTCATGTAGGTTCAACTCAAGCAAAGCATCCATTCAAAATTTGAAAAAAAAAAGGGGAGGGGGGGCTGGGGAATATATGGAAGGGTTGGACAATTGGGATTAATATAAGCAACACCATAAAGAGGTGATCACAAACTGTTATGTACAATGGTTTATACTTTCATATGTATATATTTAATAAAGCAACACAGTGAATCACAAATTTATCAACGTAAAATATTTTCTTAAAATGCCATTTAACGTGGACATAACAATACTATAACAACACTTCAGGTGATCTCTTATGAGACAAGAGAAGGACCCTTGAAATCCACCCAAAGGATGTTAAAAGCAGTTACTGCCTTTTGCAATTGCCTGGCACAAATATATTTATGTGTGGGTGTGTGTGGTCATAAAAAAACAGTAAATGCTGGTAATTAAAACTCATCAAACAATGGAGAACATTTTTTTAAAAGGCATCTGAAAATCAGTGTTTCTCATAATATGGCACATTACCACTAAGGGTACACAGTTGATTTTCAGGCAGCAACCTAACATTATCATATGAATTATCATTAATTTAGTCTTCCAAAAAACAACCAAAGTCAGCACTTTATTATTTCTGCCTGTAACTGATAAAGCCAAATGGTTTGTGCTTTGCCTGGTGTTAAATTTTAACTTTATATAATGACCATTAAACTTCTGTATTATTACAGGTGAACTGCAGATGCTTATATTTAAAATAAAACTAGTACAAGCTCATCTTTCTGAACACTTATAGTGATGGAAGAAGTGTGTGATCGCTCATTTTATCCATCAGGACTAGTCAGAGCCTGCAACCTTGAATACTGGAAAGAAATGTGTTAATGAAGTGAAAGATGCTTCATTGGGCACTGTTCCTGCATGCCAAGCCATCATACAAGTATTCAGACCAACCTGCTCCTAGAGAGAAAAGTATTCAGACCAACCTGCTCCTAGAAAGAAAAGTATTCAGACCAACCTGCTCCTAGAGAGAAAAGTATTCAGACCAACCTGCTCCTAGAAAGAAAAGTATTCAGACCAACCTGCTCCTAGAGAGAAAAGTATTCAGACCAACCTGCTCCTAGAGAGAAAAGTATTCAGACCAACCTGCTCCTAGAAAGAAAAGGAACAGAGGTCAGTGGGAGTTCTCTCTAAAAACATGACCTCCCCACAGGGTAGCTTCATACAGCTTAACCCTATTAATTAAAAGCTGACATCTTGTTAGAAACATAAATCTTCTATAAAACCTACTGAAGCAATAAGCCTACTACTTATGTAAGTATGTATAGTATGCAAGAATGGAAAATACTAATATTTCTTCCAAACAGTAAGCAACACATACTTATATTTTACGGATCTTCTACGGTTTTTTGTTATACTGAAAATCATGAATAATTCATTTAGAAAGCATTTTATGATAGTTAATGTGATACTGCAGGTAATACAAAATACCTTGTCAAAGACTTACAGCAAGCCAAATCAACTTCTAATGCCATGTTATGCTCAGCAACAATAATCTGTAATAAATTAAACCAATGGCTATGTACAAGGCTTCAAGTATTAGCACAAACCAGCTCACACAAATACAAACTGAATGCTGCCGAGTCAAGGTCGTCTTTCTTGCTGGCTCAGTGATACAGTCTTCAATCACAAATGCTGCATGACAAACTATTTTTAAAAAAATTTGGCATTCTAAGGACTGGGGAAAAACTTATAGCTGATATAAATAGTTCATAATGAAACCGGTGCTATGCCCTAACTGAGTAAAGTGGCTAATCTATCTGCTATCAGTTGCCAATCTAGGATCTGTGTACCAAGTCCAATTATATTAAAATTCAGACATCTGTGATAGCTTGTTATTTGACTTGTTCACTCCAAAACAACACTGTCAGTTTTGGTGGATTTGACACACTCACACAAATCAATGCTCAGAGTGATGTTTAGACAAAGTCTAGATATTATACACCCACACAAATCAATGCTCAGAGTGATGTTTAGACAAAATCTAGTTCTTATACACCACACAAATCAGAGTGATGTTTAGACAAAATCTAGTTCTTATACACCACACAAATCAATGCTCAGAGTGATGTTTAGACAAAGTCTAAATAAAAATGAAAAGTACATTTCTAACTCAAGCCATATTTTTTAATTATAATTTCCTTCTACCAAAAGTTCTCATCAAATTTGTATCCAGGCTGAGTACAGGAGTGAAAGAGTTGATGCCAACTTAAGCAGGGAAATGCAACAAATTATCGCTGGCTTCAGGGGTAGGAAACCCGAAAGGCTCTACGCTTCTGCAGTTGTTCACGTAAATCCATTCTTTCCTTTATAAGTTTAAATCTTATCTGTGTGCTGAGAGGTATTTTTACTACAGATTTCCTGCTCAAGGTACACGACATGAAACAAAAATATCAGAATCTTGTAATGAGGCCACTGTCAAGAAAAGCCTGTTAAAATGAATTCATTTGACCCAGATATACAAATGGGGACATCTTGTTCAGTGGAAACATCTTTGCAGTTCCCCCCCCCCTCATTTTCTAATATACATACAAAACAGCAAATATTTAGTTACACATTTTTCGTACAAATGCAGTATTTTACAATTTATCAGAAGGAAATAAAATGCTAAACATACAAATCACCGAATGTAAAAAAAAAAAAAAAAATTATGAATATTCACAATCATTGTGAAATCATGCAAGATTTTTTTTGCGTAGCAGCTAAAGGTATCCATGTTGTGCAAAGCACTGTGGTACAATTTTCTTTTCTGAATAGATACGCAAGGGAAAAGTCAAGTGTACATACAACATGAAGTGTCAGTGGCATCATTTTCACAGAAGACTTGAGTCAACAAAATTAAGAGATTCCAAAAAAAAGTTTAAAGTAATAGTATATGGATATACAGAATTATGTATACTTATTAATGATATATGCATATCAATAACACAGTCTCAGGTATGAAACTAAACATACATTACATACTATTTGTCAGTAACATGTGAAACTGACCATTATGACTTTCATCAATTACACATAAACATGTTCTGGTGTTTTTTTTCTTTTTTTTTTTAAATTGGAGTCAGCTTCTTCTTCTCCTCTGATATTTGTCCTCAAAAGAGTTTGGTTGCTTTGTGTTGCCATCGTGTGTCTCACAAGGCCTGACCGTGACTTGAACTGGAACTGTTAAATGCAATGGTTAGCCTTTTAACATGACCTTAGATAACTGTTTTATCTCCCGGCACCCAAATTCCTGTAAACTGGGGATGATAAAACCTGCCCTAGTTCAGACTTCACTGTAGTGGTATGTCAATCTTGTCTGGATCTACCGCTATAATACACATTCTTACATTCTAAATATATTCTGCTTAAGAATGCAATGTACAAGAGTTACTCCTTGATCATAAACTCTTGTCAAACCGTCTTCTATTTCCGTCAAGCACACAGGACATATTATTCATTGAGAAAGTGACCAAGCTGACCTAACAATAGAATTATTTCTGCAGCATAACCAAGAAGATCCCAAACCAAAATCTCTATGATGAAACAGGCTTACGATAGGTGTGTGTGTCATGGAAGCTAATAATGCTGGGTTGGGGGAGAAAGGAATCATGACAGCTAAAAATGGTTGATAAACATGTTCATCTCTTATTTCTGAAATTCTAGCTGAACAAAATGTTGCCAGATTGGCTATCTGTATTATGAAATAATAAAACTGGCTATCAGATTTTTAAAGACGCTGATAATATTATTTGTATATGATATGATAACTTTGAATATCGTGAAAGTTCAGAGATCAGAAAATAATTGATGTCTCCAAGTGTAATCCCTCTTATTTCTGCCTTGATAATTTCTGGTCTAGCGTGAAAGAAATTTCCAAAGTGATTGCAGACACAGAGATTCCCACCCCCTCCCAAATTTATTACCTGGTAATCTCTGATGATACAATAATTTTCAAAACTGAGCTACACATGCTGGCAATTCAAAATTCTGGCAATGCTAAATTTTAGTAACCAAAGATGATCAGTCATGATAGATTAGTTATTTCTTAGATAATAACCTCTACAATTGTGCAGCAGTGTTTTTTTTCATACACACTAAAATGATTCAATGTTTTTAAGACTACTTCACATGGCAAGAAAAAACGGTTCACAGCCAGCAATGAATGCGGCCTTCAAATCGGTGATGTGTTGACGGCGATGTTGTGAAGTCTCAAGAAATTCTCATACGACCCACACGGAAACTAAAACAGAAAAAGAGTTAACATAAATTTGTGTTACCATTAATGACAGTTAGCATTACATCATGCTAATTGCTACAGATGAGAAAGCCACAGCTAAATCTTTGTTATGAAAAAGTAGCTGCCCTAATCCTCTGTATGTGAGATTGAGTTTTTTTTTTAATGTTTTCTTTTTTCTTCTTAACACACGGACTACTATGCGTACTGCGTAATCTGATGTACTTCACATTCTAAACAACTATTCTCCATAATCAAAGGCTGCATCCCCAACAAAAGCATGTTAGGCACTGAAAAGGTACAACTGGACTAACTACAGTATATTCTTTGCTCTGCACTCACATATTTTCTTCACAGACCTTTTTTTTTTTTTTTTGGAGAAGTTGTGTATGGATGCTAAGTGTTATATACAGAACAGTGGGGACAAAAATACAAAACTTCCTTGCATGAAATAAATAGAATCTATTTATATCTATACTGTCATAATTTATTATGATGACCTATTTTCATGACACCACCATTATATGCTAATGTTGTAATTTATTATGTGAACTTAGGCAATAAATGAAACCAGCAATCAAAATACAAAATATGGCTTTAAGACTAATATTCACAAAGCTCGTCGTCTCACTCAACGTCTGCTCAACAAAACTACCAATCAAAGGGCTGCCGGCGCCCAGACCACTGAGGGAGTTTAAGCCGTTGGCTACTGTTGTTGGGAGAGTGGGGAAAGAGGTGTGGTTTGGTGGTGACTGTAAGATTTCACCCTGAATAGGCTCTGATACTACTGAAGGGAAATGGCCAGATTCCACAATCAGGGAACATTTTGGAGAAGCTTCAAATACCAGTTTGTCACTCGTTATCAAGCCTTCAGATTTGGGGATGACAACATCATCAGATATGCTTGCCAGTTTGCCAAGGTCGTGCTCTTTCAAAAACTGGTTAGTTTTCACCCGATGCTGAGACTTTTTACTTTTGCTTTTAGGGGGTGGGGGCGGCTGATTCTTTGCTGCCAGGCTCAGTTCCTTCTGCTGCTGGACAGCCTGGGCTAAGATCTGCTGCACTGTGGCAGCAATAACTTCTTCACTTTTTTCCATCTCTGCATCTGTCATCTTTTTGGTCTCAGATTTTTTGGACTTGGATTTAGACTTTGCTTTACTTGGCTGACATGGCTTTGCAGGATTGTTTGCGCTTACAGTAGGCTTCACGCTGTTTGGAACCTGCTGCGGAGCCTGGGATGCGGCAAGCTTCTGGGACTGGAGAAATGACGTACCTGAGGGATGTACAGCAGGGTTTTGGTTAGTATGAATTACCTGATCAGAAGTCAGCTGTTGCGACTGCACCGAATGCCCCGCCTGCAGGCGCTTTGCTGGAATCTGTACCAAGTTTTGCATGCCTCCACTCTGGACAATGCCCATGGCAGCGCAGGAATTGACAGGCGTCACCTGGTGCACTGCCAGTGCAGAGGGCATATGCTGTAACTGAGCTGCGGCAGGCGGAAGCTGGTTCTGATATCCCTGCGCCACTGGGGACAGACAAGGGTGTAAGCCGGTCACGTCCACCACAGAGTTGAGCTGCAGTCCCGGCTGCGGCATAACGGTGCCCATTATGGCCTGGGTTCCTATCGTGGCAACCTGGTTTGGCGCTGAGCTTTGGTTCAGAGGAAGTGATACCCCTTGTATGTTCTGACTGTGGTTCTGAAGTTGCTGAAGCATCAACTGTTGCAGCTGTAGCATCTGAAGCTGCTGTTGTTGCTGCTGCTGCTGAACACCACTGAAGTTGACTGCAGTCATCATCTGCTGAACAGCCACCGGATTAAATCCTCCAGTAATAAGATTCTGGAAAAGTGATGGATCTATGGTTGGTGTGGGCTGCCCAAACAGCTGTGGCAGGCTACCCTGCTGGACATTCAAATCAGCGGAAAGACCAGAAGCAGTGCTCAATGCCTGCGCTGATCCCAGCACCTGCATCATGGGATTTGTGCCGGGCTGCGGTATCACAAAAACTGGTTGGCTTGTAGCTGCATATACCGAGGTGCTTGATATAGAAGTATTACCATCTTTCACCTGAGATACGTTATTTGCTATATCTAATTTATCCAGATTATCACCAGGCCCGGCATTTTTTGGAACGCTGTTGCCAATAATGCCTGCCTGAGATACCGAACTCGTGATGACATCAGTGCTGTCTGAGGTGACAGTCAAGGTTGGAACAGACACACTGGCAAATATATTCTGGCTGTTTATCAATGTATTTTGAGCCTGCTTTTGGATCTGACTTTGCAAATATGATGGTGACATCTGCTGCAACTGTTGATGACCTTGAGCTAAAATTTGAGCCGCCATTGCAGGTGACAGCTGTGATAATGAAGCAGACGGAGAAACTTGTTGGATTGGGCTAGCAATCAAGAGCTGGTTATTTAAACCTTGGACGGAGAGCGCATTCATGATCTGAGTAGCTTGCGGGGAACTGCCCATGAACTGCGCATTCTGTGCCGTGGGATTCACAAACTGCGTCCCATGTGGAGCCGTGCTGACCAGCTGTGCGCCTTGAGATGACGTGCTGATCATGTGCGCTGCTGGTGCAGCTGGCCCTGTATTGATGATCTGTGCACCACTTTGCTGTGAACTCAAGATCTGATGAGCAACCTGCCGGGGCCCAAAGACGGTCTGGTTGATGCCAATGGCCGGAACAACTTGCGCGAGGGACTTTGTCACATTTGTTACCACAGACACGGAGACTGGCGGCATAGGGGCATTCACGATCATCCTGGGACCAAAGCTGTTGAGCAGCACTGCGCCACCATCTGCTGCACAAGGAGCAACATTTGGTCCTAAGCTTGGGGGAATCACTGATGCCACTGACAGCTTAATCTGGGAGCCAATGTCTCCGGTCTGGGACACTGTTGCTAGTATTCCTTGAGCCACTAAAGGGTTCACTGTCGCTTGTCCAGTTTTCACGTCAGAGTCTGTACCGAACGCTCCTGAATGAAGGGATTCTGCTGCATACATATGCCCCTGTCCTGGAAGCAACATGTTCATTGCAAAGTTGCCAGAAGGCAACTGCTGGAACTGCATCATGTTGCTTATCAAGTTTGCAGCGCCTCCAACTTGGTGGAATGAAGGCTGCGGCTGACTGCCAACGGAGCTGACGATGGTTCCGCAAACAGCTGTTGACACGATTCCTGCCTTCATGTCGTCTACTGAAGAAACGCTTGCATTTGATGGAGTTAAAGCTTCCGTCTTTGAAGTCATTCCATTGGGGAGCGATGCCGGAACCTGCTCCCTCTTTTGATTAAGCTGAGCATGAGCAGCTGCTGACAGCAAGCTACTGGCAGGAAAGCTGACACCTATCCCTGGCAACTGTGCTTGCTGGAGTAGAGCATTCAGCTGGCTAGGATCCCCTTTGCTGTACTGAGCCAGAACTTGCTGAAAGGCATTTATATTCCAGTTATTTGAAGCCAAAAGCTGATGCAGGTCTCCATTCAAGCTGCCTGACATGTTTGTCTTCAATAACTCAACATCCTGGATGCTATTACCCTTTTTAGTGGTCCCGGTCTTCTGTCTTGATTTTGATATAGAGACTTTTTTATTGTCCTGACATTTAACTGTGGTGTTACTAACTTTATTTGGCAATGCAGCATGTTCTTGCTGTGGCTTACCTTTACTCTGGGGAGAGTTCTTCATCATTACAGAGTTTGTTGTGTTACTGGCATTCATCTCTGCGGACTTCTTACCACTCTCTGTAACATAAAGCTTCTGCTTCCTTTCTCCTGCTGAATTAAAATGATGGATATCCAACAACTTTGTCTTTGTCTCTAAACTAGAATCTAGACTGTCTATAACATCCAACTTTTCCTGATCACTTCCAGTCTGACTGAGATAAGCAGAATCGTTGTTCTCTGTTGTATCGGAGAAACTCTTGTTGCTGTCCAGGTCCGTTCCCGTCTTTTGATCTTCATCATCTTCCTTATCAAGATTGATTTTCTTGCCGAGAACTTTGGAAGAATGGTTGAAAACAGGCTTGGCGTTTCTGTGAGACTCTGGCGTGACATTCTCAAAGGCAGTGTTTGCAGCTGTGGGACACGTCAGCGACTCTGAGGGCTGACAGCGAGGTGGAGAAGGGGAGGAAGAAGTTATTTGTATAGAACTATTTATTATGGCAGTCTGTTGCTCAACAAATACTATAGGATTACCATAAAAGGAAGCAGTTGTGGATGGTATGGAAGCAGTTTTAGTGGGTTTGCTCAAGACCTTCAGGCAAGGAGAACTGCGATCAACAATGCTGTTCATCTGTTTCTGTTTATCTTTTTTACTTTTTGGTCTTTTACATTTAGCTTTTGTAGAGTCCACTGGCGCTTGGTTCCCAGGTGTCTGCTGACTGTGCACGCTCGACTGTGGATGGCTGAAAGTGGAGGGTTGAAAGTTGGTATGAACTGGATACTGCCTTGAAGGATGTGTATGTGGAATGGGCGCTGGGCCTTTTGGGCAGCCACTCTGCCACCCTGCTGAATGAAAAGACTGAGCTCGCTGTTGAAGCACATGAGGCATGTTTGAATAGAACTGACTGTGGTGAAAAAACATGCCTGGAATTGAGGCTTGTTGGTTCGTATGGTCAGAGAATTCTTCTGGATACTGCTGTGTTGAAGGGTACTGACTCTGCACAATCAATTCTCTGCCATTTCCCTGATGAAACAAATGACCCTCCCCAGATGGCATGAAAGCCTCCGACCTGCCGTTTTCATGATGTGTTGCCGGACCATCAAGATACTGCTGATGAAGAAGGAGATTCCGCTTGCTCCCCTCATGATCACCCACTTTTTGCATATTTACAGATAATGATAAACCTGTCTTATCTTCATCCATGCCACTGTGTGTGTTCTGGGAGTCAGACCTCCCAGATGCTAAGCTACCTGCAGGATTTGCCTGATCTGAACAATCACCACATATGCTTGAACACCCTTGAGAGTTTGCATGTAACAAAGATGTCCGGTGAAAAGATGCATCCAAGTTCAAAACTGGAGACTTTTCATCAACTACTGGTGGCGTGTGCGGTGCACTATTTCCCATGGACTGTGCATGCTTGTTGACTGCATCTGTGATGCTTGTCTTCAATCTCTTCAAAGGAGTAACGATCAATCCTTCTCCAGGTCCAACTGATTTTCTACGCTCCCTTTTCTTTCCCGACTGCACAATGTTATCTGCGGCCAGAAGAAAATTCACATTAACAGCAATCTTCAGACGGAAAGAGCTAAATGTCAAACAGTTATATACCTTCAATAATATCATTTCTAACATAAGAGAACTCAAACAACGGTGATGGACAAAAACTAAGGTAAACAAAATTAACAGCAATAACTGAAAAAAAAAAAACCCACATAATATTAAAGATGACTGACTGAGAAAAAAAAAAAAACCCCACATAATATTAAAGATGATTGACTGAGAAAAAAAAAAATTTACTTTCAAATGGTGAAGAAATGTGTATGCAGAACTTTTTTGCATTCTTCTTTTTTATCTCTCAAACGATATTGCAAATGTTCAACATTAATCTAGAACAACAACAACAAAAAAGGTGGCATATATAAAACTGACCCAAACATATGCAAGAGTGTAGAACAGTGTCCAGGGCAGAAGTAAGAAATATAATATAAAACTGTATTTTGTAACTGGGATATATGTAAGTCTTTTCATATATTTTTCCATGGTCATGTCCCTTGACTTACAGCTATTTTTTTTTAAATATTATTTTGGATTTTATTAAAGAAACAAATTTATACTGAATAAGTGTGAAGTGTGGTTTAGAATGGTAAGGAAGGGTATTAAAATGGTGAGCAGCAGAGTAAAAAAAAGGGTTTTCCTTGTACAAGTCTAGTTTCTGTGAGAAGAAAGCTATGGCTATGTATTGAAAAACAAATTAATGAATTCTCAAAAGAAAACTGAAATTAATGACGAAAGGACTCAGAAGAAATAAACTGTCAATGACGAAATGACAGAAGAAATCTCACAAGATGACTGACAAAGAAGAAGAATGCACAGATAAAAGAAAACTATATTTCAGATGGTTGATAAATACTGAAAAAAAAAAAATCAACAATAATTAAGTATGAATGACCTCTAAAAATTCCCCGCAATTTCCAGAAATTCCTCATCAAGCTGTTGATCACATATGTTGTCATACTGCGTTGTTCTTATCTCGAATGTTCATTTAACTCATTACATGAACTTCATAAATCAACAGGCAATAGAAATGAGATCAAGTACAGTGAACCACAGCTTGTCAAGAGCCTCTCCTAGCTGCAGGTGATGTAAACAGACTCGTGACATGACAACCTGGCCAACAAACAGACTCGTGACATGACAACCTGGCCAAAAAACAGACTCGTGACATGACAACCTGGCCAACAGGATTTAAAAAAAGACATATTTTCCTTGGTGGTTAACCCTGTGGAGATTGCCAATCCTCAAGTCTGCTCTGAAAATGAAGAAATTCTCCAGTTGAATCCCCACCTGGTGTATAAGATCTTATCACAGAATCTGCTTTTTAAGAGCTTCAAAATCTTAATAAAGCTAACATAACCACAGTAACAAAAACAGAAGAACATACAGGCAAAGATACACAACATACACTCACTGTACATTACATTTTTTGCGTGAAACAATAAAACAAACCTGCTGAGTTTATGGCTGCCTCTGTTTGTGAGGTATGAAAGGCCGAGAGGGCCAGTATTTCCCGTCTATGATTGCAAAGGTTCTCCAAGTTCTCACTACCACAACTTGCACTCCATGGCTGGCTCCCAATTTCTGGATCAAAACTGAAGGATTTTTCCAACTGAATAGGACACTCAAGTCCACATTTGCAGGTATTGTCACTCAGGAGATAGCGGCAAATTTGCTCAAGGGACTGTAAAACCACACCACTTGGGCTAAAATTAGAAAACAATAATTTTGTTAAAAATTCTAAAGTTAGACTAAATGACATTTCACCATGTACCTGTTCGTTCTAACTAATTATGCACTAAAACCTTCACATTCTCAGATGTATAAAACTGTTTATCTTCTGTACTGTAGGAATGTATCTTAGCCAAATCACAGACCCCAAACTTAAGAAATAGAAGAAATAGAAGCTCTCTAAGTGAGATAATAACTAAACAACCTAAACTCCTAATCAATAAAAAGATTGCACAGGCCAATGAATCAATTTTTACATAGCTGTATTATTGGAGTACCTCACTTAATAAAGTATACACATGTTCACAGGATGTTGTAGCTTCAATCAAAGCAAAGAACAAGCCAAAGGACAAACTTCTTCATCACTATTTTGCTGGAATATGGGTTCAGAACACGAGGAAACAGACTGAGAAATAACAGAAATCTGTTCAACTAAACAGAAGATCCTTGAAACAAGTGCACACATTTCAATTACTTGGCCACACATTAATAACCTCTTCAGAAATCAAGAATGTATCCTATAACTAAAGAGTAGGCAACAAAAAAAAAAATTGTGTAAAAATCATTTAAAGCATCTCTACTGCTAATAACAGATAAATGAGCACTAAAATACTATGGTCTGCTTAATTAATCTGTCCTGTGTTTTTGAGTCATGGATGATGTGTGGATCAATGAAGACATCCAAAATGTAAAAACTACTTCAAACAAAAGTAGGAACAGCTTTAATAATTAACAAAATAAAGCAGTTTCTTTTGTTTTAAATTTTAACATTTTGTTATGACAGCTTTTCTGCAGTGGCTTCATGTATGTTTATATAGTTAGTTTTATATGTATGTACTTATACCAGACTATTCGAATGAGGACATCCAGTGGTCTTTGAACAAGTCATGAGCAAATGGAAATATGAAGAACAAGACACATGAAGGAAAAGAGAGAACAAAGAAGTGAAGTCTGATACAATTAACGTTATAGAAAGTCATAAAACAAGTTAACAGACAAAGACTGAATAAATCTGAAATGGAACTTGACTGCTTATACCAACTGGTATGGTATTTAATGGATGCTGATGCTGGGAGAAATTTAATCAGTTAATCATTAAATTCTAATTTTACCATGTACACAAGAACTCACCTTAAGTACACAACAACTCCATTTTCAAATTTTCTTTGCCAGCTGTAAGGCACCTTAACCTTCTTGTCTGCCCCCTCGCCTGCCAATGATGATGTCAGCCTGCAAGTTGGACTGCAGGGCTGGCTAAGGCTTTCTGACCTACAGCCATTCATGTTTTTAACAGGCATGCTAAAGTGAACTGTAGCAATGCCGCTGTTTTCTTTGGGACTTGGAGAGGTCGACATCACAGATGTTGTGGTAACGGTCACGGATCCGCAACTGAAAGCAACAGCCGCAGCTGATGTTGTATATGTTGAAGAGGCTATGGATGATGCAGCTGTCACTGTGGGAACTGTCTGGCTCACTGTCTGTGAAGAAATGCTTGGAGCTACAGGTGGTGATGAGGAAGATGTGGCTGACGATGATGATGAAGAAAGAGCTGAGGTTCTACCCGATGAGTTCTCCGTCAAAGTCTTTGGAAATTGGGTCATCACTGGTGAGAACATGGAGTCTGTACTGCTGGGTGGGGTGAAGATATAAGGAGGGGAAGAAAAACTGGAACTTTCTGATGAAGATCGCTCCAATGAACTGCCCGTTGAGGAAGTGTGCACAAGAGATTTTGGGAGACATGAAGTTCTCTGAGTCTGTGACATCTGCCATTCACGCTGAGGCTGAGAATGAAAGCTTTCAGTTAAAAGGGACGATGCTATGCTACTAGGGGCTTTGACGGATCTGCCTTTGATAAAGTGTGCAGAAGTCCCATGAGAGTTGAAAGACACTTCTGGTCTGCCTGGAAGCTGGTTTGCTGGAGGGAATGTTTCACTGTGTGTTAGGGAGTCAAGTGTTATTGTAACTTTTGGTGGTCCTGACACAGTGTATGTTACAGCAGTTGTAGGATGGTGTTCAATGCAAGACAACGGTTGGCTGCATGACAAGGAATGGGCTGGGGGTTGTGATGAAATGGGAACACCTCTTTCTCCAAAGGACATCCCTTTGTCTACTTCTGTATCTGCAGCTTTTGGAGACATCAGATCTGTTTGGGATGGTGAAAAGCAGTTTAACTGTTGTGGAAGGTGAGAAATTGTGTGTGTTGCCAATGATACAGGCATTTGCTGAGGTTTCTGCGGCTGTTGGTGCATCCTCATCATCGGAACTGCTGACAGGGTCTGAAAACTAGCGGGTGCTGTGAACTGTTGTTGGGTCTGCATCTGATGCTGTTGCTGGGGGAGCTGGTACTGTTGCGACTGCTGGTACTGTTGCGACTGCTGATACTGATGGACATGTTGCTGATGAAGGACATCTATCGGCTTCTGGTGCTGGAGCTGGGACCAGACGTGGCCAAACGAAGGCAGAGCACTCTGGCAGTCCGCAGGCCGTTGTGCCGCGCCAGGGGTGTTCATCTGCTGCGGCTGCAACCAACCTGCTGGGAAATGCTGCTTGCCGTAGGCAAAAGCGTTACCCTGGCCATGCACCCTAGTGCCCTGATGCTGAGCCTGTTGAGCGCTCAAGCTCTGCTCGGGGAAGTTTGAGTTTCGCATCATATCCACCCTGAGCAGCCCATGCTGTATCCTTGCTGCTTCATCAGGTTGCTGCATCATTCTACCGTCAGCGTTGCCAATAATATTTACATTGTTTTTCTGCTGAGAGTATATCACGCCATCAAGGCCGCTGACAAGGTGGAGAGAACCACCATCAATTCCAACTGGCACCCCTTGCTTAATGAAGGGTTGTGAAACCATTCCATGTGGAGGCAGCCTCGGCTGGATAGTTCCAGACATTCCGATCTGGTGTGCATCCTTTTGCTGGAAGATCTGATTGACTGGGTTTCCGCCCCCAGTAAATTGAAACTGATAGACATTTGATGTCGGAACAACCTGATTGTACTGCTGAAAGATCTGCTGATGCTGCTGAAACTGCTGCTGATGATGCAGCTGATGCTGCAGCTGTTGCTGCAGATGAAGCTGAGGGGCTGTAGGAAGGCCATGACTGAATGTGTACTGTTTAGCGTCATAGTTCATTGTTGTCTACCACCAGCTGCTCCTGGACTGGGGGACCGTACCATAGAAACTAAGTTGGGGAAAACAACAGGTACAGCTGTCCTTGACCCTTACATACAAGGTGAAAACTTACTGCAGGAGAATTCACTTTTTCCAGCTCCTCCATTTTGAAAATGGCATATCACATCAACAAGTCTGCTTATCCTTTTCTTTTAAACAATGTATGCTATCATCTTTCTGACAAGCTGAGGAGGGGGAAGAAAAAAAAGGAAAAGAAATACAAATAAAGTAAAAATAGCAATGGCCTTACAAATGAAATAAAGAACTAATACACTGTTAGAACAGCTCTAAATATACTTTCTAACATCCAATCCCAGAGCAACATTAACGTTCTAGCCAGTGAGACCATGGCACAACAAAAACATGTACCATTCTGCAAGTGCTGCAATAGATGAATAAACCTGAAGAAACTACATACTGTACGCGGATACTAAATTTGTAAAAATACCTTGCACAAAGGAAAGCAGGTAAATTCACAAACCCAAAGATGGAGAAATCCAAGTAATGTCCTACTAATTGATAGCAATACTACTTTGACCAAAAAAAAAAAAAAATTGGGAGCAAAACTAACTAGCTAGCTAGCTCCCTCCCTTACTCACTCACTCACCCACTCATTCACTCACTATACTGGACAAAAGTTAAGGGCCAGTCATTACTTACATCTTACATCCTTCCCATGCCATTAAACATCACATAGAGCTTGCATAGTTGTTTGCCAAGTTTTCCTGTTCTCAGCTAGTCTTTCAACTTCATCATGGGATGTTATCAGACAGAGTTAAGTTAGTACTGCCTTTATCCTGCATGGTCAGATGGTTAAGAAAATTTTTTATCGTTATCTGCCAATAATTCAGCTTGACCCCAACACTCACAACATTTTCTCTGACCCACCTCTGTTGGTATACAAACATGAGCCAAACCTTAAGGACCTCCTCATCCACAGCCACTTGAAGCTGAGCTTTACATGTGTTAGTACCAGAAAATGTAACCGCTCCTGCTGCATTACCTGCCCTGTAGTCTGGAAAACGAAAATGATTACCTTTCCCAAAACTATCCTCACTCTTCCTGGGGAAATCACATGCGAATCCCATAATGTGATATATGTCATCATATGCAAAAGATGCAGGATAACATACATTGGTGAGACTGGGCTTAGATTAGGGGACTGCATGCAGAAACATCTGTACAATATCACCCAGCATGCTTTGAAACCAGTCCAAATCATTTCAATGGCCCCAACCTCAAGAGGCAAATCTGAGTTTCTGGTAACAACCATCAAACCATGTCACACAGATGACACAAGCCGCCTAGCGCTTGAGAACCGCTACATTCAGGATTATGGGATGCTGGAACCACAAGGGTTAAACTCTCTATTCAGCTACACCTATCATTCTCCTCTTCAACAATTGTAATCCCTCTCTACTAAGTTCCACTCCCTTCTCACTTGTTACACATAGTTCAGAACCTCCTCATAGCATTACATTGCAACCCCTCTACCCTAACTATAATCATCTATATCACCTTCTCCTGGCTAGGTTAACACTGTACCACTCTCTCTCCCCTCCACGGTTTCCCCATCCACCACCCCCAGTTACAACCCACCGACTACACATCATAGGTCTCCATTTAAACAGTCTCTACGTCCTACAATGTTCATTTCTGACACATAGCATCGAACAAGCCATATCTTACAGTTACATCTAAGTGCTCTATTTATTATTATTATTTTTTTTTCTTTCTAATAGCATTCATGTGAATCTATACTTTATCTCCTCTCTCTATTTCTTTGTCCTGTATGTTTTTGCATGATTAAGGCTCACGCCGAAACATCACAACTTTGTAATCGTTAAGTAATAAAGCTGCTACTTTTTTCCTAGTTTATACAAGGGATGTTATGCCCACTAAACTGGCTTCTCTTAACAATGTCCTCTTTAGAGTTTCACGTGGTCAACCTCTTTTTCTTCTGCCTGTTGTGCTCTATCTGATAGCTTGTTTTGGTATTCTCTGATTGTTTCTTCTCATCACATGGCCTACGTATGTCCATCTTCTATGTCTGATCACCCATGAGACAGGTTGTTGTTTGCTCATCTGTCCTATCTCTGCCATTAATTTCAACCATATGTTTATTTTGACTGCCGCACTAAAACTGTAAATAAATTTATTGTAGAATCTTGATTAAATTGCATTCTCAGGTAGCCCTCTATGGAGCCGGGGCATAAACAACACCAACTGTTCCTCACAACAAGTGTAAAAATCACATTCAGTAGCATCACACTAGACAAAATGTTAGGGTATTTTTAAAGTGTCAGCATGACCCAGCAGGTAATTAAATCGTGCTGAGTTATGCTGCACGTGCACGAGGCATCCTTAGTGAACACTTCTCACCTGCCAATAATTTTTATTAAAGCAATTTAGGGGTATTTTTGTCATTTGAAAAACACCATGCCACTGCGAATCGTTTTAGCACCTTTGAGCGTCATCGGGTCATAGCCATGGTTTAAAGCGGTTTATCTGGCTGTGATGTTGCACGGCGTTCAGCATTCTACCATCCAAAGGCATTTGGAGCGATTCCATGCAACCAGAGGAGTAGAAGACAGGCATCATTCAGGCCGACCTCATTGCACGAGTAGACAAGATGACAGATACCTGCAGCTGTCAACACTTCACAACCGGACAGTAACATCTTCACTCTCAGAAACCAGCTAATGAATACAGCAAATGTCAATGTTAGAGGTAAAACAATTCACAGACGTTTAAGAGAATATGAGCTGGGTTCATGACGACCAGCAATAAGAATATCTCTTACTCCAGCTCACCACAGCACATTCGTTGGACAAGGTGCTAGTGGGGTGAAACTCTTTTCACGGACAAATCCCGCTTCAGTATGTCCTTCAATGATGGCAAAATCCATGTCTGGAGAAGGCCAGGGGAACAGTTCCATGACGTAACTATCCAAGAAGTGGATCGTTACGGAGGGGGATCAATCATGGTCTGGGGTGGCATCAGCAGGCATGGCAGGACTCTCCTCCATGTCATTCATGGCACCCTAACCGCCCAGTGATACCTGAATGAAATTTTGCAACTCATTATCCAGCCTACCTTGCAAGCCATGGGTGCAGGGGCAAACTTACAAGACGATAACGCAAGACCACATCGGGGCTGTGTCATAGAAGATTTTCTTCAACAGCAAAGGATCATTAGAATCGATTGGCCAGCTCGGTTGCCCGATCTGTCACCTAGTGAGCACGGTTGAGATGTCCTAGGTAGACGGATTTCGACAAATCATCCTCCACCTGTTGTCATCCAGCTGACCCTTTTCCTTTAACAAGAGTGGCAGGCCATTCCACAGAATGTCCTAACAACCCTGGTTAACTCAATGAAGCAACCCTGCAGTGAATGTCTGGCAGCCAACGGTGGCTATGCACGATACATGTTTGTTTGAAGACCACTCCCTTGTGAATTTTTGGATGAGGGGTGAGTGATTTCACCAGCTTGCTGTATGTGTATTCCTATTTGGATTTGCAAATGAAATGATTCATTTTTTCACTTTTAAATGCTGTTTTTTTGGTACTAATGACTTATTTGTTAGTCAGTTGATTTTGTTTTTGTAAGAATTGAAAAAAAACCGGCCCTTAACTTTTGTCCAGTAGTATACTTTCCCCTACTTAGTTTCTAAGAGGGGGGGGGGGGGGGGTGAGTTATCAAACACAACAACTAATACAAACCAAAATGAAAAGACAATCAGAATTCTCTAAATAAATCATGAGTTAGAACTTAACAATCACAGGAAAATTCATGGGTAAAGAGAAAGAGACTGCAAGAAAGAGAACTTATCAGTTACAGGAAAATTCATGGGTAAAGAGAGAGAGAGAGAGAGAGAGAAAGAGAGAGAGAGAGACTGCAAGAAAGAGAACAGTTACAGGAAAATGCATAGATAAAGAGAGAGAGACTTCAAGAAAGAGAAGAGTTCAGGAATATTCATGGGAATGAATGAAAGAATTATTTTTATTTTTATTAAGTGAAGAATTGGGCACTACTCAGGTCCATCTGACATTCTGCCCTTCATCACTCATCTTTTCATTCTTATCAACAGATTTGATTTAGTATAAGTTTACAAATTATATCATGAACATATCTAAGAACGCAAAATGAAACTATTACACTCACAAATAAAAGATAACGAACTACGTCAGAGGTAACTAATCTAACAATCTAACATGATATTACACACACAAATACATTTTCAACGCAGTTCTCACATCACATTCTTTCACATTCATTATTTTCTAATCCAGTTAAGAGGGTTCATTGATAAGTTCACGGCCTAAGGTACAACAGATTATTTGTGGACAACTTTTTTGGGTTATTTCTCAACATAGTCCCCCTGCAAGTTTATGCACTTAGTCCAGCGATCCTGGAGCATACAGATCCTTTCTTTGTAAAAGTCAGCATCCTGTGCCAATAGAAAGTGGTCTACAACATGAATAATGTCATCATCTGAAGCAAATTTGCAACCACTGAGCTCCTTTTTGAGTTTGGTAAACAGGTAATAGTCCAAAGGGACCAGATCTGGGAAATAAGGAAGATGTTCAAGAAGCTGCACTCATGAATGGCAGCCACTGCCACCATCAACTTGTGAAATGGAGCACAGTCTTGCTGAAAGATGACTCCTCTCATCAATTTCCCTTGACCCTTTTCCTTCAATTTAACCCGCAGTTGCTTCCCAAGATTAGCATAATAGGCCCCGGTGACTGTTCTGCCCTTTTGAAGATAATCTACCAACAGCACACCTTCTGAATACCAAAAGATGGAAGCCACCACTTTGCCTGCAGACAGAACCACCTTTGCTTTCTTTGGAGGTGGGGATCCATGATGTTTCCACTGCTTTGACTGTTCTTTTGGTTTCTGGTTGAAAATGATGAACCCAAGTGTCATCCATAGTCAGAAATTGCTGAAGAAACTTTTCAGGATCTGCAGAAAAATGGCCAAGATTGTCTCTTGACTTGTTGAGACACTGTCATTTGTGATCAGCTCCAAGAAGTTCCGGGACCCATTGAGCAGAGACCTTTATCATTTGAAGATCATTTTGAACAATGGCATGAACACGTTCCTGGGAGATGCCTAACTCAGTAGCAATGTACTGCTCAGTTAGTCGTCGATCCTCCATTATCATGTCATGGATTCTGCTGGTGGTTTCATCAGTGGTTACCGTTCTTGGTCTTCCTGGACGGGGATCATCTTCCAGACTCTCCCTTCCATGTTTGAATTGAGCTGCCCATTTATTCACTGTGCTGTAAGAAGGGGCACATTCCCCTAGAGTCTCTACCATATCCTCATGGATCTCCGATGATAAGCCCTTGATGCAGAAGTACAGAATGAACGCTCGATGAGAAATTTTATCCATTTTCTCAATTTCTGCCAACCTTTACCACTTTATTAGCCTATGGAAAAAAAAACAAACTGATTGCAGTTAATTCCTTGAAACTTGGTGTTTAATCTTACATTAACCTGATCTACAAATGCACCTAATATCAACTGTGTGTTTCAAGTATTTGTGCCTTAGGCCACGAATTTATCAACCATCCCTTGTATGTATGAAATCATATTCTTTAGAACCGAATTTGGTGGCTGGCAAGTCAAGGCATGAGAGAAAAAAAGAGTGAGGTGGTTGGCAGGTCATGGTATGAGAGAAAAAAGAGTGAGGTGGTTGGCAGGTCATGGTATGAGAGAGAAAAAGAGTGAGGTGGTTGGCAGGTCACAGTATGAGAGAGAAAAAGAGTGAGGTGGTTGGCAGGTCACAGTATGAGAGAAAAAAAAGAGTGGTTGGCAGGTCACAGTATGAGAGAAAAAAGAGTGAAACCAACAGGAAAAGAACTTAACAGTCATAAGAAAACTCAAGGGAAAAATGAGAGAGACTGGAAAAAAGAGAACCAGACAGTCACAGAAAAACTCAAAGGAAAAAAAGAGGGAGACTGAAAGAAAATTATCTGAATGTGACCAAGTGAACTATCACCATGAACACTCTTCATGTATAATAATCATCCCCTCCACATACAATAAAACAATCACATAATCAAATGAATACCACAAACAATACTCACACACAAATAATATGGTGGAAAAAAACCACATAAATACTATAAAAACCACATAAATCCACATTACATCATTTTGTTAACAAAATACCTCTCATTTCTTTAAACTGCGAGACCAGGTTTTTATGAAACTTGTGCTGAAACATGAGCATAATTTGAATCTGAATGAAGTGGTTAATGCACTAATCTCTCATGGCAAAGATGGGGACTTTAGGGTCACCCCAGTCACCCCAGTCGTAGAAATGAGCACCTGGCTTCTTCTGGAGCTGGGGGAAGGAAAGACAGCCTGACTTAATGCTAACCACATCACCATCTAGTGTGCCCACAGGTCAAGGATAATATGGGCACTAACACCACATATCCCTATGTGGCTCTGAGGCATGACAGGGTTATCATTTTTAATCTGATTCTGAAGCATGGCTGGGCACCGTGTCAGATGGAGAGTGCATTACAGTGGCTTGCCTCATGTCCTGGAGTGGACTGAAAAAAAAAAAAAACAGATCACAGCAGGCTCCACCACCATGGTGAAACACTTATTATCCTGGTCCATTGTCTAGATCTGCAGTTCTCAACTGGGAGGCTGGTGGCTCATCTTGGGAGGAATTTCACATTGGAGGAGGGGAGGATTTACTGCCATGAAAGAACAAATAATGGTTGAAAGTCTTTCCAGGTGATGATTTAATATATAGGAGTGGACATGACAGCAACCTGGGTTGAAATGGGACGGCTGGACCTGGGACACTGACAACTGCTGCTCTAGACAGGATCAATGTTACAGCTTGTTACTAGAAGCACTGTGAAGATGTGAGAGCAGGGCTAGGCTAATTCTGTTTCTCTGCTATGACAATGTTCACCATCTGAGCATCTCTGTTCCCGATCGGCATGAGTCAACCACATCATCATCTATCAGTGTCAACCATATCATAACTGTCACTGTCAAACATATCATCAATATTATCTACTAGTGTCAATCACATCATTATTTGTTTGTGTAAACCACAACTACAACATAATGTGAACCACATCATCAATATAATCTTCTGGTATCAACCATATCATCATCAACTTTATTAAACACATCATCAATATCATCAGCCAGTTTCAATCATATCATCAAAATCATTTTTAACATCAGCCACATCAACATTCTTGTAGTATGGATATATTTTGTACCTTAGCACCAGTATTAAACATACAAAACTTCTATGCTTGATTTCATGTACATGTTTATGGGTTCGCAAAGATATTTGTATTCTCACATCCAAATAAGAACATTCAAGACTTTAAAGCAACCAAAAGTTGCATAACCCCTTCTTTTCCTCAAAAACGTGATTTCACAATGCTAAAGTGAGTGTTATCCTAACTGTTTCAGAAATAAAAATGTTTAAACCCTGTAAATCTACCAAGCTGATGTGCTCTCTGCAAAATGAATCATTCTAAATTGTCTTCATTAAAATTTTAAAAAAGGATCTGCTTAAATCTACAGCACTGTGTTAATATGCAACCCTTGATGGAGCACTTGCTCCAACCAATGGAACACTGTCACTAAGCTCAACAAGGGACTACCACTGAAGAATAACATGTGGTGCTATGTGTAAGGTACATGGTACGCTTACAACTGGTGATTTGGGCGCGGGGTACACACAACATAATTGGTTAAAATGCACTCAAAATGATTAACCTTCACCTTTGTTAACGAAATATAACTATACAGACACAAATATCTAGCTGGAAAACGCATTACCTGCTTACAGCTTCTCAATATGGTAGGGCTGTGAGCTGAAATTCTTGCTGGTTGTAGGTGGCTACAGGTGCTAGACTCCAACACACGTAAACATGGAACCACACCTCAATGAAAGGTGAGAGCCATCAGTACGAACTGTTGCGTCAAAACTCGGCCTCAGTACTACTGCTAAAATGCTGAATCGATCATATATATCCAAGGGAATCTAGTTTCGTGGAGACCATCTTTTGTGTGAAATTAAATCAATTAAAATGATTTACTATAAATTTGACATTTTTTTCATATTTATCATGGCCGATGGTGGACGGCGCATGCGCACTGTCCCAGAATGCGTCTGGAAACGAAAACCGGATGTGGTTATTTTCTATCGTCAACATGAGTTCTTTAAGTTATAAAATTCCTGTCTCCAGTTTTTTTATTTTTATTTTTTACTTTTATTTCATTTCATTTACTTCAGTCTGATAGAATACATACTACTGGTTTACATTTAGAAGATGTCTCGCTGACATGTTAAAACTAAATTCTAAAAAATGAATTTTTAAGTTGACAAAACTTTGGTACAAATCCCATATATTTTCTTATCCTACGAAGACCAGAAACGTCAATCAAAGAGTTAACCGACACATGTTAGAATTGCCAGCAAACCAGAGATGGTCACATCAAAGAGTTAAGCTCCTGATGAAAGACTTGTTGTCCGTGGATACCGAACCGACGCTGTATAGCAACCTCGTCTGTAAGGATGGTGTCGTAGTCTTTGCAAGGCTGGTGTGGTAACAGCCACAATGACAACAGAAACAGCCGCTTGTCTTGAAAACAGATGGCAAAAACCTCTGATAACCTTGGCTTTGTATAGGTTGCCTGCCGTGGTTTCCATCACTCGAATTGTGCGCATCTGCCTGAAAAGCTTGAGAACATCCTCTGGAATGTATGTGACTTGTGTATTCGGTCCTTGATCCAAGTGATGTAGTGTGTAAGGTGCAGCTGTGTGAGTTGCTTGAGCTACAGTTGAGAACTTGCTTCCCAGCACAGCTCCAGTAATCCATGCGCCTGAATGGCGTTTAGAGGACCGTGCAAATGTCGAAAGCATCTTTGTTAATTATGACCAAACCGCTCCAAGTCCAAAGCATCTTTGTTAATTATGACCAAACCGCTCCAAGTCCAAAGCATCTTTGTTAATTATGACCAAACCGCTCCAAGTCCAAAGCATCTGTGTTAATTATGACCAAACCGCTCCAGAAGCTCACTTCTGATAAAATCTGACATCTGTGACAATAACTATTTGTTGAGAATGTATCTCTAGTCTAAGTCTCTCCGGCCATGGTTTGAACAGTCACGCGTTTTCTGTCACGACGTCACCCATGCACTCATAATATGACGCCACAACTCTAGCTTAGAAATCCTGACGTCATAACTATCTGTGCTCAATTTTGTGAATAGATCTTAGGGACGTTTCCGCACTATATACGAACTCAACACAGTACTGTCACATAAGCTCCCTTGTTAACACTTTATACCCTTCTATGACCTTCAGCACATGAAAGAGTGAGTGGTCAATATCACGCCTGGTCGCATTTACATTCGCAGATTTATCTGGTACCCATTTTTAAAGGCTGGGTGGACCCCGGAACCTTCTTGGTGTGTACCAGAAAAAAAATTCCACTGCTGGGACTTCAACCTGGCACCGCCGGATTAGTAAACGGAGCGCAGCCGCTCGGCTAACCTGGCCACCCTAACTCTGTATCCCCAATATGCCCTGATGGGATGGAAATGGGGATTTTACTTTTGTCCTGAGGCTTGCTTGAATAGATAACTGCATCCGCCTGGTTTTATCCTTTGCTCTGGAGATTCAGTTTAAAAATTTCTCCGTGGCGTTCAGTGTTGGCAGAACATAAGATGAGCACGCGTAAAATTATGAACATACACAACTATCCAATATTTCGGTCTTTTTCAAGACACATAAAAAACACAACTTTTATCTTTCCTTATTTGTAAAACTGAACTTAATCTGCCTTTATTAAAACTTACACACGAGTAAGACAGATCCCTGGTGTAGAGAACGAAACACAGCTCAGATTATCCGAGAAGTACTTCTCACGTTCGGAGGAAGGGGATATGACCACTGTTCCCTCTAAGCTGCGCAGCCGCGCACAGAACAAAAATATACCCGCGCACACAAAGTTTTTAAGAGTCCTGCAAAAAAGAAAAAAGAAACTGCTAGTTTTATTGTCCAGTTTCCAGATGTTACTCCGTGCTATAATTGCGAGCGAGAAAACTACAAAGATGGCACGTTTTTCCTTTACTGTTTCTTTCTTGTTGAGATATGACTTTCGGATCGGATGTTTCAACCGGTCTTTTATCGCGTAGTTTGGGTAGTACTGTAGCAGAATCACTAAGTAAACAAAGAAATCATCACTGCAATTAACTAAATACCAGCAAACTGAAAAGTACAACAGTTTTATCCTGTTTATTATATATATATATATGGACATTTGCACACACAATATTTTTTTGCACATGTGCTAGACCGCAAACCCTTAGAGGGAACATTGGCTATGACTCCTGAGGTTCATGACCCTCTGAGGTCAGCGAGGTGGCTTGCCCCAGGAGGATGACTAGGCTCCAACTTACTTAGGCGCACGCCGTATTTCTTCCTCATATTGAAGCCTCCGATCTTATGGTCCTGGGATATTTCTTTGCCAGTGAAAGGGTTTAAAGAAAGAAAGAAGGTTTACCGCTTTGCCAGCTCGGCGTATCTAGGGCTGTGGAGGAGTCGTGGGTAGAAATATTTTATGAAACGAGAACGGGATAGTAAAGAAATACAGTACATAGAAATACACAGAAGTACATAGAAATAACAAGATTTTATTTTTCGCTAGTTTTATATTCTAGACTTCTCTCTCGGAGTGTTATACACGTATAAAACATTTCTCTTCATTGTGTTGGTACTAAATAAGGCGAACATGGAAACGTCACAACTGTATGCTTCCTTAGTGAATAAAACTTCTCTTGCTTTTATAAACAATCTGAACTATCAGGGGATATAGTTAGACGTTCACGCGTGCTCATTATATTAAGTCATTGATGTCTACCATCAGATCTAGTGTGTCTTTTATTGTGCTACTTGTTCAGATATTTTTTTCCTTTGAGTTTTCCAGTAATTCTCATGTTACATGACCTCTCTCATTTTTCCATAATGTGTCAACAGCCCCCCCCCCCCTTTTCAACACTGGGCTATTCACCTTTCGCACGCGCTGTCCTTCATTTTCCAAGTGCACTAGGTCAATCTCAATCTTGTACATCAATCCTTGCTAGCCTCTTGCTCTTTTGTTGTTGTTGTACACCAATAGTTGCTAGCCTCTTGCTCTTTTTTTGTTGTTGTACATCAATAGTTGCTAGGCTCTTGCTCTTTTTGTTGTTGTTGTACACCAATAGTTGCTAGGCTCTTGCTCTTTTTGTTGTTGTTGTACATCAATAGTTGCTAGGCTCTTGCTCTTTTTGTTGTTGTTGTACATCAATAGTTGCTAGCCTCTTGCTCTTTTTTTGTTGTTGTTGTACACCAATAGTTGCTAGCCTCTTGCTCTTTTTGTTGTTGTTGTACATCAATAGTTGCTAGGCTCTTGCTCTTTTTGTTGTTGTTGTACATCAATAGTTGCTAGGCTCTTGCTCTTTTTGTTGTTGTACATCAATAGTTGCTAGGCTCTTGCTCTTTTTGTTGTTGTTGTACACCAATAGTTGCTAGCCTCTTGCTCTTTTTGTTGTTATTGTACACCAATAGCTGCTAGTCTCTTGCTCTTTTTTGTTGTTGTTGTACACCAATAGCTGCTAGTCTCTTGCTCTTTTTTGTTGTTGTTGTACACCAATAGTTGCTAGCCTCTTGCTCTTTTTTGTTGTTGTTGTTGTACATCAATAGTTGCTAGCCTCTTGCTTTTGTTGTTGTTGTTGTACACCAATAGTTGCTAGCCTCTTGCTCTTTTTGTTGTTGTACACCAATAGTTGCTAGCCTCTTGCTCTTTTTGTTGTTGTTGTACACCAATAGTTGCTAGCCTCTTGCTCTTTTTGTTGTTGTTGTACACCAATAGTTGGTAGCCTCTTGCTCTTTTTGTTGTTGTACACCAATAGTTGGTAGCCTCTTGCTTTTTGTTGTTGTTGTTGTTGTACACCAATAGTTGGTAGCCTCTTGCTCTTTTTTGTTGTTGTTGTACACCAATAGTTGCTAGCCTCTTGCTCTTTTTGTTGTTGTTGTACACCAATAGTTGCTAGCCTCTTGCTCTTTTTGTTGTTGTTGTACACCAATAGTTGGTAGCCTCTTGCTCTTTTTGTTGTTGTTGTACACCAATAGTTGGTAGCCTCTTGCTCTTTTTGTTGTTGTTGTACACCAATAGTTGGTAGCCTCTTGCTCTTTTTGTTGTTGTTGTACACCAATAGTTGGTAGCCTCTTGCTCTTTTTGTTGTTGTACACCAATAGTTGGTAGCCTCTTGCTTTTGTTGTTGTTGTTGTTGTACACCAATAGTTGGTAGCCTCTTGCTCTTTTTTGTTGTTGTTGTACACCAATAGTTGCTAGCCTCTTGCTCTTTTTGTTGTTGTTGTACACCAATAGTTGCTAGCCTCTTGCTCTTTTTGTTGTTGTTGTACACCAATAGTTGGTAGCCTCTTGCTCTTTTTTGTTGTTGTTGTACACCAATAGTTGGTAGCCTCTTGCTTTTGTTGTTGTTGTACACCAATAGTTGGTAGCCTCTTGCTCTTTTTGTTGTTGTGTACACCAATAGTTGGTAGCCTCTTGCTCTTTTTGTTGTTGTTGTACACCAATAGTTGGTAGCCTCTTGCTCTTTTTTGTTGTTGTTGTACACCAATAGTTGGTAGCCTCTTGCTCTTTTTGTTGTTGTTGTACACCAATAGTTGGTAGCCTCTTGCTCTTTTTTGTTGTTGTTGTTGTACACCAATAGTTGGTAGCCTCTTGCTCTTTTTGTTGTTGTTGTACACCAATAGTTGCTAGCCTCTTGCCCGCCCACCCCCTTCCACTCTTCCCTCTAGAACGGACGAACTGCTACACTTGTGAGAGACCGGTGTCTGAGTGGATGAAGAAGCTGCTGCTGCCAGGATCAAAGCTCGTGGAAAATGTTTTGCCAGGACTCAACTGGGAAATTAGTTTTATTTCAAAACATCTTCAAATGCTTTGTATACTTCACACTACTCTATGGCATGGTACTCTATGCATACTATTCTTTCTATGGTATGGTACTCTTATACACACTGCTCTATGGTATGGTATGGTACTCTTATACACACTGCTCTATGGTATGGTATGGTACTCTTATACACACTGCTCTATGGTATGGTATGGTACTCTTATACACACTGCTCTATGGTATGGTATGGTACTCTTATACACACTGCTCTATGGTATGGTATGGTACTCTTATACACACTGCTCTATGGTATGGTACTCTTATACACACTGCTCTATGGTATGGTATGGTACTCTATGCACACTGCTCTATGGTATGGTATGGTACTCTATGCACACTGCTCTATGGTATGGTACTCTATGCACACTGCTCTATGGTATGGTATGGTACTCTATGCACACTGCTCTATGGTATGGTATGGTACTCTATGCACACTGCTCTATGGTATGGCACTCTTATACATGCTCTATGGTACAGATGCATGAACATTAATTATGAAAAGGGAAAAGTAAATCCAGGCTCTTGAAATACAGAAGAATGGCGTGAATTCTATGAAAGAAGAACAGGGTGAATTCCACAAAAGAAGAATAGAGTGATTTCTATGAAAGAAGAATAGGGTGAATTCTATGAACACAAAAGAAAAATTACAAAATCAACTGAAACTGAATAAAGAAATAATGAGAAACAATAGAACCAAACATATATAACATATGTCATATCATGAGGCATAATGCAATAACAAAAACCATACTGGAAGGAAAAGTGCGTTTGTGCCACACATTTTGAACTGGCATAAAATGCAAGGACATCACGTAACTACAGGACAAGTTTCTTAGCACTTGATATTGGAGAAAAATAACCTAAGATATTCCAATAGCCTGAGAATATATCCCCTTGATTTATATGTTTTAAATTTTAGATTTTTAATTATCAATAAAGAAGGAAAGTTTCCTAGATAGTTAGTGCTTATGGTAATTTATGTGCCAAAATATAGACACACTTTTTACAAAGGCTTCAGCTGTACGATTTGATTTGGGCGGATTTTTCTCTTTCCCCTCCATCTATGCCAAAATTCTGCATTAAATACAGCACCTAATGATTGGAAACAGATTATTTTCACTACATGTAAAGTGGAATCCGCACCTGTGAGGTCTAGGTTAGCATAAACCTACACACTTACTTTGTGAATGAAAATATTATATAGTTAGATAACTTTCTGTACTTCATATAAGAAACAATGAAATAAGCAAAATAACTAAGTGCCCATTGTAACTTGGTCTCTCTTACATCACATAAAGTTCTGCCCGGATAATGGAAAGATAATGAACATACAAGAGTATGAAAACACTTCAGAGATGACTGAGAACAAACCAGATATTTTATTCTCACTCTGAGCATGTGTACATAAGTTTTCGCATCATGGGGATTAATGGGGTAGGGACATTTTTATAGACAGTCAACATACATAAACTTGTCAGACTTGTACACAAAAACTTACCAATTAAATGGAGAGAAGCTTGAAGTTAAAAAAGAACAAAACAAAAACAAAAAATAGTATTCGGTAAAATGGTATATGAAAACAAAAGCAGATCTGAAAAGCTGGTTCTATACATTCTTATATTCCTGTATGTCACACATACACGTACACATCACATTCATACCACAAAAATCTGTAAGCATTTCACACATAAACCATAAACATGAAATATGCCAAGTGCGTACTAAATTACACCCCAGCTTGCACAACTCTTCTCTCTGGAAGTTACAATTCAGTGATACTTCTAGTAATAACACTCTGGAAATGAAGAACGATTTAAAACAACTATGAAAATAATGCTGTTTTATAGAACGGAAATGATAATATCAATAACTGATAGTGTCATCAGAACCGTCTGGGAAAGGAGCTTCTTCAGATGCCCTTGGTAAAATTCTGCCGAGGATCTGGAACCCTGAGGCTCAGGGAGGAGCTGACAAGTTTGACAAGTCTTCCCTGGTCATCCCAAGACAGCAACGTGCTTACTCTGGAAGCAATCGCTGACTCGGCGGAGTTGGTGTACATCAAAATATAGCTTTCTGTGAACTGATACAAGCACTGGCCATATCTGTTTTCTCTGTGCCACTGGCAGAAAATCTTCTTCCATCATCTTACCAGCAACACATCCACATATGTCAGTCAAGCATTCCCTGTCTTGTGTGCAAACTGACTTATATAATAGCATTATCTGGCATATATGTCTAAAGGAAGGCATCTACAATGATTAGCAACCTCTACTATTGGGGCCTTCCATGAAATGATTATTTGTTCCATTTCTAACTTACAAGTGGTGGTCCTTTTATTTCAGGATTATTTCTTCTTTGTTGCAAATTCCAAAATTGTATTTCGTGGCATGCATACAAGCTAAGTGAATTTGTCTAAAATGAACTAAACCTTCAATCAGTCTGCTTCATAAAAGAGCATGCGAGCTGTATATTTTGTGTACGACTTGAACATTTATGCAAGTCATGTGCCAAGGAAGCATCTGTGAACAAGATCATTTATTTTAAACAATTGGATGGTTGTTATATTTGACTTGTTTAATATCTTTTTCACCTGCCTACCTATCAATTTTTAAGAAGCTCAAGTGCTATATTATTATTATTATTACTGATATTATCTCCGCTTTATAAAATGTCACCATATTGTGTTAGAAATATGAACTGTTTGGATTTTACAGCAAACACAGCCATATGGTACTCTTAAATAACTTTACTCATTCTCTAGGTCAGTGGTTCTCAACATGTAGGCTGCTGGTTTCCTACAGAGGAATTTCAAGACTAAAGGAAGACCTAGCACTGTAAAAGAAAGTAAAAGAATGTATAATAGTCAAAATTCTTTCTGGATGGTCATCTAACACGTGAAGGATTTAAGAACAGCCTTGGCTGAAACCGGAGGACTGGACATGGGACACCAAGGACCACTGATCAAGTTACTGTTTATAGATGCACCGATGATCATGTTTCTTGTTTTGTGTAGTCTTTGTTATTTCTAATGAGCTTAGCTGCGCTTCTTTTCCTGTACCATTTGGCTTGAATGTTCAGATATTTCTCTCCCAGCATTCCTCCATTTTCTCCCATTAAAAACTGTTAACTCTTTGCATCCCAGTAGACAAGTCTTGCATGGATGGGATCCTCATCAGTCCACTTACCCACTCGTAGTGTGCAGGTCTCTTTTGAATTTATCCTAACTATACTAAAAAATCTGCCTAAGCCGATAGTATTACTTCCATCCGGTATCAAAAACGTAGACAAGAAGCACACATGACTTTGAATTTAGAGCCAGTTTGTGTTCCAATGTAACTGTTTTTAAGTTTTTTCTAAGCTTATAGCCTGCTGCCCACTTGTGTTTTCATGTTTTCAGTTTATTGTAGATTGTAAATTAATTGTAAATAATTAGTGTATATTTTCCTGTGAGGAAATGGTGTTTGTGTACAATTTTAGTCATTTTGGATATATTGGACCCAGAACAATGGATTAACTTGAGGGAGAAGTGAGAAAATATTTCATCATCACTTTTCATTCTTCTCAATTCTTAGCTCTTTTTTTTCTGTTCTATACTAACAACATACTAACAGTTCTATTAGAAAAACAATATACAACTTTTCCTGTTTAAACTAATGTATAACGTCATACTGCAGATCTGACTATGCCTTTGTGATCCTTTTAAATGTGACAACCATCCCATTCCAGTTTATGAAATTTACTCCCGTGGTCATTTGATTGATGTAAACACCCCCCCACCCCCCCTCCAACCAGGTATGGAGAAAGTTAAGGAACTACTATTTTCATGTACAAGAATGCCATTAAAAAAGAACCCCCCAGAAAAAACTAAGATTTCTTGTGCACCCACTGAAAACTTAAGAAATATACTGTAAGTGTTTCCACTTAGAAAAAGTTCACACTTGCAAGTTTCTTGAATTTGCTATGTAAGTTAAGGAAGAGATACAAATTTCTCACAAAGCTGTATAAAATTCAGTCACTGTAGTCCACACAAATTCATATGCTGTAATTTTTCATCACAACAATTTTTAAAAAATCATATAGGAACAACAATTTTGCTGGTGAGGCTATACAAAATTAAACTTGTATGAAAATATAAAACTAATTTAGCCAAAAAATAACATGAAGCCTTGTTATCTCACACATGAATTCTGAGGCCTGACAGATCACATGCCAGCTCACACTACACATTTGTAAGTTTCCCTTATGGTGGCAAACTTTATCTGGACACCCCCAGATAAACAGTGAGATGGCTGGGGAGGTTAGTTCTCTCAGACAAGTCAGGCGATAAAGGTAGAAATAAATGAGGAGGTCTAAAAACTGCTGCGGTAACAAAAAATCATTCGTAACCAACTCACAACACAACACATCTGCAATGGAAATGATACAGACGTGGACACATCTTTCAAGCTAGGGAGGCTGTACAATGGGTGTCAGTGTATAGGAGGAACTAGCATATTTAGAGAAGAACAAAAATTATTTCCCCACAAATATTTGGGACTGTGGTTGAGCTACCTGCAGGTAAACAAAACAACAATATATAACAAATCTGAACTTCTTCTACACTAATCTGAACATTTTTCTATCACTTTGGAAATATACATAAACATAAAAACTATTATACAGACAAAGGAGTAAACACACTGATCTTCTGTCTCTGCCAATATATGTGAGATCTTCTGTCTTTTGTGCCAATATATGTGAAGAAGATCTTTGTCAAAGTTCTTTTTAAGAAGTGCATCCACATTCTGTAAGACAGGGAAATGTCTGCTCACTCATAACAAGGCAGACTGTAATACCAGACTTGCTAACATTCAAAATATTGGTGAAATTTTCATAACCATTCCTAAGCTCATTCAATTTAATCAGTTTCTCAGACCACTACGTGAAGAGTTACGTGGAAATTTTCTTCATAATTCCCATGCTCTTTTGTGAATGGCTTCCACCAACCTCCTGGGTGGTGGAGCTTAGAAGTCAGCCTCTGAAGAAGAAAAAAAAGCTGGTATCTGGCAGCAATGCCTGTCTCATGGATGGTCATGTATTACAAATATATTTTACAAAAAATCTGCCAGTCTGGCCTCCTATGGGCACTGTTTGCAGCACTGTGTCACAGTTTGCAGATAGGCTACACAACCTACACCCTTTGATCCAACACATCTGATCATGGTCTGGCTTATTTTTTTAGAACTGGGTCCACATTTGCAATTTGGTCCCTATACACTCAGTCAGACTATTTCCTGGGGGCACTACATGGAAGCAGAACAGAGTCTTGGTCAGTTGTGGTTGATTAACCCTGATACAAGTGGTCAGTTGTGGTTGACTAACCCTGATACAAGTGGTCAGTTATGGTTGACTAACCCTGATACAAGTGGTCAGTTATGGTTGACTAACCCTGATACACATGGTCAGTTATGGTTAGCTGGCCACCATCTCAATCAGCTCGGGCACTGCAGGTAAACAGAAAGAAAAATGAGAGGAAAACCTGCCCCTTGTGATAAAACAAAATCAAAACTTAAACTGAACATCTTCAGTTGTTTGCATTTTTCAAAATCATAAACATCTGCCTCCATATATCCTACTATTAAACTATTCATAATGACAGGTAGAAGACATGACTGGTGAACAAATGGCAAGGAGACCAACACAAATTACTTGAGAAGAAGAAGCCGCTCTCCCCTGCCCCCTCCTGGAGGACGGGCAGATCTGACTAGACAGCTCAGGACAGAGCTAAACATCAACATAAACTCAATATGAATGTATTTCCGCTTCAGCTTCACCCTCAAGTTCATTTTGATCAATTTCCTATTTATTTTAAGCCACATCTAATAGAGCCGAGATATGACTGGTTCTCACCAGTGTCTTTCAAATCTTCATGGAGGTTGTGCTGCTGCCAGATGACACTGTTCGCCAGGATGCCATGCTTCTTGGTTTATTCCGGGAAATATAACAGGTCACTCTAGCCCACTTTCTATCCAGCTCAAAAACACAGTCCACAGCACACTCTCTATCTAGTTCAATAACTGCGTTACAATGACTGATGTCACAAAAATTTCCAGATATGAAAACTCTTCTGCGATGCAAAAAACTGTTGATTGTGGGCAGATAACTTTGATGAGCTGACACAATATTCTGTGGATGTGCAACATTTTCTTACACACTTTTAACAACTAGGAATATGGATATGGTCCAACTTTCACTTATATTTATACATACACAAGATACACACTTCAGGAAAATTTCTGATACTGCATGTTCTCTTCCATGATCACATGATGTGATGAGAGAAAATCAGCCACATCTCAACAAAACAAAGAATCTCTAGGCAATAACTAATCCTCTATGAAAACATCAGCTGTGAGATTATAAAGTGCTCAAATGAGAATTGCCTCATACACTACAACAGTTCACAATTCATTGTGCACAATACAAATGCTCTAAACAATCTGTGCTTATGTGATTAGTCCACAAATTAGTTCACATGTTCTCAGACTAGCTTACTTCAGAAGTGTCAAAGTTTCCTCAGCTAAAGTTCACATCTTCTAGCTTACTTCAGAAGTGTCACTGTTTCCTCAGCTAAAGTTCACATGTTCTCAGACTAGCTTACTTCAGAAATGTCACTGTTTCCTCACTGATGTTCACATCTTCCATCACTTTGTAAACATCTATACTTCACAAAACTCAAGTTTTCTACTGATAAAATTTTTCAATACCAAATATTTTACTTTATAAAATGTCCACTTTCCTATTATAAACTTGTATAATTCTCATTTCATCTGTACTATAAATGGATAGATCTAAATGATAATACTTCTCTTTTATAAATAGCACAGTTCACAAATTTTCATTTTCTCATTATAAACAAATATACTTCATAAACTTCCATTTCCTCTAATATAATCAGGTATAGTTCACGAACTTCCACTTCCTCTAATATAAACACTTACAGTGCACAAACTTCTATTTCCTTTTATGTAAACAGGTATAGTTCACAAACTCTCATTTCCTCTAATATAAACAGGTATAGTTCGCAAACTCTCATTTCCTCTAATATAAACAGGTATAGTTCACAAACTTTCATTTCCTCTAACATAAACAGGTATAGTTCGCAAACTCTCATTTCCTCTAATATAAACAGGTATAGTTCACAAACTTTCATTTCCTCTAATATAAACAGTATAGTTCACAAACTTCCATTTCCCCTAACATAAACAGGTAAAGTTCACACACTCATTATATGTAAATATACTCCACACTGTCTAACATGAAACTGGAAGAATTCACTCTCAGAAACACAAATGGCAAGCATCTGACCAGCAAACATGCAGGAAACAGCACTGCCTTCCAAAGTGTACCTATAAGATCTGCAAGCTTTCCTACATTCCTGGAATGGAAACAAACCAGCCCTAAGAGTGACAGGAGTCTGTAAAACAACCAGTGCAACCACCTGAATGTTTTAGTTAGAATTTATATTGCTGATGGCAAAGTAGATTTTCTTTCTCAAGAAAAGTAAGTAAAGTTTGAATGTCTTCTGTGTTTTCACATGTTTCTAGTCCAGGGGTCTCCAAATTAGTCAGTACTGATCCCCTATGGTCACTGGCAATATCCAAAGGTCAATCATTTTTTATGTAGTTATTTTTAGTACTATTATTAGTCACAGCAGTGATGGGCAAACTATGGGTCATGGAACATTTTTGGGTGGTCAAGATGATTTTATGAGACTTTGGTGTTTTATGTGGAATTCAATGAGGAACTTCTGGAAAACTAATTTTGGTGAAAAAAAAAAAAAAAGGTAGAAGGCAAACTGACTGACTCTGATTTTAAAATAAATAACACTGCAAAAATCTTTTCACATCATGAGGAGATTATCACTGCCCAGCACTGACCAAACAAGTGAGAAATTTTCATTCATAGGCCAAACTTTGTTACTTCAGCTGTTGACAGTTATCTTTTAACTTCTCCATGGGTCTGAGATAAACCAATGATATGGCTACACTCCTGCTGGATTATCTGTGAATCTTCTTCGAGGGTACAGAATGCCAATCTTAGTACAATCTACCAGACGAGGTTAACTATGATTGGCTGGCAGGTGTGTACTGGCAGTGTCCAAACAATCAATAGAGACAATGGTGGAGCACTTACCCAGTCATTTACAGTATAAATTAGACATCCATTTCTGATGCAGCAACAAGAGAAAACTTTAAAAGTTTAGTACAAAAAAATTGCTCTTCATGTCATTTTTAATTATTGTATTATAAATCAACAAGCTCTCGTGGCAAAGAAAATGAGTAAAGAATTACATGAACTGTTAAAAGATGTAGTTGCTGTGGTTAAGTAAAGCTTGAACAGCTATCTTTCCTCAAAACTGGGTTCTGCTCATAAAACACTGTTACTGCATACAGCAGAAGTGAAATGGCTGTCTCATGGTAGGATTCTTTGCTGGTTTCTTTAACTTAAAGGTGAAGTATATATTTTCCTATCAGAAAGACAACATACAATATATTATCTTATTCATTTGTACAGGAAGAGTGGCTTGAAAAAAAAAAGTAGCAATTTTGTCTATATATTAGATACACTTTACAAAAGATCTGAACCTGAGCTTGTAAGGCCAGGGAACAAATATCTCAACAATGAACAGTAAAACTCAAATTTTCAAATAAAGGTTTATGCTCTGGAAAAAAGAGCTGGACAGAAATAAATCAGAAATATTTCCATGTCTATGAGAATTCATCAAGAACAATAATGCTAATTTTCACATACTGAAAAACATTATTTATGACCGTATTATAAAACTACAAGAAAATTTTGCTCATACCTGAGTTCATCCATCCCATTAACTAAGAATAAAAAATGTACTTTACAAAAAACTTTGACAATTTTTTTAAACCCCATAATACATAATTGTAATGCATGAGTATTTTGAAATATTCTCTTCATATATATTATTATATTTTAATTCTGCTTGTTTTCTGCATGTTTTGTGCTTTATGTGTGTTTTGGCATTCATGTCTTTATCTGTGGCCTTAAGGTGCAGAGGAACACAAATAAAAGTAGAAAAAATATTATCGTATATTATATATTGGTCTATAATTCAAATGTTCAATAAATATTATTTTAAAAAAACATATACATATATTAGTTTTTTCTTTCATTTAAATTATCCTTTAAAAATAACCCAAAAGAATTTCAAAGGGCTTTTAAATATAAAAGGAGTGTCATGAGCAAAAAGGTTTGCCCACTACTGAGATAAAAGCACCATCTGTTACTTTTATGTAATAAATGTTTGAGGGGCCAACGGAACAATCTGAAACATCAGAAAGGGATTCATGAGCTGAAGAGTTGGAGACCCCTGTTCTAGAGTTTCATTTCTTATTTCTGCCAGTTACGATAGTCTTTTTTTCTGCATGAAGCAGCTACATGAAAAACTGATTAACCAACATACAATACGCTTCTAGAGATTTGGAGGACAAAGAAAAATGCTGGGAACAAACTGTGAAACAAAACAAAAAAAAAAGAACTCCAAATTGCACAACCTTCAGACCAATCAAAGATGATGGTGGTCTGGTTATAACAGACAGCCAAATACAAAACAACAAATGGATCCCAAAGGTCAAAACAAAGCAAAACATGACAAAGCAGATGTACAACAAAATGAACCTTTTCAAATGAGCTCCCAGACAAACATGGACAAGATGAAAGTTACAAAAAATGAGCAATTTTGAGCTCCTACCTCAGGAACTGTTCAGTACATAGAGAACTGACTGATGTGATAACTGACTTACTGCTACTAAAATGCCTTGCACCAGCATGAAACCATTTATGTGCTGCATCCCTCAGGTGCTCCAGGCATGGAAGCAACTTGACTGTCCTAGTACACAATAAAACATTCTTACAAATTTTACATTAATCGCTTCCACTACTGGACTAACTTATCTGCTGTCAGCACGAGGACGGTCTTGATGCAACTGCCGAGGTAACCAACGCCACCAAATCGCTTCCATCAAATCAATGCAACGAATGTCACTGACATGCTACCATCAGATCTGTCATTCATGAGATTATCAAAATGTGGACTGGATTTTACTGCCTGAAGGAAAGATGGATGGAAAAAAGCAGAAGCAAATAAATAATACACACAAAACATAAAGCTCTAAGCAAACACATTTACAACATCAGCTTTCAAATATTATTTTGCTATTCATTTTAAAACTATGCCAAAAAGAACACAACATATGAGAGAAATATTTGTAAATTGTTGTTGTTGTTGTTGTTGTTGGCCTGCCTCAGGTTCAGATGAAGTTCTTGACTGTGCTTTGTGTGTTCCCATCCTCAACTAACAGCCTTATGTCAGGTGCAATCTAGTTTATCTCACCCTGCAGGCTTATATTCTGATCTTCAAAGATGGATGACTGGAGGTTACCAGCCCTGGGGTTCCAACTAGCCCAAGGTTTTTCCAACAGAGCTATAAGCATAGCTAGATACACTTCATCAGAGCTATAAGCATAGCTAGATACACTTCATCAGAGCTATAAGCATAGCTAGATACACTTCATCAGAGCTATAAGCATAGCTAGATACACTTCATCAGCAATTACTCCAAGAAGCATTTGATCAGCATTTATTCCAAGGATCTGACCGGTTCAAGTAAGAATAATTAAAAAAACAACGAACCAGTAAAAAGAGAACAATAAGATGTGAAACAAAACAAAAATCAAACTGACAAAATTATGCAAAGTGCCACTGTATACTTGATATGCTGTATCATCAGTGTAGCTGCACAAACAAATGTGATGATCTTGCCAGATGGTAGCATGGGAAAAAAAAAAGACATAAAACTCAACAAGAAGGGACTTACACTGACTTTCCTTTCTTTCTGAATAAAGTTATAAAATTATGCCTCACAATAAGTTCTGCAACCAACACAACAAGTTGATCTCACTCTTGTTAGCCACGAGAAAGAGAGAGACAGACAGACAGAAAGAGAGAGAGAGAGATATATATATATATATAGAGAGAGAGAGAGGGAGAGGGATAGAGAGAGAGACAGACAGAGAGAGAGAGAGATGGAGAGAGTGTGTTTTTTTGACAGACTAGATCCTTGGCTACCATCGTTTTGTTAATCATGCCTCACCTAGCAGTCATTTTCATTCCTGTATTATTTCCCATTAGTCTTTTTGTGGGTTGTCACTTGCTACAAAATTTGTCAAAAGTTAGGCATCTCCCACCTCAAGGACAATCAGCATAACAGCTGACATAAATAAAAAGTCTGTGGAAGTCGAAGACAATTAAAAAAAAAAAACAAACTTACCTATTGGAAGAGGAGGATGATAAATGAGGATGTGGTTGTGACATGGAACTTGACAAACTGAGGGGGATAATTATATTGGTGTGTGCTGTCTGTGGTTGGGTTGCGACTGCTGTGTGGGGGTTATGGTAATCGTCAGCATCTCTAGAGAGCTTTCTGCCTCCCTTCCTGGTCTGGCGAGACTGGTTACTGTACCTGAGATTAACAACAGTATCAACGGTGAACTCAGCCTGGGAAACTTTAAAAAAAAATGTCTACCAGTTAACATTGAACTATCAGAGAAGGTAAATCCTTGGAGACTTAACTTTCCTTCTAGATCTGCTTATTATTGTCAATAAAATGCTTCTGCTACACTACATCCGTAACTGAATTTATCTTCATATGAAAAAAAAGTTATTGAAAAAATATGAAACATGAAATCTGAACAAACTGAAAAAGTTTTTCTTGATCTCTCATGTTTTACCAGTGAATCTGGGCCAACATAACAGTTGAAGAGACACTGTTGTTAAAGCAAACAACGGCGGAGGAAAAGAATTATAACGAACCTGAAAGTAATCTGAGAAAACAAATGTTCATGTATTCTTTAACCCATTCACACCTGAATTAATACCCATGCTCTGCCACAATAAAGTCTGATGAAAAAAAAATGGTGGTATAAAGAAATAGGAAAGAGGTCATTCCACAGTAAAAAAATATGGCTTGGGTTAAAAATGTGCAACTTTTCATTCTATTTAGACTTTTGCCTAAATATAACTGTGAGCACTGACTGACACAGCCATGCAAGATATAGCAACCATATCAGAGTTCTTTTGGAGTAAAAGAGTTGAAATGAAAGCATGCATATAAACACAGTTTATTATAAATCTGCAACTTGGAAAGACTATCCCAAACATTCGGATATGGTCTTCTTTTCTGCTTTTAGATACTGTAGTTTATGTTAAGATCACTCCCAGGTATGTCTCATCAGAACAAGATAGGTATCTGTGTTATGTTCATTTACAGAAACATTTTAAAGGAAGCTAAAGGGATAACAAAGCTGATAAAATTATTTCTTGTACGCAATGTACCCGACTTTTTCTGAGTTGGGGAAGGACAGGCAGCCAGTCATGATACTGACCATATCACCCTCTAGTGTGCTAACAGGTCAAGGAAAATATGGCACTAACACCATGTCTCTATGTGCCTCTAAGGCATGACAGGATTACCTTTACCTTTTTTTTAACCTTTTACACAATTTATAATCCACATGTCCTACATCCTAAATACACATAATTAAGCTTCAAAGATACAATGGTGAATCAGACAAAAGATAGAAAATACAAAATATTTAGTACAGGAAAAATAGCAGCCCTGTTTTTCAATATAGTCCCCTTGCTTTGCAAAGCATCTGCAGCACCTGTAAACAAGTGCCTAAATTCCTGTAAGAAAACAAACTTTTGTCCTGATTTATCAGCCACCAGTGTATACCACATCCCTGCTTGCCCTGAAAGACTGGCATCATGTAAACTAGTTACGCCTGTTATAAACTTTGTAACCCAATTGTAGACTTGAGCCTTGCACATGCACTCATGGCTGTACACTGCAGATATTTCACTGTCTATGTCCGAGGGGTTTAGATCCTTCACCGACAAGAATAACACATTTCTTCCTCTGGGTATGCCTGCAACACAGTTGCTGTCTTGACATGCAACATTCTTGGCCTGTGTTGCTTAGTGATAGTGGTGCTTATCTGCTTACTGATATCACTGACATTGGTGTTAACAGACATAAATACTTGGGGATTTCTGTTTGTTCTTTAGGAAATTTTATTTGGACTCTGTAACTTTAATTTCTTTCACCCTCACGTATCATTATTATTTTACTTTCCCTTAACATTTCATATCTTCAAAATACGTTCTACCTTTCGTTTTTTTTATACATGTTGTTGCTGTCTGACCCAGGCTGAGATATAATACCATGATCTCCTTATCTTCCTTTTTTCTTCAGAGATGACATCGCTGCTAGATGCAGAGTGCTTCATGACATCGCTGCTAGATGCAGAGTACTACATGACATCACTGTTAGATTCAGTGCACTATATGGATCCGATTTTTCACAAGAATTCTGATGGGCTTGTTTTTCTTAGACTCCCACAATCCTTTGCCTGCCTAAAGACACCAGGCTGACAACTTAAAATGATACCTTGTCAGTTTTTGTTACTTCACGTATAACCTCCAAGTTTGTGAGGCTACACAAACTATTTCCCCTCAAAGTAGTAAAACTTCCACAGAAGTTTTCTCAATCTTATCCCAATTCTTCCCCTGGGAACAACTGTGTTAAGAAAACACTTATCTTAACATAGTCTTTGTGAGACAGGGAACATAGATCCATTTGCTTAAAAACTCTGACCTGTAGTCCAGAAACCTGTAGCAATCAACACTAACTGTGATTGTTATTTCTGTGAGGCAGTCATCAGATTTCTCATCTTAAAGTCGGAGTGTCCCTGTGGAACTGTCTCAAAGCCGTCTGGATCTGATGCAGAGAAGGGCCTTTAAGTACAGCTAAGTACAGCCACCAGAGACTGGAAAACAAAGTTTTGGCCAGGCCAGCCTACACCACTGTTTTCATTGGCAGTCCGAGCAAGACCACAGTCTGCCCTAGCAAGGAAAAGTGCTGAAGTCCGAGCAAGACCACAGTCTGCCCTAGCAAGGAAAAGTGCTGAAGTCGGAGGTACCCACCCAAAAGGCGCATGGTAAAAATCAGGGTACCACGCATTAGCACTGACCTTCAAGAATCTTGAGAACATATGGCATTCAAAAGTTATAAGCACAAAAACCAAGTTAAGATTAATTCAAATGTCTTCTTCTTCTTCTTACACATTGTCTGTCTATATCTGCAGTCCTGTCTGTTGTATAAATTTCACTGATTTTTGTAATTCATGTATGGAACCATAGAGCTTATCTTCTTTAGTGGTTTCGCTGGGCTTGTAATTACTTCTCGGTGTCTCATAGTTGATGCAGTTTTGGAGGATATATTCCACTCCACAGTTTAGGGCACATGTACACAGATTAGTAGCTTTGTATACATATGACTTCGGAGTCAGCTGTGTCCTGTTCGGAGATGGAAAATAGTGACGTGTTCCTTTCTGTTTAGCATGTGATAGTCATCATGTGGTGGTGTTTGTGGCTTCCTGTAGGTTTTTATCATGCTTTTCTTCTGATTATAGGTAATTAGTATGTCTGGTTGCTCCATTTCAGTGCCCACTTTGGTCAAATGGTCGGCTTTCTCATTGCCTAGTATCCCACAGAGGGAGGGAATCCACTGCAAGGTGACTGTTGTACGCCAATTTTTGACAAGGCATCCTTAAGGTCTGGTAGTTTGTTGCACTGAAGAGCTTCCAGTACTGATCTTTCATCTGTGAGAATTACTACGGGGCATGTATCAATTCTGGAGTCTGATAGTTTTTGAACTGCAGCAATAATTGTCCTAACCTCTGTATCATAGTTGCTGCAGTATTTTCCAGTGGGTATGGAAATCTTGTCAGTGGTGTTGTTTAGATATTCAATATGTGCTCCTGCCCCTCCATTCTTTATGGCATTGTGTGCAGATCCATCTGTATACACACGTATCCAGGTGTCACATGGATATTTGTCATCTAGCACACTAAGTGTGGCTGTTGATCTTACAAGACTGCTTTGCATCTCACCATTCTGCCACCTTTCACTTCAGTTCGAATAGTTATACAATCTGCTTCTTTCCATGGTGTATGCTCCGGTACAGATGATAATGGAGCGACTACAAATGGAACGTCAGGTATCAGCTTACGCATATGCTTGGCCTGATGAATGAAGCTGCTTCTTTTAAGCCATCTTAGTGTCGAGTTATTGAATCTCTCCTTCAGGGGATGACTTGGAGAGCTGATTTCAAATGTAATAGCCACCATAATTTATGCATGCAAAAGCTGGAAAACAACTAAAGAAATAAATTAGACTCTTCTGAAAACAAATGCCTAAGGAAAATACACAGTATAAAGTGGAACAAACTCAAGAACAATGCAGAGATAAGACAGATGAGCAAACAACAACCTGTCACATGGGTGATCAGAAAAAGAAGATGGACATATGTCGGACACGTGATGAGAAGAAACAGTCAGAGAATCCCAAAACAAGCTATAAAGTGGAACACAACAGACTGAAGAAAATCTAAAGAGGACATTGTTAAGAGAGGCCAGTAAAGTGGGCATAACATCCCTCGATGAGGTTGAAAAGCCTGCTGAAAATAGGAAAACTTGGCAAACTACCATGTGAGTTCTATGTCTTCTTCTTCTTCGGTTGCTTCTACCACCAACATCGCCCCGTGATCCTAATGAATTTACTCCTGTGGTTCTCATGATAGTCTCATTTAGGATGGAGGCTCAGAGCATCGTGGGGATTTGGGCTATATTCTCAGTGGGTCACAGAAGCGGCATTGTGTGACACTGTGGTTTTCATTGCACCAGTATATTCCCGCTGGGTGAGAGGTGGTTCCCCATCCAGTCCAGAGCTGGGCTTTCTCACTGGAAAACCTCAACGTGATTTGGATATAATATATCCCCGTTGGGTGAGAGGTGGTTGCCTATTTAGACTGCACTGGTCCAGTGTCTCTGATTTCAGCATTTTGTGGTCGTGGCCGCTACCTTTCCTGGTGGTGGCCTGGATGGAGCTTTTGCCGAGGACAAATCCTCGCCACTAGTGAGTTTCACCACTGGGTTAAGCTGGTTTAGGTATAATATCCCAGTATGGGTGTATATAGGATGTGATCGGCCTCTACAGTGGAAGTACCGCGATATGCGTAGCCATCAAGTTTCACTCCTGATTTATGCCGGTTTAGGCATATTGCCCCAGTATGAATGTATGTCAGATGTGGCCTGCCTCTAGAGCAGAGGTGCCATGGTATGAGTAGCCTTCACCGCGAGTCTACTGGCCATACCGATTAACTTCACGTAATCCTTTCCATCACCTTTTCCACAGTGGTGTCACATGGTAACCCTAATCGCATTTTTCTTCATTGGCCGGGAGGAATTTCACCCCATACGTGGCAGCCGATGAATCTCGTCAGCAGAGTCTTGGTTTAACCTCTGGTTAAGCCGGTTTCATCATTTGAGCCAGTATGGGTGTATATAGGACATTGCCGGCCTATAGAGCTGAGGTGCTGTGCTATGAGTAGCCCTGACCGTGAGACTACTGGCTACTTCACTTAATCCTTTCTATCACCTTTTCCACAGCAGCGGCGCAGTGCGGCAAACCTAATCGCATTTTTCTTCATTGGCCGGGAGGAGTTTCACCCCACATGCGGCAGCTGAATCTTGCCAGCATCAACGAGTTCTATGTGACATTTAACGACATGGGAAGGATGTAAGATGCAACCACAAGGCTGGTTTGCCAGGTATCTCTGTGAGCCTCATCCACTAAAAATTTAGAAAAACAAAGACTCAGATGGTCCAATACTCTCTCACTGTTTTCTTCTAGTCACACAATCATGAGCTTTTCTTTCTGTTTCTGATCACCTGTAGTTACACTGCCATTTCTGTTACAACAATAGCATTTACTTTTAATGAACTCTTGAACATGTACCAGTAGTGCCAGATTTAGCCTTTGGTGAGGGCCACAGCTATATAAAGCTTGGACCACACTTGTCAAAAAATGACACCAGAAGGTGTATGAGGTCCTAAGCTGTAATGTGTTTACCTTATGCCTAAATCTGACACTGTGTACCAATATAATACACATCAAAGCAAAATTATTAGAGCAAATAAGGTTAATGGAAAGACATTAAATTTTAATAATACATTTGTCATAACTGCTAGAAAAGTATAGAAATTAACACAGATAATGAAGTGCATAAAATATGGAAGGTCAGTCAAGAATGAGCCATGAAGTTCAGATGATCCTATGTTTATGTAGAACACACGTGACTTGGAAAACAAAAGAGATACTGACTACAGAGGGATTAGTTCTGGAGAAAGTGCTTGGAGCACTGTCCAACAATGTGGACACAAGTGATAAAGAAGATGATGTTGGTGATTGCAATTACCTGGGACAGACCCAGTGGGTCTTAACAACTGATATGACTGTAGCTGTGGTCCTGTTCCCAGCTGTGGGGTTTGAACCACTGGGCTCCCTGCCAACTGGAGCACTGTTGTGCCAACAGGCCTGATATGGTATGGACTAGTCTGAACAGCCACTAACTGCGATCCCTGCAGGGTGGCTACTTGACCTATTGGTTGAGCAGGGTTAAAGGGCACTGACTGACCATAGTTCAATGTCAACTGTGGTGGGTGGTGACCGTTTGATGGCGATAGTACTAATGGCTGCGGCTGAGCTGGTGCGGACAGGTGGTGGTACTGAGTGGGAATAAACTGTGTGCTGATGGGTTTGAACGAGGATAAAGAAGATGAAGGATTTGACACTGGCACTGAGTACATGGACGTATTTCCTATACTCGGAGCATAGAATACTGTTGGTTGATGCTGTTGCTGTTGTGATGGTTGTTGTTGATGAAGATATGATGATGGTGGTGGCTGAGCAAGGGACAGCGGTGGAGTTGGGCTTGAAACTGGGATGGTGTAGAAAGTTCCTTGAGGCGTGCTTCCAGCTGGTGCAAACTGAGGCTGATGGCTAGCTATAACTGTCTGCTGCTGCTGCTGCTGCGGTTGGGCCTGAGGCTGGTTATAGGCCAGCACAAGATGCGAGGCACCCTGTGCAGCCACAGCACCTGAAGTATTAAGTCCACCTGCCCCACCGACCACCACAGCTTCTGGGACTGCTCCGTAGTGATACGTGACAGAGTTCAGGTCTACACAATGTGCTGTGTTCCCTACAGCCACAGAAGGTTGGTATGGTGAGCCTGTCACCTGGTAACCACCTACTCCAAGCACTGCTGGAACACCAACTGCTGGCATTGGTACTGTTGTCTGACCTTGACTGTCCACCACAGCTCCCTGTAGTAGCTGCTGACCATGACCTTGTGGATATGGGATTGCAATAAATCGGACATGCTGCTGTCCTGCCACTGGCGAGGGAGTGATGAGATACTGACCCTGATGAAAACAGGAAGGAAAAAAAGTAATAACTACCAACATTTAGCAACCTGGAGAAAAAAAGTAATAACTGCCAACATTTAGCAACCTGGAGAAAAAAAGTAATAACTATCAACATTTAGCAACATGAAGGAAAAAAAAGTAATAACTACCAACATTTAGCAATCTGGAGGAAAAAAAGTAATAACTACCAACATTTAGCAACCTGGAGAAAAAAGTAATAACTATCAACACTTAGCAACCTGGAGAAAAAAGTAATAACTATCAACACTTAGCAACCTGGAGAAAAAAGTAATAACTATCAACACTTAGCAACCTGGAGAAAAAAAAAGTAATAACTACCAACATTTAGCAATCTGGAGAAAAAAAGTAACAAACATTAGCAATCTGGAGAAAAAAAGTAACAACTACCAACATTAGCAATCTGGAGAAAAAAGTAATAACTACCAACATTTAGCAACATGTAGAAAAAAAGTTGCTGAAACTGAATTAAATTTTTGTTTGTAGTGTTAAAAAAACTGAGCAGTTCTGTCTGCATTATGTGGTGATGACAACAGCCCACAAGCACCAACTGCATCTCCCTTCAACACTTCATGGCACAAGAGGAAGGATAAAGTAAGACAATGATAGCGATGGCTTTTCTTACTTCTTGGGATACAAGCAAAAAAAGATTGATGAGCTGCAATATCAAGCTTCCAAGCAAGCTCCACCATGAGGACCATTATCTTGTTTACTGGGCCCTTTGCTCTGAAGAAGTGAGACCGCTGACCTGGTGTCTGCTTCAAAGCTTTGGTCTCCTTCTAAAGGACACTTCTGTTCCCAAAGAGATATCCAAGTTCTGTATTCGAAACACTGGACACGCAAACAAAAAACAAAGCAAAACAGAAGCATATGAAAGCTGTTAAGTAAAATACCTAGCAAGAGATGTAGGGAACTGAGGATATAAGGTTCAATTTGATGGTGTGATTAGTGTGAGCTCCACAACAAGAACAAAGACTGGGCTATGTGCAGAAATATGAGCATATATACCAGCTGGCATGCCACATGATAATGTTGGTCAGGATCAAAACTTGAACATGTGACCCTACTCTAGCAGCACAAGCTGCATAGCTTGTTACATCTATTGTCTACATGACTGTGCTCATCTGGGACAATCTTAAACACAAAGCTCAAATATCTCTATTACAATCATCAGCATCTCTCTCTCTGAACCTTAAGTGCCCAGGGCACATGGGGCTTCCGCAAGGGTTTTCCACAAATGCCTTTTTTTCTGCTCTTGCCCAGGTGAGCCCTCTATTGCTCAACATCCTCTCTGTTGTTCTTCTCCATGTCTCTTTTGGTCTACCCTTACTTCTGTTCCCCTATGGCATCCATCTTAGTGCTATTTTTGGTAGTGAGTTGTCAGTCATTCGGAGCACATGTCTCAACCATCGCCAGCATCTTTCCTCAATAATTGCTGTCAGTGGCTTCATCTACATTTCTGCCAACAAGATGTTATTTCTTATGGTGTTTGGCCAGAATATTTTTCTAATTCTTCGTAAACATTTAGTCTGGAAAGAATTCAACTTGTTTTCCATAGAGTAGTACACTTAGAACATTACTCTTAAATATCCTGATTTTCATCTGCATGCTTAGTTTTTTAGATTTTTATATAGTCTGCAGCATTGCAAAAGCCTGATTTGCTCTAGTAAGTCTGCTGTTGATGTCCTCTGTGCTGTCTCCATTTTCTACTACTCTACTGCCAAGATATATAAATTTGTTGACCTACTCCACTAACTTGCTACCTACTGTGAGTACATATCTGTCGAATCATCAGCATCATTGTGTAATAATATGACAATTTCTCCTCTACAATGCCTCCATCACCAGCATGGCTATACAGCAATAAGACAATTTCTCCTTTACAAAGCCTCCATCACTAGTATGACTATATAGCAATATGACAATCTTTCCTCTATGAAGCCTCATCACTCCATCATCAACACAATCCTATAATACAACAATGCACAACAATGCCAAACACAAAGAAAAATGTTAAACATCTTTCACTTCTGACTCCTACACAACAATCACATAACAAACTTATCTAATATATACAGTCTGTTCAGATAGATTATCTGCTCTGTACACTCAAGAGAGAATGGACAGATCTGTACAGATATTCTTTACTAGCACAATGCCAAAAAAAAAAAACTGTCCACAAACAATTGTGTACAAAGATGTGTACACACTAGACAGGAATACACCCAACATTCACAGTGTACCGCAGCAAGCTACCTCATATGGAAACATATTCTATCAACTTGTAAAGCATGAACAGACATCCTGAATCAAGACAAAGTAATGTTTGGATAAAAATATATAAAAGTAGTTTTGTATGTAATCTGGTCAGAAATGTGCTGTCATGTTATACTTGTGTGAACTGTGGCTGGTACACAGACTGTGGGTTGGGCATAATCCATGGGATGGGCTGGCCTGAGGCTCCAACTACAAATGGTTCACATCCTTGATCTATAGACCTCACAGCTGTTGTAGCAAATTTAGTAGATACATCAGTTATGTTGTCCTGAAACAGAGGTCAGAAAGATTTGTGTCAAATCTAGCAATTACATATTATCCTGGAAACAGACGTCAGAAAGATTTTTGTCAAATCTAGCAATTACATATTATCATGGAAACAGAGGTCAGAAAGATTTGTGTCAAATCTAGCCATTACATATTATCCTGGAAACATAGGTCAGAAAGATTTGTGTCAAATCTAGCCATTACATATTATCTTGGAAACAGGTCAGAAAGATTTGTGTCAAATCTAGCCATTACATATTATTCTGGAAACAGGCCAGAAAGATTTATATCAATACTTTGTTTCTATTTTCAAAATAAAAACAACTTTTTACTATGTATTTGCAATATGCAAGAAGATATAACATTTACTGACATGATGAATGAGAACATCCATCTTGCCAACTACAGGATGAAAAGAGAACATACATCATGTCAACTAAGGATGGAAAGAGAACATCCATCTTGCAGACTAGAGGATGGAAAGAGAATGTCCATCTTGCCACTCACCTACAAGATTCTACATGAGAAGTTCTTTAAAGAGCAAAAAAAAAAAAAAAACAAACAAAAAAAACTTTAAATCAACAAATTTTCTTTAAACATTTTAGGTGCTCCTCAATCTATTAAACTTTTCCCTCAACACAGTGAAAAGATGGGAGATAATGGCCAACACACAGAGTTACTCTGATATACTAAAGCCTTGAACTGATTACCACATGTAATATTTCAATGTGGACTAAAGTCTCATGTCAACATATGAAGTGTCATTCTAATTCACCACAGTAAAGTCTAGTCTCGTGTCAACACATGAAGTGTCATTCTCTAATTCACCACAGTAAAGTCTAGTCTCATGTCAACACATGAAGTGTCATTCTCTAATTCACCACAGTAAAGTCTAGTCTCATGTCAACACATGAAATGTCTGATTCACCAGACTAAATGTCTCTGACCAACAAATGAAGTCTCCCAGAACTAGATGTTACACATGATCATTATCCCCATATATACAGTGAACTCATCCATAAAAGTGATACTTACACTTGGATACACAACATGACTAGCTGGAGGTGTTAATGCTGGTGGATGCACTGTGGACTGTACTATAAATGGGGGTGGACAAGTTGGATCAAAATGATAAAGTGAACTGTCAGCACTTGTTGGAGGTTGCACTAGGACAAAAAAAATCATTAATGGATATAAAAACAGTTACAAAATGAAATGCAAATGTCTCAACACAACAGAACGATTGAAGATACTTGGATTTTCAGCTACGTACTGTTTGTAGCACTTCATTTACCTACCGATGTGAGTGATGCAGTGTAACTTATTCTCAAAGTGAAAGAATGGGTTATTGATCAAATTAATCATACACCACATAATCATAATGTTAAAATGGGTATCTGAAACTGATGTTAGGGAACTATCTAAAAACATAAGAAAATATCTGCCTACTTGTGAGTATTTGTACTTACAGATGTATGCACATAAATGTCATCAGGTACTCCTGGCCTTGCTTGCATCTACATTTTAAAATGTCACTTCTTCTTCTTCTTCTTCGTTCACTTCTACCACCAAAAACCGCACTGTGAACCTACTGAATTCACGCCTGTGGTCCTCGTTAGGTCCCGTGTGTGGTCCAAAATAGACCACACGAGATCCACGAGAGGACCACAAGGGGTTCAGAGTATCACAGTGCTTTAGCCTGTATTCTTGGTGGGTCTCGGAAGCGGGATTGCGTGACACCGTAGTTTTCATTGCACCAGTTTAGTCTAGGGTTGGACTTTCTCACCGGAGGACCTCGACGTGTTTAGGCTATCAGTGCATCCCCGTTGGGTGAGAGGAGGTAGCCCATCCAGGCCAGAGTTGGACTTTCTCACCGGAAAACCTCGACGTGTTTTGAGATACCCGTGTATCACCGCCGGGTGAGAGGTGGTTGCCCATCCAGTCCAGGGTTGGACTTTCTCACCGGAAAACCTCAGCGTGATTAGGATACGCAAACATCCCCGCCGGGTGAGAGGTGGTTGCCTATCTAGACTTCCCTGGTCCAGTGTCTCCGACTTCAGCATTTTGCAGTCGTGGCCGCTACCCTTCCTAGTTGTGACCAGGATGGAGCTTTTGTCCAGGAGGACGAATCCTCGCCACTAGTGACTTCTACCCCTGGGTTGAGCCGGTTTAGGCATTTCCCAGTATGGGCGTGTTTGGGACGGGACCGACCTCTAGGGCAAAGGTACTGTGACATGCATAGCCTTCAAGATTCACCCCTGGTATGAGCCGGTTTAGGCAAAATTCACCATTATGGGTGTTTATTAGGCGTTACCGACCTCTAGAGCGGAGGTGGCATGACATGTCTAGCCACCAAGTTCCACCCCTGGAGTGTGCCAGTTTAGGCATATTTCACCAGTGTAGGTGTATTTCGGACGTGGCCGGCCTCTAGAGCAGAGGTGCCGTGGTATAGCTCTCGTAGCGATACTACTGGACATACCGGTTAAACTTCACTTTCCACCACCTTTTCCCATCGGCTCCGCACAGCAACCTTTATTTCTTTTCCGCATTTACTTCCTTAACCGGGAGGAGCTTCACTCCACGCGCGGCATTTGAAGAGTCTCCCCAGCAGTGTCTTAACCTCTGGGACAAGCCGGTTCATGCATTTCACCCGATATGACTGCACTCAGGACGTGGCCGACCTCCAGACCAGAGGTGCCGTGATTTGACTGTTTGCTTTGCTTTATCCTTTCTACCACCTTTTCTGCAGTGATGCTGCGCGGCAACCTCATTTGCAAATTTCTTCATTGGACGGGAGGAGCACCGCTCCACGCACGGCAGCTGAAGATCTCGCCAACAGCGGCAGATGAGCTACCAAACGTGCCACTCATCTACCCTAAGTAACTGGTTTTCAGGCACCAGATATTCGCCCTCGCCCCTTCTCCTGTCAGTTTAAACAGTTCTGCCACGGGAAGGCCAGGAGCTGGACTTGACTGCCAGAGGCTGTTTGTGACGCGTTTGCAGTCCTTAGAACCAAAATTGTCACTTTCTAGGAGAGCATAGGCGGGCATGTGAATATTGAGAGAATGTTGAAAAAAATTACAGGAAGATTTCTGTCTGTTAATAGGTGGCAACTCCAACCACTGAGCCACCTGCAGCCCACTGATTTGTTCCAATGATGAATAAGCTCCATGACAACATACAAATAACACATTACAAAAAAAAAAAAACAAAAAAAAAAAACTTAAAAAAAAAAACAAAACAAAACAGAAAGGTGCAGAAAATTCCAAGACAACACATCAATAAAAGCACAAGTCTACAAGTAACATACAGATCTATACTGGCACTCTATGTTTGGGGCTTTAAAAAAACAAAAAGCTGTCATGATTTAACACACAGGTCTACAACACAGAAGTTCTCACACCAAACACCAACATCTTAGAAAAGTCCTACGAAGTCTCTGGTTATCAGCATCAGCCTACAGCCTCCCAAGCAGGGAACCGAGCTACTGTAATGCCCTCAGAGTGCATGTTGTGCAGTACACTGGTTTCTCTATTGCTTTGTCACTTTCCAGCCTGGGTCTAGTACATCCCAGCATGCATTTCTGTAAAGGCTGGTTCCATAGCTGCAGGCTGTCCCTACTCACCCTTCAAGGCAGCAGATGCTGTCTGCCCCCGGCCCATTCTCAGACCTGTCTGACCCCCCCCCCACCTCATATTCTCAGACATATCTGCCCCCCCCCCCCATTCTCAGACCTGTCTGACCCCCCCCCCCCACATTCTCAGACCTGTCTGACCCCCCCCATATTCTCAGACCTGTCTGACCCCCCACATTCTCAGACCTGTCTGACCCCCCACATTCTCAGACCTGTCTGACCCCACATTCTCAGACCTGTCTCTCTCTCTCTCTCTGAACCTTAAGTGCCCAGGGCACATGGGGCTTCCGCAAGGGTTTTCCACAAATGCCTGTCCTTCGCCTTTTTTTCTGCTCTTGCCCAGGTGAGCCCTCTATCGCTCAACATCCTTTCTGTTGCTCTTCTCCATGTCTCTTTTGGTCTACCCTTACTTCTGTTCCCCTGTGGTGTCCATCTATTGCTATTTTTGGTAGTGAGTTGTCTGTCATTCGGAGCACATGTCCCAACCATCGCCAGCGTCTTTCCTCAATAATTGTTGTCAGTGGTTTCATCTGCATTTCTGCTAATAAGATGTTATTTCTTATGGTGTTTGGCCAGAATATTTTTCTAATTCTTTGTAAACATTTAGTCTGGAAAGAATTCAACTTGTTTTCTATGGTTTTGGTGATTTTCCAGCATTCACTTCCATACAGTAGTGCACATAGAACATTACTCTTAAATATCCTGATTTTCATATTTATGCGTAGCTTTTTTGATTTCCATATATTCTGTAGCATTGCAAAAGCCTGGTTTGCTCTAGTAAGTCTGCTGTTGATGTCCTCTGTGCTGTCTCCATTTTCTACTACTCTGCTGCCAAGGTATACAAATTCGTTGACCTCCTCCACTAACTTGTTATCTACTCTGAGTACATTTCTGTTGTTCACATTTTGCTTCATTAACTTTGTCTTTCCTATGTTGATCTTTAGTCCTATGTTGTTTGCATTCTGAGTTAGCTTGTTTATTTTATCTTGCATATCTTTGTGACTGCTTGATAATAGACAAATGTCGTCCGCAAAGTCAAGGTCTTCCAGCACTGTGTCAAGGGTCCATTGTAATCCTCTGCGTTTGTCTGATGTTGCCTCCTTCATTAACCAGTCTACTGCCAATATAAATAATGTTGGTGATAGTACACATCCCTGTTTCACTCCTGTTTGTACCCTAAAGCTGCTGGAGGTATGTTCTCCACAGATAACTTTGCACTGAAAACCCTCATATAGGGCTTTGATTACATTAACTATTTTATGGGAGAGGCCATGCCATCTTAGGATTTTCCACAGTGCATCTCTGTTGACACTGTCAAAGGCTTTCTCAAAATCTATGAACAATGCATATGTTGTGCTATGCCACTCATTTGCCTGTTCTAATATTTGTCTAAGTACAAATATGTGGCCTATGCATGATCTTCCTTTCCTAAATCCTGCCTGCTCTTTCCGAAGTTTTTCCTCAAGTGTTGGTACAATTCTGTTGATGATTATTCTGCAAAATACTTTACTGGTGAGTGGCAGTAGGGTAATGCCTCTCCAGTTCCCGCAATCTCTGAGGTCACCCTTCTTTGGTAGTTTTACTATAAGCCCAGTTTTCCACTCCTCTGGGGCTTTTTCTAGATCCCAAATTTGTTGTAATATCCGGCAAAGTTGTTTTGGTGTTTCTGTTTCCAACATCTCAGCAGTCATTTCATCTTCACCTGGTGCCCTGTCTGATTTTAGCTTCTTTATCGCCTCCTTTACTTCATTTATTGTTATTGGTCCTGTATTGATGTTTAGTTCCGTTTTTGCTTCAGGTATGTCTATTGTATATGCTGCTTGTGTTCTGTTTAGTAGCGTGTTAAAATGTTCCCTCCATCTTTCAATTTTTTCTCTTTCTCCACCGACCAGTTGTCCATTTTGTGTTCTTACTGCACTTTCACATCTTGTGTTGAAGTTACCTGTCATCTGTTTTGTGATTTTATATATGGTTTTCATGTCATTTGTATATGCTGCTTTCTCTGCTGTTTCTGCTAAGTTGTCATAATATTGACGTTTATCTTGACGGCATGATTCCTTCACTTCTTTGTCTTTTTGTGCATAATTACTTAAAACTCGTTCTTTAAGCCGTTGTGATTTGGTGTTCAGTAATTTTTTCTTGATTTCTTTTCTTTGCTCTATCTTTTCCCATGTGGTCTTGCTTATCCATTCCTCTTTTCTCCTTTTCCGATATCCCAGCACCTCTTTTGCTGTTTCCTGTAGTGTTTTATTGAACATTTCTGCTTCGTCTTGTAGGACACTGAAGTGGTTCTTAAGTACTATTGAGAATTCATTTCTTGTTTGCTGGTCTATCAGTTTTCTTGTATCAAAATGTATCTTTCTGTGTTCTCCGATTCTGGCTTTCCTTAATTTTAGTTTTATTTTTGCTACCAGAAGGTTGTGATCACTTCCTATATCTGCTCCTTTCCTTGCTCGCACATCTTGTAGTGACCGTTTCCACTTGTTGTTTATTAGTATGTGATCGATTTGGTTTTCTGTGGTTTTATCTGGTGACCTCCAAGTCACCTTATGGATGTTTTTGTGTTGGAAAATTGTCCCTCCGATGGTCATCATGTTTTCTTCACAGAAACTGCACAGTCTTTCTCCATTTTCATTTATTTCTCCGATTCCTTCTCTTCCCATGATTCTTCTTCTATCTTCATTTCCTTCACCTACTTTTGCATTGAAGTCGCCCAAGATGAGTAGCATATCATGCTTGGGTATTGTTTCTACTGTGGCTTGGAGGCTGTTGTAAAAATCTTCTTTTAATTCCTCTTCAGCTGCTTCTGTTGGTGCATAACAAACTATAATAGACAGCTTCGTGAATCTTGAGTTGAACCGTGCATATAATAATCTCTCATTTATTGGGGTCCATTTCAGCAATGCTCTGGTTGCTTCTTTCATTATAATCAATGCTACTCCTCCTTCATGAAGATCTTCTTTACCTGACCATATTATTGTATCTTCTATGTGCTGTGTTGTTAATTTCCTTCTGCCTTGTCCTGTCCATCTTGCTTCTTGTACTCCTAGTATGTCTAGTTTGTATCCGTGCATTTACTTGATGGTTTGTGCTAGTTTTCCAGTCTGGTTAAGTGTTCTTACATTCCAGCTGCCTATTTGTATCTTGTATTTAGGTTCCAGGAGGTCTGCAGTCGGGCTGGGGACTTCCAGTGGCTGGCTTTCATCCACAACCTTCATGGGCTCAGTTTCCTGATAAGCATTTCTCCTTCCACCTGCATTTGTTTTTTCCATTGCTTCCGTTTCTGTAGCAGTCTGATAGTTTTTTTTACCAGATAGGGTTGCTGGTCCTATGCTGAACCCTCCTCAGTCGCCTTTTACGATCGTGCGTGGTAGGGTACAGTGGTCCTATTCTTTGCAGATCCCAGGTACCACACGGGGGTCAGACCCCCCATATTCTCAGACCTGTCTGACCCCCACATTCTCAGACCTGTCTGCCCCCCCCCCATATTCTCAGACCTGTCTGCCCCCCCCCCATTCTCAGACCTGTCTGCCCCCCCCCCACATTCTCAGACCTGTCTGCCCCCCCCCATATTCTCAGACCTGTCTGCACCCCCATATTCTCAGACCTGACTGACCCCCATATTCTCAGACCTGACTGACCCCCATATTCTCAGACCTGTCTGCCCCCCCATATTCTCAGACCTGACTGACACCCATATTCTCAGACCTGACTGACCCCCATATTCTCAGACCTGACTGACCCCCATATTCTCAGACCTGACTGACCCCCATATTCTCAGACCTGTCTGCCCCCCCATATTCTCAGACCTGTCTGTCCCCCCCCCCATATTCTCAGACCTGACTGACCCCCATATTCTCAGACCTGTCTGACCCCCATATTCTCAGACCTGTCTGCCCTCCCCATATTCTCAGACCTGACTGACTCCCATATTCTCAGACCTGACTGACTCCCATATTCTCAGACCTGACTGACCCCCATATTCTCAGACCTGACTGACCCCCACATTCTTAGACCTGTCTGCCCCCCCCCCATATTCTCAGACCTGTCTGCCCCCCCCCCATATTCTCAGACCTGTCTGCCCCCCCCCCATATTCTCAGACCTGTCTCCCCCCCCCCATATTCTCAGATCTGTCTGCTCCCCCCCCCCCCTATTCTCAGACCTGTCTCCCTCCCCCCCCCCCATATTCTCAGACCTGTCTCCCCCCCCCCATATTCTCAGATCTGTCTCCCCCCCCCCATATTCTCAGACCTGTCTCCCCCCCCCCCATATTCTCAGACCTGTCTCGACCCCCCCCCCCCATATTCTCAGACCTGTTTCCCCCCCCCCCCATATTCTCAGACCTGTCTGCTCCCCCCCCCCCAAATCTCAGACCAATTAACATAAACACAAACAATTAGGGTGAAACAAAACAAATCTAAATCTATCAATATTTCAGTGAATGTGTGAAATGCTTCACAGCTAGTAATAACAGCAGATACCCTGTGTGACAGTGCTAGGAGCTGCATCAAGTGTGGACTTGTAGCTGTGTGGCTGCTCTGTGGAGGCAGCTATAGACAATGGCAGTGGGCAGCTACTCTGGCTGCTGGATGAAGTACTGTGCTGTGTGTTTGGAGAATTTTTCAGAGATTCTGTGAGAAGGGGGGTGAAAAAAATCTGTTAAATGAAGCAAGGGAAAATTTAGGAAGCATTTAAGCAGGAAGTTTCTAATAATACATTTATATGATACTTATATAAGGGCTCTGGCTTTGTTGCTTCAGGATGTGTTTCTAACTGTAAACATGGCACACTTGTGAAGATCATGAGATATGAGGGGTGATTGATAAGGCATAAGGTACAAATACTTGAAAGACACAGTTGATATTAGGTGCATTTGTAGATCAGGTTAATGTAAGATTAAACACCAAGTTTCAAGAAATTAACTGCAACCAATTTTTTTTTACAGCTACTGAAGTGGTAAGGGGTGGCAGAAATTGATAAAATGGATAAAATTTCTCATTGAGCAGTCATTCGCTACCTCTGCATCAATCGAAGGAGATACATGAGGACATGGTAGAGACTAGGGGAGAGTGCCCCTTCTTATATCACAGTGAAGAAATGGGCAGCTCAATTCAATCATGGAAGGGAGAGTCTGGAAGATAATCCCCGTCCAGGAAGACAAATAACAGTAACTACCGATGAAACCACCGGCAGAATCCATGACATGATATGGAGGATCGACCACTAACTGAGCAGTACATTGCTACTGAGTTGGGCATCTCCCAGGAATGTGTTCATGCCATTCTTCACAGTGATCTTCAAATGGCAAAGGTTTCTGCTCGATGGGTCCCGAAACTTCTTGGAGCTGATCACAAATGACAGTGTATCAACATGTCAAGAGACAATCTTGGCTATGTTTCTGCAGATCCTGAAAAGTTTCTTCAGCAATTTGTGACTATGGATGAGACTTGGGTTCATCATTTTCAACCAGAAACCAAAGAATAGTCAAAGCAGTGGAAACATCATGGATCCCCACCTCCAAAGAAAGCAAGGGTGGTTCTGTCTGCAGGCAAAGTGACGGATTCCATCTTTTGGGATTCAGAAGGTGTGCTATTGGTAGACTCTTCAAAAGGGCAGAACGGTCACCGGGGCCTATTACACTAATCTTGGGAAGCAAATGCGGGTCAAACTGAAGGAAAAGCGTTGAGGGAAATTGACGAGAGGAGTCATCTTTCATCAATACAATGCTCCAGTTCAAAAGTCGGCCGTGGCAATGGCTGGCATTCATGAATGCGGCTTCCAGCTTCTTGAACATCCTCCTTATTTCCCAGATTTGGCCCCTCTGGACTATTACCTGTTTACCAAATTCAAAAAGGAGCTCAGTGGTCACAAATTTGCTTCAGATGATGACGTCATTCATGCTGTAGACCACATTCTACTGGCACAAGATGCTGACTTTTACAAAGATGGGATCCGTATGCTCCAGGATCGCTGGACTAAGTGCATAAACTTGCATGGGGACTATGTTGAGAAATAATCCGTTGTACCGTATGCCAAGAACTTATCAATCACCTCTCGTACAACCACTGAATCGTATGCAGAGCGAGCTATGTCCAGTTTGATCAAAGAAGAAAATCACAGTGAGGAAAACTATGGACAATACGCAAAAAAAAAAAAAAAAAAGAAAATCACTGACACTATACAGAGAGACAGGAAAACCACAGACAATATACACAGAAGAAAATCACAGAGAACACACAGACAAGAATCTTGCGAGATTCACCCAGAAGTCAAAGCAGGACTACTGGCTACTGGGGGAAGGCAAACACTGGAATCATAAAAAGCAAATGGGATGGTGAATCTGACAACTTCCAGACCCCCTCAACAAACACTGGGAAGTGGATGGAAAAAAAATAGTTTTATAATTATCACTTGAACACCTGTCATACTGAAAGCTGAATAGTTATCTGTACCAGTCCTCTCTCTCTCTCTCTCTTTACTTACCTGTACCTGTCCTCTTTTTTTTACCTATATGTACCTGTCCTCTCTCTTTTACCTATCTGTACCAGTCCTCTCTCTCTTCACTTATCTGTACCAATCCTCTCTTTCTCTTTACTTATCTGTACCAGTCCTCTCTCTCTTTACAACAAAATGAAAACATGGTTTACTTGATGTTTCTCAAAATATAATGACTGGATCCTCATGGAGAACCACAGCTGGGCAAGACCCTATCCTATGTTTCTATAATGCTCTTGGAGGCAGCTGGTTTGCTCTGTCAGTCTGACTAACAGCATACAGCTCACTGTGGTCACCATGGTGAATGGAGTCAGCCAAGAAATGACTTTCACGAGTCCACTCCAGGTCTTCATGAATGCTACTGTAAACATTCAACCTCTTCAACATGTGCCTCAACATTATCACAGCACCAGCTGTGAAGAACACTAGCTAGAAATCAGATTAACATTGCGAAGCTGGTGAGTAAATATGCACTATACAGCACTGGTGTTGTCCTTACCATAGCCACTGGATTCTGTACTTATCCACTTTGTGGAGTGCTGTCCATTGGATCTTGTGCTATCCAGTGACTGTTGTTGGGGCAGATGTGACATTGTGTTTCTAAACAGGATAAAAATTGAAAATAGTAAAGCACTTCAGTTACCTTCCATAAATTGATATTTTTAAAGCTGAGCTACGTATGTTTAAAGTCTTGTCTTTTTTTTTTTAAAGCTGAGTCACACATGTTTAGAGTCTTGTCTTTTTTTTTAAAGCTGAGTCACATATGTTTAAAGTCTTGTCTTTTTTTTAAAAGCTGAGTCACATATGTTTGAAGTCTTGTCATTTTTTTTTAAAGCTGAGTTAAATATGTTTAAAGTCTTGTCTTTTTGTTTTTTAAAGCTGAGTCACATATGTTTAAAGTCTTGTCTTTTTTTTTTAAAGCTGAGTCACATATGTTTAAAGTCTTGTCATTTTTTTAAAAGCCGATTTACATATGCTTAAAGTCTTGTCATTTGTTTCCCAGAAAAATATGAAAAATTAAGAATGTTATCAAGATCAAAACACACATGAAATGACACATTTCTGTAACAAGTGAGTGTCACATGAAGTGACACCAAGTCAAACAAATGCAAACAGTATAACCAATAACATCTTACAACCTCTAGAAGGAAGCTACTCATTAAGCTGATTTAATAACAGAAAATACATTGTAGCAGTCATGACAGATTTCTTGATCAATCATGAAAGCTTGCTTCTCAACATCCCAGCCCATGCCAGATAACTGAATCTACCAGTGTTGGTTCAGATCGGATGGCTGACTGAACAGACACTATTAGGTCAAAGTTTCTCCACAACAACACGGAGGAGATAAAGAGAACCTGAATATTAAAGACTTGAACTAAATGTTCACTGTCAGCAACATGAGGAGAATTCTATTCACACTGTAGTTTAATTTCAAATTCCTTCAGTGAATAAAATGAACAATTTCCAGTTTCAGTACAAACTTCATCTGAAATTTTTCAGCCATCATGTAAGTATCATAATTCATCATCACATTTTTTCTAAAATTGGTTCTCAGAGATCGTGAGTTTATTCTGTTATAAGCAACCTTTCAGTTTATGAGTGTAGTTTCATACTTTGTTATAAGCAATCTTTCAGTTTATGAGTGTAGTTTCATACTCTGTTTTAAGCAATCTTTCAGTTTATGAGTGCAGTTTCATACTCTGTTATAAGCAACCTTTCAGTTTATGAGTGTAGTTTCATACTCTGTTATAAGCAACCTTTCAGTTTATGAGTGTAGTTTCATACTCTGTTATAAGCAACCTTTCAGTTTATGAGTGTAGTTTCATACTCTGTTATAAGCAACCTTTCAGTTTATGAGTGTAGTTTCATACTCTGTTATAAGCAACCTTTCAGTTTATGAGTGTAGTTTCATACTCTGTTATAAGCAATCTTTCAGTTTATGAGTGTAGTTTCATACTTTGTTATAAGCAACCTTTCAATTTATGAGTGTAGTTCCACACTTTATTATAAGCAATCTTTCAGTTTATGAGTGTAGTTTCATACTCTGTTATAAGCAACCTTTCAGTTTATGAGTGTAGTTTCATACTCTGTTTTAAGCAATCTTTCAGTTTATGAGTGTAGTTTCATACTCTGTTATAAGCAATCTTTCAGTTTATGAGTGTAGTTCCACAGTTTGTTATAAGCAATCTTTCCTTGTCTACCCAGACTGCCTCGAACCCTAACACTATACACTAAATATCATCTAGAAAGGATTTTCATCACTTGATACATTCATTTTTACAAGAAGTCCTTGCCATAAGTTCCCCCCCCCCCCACTGCAGCCACCCTGTTACACTAAAGAGAGACTGGCTCACATGAAAAATAACTGTGCCTTGTTTTAGGGAAATGTAAAGGCAGAAGTTACCAGAGCAAAGAGCAACACAAACAAGATTTGTTGTTAACTGTGACTAAATATGTTAATCAAATATGGCTAGAATGAGCCATGAATGTAAAATAAGGCCTGACAACTTCAGCAATCAGATCACTGTCTACTTACACAAAATCATCTTAGAAGACGAACAGATGTTGTTAGTAAATTTGTTGTGCCATTCTATCTCTTACACCTGCTCATACACTCTTACTAGCCTAGTGTTATGTTGCAATACTTACGATATAAGCAAATTTTGGCTGGTTGCTGTTCCATCTCCCTGATTCTGCAAGAGATAGTTTTTGGATACTGATAGCTACACTGGCCTTTCTTATAAATATCAACAGCCATAACAACATTTTACTGCAATGTAATGACTAAAAAGACACCTGTAATGTTTTATTGCTATGCTGGCTATAAAAAAATCTCTGCTATAGTGTGTTACATATGATAAATGGCATTCTCATTACCAAGATTTCTGCATAGATCTAGTATGTACTGTAGCATGACTGATATTGTACAGTGTTGGTAGTGTTTGTCTACAAGCTTAAGGACATTAAGACAAGTCAAATAACATGGAACCATAGCAAGAAATCATAGGTGCCTATTGATAGAGTGTCTAACAAATGAATGAAGACCTCAAAACTAAACATTTGTGCTACACCGTCATTAACTTTAATGACCACAAGAGCATCTGTGCTAGATCACATGACACATAACTTCACAAATATTTATTCTATGTGCTAGAGTTCATTTTTTTAATTTAAAAACTGCCTGTTACAACATTAGGGATATCTGCATCTTTTAACTCATCATTTGAGAAAATAATTTTTTAAAAATGAAACTGATTCAAAGGTTCAAAATCAGACTCCTACATCATTCTGGATAACCCATATATGCTCCGCCGCACGCTGCAGCATCCATCCAAAAGTACGTTTGCTAATAGTTCCCATCAAATGTTGGTTGTTTATGATGCACTTCCTGCCACACAGCTCAGATTTCCTGCCAGCACCCTTAATTTGTCCTAGCTCCAGCAATCTCCTCACAGCTACACTGTTCTTCCATTCCTACTCTTCATTTTCCCTACAGTCTTTCCAATACAGCTTTAGCAATGTCACTCTTGTACTCCAATGGTGACATTACCTGCGCCTGCATCAGCAAGAAAAGAGTATGCTGGGGAAATGTTTATTGCAAAAGCGTCAACCTCAGTACAAGTATTCCATTGCACCGTTGATTTTTTTGTGTAAATGAAACTGTTTATGCCTCATCACTTTTGACTAACAAAATATACAGCAATTTTTAATCTCATCACATACAACTAATAAAATATAAGGCAGTTTTTACCTCACTTTTCCCGCTGCTGGCGAGATATTTCAGCTGCCATGCATGGGGTGAAACTCCTCCCAGCCAATGAAGAAAAATACGATTAGGGTTGCCACGTGGCAAGGTGAAGGAAACGATTAAGTGAAGTAACCAGTAGTCTCGAGGTAAGGGCTACTCAAATCATGACACCTCTGCTCTAGAGGCTGGCCACATCCTACATACACCCATACAGGGACAGATTGCCTAAACCGGCTTAACCTATAGGTTAAACTAAGACACAGCTGGCGAGATTCTTCGCTGCTGTGCATGGGGTGAAACTCCTTCTGGCCAATGAAGGAAATGCAAAAATGCGATTAGGGTTGCCATGTGGCGCAGCTGTGGAAAAGGTAATAGAAAGGATAAAGTGAAGTTTAATCGGTATGTCCAACAGTCTCGCAGCAAGAGCTACTCATACCATGGCACCTCTGCTCTAGAGGCCAGCCACGTCCTATATACACTCATACTGGTGAAATATGCCTAAACCGATTTAACTCAGGAGTGAAACTTGTTAACTACTCATGTCATGGTACCCCCGCTCTAGAGGCCGGTCACGTCCTAAATATGCCCATACTGGGATAATACGCCTACACTTGTGTAACCCTTTAACCCTGGAGTGAAACTTACTAGTGGTGAGTATTCATTTTCCTTGACAAAAGCTCTGTCCTGGTCACAACTAGGAAGGGTAACAGCCACGACCACAAAATGCTGGTCGGAGACACTGGACCAGTGCAATCTAGACAGGCAACCACCTCTCACCCGACGGGGATATATGTGTACTCTAATCATGCTGAGGTTTTCCGGTGAGAAAGTCCAATGCTAAACTGGATGGGCAACCACCTCTCACCCGGTGGGGGTATACTGATATCCAAAACACGTTGAGGTTTTCCAGTGAGAAAGTACAACTATAGACTGGATGGGCAACCACCTCTCACCCGGCGGGTATATGCTGATATCCAAACCACATTGAGGTTTTCCGGTGAGAAAATCCAACTCTAGATTAAACTGGTGCAACAAAAACCACAGTGTCACACAATCCCGCTTCTGCAACCCACCGAGAATACAGGCCCAAGCCCCGCAATACTCTTGCAGTCCTCTCGGGACCCACAGGAGGACAGGACCACAGGAGTAAATTCAGTAGGATCACGGGGCGGTCTTGGTGGTAGAAGCGAATGAAGAAGAAGAAGACCTCACTTTTTGACTGATCAAAAAAACAAAAAAAAAATGAAGTAGTGACTAATAAAATACAAGAGAGTTTTTATCTCAACACGTTTAACCAGTAAAAGTTCAAGCAATTCTACCTCATCATTTTTGAATATCCTCTCTCTTGCCTCGATGTAATTCTGCTGCCGCTCCTCCAGCGACTTCGCTCTGTGTGATCCAAAATGGGCTTTGTTACCTCCACGACTCTGGTGAAAGAGACAAGTCATATGTCTGATAAAACTGATAAAATCAAATGTTTAGGCAAAACAAATATAATC